>OX463783.1:17713532-19204631 GCA_949825025.1 Siphlonurus alternatus | reverse complement strand
ATACAGGCTTATGCAGACTATATGCATTATGTATTTTATCATGTCAATATCATATGCTGTGTGTGTGGATAATTTTCCTAGGAATTTTGAATTATGACTGCTAGAATTTTTTATAGCATAATTATACTATCGAAAAAACAATCATAAGTCCAGGGGCAAGTTTCCATGGTTACACAGAAAACAAAAAATAAAAAAGTCAAAATGGGAGACTTCATTATATATGCATACCCGCAGCCCCCGCAAGCAAAGCATAGGAAAACCATTCAAGTTTTGTGCACCTAAAATAAAACAGACACTTACAAATTTATTAACTAAAAGCATGTATAGCTTTCATTCAGTCTTATAATTTTAACAATTCATGGTAACTAATTTAAAGAAAGGTGTAAAAATTTATTTTCTATACGGCAAACATGACGGCACATGGACGAAAAACAAGAACTTACCAGGTTTCTAAATTGCTGAATTTTTTCGTGACGACTTTACCCAAATCAATTCCCAGTCGATCTACTATTCTTTGAGCAAGATCAGGATGCGAGGTACCACTAAATACTTTGATATTAGGCATTCTGCTTTGTAAAATTACGTTTGAAGTATCGTACTTCGTTGACGATGAACTTGTTCTTGTACACACGGGATCTGCGGGAAGTGCGGGATCTGCCGATAAAACGGGCATTACTGTATGGAAAACAACCAATCAACGCTCAGCACACTAGCGCCATTCGGAGTTTATAGCAAGTTTTCTTATTACTTAAATTACTTTAATTAAATTCTAATTAAATATTATTCCTTCCAATCATACATAATTGATTAAATTGAATTAATAGTAGAAGATGGTTGAAATATTAGTTGAATTTCGAATTTCAGGCAAAGGAGTGAAAGGATAATTTTTTTTTTACTATAATTCCAATTTGGATTTTTAGCGCCTAAGTACCAACTAAAATTAATAATTAAATTAAAATTTAATGCTATTATGTTCAATTAAACAACTAAAAAATAATACTGAAATATAATTGTAACATTTTAATGATAAGTTCATTTTAAATTATTTCAACAGTAATATTTTTTTAAAGTTGGTATTGCTTGAACCTGAAAGAATTATTTTGAAGAATTTCGTAATTCACGTTGTTGATTTCATATCACATTTATTTGCAAGAGGTCTAATTCTCGTTAAATGGTTCCGTGATATCATAAAATATGTCTAATATTGCGGCTCAGCGTATCAAACGCGAATTCAAGGAGGTGATCAAGTCTGAAGAGGTGCGTTTCTGTGTCCCATCACTCCCATCCCAACACTCCACTCAGACCGTCAGACGACAGCATGATTTTACTTGTTTGGGATTTGTATGGTTTGCATGGGCATTGTTCACTATAAAGTATAACTTTTGTAGATATTTTAAGCATACTTGTAATATTTTATTCTTACTTTAGCTATGTCTTGAGCTTCAGTAGGAGAATTATCCCCCTACCTACTGCAATGTATGCATATAATATTATAATAAATTATGCACATTTATTGGTTCTTGCATGCATATCATACTGATAATATGAATAAATATGCATAGAATGCATACTGTATTAAATTCATATTACCCATGCATAACATACTGTATACATATTGTATGCATAGTGCATACTGTAAATAATGTATGCACTGTATATATCATACAGAATATTGTCTGATTCATATTGTATGCATTTATATGCACACACATCATAATTATGCATGGTTGCAATAGATGAGCCGCAGCACTTAATTATGATATGCATAAAGGTGCATGCTTTCACATACTGTAGTCCAAAATTGCTATGGAATCGTCATGCTGATGATGTTGATTACGCCATACAACCTCAAGATATTATGCGGTACATTCTGCGGCATACTATGGCACTCTCCGTCTAGAACAATAATCAAACTCGTCTTGATTTTTCAATGGCATTCACATGATTTTCTGCTAAAAGAGTGGCAGATGAAAACGAGAGTATGTGTAAGGCTTGCGTTATTTCTACGGACTCTGTAGCAATTTTGGACTACTGTATCTGAATTCAGAAAAGCTTTAAAGCACCTTGATATCATAGAGTATGCACAACATCCACAACATTGGATGTGCAACCCCTGCAAACCTTGCCTACAATTTTAAATATATTCAAATTTCTCTCTAATCGTCTTCTTCTAACAATATTACATACTGTACCTTAAGTTATTTAAATACAGCATAAAAATACAACATTTATGCAGAGTATGCATATATAATGATACGCAGGCCTTTTGTTACCAGCTAGCCTGACCCTGATTAAGGCTTAATCTGTTAAACAATATTTAGTAAAAGCTATTTTTGTGCTACCCATTAAAATATGCTAAGCACGTACCTTGTGATAAACATTTATGAACCGATTGAAAAAATTAAAAACAAATGTTTGTATTTTTTTTTATGTATAATTATGCCAAAAATAAACTGTCCCAGTAAAATTCCTAACAAATTGAGTAAAGATCTAAAAAAAAAACTTGATTAGTCATGTAAATAACATGATAGTTTATTGTTGCATCACTTACCTTGCTCTGTGTCTTCCATTGTTACTCAAGTGTGTGTCCTCAATGCACTCTGTGTGTTATCATTCTTGCAACAGTAGCTTGGTCAAAGGTCAATAATATTGCTGGTCAATGCTTTTGTAATATTATGTTGTAATATATTATGATTATAATTTTTTATTTTATAGAAATTTTTATCTGGCCTACTTTCATGTAGGGGTTCATATAATTGAATTACTGTATAATCTTATTGTTTAGTTCATCTATCTTTTTTTATTTATTATAATTTACTTTACAAGTTTTAAAAAATACCATCAATATGACATTAATACTAAATTAATTATTTTTAGAAGCCATGTTAATTCTTTCTAATCTTCAAATATTTTAAGTGAATAGAATCTTTGTGCAATTGTTTTGAATGATATACTGTAGTGTGTATCTTTATTGGCCACAAGTAAAATTTGATTTCACGTTAACAGAATGTAAGCTCCTTTTTTTAAAGTTTAATCTAATAATGTTGATATGGGGTGATAAAAAAATGTTATAATATATTTTTTAAAAGTTTCAATTAACTGACACGTAGGGGGTATCTTATGTTCTACGTCTCTAATCTTGTGTTTGTTTACAGGTCGCGCGTTGTGCAATTAAAGTTGAACTGGTCAACGACAGCTTCACAGAACTTAGAGGAGAGATCGCGGGGCCTCCAGACACTCCGTACGAGGGTGCCAACTTTATATTGGAGATCAAAGTACCTGAGACATACCCATTTAACCCTCCCAAAGTTCGATTCATCACCAAGATATGGCACCCTAATATATCTTCTGTGACTGGGGCAATCTGCCTAGATATTCTCAAGGATCAGTGGTGAGTTTCAGTGTGTTATAAATTCAACCCTACTTGTTGTTTATAAAATTATAAACAAATCATTGTTAGTAATGTCTGTGGAGGGAATAACAGGGACAGTTGATTTACATGTCAACTTATGGAAAATTTGAAATTAGAATATGTTACTAGCACCAACAATGCCATTATGATTAATGTTCTGGTGGGGAAATTAGGTTCTACATTTGCCCATGTTTAACAATGAAAAAGACTTCATCGGACAGATATTATAAACAATGGTTTGTTGCAACCATTGCTAGTACTAGAAGACTTTGATTCAACTATAAATAAGGTGCTAGCGATACTATAATTGAAGGTGTCTGAAGAAAATCCTCAATAAAGCACCTTGTTCTATGTCAGTGTATGTCAAATGAAATTTTCATCAATTCTCACTCAGTACAGCAGTACTTTGCAAGATGGTAGTAAAAAATATAATTAAGACTAGAATCTGGAAGAACTGAAACATAAAGAATATGTTGATACATTACTGTATGTGTTGGCATATGCACAGTACTGCAGGATAAATGTTGTAATTCATTTTATTTTTTTCACTCTATTTGTTTTGATGTCTTCTCTCAGGCAAAGAAACAAGAAACTTAAGAAACAAACATGAATACATATTATACTAAATATACAGTAGTTTGTAGGTGCAGTACTCTACAGTATCTTAATTATATAATTTATTAGAAATTCATAAATATAGAGACTTTGATGTAGCTAATACTAGAAGTTTTAGCACTCTGGTTGACTGCCATGTCTGTAACTTTGCTGATTGTGTTGTGTGTCTACTCCAGGGCGGCTGCCATGACTCTCCGTACAGTGCTCCTGTCGCTGCAGGCCCTGCTGGCCGCAGCTGAACCTGATGATCCCCAGGACGCGGTAGTCGCGCGGCAGTTCAAGGAAACTCAGGACACTTTCCTCCTCACTGCGAGGCACTGGGCAGCAGCCTACGCTGGAGGTCAGTGAGATTTAAATTTCCCGTATCCTTAACCCATTTACTCAAAAAGTAAAACCTAAGAAAGGTCAAGGATGGAGATATTTATAAGATGAGAAATTTTAAAAATGAAATAGTTACCTAACTTCTAAGTTCTGAAGTTAAGTGTAAGTTTTGAGAGTAGTTCAATCAAAAGAGTTAAAGATCACAACACCATCCATAGACTATGTTATAATTAGAAAAATTGTATTAGACTTTAAATGGATTAGTGTTTACCATATACTGTGCTGAACTTTGTAATGGACAACATACTGTATGAAAAAATTTTATTGCAGAAATGAATAGAGGGTACCAAATTATGCTACTCTGAATTTTTTCAGATTTTTTAAAGACCCAGAACTATTTTTAAATAATTATTTAAATTGTGGACACACCCCCTGGAGGCGTCAATAGGCGTCCAGTCTCTATCCTTTTTATTAAGGATTCAGGGGTGCCAACTGAAATCACAGGACCTTCAATAATTATTTATAAATAGTTCCGGGTCTCAAAAAAAATCTGAAAAAATTCAGAGTAGCATAATTTGGTACCCTCTATTCATTTCTGCAATAAATTTTTTTCATATATGTGGTCCATTATTTATAGATACTGTATATATATTTTTTAATTGGTAGCTTTTCTAAAACTGATGTAATGATTGAATTTTTTTTTTTTTTTTTTTACTGCTCACAAAAAAACAAAGCATGGCTAAATTTTGTACTTCTAGAAGGGAAACTAAGATATGACTCTTGCAGTACTATTTTGATCGTGCTCAATAAGAAATTGTGCTCGTTCTTGCAGGGCCTAACAAAAATGCTGAATTCGAGACCAAGATTAGACGCCTGCTTGACATGGGGGTGGACGAGCACCGAGCAAGGGTGGCGCTCTCGTCATATGACTGGGACCTCGAGCGAGCCACAGAACAGCTGTTTAGCTAGCTGCCCCTCCCCTCCATCCCTCCGTGAACCAGCCCCTCTCTACAAGGAGAAAGAAAAGTAATATTTATTATTTTTTGGCTCTTTTCTAACACTTTTGTTTTTAAACTATTTATTTGATTGTTTTTCATAATTTGTCTTTTAAATAAAATATTTCAATAATTTTCTTTAACACAATATACAGTACCCGATATATATATTTTTTTTCGTAATACTATTAAATAAATTTTTGCTGGTGCAAAGTATATATTGTAAAGAGGCAGCTTGTTTGAGCTCTGAATTAATTTGTTAATGTGATGAATTTATAATTTTGTGTGAAATTTGAAACTTCATTGTTTCCAAGTTTTATTTAATGTAATTTAATGTTTGTTTTTTTCACTTCTTTATCAAAAGGTTAATATTTAAATAACTTGATATTTTGGTCATTTTTATTTTATTTCTAAATGTTGTTGTATCTATTGAATTCCTCTCTTGTTTTTTTTTTTTTAAATGATACTCATTTTTAAACAGTCTAAAAATCTTATTTTTATGCCTCTTTATACATTATACAGTGGTATTAACAGGTCAGTCTTGGAAAACAAGGCGTTTGTAATGTTTTCGGCAGCATGTTTGGAGCACAGCTCATATTGCCAGACTGACCATAAGTGTTAGTTATAATTACCATTTGCCCAATTACTTATAGAGTAAGAGCAATTTAAATTCATTTTGGCTATCAGCATTATCAACATTAATTGATAACATTATCCCCATTAAAGAGTCGAAAATTGTGTCGGCTACCTTGCTATGGCTTTGCAGATAGTGGTAAGCAAGTACCAAATGCTAGTAATATGATGTTTAAGCCTTTCAACACTGGTAATCACTGTACGTGAAGTGTATGGTATTGGTCACGTCTGAGCAGTCTGACCAACCAGTAGGCCCTTTACCTGCCAGGCTGAAAAGTTCTTACTTCCGGGGGTAGAACTTGCTTGCCACTATCTGCCTAGCTATAAAGAAGTGGTGTTTAACTCGTCGCTTAGAAGATTGTTATCAACTGATAGCCAAAATTAATTTAAATTGGTATTCCCCTTTTTAATAAATCCTGGTTACATTTATTTTATAAATAATTTAAATGGACTAAATTTTATTATGGATAGTTTTATTTAAATATCAAAATTTCAATCTTATTTTCAATATATATTTTTTAATTGTATTCCTCCCCTGCCCTTTTTCTTTCATTTAAAGATTGTTGAAATATATTTACCTGTGATTAGAAATGTACATCTTGTAAACAGGAAAGATTGAAACCTTAAAAAAAAAAAAATGTAAATAGGCTAGGAATGAATGGTTAAATATTAGAGCTATTACCTTTTCCCCACTCTCACACACACACACACATAATTTGAATACAGTATCTAGAAGATATAGCAATTGAATGATTTTGTGTTTATATTAAAATATCTTGATAATAGTACATTTAGAAATTATCTTAACCTACATTTCATTGTCTTTAAAAATTTATTCTAAAAATAGTAAAATGTAGATAGATACGAATTTCATTTTTAATTAAAGTGCCTGATAGTTTGTTTTGTTTTGTGTTCCAAATTTTTTGTTTAAGATTTTTTTTTTTTTTTTTTTTTTTTTTTTTTTTTTTTTTTTTTTAGAGTTGTTTCAATCATGGTAAGATAATTAAAATGATTGTATAAATGAAAGTGTGTTTAGATTTATTATTGGTTTATATTAGAGATAACAGTTATGCTTAATTAAGTGGTACATGATTAATGAATTATTTTGAGTGTTTAGTTCAGATAATTATTGTGATACAGTTTTCTCAATTTGTTAATATGTGCTTCATGTTTTTTTTTAAAGGAGGGGAACGAATACAGCTTTTATATTTTATTAATGATGCCAAACTCAATTTTGTACCACAAACATCACCACCCTCCTCTTTTAGTATTGGTATTTCCAGCAGCTATGTTTCAAACAGTGGTGCTTGCACTGCAAAAAAAAGTTGTAATTTGCAGCACTCTGCGAATCATCATACAGTTGCTATGTGTTGCCTTGCGACTTTTAGTATGCTGTGCTTATCACTGGCACCATAATTGAAGTTTAACTGCTGGTGGTGAATTTTTGTGTTTTTTAATAATAATAACAATAATAATATATCAGCTAAAGCCGTCGCCCTAACTCCTTTAGTGGAGCCAATTATAACTAATAACTATTATTTTTTATGTGTATGTGTCTTCTTTCTTTAGTTTTTCATATATATATTTTTTTAATTAACTTTAAACATGCTTCCAGAATAACAAAATAACTATTATTTAAATCAGATATTTTTCTTTAGAAGAAACAAAATTATTTGATGACAAAAAAATTATCTTTTAATGCTGATTATTCAATTATAAAAATGCAAATTATGCAATTGTGCATTGCAGGGTTGTATAATTACTTATGTACACATTATCAATTGATTACTGTGTCACCAAAATAATATACATCATCAGTTATTCTAATATATATATATATATATATATATATATATATATATATATATATATATATATATATATATATATATATATATATATATATCACACTAGTAAACAAATTGAAAAATAATTGTATGAAAAAAACAAGTCAAATATTTTCACAACCATATTGTAAATATTTACAGAATTAAAAAAATGTCACTTTTACATTGTACCGAACGAGGTTTAAAAAGTGTCTTGTTGTTTACATCGTATCTGCAAAGATGTGTATTGTATTTGTCAGGTCAGCCAATGCTGTTTCTCTATCACCAATACTTTGATGCCAAACGTTTTTTATGACGTCATTCATAAAACCTGTGTATTATATAGACACTCTTTAAACCCCCATCGGCCCATCGGTACTACTTATGCTTCTGGCTGAAAGAAAAAAGTCACCATGTGAAAAAAATATATATTATTTTTTATTTTTCCTTATTAAATTGTGAAGTCTACCAAATATATTCAGTGAATGGGCTCCTTCAAGAAAATAGGTTGCTAGCTTGCTAATTGTTAGATAATGTAATTCAAATTTGGGAGTTTGTATAGTGAAAAATAATTAATTTCATTCAGGCGCGGATCCAGAAAAAAATTTCGGGGGGGGGGGGGGGCTGCCTCCATAAGGCCAATGTTAAAAAAAAATTGGAGTGGGGGAAATGCCTATATTGCCCATGTTAAATCCAAAATTTCGGGGGGGCAGCCCCCCCCCCCCCCCCCCCCCCCCCGGATCCGCACCTGATTTCATTCTCCCTTTTTTTTTTCTTTTTTTCCTTATATACCCTTTAAATTTATATTGTTAATAACAGGCATTTTTACAAAAAAACTGTAAGTGTTTTAAAGTGTTTTTTACTTGATGATGTATATTATTTAAAAATTACAAAGTTATTAATTTAAAATTTCTTGCACATTAAAGTTAATATTTTCTGTATACTGTAATTTAATTGTTAAAAATCTATTACTCATTGATACATATTATATGGAGTTGGATGTATTTGTACAAAGTGTTGGTTACTTTACACACAAGGATTAGCTTGAGTGTCATAATAATTTAGTTCTTCATGCAATCATATCGTTGCAACATTATAATCATTCACATGGGTGTAGGATAATGACAGTAGCAGTCGGTGAAGTAGGTAGCCCGAAACATTTGCTTTTATTGCATGCCTGCCTGAGGTTCAAGGACTATATACTGGGAGGACGGCCTAGGACAACTTATTGAAGAACCTCGATACTCGACAATTCTCGCCAACCTTCGGGGAAGTCCTCTAAATGAGTCACGTGCTCTGGCGGTTTCTTTGAGCACATCAAAGATTTGACAGCTTGACAGATGGCTAATAAAGCGGCATCTTTGACCGCGGTGTCTTTGTAGCCGACTCTAGGCCAATTAATCAAATGCGCTAGAAAAGTCAAGCTCGTGACGTCACTGGGTTGAGGAAGTGGCGGCAAAAAAGTTAGGCCGTCCTCTTGTATACAGTCCTTGTGCCTGAGGTAGCATGCATTTAACTTTCATTATCTACCTGGGAGATAAAGACAAATACTGTGGGCTGAATATACCAACCTCTAATAAAAAGAACTAAAGTTGCATTGTTACTATGAAGTTAATATTTTATGCAATATAACAGCATCACAGTATGTTTTAACACAAGGAGAGCTTATTTTAAAGAACTGCTGTAAATGAGCATAAAAATATAAGAAAAAAACACTCTTTCACTATTAATTTTTTGCATTTACTAATGGTTTACTACTGTTTCTTATTGATGCAAAGATTGGAATTTAATTTGACTCTTTGGTGGCATCAAAGAGTAAAATTCCAATCTCAAATATAGTGATAAAAATAGAGGTAAATATACATACTTGTAAAAATTAATTTTATCAGCTGAAAGAAGAAAATTATTTTTAAATCTTTTGATGATCACTTATGCACCTTTAACAGCTATAACAACTAGTTAATAACAAAAATGTTAAGCTGTCATTGTCCCTATCCCCTCTTCTGCTATTATTTCATCATATTTTGTTTGATCAACAACATATAATTATTGTCGACTAGAATATTTTCATTATTTTAATGATAAAATAAATAAATATTACAATTTTTTGTTAAAAGCACATAATTATTACAGTAAAGGTGAAAGATTATTTTTGCATTAAGAACTTATAGATTATTAATATCACTTTTGAGAAAGAGTAAAAGGAAGGATAAATGAATTAATAATATGTGAAATATTGATGTCCCTGATTAATTTGCTACATTAACATTATTATTGTTCATGTCACTTTAACTAACGTTAAGAGCTTACTTTTAATTATTGTTATAAACAATATCAGTAATATAATATTCTATTTTTTAGATACTTTCCATTAAAAACTTGCAAATAAATTGTATGATATCAGCACCATGAGCAGTTAAGGTATCAATTACCCATAATACTAAAAAATTGTTCAACTTTATTCTAGGGGGGGAGGGGGGGAAAGAGGAAGATTCAAGCCTTTTTTTTCCGGGAAATTCTGCTAAATCGAATGTTTGCTAAAATTTTTATATTAATAGTCGAGACTGATACACATGAGTAAATGCATGGCGGCAATGAGACACAATTTTGAGGCAAAAGCTGTAAAATCCTATGCTGCAACATTACTGCAAATAAATCGCTAATTGAATTTTGATGCACTTTTTAATTGCCAAATATGGCCACTAATTAATGTTTCAGCAGTGTGCATTAATTGTTTATAACGCAGGCTGAAAATTGCCCATGTGATTTTCCCTTCACTGTCAAAGTGTTGCGCTAGTAAGATTATCATCTGCTGCATTACTCAGTAAGACTTATGTTGGTGATTTCTACATTTTCTCTTTCATGTAATATCACAATTTTCAATTAATTAATTTTTGTCACCTCCGACTATTTTCTTTTTCATGATTCAATTTTTTTAAATCTATTACAGTGCATATTAAATATTTAAAAATCATATCAATTCTGCACCACATGAAAACTTAAGAAAACATATTTTTCAAATTTAATAACTAGGTAAAAATGATTGTGTCATTTTTAGGTAAAAATGATTGTGTCATTTTTAGGTAAAAATGATTGTGTCATTTTTAAAGGGTTTTGATTTCATTTCACTTTTATAATAGCCTTAAAGCCTTACACAGCATTCATTGTCTAAAAATGGTCAATATTGAATTCCCCTTTTTATTATTTGCACTCTGCCATATTTTTTATGTGTACAAACAAGATTCTAATATTCTTATTTAAATATTTATCATAAAAAAATAAAGCACTAAATTATTTAATTAATTAAAAAACACATCAATAAACCAAATTACGTCATCACAAAAATTTTAATAAAAAATATTTCAGTATTGCACTTAAATTTAGCATAATGCCCAGCGATAAAATCAACCAAATTTTAATATGTTATAATGGTTGCATGACAAAGTTATTATAATATAGGGTTGTTATTATTTTATTACAGTACTGTATTAATTAAGAAAGTATCAAAGTTTTGTACATTGTTTCAATTGGTGTGATTTCTATAATTTCTATAATGTTAAAAAATAATGTATAATTTTTTGCTTATAGTGTGCTGATTGCTTATTTTATTTTTTGTTTTGTAAGTCTTAAAAATTAAAAAAAAATCTCTACAATGGCAAAAATTGTTATCACACTTTTTAGTTTAGATTTTCCATCACTAAATTAAATTAATATTTGTTCAAAAAAACAGACTACAGGTTAGGTTAGGTTTATATATAAAGCAATCGGCTTTATTAAATCAATAAAAAAAATACACCCTAAGAATTTTTTGTATTGAAATTAAAGTTAATTTATATTTATTTAAAGTATCTTAACTGTAAAGAGTTTGCTAGTGTATTACAATTGTTATTTTAATTTTAATAAACATATATTGGCCAATTTTCATGAAGCAATTAAAATTTATTGAAAAGTCACAAAAAGTAATGGCTCTCTGTTGTTTTTTAGTCGGTATATATAATATAATTTATGTTTTTAATAATTTTTACACATGAATCCTGGTCTTATTAAATAATAATAATAATAAAATTAAAAAAATAAATAAAAAACAGAGGAACATAACTTTTTGTTTTATTCATAAAATAAAAAAAAATTGCAAGTTGTCCAGATCAATGTTTGTAAGTAATCCATTCAAAAATAAATTGTCCAAAACGGCCATGTCAATAAAATCAGACATTTATATTTGAATGGAGTGTAAATGTACACAAAAACAGCAAGAATGAAATTTTCAACCACATAAGTCTATTGTTATATTCAAGTAAAATATAATTTAGAAGTCTGTTGAACATCCTACCAAAATTATCATATAATTATCTTAAAAATAATTTTATATTGAGATTTTTATTTTTATTGATATTTTTATTTATTTATTTATTTATTTCGATTAATTTCAAAATACAATAGGTCAATGATTTTATACAATTAGAATTTATAAAATAATCTTCAGAATTTGTCTAGTATGAATTTGAATGATAAATGTATTATATTGGAAAAAATCTATTTGTATTTTAAGGTATGTATATTGCAATCAGGATTGAGGTCTATTTTTGGGCATGTAAATATAAAAAATATAATTACTGTACGTACTTACATTCCTATTGTTCCCACAATTAATGAATAAAAATGCATACAATAACTAGTAAAAAATAATTAACATACATAATTAATTAGCACTGATCAATTTAAAAATAAAATACGCTCTATGATGATAATTATTGTTTTTAATGTAAATGAATGATTTTCATGATGAAATAAAAATAAATTTGGATGATTTAAAATTAGTGTTTGTTTATTTAAAAAAAATAATAATAACTATCCTATAATTACAATGAAATAAATTGAAAACAGCATATTAATTATAAGAAATTAAATTAGGGATAAACTATAATAACTATATATAGATGAGAACAAATTATATTATAATATATATGATTATTTCAACATATTTTATATTATTTATAGTCATACCCAAGAATTTATTACAATTAACAAATGATAACAATTTTATACCACAAAAAAATACTTCAATTTTAATTTATTAACTTCTTGATACCAAGCCAGTTCAATACTGACAAAAACTTAAATTATATACATGCATTATATAATTATACATATTATAGTATATATGAAACATTGAACTATATAGTATATATAATATTTAGTATGTTTACTATACCTATAGCTGTATTAGGCTCATACGTTTTTTTGCATTTGAATTTTATGATAAAATTTGAAAGCCAGAATTTATGGACTCTTTATTAGAATTAATATAGTTAATAGTTAATATTATATCTATATCAAATTCAGAGTCTTCTGCGCGCAATATTTTATTTGAAAAAGATATAGTTGAAAATGTTGAAATAAATATTAATATCATATATAATAATATATATACAATAGTTTTTGTATAGTCATAATGATCAATTACGATGTTAAAACTTATATAATAATATTATATGTATATATAAAAAAAAAAATGAAATAAAATTCATTGAAAACTAGTACGTTAATTGTGTGTTGCATGTCTACGTATCAGAAAACACAAATCGAACCCAACGAAAAGATGAACTCAGGGAGGAGATCCCCTAGCCGTGGAGTCACACGGCACAAGGTCATGGCACCCCGTGTCCACAATGTCCACATTTGTGATTCAAAGTGCATGATGGAGGGCCGTAATAAACACATCAAAGTGACACGTAATACGTCGCAATAGCATGACGTCCTCACTACACGGCCACGACAACACACCACGCACCAACACTCGAACACACGGTGATTCGAAACACAGACCACACGACACCGAAGAGCCCAAATTTCCAAACGTAACCTCACGGTCGGCGTGCACTGCCGAAACGGTGTCCGGTGTCGACTCGGCAGCAACAAAAGTTCACCGGGCAAAGACCTCCGCCGCCCACGGCCAGCGCAGGGCACCGGAGGAGCTCGGAGGCCGAAAAACCCCAAAAATCTAAATGAAAAAAATCACCCCCAGTCCCCCCCCCCCCCCCCCCCCCGGACGTGGATTTTTTATTATTTTCCCGGTTATGGCGGCCACCCCCAGGAACCCCCAGGAAAAGTTTCGTCGGGTTCCGACGAACCCAGACGCTCGCCCAAAGGAAGTACGTCCCAGCATAGGAAAACGATGGTTAATTTTGGGGTCCCGAAAGTGATGTTTAATAATATAGATGAAGCGTTCAAGTTGTTGGTTTTACCCCTGTTGGTTAGGCTACCCCTTTAACACGTTCATTTTTAACCCTATATATAGCTGTATATATGCGACCTGTACGGCGGAGAATAAATCGAGAAAGCGAGAAATTAGATGATTATAAGTTTTATTATCTTTATTTTTGTAAAAGTTGAAAATATTTAAAAATATAATTAAATAAATAACACATTATATAGTTAATAAAACATTTTTATTGATGCATAAACACACTGGCATGCAAAATTGACGATAGCTTAAATTAATATAGTACGTACACATAATTTTTAAAAAGTAAAAATTTAATTTATGATTTAAATTATATATATATTACATGATATTTTTCATCAGTTATTTTTTATATAATATATAATTATAAATGCAGTAGTACAGTACAATATATTATATATGAAAAAAAAATCATAAGAAAATCGCAAATTTGAAGTGAACGCATGCATGGTTAAACATTGACAGCGCGCGCGTATCTAATTTGCTTGAAACAATTGGTTGCAAATTTGAATCGAATTAGCAAGATTTGTGGACCAAAGTCAGTAAATCTGTTTAGCCTAAATCCGAGTCTGGTAGACGGGAGATATAAAGGCAGAATGTTCCACAGTTTGTCATCATTCAACCAACATGTTTGACGGACTTCGCTACTCACAGGGGGCTTTGAGCGCGCAGGAGCGTGGATACCATCAGTGAGTATATTATATATAATATATATTATATATATATATATGTTATGTTATTTTACCTGCACACGTTTTTGACATATATACTTACAAATGAAAAAAATTATGAGACGCATATATATTAATTATTTTTATATTTTTAAACCTTCATTTAAATTCCTATTATATTAATTAAATTTTTATAAGATATATTAGATTATAATTAAAATTCGAACTGATCCGCTATATACACAAAACAGCTATCAGCGATATGTAATATTATTATTTCAGCCTCTGCATATTCTATATAAGTATATATATTATAATTATATTCTCTATATACATTTTTGATATAATATATATTATATATATATATATATATATATATATATATATATATATATGTCGATCGTACGCGTATAACGTATATATATATATATATATTATACATTATATACGCGTACGACATATTATTTCTTTTCTCTCTTCCAGGGCTAACGCACTGCTGGGCGGGTTCGACCCCGTGGGTTTGCTGGCAGGTCTCAGCTTTATCGCATTCTTGCTGCACGCGCTGCTGTCATTCCTGTTCCGACCCTCGCCCGCGGCCAGCTACTATCTTCCTCAGGCGCACTCTGCCTCCAGCCGAGCCTCCACAGAAACCAGCACGGGCGTCCTCAGCTCCGCCATCGACTACTATGTGAGTATATCCTGCAAACTTTTAGGATGTGCAACGTTTTCCTGCCTTCATTAATATTTTTACAGCTTATATTATATAATTATATATATATTATTATTTATTTATTAAAATTGGGGTCGGAGATGAAACATAATATATAATTCTATGATGCTACAGCGCACTTATAGCTATCAGCTAGGATGGAAAATTTAAAATATATTTTTTTTATAAGGAAACCAATGTTTCATTAATAAAATTACATATACTAATATATTTTTCTAATACATAAATTATGTTCTTGTAACTTAATTTATTATTATTATTTTTTTGCAGGATAATATGAATGGAGAAGGATCTGGTTTAAAAAATAGACATTAAATTTTATTTTTCACCAAAAAACAGCTTTATTTATTATATATTTATAATTTGATGACAATAAAAATCATATGAAGTCTACAAAAAAGAAACTATTGTTATTTACTACGTGCCATTTTATAACCTTTCTTTTAGTATTGTAATATATCTCTATTAGATTTCATTAATACACCAATTACTTTAAAGTTAAGATAAAGAATAAAACAGCTTATAAATAAAAAAGTTAGACATTTTAGTAGTTCTTGCTTTAAAAAGTATGTGTTCTCTATTTACAGTGTTCACAAAATGGAAAAAATGCACTCGAAATCACAAAAGTTCAGTTGTAATGAAGAGAAAATATTAATGATATTAATTGCTTCCACTGAATATATAATTATTTAAAAAAGTACACCATAGGTATAAGCCAAGGATTTTGTATATAAACTCTGGATAGGTGATGGTGCTGCCGTTGGTGAGGCACAGTTGTGAGGAGGAAGTGGGTGGTGGCTACAACAGTAAACATTAGGATGTCCGCCATCTTACATTAGGGAACTTCCATATAGTTTACAATGCAGACGATGGTTGTGCTCAGCCGCCATGTTACGTTGGAGATTTGCCTCAGTAGCTCTAATGCTATTAATCTATCCAGATTTTATATTTACAAAATCCTTGGTATAAGCAATTCGATTCTATGAACAAGAATAATATACCTGGAATTTACTTCACCTATAGTGTACAGTAGACTTTTATAAATAAGAAAATTTTACAAATAGGATAACTCAAGAGATATATCAGAATCTTAAAACTATAAATAAAGTCATGTACATAAAAAAAGTAATATTTTTAGAAAGTAAAAATTATTGAAGTTTTCAAATGGAAAAAATTCACGCTCAATCACAAAATTTCACTTTTAATGAAGAGAAATATTTATCATATTATCCATTGAATATATAAAAGAAGGAAACTATAGTAATAAGCAATTCTATGAATGGGTATAATACATCTCTGGACATTACTTACCCTATAGTGTACATGCAGATGTTTATAAATAAAGACAAATTTACAAATAGGATAACTCAAGTGAAATATCATAATCTTAAAAATTATAAATTGCAGTTATGTACATAAAAAAAGAATAATATTTTTATAAAGTAGAAATTAGCTTGATTTGTTTTCCTTATTAAATGCTATCGGTCCCTTCTTAAATTTTTTGTAATGATTTCTGATGGGTGTACGCTTGCGACGACCTGTAACAATGGTTATGTCTCATTATTGTAAACAGTAGGGGTCAATGCAACAATCCCAAAACCATAATACTGTAGTTAATTTGTTAAAACGGGAGTTTTACAATTCATAAAATAAACATTTATAAAGTTAAAATGTTTCTTATTTTTGTTTTTTAAATATTACTATTATGTATTACTATTATATTACATGCAGGATTTTATAAGATTCTAATTATATTTGTTAGCACTGGGCAGGTGCCGATTCAGAATAAAATTTCAGGGAGTGCTGGCTCCATATTATTAATAATGGATTGGAGGAAATGTCTATATTGAACATGCTAAAAAAACAACATAGAACTAACAAGTAAAAGAACAATTAAAATTACAATTAAAATATGTAATTATGTATTAACAAGACTTAAAAAATTCTTAATTAAACCAAATACACTAACTAAAATAGACAAGTGAACTTAAATAATATTTTATATGAATATCACTACTTTTGTAATCTGTTAATCGTGTTAATTCACAACATATTACTGAAGCTAAATTAATAAAGTTCAACAAAGAGTTTACACCTTTCATGATAATGCAAAAGGAGGGTCGGAAGAGATACCTTTAGCACTGAAAAGTACACAGTTTCATTTTCTTAATAAATAATATTATGAATAACACCAAATTAGTACTGTTAAAAATATGGTTAATCTATGAAGAAACACCTGCTACCAATATAATACAAAAAAATAACTGCCACCTCCTAGCAACGTTTATATTTATTGTTTATACCTAGTTCCAGCATTTCCATGCGTGCAAGGGCGATGACTTAGGCTTGCGATACACTAAAAAGACATGCATTTAACAAAGAGCCATGCAGTTAAACTGCATATCATTAAAATGCCATACCTAGCATTGATAGCATAAAACAAAAGCAAAAAATTAATGCAACTAAAATAATAATTAATTCATTTTATTTATGTGTCAGTAAAGCAATGGTAAAATTAAATAAGATTACCATTGGTCAAATGTTCAATACACTAACTCTTTAATTTTAAATAAAAAAGAAATTCTTAATTATCAAAAAACAATTTAATAACCACACATAATATTAACATTATTTTTAAATTTACAAAAAAATTAAGACAATAATAAAAAAAAAAGAGTAAGCAAACAAGAAAAAAAAAATATTAAAAAATTGTAAGAATGCATAAATATAAATACATACAAATTAAGACAGCATGCATGTTTATGAGGACATTCATCGGCACGTTGACAAAAATGTTCTTCTGCGACAATTACCTGCAGAGGTGACGGGTTTGGTGGACCCCAGAACTCGAGGGGTAGACACGGATGGCGTCACCATGCCACGAGGAGGAGGCATAAAGGACGACTTGGCGGATGCGCTCGGAGGAGTCAGTCGAGATCTTTTGGCTTGGGGAGGCGGCATCGATGCACCTCGGTTTGTTGACAGGGGTGCCAACACGGTGGGTGCAACAGTACTATGTATTGTAGACACGGGCGCCAACACGGTGGGTGCTACAATGCTGCGGATGGTTGACAGGGGTGCCAAAGCGGTAGGTGCCGCAGTGTTGCGAATCGACAGGGGTGCCATGACTGTGGATACCACGTGGGGCACCACGGCTGGGATGCGAGAAGTGGAGGCAACAACGGGTGGAATGCAGAATGTAGCGTTCAAAGGCTCAGCCATTACTTCTTCTGGCTCCTGCGAACAGATGTAAACAGAAATTAAATTAAAATTTCACATAAAAGCATATTAAATTCTTGTCTTTAGGCTTGTAATTTTGTCTTTTTTACTAACCAATTTGTTTCATAATAAAATTAACTTGTTTACCTTTTTTCATTCACTCTCTTAATGTATCTTTAATCACATTAATTGACAATTATTAACATTAGAAGAAAACTATGTATTTATTTATTTACATATTTATTTATGTATATTTGTAAATTACAATACAATTTATTCACGAGAGAATTATTTTATTTACAAACAACTGAAAAAATATACATACTAACTTATATGTCTTACTGTTATGTATGTCTTATGTTAGTTTGCAATTATTTATTTAAAATTACTGTTTACAATATAATAAAACTGCTGTGTTAAGTACAGCACCTGGAGTCCATCATCTTACCTCAGGCTGAGCGACTTCTGGTGTCTTCTGGAAGGTGACACTGGCAGGTCGTCGGGTCTGATTCACCACGGCCTCGTACATGGCCTCCATGTCAGTTGAGGTAGAGCCCAGACCCTTCAGGACGTAGAAAGTCTTGTGCAGCAGCGCTGCGGTGCGCATGAAGGCCAGGTGGAGTGCGTTCAGGTCCGAGCACCGTAACGAGTCAAGTCCTCGTAAGTTAGCCAGCCGTAGCTCTGCATCCTTCAGGTCAAACTGTCGAGACAAAAGAGGCACCATAAGTTACTTAGATCCTTCACAGAATAACGTTTTGTTAAGCTGCAAATGTTTTCTTCATCATCAAATACAATTTTCTGCATCATATCCGTTTAATATTTTTGATGTTGCATCAATCAGGGACTATTTTGAACAAGCTGTTATCACTCATTTTATTACACATAAAAACAAAAAAATACATTTTTATATTTTGATTCTTTTCCACTCTTCTCTTCATTATATAGCTGTAAAAAATTTAAAACTAAAACTCAATTTGTAGAGTGAGGGGTGAGGGGGGAAAAAACAAACTAACATTGATGATGAATATAATGGCCTACTTTTCAATGCATAGAAGTAGCTGGAATGATATATGTAATGTATCATAATATTGCATATTATTTATAAACAGCTCTTTGAAGACTTCCAAATCAAAGACAATGAGCACAATGGAGTATCAACCTCAATTTTCTTTTTTATTGCAGAAATGGATAGAGGGTGCAAAGTTATGCTACCCTAATTTTTTTCATATTTTTTAGAGCCCGGGAACTATTTTTTTTAGAAATTATTGAAAGTTCTTTTTGTGACGTCACGAGACGCCGCTCCTTAAGAAAAAGATAGGACTTGCCGCTGCGTGACGTCACAAAAAGCACTTTCAATAATTTTTTAAAAATACTTCCCGGTCTCTAAAAAAATCTGAAAAAAATCAGGGTAGCATAACTTTTCACCCTCTATCCATTTCTGCAATATGGCTTAATAGCCAACACGTGGGCATAAGAAAAGAAGCAATAAAAAAAATTGAGGTCGATACTCCATTATGCATTATAGTATTATGTATATGCATATACTGTAGTTCTGCCTTTGAAATACAACCTTCCCTCCAAAAAGTAAATTTACAATTTTAGCAACAGACGCGATTTCGATACAATAGATCAGCTTAAAATATCATATTTCCAAGCAAATTTACTTTGTTCAGATAACAACATCATATGATACGACTAAGAAATGATAATATTTAAAAAAAAAAAATATTCCCGATAGCACTTCAGAGCAAGTACACAATAGAGGCTTCAAGTGTTCCCCGGCGGGAAAATTTTCTCCATAAGCCTTCATGTTACAAAATTTGAATTTTTTCTCAGTAACTATTACAGCTATTAATTTGAAACCATCTCCTACCCCCCCCCCCCCATTTAGAGGTCTTCTGATAATGAATCAAGAACTTATTTTCCTCTAAAAAATTTCTTTCTTTAGTGCAAAAAAAGCAATTTTGAGTTTTTTTTTTTTTTACATAGGTTTGGATGGGATGGTGGGAACACTGCAAAATCAGCTGACTTGAAGGTTCCATTGCTCCCTGTCCTCACCTTGACAGTAATGAGGGGCACGACGGCCTTGGCGATATCTCTCCAATCTCCATCAGCCTCCCTCTGAAGGTCCAGTAGGGCCTGGTCGACCTTGCCTCGCACTTGACCTTCGTTCTGAGCGGCCAGCAGCAACCGAGCTTCCAGACTGGTCCGCTGTGTCTCAGTCTTTACCTCCAAGGAGTGGATCTGGGGAAGAGGCACAAACTTTGGTACACATCGCAATGGAGACACCCCGTTAAATCATGGCCTGGTCGTCTATCGCTGCAAAGTACACTTTTGAAAAATGAAAAGAAAAAATATACAATAATAATTTAATTTACTATTTTATACTATATAATATGTACTGTACAATGTACATCCTGATCAATGATACCATACACATAAATCATGATGATAATAATAATAATACAGTAATAATAATAATAATAAAAAAAGAATAAGAAAAAAAAAGTGAAAAATTATGTAATACATATACAAACTTTGCGCCGTTCATAATACAGCAGAAAAGGACAATAAATTATATAATTTATAATAAAAATAATTTTCAAGCGTTATGAAATGATTGACCTAGTTACTACTTGAGTCAAAGGAAATTTCTATCAGACGGAATCAAATAAAATAAATTTTAAAATTTCGAGAATGATCTAAAACTTAATCGCTTATGATTTGAGCAGATTCAAGGGGGCAGTTTCCTTACAATACATAGCTTTATTTCTGGTTCCCGTCCATAAGGCCAATGTTAAACTTCTACCCCAGTTTTCTCAAAACTGATTAGACAGTTCCTCTTCAAAATTTGTATTCCACCTATTGATGGTGAGTTCTAAGATCTTTGCAAGTCTTGTTTGTTTCAAAGGGTCTGATTCTGATAACTTAATCAACTGAGGTCAATCCTTAACTACTTCAACATACGAATGGAATAAAAACAAGTAAGTAATATATTACTGTAAATCTATGTACCTTGGTCTGTGTGGAGTCTTTCTTGAGCTCGTTGATTCGCTCTATTTTGAGTTTCTTACGCTCAAAGTTGTACTCAAGCATTTCGAGCTGGGCTATGAGACTGTAGTGAAGCTCCACGCTCTCCTCATATTGTCTGCCTACCACGGCCAGTTCGTCCAGTCTGGCCATGACTCGGCTCACCACAGTCTCGCACTCTGGACTGGCACACTGCGTCGGTATTACGTTCACCGGGAGGGTTTGGTTGGAAACTGGGGTCGAGGGAAGGGCAGGGTCCTCGCGCAGATTAGCAATTTCAGCCTCCAGCTCGGCAATACGTGCAAGCAGAGTGGCGTTGCCCTGCACAGAAGCATCGGGAGATTGTCATGGAAGGAGTTAAAGATTTTAATAATAGGAATGTTTTTTACATAAAATTATAGGTTACTTTCTTATATGATGAAGTTCGTAAACATAGGGTATTAAATATATCACTTGAGTAAGTTAAGACCTTTAAAAGGCAACTGCAATGTTAATTTGAAAAAAAAAAAAAATAAAAAAAAGTACAAAAAAGTAGTATTGAAAGTTTCATATAATACTGTATTAGTGTATACAGTATTATAAAGTACATCACATTCATGTATTTATACTATATTCTTTTTATACTTTATAAGGTGATTTTACAAACTGAAAACATATATTAAAAGAGTTAAAAACATTTACTGCACCTTGTCTTCTTGAACATTGCTGACTGGAGTTCCAACAGGTGATCCTGACACTGTCATCACGATTGGTGTTGAGGGGAGCACTGAGTTAGTGGGCCCAGCAACAACAATTCCATTGACCGTGGTGGTACCAACGACAGGAGCACCGTTCATGGTTGTAGCCACGACGGGAGTGCCGTTCATGGTCGTAGCAGCCATGACAGGAGCACCATTCATGGTTGTAGCAGCCATGACGGGGGCACCGTTCATGGTTGTAGCAGCCATGACGGGGGCACCATTCATGGTTGTAGCAGCCATGACGGGAGCACCATTCACTATGGCAGAGGGCATGCCGGGAAAGACAGCGGCACCACCGCCTGACAAGGCGGCACGCAATGACTGATTCTCGGCCACCAGTTTGGCGTTCTGTGCACGCAGGGTCGATATTTCTACCTGAGCTTCTTCCATAGCCCGTGAGAACTCCGCAGCGGTGATATCCATTGACACCAAATTTTTCTTCACCTGTGAGACAATATGACAAAAGAATGCATCACACACCCACTCAGTACATGTAGTTTTGGGAGTTATGAAGACCTGACCTGATAGAAGCAAACATAATGATATGACATAACAAAGATGTAAGTACAAAAAAATTGACAAAGATAGAATAAAAGAACATTTCTTATCAATACAGAGGATATAGACGATGATATGCTGGCCGGTATTACAACACACTCACTCTGTTCTTGATCTTCTTGGCTCGGGTGGCGTACTTGAGGGTGTTGTACGTGTCCTCGTACACCTGATTGGATGGAGACACGTTTGCGATCATCACTGTTTGGCAGTTGCCGCCCAGCGATCCCTTCAGCAGCCGTGTCAGTTTCGAGTTACGGAATGGTACATGTTTTTGTCCGTCTGCCAGAGCGTTGATACAGTTGCCTGGAACACACAGTGACAATGCTTTGTTAGTTTGTTGATCTCTATTGAAGAAATGAAAAACGTGATCCTATTATACTAGTAAAAGGTGCATTTAAAATTAAATTTTTTTAGAATGAAGTAAAGCTAATGCATAATCTCGTACTTGCTGCTATAAGACTGTCTTTATTACCACACGATTTTGTCTTCACAACACAAATTTCTTGAGAAGTTAATCCATGCAGCACATAAATATTTCTATTAAAAATTATGAAATAACACAATCAAAAAATATGTATGGAAGAATTTGTCATACTGAAGCCCAGGAGAGAACACTCACCCAGTGCCAGCAGGGACTTGTTGATGTTTGCTCCCTCGGTGAAGCGAGGGCGATTGTTGTTGGTGGCGGCTGCCCGCTCGGAGCCTGCCAGGTCGATCATAGACAGCTTGGCGCAGCACAGCTTGTCTGCACGAGCCTCCGCGCGGCGCTTGGTCTTCACCACCACCTGCAAGCACCAAGTCAGCAAAGGATCAGTAAGACTAATAACATCAAACTGTAAACCTCATTCTAATACTAAATTTTCCCATGTTAAGTAGAGCTTTGCTGTCAAGTTATTATTTCCTATGTATGCAATCATAGAAGGTTCTGTAGCCAGACTACCAAAAATGTAGCAGTTAGAAACTTCATAAAGTGAATTTTGATTTAATAATAATAACAATTTTTCATTGGTTTAATATGTTAATAAATACAAAGTATAATTGGAGGGAAAACAATTTTAATAAATAAATAAATAACTTTGGTTACAAGCAATTGGTTTGCAAACATTATGATAGAGATCAATAACTCCATAATAATGAAAAAAAGCAACCAATTTTATGAGTATTTAAAAAAATAGTATTTTTATGAAGGACTTCCAACGTTAAATTTATCTGCTGTCCTAGCATTTCAGTTTGATTATAATCAGCTGGGTTGATAAGACTTAATACTTGCTAAATCAGTAGGAGCAATTTTTCAATTTTTGGGGAAATCACAGTACAAGTATAGTCTTTTCATCAATATTTGTTGAAAAAAAGTCTAGGCTAAGATGCCTACTACGTTAGACAAAAAGAAGTACAATGTACTGACCTGGAAGACGGCATGAGAACGGGAGGACTCTGCGTTGGCATCAGTGGGGTGCTGGGTGCGGCGCTGGTTGCCCAGCTGTAGCATGGCCATCAGGTCATCTGCCGAGGACGGCTTGTGCCAGGTGAGGTCCGGCACGATGACGCTGCCGTCGTCCTTCTCCCGCAGCTGCAAAAGTCGCACCTGGGCCTGGTCTACCAGCAGGTCATGTACCTGAGGAAAAGATGAGTCAACATTACCGTGTTGTCCTGGAAGTAAGAACAACAAGTTAGAACCTTGATAGAAACAGGTATTGACAGTTTTGAGTTGAAAACTCATCAGAAAGAACTACAAAGCTTTTTTTTATTTACTAAATTTGAAAGAAAAAAAAAAAAAGAAAAAAAAAAGTGAATTGAGGGATTAAAAAAACAAACAAACAAACAAACAAACAAACAAGAACCTTTGGTTATTATAAAAATTTCACTGTCTTTAAGTTAGAGATAACACGCCCAATGTTAATAAAAATTCCATTCATGAAAATTATGAAAAAAATTTAAAAAAATGTTTTCCTTAAAGTAAAGTGCGCGCTAGAAAAAAAAGTTGAGTTAGTATTTTCTAAAAATAGTTCAAGTAGTCCTCCATATCAAACCAAAATTCAAAAAATTCCATCTCAAATAGGTTTGCCAGAAAAAAATTGCAAAATCAGAGTGAACGCGTCGCTTAACATGGGGCCTTACCTGACAAAAACCCTCGAATATCTCGAAAAAATACACCGTTAGGTGGTATGACAAAAATATAGTGATGTTCTATGACCCAAGCTTTAACCAAAAACCGATTAAAAATGTTTCTCTCAAATCCATTTTTCCGTAAAAAAATAACAAAAAATCTTATGGGAATTAATATGGTAGATTTTCTTGATTTTTTTACGGAAAAATGGATTCGAGAGAAATTTTTTTTAATCGGTTTTTGGTTAAAGCTTGGGTCATAGAACATCACTATATTTTTTTCATACCACCTAACGGTGTATTTTTTCGAGATATTCGAGGGTTTTTGTCAGGTAAGGCCCCATGTTAAGCGACGCGTTCACTCTGACTTTGGAATTTTTTTCTGGCAAACCTATTTGGGATAGAATTTTTTGAATTTTGGTTTGATATGGAGGACTACTTGAACTATTTTTAGAAAATACTAACTCAACTTTTTTTTCTAGCGCGCACTTTACTTTAATATACCTTATCAGTAGGTAAAATATCAGGTATACAAAAACAAGCTAGTTTTCGAGTTATCAATTTTTAAAGTTGACTAATTTAGCATGGAAGTTCCATTTCTCCATGTTAAATTAGTCAACTTTAAAAATAAATAACTCGAAAACTAGCTCGTTTTTGTATACTTGATATTTTACCTACTGATAAGGTACATTAGGAGAACATTCTAAATTTTTTCCATAATTTTTTTCATGAATAGGATTTTTATTATCATTGAGCGTATTATCTCCACCTTAATATTTATACTGTATACTGTATTTAAAAAATAACAATATATCAATAAATTGCAATGAGTGTGGAGATTTGTCTCACCGCCTCATTGTAAATCTCGAGGTAGGAGATGATGACATCCACGTCAGCGTTCTCAAGCTCCGCCAGGGTGGCATACAGCTCCCTCATCAACAGGGGGGTCACTCCAGGGGTCTCGGGAGTACCAAGCATGGTGTGGGTCTTGCCAGAGCCGGTCGCACCATAGGCAAACACTGCACAAAGAAAAAAGGTTCACTGGATCATCCAGAAAATAAGCACTGGCCATAAACATTATGTCTCAGCTACACTCATGTAAAATATAGATTAGAAAAGTTGGTGCTTTCTATCACGTTAACATTGAGTAAAAAAATTAAGACAATAATTTTAAGACCATATTAAAATCACAGCATAAAGAAAATGTCTCTCATTATTTTATTTTATTTGTAAAAAGATGTCTACTATCAACATTACGAGCTGCAGAAGAGGACAGCTTGCTTGCACTCACCGGAACAGTTGTAGCCGTTGAGCAGGTTGGCGATGAGGCTCTGGATGGACTTGCAGTACACCTCGGCTGTCGTCTCTTCTTGTCCAAACACGTGGTCGAAGTTGAACTGCAGGTTCTTTCGTTGACGTTTGGTGATGTCGCGGTATGCCTGCTTCCTGCCGTGAAGGAAGAACGGGTCCTCCTCCTCTTTAGGGTCGAAAATTACCAGGTTTTTGTCCACCACCTCCACCACGTCTCTGCAACAAGAGCACACGTATGTTACAAATAATAATAAATGTTGACCGTTAAAAGGCTATCATCAAAAATTTAAACTAATCAAAAGAATTGGCAGTTGGTAACTTATGGATTTGAACTTTTTATTCACATATTAGGAGCAAAGCAAAATATCATAATTATTTTAATTTTGTTTTAGCTTTAGAATGACACCAAGAATTAAAAATCTGATAACATAACTAAAAATGAAATACAGTAATGAATCGGAGATTTTGACCCCCCCCCCCCCCCCCATTCTTTCCAGCAACAAACTTTTTTATTTTATCTGATAACTTTGGAAGCTCTTTTTAATCCAGTTGACGCTCCCTCCTCCCCCGACAAAAGCCGTGAAGACGTTGTTTAAATTTCTGTTACTGTAATCATAGTCGGGTGGCTGAACATTTAATGCGAATGGGATATTCTTTTTTTTTTTTTTTTTTTTTTGTCACTAATTGAGCAGAGTTCTTATGCTCATGTCTTTATTTAAATAAGTTTTTTAATGAATTTAGGGGGACATTCATGAAGCTCTTTAAACCCCACTTTAGCCTCAATTTTTATCCCTGGTGCTAAGCCAGGGGCTAAACAGGGTTAGTCCCTATGGTTAGCCCCTGGTTTAGCACCAGAGATAAAAATTGAGGCTAAAGTGAGGGTTAAATTGCTTCGTGAATGTCCCCCTTAATGTACAACATTTTGTAATTTGCTCAATAAACATTGACTCACCTCCACTGCTGCTGCTCCATGTCTTTCCTCAGGGCGGGCCTCACACGCAGCAGTACGCGAATGTTGGAGCACGCAGGACCCTTGGAGGGCGTCGCCATGGCAGCCACGACAGGACGTCTCATCGACTGCAGATTGGAGAGCTTCCGAGTCAGAGTCAAGCTTCTTCTCTTCCGGGGGGAAGCTTTTCGACCCACCATCTATCAGGAATAATAAAAATTGTAAATTATCTGACAAGAAAATACACAGTGTGTAGTTTGATGAAGGATAACATAAAACTGTACTCCTCAGGACAGCATGCTGGTGCTGCAGTTCCAAAGAAAAAGAGATACAAATTTGTAATTTTGAAGAAGCCAAGAAGAGTATCCAGTCTATAGCCATACCAAAAAGTTCAAGTTCAACTGCCAACATATACAGAGCAAGAGTTAAGTTTGTGGAAGGTGTACATTAGCAATGATTATAGAAACTTGTAATGATCATTCCGGCTTTCTCAAAGTGTACAACATAATTTTTTTAATGATCTTGAGATCTTTTAAACACACATCACAAAATGAAATTAACTGCACATACAGCACATATAAAACTATGGTTCTTTATAATTTATATATTTAAATGCAATTTAATTTTATTCTTTGGTAGTACATGTAGCAAAATGAAAATGATCGCTGTAATACAATTAATTAATAAATAAAAGTATTAGAAACCTCTGAAAATATATAAAAAGCAAACTCTGTGTCTGATAAAAGTAACATGTAAAACGGAAAATAAGCAACTGAATTCCTTTCAAGAGTTTTTTTTTTAACTTTTCATAAAATGGATAGGGGAAGCAAATATGATATGGGCAAGTATTCTTTTTTGAGAAGAACGGTGAGGGAATTTGTTGGACTCTGGGCTTGTGGATGCTCGGAGTGTTGGTGAGTTCAGGGAGGGGCTATGAGAGAGTCAGCCGCAAGCAAGCGAGCCACCGTGGTGGAATACCCACAATAGCCGCAAGCAGGGGTGTGTATTGTGTCCATAAAGGCTTCTCAATTTGCTCTCAGAGCCTAGGCATCATATATGGTAGTTTATTAGGCGGTACAGTATGGCATATTACTGTATATCAAATTCAAAGAAAAAGCTTTGCTACAATAGCAATTAATAACATAAGATTTAAGTGCCATAAATAGGGAAGCATTGTGTGTCAATTACTGGCACATATTCATACACGGCTCCAACTGGGTAGCCTTTTGTTACACATATGCATGGGCTGATAAATTTAATGTATTAATATGCCTGCATACAGTATGTATTATACTGTAATTTATAATAATATATGCAATATGTACACTGCAGTAACTGTACCATATAATATCATACTACGTACAACGGCTAGAAGCTACAACGCCCACATCAGTAAACATGATCGAGTCAAACGGTTTCGTTTGCCATAAAAGGAGAAATACATATTATAATTACATACAACATTTTTGAAGAAAAAACTGCACTGTGCAACAAGTGGAGGACGTGTCTCGGTATGCATACAGAACACATTCGATGCCGGTGTGACACACAAAAAAAAAACAAGCCTGCTGCTGCCTGTGAGTCGGCGTTCGGCGAGTCCTGACATTCATCCCGACAGCCCTGAACGGGATGCTACAAAAATTTACATTTTAGGTTCTTTGAAAAAAATATTTTACACGAATGCTCTGTATCATAGCCAAGTAAATTAGGTATATAATTTATATTCGACGAACCTATTGTAGCTATAAAGATAAATTCTGTTTAAAATCCGATGCACTTGCTAATGGCAACACATGACAGTTTGGAAAACAAATAACAATTTTCAACACTATGAAGAACATATTATCCTAAAATTAAAGCACCATATGATAAAATAACATCTCATTATACTAACCTTTAATCAATTACGTGATACCACAAGTATTTTATTATAAAAAACACTAAAAATGTTAAGAAATTTGGACGAACACCGAACACACGCACATCTGTAAGAAACTCAACGGTTTTTTGAAAATATTTGAATTGCTATGTTCAATTAGTTCTAACAAAATTACATAGATGGCGCAGGCGACCATATTTGATTTTTGTATTCTACTTTTTCGCTCGAACATTTTAAAAAGTAGTTGACCGTGGCGCAAAGCGCTCCAGCTATTTGCCTGGCGACAAGAATTAAGTTAAAAAGAATTTTTAATTAATTCTTTTTATATTATATTATTATATATTCGAATAATTTTTTTATTTTTTTTAAATATATTGGACTTCAATGTATAATTAGCGCACTATATAATAATAAAGAATTTAATTTAATTTCAACAATATAATATTCCATTTTTGTTATTTTTTAGCATAATATTGGTTAGCAATAATTTTGAAGCTAAAAATAAATAATAATGTTAATTGTTATAAAATTTATTCTCATGCATGCACACCACATGATTTGATACTTTTCATGTTCTAATATAATAGCAATTAATTATAAACAAAAATATATTAAATATTTCAAATAATTAGCACTATCAAAATTTAAGTATCAAACTTTTAAATTTACTCAAGAGTGCATGTGCCATGTACTCTAATGTGTACATGTAATTTCTACTTTTTATAACAGGAAAGTATGGCTGCTAAAAATAATTAATTTATAATATTACATGATAAATATATTATATTTATCATGTAATAAAAATGAAAATAAAAAAATAAAAAAAATCATATTCTTGATCATGTAATATGTATCATAAATATATTAATTATAATATTTATAACAATATGAATTATCATCCTCTGTGACTGCATCATATGGCCATCACTGAAACTATATTATAACGTTGGCAATGCTGCCAATGCTGGTTTACTAAACGCTATAAAAAGTGGTGGAGCTAGGGAAAATTAGCTACCAAGCTAACAATATCTTTTTTTATAATATATTATATAATATATACGTATAGTTAAGTTATATATATATATATAAGGGGCATTCACAAAGCCTTAAGGCCACATTTAAGGCTCAATAATTTAAGACCAGAAATTTTGGGTCTAAAAAACACGTCTAAAATCAAGCTTTAAATTATCGAGCCTTAAATGTGGCCTTAAGACTTTGTGAATGCCCCTTATAAAAATAATAAAGGTAGAAAAATATATTATATTGTATATATTTTTATGGTAAATTTTATATATAGTATATTATATAGACATTTCTATGTAATAAATAATATATTATGTAATATTATATGAATTTAAATCTCATACACGTGCAAATTTAAAAGACATTATTTCAGATGTGAAGGCAATTTTCTTATTAATTTAAAGAAAATAACATATCTCTCTAATTAGCTAATTTCCTTCTATTCGTATTTATACATATATTTGGAATTCATACTTCTATATATTATATATTACATGCAAATGTTGCAAATTTTAAATTACAATATTTATTATAAATAACTAAATACTGCTAGAAAATCTCCTGTAAGTATCCTAAAAAAAAAATAATGCTTTCTTTGAATGTTACATAAATCGAAGCTTATAGTGTGTTAAAAGAAATCTAAATTATAAATGCTAATTTAATTTAAAATTAATTTTTATTTATGTGTGTTGTCTTACTAATATTTTGTTTATCTTACTTTTCCAGGTATTAAACAAAAAACTTTTTTTTCCTCTTCTCGAGCTTTAGCTATTGTAAATTGTAAACAAAAATCCTGCTGTAATCTACAAAATGTATTATGTATATCTATAATGAATAAAAAAAAATCAATTCACCGAGACAGAGGAATGGATTCGAGTACCAACCTCAATTTTTTTTATTGCAGAAATGAATAGAGGGTGCAAAAATGTGCTACTCTGAATTTTTTCAGATTTTTCTGAGACCGGGAAGTATTTTTAAAAAATTATTGTTACTCCATTTTGATGACGTCACGAGGCGCCTCTCTCCTTAAGAAAAGGATAGGACATTAACGCCCGTGACGTCAAAAAACGGACTTTCAATAATTTTTTAAAAATACTTTCCGGTCTCAGAAAAATCTGAAAAAATTCAGAGTAGCATATTTTTGCACCCTCTATCCATTTTTGCAATAAAAAAAATTTGAGAGTCTATTATTATTATTATTATTATTATTTAGAGCATTCAACAAAAAACATTTATTGAATTATGTTTAATTTTTGGGTATAAATTATGATCAAATTATATAAAATAACAAAATAAAAACTAGAAATATTTATTGAAAAAAGCTTTATTATTTGTCCACACTGTATTATTATTATATAATTATATATATCATATTTTTTCATCATCAATGAACGGTTTTTGTTTTTTCAAGCTTTAAAGACTGCAGTAACTAATATTATCAAAAACAAAGTAAAATTTAGCGTTTAAATTTTAAGGCCAACGCTTTTTGTTTCTGCATTTAAAAATAAAATACATTTATTACATATTTTATACTCTTAATTCACATATTTCATTTTCATATCATTTACAAAAATTTAAACAAAGTCGAGCTTGTTATACTTTGAAACATTTTCAAAATTTTGTTTATTCTATCATGTTTTCTTAATAGTAATTCATACCAGGGAAGTTATATGTTTCTTCACCCAATCCGTTTTTGGTTAAAAAAAAAATGCATTTTAAAATTTTAATGTATAAAGAATACAAAAACAATTTGATTCAAATATTTTCATTTTTACTACCTCAATGAATAGAGCGTAAAAGCTAAATATTTATTAAATTCATAACTTTTTTAGAATTTTTGAAATATCGGATTTTTTTTAATTTTTAATATTTCAAATTGAGTTAATGTATGGCAAAACACACTTTTTATCAATAATTACGGTCCGATGACGTCATAAACGCTATTTTGAATGTTTTTTTTTTCGTGATCAGAAAATTCTGAAGAAAGTTCTTGGAAATGTAATTTTCTTTTATAAATTAACTATTTTTGTTTTACATAGCCATTTGATGTATGCTGGACAATCTTCGCCGATCCTTTATTTTATGCAACACTACACAATTAGCACTGATTTTAATAATAATAATAATAATAATTAAGAGTTTGGTTCGTCAAAGCAAGTAAATTACTTGCGAAATATCACCAATTAGTTTTTGAAGTGATTATATCAAGTTTTGTGCAAAACTGTACATTTTTTTGTGAATAATAGTTAATAAAATAACATATGCATAATAATATGTATATACTTAATTTAAATATTATTAAAATCAGTGCTAATTGTGGAGTGTTGCATAAAATAAAGGATCGGTGAAGATTGCCCAGCATACATCAAATGGTATGTAAAACAAAAATAGTTTGCAATTTTCTTTATTTTATTACAATAAAAAAATACGTAATTTAACGTATTTAAAATTAGAAATAATGACATACATAGATATTAGGTCTGTTCGTAAATACACAATCGCTGAAAAATTGTATAATTGATAATCATCTAAATAATTGTGTATTTACAAACAAACCTATTATAGAGTATTGACATCAAAATAAAATTGTTGAATCTTGAAAAAGAGTATATAATTTGTAATAAGATTAATTATAATATATATTCGTTAGAGCAGCATAATTAATTATTATAATTTAGCATACATATTTTTATAAACTTGAAATATTGTTTTATTTTTAGAATCCCATTATATTTTGGTTTTTTAAAAACTTCTGATGATTAATTATTTTGATAAAATATCATTTTATTTATAATTTGAAATTTACATTTAAAAATCACCAGTAGTTAAACATTAACCACATATAAACACATAGGTATTTTTTTAACAACAATAACACACAACATATTTGGTAAAGATACTTTTTTTTTTTTTTTTTTTTTTTTGCAATGTTTAATATAATATTATTTTTTGTCCAGCACAGATTCGTGAATGGTGCATTTATTTTTCATTATTAACAATTTTCTTTATAATTTCTTTTTATGTGGAATGTCCTTTTTATTTTTAAAATATAAAACATTTATGTGTGCAGTCCATACAATTTTTTAAAAAGATATTTAATATACTTATTTACAATAAATAAAATAAGATAAAAACTTAAAAACAGTGAGCAAATGTGCAGTTTTGAAGTAAAAAAGATGTTTGTTTTTATTTAAGAAATTGATGAATCATTAAGTTTAATTATTATCGTTAAAATATGGTGGTGAATATTTATAAATAGTAATTACATTTTATATCATGGTCAGAAAAAAATTATTATTCTAATTATGATATTCTGCATTATTAATTATTGGGGTTATTATTTTTATGATGTTATTATAATTAATATTGTCTGCCTTCTTAATGATTCCAGAAAAAAATTATATATATTTTTTTATGAATAATGTGAATGAACATTTAAAAAAAGTTACATTTATATTTTTAGCAATATATTTTTTTCAATATTTTTTTTTCCATCATCTATATTAACTATACACGGACCTATCCAAGCCTACACACCATCATTTAAAAAACATTCAATAAATAAAATTTAAATCATTTTTATTTTAGGAGTAAAAACACCATTTTTAAATAAAGACAAAAAAATAAAAACAACAACAGTAGGCAAAATCATATCACACATTTTCTTAAAATTGTCTATTTTATTTTTAACTAATACATTAAAGTGACATAAAACATGGAGGAGTTCTATTAAATATTTTAACCTACAACATATAATATCTTCGTCTATTTTTGTTATATTTTTTAAATTCAAGTTCCTATTATAATTTCAGCTTCTCCATCTTAACATCTTTTGAGCTCATTCATTGTTTTTTTCTTGCATGGTTATTTTTGAAACACAAACAATATTTTTGTTATACACATGATAGATTTAAGAAAGTTTAACATTTTTTTAATTACATATTTTTATTTAATATTTTTTTATCTATTAATCATCACATAATAAACATTTAAAAACATCTTATTAATTATGTATTTAATGTTTTTAAGTTTAAAAAGTTCCAGTTATTTTTAATAAAAAAAATCACAGATATAAAGCTGGCATAAGTATTGCTCAATGAGCTATTTTTTATATATTATATTTAATATTTTTTTATATTGAGTTCATATGTGACCACTATTTGGTAATTTGGTACCACATTTTTTTTTTATTCATAGTAGGTATTTTTATGCTTCCATTATAAATTATTTAAAATTAAATTTCAATTATTTATTAAATATTAATTTAATTTACCAATGAGATAATTTTCAATCAGTATTATTTGCTCTTCAGCTGTAAGTTTTATACGTTTTCATACTAATCCCAAAATATTAGGGCGGTATTATCATTGGCCAATGAAGACTCTATGGTATTATTTAATGGAATAAAAATTCAAATTAAAAATCAACATTTGAGTTATATACCATCAGTGCTGAACAACTAAATGCAAATAGACAAATTAATTCAATCAAAAGTTCTGTCAGGTTATTTTAAATTATATAAATAAATGAAATTGTTTTCATTAAAAAAAATGTATAATGCTACTAAATTTTTTTGTCAATTATATTTGACATAAATAATCCTTATAAATGTAATATCTGATAAACCGCAATAATTAAAGGGTTCCTAAATAAATTTATTTTATTAATTTTTAAAAAGAGTTAATTTTTTAAACGGGAAATTTTTTCATGCAGTGACTTTTCTTTTAACATAATTATAATTTAATCACTTTAAATCCCCTCGAAGCATTGATTATTTATTATATTTTTTATATATGTATATTTATATATTATTATGTGTAGCATTATAATTTTTATTATTATTATTACTGAAATTTAATTTTAAATAATTAAAAATTATATTAATATCAATATATAAGTGCTATGAATTATCAAAATCTTGATTTCTTTTTCTGTGTATTAAATTATGTAAAAGTTTAGTTTCTTCAGTAGGTGATGAATTTTCAGGTGGTGGTACTACTGCTACCGATGCTTCTACAGTTGTTACGTTGGTACACCCACATGTAGGTAATCCACCTGCACCCAATAGGTGATGACCACAGCTTGCCACACCTTTCTCTAATGGTTCATCAATAGGTGGTGATCTTAAAGGAGGGGGAGGTCTTCTTCTTGAAAACTTACTAAGTCCATCATCAGCTTGAATTCCTACAAATTTAATTGGTAAAGGTTTAGGTCCTGATCGTTGATTTCTTAATATTGGACTACTATTACTTAATTCACCACTTTCGCCACCAGATGTTTGAGGATTGTCACCAGATGATATAAGTTGTTCAGTTTCAGGATCTGATGTTTTATGTCCACTACTTTCTGATTTTTTTAAGATGCTTTTCTTACGTTGTTCTGCTGAAGGACTATCGATGGATTCTGCTGATAAGGATCCTCGACTGCTGCTGCGACCTATATGGAGATGAACATTAAAGTGCGTCAGTAAAATTATGTAAATTTAAAGCTTGTATTAGACAATACAATTTTGGTTTACAAGAAAATTTCATCTCTATACAAGCAAATTGAGTTTAAATTTTCTTAATTGTAAGGAAAAATTGTGGGCAAATTGTATCGTCTATAATACCGGCTTAATGATGTGTAACTGCATAAATATGGTCTTTCAATATTTTTGAGTATAACAGTGTAGGAAATTTAATAAAAAAATAAGATTGCATTTTTAAATCTGCAGGTATCTTTGTTAATTCAAACAGTAAATTGTTGATACCTTGAGGTTCAACACGTATACTGTTGCATGCAGAACAGTCATATTAAAAATAAAAAAGGGACTCCAACAGTAAAAATATTAAATAATTTTTAAAGAATACAAATGTGAACTTTCTATAGTCAAAACCGTTCACCCTTTGATTGATTGGTTTGTATTTTTGGTGCAATTGACACATTTTGGTAATGTATTATATGCCCCCCGAACCGTTCACCCTTTGCATCAAGCTACGACCTTTTCATGCATTGTTGGTCATCAATACAACAATATTCATTATATTAAAGCGCTCATGTAATCCAAGGTGTATAAACCTCTATACACCTTTATATAATCAGTCGTAAATTAAGAGCGGGGTAACACTTCTCAGAATAAATTTAAGGTGCTTTTCCATGGAGCGATGTTGAATGGGACTTGGCGGGGCGAGAAAAGCGCACTTGCTTCAATCTCGTATGGCGGCCATGTTGGCGATGAAATCGCTCCCCGCAAGGCGAGGAAATCCCGAGCCTTTGATTCGCTGAGGCACGCGATTTTCTCACTTTCCCCGCTCCATGGAAATGCACCAATATAACGCTGGCGAAATAAGGTCATTAAAAATAATTAATAAATAGCATTGACTTCATGGGCTAAACCCTTCTCAAAAATTTGTTATAATATCCACGTTGAACACGTGAATGCGAGGAATATAGTTACCCATGGATCCGAAGAGATGCTGGTTAATGATTCTGGTAGCTGAGGCAAGGCTCCTAGAAGGCATGAAGGTTGGTCTCCGCGCGGTCGGCGGCGAGGCAGTGCGTCTTGCGAGGGAAGATACCCCTGGTAGGGTAGACCCCAGGCCGGGGGGTTCGTCACCCGAGTCTCCGCTTCCTCCGCCCCCGCAGAGTCCTCCCAGGCCACCCCTGGACCGCACCCTGCTCCCCTGCAGCAGTAAAACAAAGATCAGAGGGTGGAGTGAGGCGAGGAGCATGCGGCACCACGAGAACTTGTCGGACATGATAGCGTCAAAATATTTAAAAATAGTTGGAAACTGCTCTTTATATATATATACTGCATTTTAATACAATACTTTGATTTTAATTTTTGATTAAATTGATGAAAATCATCCACAGATGCGTAAGAAATTGTTAAACAAGAGCCAAAATATGTATTTAAATAATAATAGCAAATAATTTTAATATAATGCTTGATCTATGTTATTTAATTACTAAACTTTCACTGCAGTATTTAAATTCTATACGAAAATCAGTTTTACACTAAAATCGACGATAAAAAAAATCACTTATATCGAATTCACTTAAATAATGTGAGATCATCACAAAAATTGTAGTTCAAAATTTAGATTTATTTTAGATAGAGAGAAAAATGAAAAAAAAAAAAAAAATATATATATATATATATACGTAAAACTACATATTAAATATTATTCCATAATTATACTGTATATAAATTTTGATAAAATGTAAGTAACGTACGTAATGATTGCAATTGATGCTATATATTATAGAATTTACATATTTATTGCTAATTGAAGTTATTTATTTCATCTAATTTTTGCAATCGAATGCATATAAGCTTACCACTATACCGTATAATAATACTTTAATGTATTAAATTTCAAATTACTTCATTTACATGATTCTAAACTATAACAAATTTAAGAACACGTGTTTTACACGAGACTATATAAAAAAAGAAGTTGTAGCATCTTCACGACATGCATATGGGAAGGATGAGAGTCACATAAAATTACGCATTACTTTTTTTTTATGACTTTACAAGTGTTATGTATATATATTTAATTCGTAAACCCACGTCTTGGGAAAGAAATGTGAAACTTGACAATACTTTTTTTTATCTGTGTTTGTTTATTGTTATTAAAGACATCCGCATGTACCCTATCCTATTATTAACATTTATAATGATACTAAAATATACTATACAGATCAGCTGTTTCAAAAATCACATTTTTTTAACATAAAAAAAATAGTGGGCACTGTATAATGGTATTCGAAAAATTATTTTGCCAATAGCATGATCGATGACATGCATTTTTTTTTCGGGAAGTGTTAAAATTATGAACTCTGTAATTAAATCATTGGAAACAGGACATTTATAGCTATTTTAAGATTGTTATATAGAAATCGCATTTTCAGATAGATAAGCTGCTTTCCAATTTCTTTTCAATTGGACTTCTGTAAATATATAAACTCAATACGATTACGTTAAAGATAATATGAAAAAAATGGAAGCATTTATGATTGAATTGAAATACTAAAAGCCTATTCAATAAATTATTTTTTCCCTTAAAATTGGTGCCACAAATCAATTTTAATCTGAATCAGAAGGCTATACTTTATTTAAGAATGGGGGTATAAGATTTATAGAATTGTCGAGTTGCAATAATATGCTCGTGGCTTGCTAGCTGCTGCATATCTACACGACACTTAAAGAATTGATATAAGGGAGTGATAAATTGTATAGTAAATCTGAAATATGGGGCCAATTTTATGATGTTCAACTTCCATATCTTAAAAAGGTTTTTAAAAAATATATAAAATATTACATGGAAGAGTGGTCTCTCTCTCTCTCTCTCTCTCTCTCTCTCTCTCTCTCTCTCTCTCTCTCTCTCTCTTTCCTCTGTTGCATTTAATTTTAAGTCTTCTAAAAATGTAAAAATAAAGGGCAGTGGTGTAATTAAATGCATTTCTCTCCCACATAACTTTTCAAATATATAATATGTAGCAAATATAAATCACAATTACTATCGAAACCAAAAAGGTGTGCCCCTCTCCTTATGGAACTTGTATGCTATTCAGGGGCACACCTTTTTGGTTCTGATAGTAGGCAATTATATAACGTAATGTGTAATTAAAATTGATTAAAGTAACAATAAACGATATTTTCATTATTATTTTTAAATCATACAATTTTGTGTTTCACTATAGAATTTGAATACTGCAATAATGTGAAATGTTTTATAATTTAATTTCATGACCGACAACTTATCTGGTTTTTATTTTGGTTCATTCTCATTCTAAATCTATTGCAAGACATACAAAGAAAAACACATTCGGTGATGCTGTAAATAGAAAGATGTTTTCATTATATTATTATTTCAATTAACACTTTTAAATTACATTGTTACATTTTTTTTTTTTTTTTTTTTTTACTAACAAGTGGAAACCTAAGTACATAAATAGACAGAACTATCTAGAACCCCTAATTATTACTGAACGAATATAAGATGTCAGTTTTCAAATGGAGAATATGATTTTTTTTTTTTAATTACCCTCTAGGAATGAATGGCAATGTTGAAGATGTAATAAGTAAAAAGGTACTATAATACTTATATCTGAGTCTATGTACAAAGTTTTTATAACTTTATGTAAAAAGTATACAAAACACACTACTACAAATCTCTTTATTTCGTCAAAATTATAATAAAAAACACTTCTATTTTAGGATTTACATGTTCACTTTTTTCTAGAACTACTTTTCTTTATTAAAAACATCTTTCTATATTACAGAAAAATAATAAAAATAAAAATTAGTCTTAAATGGATATTGAAGCAAAACAAAATCTGTTTTCATATCCAATAAGACTTACACAGTAAAAAATGTAATACTGGAAATTCTAAATTTTATCTCGTCTCTTTTACAACTTATTTAATTGCATAACAAACTACAAGATATATATATAGCTCTCTCTGGTATATAACAAGGCTTTCTAGTATGACTTTCTTTGCATTTGAATTTCCAGGTATTGTATACATTTTTTATCGTGTGTATATTTGTGATACATACAACATAACCACCTTAGTATGGTATGTGCAAATATTATTAAAAGTAAATAAAACTACATAATGTATATGAGCGGCGTGATATGCTAAGCGTACAAAAATTTATAAACAATACATTAATTATGTATAATTTTTTTATTGTTGTTGCATTATTGCTGTTTAGGCTGATGTGTTTGAACTTTAAAAATGTTCTAAACACACCGGTGATTATTATTATTATTTTTTTTAAATATATAATAAAAAAGAAATATAAAAAAATATTTTAAAACTACCGTTCACATGTTTCCCGCGTTGATTTGAATTGTTTAGCCTATAATAACGATTAGAAAATCCACATAAAAAAGTACTTTTAAAACTTAAAAAAACATTTAGAAGGTAGAAGAAGTAGAAGAAGAACTAAATAATAATTAAGACAACGCAGAAAAAGTGGCAAGGTTTTTACAAGGTAAAATTTTTAACGTAGGTTTGTAAGATTTGTATTTTAAATTAAAAACAATTAAGTATTTTGTATTTTTACTATAAAAAGTAATTCAAATCATAAGTAAATCATATTAATATATTGAAGAATAATTAAATGATAATAAATAAAGTTTTCTTATTAAAAATAATAGAGTTTGTAATTCCATAAATACAATGCAACATGAAATAATAGTCCCAAATTATACGAGTTACATTTAATGAAGAAAATGTCGTATTTTTTGTAGCGGCCAATAGGGTATTAATAAGGCTCGTACAGTATTATGTAAACATACTAATAAAAAAAAAACAGTTTTATGAGAAAGGAGTACCAACCTCTCATTTTTTTTATTGCAGAAATGGATAGAGCGTGCAAAGTTATGCTACCCTGATTTTTTTTCAGATTTTTTAGAGTCCGGGAACTATTTTTAAAAAATTATTAAAAGTTCTTTTTGTGACGTCACGAGACGCCGCTTCTTAAGAAAAAGATAGGACTTGCCGCCTTCCATTTCTGCAATAAAAAAAAAAACGAGGTCGGTACTCCAATTTAAAGCATTATCAGTATGTATAACTATTTCTGCAAGAATAATTTTTCTTGATTGAATTTAGCTAATGAATTGGCAATAGAAATTTGCATTGCGTTTATGTCGAATTCGTATATAGATTATTTTATTGTGACATTTTTTACTTTTTTTCTGGTACACAAATATCACATGACATGCTAAATCGTCAAATTGATATTCTTCCTGACCTTAATTCGTTATGAAAGTAGTCGGAATTATGTTGGGATTGTGGCCTTCTTGTTTGTATTTTCAGCCTTAAAGGCGGGTCGCAAACAGACTCGTATTTCTGCGATCGTACGTTTCTCATTTAGAACCGGTTATATAACAAATTTTATCATAGGAAGGCATACGATACGAAGCTGTGTGCGCGGCTACACTTCATCGCATAGGTTTTTACTTTTTAAATCATACGCTGCGAAATCATGCGATCTTGTGTGAAACAGGCCTTAAAATTACAAATATATAGGGCAGTATATTACAAACCCCTCTACAAAAGTTTCAAAACTAAATTACAAACAGAATGACCAAAAACTTCACACTTCCTGTGGGAATATCAAATTAATTACATACATTTTATACGTATCAAATACTAATCAAATATTAATAAGAATAAAATTAATATAAAAACCAATAATTATATCTTACAAACCACATTAAAAACACACACAAAAAGTGCAATAAAAAAAAAACATTGAATTAAAAATAAAAACCATTGATATTTTTTTTTGTATTTTTACAACACATAATACATGTGACATTTAATAAAAATATATATTAATTTAATTTTTTGCGAACCTGTTTAAACCTTGTCTTGCGATGTTTAGGTAGTGGAGTATTATTTAAACTACCCCTACTACCTCTATTAATTTTATTATTATCTTGATTTTCATCATCATCATCATCGTCATTTTGTAAATCTTCTTCAAAATCCATTGTAGTTCTTGCAGATAAACAACGTAAGGTACTCCCATCTCCAGAAGCGCTTTTTACAGGTGCACGTAAATAAGGGGGACTTCCAGGACTTCTTCCTCCTCCTCCACCTCCAATTGAAGTACCAACTACACCTACTCTTGTTGTATTAAATGGATTTATATAAACAGCTGATCCATCTAATGTTTGAGCTAAATCAGCTTGTGAAGCAAATGGATGAGTACTACAACTTGCATAAGTATCAGAACTATCAACACTTCCAGCTAAATCACCTCCTTGAGTTTTATTATGTATTCCACCACTTGTTGAAGATAATAAAAATCTTTCAGAAGTTGTATTATTATAATTATTTTGTTGTGTTCTATTATTTATATTATTTGTTAATGATTTCATTTCTAATAATACACTTGTACGAAAATCACTTGTTCCCAATGGCATCAAATTTTCTGCATCGATGAATTCTTTGTAATCCTGTGTAGCAAAAAATATTATAATAAAATTATAATTATATTATAATTATTTGGATTTTTTTATAAATATTATTAAATGATAGTATTAAGGTATATTTTGATAATTGTAATAATTCATAATTAGAATTAAGTTCAGAAAATCTTCAATAATTATTATAAAAATTAATTAAAAACTAAATCAACATTAAATTTAAAGCCTAAGTATTAGCTTTCTTTTTAAGGAAGAATATTTGAAATCGCAGTATATAGTTCATTTGAACAAAAATGAGGTACAAAACGAATTTAGAAATTTAAAAGAGCAAAGGTAAAAGTGTATAATAAATCATGATCAATCGATAGAAAAAAAGGAGGGAAAATATGTGGGAAAGAGACTAATGGTAAATCAATGACAAGATGAATGGTTTTTGGCGTGTAATTATATAGAATTACTGCAACCATTTTACTGCATGATAAAACGTTCCTCTGACAAATTACATAACGTATGTCCTACTACAACTACGTTTATTTGATTTAAGTGCAAATATAATATACCAAAGAAGTTACAAGATGCTATAAAGTAGCACAAATGATGTAGCAAAGTAATTGTTAATAAAGTTGTGTAATGTCTCTCCGGTGAATGGTGAATGGAACAACATGGAACAGTTAATGATTTGCATATTAATAATTATCTATAATGGAGTATCGACCTTCATTTTTTTATTGCAGAAATGGATAGAGCGTGCAAAGTTATGCTAATACCCTGATTTTTTTCAGATTTTTTTGAGCTCGGGAACTATTTTTAAAAAATTATTGAAAGTTCTTTTTGTGACGTCACGAGACGCCGCTCCTTAAGAAAAAGATAGGACTTGCCGCCTCGTGACGTCACAAAAAGGACTTTCAATAATTTTTTAAAAATAGTTCTCGGGCTAAAAAAAATCTGAAAAAAATCAGGGTAGCATAACTTTGCACGCTCTATCTATTTCTGCAATAAAAAAAATTGAGGTCGATACTCCATTGTAAAATTGATTCGAGCTATTACTAGCGCCACGATCTGTGTTTTGGTGGGCGAAATCAGGTACTACATCAGAACCTTCTCTATAAGTGCATGCAAGGCTAATTTTCAATTTTATAAAAAAAAAAAAAAAAAAACGGACCCGCCTTGGCTCTAGGCTCTGATGGGTAATATTAGGAACTACATCGTCTCCCGTTTAATAATAAAAGAAGGATGTTTTAACGTGGGCAGACATTATAAACAATGTTTTTTTTACAATTATTGCTTGCAGAGGACTTTGATTAAATTTATTAGACGAAGGTAGCGCTCATCGGGGGAGGTTTTTACTTAAGTTTTGTATACTAACAAATTTGTTATTAAGAGTAGAAAAATTCAACTTAAGATTTAGGGACAAAATTTTACCCTAATTTCATATTTAGGTTTAATTTTATTATTTAATAAGACGTTTACAACATTACGTATCAACCAAGAAACTTAATTTAAATTTAATGTTGAATTTTATTTTATTAATTTTGGTGAATTGTGTTGTGAAAAACCTTACCACTATCATTACAATTACAAAAACAGAAGCAAATTATCACGACAATTATATATTTTAATTAACATAAATTTCAAATTGTCATAATAATTACATAAAAATCTTGTATTAATATTATTTTTTCCAAATAAAAACAATTATATCTTCGAAGATACGATGATTACAATTTCGTTGCTTTTTTTTATTTAAAATAATATTCCCTTAAATGCCCTGCAGGACTCACTAAAACATAATTAAAAATTAGGGATAATTTTTTTTAATTATTATTTTTTTTTGAGGTGAATGGAGGGTTACACTCATGCAAAACATTTAGACAATTAAGGGTATAATAAATATATAGATAGGGTCACATTTAACATCAATAATAATATATATAATGCAACATTTATATAAACATTTAAATGCACAAAAATATCCATCAAGCATGATTGTTTTACAATACACATAAGAAAAACAAATAAGGAATTTAAATTTGCAATTATTGTTATAATAAAATAATTTATTTGCAAAAAAAAATAAATCCTTATTGTTTCATTTATATATAAAAAAATCTAGTACATAAAAGTATTTTGCAAATCATGCACTGATGATAGGTGAGATTATGCAAAATATTTAAGTTGATTTATTTATTTTTTAGAAAATTTTTATTAATTATTTAAAGTGTTAGTGTACGTGACAGAAGTGATTAGAATAAACATTTTGTTATTTAGATGATCGAAGAAGGAGGTATTAATTATCGTACTTATTATTGGTATGTACGATCACACATCATCAAGTATTAAAGCGGCTTGAAAAGATTAAGTAATTAGTAAAACAAAAAAAAAATAAGATGTTTTGTTAATTATGTTAAGTATGATAATAATTTGAAAAATGTCAATAATTAAAAAGAAAAATATACAATGAAAGTCAAATTTTGCAGAGCAGTTAACTTTTTGAATTCAGTTTTAAGCTGTGCCCAGAACTATGTTGGAATCTTAAACAGAAAAACTCTCGACCAATCAGAAAATTCTGATCGAGAGCTTTTACGTTTTCGATTCCGAACAGTTTTGAGCATTGCTTTACATTTTGTCAGTTTTCAACTTTTTCCGGTAGATATAGCAAGTTATGTTTACTCTGATATCATATTATATATATGAAACATAGGGAAATAAAATTTATTCTAGAATTCACCTTGAAATAATTAGCTTGCATTATTGACATTTTCAAAATATTAATATACAAATTATCAGAAGATTGTAAGATAAATTTAAACAATACAAAACTCTGCACTACATCATCTCCCATGAGGATATTTTATTCAACATAAAAAGGTTACATTACACAACATGCGGCAAGGACAGTAATTTTGCTTCGCCCCTGTTGTATAATTATGTAGCCTGCTCATTTTTATGCTGAACAAATTGCATAACCTTCGTGAGATTCGTGATTTTCTTTTGCGCATTATTTAGCGTACTTCAATAAAGACCATATATCGTACCGGTACCTGTCCTTACGCATCATCTACACAGAGTACTTAAATAGATACTAACAAAACGTACACTTCATTCAAATATAATGTCCAATCTGCCCATATTTTAACATGATTGGATCGGAAATTTTTATTTGAATGGAGTGTACCCCCACGTGACCACTTTTCAACGTTCTGATTGGTTCAACATTGGTCACGTGAGGTGCTTAAGTACATATTTAAGTACTCATTATAGATGGAGCATTATGACGAGTTTTTAGTTCACTCCACCTATGATGGCATATTATACACAATGCACGTGCTTTAAATATTTACGCTTGCGCCATAATCATGGCTATCAAACTGCATTCTTTTATGCTAAAATTTCATCTGACTCGTATGTATTGTATGGTCTTTGTTAGCTAATTAATGCTTAATTTAAAATAATGGTGCTCATTAAATCTTTTTGTCTTACATGAACACCAAATCTTCAAATAGACTACAATATTTTTCTTACATCTTCTTTGAAAAATTAAATTAGTAAAAAAAATACGATATTGTGTTAGTGTGTTGTTAATAATAACAAAAAAAACGCATGGGTAATATCACCACAATATTTTGTGCCGTCGACTCACCTGATTGGCCTTCCTGTGTTGAGCCAATACCAGGGCCGCATTTAGGACAATTTGTTGTCCCGGAGAGGTATACTCTCTCCGCGGTATCGCTCTTCCTCCTAAAATAACAATAAAAAAGCGTGCCCGCAACAAACTTACTAAAAAAAATTTTTAATTTATAATAAAATTATAATAATAATGTATTATATTAACGCCTTTTTTTGTTTATTAATTTTTTAAAAAAATATATAATATTTATTTAAATAAAAATATAATATAACATTTTGTGTAAGTGTGTGTATTGATTATAAATTAGTTTAGTTAAAACGTGTTTTTAATGAAATTATGATTATTTATACACATGCCTAATATAACGTGCATCATAACAATTTCTAATATATAAATTTCTAATCAACTATTCTATAAATATATAAACATAATTATGCTCATAACAGTCATAACAACTACTAAATATTAAAATAAAGAACTATTAAAAGAATGCATTTTTACTTTAACTATAATAAATTATTGAAATTCAAGAAAATGGAAATAAATTTGATTATCTTTTTAACGTGCTTATTGATTATTGATCACATATTTTAAATTTTACATTACACATCTGGGACACCAAGGACGTTAAACCTGATGTAAATTTTATTTTTGTCAGTGTTTGGAGGTCTGTATTTATATATGATAAACTTACATGTTTGATTGAACTAGCTATAACGTTAGAATTGTCCCAAGGTATACAAGTTTTCTCGAAATCTTAATTGGGGTTTATTGTATTCTGTTGAATGCACAGGGGTTATTATATTATTTTAAAGAAATGACATAATGAATTTCATAATTACATCGAGCGTACAGAATCGCTTTAAAAAAAATGAGAAGCTGAAAGCCTCCCATGTACAAAAGAAAGCTTTACTCTGCTTATACACTTCTCGCCTCTGAAAAGTTCCCTTCTGCTGCAGCCTTGTTAATCACCATACCCTGTATTTTTATACTTACGGGACATGGTGATTAACAAGGCTGTAGCAGAAGGGAACTTTTCAGAGGCGACGAGTGTACGTTACAATATCATAACTTTAATTAATTTGAAACAAAGAAATATTATTTTCATTTTCTTGAATCTCAAACAAAAGTTGAATTGTATAATTATTATTTTACGTCTTTATTTTATCTCATTATTTTTTTTTTTTTTTACAATTCTATACTTAAATAATGACAAACAATATTTTATTTTTAGCTTCAGATATACACAAAAAAAGAATAACAACTCAATTTCAAGTAACAAAAGAGTAGCGACTAAAATTTCATTCCTCTTTTTTCTTATAGCAATGACGTCCAATTTAATGCAAAAAAAAACAAGAAAAAAGAAATAATAGCGTGATGGGAGCATATAATGAACCAAAAACTACATACAACAACAATATATACTTTTTACCTCTAAATAATCTAAACTATAACAGTAAGCTACATCATACGAAATACGAATGAATATAGAAATAAAGTAATAAAAAAATTATTTTATATATACTATAATATTTTTAAATTATAATATTTAAAATTAATGTACAAAAGATTGAATTAAAATTTATAGTTAAACGGTAAATAAACAAAAGAAAGTGATTTATATAAGCATACTTAAATTATATAAAAAAGTTAAAGATATATAATTAAGTAATAAATATTCTTGCCCCAGTATAATACATTATTTATAATTTATATTGAAAGTGGAAATATTGTAGCGTGCTATTATTCATGAACACAATGCAATATATAATTAGATTTATCATGTTAATTTTATTTAAAGTTGCAAATTTTCATTAAAAAAAGGTACTATAATATACTAATATTGCAATTTTCTTTAATGTTAAAATTCAGCACATGATGTTGTCATACACTATTTTAATAGTTAAATTTTTATATTTTATTCTCAACGGAAGAAGCCGTAAAAAAGGAGTTTCTGGTATTTCTGTATTTGAATTTTGAAATACAGAGCAGTTCATTTCTGCAAATTTTCAGAGCTCAAAATACGAATAAAAGAAGGCTCTCAGTATCACTTCCGGCAGGAATATTACAGTAAAAATAATTTGATATTCCCTCCGGAAGTAGCCGTAAGTGTGAAGTTTGTGACTATTTTGGTATAAAATTCAGCATTCATTAAAATTTTCCACAGGGTTTTGAAGTACAATTATTGAAATATGTGTGAAATTACAATGTTGAAATACGAATAGGAAGACCAGAAACTTTAAACTTCCGGCTACTTCCGGAGGGAGTATCATAAACATTTTACTATATTTGTATTTGAATAAAGAGAATAATTGGTCATCATGGAATAAGAGGTACTGTAATACAAAATATGTTAAAATATAAAAGACTTAAATCTACTGCCATACATATTTAATTCAATGTAATTTGATATAATTGATAGAAATAAATTGTTGGATTTCCACTATCAATATCTTCTTTTGTTTTTAATTAAAATATATTTTTTAAAAAAGTGAAAAGAAAAATCTGGTGCAAGAATAAGAAAAATATCCAAACATGATAAAAGTGTTCAAAAATAAAATAATAAATCATGTGAGTCCTGCATGAGATTAATTTACACTGCAAAATGTCTTGAAGTAAACCAAAATATACACGTGGTTTTATATAATAAAATATAATAAGATTTGAATTGTTTATTTTTAATTTTAAAATAAATTATTTTTAATATATTTTTTAAATGTTTACAAAACTGCAAATATTATAAACAATTTATTGATAATTAATAATACACAATTCATAAAATCTATTACCTAATTATAACTAGAATTATAAAGGAATTTAAAAATAAAAGCATTACAGCCAAAAGGCAAAAAAGGAGCGATTATTAAAACAAAATCATGCATTAAAAATAATCATTGATTATTTTTAAAAGCGACTTTTAAATATGACTATTTTACTATAAATATTTTAATTAAATAACTATCTAAAATAGATTTAAGATAATTATGTATTAAAAAGCATGCTTTTTGGTCTTTAATTAAAATTTTTATTCATGCAATTAACGTCGCAGATATTTTAACAACAAACAGTGAAAAGGGGTTTATATAAACATTTACAACAGCAAAAACACTATGCTCCAAAATGTTTATTACCAGCTCCGCTATAATAAAGTAGCAAAATACAACGTGGTTGCAACTGAATTAACTTAACAAATGTGTAAAGTTTTTTGTACTATATTTAATAAGGAACTTGGAACTTTGGACTAGTAGTACAATGTATTAAAAATTTCTTTGTCCAAGTTTGTAATTTCCGCTAAAAATATTTCAATATTTAAAAAAAAACAAAAAAAAAACAAGAATTTAAATAATATCTTATATATAATAGAGATGTCCTAATCTTTATATTATACTACAAAGGCACATTATTACTTTTTAGAGGAAAGCGGAGTATATTTATATACATTAGTAAAGCTGGAGTATTAACAATGTTCATTAAAATTACCCCTTTGATAGCAAAAATTTAATAATACTGCGTTCTGTTGAAAACTTGAAATTATAACTTCATAAAATAATAAATATTTTGAATTGTAAATTAATTTCCCTCCTTTATTAGCTTGCATAAAAATGGTATATCAACAAGGAAAATTTTTAAGAATATTTTGTGTCTTATTTTTTTATGAATTCGTACTGCATAAAAAAATATAAATAAATTATAAAATTTATTTATACATTTTAACCAAAACTTAATAGAAATTTTAAAATAATAAGTAATTTTATTTTGGAGCATAGTATTTGGGATATAGGGAAATTACCACAGATACATTTATTTTTTAAAAAATGGGAACAATATTATAGAATTGAATATTTTTAAATGTAATAATAATATTTTCTGCTTTTTATTTTGGTTTCCTTTTTGTTTTGGGGTTATATTACTACCTTTGAGGTGCAAAAGCAACATTCGAACTCACTGGGAAGCTCATCGGGTATTTTTTCTTTCTCCTTATTCTTGTCTTTCGATTTCGAGTCGTCCTGTAGTTCAAATTTTTATTTATAAAAAAAAAAACTTGCGGTGGAATAATATAGCAAGATAGCGAGAGAAAAAAAAAATAAACACAGCAAAAATAAGCTTTCTTTGTTACATAATGTTAGTAATATTAGTATTGAATAATGCAATTAATAAAAAAAGCTTAGCACATCAAGCTCCTTAACATTACAAAGAAAATTACAAAAAAATTATTAAGTTTTTGTTTAAAATTTAAATATCTATTATATAATTTATTTTATATTTAAATTTTGCTAACAATAACTTAATGTTATTATCAAATTATTCTTTTGTGTAAATGCATTGAAAAATGTTTGGCATAGATAACAAAAATCACTTTTATTACAAAAACGGTTTGGTCAAAGTGTCAATGTAGATTAACCTGAAAAATTTCTTTTAATCTTATGCTGCAACATTGAATTTTGTTACCAAATATTGAAATTATAATTTATTTTAATTACTACACAAAGGATATAATTTCATAAAATTGACTCAACTTAATTATTACAAAAAAGGCCTTTTATATGAAGCACATATATTATATATATTTTACCTGTCAAAATTTCATATAAGATAGACCTATTAATACATATACATAGTTTACTAAATATAAACTAAGTTTTTTAAATTCTATACATAACTATTAGAAAATAGAAGAAAAAAAAAACGCTTAAAAATGGTTTTAAAGTTGAAACAGATTTTAGAAGATAAAAAATTCTAAATAATACTTCCACTAAAAAAAAGGGTTGTATATTTAAGAAGAGATTGCAAGATTGAAGTTACTTATTCCTACAAGAAGTTATTTTAATAATGAAAATTTTAATTAAAAAATGTAATTTTTAAAATTTTATTTAAATAATTAAATCAGTTTAAACTACATTAGTAAGTTATATGATTTCACATTTTATAAAAAAACAGCATTAAAAGGTAATTTAATGGCATCGTAATTAAACATTTTATAATTACCTGGAAAACCTACCTTAATAACAATTTACGGTAAATTGTCCAGGTGACTGATAAAGCCAGTTATATATAAGCTACCATCAAATTTAAAATTCATTTTGTTTAAATAATTTCAAAATAAAATAAATTCTTACAGAATAAAATTTAAAATATAATAGAAATTGTATACTTAGAGAAAATATATATAGTCTTCTTAACTACAAAACCACAGTAATAAATAATAAAATAAAACTTACCGGACTTTGGCAGACAGGTGTTAATTCCTCATTGTTAACCGAAACAATTGGTATAGAAGTCATCACATTATTCTGTTGTTGAATATTAGATGCAGTAATGGCCGGTGATGAATGAGGAGGTGGTATATCAAGTAAATGTAAAGGAGATCCTTGATTTTGATCTTGTGAAGATTGATGAGTCAACACGCCAGCTGCACCAGTGGTAGCCCCTGTGGTCAAACTAGGAGCTTGAGATATACTTCTACTACGAGAATGATGTTTTATTAATTTACGATGATCTAAATAATGTTCATGGTGTGTACTGCATCCATCAGCTGTTCTAGGAGCAAAACTCGTACCACTATCACTATAATCATCATCATCATCACTATTATCTCCACCTCCTCCATGTTGTTGATGACTAGTTGATGTTTTACTTTGTTGACGTTGTAATAATTGTTGTTGTTGTTGTTGCTGTTGTTGTTGTGTTCCTGTTGAAAAATAAAATTTTATTTATTTTAATTATTTGCTGCATATAATTGTTGATCTATATAAAGAAAAAGGGGTGGAAGGGTTGTTTTTTTTTAGGGATTTAAATTATATAAAGTGGTTTTAAAAAAATGCAAAATAAATTAAAATTTGTACTAATTCTGCTAATTAAAGTTTTTTCTTTATTGTTTTTTTCTGAATCATAACTGTTTTATTAAGTAAAATATCTGCAGCATTTAATTTTGTAAATATTAATTATTTTCTCAATTAAATTTTACTACTTGAAGCAGGAAATAGAACATTGCTTTTACAAAATAGAAAATAAACTTCTACGACTTAATTAAAATAACGTATTAATTTGGAAGTTAAACGATTACCAAAAACTATTTACTGTAATTATTTGAAAGATTACGACCTTTACGACCTTACGATGAAGATTATATTATTTCAAGTATAACCAAAGAAGTTAAAACTTATATCTTCAAAATTATATGACACCCGGAAGTTTAAGGTTTTTCCGGTTTATGATTTTTTCTTTTCGTATTTTAACTTCCAGATATTTACTTTTAATTAATAAACTCCCTTGCAAATTTCAAAACTGAATTACAAACTTCGTCCTTCCGTGGGGAATATCAAATTAAATTGACTGTAGCGCGAGTTTCCCCGCAAAGTTTCAATGTATAAAAAAGAGACCGGAAATCTTAAACTTCCGGAAGTAACTTTGAATTTGATTAACTATATTCCATAAAAGAATAATATGCTTTTAATATAATTAAGGTCATTGCTGCATGGTAAATATAAAATAAAATTTTCTATTTTTATAAAATATGATTAAAATTGCTCGAGTTATGTATAAATTATTATATATATTGTTATTAAATAAATTAAAACAAAGCTTAAACATATATTTTACTTAATTAACAGTGAATATATTTCATTCAATTTATCAAAATATAGTTTTTACACTAAATAAAAAAACAATGCAAAAACTATATAAAAAAGCTATGCATGTGTTTATATAATGGAATATCTTGACATAAGCATGTCAATTGTAATTGAAAGTGTCAAAATGTTTGCATGTACTAAGCTTTACAAACAATACAAAAGGCGATACAAAGTGGCGAAGTCACAAAAAAAGCGTGCAAACATGCAAACGTGTTGACTGGTGCAAGAAATTTATCGTGTATGCAACATTCTACCAACTAAGACAGCATGCTAAACAATATAATCTTAATGCTATTAACAATGTATAGTCGATAAATTGCATTTGGTCATTTATACCATTATAGAAAGCCTGCATGATATATAGTTAATGCAAATATAGGCAGAGGAACTTGATTGATTTTTTTTTCAGCTTTTTTTTTTTAATTCATGGTGAAACATGTTATGACGTCATAGTCGTGTAAATTTGGTAAAAAAAATAGTATATTGAAACATTTTACACAAGAATTTATACATATTAATGTGTTTACCTGAATTTAAAGGGGGTTTGCGTCTCAAAAGAAAAACAAAAAAAAAAACAAAAAAAAAATGACGGTAAATTAAAGTCTTTCATTTAAAATTAACAAAATCTTGCTTCCATTTTAATGTATTTAAAAACAATAAAATCCAATGGTATGTGTCATGATAGACTTGCATCCTTTCGTTGTACCTCAGCTTACGGACTATTGCTGCTATCATAAGGTTGACAAAATCCAATCGTGTTTTCGATTCCGCTCGACTCGAAATTTTAATATTTTATTCTTTCATAGAAATATATCAAATATCTGAAGATTGTAATACCGACTGTCTAATAATACGACTGCCGGCCTAGTTATTATGAAAATTTAATAATTATTTTAATTACAATTTTTAATTTAAACAGACTTTTATTCACGCACTCTTGATAGAGTGTTCATTTGCATAAAGTTTAAATGCATTTTAGTTTTTAATAAACATTTATTTATATTTTTTTTTACAGTTTCGAATATATTGAAGAAGTAAAAAAAAAAACAACTTATATCTACATATAATTCTAACTGCAAAGCCTTAATATAAAACGTGCATGGGACAAGCAATTTAAGTTAATGAGGCCTTTTCACTGTACTATAGACCGGTATATGGTTTACGTAAATATATTGGGGACGATTCACAAAAGAGTTATCCAGCTTTATCATTGATGACTGAGGTTAGTGCATTTCCATGAAGCAGGAAAAGCAAGAAAATCGCATGCCGCAGACAATCAGAGGCTCTGAATTTCCTCGCCTTGCGGGGAGCGATTTTATCACCATTATGGCCGCCATACAAGATTGAAGCAAGTGCGCTTTTCTCGCCCCGCCAAGCCTCACTCGACATCGCTCCATGGAAATGAATATTAATTCAGCGACACTTCATCTTCTTCTTAATTCGTTTTATAGAATAGGCCTGAATTATATGGCCATGCACCAAAATTCAACCACTTTAAACGTGGTTAGTGAGAAACCTGGAACCTCTCTTCAAGAATCGCGCTCGATATGTACAGTACACTTTCCTTAACATAATACATCAGGTATAACACAAGGTTATTGGTGTTTATATTAATGTTAAGGAAAGTATATATATATATATATATATTTATTGATAAAATAAACCGTGCTACACTTCACTGCTTTTATATAAAAATAAGGTTGTTATTTGACGTGACAAAGACCATAATAATACAAAATCTTGTTGTTGTTTTTGTCCATGTACACTTGCATGTCTCTGCGTAATATAAATTATGTAATATTTGTAATTTGCATGAACTTTTAAAAATAAGCATAAAAAAAACACAATATCAAAATCATGCATCTCTATTCTTTTCTACATGACTGTTTACCATGAATGAAATACAACACGAATCAATACTATATAATATAGCTTCAATTGCTTCAAATACGTAAGTTTTTGTTTGTTTGTTTGTTTTTTACTTTCTCTAGTTATATGTGATTCATGGCATTAAAAGTAAAATTATTATAGGTTTTGAATAAATTTTAGCATTTATTTCATTTGCTATATAATAAAGTATGTATTCACTCGTCATATTGGAAAATTTACCACTTGCAGCCTTGTTAATCACCATACCCCATACCCTGTATTATGCATGATGATTAACAAGGTTGCAAAGTGAAATTTTCCGAGGCGTAGACTGTAGCTTGTAGTAGATTACCCCTGCTCTGTTTTTGGGGTCATGCAGTCATGGTGAATTGTAAAGATTTTGGGGTGGCTAGACAGGGTACTCTTCTTACCCAATAAACAATTATCCCAATAAACCCAATTAATATACAATTATTATTTATTAACGTCCCCAAAATTACAAATCCGCATCTTTGTCTCTTGTATTTTGGTTTATAAAGGAAAAAAAAATCATAAGGGAGTTTTAAATCTAGTTTTAATTCAGACTATTTTATAACCATACAAAATTTAATGAAAAAAATACTTGTTATAATACAAGAATTAATATTATATAAAATAATAGTAAAATTTAAATATAGAATAAAATCAATTTATGTTTGATATATTATTTAAAACACCATCTTTATTAATACTAAAACTATGTTTTTTAAAACATGTATTATTCATCACATGAAATAACAAAAAACATAAGAAATTCTAATGCAGCTGAAACTTCAATATGAGACAAAGTTACGTGTTCTGTTTTTTATTGAGAAGGTCCGAACTCAAATGTAATCGACAGAGTACCCATAAAGAAGACTCTTTTTCTTCATATATATATAAATATATTTTCACTTAGGAATTTTTTATATATATTTTATATATTCGTTATATCATTCCCTATATCTGTCCTTTTTATATATATAAGAAAGAAATAGTATAAAAAGAAACGTGACATTTGAAAAGGGATGATTTTTTTTATATTTTATTTTGGAGCATCAGGTAATATAAAGTCAAATTCAACAAAATATAAAAAATAAATTAAAATAGATTTCCATTTGAAGAAACTAAAATAAAATAGGAATTTTAAGTATAAATATTAATAGTAATAAAATAGAAAATTTCATTTTCCTATTTACGAATATTATAATAAATAGTAAAGAACACATGAAATGTTAAAATTGTATTTATGTTGACTTTTACTTTATATCCCTATGGTGTGACTGTGAGAAGATCACATTATAACGACCACTATACTGCAGTCTTGTGGTTACTTGTGTGTAAAACTAGTATAAAAGGGAGCTATAGTAGAGTCTTTTTCTTATTGACGCATTGCCGTAGTTTTGCGTCTTATAACCTAAGAACAACTACTAAAGTAACCTACCCAGTATATTGTTTTAAAATAATAGTTTATAAACAAAAATTATTCATAGGGTTTTGCATATTAAATTTTGAACATATTGCAAGTAGGTCAGATGAACTTAAATTGAAAATTTTCATCTCAAAGATCAAATGAGATCTTATAATGAAGCATTTATTTTTCAAAAACAAAAAACCTAAAATGAGGCCCCCTAAGGTTGAAATATTACATATTTTGAATATAACCACGCTAACGTTAGGGGACTTAATGTATTATTCACATGGAATTTATTTTCAAGGGTCCGACATCTAGTATATGATCTTTGGTGCTATAACAGTCGACTGTCCCTAAAGATTTCTCTACCATATTATATTACGCATTTATTAACGTATTCATTTATGTAAATATTAAATAACAACAGTAATTCAATTTTAAAATTAAAAATATGAGGTCATATAAATTTAGATCCATTAATTTATAACTCAAAATATTATCAAGCATTTTTTAATAATTTATTTTAACTGCATGCTTCAGAAAAAATATTTACTATATGATTTTATAAATGTATTTTGAACTAAATAAAATTTATTATCAGAAGTAACATAAAACCAAATTTATGTTCAATTAAAAGTCTAAGTACTTAAAGTATGTGAGCTTGTGTTTTTAGTTTTTAAAATATACCTAATTATTTTTTAAAGTAAATTTTTCAAAATTATTTTAAGAAAAAACACGTTCACGTTCATATCTTTAAAAGAAAATTGCTAATTCATGCTGTCAACATTAAATAATTTATGTAAGAGAGATAAGATTGGAAAGGTAATTTATAAATATAGAATTTTAAATAAATTTTATGTATTTAAATAAATTTTGTATGAAATGCAAATTTCAGTTTGTCACATGCTATTTAAATTTTAATTTATTATCAAAAATATATACAGTTGATTTAGTTTAACTTTGTTTTATGCAGTCAAATTTATTAAGACTCTGCATCACCTTTGCGTAGTTCCTATATATGTTTTCCCATGTTATTTTTTTACGTCAGTTTCTTTCTGAAACTAATAATAATACAACTTTGCTTGACGCTTTAAAAAAAAAAACATGTGTTTATTAGCTATGGGCGTAAACTCTTATTTTTTTTATTTCGTATCAAATTAAATTTTAATTGCAGTTTTAATTTTGAAAATTAATAATTTGAAAAATTAAATTAAAAATCAAGTTGACAAGAAATAAAAGTAAAAGATAGTACGTGAAAAGTATAAATGAAAGGTTTTTATGAAAAAAAAAAATAAAAAAAAATGCAGTTTGCAATTACTATAATAGGTATGTTCGTAAAGCCTATCCAGTGCACACTTTCTGCATTAGAGCGACCTTATGTCCAAGTACATAACGTTAATTGGGTGTAGAAAGTATACACTGGACAGGACTTATTACGAACATATGGATTAGGTCTGTTTTTAAATCCTGATCAGACTAAAATTTCTGAACTCGATCGACCTTATGTCTAAGTACAGTCGTCGTCTCGCAAAATTTCCTTTTGCGCCCTTGATAATCACATTAATCACCAATGTCCCGTAAGAATAACACAAGGCATGGTGATAATAAAGTGGGAAATTTTCCAAGATGTCGAGTGTGCATTAAGAAATCGTGTACTACAGAAATTCTATACAATTCATTTTTTTACGAACACGAGCAGTACTAAATTATCTAAGGTTACATTTTTAATATGACATAATTATATATTATATTGTATAATTATATATATTATTATACATATACGAGATGTTATATAGATGTTATAGGAATTTGAAATAGTGATATCTCGATCTTATGAAACCTTGATATAAACAATGGAAAGTAAATTTGGTTTCTTATTACACTGCCCTGGTTAATACCTTCAGTTAATGATTATGTCAAAAAGTTCGTATGATCACCAAGGTATAAATAAATTTTAAGTATAAATATTGATGATCAAGTCATATTTGAGCTTTACATGAACGTTATTATCACATCAAGTCAAATTTATATTAAATATAAAAAGGTAAAAGTTTTTATAAATTTTGCCACGAAAGTTAGCAGCGAAGCATTGAAGAATTGCAAGGCTGGTTGCCTACCTTTAAAGGGAAAAAAACACTGCATAATTTTAGAAGATACGACTTTTTTAATGCAGTACGTCCCCGGGAAAATACTAGATACTTATGCCTCGTAATAATATACATGAAACACTGTATTTTAAATGAAATCAAAATTTTGAGATCTAAAACCCAGCACATTAAGCTAATTAAATCAGGTTGATTATATATTGCTCGAGTGTTATGATTACCTCTATGTTGTATTATGTACAGCCACATGAGGAAATAAATAAATAATAAATAAATTGATTATTTGAATCACTTAGAACGTTAAATTAATATGACTGTAGTTTAAGATTACGTTATTTCCTTGTTGTTCGATATAATCAAGGTTCATTGACCTCAATCGTGCACAGAGTGGAGAAATGTGATTCATGTCGAATGAAATCACGAGAATTCTCACGCAACGTAAGCAAACAATTGAGCTCATGTCTCAAGCTCATATAGAATGTGCTGTACACTTCGGGAATGTATGAACGTTATTACTTTCTGAGAGTCTTGATATAAAAATTTTCAGATTTATAATTTTTGTAGAGCACCAAGTTTATATCCATACGAAATAAGTTTAAGTTCACCACGTCTTTATAATAGAATGCAGGAAAACGTCCTTAAAAATATCGGGAGCTGGCGCGGATTCAGCCCCCCCCCCCCCCTAAATCTAAATTTCGGATTTAACATGGGCAATATAAGCATTTCCCCCACTCCAATTTTTTTAACATTGGTCTTATGAAGAGAGCACCTCCCAAATTTTTTTTCTGGATCCGCGCCTGATCGGGAGTAACATTCTTGCTGGCCTAAGGTATACAGCTTCCCCCATATGTTTCTACCTCGATTTTCTATTACTGTCACGTATTTTAAGGGTGCTTCAATTAATTTTAGTAGATATCATAGCCTATTTGCCCCTCTATGTAATTATAATATATAGAGGTTCCAAAATATGTAACCTTCAACCTACCTTCCCCCTCACTCCTAATTTCTAATTGGCTGTGTACTCAAAAGGTTTGGTAGCAGAGGGTATATAGTTTGTGTTTAAAAATCCTTTTAAAACGGATCATTGGATTCTGAATTTTATAAATTTGTTAATGTAAAATATTTTCCCTCTCATGCATTTCAGATAACATGAACTATTTTAAAATGTAAAATGAAAGTCATATCTAACTCCTCTAGCATTATTATTTGCTATTTTTTTATTTTTTTTTAATTTTAGGAATGCAATATATTCCAATATTAACAAAGTTAGTGATTGTATATAGGAACTGCATGGAAGCAGGACCTTTCTACATCTGGTACTGTACTCCACTAAAAAGAAGAAATTTTCCAATTTTAAACAAAGCAAAGTCACCAAGAAATATTATACAGAAATTGTGTTCTAAATAGAGTATCGACCTCAAAATTTTTTATCAATTGAAAAAATTGATAAAAGGTGCAAAGTTATGTCACTCTGATTTTTTACAGATTTTTTAGAGGCCGGGAAATATTGCTAAAAAGCTTTGCTGAGGTCTGATTTGAACCCACGCCTCTTTTAGGTCCTATCCGAGAGGTGTCCATGCAGAGTCATCACTTTCTCTGTACTTTCAATAATTTTTTAAAAATAGTTGACGGACTCTAAAAAATCTGAAAAAAATCAAAATAGCATAACTTTGCACCCTCTATCCATTTCTGCAATAAAAAAATTAAAGGTCAATACTCCATTGTATATAGGTTAACTGACTTAATTCTACCCCCCCCTCCTCCCAATCAAAACTCTACATCTGTTTGACTCATCCACGTCTAGCTCAAATCAGGTAGAGTAAACGTTTGAGCTAACTTGAAGTGTATAGCAAATACTGTAAATTAATTTTACATTATTTATTTGTTACTGCTGATATAATGAAACTTTTTTATGTATATTTGATCACTAAGCTCATTAAGATATCGTTTATAAATGATCAACGTAATCATAAAAGTGATGTACGAACTTTTTTTATATTATACGCATAAAAAAATCTGCTGCGTTGAGGATAATAAATCTTTTTAAAAAAGATTAAAACTTCTTCTAAAGTTTACGCATAAAACTAAAGGAGCGTATGTAGTGCAACTAACACATGCATTCTAATCCTAGATAGTTAACGTGCCGTAAAAATAAACAAACGAGCAAAGAAAAAGTAAAAGTTTTTAAAGCGTTTATTACGTGGGTTTATTTTTAACTATTATGTTAAAAAAAAATCTATTAGCAAATAAAAATAAAAAATTAGAAGCGAAAAGAATATTAAAATGTTTTTAATTGTACCAACCTGTATGTTTGACCACTCTTCTTATTATAAATAAAATAATGTTCATATATTTTCAAATGTTTTGATTTTTGTTGAAAATTTGGTTAAAAATTTATATGATAAACAAATATTTGAAATACTAATTTCAGTTAGTATTTTAAATGTCAGAAAAATTAATAAAACTACTTTTGGACTTTAAATTGAGAAGTAAACAACATTAAAAAAAATAATAAAAACAGACACACCAAAGAAAACAAAGAAGCTTTTACGCATTAAAAATATTAAATGTCTGTTTAAAAGAACTGACAAATTTAAGGAGAACGTTTTTTTTTTTTAATTTATTTGCGATGTTTATCAATATTAAAAATGGGCACTCAAATCATTTGAAAACAGATGTATATTGCACAAAATTAGTCATAAATAGTGAAAAGAAGATTTTTATATTTAACACCACTCATTTAGACCAACAATGCACATAAATTTTGGCAGTAGAAAATTGAAACAATAACATTATTATTAATTCATGTAACTACACTAACAACTAAATAAATATCTTTCTACCATTTTAGTTTAATAACACTCCATTAATTTCAGCAATTAATTCAGTTAAATTATTTCAATCAATTATTTAAAAAAATAACTTCTATTGTTGGATCTAATGCAATTTTCTTTCAGAAACAACAATGTTTGCATAGCTCACGATAAGCTGTATAGATTACCCAAACTTAAAATTAAACCACTTAATCCTAGTTTTAAAGGGCTATAGAAATTTGCTTTAAAAAATCAGGGTGAAAAAAATTATTAAATGTAATTTTCGTGATCAGAATAGTTTAAAACAAACATTAATAATCCTTCATCAGCTAGAGCCAGGTAGTTTTAAAATATTTTAATTAATATGGTTCATGGTTCTCTATAAAAACAAACTATTGAATACGAGAAATAACCTATAAAGCCTTCCTTCAATGTCAAAGCTTCTAAATTCTTTCTGCCTGTTAAATTTTATTTTAATATATTAAGATGAATGTGTATTGTACTACTTTTTTACTATGTTATTCTATGTATTTTGTGACGTAATAAAGAAAAATATATATATTACGTTCATATAACATAAGATCCATTATTTCAAAAACATTCGATTCGTCTCAATTTGCTTACAAATAAATATGTTTACTAGAAATAAATGGAGTGTTTACTTTTAAGTACTACTAACTATAAATTGAGTTATAATTGGAATAAAAAAAAAACAAAAAATGGTAACCAGAAGTAGTCTAAGGAGCAAGATTTCTGAGATTTTCCACATTTTACTGACTTAAAATTTTCAGGCTTAAAATATCGATAGAAACCTTAACATTGAGTCTACTTCTTGCATGAATTTTTGTTAATGAAACTGTAATTCATATTAATTATTTAAAAAAGTACTTATAAAAAAACAGACAAGAATAACACTTTGCAATGATATATAAAAGAAAAAACATAGTAAAGACAAGATCAGATGAAGATCGAGAAAGAAATATTAAAGAATTAGTATAATATCACGATGCATCAAATTTTATAAAAAAATATCAGCTGTTCCACCAACCAATCAGCCCACACCAGATAGAGAGAGAAACGTTCTATAGATCGGAACTTTAGCATTAATTTCATAATAATAAGAGTTCCTTGAGAAAAATACAACAATTAACAGACAGAGAAGATTAGAGAAATGTAAGTATTTTTAGAAAGCTTTTTTTATTAGTTGAAAATATTAAAAAACACACATTGAGATTGTATATTGCAATTATAAAGAAACGAAAGAAATGTTTTACTAGAAAATAAATGTAAGTACGTGCGATTAATTCTACAATTTGTCGATATTCACTTTTTTATGTGCGTTTAGAAAGGTTTACCATGTGAAGTAGAAACAGCAAATTTTAAAAGATAAATCAATAAACTGAACTAAAATTGTCTTGGTGTTCGAAATAATAATATATTAATTTTAATAACTGCAAAGATTCGACACGTTAAAGCAAAAAATTCTTACACTTTTGGCTAAAAATTTATCTGACAATTCACTGTTTGTGTTAAGTAGCTTTTGCTTTTGGCATCGACGTTAAAAAAATTATGTGACAGTTGTTTAAAAATTAAATTAATTTTTTTGTTTAAATTTTCAGTCTAATTTTAAAACTTTCGTACAATTAATTAATATCGTCAAGTTTATAAAATTCTTGAATCTTAATTCATTTCGATGTAATTGCAATATATATTATTAGTTACAAAAACGTACAAAGACACAATACATGATAATGTAAGACAATATAATTATGCCTAGTATTAGAAAACACATAGATCAATACATTATAAAGTTTTAATTTCATAAACATAGCAAGACATTTGGTTACAATAAACTGTTTAAAGCCACATAAATTTGTAAGTGTAAAATGTTTGTGTAAGGGGATACTGCACTTTTTTTTTTTTTTTTTTTTTTTTTTTTTTTTTTTAATATAGTGCATTTAGTTTCTTACAAGAAAACATTATTATTTTTGGAGTCATGTGTTGAATTTATTATTTTAATGAATATAAAATATTCAAATAACAAATAAGCCAATGATATTTTAATGCATGATACAAAATTATTACAATTTATCAATCATAACTCCAAAAATTAAACAGTGTAGCAATATAAATAAGGATTTGCTATCTTTATATTTTTACTTGTTTTTTTACTTTATTCATTGTGAAATTCAAAACTTTAATATTTTTATATTAAGTTTTCAGACCTATTTTTAAAAGCACAATCTCTTCATGAATCAATAATAAGATGAACCATCTGTAATAAAGAACTTAAGGTTTATTTTATTTTTGTTTATGAAACTGTAAATTTACAAACAGGCCTATTAATAGAATGATTATAAATACGAAAATAACCTCACAGAATGTATTTCACGTAATTAGAAATGGAAGGAATTTTAGGAACAAATAGAATGTGGAATTTCCAAATTATTTGAGATAGATTCTGTGGTTAAAATATATTTTATCCTTATTTAATTCTCATATATATAATAGTAATTAAAATTAATGTAAAAAAACATGTACATACCTGTATCAACTATGACGTCAATCAAATCCATACTTTTTGCAAATGCATCTCGTAGATTAATATGATGAAATGAAACAATTGATCCTTCTCTTTTAGCTCTTTCAAGTGCTTCTCTTCTTTTTAATGCTTTTTCTCGTCTCATCTGATTCTTGTAAAACTCGGCGAAATTGTTTACAATAATAGGAATGGGTAGAGCAATTACCAAAACACCACAAATACAACAGACACTTCCTATTACCTTTCCAAGTGGGGTAGTAGGGTAAATATCACCGTATCCAACTGTAGTCATTGTAATTCCGGCCCACCAAAAGGTCTCGGGTATACTGATAAATTTAGTACCAGGTTCCTCTTTTTCAGCAAAATAAGCTAAACTTGAAAATATTAATACTCCCATAGCTAAAAATAACATTAATAAACCTAATTCTTTATATGAATTTCTTAATGTAAAACCTAAACTTTGTAAACCTGTACTATGTCTTGCTAATTTTAATATACGTAATATTCTCATAATACGAAATATTTGAACTACTCTTCTTACATCTTGAAATTGATCATTTGCATTTTTATTTGTTTCAATCAAAAATAATGATACATAATATGGTAATATTGCTAATAAATCAATTATATTTAAACCACCTTTAAAAAATTTCCATTTATTTGGTGATGCACTAAATCTAAGTACGTATTCTAATGTAAACCATGTTATACAAACTGCTTCTACCATTGCTAACTGAGGACTATCAATGAAATTTCCCATTTCATCTTTAACTTGGAAACTTGGAATAGTGTTCAGAGTCAATGCTATGGTGGATAACACGATAAATAAGATGGAAATCACGGCAATCACCTGTAATCAATCCCAATAATACAAAAAACTAGTATATTTTTTATACTGAATTTATAATTAATCTATGATTTGAATTTAATATATTTTTTTTAAAATCATATTACACAATAAAATTATATATTTGTTAATTCGTTTCCGATTTTTTCTAAAGTTTTTAGATTGTTTTTCAAATTTCATTTTTTTGTCTCATCTTGAAATATTATTATTTATAATATTATAAAAACGATTGAAGCTTTTTAATAAATGGCTATTATTTTATCTTCTTTAATATCTTTTCCATATTTTTCTCATTTAATGTCAGAGGGTTATTTGTATCGTTGCACTATAAATATATCCTTTTGATAGAGTGTAAGCTTATACTGGGTTATTTCTGCTCTCAAAAGCTGATATAATAAACAATATCTTAATTGTTACGTCAATTTTGACGTAATATCTATTGTTATTGTTTTACTGCAGAAGAACGATTACGAAGATTAACTTGTCCAAGTTTTACTGATACATGAAATTATTGTATGAGCTATTATTGTATTATATATATTTTACGATCAAAACATGAAAATATAGCAACAATTTTGCTTCTTATAAAGACCCTAATAAAATATACTAAAGCTTTTGACAAATATCCGTGGAAAGTCTTCATAACAAATATGTGTTTAAATCTAACATATTTTTTTTTCATTGATTTAACAGTAAAAAAATATTATTTTTAAACAGAAATATATGAGTGAAGTCAAAATTTAAAATCAAATTGACTTTATTGTATTAATAAACTAATAATATATATGGTATCAAATTAAAATAAAAAAATACAAAAGTAAATTTATTTGTTAAAAGCTGTCATGATAAATTCAGATAATAAAATAAAATTGATTGCACTTAATTTAATATAAAAAAAAACGAACAATTTTAAGCATGTATCAAAAGGGTTTGATTTTAATATTGTTCAGTTCATAAAAATAACTAAAAATTACTAACATAAAAAAAAATGAAATAGAAATAAAACTGTTTTGCAATTTAATACCACAATGCAACTAGTTATAAATTATTATTATTATTATTTTACACAATCCTTCCTTAGGAAAATTTTTCTAAAGGATCATCGGTGTATATATAGCGAGATAGTTTGAAAACATTACTGTTTTTGCTTCGTGTTCTAAAGCAGTTTTGTTTAGTTACTTTCTTTGAGCTCACCTACATCTCTACTGATAAGGTTTTAAATCCCACTGCACGCAAACTTGCACTCAGTAATAAATTTAAAGACCCTTATTGCTTACTATACTCAAATTAATATAATATGCCTACCGGAAGTAAAATACTTATACCGATTTATATTCATAATAGGTAAGATATTAAAGATATTTTTACAATTTTTCAAATTTTCAAGTAGAAAGAAATATTAAAAACAAAAAAATACTGTAATTTCCAGCTTCTTCCGGTAGGGTTCTCATTTTAATTTTACTATATGGTCAAGCTACTTTGCGTGATCAAAAAAACAGCGCATCTGGTCTATTGAAGTGTGCTCTAAATATATTTATAAAACCCTCTATTTCTTTACGTACAGGAAACGATATTAATAAATTCAATGTAATTATCTAAGCCACTTTTTATTTTCTTATCTTGATTTAATTTGTGCATGGTGAAAATTACTTTAATATAATTTAGAGTGTTTTTTTTTTTTTTTTTTCATAGAAAATATTATGTATTATGTATAATTATTATCAAAAAAATCATAACAAAAGTTTGATATTTATAAAAAAAATCATAAGGAAGAAAACTGTAGTACTTATTTCTCTCGATGGTATCGAAATAATAAAAATTTGGCGTCATTATCGGTAGAAAATCGTATACTTCATTTTCGTAATGGGATTTTTTAATTTGAAAATTTTTATTTAACGATAGATGGAGAAGCATCAGTATATTTATATCAATGTTTAAATCATATATACATTGACACTATTATATGACCGTCTGTTGGTCAAAAATATTTTATTGAGCAAACATGTACAATCAAGTGAAATTACATCAAATTCAATGCTTGAAATAAAAGATTAATTGTACAGGTATAGTATATAATATTCAGTAAAAGCAATACAAGAAATTGCTTCATACAAGGACAAACTTTTGAAATTGTTTATACACTTGAAAGTATATTATGCTTTTTTTTTTATTATTTAGCTTAATTTAATTATAATAAAATTTATTTAAAAATTCTACTAATTATAATTTCATTAAAAGATAATAAATTAATTTTTGTAAATTTAGAAAATTTAGAGGGAAATTTATTTACTTTGTAAATAAAATAGAACAAATTTTAATTATTTGTTGACGTATACTATAATAAGATTTCAAGATGATTTATTAAAATTATATAAAAATATTTTTATTGAAACAATTTTATCATGTAATAGACTTTAAATTACTTTTTTTTTTAAATTAAATTGAACATTAAAATTAACACATGACTACACCGAACATTAATTAATTACACCATCACCACCATTAAATCAGGCTTATAATCATTTCACGACATTTAACACAAAAACGTCTATAAACATCGTTTTGAAATTTCGAGTACTTGGTCACTATAATAGTATTATAATTAATTATAATTATCTAAAGTGTAATTTAAGTATATAAAAAATCTACCTACTAATTTCAACAGTATCTAAATATTTTTTTATTATAACTTCATAATGCATAAAATTATTTTTATTAAGGAGATTCGTGACAAAAAATATACAAATTTTAGTACTATAAAAAAAAATAACATGACAGTTTAAAATTAAGTATGTAGTAAAAAAATACTAAGAGGTACTTTTGACTATAAAGGAAGAAAATATTAACAAACTGTTGAAATTAGTTTTTTTTCCCTTTCGTCGTATAGAATTATTTTAGCTATTTCATCATAATTATACTTATAATAAAATTAGAAATACATTTATTCAGTTAAAAAAAATGACATCAATTTACTTTGTTCAAATATCAGAAAGGTTATTGTACTTTTTTTTTCAGAAGCAGTACCCAATATTTGCATGTTTATCATTTTCCAATAAATGAACAATTATTAGTAGTAATGAGATAATGAATAATTTATAAATTTTTTATAATAATATAGTTTTGATGAAGATATAAAATAATTCAAATTATAATGTGAATTCTGAGACAGCGAAATAAGAATTTTTTTCGATGATGCAAAAACTATAATATATTTAATGTATAATTTAGTAATAAAAGCGTGATATGATGTTTTGTTTCAGCAAAATTAAATCCATGCACTTTTTTTTAGCACACTAAAATCATACCATCAATGGTATCAACACCATTCAATTAAAATAACGCCACATGCACAGTGTGTAAAAATTTTTGCACAAATTCCTCGCAACACAAGCAACTCAAAATCTCAAATTATTATTTTATATTTAATAGTTAAATATTGCAGAAAAGCTTAAAATATACATCCTATAAAGTTTTTTTAATTGAGTAAATTCAATGCAATTTTAAAAAATGTTCAATAGGTCCTCTTTTATATATCATATATTTGTTTGTTTTCTTTTTCTGTTAAAATCAGGGTATCGAGTTCAATATAAAAAAAAATAGATAATTCAACGAATAAATAGTGTTCAATAAAAACATTTTGATGCAACGTTTTTATGAAATTAACAATATTTATACCTCAAATTATAATGATGACTTTTGTAACACATATATCAAGAACCAAATAATTTAGAAAATAAAAATTTAAACCCATTTTTATTAAAAGAATATTAATTATAATCCTAATTTTTTTAAAAAATATAAAACCCTGATTAAATGCATGTTTTTAAATAATAAATAAGGACTTAAAATTACAATGAATTTAACCCAATTATACATATTTTTTACCTGAATAACTACCCACTTTTTTATATGTAAATATTGATAATAGGAATAGGTAAAAGAAATTTTTCAGCGTTTTTTTCGGGAGTACCCAAAGGGGCCCGGATTGCGAAATGTATTTCTGGTAAATATCATTTTTCGCAATTTTATTTTTTGTGGTAACAAATGACATTTGCCCCCTCTGCGGCTGTGACGTCAGAGTTCCACCTCTCCCACCCTCCATCACGGAGAATTACGGCAGTACACCGCCGCACCGTGGCGAAATCTCACTAACACTTCTCCGGCAAAACAAGAGTCGCTATACCGGAGTACCCAGGTTCGATTCCAGGGTATTGCAATACTTTTTTTTTATTATTCTAAAATTATATTTGGCCTATAATTTTAATTTTTTTTTCTAAATAAAATTTGATTTATAAATTTTATTGGCCATATTTATAAATTTTTAATTTAATTTATTATAATGAGAGTTGTTTTATGATTGATTGAGTAATGCGTGATAAATATTTAAATATTAGCGGTGATGTAATGAAAGCTTATTAATTAAAAAAATTGACATTTTGTTCTTATTTATCGATATTCGTTTTTAACTATTTTTGAATGATGTTACTAAAACGATCTTACTATATATATAATGCACAATGAAATTGAACAGATTATTTACAAATTAAATAATTATGAAAAAAATATAATTATATGAGACGTTATGCTGCTTTTCTACATTATGTCAAACTGAATTACGTTCTGCAAATTTTGAAATTAGCTTTCAAGGGGCGCAATTTACGTTAGTGAGAAGGCTGGATAAATTTCTGGATGACTGTTTCGTGAATCCCCCCCTTGAGATTTCTATTACAGAAATTTTGGTAGCTTTTATTTTCTGTTATTTTTTCACAAAAGGTCTGTTCTTAAACCCTACAACATCTGTAAATAAATTTTCTATAATGCTCATGTTTTTTAAAGGATGATTGAGCACAGAACGTGTTACTGATGGGTAGGATTTTTGAACATAGCTATTAAAAATGTAAGAGAATTTTATGGCGAGTTTTTAGACGAAAAAATTTAATTCAGAATTCCTCAAAATGAAAGTATAATATTCATGTTGCTAATGCTATTTAAATGATCAAAATTAATCTAATTCATCGTACGGAAAAAACATCGAACTACAGTTTTTCAATCAAAAAAATTGCTATAAGACATAAAAGTACCCAAACAATATAATATTTTTCTATCTTAACGATTAAGAACAAAAATGTCATTTATATTATAAATACTAAACAAATAAAAAAACATTACGCATTATTAAAGTGCTATTTTAAGCTAAAAAAATAATTACCTAATTAAGTGCTAAATATAAAAAATTACATGCATAATGAATAAATAATAAAATTAGCGATATTTAATTTTTTTTAATAAAAAAGATGAAATGAAATTATAATCCCTAGAGATGTTGCCACTTATATGCGACGGTATATGGTCGTTATTCGGGTGTATGCCAGGAGGTATCATTAATGTGAAGCTTGGTCATTGCTCGAAACCCTTCGCTATCATTAAAAACAACTTCTTATTAGTTATCAAAATAATAGGCGATAAAAGCTTAATTACATATATTAGAGATTTTGATAAAAATAAACATTTAAAAAATATACGTAGACTTAGAAGAAGAAGAAGATGTCCTATTGCTAGAACTTTGGGAAAAAAAATAAGACAGAAAAATCACAACAACAAACACATACAAATCACATCAATCAATAGTTTTGTATATTGATTTTTTTTTCAGGTTAAATTAATAAAAAAAAAGGAAGCAAAAATATTTATAATCATATGAAATTTTTTATAACATTCAAACATTCATATCACAGCAATAATAATGAAAATTAAGATCTTGTTATTTTAATTAATACAAATGTTAGTTTGTTTAAATATATTTTAGAATACAGATTTTTTGTTATTCATTATAATCATTATGAAGGATGGTTCGATCAAATAGGCGTTTATTTCTATCGCTATAATTTAAGAATTTGACACTGAATATAACGGATATGAACAGAACGAATATTATTATTATTATTCAATATTTTTTTAACTGATTTGACTGATTTAAGGGTTTGAAATATTTAAATAATAAATAAAGACCAGAAAGATATTTAGTTACTTAGATTGCCTTTAAAATTTCTAGTTAAATTGTTCTGTGCATGATAACAAAATATACTTTTCAACGTTTTGAATTTAATATACAGTACTAGGGCTGGGGGGCCTTTACGAAAAGGCCCCAAATCAGTGTGCAGTGATCATTTGCAATGCCAGTCTTAATTTTTCAAAAAAAGTTTCAACGGGTTCGAAGAAATTGCAGGGGTTTTAATAGGGGGCTTGGATTTGATAATATTCATGTTGTGAAAAATATTTGCATCAAAAAATATACAGAAATAAAAAATAAATAAAAATAGTAATAAAAAATAATAAATAAAGCGAAGATACAGCACCTCTGAGTCGAGTAGGTCCACTTTCTTTTGTCACCATTTATTACAAAGTCGTCAGCAACAGCAAAGCGATAATCGTAGAAGGTGGGGCTCCTTAATCGGATGAAACCGGGAAAGCGGAATTCGGTAGGACTTTTTAATCGGATGAAACCGGGAAACCGAAAAGCGGAAGGGGGCTTATCAGAAGGAACCTGGTAGCGGACAGAGATTTAAAATAAATTCAGTAACCATTCACATTTTACCTTGCAAGTCTTGGTATCTGAGTCAACCTCGCTAGTCGGCGGTCAGAGAACGAATGACTGTTGAGAACGTCAACGACATTCTCAGAAATTTTGTAATCACGTCCTCTCGCCGTTCCCAACAATGCTTGTTTACCCGTTGCCATGGCAACGACGATCCACAAGCTGTGACGTCATGCACATTACGGGGCCTCTCGAATGTTGGCGGGAAACCGTTCAAACCGCGGTGCACGCGCGATATAATATGCATGGAACTTGTTTCCCACCTAATAATAAAATCGCCAGCAGCTTTAAATATTGCTGCCCGCTTTATTTTTTTGAATTTCCCGCCTTCCCCGTTCATTTCCAGTTCTCGAAAGTACTAATTTCGAGTTTCTGGCATAATTTAACATGAAACTGGACTGTAGAGGGAAGTTTTATATGGCTCGCAACGTTTAAGAATAAAAAACATGCGTTCGTCACGGGTCCGCCATTCATACGCAGCTCGGCTCCTTCGGAGACCTCGCCTAACCATACAATGGAATTAGATAGTGTCGGCCTGCTCAAATACAGCTCGGCTCGTTCCTCGCCTCGCTTAAAATTCTTGGATAGATGTGTGCGGGCAATGAATAACATTGCCAACTCATACGCAGCTCAGCTCGTTCCTCGCCACGCTTAAAATTGTATATCAATTAAAGTATTGTTCTTACCGTTAAATAATGGTCATTTTCAAACTCCAGGGATGTTTTTACGTATAGAAAGTCAATTTAATATTTTATTTACCCTTAAATAACACCTGTACATTGAAATCATGCATGAAATCCAGCATAGTGCATATACAAAAAATAGGTATTTCGCCCGCCGCCATCTTGTTTTTTGAGATAGGCGAAATCCGAGGCCAGATTCGTGATCAGCGTGGTCGATATAGTCAGAAACCATCGAAAACTCAATTTCGATTTTTCCCCCTATCTTCCCCATGTATAAGCGGTGAGAGAAGGGGTACCCCTTCTGAAATTTTTGTCAAAAACATAAAAGTCCAAAAATCTCGAGAACTATGGGTCTCAGCTAAAATCTGAAGACTGCATCTTGTCCGGCTCAAAAAACTGGTCTAGAAAAGTTGGACAAATAATTTTTCGGGACAAACACTTTCCCGAAATCGGGATTTTGGATATCGAAAAATTCATATCTTCGATCGGGCCGCGTGGGCCCCCTATGTGCCGGAAAATTCCCAAATTTGGTTTTTGGGCATTGTTTTGGGTCCCCTACAACCTCCCGTCGAGAGTTTGCTCGAAAAAAAATTCCTTCCCCGAGTTTGGCGCAACCCGTAAAAAATGGGTATTTTGGCCGGCAGATCCGCCCGCAATGCTAATCAAATGGCCCCATGTTATTCTTATGGGGATTTGAGACCAGGCTTTCGTTTTAAAAAAAACGCACTTTCGGTGGTCGCAGGGGGTCGAGTCGGGTATCAAATTGAAGGGCACATGGTGTAGAGTCCATAAAGTGTCAGAACAAAGTTGTGGAACGTTGCGCTCTGCCGCCATATTGGATCCAAAACGCGTACTTTGAAGGGGGGGCCCTGCGGGCCCCGTAAGACCCACATTCTTGAAACGCATATTTTTAGGCGTGAGAAGCTTAGTTTTAACAGGGTTCGATGAAAAAACACCATGTCAATAACGTAAAAAAAAAGTTATTCGGGAAAAGGATGCGTTTCCTATGTTATCCTTATGGGAGGAGGTTGTTTTGCATTTCCCGCTTGCCTGGGCTAATTCTCATAGTTGGCATCGATTTGAAAAAAGTTTCTGAAAGAAAAAGAGTGTGGGCAACTTTCATACTGCGCGGAATTTTCGATTTCAGGTGTGCTCAAAAGTTTTTCGAGGGGGAAAGTGGTCGATTTTTAGCATGCGTAAACCCTATGTTCCCATGCGATTTTTTTACTTTTTTGAAAATCGAAAAATCGAGCCGAAGAAAAGTTAGGACTTGCCAAAAGCTTTCAGAAAAGATCTTAAACTCGTTCCTAGCCGAAAAATTGCCGAAACTGTTGGGGGGGTTCACCAGATTGAAGCTTGCAAAAAAGCTTTTGAAAACTACCCCTCTGGAGGGGGCACAAGGGGCCCCAGCGGCCCAAATTGATATTGGTCAGATAGCCCGTTAAATTTGAATCCTGATGGGTCCCAATACAAAAACCGGGGGCCCCTTCGGGGCACCTTTTATGGGGTCCAAAAATAAAAGTTGCACCCCTAGGGGTTTCGGGTGCCATACTGTACAGATCTGGCCATAGCACGGTAAGTATGCTTCGGAGGTGCCATGTTTGTATTTGGCGAAGCTGCGTCGTCTGTCGGGACACACTTTTGCCGTGGAAACCTTCGCCATAGCTCTTCAATCTAATGATTTAAGGTAAGGGCCGTAAAACACCTTTTTTTCGAGGTCCCAACCTTCCGGGGCCCACAGCTGCGGAACCAAAACAGATAGGAGGGAGCTCAAATGAAGCTAAAAGATGCCCGACACAGTCTTCTAAACGATTCGACCGAAAAAAGTTTCAGTTACCAACTTAAAATGACTTTTTCGGCAAAAACCGCAAAAACGGCGATTTTTTTTGATAAAATCACTAAAACGGCCATAAAAAATTTTTGGGGCACAAATTCAAAAATAACACCTCCTATATAAAATTTTACGTCCCGGGCTACATTTCGCCCATTGGGACCTAAGCTCTAACTCTCAAAACCGCTTACCGGTGGTTTTTTAAAAAAATTAACATTATCGCTTATGGCGGGCGAACGGTGCGCCGGACGCCATCTTTGAAGGCAAAAAGTAGGGGTAGCGCATGTTACCTAAAGCCGTTTTTGGGGTCAAAACGTCATTTTTCGGAAATTTTTGAAATTTCGGGAATTTTGGAAATACCTCCCGGGAATTTTTGGGAATTTTTGGATTTTGAAAATGACGGGTGGGGCCCTTCGGGCCCCACCCGGGACGCGCCCTGCGGGCGCGGCGGGGCCCTGCGGGCCCCGCGGAGGGCCCTCCGGGCCCCTCAAAGATTCTTGACCATGCATTTCAAATCAGAGATTTAGTGCTTTTAATATAATATAACATTTAAATAATAAACTAATAAATTTATTCATAAAACGGGCACACCCTTTAGAATGTAAAAAAAGCATGAACCACCTTTTTAAAACACGTAATATTTTAATTAGAGTAAGTAAATAATTAACTATTTTGTAATTTTAGTAAAATTCAGAAATTAAAAACTTTTATTATCCTTTAAAAATCTCTTAATTTATTCTAATGACCAAAATTAAAAGAAGGGAAACCCATCTTAATTTTCATATACAAGCAAACATCACATACATTCACACATTTTTTTTTTTACAACACTGCAAAAAGAAACAACAAATAAACAACAAACACAGTAAACTTTTTTTAAATTAAAGCAATTAGCATATATATTTTTTTTTGCAGAGGCTGTAAGTTTTTTTTTATATAAAAGAAAAGCAAAAAAAAATAGAAGAGTGTAAGAAAAAAAGAAGTTAGTAGTTTATTATGCAAAATTCATTTTAGTAGTGAAGTGTATTAAAATTGGTGGTAAAAAAAAAAAAAAATGCTGCACAAAAACTTAGAATGAAATAAGAATATAGTGTAATTTGTAAAATTCAAGATTATAATTTGCATATATATTGTGAGGATAAGCTTTCAAGAGTGTTTTATAAAGTGTAAAAATGTGTGGCATATATCGTTTGTAAATCGTGTGTTAAAAAATAGTACATTACATTGCAGAAGTATTACAAAAGACATTTCTTATCATGTATTTTATATTATTATACTGTAACTGCATATAGCTAGAATACAGTAATAATAAAACGGTTGATTCTGATATTGTAGCTGCATTGATAATTCATGTAGATTGGTACATTGTTGTTCTATAATGTTAGTTGATATTTAATATTATTATTTAATTTTATGTGATGTTTTATAATAATATTTATTATAATTTTTTAAACAAATAAACTGTTTAGTAAATCACTTTAAAGTTTATATTATTATTATTTTTTTATAAATCTCCATTGGCAATTGGTATATTGTTAATTAATTATATGATTTCTTAAAGATAAACTGTGGAATACAGTATAAACAGCATGTTATCATGTGTAATTCAAGTGCTGCTTTAAAATAGTTAAAAAAAAATAGCATGTTCCATATTTTCTAGTAATTCTTATAATTTCTAATTGCTTGATTTCAATGATATATTTCTACATAAATAATTCCTCCTAACCTTTTATCACTTTAAAAAAATATATTTTCTATGGCTGTCAATAATTTACTGCATGTCAGAATTAAGATTAGAAAACACGTAAATTTAAAACGTGACGAGTAAAATATTTGATGACTTCATTGATTAAACTGCAGCAGTAATAAGAAATTTCCAAACTTTTCGTGATATGAATGTAAAAATTCAAAGTGTTGTTGATAACGTTATTTATTCATAATACAATAATACTGTACATTTATTTATTTCAATAATCTTAACATACTAAAGAATTTGTAGCAAACAAAAAACAATACCCTTCAAATATTTTTATATCGTTTCTCTACATATATAAGCAAAGAGAATTCATTGAAAGAGAATTCATTGTAAAGAGGTCGAATGTCCGTGTTCCTAGCATTTAACGTATAAAAACGTATAAATCAAAGAAAAGCTCTAGATGAAGTGAAAATGAGAACTTATTATTTGGGCGTCCAGATGGCGACCGGCACACCCCCAAATGCTTGCAGCTGCAACGCCATCTAAACGCACTTGCGCTGAAGCTTTGAAATAACACATTTTTTCGCACTCGCACTTCCTTCAAGATCTGCGATGTTTTATTGAATAGAATTTTGTCCACAAGCGTTCTATATCTCGCTACACTGTAAAATCTCTGATATAAGACAGTCGTGGGTAATTTTAAATGCTTTTGACGAAAATTGCAATTAAAAATTTATGTTTAACACTATAAATATTATAAAATAAGTGAAAAAGAAAATAAGTGTATATTGCTTGTTTTTTTATGAATTTCATTTAAGTCTCAGTATAATCCGATATTTCCATTTATAATTAATGTCATAGTAATTCAATGTGGTGGTATTTTAAAAAAATATTCAGATTGTTCATTAAATTTATAAAATAATTTACTTGAGAAGTTATTTTTAGATAATTACAATGACACAACATGTAACAGGTGCTTAAGATATATTATTATTTTAATAATAATAATAAACTTGTTGAATATATTGTCGCATTTTCTTTTTTGTAATGTGATAATGTTAGCCACTTTAAGTGTAAGGGGTTATTGTTCTTGAGAACAAGGAGAAGAGATGAGAGGGGAGGGGTTTAGATTGATTACAAGGGATGTGAGCTTTAAGATAGGGGAGGTAGCATCCCCTTTCCCTTAGTCTTGATGAGAAAAGAAGAGGGGATAGTAGTGTTGCTGCCATTGAGCTTTTACAAGTAGAATTGCAATCCTTCTACCTTGCAGATTTGTATGGGTCATTGAATGGATGACGCCATCTTGGATTATCTTCCTATATCTATCCATGTTAAATAGTATATGCTCAAAATGGCGGCAAACTCATTTACATAATTTCACTACGTTAATTGAATCTGGAACTCCATGTATGTAATCTTCTTGGTTGCTGCTTCTCTCGATTAAAGCTTTAAGTAGGTTAGAGAGTTTTTTTTTTTTACTTAAGTAGCTCTCTTAAAGAAACCAATATAGTACCAGTATGCTACACTCTGTCTCAAGTTGCAATGTATATAAGCTCTCTTGATTATGTTAATTGGTAACTTATGTTTAGATTATAATTTTATGCAGAATAGTTAGAAGATTTCTTTGGAAAATACAATTTCTTCTATCACATGATTTTTTATCATGATGATTCTAATTCCAGGACATTTAATTTTAGTTGCAGTTTAGTAAAATTACATGAACTTAGCATAACTTAGACCGAATTTTTACCACTAGCAACGAAGCCTTACTTAACAGCACATTTAAAATATATATAGATGATGACAAATGCAAATTGCCTTCCTTTCATTATTCAAATAACTATTTTTCTATTTTTAAAATTCTCAATCTAAATTTTTCTTTATCTATTAATTAAAATCTTTAACTTTATAAGTTCCATTCATTATTATTTTTAAATTCATTTAAAGTAGAGTGAGCGAAAAATTGACCGATGGTAAAGCTCATTCTCTTGCATGTAAAAAGTTACTTTGGAGCACCATAAATAAGCATCTGAAATCAGTTGAGACCGTCCTTCGTAAAAATTCTGAGCATTTGGGTCTAAAAGTCGATGACTTCGTCCATCTACTCCATGCTAACGCTCGAAAAACGTGGCTTCTTTTTTATTCGAACTTTAATTTCTTTCGCAATCTCCCGTAAAATGTGTTTAAAAAATATTCTAAGATAGAACATATTATGGTGAATCAGAAAGTGTCATAACTTTTATTAGCCCTTCATAAAAATTTTGAGAAAATTCTGATACAATACCAAAATCCGAGGAAAATTTTCATTTCAAATGTTGCGGTCTACGGGTTAACAGCTGACTGGATCAACGGGATCAACAACACTATATAACTTCAGCAGATGCTCGTATTGCGCAACTTGCATAAATTTCTACTGCGCAGCTTTTGAGGAGCCGACGTAACTTTTTCGTATGCACATATATAGTGCGTGACGTCATTCCCGTCATGCACTGCGCACTCAACTCGCTGACTCTACTTTAACTGTATCCAATTGAAGAAAAATATAGATAAAGTTGCATGAAAATGTACATAATATAATGTATTGTTATTTAAAATAGTCAAAACACTTTCATATTATAAATTTATGACCATAATTTCAAATTATATTATGTCAAATCAAAACAGACCATTCATTTATTAAATTTCTGAAAAATTCTATTGAAAGTGGCAATATTTAAATATAAATAAATTGTCATTCTTGTATATTTCTTTAAAAAAATCACAGCTTTAAGTTATTTAAAATCCATATCATGTCATGCAAAAATAAATAAATAAACTTTTTTTTTTTTTTTTTTTTGCATTCAAGAGGAGATTATGCAAAGTTTTATTTTTAGTACAGTACAATAAAATGCAGATATTTTTCATGTAAATAATATAAACTACAACTTTCTTTTTCTTTTGAATTATTTTTACGTCAAGAGTTATTTTTAAAAACAATATTCATGCAGTCAAAAAGAAAATTATTCATATAAAAATATCAAAATCCCTTTTTCTTACATAAAGTAATATAATTTGAATTTTTCTATGGTATATGAAAAATTTAACCTTGTGTAGTATATATGCGTATATTTTTTTTATTCTTTTTGTAGCTTCTTTACAAATTGCTGAAGCTGACAGTAGCATCTATTCAAACAAATGGCACCATTTTTTTTTACCCCACAACTGACTTTTTTGTCCATTCAATTACATTATATAAAAAAATATATAAGCAAAGAATTTTTTTATAGAAGATATAAGAATCGTCATGGAATATAATCTTTTATTGTTATTTTTATATAAATATCTCTTTCAAATATAATATAAAAGACGCAAAAAATGCACTTAAAACTTAAAACTAAATTATTTAGTTCAATTTGACATATATATTTACTATTCACAGTTTTGTATAGGAAAACCAAACAAGTTCTTTTTAAAAGATTGTCTCTTGTAAATTTGTATACCCCTAGAATGTCCCTAAATAACTCATTTTTTATAATGCAACCTGAGATTATATAAGTATAGCTGGGCCGCAGTTTAATTGAAAATAGCTTAATTATGATCATATCCATATGAATTACAAATTATTAACAAAATTATGTCACGTTTCTACTAATTGTATAGAGTCAAATAATGATAAAATATTAAATTTATTATTACCCTTGTCTTTACACTTAAATGTAACCAATTTTAATTACAAACAATGAATTTATTATCATAATAATAATTATAATTAATATTTTAATTTGTATCCTTTATTGCCTATTTTTTTCAACATATATAGAACTGGTACCCACAAGACTACAAATTACAGTTTAACATACAAGTACTGCAGTACTGAACTTTAATGTTGGTATTAACCTAGTAACTTAAAAATAGAGACATCACTTTGCTTATTTGACATTTGAAATTGGAACATTTTATATATATGCAGCTCTATATTATTATATACAAGTATATGTTATAGTAAATATCTCTATACAAGTATAGTCATACAAAAAGAGGTTGGTGGTAAATTATTACCCTTGTGTGCCGAAATGCCGACATTATCCGCCACTTCCACCCCCTAAATCCCCACCCCCAACCCCTGACCTTTAACATTATAACGAGTATGACCCTCCTCTTTCTGTATAAACACGCCAGCTGATCATAGTAAAGATAATGTTAGCTCTGTTAATATTTAAATTTCTTTAGCACAGAAAATATCATTAAAAAATATTTATATTTTTATTGTGTTTTGTTTATTATTATGTCCATTTTTTTATGTGTTTACATTTTAACGCTATAACACTATTTTAAAAAAATGTTGTATTTTGAATTTTAAATAAATCTTTACTTAAAAATGTAAAGTATTTTAAAATTTAAGAAAAAAAATAATTTATATTTAAAGATTATATCAATATATTGTATAATATAAGCAATAATTAGCTATATATCTATATTACTTATTTTCTTATATATTATTATATACTGAAAAATACACACTTATTACTATGTTATGATGTTATGATAAACTCTATTACACATTATTATACACATTATATTATAAAATATAAACATTTTTGATATGCAGAATAATGTTGTTTACATGCATATGTTATTATATACTTATTATATCTATTGATAGTAATAATGTCAACACAAGTATTATACACGACTGTATACAACAAGCATGCATTACAGTAAAAATTACTATAAAATATTATATTATACAACCTATAATTTTGTAAAAAAGAATAACAATTTATACTAATTTATTGTTCGTTCCTTTAATCCTCCAATCCCCCGACCCTATAAGACTATTAATCACTTTTTGTTGTTACCTAAAGTGGCTATAAAGATATAGGTGTTTATATTTTAGTCGATGAAAATCTAAACAATCATGATTTATAATTTTTATAATTTATAAATGACATTGACATTAACAATTCTTTAAAAGTTAGCAATTTGAAAGGTAAATTTTTCAAGCTTGCTGAATGAATGAAGATCGAAATGTCTGCATACCTGCAAATTCTTGCTTTTATCTTTACTTTTGTCATGTTGATTGAGAGCTTAATAATTAGGAAAAAAAAGTAGAAATTACATTTTTATTTTGGTAGATTTTTTAAATTAAAATGAATAGAATTAAGTTCTTACTACAAACGAATATATATACAAATTAATTAAACTACATTTAAACGAAAAACAAAATCAGCTGAAATTTCATAATTATATAAAATTGTTGTTGTTGTGTAGCAAGAATTAAAATTATATAAATATTTTTATTAAAATTACTTAACACAATACTAAATTTTAGTTATATATTTGTATATATATATATATATATATTACTTCATGTAAAAATAATAAATTATTTAAATTTATTTCAATATAATTTTAGCACGAATTCTATTTCCTGTTACATTCATATTCTAGACATTTCTTTTTTATAATAAAAGATTTTAATTTTAGATATATCTATAAATAAAAAAAGTAAGTGCCATTCTATTTTTAACCAAGCAAAAAAAAAAAGATAAAAATAAAATTCTTTTTTTATTTTCACACATTTTCATATATATATATATATATATATATATATATATATATATATATATATATATAGTGCGATATTTCGATGTTGAGGCTGCCGGCAAATGCGGACGTCACTTGGGAGATTCTTGTCCTTCGTCTTTCTCGCACTCAAGTCCCTCATTAGTGTCCCGGACTTAAAGAGAGGAGGTGGGGAGGGGTAAAGTGCACTCGAGTCGTACGTTCTGGCAGTCCAAAGCTGACTCAAGTGTCTCGGGGCGAGCGGGGGAACGAGACGTCATCTTAGAGTGACGAGAGAATATACTTGAACTTTAAGCTCGTACACTGCTACGTCATATTTATCGAACTACTTTTAAAAACGCACCCATTTTTTTTTTATAATTTTATTATGTTTTGTTTGGACAACCTTCGTGATTTTTTTTATTGCATATTTGGGTACAGGACCTTGATTTATGTATTGTCAATATTTTTCAGATTTTTTGGAACCCTCTAACACCCTTAAAAGCGTACTGCAAAATGCTGTGACGTCAGTCATACAATTATTTAACACACAATCATAGGGAAAGACTATGAATTATTATTATGACGTCACAAGGTATTTCCCCTCAATTTTGAGGGTGTTTAAGGGTTAAAAAAAATTGACAATACAAAACTCGATGTCCTCTATCCAAATATGCAATAAAAAAAATACAAAGGTTGTCCATTGTTAAAAACCTAATTACTAATAAAATCATTACCTTTCAAATTCGGTTGCTATAAGATACTTAAACATGTATAAAATTTAACCTCAAAACTTTTAGTATAGTAACTTATATGTATCCATTATTGGTTAAAAGTATATATTGCTTACCTATATAGTATAGTATACTCAACACTAATGCACTAATGAATAGGCTTCTACAATTTCCTATAATCAACTCTGTTTACTAATATGTTGTGGTTAAACTCCATTAGGCAGAGAGATTGAACATAATATGAGTCCCTCATCAAAATTGGTTCAAACATTTGCTTCATGTCCATGTATGTATTAAATTAGTTTAAATACAAACACAGATAATAAGAATCATTTCATTCAAACTCCACATCAATCAAGTAACCGGCGCTTGGCTCATGGTGCTTATTAATTAAATAAAAAACTAGCAACATTGTTGCAAGGTCTCAAAACTATAGAAGGGGCATTCACAAAGCCCTAAGGCCACATTTAGGGCTCGATAATTTAAAGCCCGATTTTAGGCATGCTTTTTAGACCCAAAATTTCTAGTCTTAAATTATCGAGCCCTAAATGTGGCCTTAAGACTTTGTGAATGCCCCTTTATGTGTCTTAACTATAAGGAAACCGTAAGAGCATAATTATTTATATAAGAGGGAGTTCAAATATACGCAACTTAGAATTTGTGAAGCTTACACTTGAACTATACGCATTTTTTTTAAAAAAACAATTTTCTCTTATTTAATCATAAGTATAATAACACCTCATCCCAGCTTATGATCATTATGATATTATGATAGTTTATAGTACTTACAATTAGAATTTTTTCAAATGTAATTAAATCCATACAAAAATTACTGTGAGTAAAATTTTTAAGTAAATTTGAATTAAAAATGATGTAAATCCAGTTAAAAGACTCAACTGGTATGTCGGAAGAAGAAAATGAGCGAAAAGAACTTACAAATGAGGTGAAAATTTACAAAATAAAGATTGAATTGAAGAAAAACGTCAACATAAAGAAATAGGCCAGTTACAAAAATTGTATAGTTTTATTTTTGTAAGAAGATTATTTAAATGAACTTAAAAAGTAGACAGAATGAAAACAAGCTTAAAGAATTATAAAGTAAACACGTTTAGAAATGTTACGACAGCTCAAGTGTCTAATGAAAATTAAAAAGTTTTGTGTGTAAAAATATATGAGATTCATTTATATATAACATGCTTTATGTCATTTTTTCTGGCTCAAAGAAATTAATTAATTATTCTAAGATTCTCTATCTCAAATACTACAAAAAATACAAAAGAGTAATTTTTAAATATAATTTTAAAACAGACATTTAAGCCTAAAAAACAATGTGTTTTATTTTTAAAATTTTGTAATTCTAATCACTATACACAAAAATTGAAATTCAAATATAAAAAAGTATAATTAATTTTGTGATAAATATATATTATAAGCTTAAAATATAATTAAATTATATTAAGAGTGATAGAGCAATATACTTTCAATTCATGCAAAGTTTCTCTGAAGTATTAAAATAAAAAATAAGCCAACATATAAAACATTTTATACAGTAGATTTGTAATTAAAATATCTTGATAGTATTTAATTAAAGATTGCAGGTTAAGAATTAAAATGTTTTTAACCATAAGTGAACTGACAATCTTGAATATTAAAGTCATCATTCGTTATAATCAAAGTCACTTTATATTTAAGCTTAAAAAAAAAAATTTGTTTTTATCATAGGGCAAAATCTTAACGTGAAACTTACGTGGTTGTATGTGCTCTACTTGTCGGCCTATCTCGCTCAGTCTAAAGCTCGTCTATGCAGAGAAGACTAGCTTGTTGTTACAGTCAAATTTTTGTAATATTCCTGCAGAAAGTAACAGGAAGTGAGAGTTTTCTGGTCGTTTTGTTCATATCTGAGTTTTAAAAATTTGCAAACATGTTAGTACTCTTCTTACGAACCTGTAGTCAAAATTTCAAAATACAAATACGAAGGCCAGAAACCTTTCACTTCCGGGCACTTCCGGAGGGAATTTTAAATTAATTTGACTGTAGCTTGCTGTTAGTGTAGCTGCTTTGTCGAGAGAGAGAGAGAGAGAGAGAGAGAGAGAGAGAGAGAGAGAGAGAGAAGAGAGAGAGAGACACACACACACGAAAAATTGAGCGAGAAACAGAGTGAAACAAAGATAAGAAACAGAGTAAGAAATGATGAAGAAAGAGTTAGTGGTAAAAGAAAGAGTTTTAAGAAAATAAAAAAAGAAACATAATAATTCGTAAGAGAAAAATATTATATCGTAAGCCAGAGAGAATTATAGAAAGGGGGATCATAAAAAAAGGATTAAGAACACAGAGTGAAAGAATGAGAGAAAGAAATTAAAAACAGTGGATGCATGAGAAAATAAGAAACATGTGAAATTGAGGTTGATAAACAAATTGAAAAAGGTGGCAGAGAAAGAGACAGAAAGAGAGAGAGAGAGAGAGAGAGAGAGAGAGAGAGAGAGAGAGAGAGAGAGAGAGAGAGAGAGAGAGAGAGAGAGAGAGAAAGAGAGAAAGAGAGAGAGAAGAGGGAGGGAGTGGGGGAGAAGACTGCGGTATTCTCAATGGCCAACCATGGCGGGTGTTATCAGTTACGTGGTTTCTTATCAGTCCGTGTTACACGCTCAGTCCTCATTTATCTATCACTTCCCTCGAAGTGCTGCGTGATTTTATAGTAATCACTGCAGCATCATAACAAAGGTAGCTTATTCAAAGAGGTAACATCCTTAAAGTATAATGACTGCATTAATAACCCAAACACTATAGATTGTAATTTATCCTAGCTCATATTTTAAAATGAAAAAAACTACCTCATAAATATTCATTAAATTATTCACCATAAAAAATATTATGAATATTAGCGTCCAATATTTTTATAATAAAATATAATTAAGGATTACATGTTTAATTATGAAACAAAAAAAATGTCGAGCTAGTTTTTTTTTTTGCTATTTAATTTATAATTTAAAAGTCAATTTTAAACTCATTTAATTAACTTAAATTAACGCATGTCGAGTATAAATTTCATGTTCGTGTGTTTTTCGTTTTTTGTTCTCTTGTCCTTTTTTTTTTTTTTTTTTTTTTGTTGCTGCGAAAATAAAATGTTTTATTCTTATTTAATTTTTAAGATTACAAAATATATAGAAAAGTATGATGAATGATTGCATATCATTGAACACATACGGGTGATTCTTCGACCAAAAGTAGACGGAGTATTTTGAGAATTTAAAATTTGGTAAGAGGTCATGTCCAAACTTTTAAAATCCTGAAATACTGTCAAATTCTTTGCATTTTCAGCTAAAAATTACGTTTGTTTTACTAAAAATTAAAAATTAATGCCACATTCAGTCACCTGGTTCAGATACTTTTATGAAGGTTCAAAATAAAAAAAATAAAAAAAAATACCCAAAAAATTGATCCCTACAAAGTCTCTATTTGAATGAAAATTGTCACAAGAAGAGATCTGATGTTGTAAATTAAATATGGAGACACTTCCAAAAACAAAAAAATAAAAAAAAGGTAACTTATTATAACGAAGAAAACCATTTGTAGTAATGGGCGTGGCATATTCCGTTTTTTTTTTATACAAATGGTTGTATAATTATTTATTAAGTTGTTATAATGTTCTTGCTCTAAAGTACAAATTAGAAAATTTTAATACGAAAAAAGTATATACATAAACATAAAATGATATCTGAAAAAGAAAATATTGTCAACATAATTTTAATATAGAAAAATATATTATATTTCATACATAAGGAAATTTTCAAAGATTGTAAATTCTTGCATTTATATAAGGTAAAAATATAAGCGTGTTGAAATTACATCGTTTGCATGGCTGACTACCTTTTTTTTTCTGTCGTCATTTCTTTTTGAGGTTGTTTTCCGCATTGAAATGCCTCATTGTAGCCACCTTCACACCATGTTTAGGTACACCTGTACTCCTCTTCTAAAGCGCAACTCTAGTTTCACCGACGATCGATAAATGTACCCACAAACACAAGAAATTTAAACCTACCTCATCATATTTATTATTATAAACTTTTTTTAAAACATAAAATCATGATGAAATGGCAATAATAATAATAAAATATAAAAATTATTTAGGGGATTTATCCAAAAAAAATATTATGTTATGACATATAAATCTTACTAATAATAAAGATGAGATAAAATATTATTTTTAAATTATAAGTTATTATCCACTTACTAGATTAAAGTGATGTTATAATATTTAGCAACTTTGATTGGACAATTTTAACTATAATATTTCCATTGTTTTCTTAGTCACAAATAATTAAATGTTGGTCACTATTTGATGAAAACAAATATTATATAATATCATTAAAAATATTATAAGTATTACATTAATTATTTTATATTGTTTAAATACACTTTACAATATTCTGAATATTCTGATAACCACACTTTATTATATAATGTGAATTTATCTTTTCTTATTGTTTGCAATAAATATGTCAATATATAAAAATGATTATTTAAAAGTTTTCATGTATAAAAAAAAATGGTAAAAAGTTTGACATCTTGAATGTAAAATCGATCATCTACTCCATGTTAGTCTGAATAATAATGTAAGAGAGATAAGTGGTCGTTATTAAACCTAGCTGCTCCCTCTAGCAATAACACTACTTTAATAACGATCATATTTATGAGTTCATTATTCAAAATGAACTCCCCAAACTTTATACAAAATTAAGATAGTTGAAGTAAAATAAGAGTCAATGTTATTTTTTTTTTGTCAGTTTTATTTGCATCATTCATATGTCATATTTTTAGTAGATTTTTTTTTTTCTTTTGAAAGTCAGTTGTAGTTTTGAGAAAGTAATGCATAATAAATAATAAGGTAATAAACTGACAGTACAAAAGTTCTATCTCAAACCTGTTGTTCAGCACTGAATTCTGTGGTTAAATATTTCAATATCAACTGCACTTTTCTATTATTTTGTATATATTAATGGCTAATTTTAGTTTGAATTTTACTTTTCAATATTACATTTATTGTAATTTGTCAATTAATACGTGTTATATTAAAGCAAGTATATATACTGAAACACGTAATTTATATAGATTAAAATATTTTACTAACTTGAGTTAATAAATTATAACAAGTATCTTTAAGAAATCAATTATATAATTTTTCATGTATGCATGACCTATTTTTATCATCTTTAGATTGCCAATGGAGATTATTTGTAAAATTTATGGAGTTAACGATTTATTATGAATACTAATTTACTCTTTCATCCGACGTGTAAAATTATCTTTTCTTATGATTAAAATTTGTAGTGTAATTAATCAGTCTTATCTTTGTAAAATGATTTAACATGCTTTGGATTGTATAATAGTGTAATTTTTAATTGTAAAACATTAATGATTTGTCGAATAAATTTTGTAACTAAATGTAATATTTTATATATTAAGAGCTTTTTTAACATGCTTATAATAATTGTTAAAAAGCATGACATAATTAATGCATAAAATATTAATAATTTGGTATTAGATGTGCTGTTAATTATATCCATTTGATATGGTTTTATATTAAATGTATAATGTGTTAAATGCGTGAAAAATATATATCATCTGCTGTAATTTTAATAAATAAAATATTGGAAATAGAATAAGATTAATAATATCATAATCTTACGTTTTTTGTTTTGTTTTTATTAACTTACCCTAGCTGCGAATGATGTATTTGGTTTTTCAAGTAAGTCCCATAGGAATTTTTGATAATGAGCACATTTGCCATCACCAAAATCTTCTTCATCTCTTTGTCTTAAAGATTCAGCTTCTTTTCTCATTTCTTCATGAACATGTTCTTTTCTTTGATGATATTTATGTTGACAACAAGATTCTAAATATAATTCATCAACACCCCAATATTCTAAATCATCGCTAAATGCTAATACACACATTTCATCAACTAAATGTAATTTACCAGTTCTATAAAAATTTAATATTGATGAAAATGATTTTGGATGTCTATCAAAAAAATATTCGTTGTCAACTAATGAATAATCATCACATATCTCTGTAATTGCTTCATGTGTTGTACAATCACGTAATCTACCTAATCTTGTATGTGGTAATCTTTCTAATGTTCTCCATAATGCTTCATGTTTTACACCACCTACATTTATAATAACTCTTCTATTTAAAGCACGACTTCTCATAATCATAAATGGTTCTGGTGGTAATGATGACATTGATCTTGAATGTGTTCTTTGCATTATTGGAAAACTTGATTGTTGAGGTGGTGGAGATGATGTAAATGGTGCATATCGTACTTCTTTTATTCCACTTCCTCCACCTTCAAATTCATCTGTCTTTGCTAATTCCCATTTTATTCCACTGCTAATTTCTCTGTTGCTTCCTCCTCCTCCTCCTCCCCCTCCTCCACCTGATTCAGGACCTTCTTTATCTCCCATTATTCCTGATGATAAATTTCCACCGCCATTTTCCGACATCATGGCGGAATTTGAACTTAATGGAGTCGTTTTGTTTGTTGTTTTATTTCTATCATCCTTTATCGAAATCTTCTAGTTGTAGATTTTTATTCTTCATGGCATTCCAACTGTAAACAAAAGAAATAAATACAAAAAATTAGTAAAAAGTAACAATAATGATTATACACTTATTTTTTTTTAATTTTTTGGTTTGTTGTTAAATAACAAAATCATATAATGGTGGCGTTTAAATAATTATGCAAAAGGGGTATTTAACTCGCTTTGTTTTGATGTTGAACAACATCAAGGTGAAATGGTAGACATGAAGTTCGTTGCTCTGCCGGTTTTACTAGAGCTGCAGCTTTAAAAGACAAAGAGCTATGCAGATTTACCATTGAGAATTGAATGGAGATAAGAAGAGCACTCAGTCTAAAACCGGTATTACACGATACAATTTTTCTAACTATTGCATAAATTTTTTCCTTACAAGAAAACTTGAACACCATTTGTTTATGTAGAGATGAAATTTTCTTGCAAGAAAAAACTGTATGCGAAATTGTATGGTGTAGTACACGCTTAAGAAAATTCCCTCGCCTCTGTTAAAATTATATTCACCACACTTTCATGGTTCATGAATGCTTGTATGATATGATAGAACTGACAAGCAGAAGAGTAACGTTTGTCATGCGCTTTTAAAGTGTACAAAAAGTTGTGTGTGCTGTAAATTAATATATTATGTAAATTTTGTAATGAAATATTGTGGTATTATAAGCAAACAGCTGTTTAGATAAATAATGCGTCAGATTTTTAACCAATCAGAGCGTTTCAATTATTCTCTCTATATATTTTGTACCCTTCAGTAGACATAGAATAGCATTGACATCATGATGCCCTCAGTGTAATATCCAAAAGTAGGTTAAAAAGCCAAGAAACTTCTTGGTTGTGACATCCCTGCAAGACGATAAGTCTGCATGTAATATTCAGCAACATTTCTACAGTCAAGCATACATGATGCATATATAAGTGAAATTTTCTTCATTACAGCAGAAAAGTGCATCTTTTATGGTTGATAGTACAGATGATTACAGAAAATATTATATATATATACTTTTAAAATATTATGTATAAGATGAAAAAGAAATATATATTTTCTATGCATATATATATATATGGCATGCTATGATCGACTGTATATATGTGAATGATAGTGGGTGGGGCGAGGAAGGAGGAAGCGAGAGAGAGAAAGAGAGAGAGAGAGAGAGAGAGAGAGAGAGAGAGAGAGAGAGAGAGAGAGAGAGAGAGAGAGAGAGAGAGAGAGAGAGAGAGAGAGAGAGAGAGAGAGAGAGAGAGAGAGAGAGAGAGAAATCAAATCGATTCTATGACTCATTTTTCATTTGAAAACTACGCAACTCTTATTCTGTTTATACAATACATGTCATGTACATTATGATAAAGTTAATAATATTTATTTTATATAATATGAAATTGAATGCTTGTCATTTGAGTGAAAAATGAATAGTACGTATAATTGTATTTTTATACATTTTCACCATTTTCACAATGGTTGCTAAAATATGACAATATTATGAAATATTGTATAATATAAGAATTGTTGAAAATGAATTAATTTTAATTTGACTGTATTATACAGTTTATAATACTTTAGTTCATTATTACATTCACTTATACACGTACGTGCATGTAGTCTCTTTTAAAGCTGCAGAACAATTAACTATATAGGGTTAATGTTAATTAATTAAGACTGTAAGTAAGAAAAAAAATCTAGTTTAGAAAATTAGTACGCTTGTATTTTCTACATTTTCTTCTACCTCTTTTAATCTTTACTATGAAATATACAACACTTAACCTAGTTCTTTCTATTTAAGTACAGAAAACCATAATATATAAAGTGAGTATAAAATGTATATATATAGTATAAAATGCTTGGTTATAATCCTTGTATAGTATGAGGTTACCAGAGCCTATGTTATTGGACTTATCTTCAGTCAAGTGTAACATAACACAAAATTTATGTGCCCCTGTAAGAACCACAAGTAGGCAACTTGTGTGGCTTACTTGCGTAACGGGTTGCGTTTTTAAGAGCAACAGGCGTTATAACAAGGGACGGAGATATCTTTTAAATTTTAAATAATATTTATTCAATCAATTTGAGACTTCAATTTTATTAAATTTTGTTAGGTAAGATTAGGAAAATCCTGTTATCTGATTGGCTTCAAGCCATTGCATTTCAGTGCATTGTAATTTTTGAAAGTGATTTTGATATGAATTATATCATTTTACTAAGGTTTCTGTGGATTTAAAGGTGAAATATTAAATTTCAGATTGTAAAATGCACTCTTTCAAGTAGATTTTGATCATAATTATAAATTTTTTTGAATTTTAAGATTAAGAAGTGTGTGGATTGACGTCATGAAGACAGGTATGGACATCTGGTGGGTTCAAAAAGTAACATTGCTTTGATATTTTTACTACCTGACTAAAGTACACGTGTAATCAAGTCATCTGACTCCATCGAGGATTTCAATGCCATCTCTTGGTGCTTTATGAGGTCAATCTTGTTGTAAAAATAAAAATCATTCCAGCATTGAACATACAAAAAAGTTACTTAATGAGAGGGTAAAATTAATTTTCCTCTTCAATCCCCAAATTACAATTAAAAGTCCCGTTAACCGGAAAATATAAAAAAAGAGATGGTATAACGGAAGCTTCATCTCTCTCTATAGGTAAAAAGAAAGAACGCTACTTCCGTTATACCACCTCTTAATCACTTTTTCCCTATCAATAAGCCAGCTGATGGACTTTTTTAATTTTGAATTTGGGAAATCAGAGCAAGCAACCCTCCCACCCTCTCTATTAGTAATTTCTTAATTGGCAATTTTTCATTACCCTATCCTTTTTTATACAAGAAGTTTTCGTCCTACAGTCACCAATTTCCGTGCAGCTATTTTTTTCGTTTATAATAAATCAACACCGGAAAACAAGAACGTTGATTTTGAGTACAGTCGTCGCCTCGGAAAATTTCCCTTTGCTGCCTTGCTAATCACCATGTCCCGTAAGAATAACACAGGGCTTGGTGATTAATAAGGCTGTAAGTGGGAAGTTTTCCAAGGCAACGAGTGTACAAAAAGTGTCAAAATGTTTTTTTTTTTTCCTTTTTGTATGTTTTTTCCTCATGATATTTACATAACAATAAAAACATATTTTTTTAAATATTCCTTGTAAAATATTTTTATATAAAAATGAAATTGCTATGGTTGAAAACCCGCAGTGTTAAAAAAAAGGTTTTCTCCCCTCAAATCTGCGTTGCGTAAAGTAAAACATTTTGTGGTTTCCTGTGTGTATATGGTCTACGCAACTGGATTTCTGGTTGTACGGTCTAACCATGCAAGCAACAGGCTAACTGTGATCCACTGACGTGGTCAGAGAAAATACACTCTTATACCTTTATTAATATAACTTGTATCATAATATCGTTCTTATTTTATATGTTATAACATATGAAAATAAACTCTATGTTCTTATAGGAATTCGGTTTCAGAATTGTATTAGAAAGGGGATGTCAAGTTGAATCGTGTTTCTAAATAAATACAAATAAGCAACTGGTATAAAAGAGAAAGAGAAATATTTTTTTTCACTGCTAGTATTTTGATATATTTATTGTTATTGCATATTGGATACATCAATATATAATATATTTGAATATAAAATTTTGAATTTTGAAATTTTCTCTATATATTATATTATTTTTCGTTTTAGAAAAGTATAGAAATTGAGTATCTTATTTTTCACCCTTCTTCAATACATAACTTAGTTGGTTAAATGTAAGTATGTTCTTGGGACTAAATCTCAGTGCTATAAATACGACCTTCATTACTTTTTACATTTAGAAGTAGAAGACATTAACTGTAAGTTTTATGTCAAATTGCTTTTTTCGTGTTTTTTTTTTTTTTCAGGGGCTGCAGGTATTTATTTTTATGCATCATGATGATAGCATGATATTTTGTATTAAGTGTTAATACTTCAGCATAAACCGCATAGTTATTATACGACTTTGATTAAATTTACATATATTTTATATTGAAAATGTATTAATTACTCTGCAGCCATAATTAATTTTAATTGTTAATTGTATTGTTTATTTAATGACTAATTTAAAATATTCCTACCCCTAGAAAATTCATGTAATTTATTTAATTAATTTTTATGAGATATTTCTGTGTGTTATATTATATGCAATAATTACAAAAAGTTTCTGAAATTTCATTGAGTTTCACATAATTTTTAATAAATAATTAAGAACCTCAATATTTTTTTAATTTGAATAATTTTTTTTTTTAGTCATGTTACATATTTTTTACTGTAAATCTGCTTGATGAATTTTATCAACATTGTATAGCTATACTGTATCATGGTGTATAACTATACAATTTCACCTTGAAATTAGGTAACTTGTTTAGCCAAAAACAGTTATTTTTTTTAAAATTAAAAATATAATTTGACTTTCCCGCATGTCTAACCTAAATAAAAGAAAGAAGTAAAGATGATGAGATTGATGAGGTTACTAGGATAGGAAAGGAGGTGGCTGCGGCCTCGTGTTCTAACAGGTACTGTCCCGGTATTCACCGATAATGACGATGGGAAACCACAGAAAAACCATAATCAAGGCAATCTGCAACAAAATCATTTTTTATCACCTTGCCCTTGCAAATGTAGTGTTACACTTCTACACGCCACAGTCTCTGCGTTGTTTGGTAATATAAAGTATAATAGACATTGCCCCTGCTATACATATATTATAGTCATCTGGGGGGTCTTCAAATAACACCACTTAACTTAAACTTAGCTTAAGACTGTCTTAGCGCAACAATAAAGAATACGCTAAGACTGTCTTAATTTTAGGATTGTTGTAATTTGTGTTATTTGAAGACCCCCCTGCTCTTTTAATACTAAATAAATTAATGCAACCTCATGATGAAATGATAGAACTGTTTATGTTTTGATACTACATCTAGGCTTTAGTGTACATTTAGACAAAACAAAGGTTAAAACTGGGTGAGGATAACGTACAAAGCGTAAAAACACTATATCACATAAGTGGTAGTTATCCTATTAATTAATTACTACACATTATTAAACCAATAAGGTTAAGTCAAAGTTATTACATGATAACAAATAATTACTAAATAGATAAATAGTATTTTTTCACAGCATTAGCAAACTCATTACCAGTAGCTAATTTAACATTTGGAGGGAGCTGATTCCACTCTAAAACAGATCTACAAACAAAGCCATTTTTGTATAAATTTATTCTTGCTTTAGGGGGAATAAGTAAAACAGCTCCCTCTTGACCTCTAATGGGTCTTCCATGAACAACAACATCAGTAATTTTCAAATCAGTGAATATCAAATTAATTTGATATTCCTTCCGGAAGTAGCCGAAAGTGTGAAGTTTGCAGCTCTTCTGTTTATAATTGAACTTTGAAACTTTACAGAATGATTTGACGTAGAAATACTGAAATATATTTGAAAAAAAAGCTGAAATATGAATAAGAAGGCCAGAAACCTTAAACTTCCGGCCACTTCCGGAGGAAATATCATGTAAATTTGACTGTACTTATCTTCAAATTGTAAGCTTAGAAAACAAAATGAAAAATAACATATTTAAAACAAACATCCAAAACAACAATATCAACGTTTTATGTACAGTTATGTTGTACATTAAATTTAGATTTATAAATGGCATTGAACTTGCACCCTACCAGAAATATTCGTTATCGTGTTATTAATTGATTTTTTTATAATTATATTTTAAAAAGCTTCCATGAATAATTTTCCCCCTCTGTGTTTATTAAAAACAATAAAAACACACGCAATTGGGTTATTCGTCAACATATAATTATCACATATAAAAATAATTTATATTTTAACAGAAAAATAAAAACATCAATAATTTATATATTTTATATATAAAAAATATTCATTCACAAGGGAAAAAAGTTTATAGCTCATATTTTATAATGAGGATTTTAGTTAATAATTTTTACACGTCAAAAGATATTTTCTGAGTAAAAAAATGGTGATACAATTTTAAATTCCATGTTTGGTACTTTATTATGAAAATAATTCATAAACATTTTATTATATATAATAATGTGAAGCAAAAATGATACCACATTTTTAGATTAATTTACATTTCGTAAATAACTAAATATGAAACTCAACTTTTTATTATATAATTTCTTAATCCTGTTTGATTAAAAAGAAGTCAGTTATTTGTAGATGTAGATCTCGAGACAGCAATTTTTATACTTAAAGTCCATATCTATAACTATAATATCGCTTTGTTAAATAAGAAATGTATATACACAGGCCTTATTGGTGACGTCATAAAAGACGTTAGGCATCAAGGTATGAGTGTTGCAAACAGGCATATCAACTGACCTTCGTCCTTAAATTCAATACAAGTACATTGTTGCCGATACCATGTAAAAAAATAGGCATTTTTTATGGCCCCTTCGGTACCTATCATTATTTTTAACTTCATTTAAAGCTCAGCTCTTATTTATAATACACATTGAAAAATTCTCACTCACATCCGTTTATGTTAAAAATCAATGTACATCTGCAAAACTGAAGGCTTCATGTTTCATTGCTAACAATAAATTATCATTTCTATACTGATAACAGAGTAATATAATTTTTATAATGCAAAAATTTTTAATATTCTTTTATGTGCGATTTGCTTACCATTGGTTATCGATTAATCCTACTTGTTTTGTAGTCATAAAACACTAAATAACACATTTTTCTTAATTTCAATTACCCTTCCCCCCTGCAATGTTTTAAAGCATAAATTTAAAAGTTGTGATATTTTTAATATTTTAAGTATTTTAACCTTTTCAGTATTCCATTTTCTTTGATGTCTTACTGTTAATTAAGGTAAAGGTAGAAAGAAACCATTTTATTAACCCCAAAGTTACCTGTGGACCTACCCCTTATATAGAAAGGCCATACTCCTTTGTTCTCTCATACAATTTTAAAGCCCTCTCTTTCTTCTCTATATCAACTACTCTTTCTATAAAGAAGCAACACCAAATTGACCTAAAGTAACAAACGCTTTGTCTTCAAAAGCTATTGTTTAATTAATTAAAAAATTACACTGGAAGTAGCTACCGGAAGTTGAAGTATGTTGGATTCAACATAATAAGAATGAGAATATGAATGTAAATTTTTAAAATGCATTGTCATGTAAATCTGTTTGCAAATACTCAAATTTGATATATAGAGGTATAAACTGAGAATTTGTCTGTCAAAGACACACCATAAAAAAAGACGTGGCAACACTGTAGCGCACTATTAATGCGCAAATCTGGGAGAGTGAGAGGTGACTACAGTCCCTGAGAGCGTTGCCAAATTTCTTATCGCTTTTATTAATAACAATCAATCCCACGGTTCGAAAAATATGAAAAAAATCAGAAGAATAGCCTAAAAAATTAGGTTTTAGTAAAAAAAAAAAATAATAATAATAAAAAATCTGACGATCAGTTTTTTTGCAATGCTAATTAACAAATTTAACATTGGAAGGATACAAAATTCACATTTGATTAAATTAATTATGAAATAACCAATGGTTAAAAAATCTGAAAAAATCAGGGCTAATTGGAAGACTGTTGTAAGTCTACATAATTAATTGGAAGAACATCTGTCGTTACGACATATTTCGTCAAAAATTCTCAGGTTATACAGGTAAAGTCAGTACATTGGCACTTTTGATGTAAATTTCTTGTTGTTATTGTAGATTTGTTGAAAATAATTTACTGAATATTGGTTATGAATCGTAGCAGATTACAAAGAAGATGGCATTATTACAGTACTGTGTTGAGAAAAACAAGATTTTAGTGCTAAGACATTGTTTAAAACTAGATTCTGTAGCCATTATTTGTGCTGTTTGTGTTTATGTTATAGTCATTAATAGATGGTCTTTTTTTCTCTCCATACTTTCACAAATTTTAAGTGCACACTCCATTAAAAAAAATCCAATCTCTTAAATGTATGTTGTGTTTTAAAATACATTAGAAGGTCAATGTTATTTGCCTACAGAATACACTTAAGGACGTCTTTTTTTTAATAAATGTAAGTAGAATTTCCTACCTGATCAGAAAATGAAAATTCACAATTTTAATTAAAAATATATTAATAATTATTTTTTCCCCTCAATGGAATTGAATATTAATATGCAATTTTTAATTTTCTTTCAAGTCAATACACTTCATATTTCAAAGATAATGATTTATAAAGTATTAATTATGTAATTGAATGGTTTTAAATAATTAATATTAATGTTATTACATATAAAGTTATAGACTGCACTTAATAAATAATGGCATTAAATGCTATCAAAAATTAGATTAAATTGTAAATTACCACTAAAATTTAATTGTGTGATTATATTAAATTGCATGATAGTTAAAAGTGTATGTTTAGGTTTATTTGATGCATTAAACCAAAAAAACCTCGCCCATTTGAAGAGGACATTTACTAGTAAAAAGGGGGCGTGGCAGTCTCTACCTTTATTGACTTTATCGCCACGTCATGCGTTCATTGACCCTAAACTTATTCAACCATTTCAAATTACATCTAAAGTTAGCGACAAAAAAAAAAGAGACTTTGAATAGCTTACTTCTGACTTTGATCGTACACTCTTCTGAAAAATTAGATTTTTATGCTTTGTTATGCAACCATTTTTACGTTCAGTCAATATTATGTAATGTGTTATAGCCTTTTGATTGTATGTCAACGAATGGGCGTTTGAATACTAGCATTATGATAGCAAATGAATATTTTATGATAACATGCTATTGAGCAGTGATGATCTGTGTGTGTGGGGGGGAGGGAGGTAGGGCATTCACCCTAATTTTATCTCATAAAATAATTCATCGTAGAAGGTTTCAAAACTATTCTAATAGAACCAGATCATCAACTGGAGTCCATGTGGTTACAGAGCTCTGTACAATAGCTCTTTCTATGCAAAACAGTTAAGAAAAAAAAAAAAAAAAAAAACGCTCTTAGAGTCTGTCCAAAACTAGCCGGAAACGAAAAATCTCTCAAAAATCATAAATTTCCGTTTATTAGAATTTTCCTAGTGAACCGAGCATTTTGAATTTTCTTATTGATTTCGCTTAAATACCGAAACAATTCTGAACAGTGCTTAAAACTATACCCCACTTTAGTCAGTCAATAAGGTTCATCAAGGCTAGCTACGAGATGTTATTTCGGTCCTTTATGATACTTCAAATAAATGCTTGACAATGTCGTATAGGCGGCTTAAATTACGCCTGATAAAAAGCAACAGCTGGATCAATGCTGGTGCTGTATCTTGATGCATCGTGGCATTGTGTGCATTGTTGCACTTTGTCAGGGGTGAACTCCCTCGCAACAATATTATACTGGCAGTGAAATAACTTAAAGAAGGGGTTATCAGACTGCATTGAAAATTCTTCTTTCCTTTCGCACAGGTTTTGTAATGCATATATAATCATTACTTAATTATTGTTATAATAATAATTTAGGAAAGAACCCCATCCTGTAATAGAAATAATCTACCCTTAATATAGTAAGAAGATAAAGTTAAGATAACAATAATAAGAAATATTTCATAAATTGTTCATTTTGGTGGTGAAATTTTTGTTTTTCTGTTATGTGTTTATCAGATTTTTATATCTATAAACAATTCATGTTAATGTTGTTAATGTTTATGTTTTTCATAATAATAATATAAACGAAATACTTGTATAATTGTAGTGCATTGTTTTTTGTATATAAAAAACATGAAAATACATTCATTACTCATATTTTTAACATCAATTATTATAACTTTATGATACTAATTTAAATTTATTACTATATAACAAAATAAAATATACATATTTTTTAATTAAGTTATAAGTATTTGATTTATTGTATAAACCTCTTTATAGTGTCATATACAAGATGTCAAAACTCTCTTAAAAATATTCAGTCTACTACCCTTAGTTTTATTTAAAAAGAATGAAAAAGGGGTGAAAGAAAGCAAATACGGCGCCAAGAAATATCTTTTTCTAGTAAAACTAAAACTACCAAGGGTTTAATTCAAAGTAAAAAGATATTTGAATCTTTTAGTTTTTAGAGTTCTTTCTTCTTTAGGACATACTATCTGTCTACTGCGTGTAACAGATATCGTGCCAGCTACATCAAAGATTCAGACTTCTAGTTTTACCCCCTCTTAGGTTGTGTCTCATGCCATACTTGAAAACGTCACATCGATACTATAAGTCAATTTTTCATCAAACTTCAGTTTTGTCATATTTTTACTGTAAAAATTGGAATATATTTTTATAATAACTTGTTAGTTCACACTAGTTAGCTAAGTTTTGACAGGCAAATTTAGCATAGCACTGATTTATATAATTATTAATTTATTAAAATAATACAGAAAAATGGTTAGCTTTAAATAACAATTGCAATGTTTTTTCGTGTATTTTTTCTCAAATAATTTTCAAGCGAAACTTTATAATACTTATAATATATTATATGTAAGCAAATCAATAAAAATCAATTAATTTTGCATTATAAATTCTTAATTTATTCACTATTATTAATCATTTAAGTATATCAAATGATTATACTCGGATATTATTGCTTAAAAAATATATATATACTTGAGTGTGTTTATATATGTATACATATGCAAGATGCTAATTATTTTCCTTTGTATTATTCCAAGTTATTTTTTTTTATAGTTATGCTTACAATACAAAGTGTCGTATGAACAAAAAAGCTTAGAAATGCAAATAGTAAAAAAAAAAAAAAAAAAAAAAAAAACTTTGTTCTTTCTCTTCAAAGAAATTCTTTTCTATTCTTTCTTGAAGCGCGTTTACCAATAAAAAGAATAGGAAAAATATATATTTAAGATAAAGAGAAAATAAGAATTTCCTTTCTTACGTGAAAAAATGAGCTAAAATTGTAAAGTTGTATTCCTAGAAGTTTCATTATATCTCTGATTTCTAGAAACTAGCTCTTACTCATAGTAATATAATTTCTTTAATAATGGAGTCCTTAAAAAATTTTATTGCAGAAATGGACAGAGGGTGCAAAGTTATGCTACCCTGATTTTTTGTTTTCAGATTTTTTTAGAGTCTGGGAACTATTTTTAAACAATTATTGAAAGTACAGAGAAGGTGCCGCCTCTAGACACCTCTCTTAAGAAAAGGATAGGACCTAAAAGGGGCGTGGGTTCAAACCCAACCTCGGCAAAACTTTTTAACAATACTTCTCGGTCTCTAAAAAATCTGAAGAAAATCAGCGTGGTATAATTTTGCACTCTCCATCCATTTTTGCAGTAAAAAATTTTGAGGTCGATACTTCATTGTATTTTTAAGATAACAGTATCCCAGTCAATAGTAAATTGTTCTTAAAAAAATATATATTTTTTATTTTTATTGCATTTTGCAAAAAAAACAAACAAAAAACGAGCTTATTCATAAACACAACTATTATTATCAAATCAAAGGTGATTTCATTTAGTTAATGTAAGGCAATATTCAAATGAACAATGCATGTTTTTATTTTATTATTGTTAAATTTTGAACGAACTAAAACTATAGATAAAATACAAAACATGCAAGCTGTGTATATCTATATCAGCAACAGATTGTTTAAAAATTGAAATAAAAATATATCTCTGTTGCAGTTTTATTAAAAGACAATTGAAAAATAACCAAAATACCTTCAATAAAGAATTTTATGACTTCTATATTTCTATTTAAAGTAAAAGTTTATTTTTTTGAAAAACAGACAAGATAGTTGATTGTGAAAGGTGTTAAAGATTTGTATTAGTTAGAGTATTAGATCTAGATATATTTGACCTTTAACCTTTTAAGGTTCTCTCTAGAGAAGGGGGGAGAGAGAGAGAGAGAGAGAGAGAGAGAGAGGAGAGAGAGAGGTTTACAGTGTAATGGTCTCGGTTGCGCGTCGTGCCTGCTGCTGCTGCTGCATCGGGTGGTATTGATCGGGACTCGAGCCGACCTAACTCCCCCTTTCTAAATTTCCCCTCCACTCTCCTACCCCCACATCGTAGCTACACCCACCCCGACATTATACGAGACCACAGAACTTTTCCTCAATAACAATACAAAAAAAATTGGCCTGATCAAAAGAAAAATGTCAATGATTTTAATATAAAATTGAAAAAACAAATAATAATTGAAAGCATCTTTTATAAAAAAAAATGTTGCAATTTTGTGTAGTTTGTTTACTTTTTTTATTAAAACTTCTTAAGTTTCTATAAAATTAATTTATTTTTTTAATAAATACATTTATAATATTGTAGTGTAAGTTGAAAGAAATGTATTTTTAAGAAATTTTTATTCAATTTGCCTTTGATTTATTTTTCCCAGCGTCAATTTTTTTTCTCTCTATCGTAAAGGAAGAATCCAATTAATTACCACTTTCCGTTTCATGTTTGTCTCTCATGCTGTAAAAACGAATTCTAATTTATTTATCAAAAAGGTTAACTTTTTACAGTAACATTTTTTTTTTCTATTTTCAATCATTGAAAATGTGCAAGCGGTAAACTATATATTTTAGTATCCTTTTCATTCAATTTTCAAGCTATATTTTCAATTGTCTTTTTGTAACAAAATACTTCATACATGTTTTTATGAATTTTGCATGAACATGTATGACATGTATTGTAGCCGAAATTGTACTTAATGCATTTTGAATACTTTTTGAGAAAACAATACTATAAAAATATAGAGTATAATTATTTTTCTATTAATCTTATCACCTGCATCCAGTCTCATTTCACGCTTATTATATGAAAAACAAAAGATCGTAATATTCATTTTCCTAACGTTCTGCTATACTAAATAATTACGTTTTTCATATTATAATAAAAACTCTCCAAAATTTTAATATCATATAATCACGCAACGTTTGACCTAAATTTTACATATATTTTAAAGTTAACAAAAAAATTAGCATATATTTTTATACTATAAAACTTTTCTCATTCTTATATATACATGTGCCACAACTAGAACTGTTTATTACCTATAAAAAAAAACGTGTGAAAATATTTTCATGTTTTAAGACTATAAGATAGCATGTTCTCAAAAATATATTATATATGTAACAATTTAGATTTAGGTAAAATTTTGAGTTCAAGTGAAACTTGATATTTCTATTTCTAAAATTGAAGTGTGATACCTTGCATGTTGTAGAAAAATGAGAGAGTGAGTGAGAAAGAGAGAGAGAGAGAGAGAGGAGATGAGAGAGAGAGAGAGAGAGAGAGAGAGAGAGAGAGAGAGAGAAGAGAGAGAGAGGAGAGAGAGAGAGAGAGAGAGAGAGAGAGAGAGAGAGAGAGAGAGAGAGAGAGAGAGAGAGAGAGAGAGAGAGAGAGAGAGAGGGGGGGGGAGGGAGGGAAAGAACACAATGTCTAGACTGTGCTTGTTTTTCGCGTTGTTACTACTCAAACACCGTATACGAATACATCGATTAAATCATAAAAATAACCTTTTCATAAATAGAAAATGAATTAAATACAATTGAAAAAAAATCTTGTTAGCATTAAGATATAGTAATATACTGTATATCAGCAACTTTTCCTATGCATATAATGAAATATATTATATATTTATTTATAGATAAGATAAAAAAATGCGCCTTTTTTTTTCTTAATTACTTTTTCCCCACTCGAACTCTAAAATGTAAATAAACACAGGATGAGTGCATTTAATATCACAGTTTTCTCAATCAACCCAATGTACACTCATGCAACTAATAAATGTTCACTTTGCTATCTCACCTTAATACTAGGCAACTGGTAAACCATGAGAAGAGAGCGGTTTGCATATACGGCAGGGGCAATGAACTTGTTATAACACAATCTTGCCCTCGTCGCCTACTTCGTTTAAAGCTGAATGGAACTTTTTTACCGTATATGTATCCTAGCCCAGGTTTGCAGATACTCCCAAGTCAGCGAGTAGATGCCACCATATTGCAATAACTGCCTATCTCTAACTATCCTAACTTATAATACCTCCATATTTTTACTGTGTATATGCCTGGACACTGCTGCAACTCCTAATCCTTCCATGGATGAGTACTTTATATTTATATTTTATAATAATCACTTATTTGATGAAAAGTTCACAAATAGATTCTTAATTAACTGATATTCAACAAAATGTTGAAATTATATTTAGTATTATAATTTTATTTATTGAAAACAGTCATATATAACACCCAATTTGCTATTAATTGAAATCATATTTCTATTACATTATTCTTCATACATTCTATTATACTTTCAAATTAATGAAATTTGTCAAAATGGTACAAATAAAAATAATGTAAAGAATTCAATTCTAGTTCAATTTAATTGAAAATTATTTAAAGATCAAAGGTGGATGGCCAAGTACAAACAATAGCGTAAACAAAACTCGAACAATACAAAGCTCATCAGTAAATATAATACATATAATTATTATACAATGACAGAGAAAGATATTTTTAGGAGTTGAACCTCAAGCTTACACGTCTACTCCTTTCAGTGAGCTCGTTTATCATTAATTTTTTATGGAGATCCCGTCTGACCATTAACATGTGAATTATGATATGCACACTAATCGCCTTTGAAACTTTTCCTCGTCAATATATGTGAATTGTTCAACTCTATTATCATGTATTGATAAACGAAGTTTTCCTTGGGGATAACTGAGTAGTGTATCATGGAAAATTTGCATAATTTTTTTTTTAAATTTCATTTTTAAATAGGGGATGTTGAGATAAGAATTATACATTTTTCTATAGTTTTTTTAACCTTCTAATACCCTTAAAAACATACTGCAAAATAATGTGACGTCACAGTCATGCAAATAATCACCATGCAAGCATAGGCAAACATGACCATGACGTCACAGCGTTTTGCAGCACAATTTTAAGGGTATTACAGGTTTAAAAAAAGTGGAAGAACATAACTTGATATCTTGTAAAATAAAAAGCAATAAAATAATTTCATGAAGCTGTTACATCAATTAAAAAAAATCATGAATTTTACTAAATATCATGTATCTTATGTATGTACTTTCCTTTTATATAGAAACTATGAAAAAAAACTCCCATTTTCTTTAAAACAGAAAATATCTCTTTATACTATATAATGTTCGACCTTTTACAACCTCCTTTAGTAATATTGTAAAGTTAATGGGTGAAGCAGAAAGCCACCATATAGAGTACATGTTTGGACTACTAAACTATATGCTATAAGCAAGAAAAAAAAAACACCCTATTTTTATATATATAGGGAGGGAAAGTGTATGAGAGACACACACAATGTTAATGACTCTTTAACATTGTAATCAAGTCTATATAATAAAAAGTGTTTATGATCAAACCATGACCTAAGATATTAAAACATTATTATGTCAAAAGTTTTTAATATATAAAAGTTGTATATAATTATTGTATGTTATGATATGATTAATGTATGTTTTATAAAAACTAACAAAGGAAGTTAAATTATATTTGTTTTAAATATAATGGAGTATCGACCTCAATTTTTTTTATTGCAGAAATGGATAGAGCGTGCAAAGTTATGCTACCTTGATTTTTTTCAGATTTTTTAAAGCCCGGAAACTATTTTTAAAAAGTTATTAAAAGTTCCTTTTGTGACGTCATGAGACGCCGCTTCTTAAGAAAAAGATAGGACTTGCCGCCTCGTGACGTCACAAAAAGGTCTTTCAATAATTTTTTAAAAATACTTCCCGGGCTCTAAAAAATCTGAAAAAAATCAGGGTAGCATAACTTTGCACGCTCTCTGCAATAAAAAAAAAAATGAGGTCGATACTCCATTATTATTAAATATATTTTAATATTGATTATTTAAAAGTTATAATATAAATAATGTTTAAGATCATGAAGTTTCAAAAGCAGATAATTACACTTAAATTATTCAGTTTGACGCGTATAATTTCAATTAAAATTTATATGGTGGATATATTCGTTGTAATTAAATCCATTATCAGGTATACAGTATACTAGCTCGTATATAAAAAGAAATGTAATTTTCTATGTTACATTTTGATTTTTTATAAATTTTCCAGTTTTGGCGTGCTTTAAAATATAAATTTAATGATAGTTCATATAGATAATATTGTTCTACAACTTTAATTCACCTAAAAAAAAAACATCACAAATAATATGTGGCTTATTTAACTTTGTTGTGGCACATTAATAACTTATAAAAATTACCAATAATGTACACTAAAACGTGACAAGATAACAATTCGTATCTAAAAAATAATGTTTTTAAATTCCTATAAAAATACAATTATTTTTAAATTTTCAATCACATGGCAATTCTCCAATTTGCTATAAAAAAACTATGGAATTATTTTATTGTATTTAAGATTTATTTTAAGTTCCGTAATTCATAGATTTATTTGACACATAAGGACTTTATTCTCCGTATTTTGTATTTTGTGTTAAAAACTGAAGTTGGAACGTATCCAGAAATTTTAGTTTGTACTTTATTCTTTGTATAAGATTTCAAGAGAATGGGTTCATGCCAAAGATATGAAATAAGTATACATAACATATATGAATAAACTAAAATTGAGTATGTATAAAATATTTATATATATATATATATATATATATAGTTGTTGTCAAAATAAATAACACCACTGCAAATTTATTAACTTGCAGTTTCGTTTTATTTGATGAAATAATTTTATTAATAAATACACATAAATTGAAATGTCATACTTTTAAATTGTTATACTTTAAATTACGTAATAATAATAATAATTGTACATCACTAAAATCACTTCTAGGATTCAAACTGATGCACTTGTTTTGTCTGGTTTAATTTTATTTTTCTGCTGAGCTCATCATAATGTTAAGAAATTGTATACCAGCACCTACCCATAAAGCTTCCGGCTTCCGGCCTTGGTATTTCTTTATTTTATCATTAAATAAAAAAAATCACTATTTAAAATATCAGAAGAATTAAAGGATAAAAATATAACATTTACTTTATGTGAAATGTCAGTAAAAAAAAAAATGTAGGTGGAAAAATTTACACTGTAATAAAAAAAAAAAAAAAAAAATCTAATCATAAAATGTATCCAAATAAGTATAGCATTAAAATTATATCTATAATATTATTTCATAAAGTGTCAATATTTTTATTTTAAAAACACGCCAAGCGTTTTTTTTACAGTGTATTAGCTAATTAGCGTTTAATATTAACATATAAATATAACAAAATCTGTTTTTAATTTGCAATCCTATAGATAAAATTTTAATATTGTCCCGCTCTAAAGCTTCCTTTTTCATTCACATATAACATATGGAACGATAGTATTAAATTTCAAACAATGTTAATAAATTATTTTATTTAATATAACAAAAAGAACAAAGGGTACAAATAAATAAAAGAAGTCCTATACATATCACCACAAACAAAAAGCAGCGACGGATTTGTGAGAGCGCCTGTTGCTCTGAGAATGCAACCCGCTTTACACGGAAGCCGCAAAAGTTGCCTATGCTCAATAACAACAAGGGGTATTCTATATCAGATTTTTAACATTGAAACCAAATAGCTGCAAAATACTAGACAAAAGAGCAGCTTAAAAAATACATGCAATTGCTAGGATTTCAAGTTAAATTAATTTATAAATAGTTGTGAAACATTTCTTTGAGTTGTTATCCACTTTTGTGTTAAAAAAGTAAGTGTATACGGCCTCACTGCATGTTATTTTTTTAATTTTAAATGTTTTTTATAAAAATAAGACATTAATTAATAATTAATGTTATGCCTATATACGTATTTTATTTTGAAAATGCTTCTTCATTTTTAAATATTTTCATTTAATTTTACTGAGAAGTAAGATCTATCTCATAAGCTGAAATACTGGAACATTTTTATAGTGCGGACGCATAAATATAGATAAAAATTGTATACTAAAAATTAATAACATAAATATTTGTATTAGAAATTCAAAAGGACATTTTTAAGTAACCCAATACTTCAAATTTTCCATTTATTTTTATTTGAAGAAATATAAATGTAATTTTTTAAAGTTATACTTTTATTTCAGTAATTAAACTTGTCAATTAATTTTTTTTAAATTATCTTATATTATAACATGACTAAGAATCAAAGACTTTAAAATTTCACCAATTAAACAAATTTTTAGCAGTCAATCAGTCTCGTATATCAATGGAAAACTTTTGAGTTAATTTAAATTGATAGAAACTTTTTTCACCCCTCTCTTTTTTTCCCCCTCTGCTCTTCATCAACAGGCGATTGGCTTTTATTGCGTTATACGTCACTTCAACTTTATCGTTGTGGCTGGAATGAGACACGACACTTGCGTAGAAATTCTACGTCCTACATCTCTCAATTTATCAATATCGATCTGTATAGCACAGTTAACAAATCAGTTTTATATTTTGAAAAATCACATTGGCAAGCATCGCATGAGAATGATTTTTGTTTCAAATCCGGGTTTCACTTTTTCAGGGATTCCATTCGGATCTTATGGTGAGCCTGGACTTCCTGCTACAAGTTTCCATAGTTTCCTGTTGCTAACTAGTATGATACTGTATGAAGGGAAACTTTGAGTTAGGCCATGGACGCTCGTATTACGAGTTGGTTATGTAATAGCAATCAATACTGAATTGGTTTAATTAACGGCATTGACATAATATTTTATGCTTAAAGCCTATATTACACGATACAAATTTTCCTTACAAGAAAATTTCTTCTCCATACAAACAAATGGAGAGTAAGTTTCCTTGCAAGGAAAAATTGTACCATGTATACCGGTTTACGTGAACTTACATTGTAAAATAAGTTTTTCAAAAGAGCTCAATCGTGATGATCCTCTACTTTTTCACACTTTCATTTAATTCATGCTGTTGTCATATTTAATTTTTTTTCGTCGTGTTTGTAATGTTCTCATTCATTGGTTAACAGTTTGTAACAAAATACATCATTGGCCGAACAAGAAAACAATAAAAACTAGGTTGAATATGTGTCAATAATATTTTCATTTGTATTTTTTGTATACATTTTAAAATCAATTTTAGTAAAAATATATTGATAGAAATTAGAAAGTTTATTAGGTTCCCTCTAATTTTCAAAAACAACATTTTTTTAACCCAAATCGTATATATGCTTAAAGGAAAGTTTAAAAAAAAGATATAATGTTATAAGCTTTGAATTATAATGTTAAACAGGAGTTTCAAACAGAAGAAATACTTGAATTTTATTTTCAGTTACGGAAAAAAAATCATTTCAATAATTTATTCTATTTTTAAAAATCGTTGCATGACCTTACCTAGAAGCTTAGCATTTTGTTTTATCCATTCATTTAAAAGATTCAACAAAATTAATTATATTTTTATTGTATTTAAAAATAGTTTATATGTGTATAATTATAAATGTTAACCTTTCAGTTTTTATTTTTAAAATAAATAATTGCTATAATATATTCTAAAAACAATGACAAGAATCATTGCTTAGCATAACATGAAATATATGCACTTTGAAATATATAAATGTTATTATCGATCATTGTATTTTTGTTTAAATATTAAAGTGTTCAAACCCCAATCTAATCACGTTGATTACACATCAATGTGTGACAAACCAAGAGTGGCTAAATTATATCAAGGCTCAAAACTTGCATCAAGACAATGGAGTATTGACCTCAAATTTTTTTATTGCAGAAACGGATAGAGGGTGCAAAGTTATGCTACCCTGATTTTTCTCAGATTTTTTAGAGCCCGGCAACTATTTTTAAAAAATTATTGAAAGTTCTTTTTGTGACGTCACGAGACGCCGCTCTTTAAGAAAAAGATAGGACTTGACGCCGCGTGACGTCACAAATAGGACTTTCAATAATTTTTTAAAAATACTTCCCGGGCTCTAAAAAATCTGAAAAAAATCAGGGTAGCACAACTTTTCACCCTCTATCCATTTCTGCAATAAAAAAAATTGAGGACAATACTCCTTTGGATAGCTGCTATCTTTAAATTAACCCACGTGACTATACAACCTGCAGAATACTTTCCGGCTATATTTCTTACCTATTAACTTCAATTAAGTTAGTAAACTTAGGCGTCAAGTGTTTCCCTCGATGAGCCACTAAATTTTAGAAATATTAGAAAACATGACTTTTTTTCTCTGTTAACTATGGTTAATTTAAAAATATATCCCCCCCCCCCTTCCTTACATTTAGGAACATTTTAATTTTGAATTAGGAATTTATTTTCAAAATTTCCTTTAAAAAATTTTAATAATGCTAAAATAGCAATATTTTTTAAAGATTTAGATATAATAGGATGGTGGAAGTACCGCAAAATCAGTTTACTTTTAGCATCTATATACCAAGTGTACAGTACATCTGATTCAATTCCATCTTATAGCAATAGCCTCAAACTATTGCACCTGAAAATATCGAAAAATCAATAATCCTAATAGAAAAATTACTGCATGTGTATCATATTTTGATGTAAATATGTATGTTATCATAAAATATCACCAGCCCAGAACATTGTTCGTTACCACCTAAAAAAAAAGGCTTACAATTTGAAAAGTTTAGGGAGCAACTGTCTGTGCCATATTGCTGGCGCCACATGTTTAGTAATTCTAAAGAAAATTTCATTTAATCATAGATGACGTCACTATGGTTATCAGACACTTTAATATTCCTTTAAAGTTACTGTAGTTTAAGTGACAGTATTTTTAATTTGAATTTGGTTAGTTTTTAATATAAATATATATTTGGTCAATTCTATTTATCTAAAAATTAATACTTCATGGGCGCGATTCACGAAGCAATTAGCCAGGTTTTTAGCCACGTTTAGCTTAACCACGTTTAACTAGGTGATTTAACAAGTAAAACACGTATACTTAAACGTGGTTAAGCTAAAAGTGGTTACAAACCTGGCTAACTGCTTCGTAAATCGCACCCCATATGGTTTATTTATATTTGAGAATATTTATTAAGTTCAAAGAAATTTTAATTTTTATCAACATTAAAACTTTTAAGTCTTATAAAGGGACATTCACAAAGCCTTAAGGCCACATTTAAGGCTCAATAATTTAAGACCAAAAATTTTGGGTCTAAAAAACACGTCTAAAATCAAGCTTTAAATTATCGAGCCTTAAATGTGGCCTTAAGACTTTGTGAATGCCCCTTTTAATAACAAAACTTAAAATATACTTTTATGTATTGGTATTCAAAGGACCGCCACAATTTACAGTTATAGTGTATGAAAAAATTAAGACCTTAAACAACCTAATTGATTACATATATTTTAACAAGAAAGAGACGAAAGAGACCAATACCATAATCTTGAGAATGTACACTCGTCACCTTGGAAAATCTCCCTTTGCGGTTTTGTTAATCACCATGTCCCGTAAGAATAACACATGGTTTGGTGATACACAAGGCTGCAAGTGTGAAATTTTCCAAGGCGATGAGTGTACTATATGGACGTCATCACATGAAATATTCTTTATATTTCGACTTGAATTCTTTCTCCCTGAGGTAACAAATAAACTTTTATAGAGATGGTTTTTATATGACGGCTATGATGGAATGTTCCTGAATGTTGGAATGTTTTATAAAACGTGACTTTCTCCCCTTAGGAGTCCAATGTAACAATAGCAAGAAAAAAAAAGAAGGCTATCCAAGCGAAAAAATGCGAGGGTGTGGACACAAAAAATATATACTGTGTGTAAGTGAGTTGAAAAAAAAAGTGACAATGAACACATTCCCATTTAATTAGTGACTGTTCATTAAAAAAATGCAAAGTGTTATTTTTTTCATACATTTTAAAAGAAAAAATGTGATAATTATGATTCTTAATTGAATTTAAAATAATGAGATGGTTATTTTTGTTGAAATTTTGTTACTTTTATATTTAAAAGACCAAGTATTTTAAAATAGTTATATACTTTGGCTGAAACAAGAACCATAGCTATAGGAATCTGGAGATAAATTCAGAGCGATAAGTCTTTTGCTTGAAGGCAAATATCTATAAAAATATTTGAGAGGGACTGAACTTTATGTAATATAAAGAAAATTTCAACCCCCAATACTGTCCATGCCATGTTGAAGCAAGAATTTCAAGAGGAAAAAGTATTTACTTATCTGGAAAATCTGCGCTTTTTTTTATATTTTTTGTAACCCAGGATTTTTTTAAATATTATTTTATCATCACAAATATTTTTTTATATTAAATGAAATCTATAAAAAATATTGAAAATAAAGTTTTTCTATATATTATGATAAAACTTTCTTTTACAAACATATGAATTGTGGAAAGTAATTGGTCAGTAAAAATACTAAGAACTTTTACTTTTATTTGATCGTTTTTGAGTCTAAAGTTTTATCAAAACATCATTGCTGGCTTTGTGCCAAAATATTATCAGAACTTGACTTAGTGTTGAACAAATGAAATTACATCACTGTCATTGAAATGATACTTTGCTGATTGGATTGTGAAGAATTCTAAATGTAAGATTAGTTTACGTTTTGTCAAATTACGTGTAATTGAACATAAATTAGAACGTTTCAACATTCAAGGAATAATTTAATTTTAGCTCCAGGGTGTGCTTGGAGGGGGGGGAGTTTTAAAGATGGTTCCCAGTTCTGTAATGTTAATTTTAGAGGGCCAGATGAGGTTTTAATATTTTTTTTTCAAATCTAAGGGCAATAACTACTTACTTGGTTCACAGACTTCTGAAGTCAATACATTAATTCAGTTCAGTCTTTTTAACGTATTTAGAGGTTTGATTACTATTATAGGAACGTAAGAGTTCTTTAAATTTCCTGATTCTTCTTGAACCCAGCCTGCAGTTGTTTAATTTTTTTGGATCCCTTTCAATCAAGGTGAGCATGGCCAAGCAAGTGGACCTCCCATATGTGTTTTTAATTTTCTAGGATTGATCCTTTTGGAATTTCCCCTTAAGAATCTGTTCTTTCATTCACATTACAGTATTAAAAATGCCAAAGGTGAAATTAAACTTAGAAGGATAGCCAGAATGAAATCTTTTATGAATGAAAAAAGTACCAGCTGACGTAAAGAATTTTTCAAAGAGGACGCATTTTTAACAGATAATTGGAAAATGAGTTTACGATGTATTTTTATTTTTTATGGATGTAACATCATTTAATTATTTATCTTTATACGCTAAATTGAATTTCGTGGTAAAATCATTTATATCGTTAAAAACTTTTAATTTTTATTACTCTGTTTTATTTGTTTAATTATAATTACAAAATAAAAACAACTCTCTCCAGCTCTCTTTTGTTTTTAATTGCATGTTTTTTTTTGTTTTTTTTTTGTTTTTTTTTTTTTTTTTTAAACATATAGCCAATAAATGTTATCTCCACTAGACGACTAGAAAAATGTTTTTATGTGACATCTACAACAATACATTTTCACTTCTTTTTGAATAAACAAAGCATATATGAGAGTCAATAGCGTGTGTTATATATTTTTTATATATATTCACTACCAAGTGTTTTATGTGGGATAAAATAACAAATATTAAATTTCTTTTTGTTTCAAATGTTAGTATTGTATATAAACAATTTAAAAGCACGTTAAAGTGTGGTGAAGCATAAAATGTTAGTCCAGTGAAAAGAATAGCCAGTTCAGTTTAAAACAGCTGAGCTCTGTGTTAGAGAGAGAGAGAGAGAGAGAGAGAGAGAGAGAGAGAGAGAGAGAGAGAGAGAGAGAGAGAGAGAGAGAGAGAGAGAGAGAGAGAGAGAGAGAGAGAGAGAGAGAGAGAGAGAGAGGTTCTTTTCTTTCTAGTAGTATAAATATAGCTTCGCATGAGAGAGAGAGAGAGAAAGCTTCTTCAAGCTAAGTGGATATTTTCTACTCTGAAGCAAAGCTGGAGTGTAAAAGTGTGAAGTCCAGTGGTGCAGATTACAAAAAGGGAGAAATTTTATTTATTTTGGCTAAATTTCAAATGTTATTTTTATTTTTAAAAAGGTAAAGCTTGGAGAGCTTTACAAGCAGTAATCTAATAAAAGAACTGCAGTAAGAAACAAAAAATATTGTCGTTTTTTTATAAATGAATATATATAAATAAATTTTATAATTATTCATATTTTCTATATAATAGGTTAAAACTGAACATATTGTATTTTATACAAAATGCATTTTTGAAAATTAGTTAAAAATTTAGTTTCAAAAGCTTGACATTTTTGAAATGTCAAAATTTTTTGATATTTTCATTTTTTTCTGTCATTCTTAAAAAGAAAAGGCAAAACAAAACAAATAAACTATTTTTGTATAAAAAGATAATTGTGTTTAAAAAATATCATTTCAGAAAAGCTCAAAAAGTTATTTTATTTTTAAACGTGACAAAAATAAAAAAATATTATTTGTACGTGAATATTTTTGACTATGATAAAACCATCATGTAAGTATAAGTCCCAATTTATCAGGTTTAATTATACTGCAATTAGTTTGCTCTAATTACTGTGTGCGTCGTCGTGTATAAGTAGAGGGGAGAGAGAGAGAGAGAGAGAGAGAGAGAGAGAGAGAGAGAGAGAGAGAGAGAGAGAGAGAGAGAGAGAGAGAGAGAGAGAGAGAGACTGCATGGGGGAATGAGATACGATGAGAAAATCGTTGCGTCCGGCTAGGTCTTCTATTATCTATATCTCATTACAACCAGTCATGCATGCAAGATATTAGTTCTTCCTTATTATTTATATTTTGTTTTACATACACTTCAATTAATATGATATGATCATGACGTCATTCCTTAACTAATTATTTCTTCATTAATATTATCAGAAATATACAAACTTTCTGCAGTTAAAGTAATAAGAATTTATATATGCTAATATTACAACATATAATATGTCATATCAAATTTAAATTACTTTTGATAGTGAAAATTGAGAGAATTTAATGAAAATATGTTAAGGATTATTGTCACTATAATAATTATTTTTTATGATAAAAAAATTTAAAAAAAAAATAGATCAGAATTGAACATAGAGGACAAAATGACTGTTCACTTTCTGAAGTAAAAAAAGTAATTATTCAGACCAGTTTTTGATATGTTTATTTTTTTTTAGTTGAAAAAGATGCTGATTTGACTTGATTTGACTAATGGCTGCCAGATTTCTAATATATAATGATATTCTTACTATTTACATCCTGAATATCTAAAAAACTAGATGGAATTTTGCTTCATTGTTTTCACTGAATATTTATGTTGTAATGTAAGGAAGGTTTACTGTAACTTTCAGAGTGATTCACCATCTCCTTATAAGACTAGTAACAATAATCCTTAAATAGAAGGTCTGTTTTTAAATATATACAATTGATTTCTGCAAGCTCGGACTGGCCATAAGTCTGGGTCAGGGATCCCTGACTGGCCCCTCAGATTTTTAACATAGGAGCATAGGAAAAGTGGCCTCAGACCCCCTGAAAAGTGACCCCTGCTGCCTGTAATGCCTATATGGCCCTGAATGGCCCCTAGCTTCCCAGTCCGAGCCTGGATTTCTGTATGAATAAAGAACAAAATGAACCATCTGTGCATGTAAAATAAGGAGAACCTAATTTTTATTTTATTATTTTAACCAGAACTTGAGGTGTGAACTTTGTTTAGATATTTTATAATACTTTTTTTAAGATACTACACTCTATTTTAAAAAAAAATTAATGTGTGGTTTTCTTCTAAATGCAGCTGACTGAGTTGCGCCTTGAGACCAGGCAGCCAGTCAGGACCGCTCACAGAAAAGTGAGAAAAGTAAATAAGTTGGTCAATGCTGTCTGCCTACGTACCTATTCTTCACAACACAGCTGCATATCAACCCTTATATTATATCATGTGGTTAAAATTTATTAACCTAAAATCTTATTTTCAATAAGTAATTGAGCTTGTTTTGATGTAAAACATGATAGGGTTTTAATTAGACTTAATATAAAAAGAAGTGAAAATACGTTTAATTCTAGGCTTTGATATATTCCATGGGTACCACGACTAGAAAATTTATCTTACGTTGTAGGGGACACAATTAATACAATTTCAAAAAACTGATATTTTCATGCACTCAACTTTATTTATACCTGAGTTACATGCATCCATATTTTATGGATTTTTTTCACTAGATAAATTACATTTCATGTCTTCAAAAGTTATTCAAATTTGATATGACGGATCTCATATGTTGTAATATCAAATGATATCATATTTTGTCTCAGAATAAAAATATTATTCACATAAAAAAAAGCAACTTATTCCACTTCTATCTCACTTTTTTGCTTTCCCTTGGTCTTATTGGTCTTAAAAATGAAAGATGTTTATGTAAAAATTTTTAGAATACACGTTATAATTTCTCTACTAAAAATAATTAATTGAAGTAAATTAATTTTTGCTTTTAAATTCCATTTCATTTCTACTAAAGAGCCTAAAAATAAATGCTTTTTAATTTTTACTAATTAAAGCTGTTCGTCATAATTTTTTTTCAATTTAATTTTCCTCATAGTTAATTGTTTTTATATATAATTAATTCAAGACATTTTTTAATGTCAAATGCATCAAAAATTCAATTTTCTTTATTTTATAAGAAACACTCTTCTTGAGTGTGTATAATAGAGTTTTTTTTAGTGGCTAAAAAGACAATTGCATTGCATGCACATAGTTTAATTTTATACTAAAAATCTTATAATATATGACAATTAATTTAAGTGTTTCTAAGTTTCTAATAATAGAATTCAATTAAATATAATTAATTCCCTTGCATGCTTTCTTAACTTGAGAAATATATAATATAACAGTCAGATATAGTTGATATATGATGATAAGACACTTGATGCAATCTTATGTAATATAGAAAATTGCATGATGTTCAATTTCAATCCATTTTATCTGTGACGTATTTAATTGTAAAAATAAATAGATCAAACTGCAAGATATTTCCTCTGCAGTGAGTTATTATAGATTAGATCAAATACAATTCAGGTCAAAGCATTTTATGTAATTTAATGCAATATATTGATGGTTTCATTACTTTAAATGGAACGTTTATTGTTTCATAATAATCCATCTATTTATTGTTATACTTCAATCATATTTAATTAAAGTCATAAGAAATGTAATATATATTTATTATATTGCAATGAAATAAAAAGCTTTTTATTGTTTTCCAGATTTTTTATAAATTTATGTATGTATATTTTATATCTCTTTTAGAATCGAGTGTTTTAAAATAAATGCATGTACTTTGGCAAAGTGCACAATAATATAATAAAAAATTGTTTTTCGGGAACTAAATATATATAATATTAGCATAATATTGTCACAAGCCACCTGAGGGGTGACCTGCTTGCCGGAAGGGGGGCATTCCCATGGCCTGCTAACCAGGGTGAGAAGGAAGGTATAGACAATGAAAGTCCTACTACCCTTCAGGTGGCTTTTGACAATATAATAAATATATTATATGTGATTTTTTAATTAATTTATTTTTTTTTTAAATTAATTTAATTAAAAAAATTACAATATCAAAACTAATCTTGATAGATATTTATTATTAAAATATGAACAATAAAAAAAATATTCATAAAAACGTAATGTTAAATACTGATTTATTAATGAAAATTATAAATTTCTTGTGTTCAATTAGTACATGATTAAAATCAAACTGTCAGCATAATACGTAATTTAGAGAACTTTTAAACTGCTTTATAATTAACTTTATGAATATGCAGATTTAAAGTTTATTACAAATATTTTAATCGTTAAACTTTTTTCTTATCGAAAGAATAAGAATTCTTTTCGAAAAAAACAAAATTTAAAAAGAAAAAATTTCTTTTTAAAAAAATTTGAAAAGAAAAAATTTGATTTTACAAATATAAAATTTCAGAATAAAATTAAAAAAAAAGATAACAGTTAATTAAGTTTAATCTATAAAATTATAGGAAAGTTGTGTAATTTACATGTCGTGAATAAATTATACAAAATTAAATTTGAAATTATTTTTAAACATAAAATTGTTTAGGTTATGAATTGACATAAAAAAAAAACTAATTTTATACAAAGTGTTATTTTTTTTCTTCTTCTTTGTAGTATAATACTTAAAGTTAATTTTATTTCTCATTTAGTCTGCGTCAAAATTAAACCTTAATCCTTGGTTCTATCTAATGGAGAGAATGAAGTTGGTGAGATTTTCCCTGTGTAAATCTCATCACAATACTTAAACAGCCTTTCAGAGCGCATGGTAAGAAGGACAGTAGGTACACCTTAGGTCACCACGAACTTGAAGGTGCATTTCCATGGAGCGGGGCTTGGCGGGGCAAGAAAAGCGCACTTGTTTTAATCTCCTATGGCAGCCATATTGGCGACAAAATCCCTCCCCGCAAGGCGAGGAAATCCCGAACCTCTGATTGGCTGCGGCTCGCGATTTTCTCGCTTTCCCCGCTCCATGGAAATGCACTTTAATCCCTGCTAATTGAGGTGTATATAGAGGCTGGTATGAACTAGGATTTTTTGAACCAAGTGCTCTTTTTACCTCTCCTAAAATTGCAAATCTCTTTGAGTCTTGTAGTTCCAGCAAATATTGCCAAATATATAAATGTAAAGTACAAGCTATCCAAAAGTGTACAATCTCGGTATAGATAAAACGTTACCCCTGCTTTATTTGCTAAAGCTGCAAACTAAAGATAAAGACATGTATATTCGTAATTTTGGAAAAGAAAAAAAGCACTTATATTATTAAATTTGTAATATTTTATGTTAAAATAGCTTTTTATAAATTTATAAAACACACGAATATAAAATTTATCGAAATATTAACGAAACAATGTTAAATAATTGAAAAAAAAAATTGCTCATAGAATTTCCAGTAAATAACAGTGCTCCTATAACTTGCGATTGACTAAAAGAAAATCCCCTTTTGTCAATATTAGGAAATAATCCCTGCTTCTAAATATTGATTATTTATTATGAGGGATGACTGGGATGAGTATTTTATAATTTCATCATTCTAAGCTCTACATATTATACATCATCACGTTTTGCTGCTAAGATACTGCAAATTTCAATTTCTGAGATAGGAGGAATGCAACAAACCACCTAACCGTGCAAACTCGCACAGATTATACCCTTGGGAGCTATTGCATCAAATATACAACGTGCTTTCAAGAACCTCACTAAATTGCTCAGGGAGGCCTCACTTGTTATTATATAATGTAAATAAGTACACTTAATTTACTTGAATGTCGAACTTAAATAGACTTTTATGATAATGTTAATGTTATAGATACTAAATTTAATTTTATTATAATAATATATATTTTATCATTTAATGTATTGTACTAACAATAAGTTGCTTTTTGCAAGCTATAGATTTGGCTTTATTACATCAGCTAAAAATATTTTAGTATCAGTAATTACTTTAATGTATTATTGTCATTACAACATATATTTTAATTAAAATACACGGAGTAATGACTTTAAGTATTAAAGGTATAGTAAAAAATAAAATACTAAAACTATACATGGTAGGAAAGAGTTTTCACAAAGAACTTAGCATAGATTTTAGCATAGGGAGTTTTTTATTACTAAAATTTGCATCAAATTGCACACTGGTAGTAAAATCTGGTACTAAAATTTAAAATTTTACTATGCTTCTTTGTAATTATGTAGCTCTTATACTTGTTTTTAAAAACCATGTTAGAAAGAACATGCAGGTTAAAATCATAATGTGTATAAAAAGGAATCCAATATTTTCTTTTGTCTTATGCAGATAATTAAATAATTTAAAATACTTCCATCATCATTTTTAATGCATTTTTTCCTTTCTCCAAAATATTAAAACGAAAAATAACAAACTCTCTTTTGTACTATTAAAAATATGCTAATATATGGTATGAATAAAAAAATATTATAACCATTACAAAATTTTATTACCTTGCATGCATATAAATGCTTGCATTTTTTTTAATGGACTCATCATTTATAAACAAGATATTTTTTTATTGTTAAAAGAAATTTGTGCCAAGCATTTTTTGTAGGTCAATGTTGTCTTTGAGATTCACTAGTGACAAAATACTTTGAAGTGTCGTAGTGATAATATATAACCAGACTGAACAAAAGAATAACGTGCTATTTTATAGCACCTAATGATTAGCATGGCAAGAAATGGCAGCTTTCTTTCAAATATAGTCTTTTCATATTTAAATGTAATGCAAAGTAATGTAATTTGAATTTCAGGTCAATGAGATATTAGAATGTGAAAATTTTAGTGGCTTAATCGAAAGAAGGGGTAAAAATATGGTACTGTGAATTTTTTCAGATGTTTCTGAGACCAGGAACTATTTTTAAAAAATTATTGGAAGTCTATTTTGATGACGTCACGGGCGGCACTCCTTAAGAAAAAGGATATGGCAGTGCCGCCCATGACGTCATAAAATAGACTTTCAATGATTTTTTAAAAATAGTTCCCGGTCTCAAAAAAATCTGAAAAAATTCAGAGTACCTTATTTTTACCCTTTCTTTCGATTAAGTCACTAAAATTTTCACATTCTAATATCTCATTCATGAAGAAAGATACGCAAGTTACTCACTATAGTGCTATACTAATTAAATCAAATACATTATAACCGCGGTTAGTGAAAAATTTCTGGATAACGCTTTCGTATATTGCCTACAATATTGGGATGAGCGATTCACGAAAGAGTAACTCTTTCGTTATAAAACTTTTGTTCATAAAGTTATCTAGTTTTTCACTAACCGCGTTTTACTGCTAGAGTATAAATCAACAACACTAACCGCGGTTAGAGAAAAACTTTCTGGATAACTCTTTGATGTATCGTCCACAATATTTTATAGCCGCATCAGTTCGAAGGCATTTGTAGGTGGGTCATCGATTAGTATAACTCAAGGAAGTGCCCAATGTACAGTACTTGACCCTAAAAATATTTTTTTTTAGCTTGGAAAGAAAAGGATTTCAGTGGATATGTTTTATGAAAAAAATCTAACTATTCTTTAATGTAGACTAGCTTGAAGTTAGATTGCTTAAGAAATTACACAGAAAGGGTAATTTTGCAATATTCTTTTAATTAACTCTAAAATAAGAAGAAAACAACAATTAGTTTCAATTCTCAAAATCTAAAAAATAAAAATTATTCATAAATTATTTGAACTTCTGACAGCGTGAGTAGTTAATTAATTTTTTCATCGCTATTGATATATTTTTTATTTATTTATGTACAGTACACAATAAGATTCAAAAATAGTATTTTATCATTCTTTACAAATGCTCTTCTTTTGTCACAGTTGTGGTTAAACGAAACCATGTTTAAATAAAATGCATTCTTATGCTTACAATGCTCGACAAATTTCCTCTGATGTGACCCCCCCCCCTTCTTGTATATAACTGACAAAGACCCGACGTTGTAAAATGTTGGCAGTCAGCCCAACGTTATTTCCATGTAATTGATTGGTTCTCCTCGTTGCATTTTAAGTGCAACTTGAACTGACATATTACATTATGTTAACTGTTAAACGCATGTCTATATTTTATGTACTCTTACTTTTAGTTTAAAATAAAATACAATACATAGTAAATTTGCTCAATTTTTAGGTTTTTCAATGTGCAAATCCTTTTTATGGAGGATATTTTAGTAGCCTCTTTTGGCAAAAAAAAACTTTGTATTTCATTAAAAAAACATATTTATTACGTCCAAGAAAGCTTTAGAGAGATGACAAGACCAGATAAAATTTGTTGCAAAATAAATATATAATTTTTTTCTTCTGAATATTATGGTTCCAAAAAAAGGCATTTTTGCAAAAAAAAATTTAAAGCCCGATACGATACAATTTTTCTAATTATTGCATGTAATTTTTCCTTTCAAGAAAACTTTAAATCTATTATTTGTTTGTTTCGAATTGAAATTTTCTTGTAAGGAAAAATTGCATGCAAAATTGTATGATGTAATACAGGCTTAATGATATAATATATTGTTTCCAATATTAAATAATACTTTTAAATTTTAATTCTAAGAGAATTTTGAATCTAACTATTCTCGAATATATTTCAATTTTATATTGCTTCAGATTTTTTTTTCTCTATTCTATTTTCATTTGAATCAATTTAATATCAAATTTAATTTTATTTATATACTAACATGAAAATGTTTTCATTTCACTTCAGAAACTGTCAAAATATTATGTTATTACCTAAAATTAGACGTGAATTTATGATTTTGTGACGCCACCTCCACAGACGAACTTAAAACTGTGTCACGAATCATTAAATGTAAAAGAGGTAGAAGTCGTCATAAAAACATATGGACACTTTTTATGTCTGTGTGACAACGTGCATTTTTATGTCTGTGTGACAACGTGCAGATCGTGAAATATAATTGCAGAGAGAGCACCATCGGTGGTGTGATGCACCACAAGAGAAGTAAATTTGTTGGAAAGAAAAGATAATAAGCTTTGAGACCTGACAGCTGGGGCAAATTATGTTGTAAGAAAGAAAAGAGGTTGTTTAAAATGAAATTTTAACATGCAAAAACAAAAAACATGGAATATCAAACTTGTCTATAGAATTTTAAATAAAATGGTAGTGCTGAATAATACCTCTTAATTTTATAAAGATTTTTATTAAAATAATGGTAATTAAATTTACATCGGATCAAAATGCTCTATTCTGCAATGTTAATTTTGATATTATATTAGGTTGGGTGTGATTTCTGCATGTGTTTCAATTTTCTCCTCCCCAATCCAGAATTTTCCCTTGATGACGTGTGTATAGATAAGTTTAGTATACGGAAGTGTTTTTTTGTTTTTTTACGAGAGTATTGCATGAATATTGCGCACTTGCTGTAAAATCTTATGGCAGCCATCTTGGTTAACTCTGAAGCTGCAAATCTCCTTAAGATTCATAAGAATTCGTGACAACACCACGATGCTCGTAAGTTGAAATTTTGTTTATCAACAATTTCAACATACCACATTTCTATTATTTATTAACGATTAATGAAACTCAGCTTAAAAACCTAAAGAAATTAAGGATTACATTGTCCATATATTTTAGTTAAAACATGATCAACCCTCCAGCCCACCCTCACTCTATATGAGCCTATAGGAAAAATTATTGCTGGATTACCCAATTGCAGCCTTTTCCTACCATATAAATTGAAACCCACTTTAATCAAATCTCTAATGGAAATATCAATTGGCAAGTATCACTATATAGACTGCGGTATGAATAATTTTCCGTCTGCGGTTCTTGACTATACCTGTATCCTCTATCCTCCATGGTATGGTGGTGCTCAGTGACTTTGGTTTGGCACCACTGCCGCTTGGCACCAGTCCCGTCGACACAATTTCCCTCGTGGTGTTCTCTGGCAATTCAGCACATGGTAGCCCCGAGCGCGCGATGTCATCGAGTCGGCAATTATATACTTTCATAGAAGTTACCAAAAACTTTTATAATAATATCTGACATTACAAGTTTTTGTTATATATTATTATACTTTTCAGTACAAAGCTTGAGATGTCGTTGTTTAATGTAATCGTACAAAACGAGTACATGTTCATTATATACTGCATGACAGGTCTATAGCTTACAATGTTAAGTCTTAATTATATATGAGAAATGTAATACATCAACTTTTGATGTACTGTAATACACCTAGGGACCATATAAACGTTACTTATTGTTCTATTATTTAGCATTGAGTGTCTATTGAGGCAAGGGGAACTTTCTACATTTTAGGAAAATGAAAAGAATGAGTTAATTTCTTATTTCCCAAAAAATTAAAAAATAAATTTATCCCTTTGTCTTTTGATGCTGTGACTCCGGAAGCAAAATTCATGTTTTCTGATTGTTGATAACTATAGCAAAGACTTATAACATAATTATATTATGAGACGTTGTTGCCTTATAGCGATTGATTTTTGGGGCAGGAAAGTTTTAAAATTTTATATAAATAATATATATGATAAGATTTTTACGGACTATTGCATGCATAATATAAAAATTTACTTAATTTGACATACTGATACAATATTACAAATCTTAGTTTACGTGTCAATTTGACTGCGCGCGGCGGCCATCTTGAAATTTATATTAAGGCTCATATGGATGGCGCCATTTGTTCTAGACTGTCTGGAGCTTGGCGCCATAGAGTCGGGTGTAAACTTAGACTTGTTATACTGTAGCGAGATTTAAAGTAACACTATAAGAAATATAATATTTAAAGATTTAAAGAGAGAGAGAGAGAGAGAGAGAGAGAGAGAGAGAGAGAGAGAGAGAGAGAGAGAGAGAGAGAGAGAGAGACAGAGAGAGAGAGAGAGAGAGAGAGAGAGAGAGAGAGAGAGAGAGAGAGAGAGAGAGAGAGAGAGAAAACCGTATTAAATTTTATATTAAAAAAATGTTAAGAAATATTTTGCAATATTATATCCGTATGTGTGTCAGTACCATTAATATTGAGGTCATTTTTTATATTTTAAATTTCTAGCTCATTCATTTCATATATCTATTAATATTTTATGTCTAAATTTTATTTTAATATATTATTTATTATTCTTCATTTCAATTCCTGGCTTTTCAATATTAGACTTGACCTGTGAATGTTCATGTGGGTGTCTCTATCTCATCGGAGAAAATGTCAGCATTATCTATATTATACGTACTTTTTACTATTTACACTAAGAGAACCATGGAAACCTCTAAATAAAATAACATTCACCCGACTTCTTTTAAAATTTTAACTTTTAATCTCAGTAAGGACATTAAAGTAATTAAATTAATTACTAATTAATCACTAATTTAAAAATAAAAACATTTTATTTTTTATCATTAATTAAATTTACAATGATAATAATCAAGTAACATATAAATTTCAATTCTAAATTCTTTACCCATAAACAAATTAGTTCCATTTATTAAATTAAAACAGTTAATATTATTTTTAATGGTTTTGTAGCTATCATTAAAACTATTAACTTAATAATAATATATATTCATTGAAGCCCTTGATGGTTCTACTAGAGATTGTTATAGCTTCAAAGTTAGCTGTGATACATAACACATGCCACGCCTTCCAAGCTTGCCGTATCACTCTATTGACAATAAATCAATGTCCTCCTAACACATCATGGAGTGATACAATGTACAGTATACTGCATAAATAAAGAGATGTCTGTGACATTAATCTCTATAATAATATGTATAATAATGACGTAAAAAATCTTGAAATGTTTAAATTAATTGTAAAGTTTGTATTAATTAGTAAATTGAATTACTGTGTATTTAGATTGAATTAATTTTGAAAGTTTTTAGAAAACAAAAACAAAGTTAATGATATGTCTTGTCATTTATATTATAGTAATTGTTTGAAATAGTTAATCAACTATCATAAATGCCAAGCAACAAACCTTAATTTATAGTAAAAGCTGAAGTGAAAAATAAACTTTTGAAGAAATATTTAGCTGGTAAAAGAATTCAAATGTATGGAGATTAATTCTGTTTTAAATGTGTGGTAGTTTTATTTTAAGTTGTATTAAAAAAGAATTGACAATATTTAGGGCACAATTTTTTAAAATTTGAAAAAAATGTGTACTAAAATTAAGCCTAACAACATCAAGACTTAAAAAAATTGTCTTATAAGTTTTATTTAATTCCTTGTGAATATATTCAAAGAAAAATTAGGAAATATGAATTTAGCAATAAGTAATTAAATATCCACCAATAATCATAGCAATTTTTGGGGTGAACTTTAATTACACATAATTATTATATATTTATTAGTGTTATTATAAGTTCAATTTTAAGTGTGTTATTACAATTTTAATAATTTATAATTTAATTATTTATTTACGAAAACAAACCTCTATAAAAATTAATTGGCAAATTTAAAAAGCTTAATTTTATTTTATTAGTAGCTTAATATTCTTTATATTATAATTAAATAATAACAATACAACCTCTATATGTATTTTTTAGTAACGTTGTTGGTAATTTTATAATATCATTATCGTACTAAAACGTAAATGTGGAGTGCTCTAATATAGGCCATTTTCAACAGCTTAGTTCCTAGTGAAATGGATATTGGTGGTTGTGTTGGAATATTAGTCTGTTCTTGTACGATAAAAAGAAAAGAAATGAGCAAATACAGTTAAATTTATTTTATATTATAGCCGGAAGTAGCCGGAAATCATAAGTTTCTGGCCTTTTCGTTCATATCTGCGTTTTGAAATTTTACAAACAAGCAATTAAAAATCTCGTGGTAAAATATCAAACATCAAATACAAATAAAAAGGACAGAAATCTGTCGTTTCCGGGCACTTCCGTTAGGAATATAAAATTAATTTCACTCTAGTGTGTTTTTGCACGATATCATAAAAAGAAAAGAGTTAATACACGTGAATATTTTTTTTATCCAGGCAAAAAGGCATCAAAAACAACTTATATGTTTATCATATGTATTTTTCTTAATAATGATGTAATTATACATGTTGATACGAGTGAGTTTCTGTAAATATAATAAATAGACCATATACTTAAAAATATAATACAAGTCTTTAAAAATACTGTGATTATTAAAACTTATAAATATGTATAAAATAATAAAAACCATAAGCTAAAAAGATTAACTGAAGAGTCTTAAATTTATTCAAACAAAGTTTTCAGCACTACAATAAAGTAGAGTTGCAATTAATATTGTCATAAACTCATCAGTCAAGTGATACTTTGTCACGTATTCTGAGGTATCGTGAATATAAATAATATACTTTATATTATCTTTACTTTAAGCCAGTATTACACGGTACAATTTTTTAAACTATTGAATACAAATTTTCCTTACACAAAAACTTGAACTCCATTTGTTTGTACGGAGATGAAATTTCTTTGTGAGGAAAAATTGCTAGCAAAATTGTATCGTGCAATGTAATTCAGGCTTTACACGGTACAATTTTTAAAACTATTATTGAATACAATTTTTCCTTACAAGAAAACTTGAACTCCATTTGTTTGTACGGAGATGAAATTTCCTTGTAAGGAAAAATTGTATGCAAAATTGGATCGTGTAATACCGGCTTTACACATCAGGTGCATCTTGTGGGACAGTACGAACGCTACCCCTGCTCTGTCTAAGCATTGACACGTATAAGGGAGTGGTGAGCTAAAAGTTTTAGGGATGTTTTTCTCTCTCAAAATAACAAATCTTCATTTTTTTTTTTGTACTGCTTCAGCACTTGAAAAAAAGCATACAAATGATGTTTTTGCATTACATGAGTATCATATTTGTGTGCTATTCCTTTACAATAAATGCAATTAAAAATGTCGTACATGGGTTATCTATTGGGGTGAAATGAGATAACATTATAACTTTGAATCGGCAGGTATAATAATTTCTGACACCTAATGTTAGGCAACACACCTTACAGCATGTCTCTGAGATAACGCAGTGAGGTATTATTATCGAGCATACAGGAAATGCCTTAAATGTCCATTAAGCAAAATAAATTAATTCAAATTCCCCAGGCTTTGGACATCGCTTTGGTCCATTGAGAAAAAGTAGAGGTGTCCGTCCTGACTGAGGTTTTCTACGGTTCCCTCAGTCTCACCTCAGCGAATGCTGGGACGCGTAAGCATGCAGGCCGTGGCCACAATCCGTTCCCTACCTTATCCCTACCCAGTACCCCGCCGCGAGCTGTAAGCTCTTAGGGGTGTATCCTTGTAAATATATATATATATATATATATATATACATATAATATATATATTCAAAAGTACAGTATACGGCTCGAGACACCACAAACATTAAGTTTGTGTTATATATCGCATTTAGTTGTCTCTGTTCTGTTTGTAAGCGTTGATGCAGTCTATAAAGGCGTGATGAACTTGAAAATTTTGGAATGGCTTTTAGACTGGGTGCATGCAGCGCTAGCAAATGAGGCAAGGTTAAAGTTCATGTTGTTTTTGCTTAAATTTAAAATATTTAAAATTCTATTTATACACTCTTTTTACTCTATGATTTCAGTATTAAAAAAATTCCACAGTGGTATTTAAAAAAAAAAATGTTGCGTATATTTTACTGTCGCAACTTTTGAACGAGGACAGTAGAACGCAGTAATACTTGTGTCTAAATAATAAGGTACTACAATAGGTACTTTTTCTATTAAATTAAGTGTAGAATATCAAGGATTTCATTGATTAAGATAAAGTATAGCTGGCACTTGTGAGGTCCATAAGGATATATAGTGTGTAGGTTGAACGTCCAACATTTTGGGCATTTTGCCAAAATAGTGTTTATATATCGCATTTAGTTGTCTCCAAAAACATATATATACTTACTTTACCGTTCGTTTTATAAAAGAGAAAGAAAAAAATATAAACGTTTGATACAGAGATACAACAAAGGTTATTTTATATTGAAATCCATGTGAATTTTTACAGCGTGAAAATAAATTAAAAAAAACAATTGTTGAGATATATAATATGGGATAATTTATTGTTTTAAAAAAGCAATGATAAAAAAAGCTTTTTTTTATAATACGGTAAAATTACGACTACTTTTTATTTCGAGTATTATTAATTACAATGCGGATGTGTTAGCTACTCCTACTTTACCATATATTAATGTCTATAATATACTTTAAAACTTATGTTTTATAATTTTGATGCATTATTTTAGCAACCATATCAAAACATAACAAAAAAATATTTCTCTTTTATGTTCGCTTTATTTATTGTAATATTATATTATAGTATTCGTAAAACTCAATTTAATTATTATTCTTAAATAATGAATCATAATTGTTAATCATTGCTTAAATCATCATATGAAATTTAAACAAATAAAGCCATTCAGAGAATAATAAGGAATTTTAAATTATGTATTATTATAGAAATCAAAATAGTTTTTAATTAAAGCTTGTACTTTAATAATAATGAGCTTTTACAATATACTTTTAAAACTTAACTTCAGAGTACTAATACCCTATATTCACAATGCAGTAATATAAAAAAAAAATGTCAGAACTATAATTATTAGTTGTAATTTTAATATATTAAAAAAAAAACTTAGATACAAAGTTTACTACACTATAATACACAATTTTAATTCTTTCCTCTTCACACATAAAGTTTTCCGCTTATTCTGTTAATGCTGAAAGTATTTATGGATCCCTGGATGCCAGAAGTAGTATAGTAAGAGCTAAGGCGGCTTGTATTAACGTAGGAATTTAGTACGCCCCGGAGCACCACAAGACTAATTTTGGGCCATTACCACAGTCTTACCATCAGTGTGTGTGGAGAATAAATAAGAGCATGTGTGTGGTGGTGAAAAATATCAAATAAAAGTTACAACATGTGGGGGTACAAATTTATGTTCTCTTTTAATTGAGTTAACGTTGACTTAACATTATTCGTAAACCTAATCTAGCATTTTATTTCATCATTTGAATAGGTGTAACTGAGGGAAATGTGGAAACTTATGTCAATATTGTGAGGTAATTGATGGAGGATGTCATCAATCACCTCCCGGATGTACCATGCAGTAGGTTTTCAGTAACAGCATTTTGGGAAAAAACCCAGTTGTGTCTGGCATCGAACATTGATTATGAGTCGAATACACTAACCGCTGTGCATGGATACAAATTTATGTATTTCTATTTGCTTACAATTTTCAGCATTGTTATTGAAGCAAAGTTAAATATGTTTAATTGTCCATTGGCTACAGTAAATTAATGAATTGCTCTGGTTAGTTCTGCATGGTCGTGGTTTTAGTCACTCATGCCATAAAAGATAAATCCCGGGACAATTTACCAATCTACCGCATAAAATTATCAATTTCTATTAAATCATGACACTTTATTTGACTTAAGCGTTTTCAATATCAATATATAACCTTAATTTCATTTAAAATATTAGTCATTGATAAGAAAATATTTTTAATTATATAAAAAAAATCATAGACGACAGAAAAACATTTCTTTTGTTTATACCTATTTTGGGTGACAAAATTTGAATACTAAAATTAGTAGTTAACCTTGACTTATATTTTAATCAAACTAATCAAAACTTTATAATAAAAATAAAATTATGCCATGCATAAATTTTGACATGCAATAACAAATTAAGAGATTATAAAGCATTCTCATATACTGTACATTGTAATATAAAACATTTATTATTTATACAAAAACATGGTAATTTTTTATAATTATATCCAAAATCAAAATATTATTATATGATGCATCTACCCTATCACGCTATTAGCATCTGATAATGCATACAACAAATGCAGTTTTAAATGTAGACAAACAATTATAAATGTTGATTTTCATTATCTCCAAGCCTACACAATGCAACCAGTTAACCAGTTTCATATTAAGTGCATTCTACTATACTAATTGCATTCGGGAGATACCGAAAGGTGTCGACTGTCCTGTCCAAAGGTTTCTGTGGTTTCCTGGACGTAGGTGAATACTGGGACAGTTCCCCTAAAGCCGGCCACAGCCGCACTCCTAACCACGTGCAAACACACTATGTACACCGTTGTGTTTGATTTTTCAAAAAAAAATATATATATATATATATATATATTAAATATTAACGCAATTTATTTAAAATACAATATTTAATACAATACAGCATTTCATGATTAGTTGAGTATACTGTTAAGTTAAAAAAGGTGAAAATATTATGCTATATGATTTTATATGAAACTAGAAATCTATCATATAAGCCAATTTGGATTCAAGTCAGCAAAAGTCACAATGGATTCGATTTCTCTCTCTCTCTTCTCTCTCTCTCTTCTCTCTCTCTCTCTCTCTCTCTCTCTCTCTCTCTCTCTCTCTCTCTCTCTCTCTTCTTCTCTCTCTCTCACACACACACACTTACACTTTTAAAGCCTAGACTTTTTCAGATTCACGCACTGTGTAGAATAATATTCAAAATCTATTTTATTTAACAATAGAGTTGAATTTTTTTTCTTTCTCTCTGAATAAAAAAAGGGTTATGTGACCTTTTAACATATTAATATTAAATGCATTATTAAAGTTTTAAAGTTGCTATATCGTTTCTTATCTAACTTGGCTGAGCAATGTGTAAAGTTTCTCTTTATAATATTTCAAATATGTAAAAATTCTAGTAAAATTTGATTCGTTTTATATTAAGTTACAGATAAAGTTGTAAGTAATTTGTGATAATATGAAAGTCTTGAAGACATTATTTTTTTATTATAATTTCTTTTATAACACAAGCACTTCCAAAAAATAAGATATTGTGCCAAAAATATTATTTTATATCAAAACTTAAACAGTCAATTTTTGTCAAGATGCCAAAGACAGCAATTAATTTGATAATTTCTTTTATTTATTTACATAAATTTTGTATGATATTAAAATAATGTTTTTAATTGATGTAGCTGTATAGAAAAAAATATAAAACGACTAATGTTTGGGCTTTAATGTTTGTAAATAACATCGTTTAATTGTATTCTAACGATATTTGAAAGTCGTGTCTTAAAAAAATTGTTTTTTACCATTTTTTTGTCGGACAAGATTTACTCTGAAATTTTATTTTTTGTTTCCTGTTTTTTTATATATATTATTTATTAACTCGCTGTTTTTATGATGTTTAATTTGACCTTTAAAATATTAATATGATTTATGCTGAGGTCATTTTAAACATTATGTACAACATTTGACATTAATGTACAAATTCTTAACCTTAAATTTGGCACATTTTCAAAAATAAATTTGTCTCAAAATAATGTAATTATATATTTTGTATTATATATTTTGTATATGAAAAATACGGTAAAAGCTGCTAAGATGAAATGTTTCAAAACTATGTTTAAATATAAAAAAAAAAAAAATCACACATTGAAGTACTTTATGTTATATCAGTTATGGCAGTTTAAACCTGGATGACACATATTGAAGCTTGAGGTTTCGGAGATTTGAAGTTGAATTTTTGCATTACGGTTTGCAACTTACAACCCAAAATATTGAAGACCAAATATTGTATTTATTTTACAATAAATAATATGTTTTTATTATTATATTTAATCTGAAAAGTATAAAACCAGAAAACTAAAAGAACACTCTAACTCTAGATACAATCTTTCACTTTATTTTTTTTTTGTTTTCTTTTTGTTTTTTGATATGTTTTTATTAAATCAATAACGGAATAAAAAAATACATAAATAATATCAAGAAACTCTCCACCGAGTTGTTCACAATCATCTCATCCTTAAGTTAGGCAATTTGTTCAGCATCGTAATAAGCCGGGTTACATAAGCTACAGGGGCAACTAAATCGCTCAAAAATTGGCCCCCTCAGTTTTAATAATAACAATACATAACTTTAAACTTACCATTAAAATGTGCCCTATTTACGTAATTTTTTCCTTTTTTAAAAAAAAAATCAAAATTCTTAAAATTTTGCTACAAAACGCTGTGACGTCATTAATAATCATGTAAAAATTTAGCACAAACATATGTAAGGCGTTGACTATTACGTAACATTGATACACGTTAACAACACCTTATTTTTGAGAGTTTCAAAACACATAAAAAAAATTGACGATACATATAAAAAAATTCACTCAGGGCGTCCATTTCATGCATATTTTTGTTTTTTTACCGTACAAATATTCAATTATTTTCTATTTCAGTAAAGAATTAGTAGAAAAAGTGAATATGTTTAAGAAAAAGTAATCAATTTTAGTCTGTAAACGTAATGTTTATACGTTGAAGTGTGATCCAAATATTTGTGTTACAAGCAAAGTGATTGTTGTTTTTAAGTAAAGCGAGCGCTGGTAAAGACTTGTAAATTTAAGTAATATGACAAGAGTGACTGCTAAAACAGTTGGAAACTCTTTCTATTTGACTCATAATACTGTCAAAATTAACTTCTCATTTATCTTAATGTTGAAAAGTTTCTTTACTAAGTAAAATGTCTTAATGTATTTTTGTAAAATTATCGAAAAATTGTTCGACTTATATGATGATTTTCTTTTTTCTTTTTTCTTTTTTTTTTTTATTAAATACTAACTTTTGTTTAATGTTAATTAGACATAGTAATTTAGTAGTACTTGCTAACAAGATTAAAGTGAATTGACGAAACAGTATCTGATCAGTGATCACCTTTTTTTTTTACAAATCAATCTAATTTAAGGCTCAATTTTATAAGTTATATCTTTAAAAAGTTTGAAACTATTACAATTAAACCTGAAGCCTTTATTATATTGATGATTAATATTAAATTTAAGGTAAAATAATTTATAAATATTTACATTTTTAAATGAAGTCACACATCACATAATATATTTTAAAAAAAAAACACATTTTTGTTAAATATTGCGATATGTGTATTTTGATAGCTGTGAAATAATATTTATTTTTCATAGAATTTCTTTGAAAAGCTGGTATGATGTTAAATTTTACCTTCAATATGTTTCGAATATTTCGTCAACCTATCAATCATTAATAGTGATTGATTGCTGGCAGACTGCATGTTCTTCATTGAGGGTGCGTTACAAAATTTATATTCCACCAACATCCGTATTCTTATATTCTATACTATAAAGTATCATTATAAAGATATACAGCATTATATATCTGATATCACAATCAATCATTATACTGAAATAAATTTGGTGGTGAATTTTTATTTAAATAAAATATATTTTAGCACTTTTAAATTTATATGTATGCTTTTAATATTTTTATGCATTTTCCATGTGCTATAAAGATTAAAAAAAAAAATCAAAGGGATGGAAGCCCCCTCCCCTTACTTTATTTTGATAATTTGACTTCGTCAGTATACGGTAAAGTAGTGGGAATACAAAATTTTACATTTTTTTTTTTTTTTTACATCGGCCCTAATAGCTCAGCCACTCCTAAACTTTCCTCTATCTTTGTTTTTATCTATGATGAAATTATTTACTTAATTTAATTATCGTTTAAGTTTTTTTCAAATTTTATATATTTATGTTTTAAATTAAGTTTGCCATGATTATATATTAACTATAGTAATATCATTATAATTCATTATTATTTTCATCCACAAAGATACGATGAAACATAATCACGGTTTTAAAACTGCTTTTATCATACCTTCCTCCACTTCAATGCAAAAATATCACTCAATATGATTTATGTTTTAATATCATGAAAATTCTATCAATAAATAAAAAAAAAGTTACATATATTTTATATTTTGCAATATTAAAAATATATATTCAAGTGCTATAGAATTAATGAAATGTAAATAATAAAAAAGTAGGTCACATATGCATTTATAATTAATCACAATAGTTTTAATTTATAATGCATTTTAAATTATAAAGCTTTTATATGCCATGCAGTATTCTATCACTTACATTTGCTATACATTATTTATATAATATATTTCTGCAACTGGCATCTCATTATAACTATATTATTGCAGTTATTATTAAAACAATAAACTAATTTCTTATAGCTATTATAAAATTTTATGTATTAAATATGCTAAAAATAGAGTCCCAATTTTAATTTTATGTAACCATAAAGTGGATAATTAGCACATAAGTTTACTTGACTAATATTATAGCTAGATATTAAAAAAGGAAATCGACATTAAAAATAAGTTGGTTTTATAAGGATCGCGATCTAGGTTTCCTAAGTATAGACAGGTTAGACATAAGGGAAAGTAAAAAAAGGAAATATATATTCAAATTTAATTATAGTTCTCGAATTTATTATTTATATTGGATACTACTATAATGATTATACTGTAGTGTTTTATATAATATATACTTTAGTCCCTGTTTTATATTTAATATTTCAAATATCATTATTTAATGTTTATTCATTTTAATAAAATTTTATACTTTTATTTGAGATAACAAAAAATATTCATAATAAAGTGATCGTAAGATATATTTATCATCAAAAAGTGTTATATAAATTAAGAGTCAAATGTAAATGTTTTTAGACTAAAAGCAGTTACATCTAGACTACTGTGAGGATGTTTGTTTGTCTTTGCAAGACACGTCAACTCACCGAGCTGACGAAGTCTAAGAAAAGAAGCCGCCAACGTCGTTTCTTGTTCGCGACATTTTCACCTCAGTGGAAATAAACACCATCTTGTTATATCGCGAGAGAACATTTCAAATATCCTCTCTTTAACTATACACAGTAAGAAAAATATTGTAAGTATGACTTGGTGGGTAGAAAACGAAATAGTCAGCTTATTTTGTTGCACAAAATGTGTTCATGTCAATTTAATCATGACAAGAATTGAAAAAAAAAAAAAATGCACACCTCTTTTTTATTCTGTCCACGCTAGATTCTTAGCTAAGTACGCGTACAACAAAATAAATATAAGATTTTTTTACCATCCTAATTGAGGTTTTCACGGTTCTCTCAATTACAGCTAGGCAAATTTTAGGATAAGTTGCTAGGCCTTGGCCGCTCCGTTTTCAAGGTGCATTTCCATGAAGCGATGTCGAGCGGGGCTTAGCGGGGCGAGAAAAGCGCTTTTGCTTCAAGCTCTTATGGCGGCCATGTTGGCGATAAAATCGCTCACCGTAAGGCGAGGAAATTCCGAGCCTCTGATTGAATGCGGCACACGATTTTCTCGCTTTCCCCTTTTCATTGAAATGCATCTTGAAAGGGACCCAGAAAGTCTTATAAAAACTAGCTAGTGTATAACGTTACTTGTAACCATTACGTTAAGAAAAAAAAATCATTATTTTTAACGTCATCTCTCGGTAGTTTCATTTCAATGCAAAAATGTCATAAAAAGTTGTTATTCCCATAAATGTTAATGAAGTACAAACAATTTTCACAGTGTAAGAGTGAAAAGAAAAGAAGGAAGGATAAAGTGAAAGGAGGGGGTTCGACTCTTGAGATTGATTCGAGTGTTCAATATCGAACCGTTCTTTAGAAAATACGTTATAAGAGAATATAATAAATTTTAATAATAATTTTAAGTTGCACGAACAAGAATGGTGAAGTTTTATATTCTACATAAAATATTAAATTTACTCTATTTCAATATATTTTTAAGTCAATAAGTTTGCATATTTTGCATTGCAAATACATGTATTATATTGATATTTTTTTTTTTTTCAAATAATAAAGTCAATAAAAAGGGTAATTCAATTTCTATTCAATGTCAGTACATGATTTTATTTTACCAAGTCTTTAGTCGTTGTCCACGTTGTTCAAATGACCGAAATGGGTCAAGCACCTCGCCATCATCGTTGGCATCGTGGCAAACTGCACTGCAATTTTTTTTAACAGAAACTAATCACAAGAGCCAGGCGCCTTTCAAAGTCTTTGGTTATTCATATTGCAGATAAGAGCCATGTTTTTATCATAGCTTCTGAAAGGTAGCTTTTATCGTCAATTTTGCATGAGCTAGTTTTGAAACTGAAGTTTTATGATATTTATATAATTCATAAATGTGACTAAAAAGTAAGTTATAAATGACTGGAAGTAGCTATAGGTGCAGATTATTCGACCTTCTTTTGATGACTCTTATATGAGTTACAACCTTTACACACATGAAAAAATGCATAATACAGATAATACCCAAAATTATTAATTAAAATGAATTTAACACGAGTTATCTATAGAGGAGTACTAGACACCATAAAACCTAGCTTTCTTCCGGCTTATTTTAGTGGGAATCTACATAATTATATGGATCATAAACAACTTCAAATAATCTGAAAAAATTAGTAGTCTTAGTTAGCAAAGCAATTATTTCCGGAAAAAAAAATGTAGCAAAAAAAAAGCTTAAAAAAATAGTAAAGAGATTTGACCGTTGGGAACCCTTATAATGCGTGAGACAAAACAAAACTTTTGGCAATGCTTGAGTTATTTTTATTGTACTGTACCATCGTCTTTGGAGCATTGATGACAAGTGAGTACTCCCTAAAAAATTTTAAAATTGCATTTCTTTGTTCTCTTTCTCTCTCTCTCTCTCTCTCTCTCTCTCTCTCTCTCTCTCTCTCTCTCTCTCTCTCTCTCTCTCTCTCTCTCTCTCTCTCTCTCTCTCTCTCTCTCTCTCTCTCTCTCTCTCTCTCTCTCTCTCTCTCTCTCTCTCTCTCTCAGTAAATGATCCAGGGTCCACCAGGGGTATAACGTTTTTATCTGTTTCAAGATATATACCTCTGGACACCGCGCGTGAACTTTTTTCTTGTAATGTTTTAGGCTTCATCAATCAGTCTTTAAAGGCGTGGTGAACCAAAACTCTTTTGGTATTGATAGACTAACCTCTAGTAAAATTGCAAATCTACAACTCTCTATCGAAGTTACAGCTAGAAATTAAGGCAAGAGTAAAGTTCATGCTGTCCCGAGGTGTACAAGATGATTAAAAAAAAAGAAGAGTAACGTCGTCAAATGTCATGATCTTAAAAGAGTCTCCCTGACTCACGTGGAAGACATTTTACAATTCACTTCAGCAACGTTGAGAGGAGGAACTAATTAGAGTCTTCTTACAATGGTGCCAAGAAATGTTCTGATGATTCGCTTCGTTAAAATAACACATTTGCAATATCTAACTTAACTATCCGATTATACTTATATTTCCATTTGTGAATATGACACTAATTTAATTAAGAAATATTGTAGAGTCATTTGTACAAAAATATGGTAACTTGGCACAGTTTTATGAAATGGGCATTTCCTGTTCAATTAGTATGTAGAGATATTATTGTTAAATATAATTATAACAAACTCTGCCTTAAAAGAACAAAACATTGCACCTTAGAAGAATCTTACAAACGTGGTATGTTACCATTTTGATAGTAATTAAGTTTTATGTATGAAAAGTTACTAATTACTAAATTAACATGTTAACGTACGACACAGGTAGTGAAAATGACAGTCATTTAAAAAAATATGTACATGTATTCTAATGATTGTATTATGGTTAAGGCTTAAAATTTTATTTGCAATGCAATTTTTACTAAAATGATTAATTTTTAATTTAACATTTTTAAATTTTGCTTCTTTTGTAAATTAGCGCAAACTTTGAAATTTAATTCTGAATTTTACAAAATCTAAATTTACAAAAAATATTTCCAATTAAAGTTTTGGATTTTTTTTTAAACTCTTCAAGCGTGTATTTCATAATATTTTATAAAAATAAAAATATTATTCCACGTACGTAATATATTGTTTAAACTTAAAAAAAAAAGAAAATATACTCGTGGCAATTATTTAAAACATGACATCTTGTATCGCTCATTTTTTAAAACGATCAACGTGACTCTTGTTGAATGTTATATGAGTATTTTCTTACCCACCATCAAGCCCAAGCATTTGTCATGAAACTACGCATGCAATCCTTGGAATTTCAAGTGTTGTCTTGTGAGCGATTTCTGACGCTATGGACCATATATTATTTTCCCTCGCAGTCGGGTGGGTTGCATACCAAGCCTGGGGCAAGCTAAACCAGACCTAGCAGAGAAGGGGATAAAATGTAGGGCAAAATAGAGAATTCAAGGGGTGAAAAATATAATTAGAAGGGTGGAAACAAAGGGTTGAAGATTAAGAAAAAGTAGTAGATAGCATTAAATGAGAGGGAAATAAGTGGAAACTGTATGGGGAGGGAAAAAGGAATTAAAGGAAAAATGTTAGAGAGAGAAGAATTAAAAACAAAAAAAAACAGGAAGTGAAAAGATGATGTTAGAAAATTGGAGAGAAAAAGAGAGGGGAGGGTGCAAAGGAGTAGGAAGAGGGTTGGAAAGGAAGTTAGAGAAAAAATAACATTCGAAAGAGGGCGTAAGAATATTTGCGTACGAAGGTGAGAGAAGGTCTACCCACGAAATGGGGTTAATATTTAGCAAGTAAGAAAAGGAAGGGTGTGTGTATGCTATGAGAGAGCAAAAAGTGAGTCTGGGGGATAGGCTAAAGATAAGATTATTGACCCTTTCTCTTTGCTGTTCTAGAAAATGTAGGTGAAAATTATACCACCATAAAAACAAAAGATAAAAAAATATACTTAAATGCAATGTTGACTAGAATGTTCATGAAAAGGAATATGAATAAATGATAACAACATGATTTGATAAAAATACATGGGAAATGTTTAAATTATACAGAAATGACAGCAAAAATTTTTAGTGTTGAAAAGCTTATTTTATTTTAATGCAATATTAAAAGTTTTGAATTTCATCTTCAAATCGGAAAAATTTACAGTCTTCTCAATCAGCAACATATTTCTTTTCACAGATTTAATTTGACTGATGTTGAAAGATTAAGAACACTTTTCTTATAAATTTCTTATTTTATTTCTGTCGCATATATTGGCTATACGTTTTGTAAAATTATTTTCCATACGTTTCCCTATATTCTCGAATACACCAGTGACATAATAATTAGCGGCTGTTTCACCATACGTCATAAGGCAATATGACGTCACGATTGTGTAGGCAGAACATTGTCAGCGGCATAGCAGATACGTGCTAAAGTTGGTCTCGAAATTAATTTCTCCTGGCTGTTCGCATCATTTTTCTTAGAATTTTCTTTCATAAATGGTGACAAAAAGAACCAGAGCTATTGAAGAAAAATATTTGGTGACCAAAACTATGATTAAAAAAGAGATGTTGTGAGTTAAGTTAACCCGCACAGCATAAGATTTTAGGGTTTTCTGCCTACATCACGAAGATATTCGGGCGGCTTCGGGCATCTCCATGCTACGTATACCCAAAACGTATTAAACATGAAACTCTCGTATTGTTGCATTGCTACATTTAACAAAACAATGAAAATATAGAGCATTATTATAGCAAATTTAGGCATGAAATGACCTAAATATGACTTAATAAAAAATACATAATTACAGGAAAGAATATAGACCTAAATATTTTGATCAATAAAACAAATATGCAAATATGAAATAACATCAAAATGATAAGAATTTTAGCGATTGATTTTTATTACTATAAAGAAAAATTATTAAAAATAATGCCTGATGTTATAGGCAACATAATGATTATGTAGAGATGAAATGATATCAAAATATATGATAAGAATTTAAGAATTTTAGCAATTGATTTTTATTGCTATAAAATGAAATTGTAAAAGAAAATATCTAATATTATAGGCAACTTACTGATTCTAAGTTTAGATAATGGATACAATAAGTATAGGAAAATCTCAAATTTATGTTGAATTTACGTGATATCAACATATTATATACGTTTTACATCAAATTATTCTTTAAATTGATAGAATATATCATTTTTGGGGTATATATACTTCTAAATTTTTTGAATTGAAGTACCCTTTCAAATCATAATAAAATCAATGCTTATTTCTATGCATGATTTTATTTTATTTTATTTTATTTTGTTTTATTTTTTTCAATATGTAGTTTAGTATCTTTTGTCTTTTGTCGTATTTTTTTTTCTTGTAGAAAATAAATTGTTTTATTTCAGAATGGAATAAAGCTCAAATCATGTTCCAGATCGTTTTACTTGTAATTCAAGTATAATTATATAAAATATAATGCGATTTTAATGAAAAATTGAATTTATATTATGAAATTGGGGTTTCCGTAAAACGTAGAACAAATTTTAAAAGACTGCAATATAAAAGGGAAACTAATATCCCAACTGTAAACATTTAAGATTAAAATTTATACAGAACGGCCGGCAGTCATTTCACAGCGAAATACTTTCTGCGTTAAAATTGGTCAACTTCACGCTATATAGTTAGAGAAATTTAAAGTTTTTCGTATTCCAACGAAAAAAGCTTATTTTTTTGTAGTTTCTACAAATTTTAAATTAAATTCTATGTAATATACAGAAAACCAGTTTTTTTTAAACAAATAATAAAATAATTGTCAAATTGGTTAATTTTTTAACAAATAACTTCCGTTTAAGTTTTTAACTTAATTGTACCATATACAAGGTATCTATATGAACTCTGGGTATATTTGAGTCAATAAGTGGCTGCAAGTACAGTAGTATTTTCTACTCTATATACCTAAACACACAAAAGAACAGAAAATTGCTACTTCCTTTATTACTTTTTCTTTTTTTATTTGCTTCAACGGACCAAATACTGCGGTAATTGCATGTCATGTTCATTTTTATATCATTCTATTTATTTTTATTTTTTTGTATCAATAAAAAAACAAAAACATTTATTTCTTACCTTACATTTTGTTATTTTTGTCAACGGATGTTGAGGAAATAATGTAATTTCAAAATATTTTTATCGTAAAATATTACAATGGAAAAAAAAATGTAGGCTCCTATTTTTCGTAAAATGAAATAAAAGGAAATTGGATAGACAAAATTCGTCATATATTGTTTTTTTTTTCTTTCTCTCCTTTTTTTTTCAATCTTGAATAGAATCATGCTTTTTTTAAGAAAAAAAAAAATCGTTTTAATATTTTTAATGTACTTTCTAGTGACTTTAGCTTAATAATGAAGTTAAATTCAATCTATATAAATAATTATTTTTCATGTTTTTTTTTAGTTATGGGTTTCTATAATATATATATTATATATATTTAATATTATATAATATATTTTTTATATAAAAATTTTGATGGCTTTTCTACAATTTGAAGTAACAGTTGTATGTCCATCATAGTCGTTAAATGAATTGAATGCAGAAGCAGAAAATGACAAATAAACAAAGAATTTCTTCCAAACATTTACCATTATTTGAAGAAGTTAAAATAAATGATAGAACATACAGAAACTATACCAGCATATATAAAACTGCATTTGAAATGAAAGAAATTATTTGTTTCTTTGCCATTTTCTTCTGCATTCAATTCATTCAACGTATAATTACATCTACAGTATGATAGACATACAACTTTTACTTCAAATTGAATAAAAGCCATCAAAATTTTCTATTTTGTTGAAAAACGGGACTGAAGAATATTAATCTTTACATGTTTTGTGTGATGTAAAATTTGCAGCACTTTACCTAACGATCACTTAATCTATAGGGCTTTCAGCTTATCTCTCTCAACTGACAGATGGTCACACTAGATTGTAAATATGGACATATATAAAGATAGAAACATTAATCAATTACACGAGATTGATTGACAGAAAATATATCAATAAAATGTCTCTCATTGATTTCATGTATAATGTAATACTATTTTACTTTTACTTTAATAAAAAAATGCTTTTACATGATCAATCTAGTCATAGATTTTTTTTAATAATTAATATTTTATAGTAATATGACCATAGTTAGTTATATTTACTTCATAAATTGTTCCTATTAAACTTACAGTGCATGCTAAATAATATTTATTCAAATATCGACAATTTTATAAAAAAAAATTACGTCAATAAATACACTTACATTAGATGTACAACTTATTATAATGGAGGAACATTAGAATACTGGTTCAATTATTTACATGCAATATGTAAATATATTTTACTATGGATGATGCAATAAATCGCCTTGTTTATATAGGTAATTGTAATGCTTCTTTTCAATTTCCTTTATGAATATCATACATGTATTAAATTTATATTATATCTAGCATGTTGTAAGTCCACAACATTTAAGTGTAATTTAGACATTTTTTCCATCGTATATTATTATATAAGTACACCAATCAAGTACCAATTATATATTATACTTTATGATAAAATAAATTATATATTTTTGTAAAGGCATTATTATTTTTTATATTCACAAATAAGCCCAAATCTATAAGAGACAAAAAAGACAGAAAAATATAATATATATATATTTTTTTTAAAAAAAAGTGAACCAAGCACATTTATGGAGTTATATAAGAAGTATCATGTATTAAAAGTAGATATTATAATTATGAAAATATAATATTTAATAAGAACTTATTGATTATCATAAATTATTATATAACAATTAAAAAAAATAATTTATATTTACCTTTTTAATTAAAAAGAAATAAAAATTAAAAAAAATAAAATCTTCCGAGGCACAAATTTTTGATATCACCTTTAAATCACCAACCACTAAATTAAAATTTTAATTACTATATATATTTTTTTAAACTAAGTACACTTGCACTTAAAAAATAAATGTCACATATTTGTATGTTAATGTCACGGGATGAAGAGCATGTCTATGCACTGTCTCTTTGCAAAGCTACCAGTAGACGATGTGCTCCTGCTGAAGTTAGCCCAACCCCAATCATCTAACGGAGCGGTAGAGCACCAACGGCGCAACCGCGAGCTAGAGTTCAACCAACAGAGCAACATACAGAGACACCTGCTGGCAAATCTTACCAGTTTGTTTATTTTATACCAACTTATAATGTTTCTAATTACAATAGATAATGTTTGTTGTCAAAAATGAAAAATAGTAACGGTTTCAATACATATAATATATATAAAAAATCTTAAGTGCTGGTTTTAGTATAGAAATATTTAATACAAAATTAAATCAATTAATAAAGCTTCATGTAATTAGCATAAAAAAATCTAAAGCTGGTATATTACATAACATTGTTATTTTGTTTATTGCATGCCATTTTTCCTTACAATTAGAAAAATTTAACTTTACTATAGTTTGCATGAAGATGAAATGTTCTTTGTATGTATGGTAAAATTGTAATTAATGAATATATTAGAAAAGTTGTATCGTGTAATATTGGGTTAAATCTTAAATTCCTATTAAAGTTTGAATTATTTAACTATAATTTTATATATTATGTTTGCATTTAATTTAATTAATAACGTGCATGTAATATATTTTGTAAAATATATATGCACTTGTATTGAGGTCACATTCAAAGTTAAATCAAGAAAAATAAAATACAAAAAAATCTTTAACATTTTTACATACAAATGTTGTTGATAAATTTATTCTTTTTACATAACTTCTCATATTTTTTTGATACTTTTCATTTATATTACTCTACATACGTCTGAAATGATAGCTTTTTTCTTTCTAGGCTAAAGTTTTCGTTATCTTACTATACACGCTTTTATTTTTTTTACATCACTTGGTATTTGCAAGCGACAAGAAACATAAAATGATAGCGTCAGCTGTAGCCTATCGGATTTAAATAGTTTCACATCGACAGCAGATATACGAGAAATTTAAATCAAAGAGCAGCATCACACATGTCGTATAGCAAATTTAATGGAACAGTTTAAAATGTGGGAATTCAATATTGTGGTGAATAAATTATTATTTTTATATTATTACAAGCATTATTAATTTTTTTCACACCTCTATGAGCTTAACACTAGAAGTGGGGTAGTGGGTGGAAAGCGAAATGCAATCCCTGGACTTGGAATATTATATTTTGGACATAAACCTATTTTATATTTCATTGTTTTCATAATTTAAAATAATGTCTGTTTGTAGTTTTTTTTTAATAAGCCTATTTATACTACTTATTAGAGCAAAAATTGTTACCACTTAATATAATTATTATAGAGTCCATAATAGCTTACCTTCAAATATCTCGAGAAATATACACTCAGAAAAGGGAGCTAATTTCCATTAAACCAACTTTTTCATTTCAAATTTAATATTGACAAAATTTGAAGTTAAGTGGTTAAATTAAAAAAGCAGAAAAATAATAATATGTTAATATATTAATAAATTTTTTCGGTTAATTAAATAACCCGCAAACACTATCTGTTAAGATTTTAGTATATTTGTTTTTGTTATTTAAGTAACCCGCAAACACTAGTACATCCAGATCCCGCGCCTTTTCCCTGGTATTTATGCCATTACAATTTTTTTTTTATTATTATTATTAAAGACACTTAAGTTCCTAAATTTAAATTTATATCTGAAATGTTGGTAGTTCTGCTTCACCGAGGCACATACGATCATTACGCGGCTTGTTGCGAGGGGCTTGCACAGTGCTAGCTACAGCACGCGGCATATCGAACGCTGAGCATAACACACGACAACAGTCTCACAGCTATGTAGACTATCATTTAAAAAACCGAAGATTTCATACGTTAATAAAATCAGTTGGTGTTTGAATTTTATAACTTGCAAAGAATATAATTATTAACCGCTAACAAATCCTTTTCTCCATGCACATGCATCCCCCTATCTAAATAGAATATAATCTATTAATCAATCAACATAATAATAGTTAACGATCAACAAAACCCTTTATTTTTTCATGCCGGGTAATGTTTACGCCTGTATAGTTGGCAACCTGCGTTACCGTCACGCTCAAGTAATTGCATACATTCGTATCATGCAGGCGCGAGAACCAGCCGGTATATGCAACAGCTGCATTCCAAATAAAGCGACGGAGGAGGGGGAGCGACTTGTTTTATATAATGTTTTCAAGCCTGAAGTTCAATGTGTAATAATATACACAGTAATTTATTCCATTTTAAATTGCAATTTCAAAAATTATTTAAATTTTTTTAACTGTTTCAGTTTTAGTTGCATGTAAAATTAAAACAATGAAATTTAAATCTACGTATTTTTCAAAGGTTCTGGAAATATCTAAGTTCACATTAATATAAAGCATATAAATACTAAATAAGTCAAATGGTAAATCGGAATAAATGTCCCATGTAATTTTTGTTCCATGGCATGTTTATTTGACTACGGTAATGCAAAAATATATGCCAGTACAATTTTTTATATACGAGTCAATGTAGCGAAAACGAAAGCGCAATCAAATACTATTTTAAGAGAAAAACAGTGATGTAATCAAAAAATATACACAACTGCTTTAGCATTTTTGGCGAACAATGAGACAAAACCAACAGTCAGGAACAATATTTGTTAACGAAACCCATCCAAAGACTTACCGTAATTTAGGTTTCTTGACTTTGGAGATCTGAAGAACAATACATTTAAGAAATTATATAGTGACATTTTTGCTTGACTCTTATGTTTCCTATACACACAAAAATTGTAGTAAATATTCTCCAATGATTCTGCTGGAGCTTGGTTTATGTTCCTTAAATTATATTTATGTACATTAGCATCATCGGTAGAGTAAATTTGTACTATTTAAACTTTCTTGACAAAAGTTTCACACACGAGTCAAACGTTCATTTATTTGTATTCATTGATTTTTGCTGAAAAAAAAATGAATGAATGTAACTTTGCAAGTGCAACAAAGAGTTGAATCTAAGTTTAAGTCGACTTGGATTTGCATACAGTACCGGAATTCCGACCTCTAGAAAACGAATTTAATTGGTCCTTTCCTTCACTGAATGCTTCCGCTACAATGTCCAGTCAACTGTAAATTTTATTGTATGCTACATTAAACTCCCATAGATACATTTCAAAAATATATAAACTAGCTTTCAATTTCAATATAAAAATCATTCGTATATATATATTTGTAAGTTGTACAGTATATATTTGAAAAAAGGGTAAAATTGAAATTTAATAAATTTTAATTATTTTGTCATAACTAGGTTTTAGTCTTTTTCACGAAAATGATACAAATTTAAAATTATCAGAAATAATAAAGGCTATGCACTTTTAATTGTAATGAAAACCATAAAAAAAAAAGCTATTTCAGAGAGGTGCATTATTCTGATCCTTACAGGATAAAAGTCTGCACAGAAGACATTATTAATGACTCTCAGTATAAAATAGCAATTAGTGAAAAAAATAATTTACCAACGTGTAAATATTACGGAGAGATGTAGCATTCAAAACTTCAACAATATATTCAGCCAAAACTTTACAGCCAATAACTTTTCATGACGAGGTTTTATCAGGCAAGCAATGACATTGCTATAAAAATACAAAAGGTTTGGTTTCTTCACAAGACATTGAATAGGGTAAGATACACCTACTCACTTCCAATGGACCTTTAAGGGAGGGATTCTAACCTCAAAAACCATCCCTTTACCTACAACCTCTCTTACAGGCAAGAGCTGCGTTAAACTCTATCGAATGACGCACGTGGATCAAATAAAAAGTGGGAAAACTGCATGATATTTTTAATTGCATATTTTGATAAAGAACCTCAGGTTATAAATTTTAATTTTTTCAATATTTTCACCTCTAATACCCTTAAATTCATACTGCAAAACTCAGAAGTCATAGTCATAACATGTAAATATTTAAAACGTAAGTATGAGGGCCCATGAAGTCGTCACAGTCTGTCACATCACACTTTAAAGAATAAAGGATGCATGTTGGAGGGTTAAAAAAATCAGAACTAATTGACAATACAAAACTCGAGATCCTCTCTTCATATGTAATTTAATAAACAAACAAACAATGCTTTGTCCATTTAGATGAATTATAGAGAAAACTTACCCTACTTTTTTAATATTGACTTTATGAGTGTGAACTTTCGTCATAATCCCTAGCTTCATTGGTCTATATATATATATTTTTTTTCTGAATTGTCATCGCCTGCTGTTAATCGTAAAACTTTCAAGATTCACATGACAATGTTAAATATAACCTTGAAGATATAGTAACAGGTTGCACTCTACTGCACACTATATCGTTCTTTACCCAGCTTGACGTCTCTGCTGGGCATCAAGATGACTTTGAGAGTCTCTGAATGACATCGCCACACGCCTTGCAAAAGTCGTAAAAGTCACTTCTAGTATATATGTCAAGTTATATGAGCGTGAAGAAAACAGAGAAAGTTTAATTTAAAAATGTAAGTTAACACTGGAAATTTTATTGAACATTTTTTTTAAACCATGTTTTATCGTACTTAAATTAAATAAATATTGTTTTAATAATATGTCATGAAAGTATTCAAGGATTTTAATATATATACTCCCGCCATGAGGAATATTTATTGTCTATGAAATAGCAAGTTGTAAAATATAAAAGTTTAAGTTAAGTTCTCATATTATATTGAGTGCAATAGGAGCAGTACATATAATAATAGCAATAGCATACGTAGATAAAAATTCATTATGCTCCTAAAGAAGCTGTAAAGAAGAAGTATATAGTATACTGGATCACCGCATGGACTTACACTGCATATGAATATAACAATAATAAGGCGCGGATCCAGGGAGGCGGGGTGAGCCCCCCCCCCCCCAAATTTCGGATTTAACTTAGAAAATATAGACATTTCCCCCACTCTAAATTTTTTTAACATAGCCTCCCTCCCCCTGATTTTTTTTTCTTTTTTTCTGGATCCGCGCCTGCTATAATATAAGGGTCTCTTTTGGACTTTTACAATAGTTCTGGAAAAATACACATGAATATTCTATATTCTTTGGTTAAACTTTAAAGTTATTATATGAGCAAATAAATTAAAAGTTATAATAAAAAAATCAGAACTATATAATTATACGGTATAGTTTCAATTTTTTAACGAACGTATATTAATTATGTTTGCTAGGATTTTGTTAAATTCATCAAATTAATGGATACAAATACTGCAGCATTAGAGAGATTTAATAATGACTGAAATTACATAGATGTACATTATCCCTATGAGATGTACCATAATATTATAATTGTTTATTATATGAGAATATGAATTTTTACCAATCAATTATGTACTGCACTACAGCTTCACGCAACATATACTGCATATATAAATATAAGCTTTTAAATGGTAAAAGACAAATTTTAATTATTATTGTCAATGTCTGCGAATAGTGCCTTTGCAGCATCAGCAATGTTTTTTCGTTGTTTTTTTATAGAGTATTTTTAATTATATTGTATTTGATCTTTTCAGTTATAGTTAACAGCCTGTGTGAAAATTTCTTTGTTCATTGTTAGATAAAATTGTACAATTATTTTTTATTTGAGTAATATTTCCTTTTTAATCTCACTTAAGCATATTTAATACAATTCAATCAATTTCATAAAAAAATATTTTACTATATTTTTGGCATTCTGCCGTTTACTTTATGCCGCATACAAGAAAGACGGCAGTATACATAATGGCCAAAAGCTCTCAAATTCTATAATACATTTTAGTATACTACGAATATATAAGTAGAAGAGAATGTATTGGAGGTCACCAATGTAGTAGCTTTCATGTAATTTAATACGAACCATTAAACAAATACGATACAAGTTCGGTTCTTTAAATCTGTTAAATGAAGTGAAATGGTTTCGAATGAATTTTTTTTATATATTTTAATATGCCGCATTTTATTTACTTTTAGAAGGTATTTTGATAATTGAAAGTCATAAAATTTGTGTGTCATCTTATTAAGGAGGATTTTTTTTTTATTTGTTGTAAAAAAGAACATGCGTCAATAAAATAAAGTGCAAGTGAAATTTAAAAAATTTCTTACTACGAAATTATGACGCCATTTCTAATACCTAGTCTCATGTGTAAAATTTCTTACCTATATTTATAGTTTCACGCCACTTTCTGCTACTGATTCTTTCCTTGAAACTTATATTCAAGTCTTCATGCATGCACATAAGTTAATTGGCACTACAAGCAGGTTGTTTTAAAACGAGTAGTTGGTGGTTGTTCACTTTGTGTATAATGGACATTTGCCTTTTTCAGCCACCAATTGGGTTATTTTGTTTCTTCCCAAATATGTAATTTGTATCCCAATAAATAACGAGATATTAGAATGTGAAAATTTTAGTGGCTTAATCGAAAGAAGGGGTAAAAATGTAGAACTGTGAATTTTTTCAGATTTTTCTGAGACCGGGAACTATTTTTATAAAATTATTTAAAGTCTGTTTTGATGACGTCACGGGCGGCACTCCTTAAGAAGAAAAGATAGGGCAGTGCCGCCCATGACGTCATATAATAGACTTTTAATAATTTTTTAAAAATAGTTACCGGTCTCAGCAAAATTTGAAAAAATTCACATGCAGTACCATATTTTTACCCCTTCTTTCGATTAAGCCACTAAAATTTTCACATTCTAATATCTCATTATTATTATTAGATATGAGTATATGAGCTGAAATTTGAAAAGTGGTTCATAAAACTCTTGTGATAATTTTATATTAACTTGAAAATTGGCTATATATACAAAATTATAATTATTTTATTATTTTGACATATTTTCTTCAAAATGATAAAAATATAATGAAAATAATATAATTTTTTGAAACGTGGAATTGTTGACTAAAAAATTGAAAATTATTACTTTGATTAAATAAAAATTTGTTGTTGGATAAAATTCACACCTTTTCTCAGCAATGGACAACATGCTTGAAAAAAAATTATTGCAGAAATGAATAGAGGGTACCAATTTACGCTACTCTGAACTTTTTTCAGATTTTTTTTAAACCCAGAACTATTTTTAAATAATTATTGAAAGTGCGGCCACGCCCCTTGGAGGCGTCAATAGGCGTCCAGTCTCTATCCTTTTTATTAAGGCTTCAGGGGTGCCAACTGAAATCACAGGACTTTCAATAATTATTTAAAAATAGTTCCGGGTCTCAAAAAAATCTGGAAAAAATTCAGAGCGTTCAGAGTAACATAATTTGGTACCCTCTATTCATTTCTGCAATAAAATTTTTTCATGTATGTTGTCCATTGTACAAAAATCAAGGAAAATAAAAAGATAGAAAACTGAATTAATGAAGTATATATGGACCTCAATTTTTTTTATTGCAGAAATGTAGAGAGGGTGCAAAGTTATGGTACCCTGATTTTTCTGAAATTTTTTACAGACCAGGAACTATTTTTAAAAAATTATTAAAAGTCCTTTTTGTGACGTCACGCAGTGGCAAGTCCTATCTTTTTCTTAAGGAGCGGCGCCTCGTGACATCACAAAAATTAGTTTTTTAAAAATAGTTCCAGGGCTCTAAAAAATCTGAAAAAAAATCAGGGTCACATAACTTTGCACCCTCTATCCATTTCTGCAATAAAAAAAAATTGAGGTCGATACTCCATTTTTGAAACCAACTCGTGATTGCATAAGGTTGCAAAGTTCAGTGAGATATTGACACCAGACTATATGAGCCACTGTATGATATGAACACAATCGCTAAGTGTAAACTAACATTATTATGGACGAATTTATTTTAAAATAGTCTTAATTTTATTTCCATCTTGACATGCCACAAATTGAAATTATGAATGAAAAAATTTATTTTATAGATGCTGGACTTCTCAAATCTTTAATAAAGAAACACTTATTATGAAATAACAACAATCACATTTAATATTATATATGTTTTATGTTTATATATACAATACAATAGCATCTATACAAAGAAATAAAATCCTTTGTATTGAAATCAATTTTTTTTTTTTTGTTTTTCTTTTTGTATTTTTATATAGAAATCTTTATTATAACTATTAAAAGAATACAATAAAATTTCTCAATGTGACATAATTGTATATATGTATTCTATATATAAAATTTCAAGCATAAAAAATAGATATATACTGGCTTTAACATGCCAAAATATATATAGAAGTTTGCAAGCTTCACAATATTTTTACAACCCGGCCTCCTAAATTTTGTCCTCCATTAGCTAGAAAAATGTGTGGGAGGGTAAAAAAAAAAAATGAGGGGTATATAGGGGTGATATATTTTTTTGTTGAGTAAACAAAAGCCTATAATATAGGAAGCTCTATAAGGCTTTTGTTTGTTAATATTTTGGCAAGATATCCTCAAAATTTAAAAGAAGAAGAAGAAGAGTGTATTCAACCATCGCCAAATAGAACGCTTTATAAAAATGTATATGTATAAAAAAATATCTAGGGCATGCACAAAAAAAAATTGTGTATAAAACTTAATTTATTGAAGTTATTTTTGTAATACAACACGATAACATTACATATTGAATATGGTGTAATTATTCTTATAATTATTATAAATGAACAGAAAAGAAAGTAGTCTAATTAAATGAAATATTTATCAGTAAATATTAAATAAAAATTATATTAAAAAAATATCACTTAAAAAATATGTATAATAATGTTAGGTCTTTTAAAAAAATGATTCAATGTTTCGTTTTTTTATATATATAATATCAATATACTATAGGGTACGATTCACGAATAAGTTAGCCAGGTTTCTAACCACTTTTAGCTTAACCACGTTTAACTATACCTGTTTTACGTGTTAAACCGCCTAGTTATAAGTGTGGTTAAGTTCAACGTGATTAGAAACTTGGCTAACTGCTTCGTGAGTTGTGCCCATATATAATTGTTATTTAAAATTATTACCTTTTCGATGCAAGATTATAAAAACAAATAATACTGTATCAGGAAAAGTGATCAAGCTATAAAATTCATTTATATTATTTTCACACCCATTAAAAATAAGATCAACCATGACAATAGATTGAATATTTATTATAAAAAATATCAATTTTAAAATGAGTTATTAATTACAATTTTTGGCTTCCAATTAATGGTGACGTACCAAAGTGACATCAATAATATGGAAGCAGGCACGGACTGGCCTACCGATCCACCGAGCGTGGGTCGGTGGGCCGCCGGGGCAAATGTGGGCCGCCGGCCACAAAGAAAAAAAGAGGGTAAAAAAGAGAAAAGAAAGAGGGAGAAGGAGAAGGAGAAAAAGGAAAATAAGAACGAAATGATAACAACCAACTATTAGCGAAATTAAAGAGATTTTAAACCCATGATGCATACAATGAACAATTATTATTATATAATGGACCATTTTATCTTAATGTAGAGCTCCTATCAGGAAAAAAAAAATGAGTTAGTATTTTCTAAAAATCGTTCAAGTGATCCACCGTATATCGAACCGAAAAAAAAATCTATCTCACATAAACGTTTGCCAGAAAATAAATCCAAAGTCAGAGTAAACGAGTCGCTTAACATTTTAATTAAGGCCTTACCTATATAACCAAGACACTCGAATATCTCGAAAAAATAAACCCTAGGTCTTAGGTGATATGAAAAAAATATAGCGATGTTCTGTGACACGAGCTTTAACCAAAAACCAAGTATTTTTTTTCGCTCGAATCCATTTATCCGTAAAAAATAACAGTCTAGCAATGTTCATTCCCATAAGAGTTTTTCTTTATTTTTGTACGGAAAAATGGATTGGAGCCAAAAAAATTTGGTTGGTCATAGAACCAAAGAATTAATATTTTTTCTATGATAGAAAATCGTTATATTTTTCATACCACCTAACGGTGTATTTTTTTCTTTTATTTCTAAGATATTCGAGGGTCTTTGTAAACGACACGTTTGCTGTAACTTTGGAATTTTTTCTGGCAAACCTATGTGAGATAGAATTTTTTGGATTTCAATTTGATATGGAGGACCACTTGAATTATTTAAAAAAAAATACTAACTCAACTGATAGGAACCTCATAGGAACTCTACTTTAAGCTGAAATTACACGGTACATACAAAATTTCAAATTATTGAACACTGCATTCAATTTTTCATTTTTTATAAGAAAATTTCCACGCTATTTGTTTGTATTATACAGACACTTTTTTTTTTTTTTTTTTTGTAAGAAAATATTGATAAAAAAAAATGTATCATGTAATAACGTCTTACATAAATCAAGGAATTTATATACAGTATGCCTGGTATACTGCGCTCGTGATGTTATATGAAAAATCTGGTCTTTCTAAGTATTATGGGAGTTTTATCCAGGGCAGACTATATATATGCGACCCAGGAAATTTTAGTACTTTCAAATAAAGTTAAATCACTAAATTTGGAATAATAAAAAAATAGCTATATCATTATATTACATTACAATCAAGTGGAAATTAACATGCATCAGAAAAATATTTCAGAGATTAAGAGATTAAATCATTTTAACGAATTTTGGTTAGATTACTTTGATGAAAACGGTATTAAAAATAAATTTCATTACAAATTGAAAAAAAAAATGTAATAAACATTTATTCTTAAAAAAAGGGCATTTCAATTTTAATTAATGCAGAAGGAAATTAAAAACTAACTAAAATTTAAACTTGCATACAAGTACTCAAAATTAGGTATAATATATTAAGAAAATTCCATTTTCAAACTCGTACGTAATTAATTTAATTTAAATAATCGGTTTATTAAGTAATTATTGATATACTTATATATTGCATGTTACCGTATTTTTAGTCCTGTCTTGATTTATATTTTGTCCAATGGACACGCGCTAATTTTTTTTTTTTTTTTTTTTGCATAAATAAATGAATGTAGATGATAATAGGTACCAAATTATTTTTTTTAATGACATAATTTTAAATATATTTTTAAAACCAATTGTATTTGCAACTAAAAAATATTTAGTAGTCTCATTTTTTCCTTAAAAGACATAATTGTACATAGGATTTCTATGAAGTATCAGTAAATAATTTATTTCAGTTTTTAGTGTAATTTGATAAAAATTTAGTGATATTTAGTGAAAATTCTAGTGAAATCCTAAAAAAAATCGCACCTGTGGGGGACTACGCCCCCCAGACCCCCCTTTCAAGTGCTGTGGGCCGTCGTTCCTTCTTGCTCGGTGGGCCGTTGCGGCCCAGTCCGTGCCTGATATGGATACTGTTTAGTATTTAAATTACAAAATATATTACAAGTACAATATATATATATATATATATATATATATATATATATATATATATATATATATATATATAATTATTATATTTTCAACATTTCAGGGAAGAATAATTATCGAGGGCTTTAACCGTACCTGCTAATACGTATAGCTCCCCTCTAAATCTGTGTCTGTCTAAATTAAGATTATAATGATAGAAATAATATTTTATTAACTGTAAAACTGTATATATTTTAAATTATATTTCTTATATCACCTATGTTTTTATTATTATATATTCATGTTTAAAACTCTTATTATATTATATTTTAAAAAATTAAACTCTTTTTCCCTGTTTTATTATTATTTTCACTATATTTCCAAGCCAGTGTTTATATCCTCTAGTTCTTATAATTCCACATAGCATCTTTCTATTCTCTATAGGACTACAAGCCATATGGATTGTTTTCTCTGTACTCCGGGCTGCTCAATTCCCAAGTCACCATGCAACCCTAGCTTTTCTCTGCATGCAGTATCTCCACTGGATTCTGCCAGCTCTTCTCTATCGTCTTATTTTGCACCATGCAGTCAAATAGACTTTTGCAGCTGCATTGGCATAATAATGCATGCAATAACAATAGCAGGTGACTGAGATATTAACCTATGCAGTATAACTATTATTATTATTATTATCATAGTAATATTTATTAATTTTTTTGTCCTTCAATTATGTTATTTTCACATGACATTAATATACAAATAAAAATAAATTTAAATGTATATTTTCATACTAGCCGCTTAAATTTAAAAAAATTGTATTTTTTTTATCAATAAATATGTTTATTATCTACAATTCATGTATTTTAAACGGATACAGAATTAAGTAATGGAGTATCGACCTCAAAATTTTGTATAGCAGAAATGGATACAGGATGAAAAGTCATGTTACTCTGATTTTTTTCAGATTTTTTAGGGACCGAGAAGTATTGCTAAAAAGTTTTGGCGAGGTCGGGTTCGAATCCACGTCCCTTTTGGGTCCTATCTTTTATTAAGAGAGGCGGCAAGAGGCGGCACTTATTCTGCACTTTCAATAATTTTTAAAAAATAGTTGCCGGGCTCTAAAAAATCTGAAAAAAATCAGAGTAGCATAACTTTGCACCTTCTATCCATTTCTGCAATAAAAAAATTATTGAGGTCGGTACTCCATTAATGCATTAATACGTACAAGTATAGTCTTTAAAATGTCACAGTATTTTAATTTAAATATTACTGATCATGATCGTCTAGTGGCTGGAGACGGCACCCCTGTCTTCTTATGCAACCATGCTTTACTTTTATGCTGAACGAGTTGCCTATCTTTAAGGTAAGGTGAATTCTCAGAAAAAAGGAGGAAATTTTCATGTGTGTGTTTTTTTTTTTTTTTTAACATTGCATGGGCGTGTTAACTTTTCCTTAAGCTTTTTGAATATAGATTTATAAATTTAATATTATAATTTTAACCGATTCAACAACTAATGCATTAATTAATGTACTACAAATCTTTCAATACAGTAAAACTTTTTTAAACTAATCAATAATTAAAAATTATAATATATAAAAATATTTATATATTATTATACCTTTTTAAATGATGTATTTAAAAATTCTTCCTTGGAAATTAAAATTTTCGTCAGATAAACATAAAAATGCATCTTTTATTGAAGAATATTTAATTTTTACCATCACTGCGCATATAGAGGCATATAAAAGTTTTTTTAAATTGATAATTAAATCATTATAAGACTGTGTAATATTATTTAAAGAAAATGATAAGCATAACCAGCAAGGAGCAAGGCCTTACCAATCACAAAAGTCACAACAGGTGAAAATCTTGTGGTGACAAAGGTTCACATCAAAAATTATTTACATTCTATTAACTTATTAAGATATATGTTTTGCATCTTGGAATTGATTCATCAGTTGCAAAAGTATATATGGTAGAGATTAAAGCTATAGCTAGGGATTGGACAATTGTTTGCGGGGGATATATGGTGGAGACAATTTGATATGAATTGCTGCATGGTTATTGAGGACTGTCCATTTCTTTAACTATAATAATTTAACTTGATTATCATTCAAACATACACCAGGTTGGGTTTAATTTAACTTTTATGAAAGAAATATTTGGCCACTCAGGCAGCAAGGTATTATATAGATATAATATATTATATTGAACTTTATAATAAAATTAGAAATTTTTAACATTGGCAGTATGGATCGACGGAAAGCAGAAATTGGAGAAAACTGTTGTGAGAAAACTGTCTTGCTCATTTTAACCAATTAAGTTTAAGAACATTTTTGCTTTTATTAATATAGTAATATTATGTAAGACATTTAAAAAAAAATAAAAAAAAGGACATCCGACTTACATCTTAGCAGCATCATCAGCACCGTTGGTGTTTTTGGTCCTTTTGGTCCTCAAGTGGAATGGCCGCACCATCCTCGGCTCCGCTATCTCTGCAGATCGAGATTCCACATTTAACGAAGGGGGACGCGACTTCTGTTTCTTAGGATCCTTCTGAAACAATTAAATAAAGGCAACAAAAATTGAAATAACAGTATATTTAATTATTAATTATAATATATTATACATATTTTTTTTCTTTGAAATCAAACCCTATTGCGTATATTTAATTCTATACTTACTAATTACATGTGATCAAAGACTTCGGGAAGTCTGTGTATGTGATACTACTTTGAAACCCCGAACCTTCCAAAACCCTAACTTGAGCGTTTCCCGACTCTCTTCCGGAACGGGGACTGAAGGAACCGTGGAAACCTCAGCCAGCTATAGGATGGACGCTACAGCTTTTGTCAATGAACCAGAAGTGCAATGGTCCAAAGCAAGGGGAACCACATAGTGGAATTAAGAGCGCAACTATTTACCCCTCTGTGTGGGAAGCATGGTTTTTGTTGAAAATGGTCGCCCATCCAACTACTAATCACGCTCAGCGTTGCTTGACTTTGGTGATCTGACGAGACCCGGTCAAACTGCGCAACACCTCCATATATTGCATGATTATGCTATAGATCATGGTCATGGCACCCTATAAGTTTGGAAGGAATCCATAAAACCCTAAGCAGTATAATTATATATGTTATGACAGGTCCAGAACGAGCTATAAGAAGTTAAATAAGTTAAATTCAGTCATTTTTTACCCTGCAACAAGGTTCAGTTGAAGAAAAAATAAACAAACAAATATAAGTTTTCAATATTTTTATGCAACAATCCAACAAAATTATTGTTGAACAATTAATACACATGCACACTAGCTGATACAGACCGTATAATATATATTCCTATATTTAAATTACTAACTCATGCCACTTTTCAAGAGTTTTTAAAAAAAAAAATTGAGGTATAATAGGGGCGCGATGGTTATGGGTCACTCGATCATTATAATTTAGACTCATAGATTTTTATATAATTTTTTCAACTCCTTGAGAAGTGCAGCACAACAAACTCATTTTTCTCCAATGAGAATTCCAATGTTAAAATAAAATTGAAATAACAATTTTATTCCATATATGTACCAAATTTTGTTTTTTGGGGGGCTAAATGAACTGCTAACTCTCTTAATTGCCATTAAATCAGAAGTTTTTACCCTGAAATAATTAAGTCCATTTAAATTTTTGAAATTGCATCTAGAAAATTTTCACCTGGCCGACCCTATTGTAATTTTATTTAGAAATTCCTGTTCAAAAATGGAATTTTTTTATATACAAATTAAAAGCTTGGCATGTATATGCATGCATAAATTTTTAATATACGATTAAGTAAAACGCTCCGGAACCTATAATGGTCCGTAGCCATATCAATTAAGAGATGATGAATTAAATCTTGGGGTCCTATATATCATACGTGCATGTATAACGTGTGTAATATAATAGGATACAGTAAAAACTTTTTAATGCATTTTGTTAATTATAAAGTAAAACTTGATTTTAATATATACAAAAACTTCATTAATTAATTGTTGACTTCATATACAATATTATTTTTGCAAATACGGGTCTTTCACCATACGTCACAAAAATATGACGTCACGTGAATGTAGGCAAAAAGCACCTATTTAACATGGTAGTAGCATACCAAAAACTATTTATTTTCTGCGATATGACAATCGTGGTACATTTGACAATTATGTTATTTGATAGATTGAGATGTCAAGTAAATGGAAAAAAATACAATATTTGCCAATGATATCTGTGAAAAATACAATAAATCATTAAATAAAATGTAAATCGACTCCAAATTTCACGTCAATAATGACCATTTTACGACACTTATGCACTGATATTGACCCTAAGATTCTTAAAAAAATTCAGCCAATCACCGGCCATTGCTTTCCCCGCGGACTTTTGAATACGAGGGGGAAACGGAACAACAAAAAGTAATGATAAAGAAACTAGGTAAAATAAAAAAAATGTATATGTTCAAGTTATGTACATTTATTTCTTACGTATATATTATTGTTAAAAAAAAATTAAAATATGTTAAATTAGGAGGAATAAATCAAGTGATTCCAGTTCCCTCTCAGTACCTACTGCTGAATGTAAACAACAACAAAGCCAAGCAAACGCTATATACATATATAGCTATAGCCGCTCGATCATGACATGAATATTTCATGGTACCCATAATTAATATTATATTATGCTTTATATATAGTATGGCATATTAACGAAATAAACCATATATATTTACCCTATTAATTACAATAATGCCATTAATGCTTGATTTAATTATGTTATATATTTTCAATTTTAAGGTTGCTTTTCATGGTTTCTGTTTTTCTTAAACAAATAAAAGGCTTCAGGAGTTTCAGGACGAATCCTTCAGTTGCTTCTCGCCTGCACACTGCACAGATATGATGATGGTGATGGAACTTGTGAAATGCTGCAAACTGCGAATCTTCCTTTGTTCGATCTTGGCGTTCTTGCCTTATTCACCTCGCGCGACCAGAGCCATTGCACGCGGCTAATAAGTAAAGTGAAGTAAAGTAATAAGCACGGTAATATAATAAGTAAAGTATAATTGTAAAAAGTTGACCGTCTCGTACCGCTCCTAGCGAGTATTCTTTGAACTTGGTTGTGTTTTGAAATTTTTGATGAAACGCGCTCTGAAGAGAAGCGCCCCTAGTGTAAAATTCCTTTACTATTTATTTTCTCCTCCTCCTCCTCCTACATATTTATCTCCCACCATTAAATTTTTGTTCCTTCCCCTCTTCTTTTCTTTCATAGAAGATACATAGAAGAAGGGAACGTGGAGTGTAGTAGATTTCACTCAGTAAATTAGACGACTAATATTACACTTATTCACGAAAACCATTGTGAAGGTGAAAAATATAAACATTACTTTTACGAAATCATGAAACATTCGAAATAATATAGTTTATTAGTGGGAAGTCATAAGAAAATCGAATTTAAAAATTTTCAGTGGGTCAACAACAAGATTTGGGCCACTTCCTGGTTTAAATCATTTCTACGTGTCCGAAGTAAACATTAAAATTTACATTTGGTGAGTACTCATTCATGAAAAACGTTATCTTATCGATTTTCTTCCATGCAAAAACAGTATGCATAATGCATGCATACATTCATTCATTAAATTTTATAACATTTCCGTAACTGTCCTGAACCTGAACAGCTGATGACCCTTTTTTTAGCTTTTACGTACCTAATTATACTGTACAGTAAACGATTAACTGAATTACATACATACATGTGTGGGTTATATATAGAGTCCTTGGTGTGTGCATATCATACCTTAAATTTTTTTGTATGCATTATTATATTTTACTATGAACCGGGACAACCGGGGTCCATACTACTAGTAAGTAAAGAAAGTAAAGATTAGTTTATACTGCGGCAGTTGTGGCTACACCACTATGGCTCACAGTTTGTGTCTTGCTTGAGGTCACCAGCTCCCTGAACTTTTCAATCCTGTCCACGCCCACCTCCGCAGACCCCAGTAGATTCCATTCTCTCGCTGTCCTCCTGATAAAAGAATACTTTCCCACATCATTGTTGCTTCCCTGATACTCGAGCTTCCATTCATGGTCCCTTCTCCCCAAATATCTCCCCCTGTCCACTTTTCCACCCACTTTTACTCATCGGCGAGTAATTTTTTTTTCTGTATTGTTTCAAAACATGATCCTGTTCCCTCTAGGGTTTGTAACTTTGTAGCCTCTAGCAAGTCCATTCGGTCCACGGTGGAGGAAGGCCGGTATTAGGCGCGGATCCAGGGAGAAAGTTAAGGGGGGCTGCAGTCCCACTCCCCCTCTGAAATTTTGGATTCAACATGGGCAATATAGGAATTTCTCCCACTACCGGTATCATTTTTTTTTTTTAATTCTGGATTCGACACAAGACACAACATAACTATGCATAATATAAATTTATTATGCAATTTAAATACAAGAAACTAAACTAATTAATCCCATCAGTTCCATCTGCTGGACCCTTTTACGTTTGGACAGTGATGGGACTTGCCAGTATTTTTAGAGAAATAAAAAATGTATTTTTTTTTTCTTCACTGTTGCATCTACCTTCGTAAATATTTAATTTCATTATTGCCATTCAGTGCATTAAATTTAAATTAATCTTATAATACTTTCAATTTTAAAGAGTAATTAATCGGCCTACAAGATATTTTTGCAGACGCTGGCAGACGCTGCATTTCTGAATAATTTTCTATAGAGATAATTTTATATTTTATTATATCAAATTAAATGCATACCGATAGCCTGCAGAAAGACATTATCATCGTGCTGCTCCTATGCATATTAATTGTGCACATAATACACTTAAAAATGCGGCATGATGATATAACTTCACTGATAGAATCCTGCAGGTTTTATTTTGTGGGCATTAGTGAAGGCGTGATGAACATATTATTATTTTTTTTTGTTACAGAATGGAGATGTAAATACATAATGTAATGTGTTTTTCGTAATTCAAATCTGTACCGGTACCTCTCTTTGTCTTGTGGAGCTGCAGGCGCTGCAGCTCCAATAATTTAGGTAGAGGTTCAGTACGTTTCATATATAGTAAAAAATAGATCCTATAGGTACCATCATGTAGCATGTTACATACATACAATTACATATATGTAATTGTACCATATAGTGTAGTATGCATACGTACTATATATATTGGTATAGGCATTTTTTGTGGTCCCGTCGGTATGTTTATACTCATTTTTAAACATGATCAGATCTTTATTACAATAAACTGCTCCCCTCAGTTCCATCTGCTAGACCCTTCTTACATTTATAATATATATTTATTTTATCTTGTTATAAATCTGGTTAAAAATAAAAATTAATATGTTTTGAATTTAATATATTAAATTTGCTGTATATATATTTATAAATTTGCTGTAATCCTATACTGTAATTTTTGTTCCTCAGATTTCAGACCATGATCTTTTTCTCTATTCACACCTTCCTTGCATGAGAAACCAATTGCAACTACTGTATCGTAATTAATCTTTTAAAGGTCATTATATTTATTTTTTATTTTAAGTAGGTCAATGACATTTAACCTTTATTGTAAGCTTGGTTGAATACAACTGAGCTTGAAATATACAAGTGCATTGGTTCTGTAACTAATTAAAAATATTTTAGAAAAAAAAATATATAAAGAATTAGTAAAAAAATCACGAATAAAATTAAATAAGTTTGTTTATTTTTATGACGTCACTCTTCAAATTGATTAAATAATCTTGTCATGTACTGTACGTGAATACGTAAAAGAGTCAAGCCACTTACGTCACAACAGACCTCGCGCTCTTATAACACTCATTCAGTATATTATACAAGTCATGAAATGCAGCTACATAATATAAAAATATATAATAATATTGATTTTTTAAAAATAATCTCGTTCGTATTGAAAATGCACCAAAACAATTTATGGCTTCAGTTATAAATTTAATACTGTATAGTGTATACTATTGCATGATGATAACATTGATAACGATAAATAACGAGAAAATAAAAAGAAGCTCTTCAAACTTTACAATTATTATATTGATAATTTGAAAATTAATTATGACTTCATTATATTATAATAAATTATGATATACCAGTTATAAAAATTAAAAATCAGGGGGCATACATGACCAAAATGTGTCAATTGCCCCAAAAATACCAACCAATCAATCATAAAAATTAAAAATCAATACAGAGAAATATTCTGACTATTATATATTTTTCAGTGACCTTTTATTCAATTTTTTTTATTTTATTACATTAATGATAAGATGAAGATAAAGCAGTGTGCCAGTGTGAATACATGTATGACATGGCATTCACCCCTGCTTGCGGCTATTGTGTGTATTCCACCACGGTGGCTCGCCTGCTTGTGGCTTACTCCCTCAGCCCCTCCCTGAAGTTGCCAACACTCTGGGTAGAGCCTCCACCAGCCCAGAGTCAATAAATTTTATAATTATATATGCAATTATGCACTGCATGTATTCTAATAATTATGTTGAATGATGGATTACAGTATAGGCTAATGCAAATAACTTTCAAATTTTATAGAATAACATTATTGCTAATTTTTTGGTTTGTTTATATTATTTACATTTTTTTAATAAAAAAAAATCCAATCTACGCACATTACTTTTTAATCTGGACATTATAGACTCATTCAAGGTGAAAGGGCATTGTGTTTGCCCCCCTCCCCATTCCCCCTCTTGGCTTAGTGCAAGTATTATAAAATATATTAGAACTTTATTCGAATAATTCACGACATTTTCTCTTCCCTCAAAAGTTTCATGTCATCATTTTTTATCACTGCAATTATAGTTTGTCATTACCAATGATGCTGTCATGACCCGAGAATTACGTTTTCCTGCCTGCCAAGTTCGGGTGTGCGGTTGTACTGCTTGCTGCTGCTGCTGGGTGTAATAATTCTGCGTTTAGTGAGTAGGCCGCTCTCTCCATTGAACACGTGGAGTAGTCACGAGGCAAGATTACATGTGCTGCACATGTTCGCTCCAGATGTAATGCAAGTTTTATTTCAGCATGTAATCATGAAAATATGTTATTATATTAAATTTAAATAACATAATACATGGTGTTGTATTTATGAAGAATTTTCGAAGGAAGTTCTTCAATGGGAGGGGGGGGAATAAGAAATATTAGCTTTGTTCGTAAATACACAATCAGAAAGAATAGATTTTTATTAATGAACCTTATGTAATATGTTCTATGTGAGACTATGTGCATAAGGTTCATCAATAAAAATCGATTGATTCTTTCAGATTGTGTATTTACGAACAGAGCTAATACATATAATCTTGAAGTCTTAAGTGCCCATCTATTTTCTCCATAAGCCATTATGTTAAAAAATTTGAATTTTTTCTCACTAACTATTAAAGCTATCAATTTAAAACCATATCCCACTTTCCATTTAGGGATCTTCTGATAATGAATAATAAGCTTATTTTCCTCAAAAAATTTCTTTCGTGCCAAAAAAGCAATTTCGAGCTTTTTTTACGTTGGTTTGGATAGGACGGTTGGAACACCACAAAATCAGCTGACTTGAAGCCTCCAGCATAGAGAGAAAAGTGGACCAAATATTCTATAACCGTGTAATACTGATTAAATTCGAAGGACATCCCTCCCCCTATCAATCTGCTAATACGAATTTGTAAAATATTGCAATTATGATAAAGCAGATTTTCTTATTTTGATAGTATAATTTTAACAATTTTTTTATAATTAAAGCATTAATGTTGTATTGCTGTTCAATATCCAATGACCGCAATAATGTTGACGACGTTCTCCTTGTGACGTCACTAGGTCAAGGTCACTGATGCAGGCGATGCTTGAGTCACGTGTACATGCACCCACGAGCTCGGATATCATCATTGTATACCTCTCGCTTGATTGCATGAAATTAAATTCAAAATTCATTTTTTTTTTAATCCATTCTCTCCTACAATCAAAACATCACAGTAGACTTTTGTTGAGGTTAATAGGACACGTCAATTGGCAATATTTATTCAAGTTAACATGCAGAAATAAAATCATGGTCCATATATATAGCTCTTGACGCTGTAGAAACACTTATCCAATAACAAATTTTTAACACTCAAATGAAAATTATTGAGGTTATCGATACACTTTATGTCACTTGGTACTTGGTAGCTTATTATAGAGACTTAAACATTTCAGAAATGGCCCATGTCCAGTCTACACCAAATTGGGGTTATCACATTATTAACATTCCTTGTATTGTATTGATGATTCACTTCATGTTGTCTAAACTGTGACATATTTTTTTTTACCTAGTATACATATAAAGTAAGCTCTAAAATTATTTACATTTTGTTTGTTGCAATGTGATATAATTTCGAGAGGCGATAGCAAAGTCGAACGTTACGTCAAATCATATAACATTGTATCAATTTGTTTTTACTCTTGCTTATCAATTAGGCAAAGTTCAACAATACACGTGGTACTAAGTTATTTTTTTATTCTGCACATGACAATGCGTTTAATAATTGCTGATTATATAGACCGTTGTCAATTTGCAAATCTAAAGTACTGAGATAAGATATTTAATAAATATAATTAAAAATAATACATTTTTTTTTATATAAAAATAATAAATTAGATAGTGTCATAACTTTGCGTTGATGCCAAACTAAATCATTCATTACAATTTTGAAGAAATTTACTCAACTTTTGCTGCAGTATAGTTGACATGATATACTGTATCTTTACATGATATCTATAATTTAAAGCAACACGAAGTAACACAACTTCGTAGGAATATTAAATTATGGAAATTTTGATTGCCTTACCTGGATAATCAATATATCCAAAGGAGCTAGACGACTTTTCTATAGGAAGTCGATTGACATTGGTTGGTATTTTGGGGCAATTGACATGTATGCTCCCTTTCTAGGAAGTCAATGAGGTGTATATATGTATTATTTTTACCAAGTAACTATATATTATTTTACTGTAGTCTATCTGTATATATAATTTGTTATACTAAAATTAATAAACCACATAAGAAGACGCAGATAAAACGGGTTTAAAAGCCATATTGCAGGTAAAGGTTAGTTTCTTATCACATTTCACTGATAATGAACTGTATTGAAAATGGTCTTTAAACCGGTTGACCTGTGGCTCTCACATGTATGTGGGCGAGGATAAATTACTACTAATAATTATTATTATTATATACTTGATAAAATATTAAGAAAAATATTGAAACCAGTAACATAGAAACATTAATTTCTTTAATTATCATAATTATGTTGATTTACGCAATAAGTTGTTAAAGAGAATATTTGTTTAACATGTTTACATGAGCTAGTATCGGAGTCAGAAAAAGAAGGTTACAGTTTTAAATGATGAACTGTATACCTTTTTGCATTTGATAGTATAATTTTAAATGTGAGCCTTTTAAACCTGGTATCCACGTGTAGCTTGTTCTCCATGCTAAAGTCCATGTTGTATCACTCGACCTACATTCCTGCTTCACCAATGTCGCTACTGTGAGATAGCAACAAAGGGGCTTATCAAGTTAGCCAAGTTCATTCGATACTCGCACGTGACACGCCTTTCATTTTCAAGTGTGTTTTATGTTGATGATGCGCGTGCAAAAAAAGTAGATGAAAAATCAGCTGTTCAGGTAATTTGTAAAGTAAGCAACCTACATTGCGGACAAATTTTTTAACTTCACCTTTCAAGCATTATAACTTACTAGAAAAATGTTGATTTTTATTTAACAAATACAAAAATTAAATTTAAAAGAGAACTGTCGCACCTCAGTTTTCTCATTTAATTTTTTTCCAATGAGTAGTATTTTTTTTTAACAATTTTGAACATTTTCAAGATGGCTGTCGTGAAGTCCAAGTTTATCATGGGCTGCTCTCAGACTGACATCTTCAAAGATGAATAGCAAAAAATAATATTGAGTTGGCCCTATAGCGGTAGTTTGCTAATACATTCCGAAAGAAAAATAAAAAAAACATATCAATCTCGAACAGGATTTCGAGCTAAAATTTCTGCAAAAATTTCACGAAAAAATATCAGTTTTATATGTAATCAAATGGGGAGCAAGAGCGCCAAGAGCTTCATTATCTCAAAATATTTTTGTGTTACCTACTCTGAATTTTATTTGATAATTCTATAATTGGCTAAAGGAGGATAGCTGGTTAAAATTTTAGGTGTATTTATCGAAAGAATTTGTAATGTTCCTTCCGACTTTAATTGTTTATTTGATAATTATATATATTTTTAGACGTTTTTTTTTAAACCAGTTTTGTTTTTAAATAGTTTTTCATTGCAATTTTTGTTCACTTGTACTCTGCAATTAAAAATTAAGGTATTTTGTGAACAATTCATTGCAGTTTTTATCATATATGCAGTTATTTTATTTATTCCTCTTACATGGCGAGGGTAAGGCAATGATGCCTTTTCTTACCCCTGAGTTATTATTATTATGTTCTAAATAAACCGTATATACAGCTAGGTTGAGATAAAATTCATTGTAAAGATGAATTGCAAAAACAAGCAAGGAAAGAAAACTGATAACAAATAATATGATTGAAAATATTGAAATCGATCATAGAAAACTAACATTCTTAGATTCCCTCCCCCCTTCCCTTGTTTTAATTAAATACGGTCGTAAAAAAACACAAAAACATAAAGCAGTTTTTTTGTTACGCTATTTTGTAATGACATTGTATTTATAAACTTGTGTTGTTTCTGTCAATGTATTTTACACCAAATCAAGTGATAAATAATGTTGAATTTAAATTGTTAAATTCAAAATTTAATAAAATTATGATAAAATCTTTTTGAAAAATAACTATTTTATAATAATTTACCAAGAAGAAATCCATTATATTTTGTAATACAATTTTTATTAAACATACACAATACATTATCTCAAATTCATGTAAAAGAAACTAAAAAATTGAAGTTTTCAATTTAAAATTAATTTTACAATTAAACAATTAAGATATAAGTATTCCTTCTCAGATAAATGTAAAAATGAGGTATCACAGATTGTTAAACTTGAGTTTCTCATTGCGCACTTATATTTTTGATTGACGTATTTGCGTATATAATTTTGTTTGTAATGGTATCAAAGGTCCCTCCCTCGTCCAAAGTCTCGAAAGTATACCATGACTCACAAGTTTGTTATCACATATTAATTTTAATAGGATACAACTCGTAATGAAATCATACAGAAACTGAGAATTAACAAGTACACCCACTTATTCCTATATTATGTAATGTGCTGTATGAACACAAAACTTTGACTAATGTGCACCTTTTGATAAGGGTCCATTCTTAAAATAAAATTTTTAATTTATCTTCTTTTTTAGCAACTTATTATACCATGATCGAATGTAAAAATAAAAAAAAAAACATTTTTCTTTTAATTCTCCTTTCTCTAACATGTGACTTCAATTTATATATTTGAGACTATAGGTGAATACAAATATTATGTCTTACTGATGGCTCTGGATGGACACATTGCAGTTCAGCATACAGGCAGGCACAAATATACATTTTGTGTACTAACTTTTAAATAAATTAATAATTATAATTTATTTATAAATTACGTGATTATTTTTTAATCTTTAAACTTGCTCTCTTCAGAATTTTAATTTTTATTGCCTTTTTTTAAAAATAAAAGTTATAATAATGGCTTAATATGAAAATAAATGCTTTCATTCACTATGCCGTTATGTAGGCACAGCAAAATTTAAGTTCTACAGTTAGTTTAACTTCAAATTATATATAATAGCTTTCGACACTTTCAATTTGTCAAACATTATCAGTGTTTACACAGTAGTATAGTATTTATTAGTGACTTAAATTACCTTGATTTTTATCCTTAAGTTGTCATGATTATATTTTATTTTTTTACTAGCTCTTCTAAGTCTGTATATTTTGAACTGAAATTAACTAAACACGTATTATATAAGTATAGAATTATTTACCCCACACATAACTTACTTGAAATATATTGTAATGGCCAGCAATAGTCAACCCGGCCCGTACCTTCAATTTCCCTGATGCATAAATAAATACTATAAATAGTACTTTTTAGTATGTGTAAAACATTATTGTATATTATTATGCGATATTTATATATGTTCTTAAAATCCATTATATATTATAATGGGCAAAAACTACTTAAAAATTTTTGCTTCCAAAATTAGAGGGTACCAAATTGTAATGGAGTATCGACCTCAAAAATTTTTTATAGCAGAAATGGATTTAAGATGAAAAGTTATGTTACTCTGATTTTTTTTCAGATTTTTTAGGGGCCGGGAAGTATTGCTAAAAAGTTTTGGCGAGGTCGGGTTCGAATCCACGTCCCTTTTGGGTCCTATCTTTTATTAAGAGAGGCGGCAAGAGGCGGCACTTTTTCTGTACTTTCAATATTTTTTTAAAAATAGTTCCCGAGCTCTAAAAAATCTGAAAAAAAATCAGAGTAGCATAACTTTGCACCCTGTATCCATTTCTGCAATAAAAAAAAATTGAGGTCGGTACTCCATTCTCTGATTTTTTTTTCAGATTTTTTCCCTAGTGCGGCAACAATTAATTTTTTTTTTAATATTTCTTGAAAGAAGAGGCATTTAAGTCCTCTCACATCATTGTTAATTTTATTTAAAATTAAATTGTAATCTTTTTAGTGAACTCATATTTTATAAAAAAAAAATGTGGAATTTGGTCAGATATGTTTTAAATGATAACATCTGGATGGTCTTGTTATAAGAACTACTGCGTTGTTATTATTTACGATCAATAATGTTGAACCCTTTGATTATGGAGCCAAGATTATGATTATCCCTCACAATGTTTCTCGTATGCTTGAAGGTCATATTAATTCACCTCTTTATTATTTACAAAAAACACTCGATATGGTGGCGCCGAAGTCAAAGGTCTTAATGATATAATTTAAATAAATAATGGCTCGTATTTAATTTATAATATACCTTGCCAGTATGACTTGCATGCTCATGTATTGACAAAGTGGGTGGAGTAATTGAACTTTGATATTACATTTTATCTATCGTGTTGTTTTATGATGCAAGATTATTTTTCATCATCAAAATGTACGTAGTTATTACACTGTATAGCACATACGTACTACTAATTTCGCTGTACTGTATCTTTGTTTAGATGTAGCGACATTTTTAATACTGATTAAAGTTTGATATTATTACCAAGAATTTTACGAATAATTTAAATGACATAGACATAGATTTTAGCCTAATTTATTTATATCTCCATGCAGCTCCTAATAATAAAAACTTTACAGTACCTAGATTTTTGTTGAGGTTAATAGGACACGTCAATAAATAGTTAGCCGAGTAGTATACAATATATAGTATTAAATTTTGAATATTACTGTACATTTGATCAAATAATTATAAATCTAGATATATTATATTTATAATCGTGTATTTTGATATATTTGTAATCGTGTATATTTTAAACCATGGGCACACACCCGATTGCATAGATGAGATATAGCTCTAGTTAGACATCATCTATGCAATCGGGTAAAATGGTATTGATAAAATGGGGCGTTTTTATTTATTTTAATCCAAATCAAATTGCATTAATATATTTTTTTTTACCTATCATAAATTATTGCACATTTTAACATACGCAGTAGACATATAAGATTATAAACACATTAGTGAGCAGGTATGACGTGTGATGAGCCAGCCAGACGTTTCTCGAACTCAAAGTGTTATCGCTGCACATTTTATATATTTGATACGTCTGGTGACGAGCAAAGTCCAGGATTGATACGATACGAACATTGACCCTCCATAGTGTGTGTCTCAAACTTGCGAGTAATAAATATATAGAGTATGTGTGTTAGTGGGTAAGTTTTAATTTTTAAAAAGTACATAAATTAAATACAATAGTTTATTTTCTTAAAAAAATAATCGTATTGTGTTTCTGAAAATTTGCTGTAAAAATTTTACATTAAATTTGCCGCGTTAATATTATTATTATTATGTAATGCATTTATTTTCTAAATAGTAAATACTTTATGAGAAATTTAAGGTAGAGATAATACGGATCAGCTGGCCCAATGCTAAAAAAATCCCATTCATAAAAATTATGAAAAAAATTTAAAGTGTTCTCCTCGACATCCCCTATCAGTAGGTAAAATATCAGGTATACAAAAACGAGCTAGTTTTCGAGTTATTAATTTAGTCAACTTTAAAAATTAATAACTCGAAAACTAGCTCGTTTTTGTATACCTGATATTTTACCTACTGATAGGGGATGTAGAGGAGAACATTTTAAATTTTTTTCATAATTTTTATGAATGGGATTTTTTTAGCATTGGGCCAGCTGATCCGTATTATCTCTACCTTAAGCAATTGAAAAAGAAATAACCTTTTCACCTTTTATAATAAATATCAGATTAAAGGACCTTGCAGCTTGTTCTCAAGAGCTAGCTGTACATCTTCGATGTTATTTATTTTTTTTTTACCAGGTAAATGTCCCAATTTGAGAACATATAACGAGTTAAAAATAAATAATGGTGACCTGGAGATACCTTCTTGGGGTGTGAGGTGAAGGGATGATAATTTACGTAACAAATAACTTTCACTAAAATAGCAATTTATAATTATATTATTCTCTCCAGTCTGTCACCAAGAAGTCGAGTGAAAACGAGTTGATTATTTGATAGAACCGCTTCTTGTAGTTTATTTTTGGACGGAAAATAGAAAATTTTAGAATTGAAAGTTACGGTTGTAAATAAATTGAAGAACAATCGACGATGAATTGATTAGGTTTAAAGGAAAACCAAAAATAGCAGCACAGAAAAGACGATGTGACGTAGAACGAAACTGCTGCCACTGTCTATAGATATAATATACTTCTGGACAGCATGAACTTTAATCCCTCTTATACTTAACAGCAGCTCCTAGAGACAGAGGTGCAGAATCGTAATTTTAGATAAAGTCAAAGTTTAGCTTTAAAACATCTTAAGTATAATTGTATAATATAGAATTTATATATTATATGTTATAGACTGCTGCATGGCCCTACGTTATACCTCCCCCCCCCCCCCTACTGATAACGACCACAAATAGAACAAGGGTTACGGTCGCATGGTGGTGTACGTACAGATATTAGTGTATCATAGAAGTGCATTATGAAATGCATACATTGTCATAAGGGAAACATAGATAAAGTTGCATTTTAAATACCAGTACATATTAAAATTGAATTTATTATTAACAATTATAAATGTTTATTAAGCAAACATAGCAATATATACATTTATATTGTAGAAAAATAAAAAAAAGTATGTAGAAATAATACAACATTAAAATTTATAAAAAAAAATATATATAAAATAAAATTGTTTGTTGCTCAATTGGTGCAGTGTAAAAGCCAAAGCACAATATGAACATTCATATTATTTATTGATGTATTGACTTCGTGTCTGTGGACCAAGCAGTCATTGCCTGTAAATACCGGTACGTACTGCTTGTTGAAAATCAACTGATTAGTAAAGAAATAAAGCTGAAAGAAATATATACCTTCTTTTGTATACTTATCTTAGCCATGATGTCAAGATGGAGACAAAGTCTAATTAATTATTATATCTCCCACGTCCTAATTGTTATTTGTTTATAGGTAGATTAGATAATAAATAATCATATTTCATTGACGATATAAAATGAGGCGTGTCAATTGAATTATAGTGCAGTCTTTGTCAACCATAAGTAGGATAAAGTTCAATCTATATAAACGTGTCTTATTCTATCTTATAACTGATAATAATTTGTATTGTAAACGATATTGATTTATAAAAAACTACTGTGCTAAAAAAGTCTGTCAACTACTGTAAGTATAATTATACAAGAATGTTATTTGTATTGCAAATGTATGGTTTTCACTGCACGATAATAATTGTTGACTAGTAGGCGAATCACTTTAATACGACGCGCGTGACGTCAGACAAACGACAGAAAAACAGACTTTATAAATAAAGTCAACTTCCCCTCCCGCGTTGGTCACCCGCCCCTCTCCACTTACAAGGGGGTATTTCGTCCGGGGGTATTTCGTCCGGAAGTATTTCGTCCGGGGATATTTCGTCCGGGAGTATTTCGTCCGGGGGTATTTCGACCGGTCCGGGCGGGGATATTTGGTCCGGGGGTATTTCGTCCGGGGGTATTAGGTCCGCTTACCCTAGTAGGCAACTACTATAGGCAGCTGAACAATTTCGGGAAATCCGTGGCGGGAGTTGTTCTTCTCGTTGGTGTTGCGACGTTTTTCGCCTCACATGTTCGAGGCATCTTCACAAGCGCCACGGATTTCCCGAAAAAGAGTTCTGTCTCAGAGCAATCAATGTTATTATTTTGTTATACGTAAATTATTATTGATTTGTTTTTTCACTAAAGACTGATTTTGTTTAATAAACTTAATAAAAAGACTGGTAATTCTGAATTTAAAATATTCCGACAAATAATCATTAAACTATTCTGTTTTTAGTAAACATTAGGGCTAGGTACTTAATAGTCAGAAAGTTAGCTGCTAGTCATTTAATAAAATTATACTTATTTTCTTGATTTTTTTGCAGGTCAAAACAGGTTTAATTATTTAAATTTCTAACGTTAATTTGTCTTATAACCGTATTCCATATATTACTAAACAAGTCGATAAAATTAATAGAAAAATAGAGAACAAAAAATCTTAAGTTTTGCAATTATATAAAAACTTTCTCATTGGCTACTTAATGTTGGTCAATGAAAAAATAAAAAGGAGAGAGTTTTTTGGTCGGTGAGAAAATATACGTCAACAGTCCTACTACTGCCGGCCAATTTCTTCCGTGCCTTGTGGCGGACAGGTCAATCTCATTATAACAGTCTAGCAGTCCAGAACAAAATAATTTAATATAACACGTGCTCTTTGTTTACATAAAGCAGCTGTTCGGTAAGTTGTTAAAAAACTGAAATGCATTTTACGGAGATTCGCAGCTAGAATTACCTCACGTTGACAATAATATTATTTATTTTGGTTGGTATTGCGTGACAATAATTAAATGACAAAGTCGCTAGCTGGAAAGTAATGTAACTGTCAGTAAATTGTCATGTTTTCCAGTTCCTTATTTCACCACTTTTATATCCTGTATTCTCTTTACTTCACAAAACCGCAGTGACCGCAGAACAGTTCGAGCTTTATACTCGTAGTCGTGTGATGTACTGGAGTTGCATATACAGTTTAACAAGATAAAGATGTGATTGGAGAATTTAATTAAAAAGAGCTTCAGCCATCCCAACAAAAATAACGCTCCCTACGTCTCTTTAATGGACAGCGTGACAAGTCCAGCACAATTGGCAGGAGTATTATATAATTATATAATTAAATTTAAGGTGTAAACCTCGAGACCCATGAACATGACCCCTGCTCTAAAAGAGTTTTTTTACGAGGCGTGATGAATTATATGGCTAGATTTTGTGCTCTTCTTATCTCTCTTAAAAAATTGCAAATCTGCATCTCTTTGTTTCTTGGAACTATAACAGTGCCAGCAAATGAGGTAGGAGTAAAGTTCGTGCTGTCCCGAGGTGTACACTAAAGTGAGAGCCGTAAGTTGCAGCCAACCTATCTTAGAAAAATCCGACAATTATCCGAGAATTTTAATGTTAATTAGTAAATAATCCTCGGATTATTCTCGGATAGGTGGCTGCAACTTACGGCCGTAAGTCTTAATTATCAATATTACCAGGTGCAGTACTTGTGTTCACCACTGTACTTTACGTCTGCGTTTTGTTACCACAGTAAAAAAAAAAAAGAGAGGATTAATTTAGTCTTGTCTATTTATACTTATATAGATCACGTGTATCCTAGCTCACGTTCCTCCCCATGCGACACAAACGTGATGTGTAACTAACTATATCACTAAGGTTTACATTTTAATTGTAAGCAAGTCAACAATAAACCTTCTTGAAAATGGAATTAATTAGTATCAAAGATGGAGTATTTTGATAAAAAAAAAGGCACTTTTTGATTATAATATTCTTGAAATTTTCAATTTTGTATATTTTTTTTCAAATATTACACAATATCATTAAACGATGTAGAATATATTATTAATGAAAGAAAGTAATATGTGCGTAAAAAACTGGAAAAAAAGGGATTTTTAAAAGAAAATGAATCAGGTTAACATTATTTCGTATATTATCGATTTAGGAAACTCACAGATGTCGCGTGATTTATTCATATGACAAATCATAAGCAAAAATATTATATAATCAGAGATAGATAACATATCGTAATATAGATCATTCACTTGACATTTATATTGCAAATTTAGGTGCAACTTTAATTAAGAAGAATAATTATGACGTATTCATTTATCACATACAAATAACCATCAATGAACTTCAAATTTTTAGTGCATAATGGTCATTATTTTATGCATTAAATGATATTCACATTTGTGTGTATTCGTTTTTGAATTTAATTAATAATGAAAATACACTGAAAATTTTAAAATATTATTTGCTCAAATAGTCCAGCTTTGAGGTGACCATTTATGATAACTTTTTATTATAATTATTTAATTTGTGAACGGTTAATTTGATTGTAATAGTCTAATGGTATACCATATACCAAAAAACATTATTGATTTCAAAATAATTTTAAATAAACATATATTATACGTTTTTCTGTCAATGATATATGCTGCATGAATATAAACACCATAAACTGCATGTAAAAATACAAATTAATTTTAAATAATTTATATTGATTGCATTAATTAATTTTGTATTAAAGCATTAACCTTTATCATATAAATTAATATAAAAGATGTTACAATATGTATCACCTTTTAACATTTAATTATGATGCCGGCTTGAGGCCCAGCTGATTTTGGCTCACATACAGAGGCCTAGCCAAACATTTGCTGGCATCACTCCCCACTCTATGCTTTATAAATGTAAATGTCAAAGTGTCGAATGCTATTCCTTAATAGAAATTTGTCGACTGCGTTTACATGGCGTAATTAATTGCTATAAATATAGTAATATTCTTATACATTAAGAATTAAGTACTGTATTCTAATATAATACACATTGTAGTTTAATATATCAAGAGATTGACGTATATATAAATTATAATGTAGAAATTTAATAAATGATTTTTATCTTGCATGCATCGATTTTGACCTTTTCAACTTCTCGAAGTTTTATCTTTTTTTATATAAGCACATCAGCTTTATAATAAATATTACAGCTTCATTTATTTTATGGCAATTATGATAACAGATATTATATAATATTATATTTTTTTATGATTGTGCTGTATTTTTTTTATTTTATTTTTGTGCAGGCTAAAAACACAGCATACTTGCAGTAAAAATTATTTACTAAATTTCTATCATGTTATTGATTGCTGGGTAAATCAGTTATATATAGTAGAGATATCTTTTAATAGAAATAATGATGATTGTAATAGAAATTTAGTGACTGAATTCACGTCATGGTAGAAGACTGCAGACGTCTTAGCAAACTCCTACAGACCACTCTAAAGAGCTCTTTGCTAGAAATTCGAGAGATGACTACGCATTTTAATATTTTGACCGTTCTCCTTTTTTTTTTTTTTACATTTTCGCTACTCATTTTTTTTTCTTCCTGGTGTTCTCAACCTTGAAGCGATTGGTCTCCGTCTAATTACAAGGTACATACTCTAGCTATACGACCATAATAATTATAATGAATGCATTGCTGAACCATACTACTAAATACTGGATAAAACAAGTTAAAGATTTTTGTGTCTGCATATTACTCGTTGTAATTTGTTTAAAATGATTATTTAGTCTCCTCGTCTATAAGGAAACTGTGTTAATTTTTTAATACAGCTCTCTCTCTTCATGCATTTATGATTTTGAGCTTGTAAATTTTTAAAATAAATTGTTGATACATTTAATATTAATACAAAATTATTATTTATGCATTAGACATTCAACGTAGATTTTATTTTGCAATACAGTAAAATAAAATAGCTACTGTTGTACAGCTTGGTATCTATAAGGACGTCAATGCTTGGTATCGACCCAACTAACTTAATATACATATATAAATGACACTGCAAAATACTGCAATCTTTCTATAGTTGTATATAGATATCATTTCAGTATCATCAGGACGCTAAAAAAGAAATTGGTGATAAAAATTACACTAATTATCATCGTATATAATGTCCTTGCATTGACGTCAAATCCCGAGTTTTAACGGCTGACTGCATCCATGTTAATTAATGAAGTCAAGCATAGGACAAAAAATTGAAAGACGAAGAATAATTTTCAGGTGAGCAAAATTTTTCAAATTTAGAATTATTCTGTTCACCATTTTTTTTTTTATTATTATTATTCTTCGTTTCAAAGTTTTGCAATACTTCTTTTTAATTTTTGCCTGCATGTGTATCTATGCGGCATTATATGCTCCTGTAAAGTAGGCTAATTTCGTTGCTCTTGCATTGTAAGCTCCCTTAAAGTTCACTCACCTCAAGGACAAACTCTATGTGCTCCTTTCCAGCAAATTTCGTCAATATTGTACTAAGAATTCGAATTTGATTGCTTTTCATCGTTAGCATCATGCAATACAATTGAATGCAATATAAGTGTTGATTAGCATTATAAAAGTATCGCAATATTTGTTATTATCTTTCAATGCAAGTCAGTAAGGCACAACTTGATATGAGTTTTCACAATAAATAAAACAAGTTGAGCGAGGAATTTCTTGTACGTACAAGGCAATAAAAGTTACACAAAGTAAAATTGCAACGTGTATCAGGCCAGCTGGTTCATAATGCGTTTCAAGATGTACTGTATAAAACAACCTTGAAAATCATTCTTTAGTAGACGCTAGAAAACGAGTTATATCAATAATTTTCTATAATATTTCATAGCATATCAATCCTTTTTCTCCATTTTTTGTATTTTTATTACATTATAATTATATTGCCTGTCTATCTCGTATTTTCAAATAAAATAATATGTGTTTATAATAAACATGTAATATATATTATATTATATAGTAAAAGTTTGAAAGTATAAGGAGATGCCTCGTCATTTCGAGATAATTAGAAAATAAATATACCGTGTTTATCGTAATGAATAAATAAATAAATAAATAAATAAATAAATAAATAAATAAATAAATAAATAAATAAATAAATAAATAAATAAATAAATAAATAAATAAAAATAAACAAAATATTTATGAAATATGGACGTGTAAAACAATAATATATAAATAGCAATCAACAGGTGCTAAAATTCTACTCTATTGATCAAATTTATTTTTGAAATAAATATTATTAAATTTTAACTTAATCAAGTTCATTTTGTCTATAGCAATGTGATGTCTTTTTACGCACTTTATTTGTTCAATTTCAGTAATGACATATTTTCATGTATTAGAGTAGGTAAATTAAAAAACAACATTTGTTCAATAAATTAAACAACTGTAGCTTTAATTAAATGTTCAAGATCTCTGCTTATTCCTTGTTTAAATTAATTTGTCGTAATTTCTTGATATCAAGTCAATGATATCACTTGTAAACATAGTAATATTATCTGCTGTAATTACTCATTACTCGATTCATTAAACTCATTACTCTTCTTGAGACACATTGATAACTTTCATTTTTTCTTTTTTTTTTTTTTTTTTTCAACGAGAGTAAAAGTACTGCATGTATAATATATAGTAGTGTAGTGTAAGAATACTTTATCAGACTGTATGCATTTTATGAATGAAATTTTTATATCACTGTGTTTACTTATTGTAATATACGATTTCATACTACTCTCTCTCTGATATATTATTTAATTATCATAATAATATAATGTTTAAATTTATGCGTTATTTATTTAGACCAAACTTTATATTTCTCAAGATCGTTTTACTTTATACAAAAAATTACACGAATGCCGGTATCATCTGTTCTATACCATTATTTATAGAGTTGCATCCGGAAGTCAAGTGTTAATCTAAAAAAAAAAAAAAAAAAATCACAAAAAAGTGTAAAAGTCAGTCACGCTTAGTTTTTAGGGGGAATATAAAATAATGTTGTTCTGCTGTAATACAAGAAGCAATAAGCTGATTGTAAATAAAACTGTGTCGGCTCGCCATTCCAAAAATTCATTTCACAGCATTTCCTTATTTCTAATTTTTTACTCGTATGTAAGTGAGCAAGTAATGATTACTGGCAATACAAGGTAATTTAATGTAAATTTGCTGCTATATTTTGACCTTGCCGCGTCATGTTAACTTGCTGTTTGTTGTACGAACCATTGCTTGCTTGACTGCCGGTAGTAGACGTTCACTATTATTATAGCATTGACGTAACCGTCATGTACATTATTTATATCATAGAAATTATATCAGCTAGTCACAAAGTTAGCGTATTAGTAATGAAAATTTGATACTGAATTCCAGTACTAAATTGAGTACTAAAAATTTCTAGGCTATATAATATGGGTGTGATTCACGAAGAAGTTAGCCATGCAGGTTTCCAACCAACGTTTAACTTAACCACGTTTAACTATACCTGTTTTATGTGTTAAATCACCTAGTTAAATGTGGTTAAGCTAAACGTGGTTAGAAACCTGGGGGGCCTTCAAATAACACAAATTACAACAATCCTAAAATTAAGACAGTCTTAGCGTATTCTTTATTGTTGCGCTAAGACAGTCTTAGGCTAAGTTTACGTTAAGTGGTGTTATTTGAAGACCCCCCTGGCTAACTGCTTCGTGAATCGCACCCTGTAGACCCTGAATATGTCCCTATAATGTTATGTGCAGTACCTATATACTACCTATTTCAAAAAGGTGTGCAGTGGAATAACAAATATGTAAAGGGAAAGGGCACGTATTTTTGCATATAAGGTGGGAAGGTTGCATCAATATCATGCTCCTTAAAAAACTTCATCTCTGATTTTTGCGAACTTCTTGCATGTGGGGAAGTTTATTAAAAATCGGGAGCTTTTGTTAAGGAAACAAAACATTAATGATAATTATAAATCTAGCAAGGAGTACAAACTTTTTAATCACAATTTACTTACAAACAAACATATAGGTGAAGGTGATTTGATGATATCTCTGTATCTCTGCTTTGTTATATCTCGAAAAAAATTGTAAATATCTTTTATGTTTGTACATGAACTGTAAATAATTTACGTTATTGTTTTTGCTGGTCTATACAGTTAAGTGATGAAATGTATTAATTTATTTAGAAATGCATAGTTTTAGAGTTGCATTGGTGATCATTCTTTCTCCAAAACATTATCGTTTCATATATAAAAGTATATAAAAATATATTAAAAATAATTAGGTAACTTCAAAAATAGTTTAATTTTGGAGAATAAATCATATTTCTTTGATAGTTAAATGCCTAAATGTGCCATAATTAATTTTCAATTTATAGTAATTTAAAATTTTACCTTCTTTAATAAAAATGTATCTTGATATTTTATTGACACAACTAACTTTATATAGATTATAATTATACTGTAGTAAAATGAGCATCACAACATACTTTTCTATAAAACTGTATTTTCACTGCCATGCGCATGCATTTCACTACTATATATTTATATTTCTTTTTATTTTCAATATGGTTAAAATATTTACTGAATAAAAAGTATAAAAACACCGAATCAGCATTTTATTATTATTTTATATTTTCTCTGCCATATTGCTGATTTTTTTTTTTTTTTTTTTAATAATCACCATGATCACCATGACTATGCTTTTAGTTAGCTCTAGTATAGACGTCATAAAAGTATACCCCTCTCCTTACGAGCTTCTTCAGTAGATACAATAGTTATGACGGTAGCATTAACCTTGCTCATACATGTCGACCTTGTAGAATAGTAATTAAGTCAATTCTAGCGTAAAAGTCATCGCTACAGTGCGTATTTACAAACTTATTATTATTATAAAATAAAACTTTATTTAGTAAATTTGATAATTTTTATTAATATAATATTATCTTTGGTCAGTTTTATTTTATGAGAAATATGATTGAAAATTAATTTAAATGACTAATGGAAATATTTAAATTCTATTTTATGGTTATATATAGTGATAGTTTATTATGGTATATAATAGCTTTGATTTAATTTCTACCACATTGCATGATAAAAGGTCTGTTCGTAAACCATGCCCAGAGTACACTTTCTACACCCAATCGACCTTATGTTCATTGTGAATAAAGTTGATTGGGTGCAGAAAGTGTACACCGAGCAGGGTTTACGAACAGATCTCAGTGGGGTAGGAAGTGCAGTGCAAATGACGTTACGATATTTGTTATACAGTATAACATTCGTAAACTTGCTCAGATTACTCCGACCAGGCAGAGCAGGGTTTACGAACAGGTCTACAGTTTATTTATTTTGCGTGCGTAGATATACAAAAAAATGGATATATTTTATTCACGAATTGTATATTTCTTGGATTCTTGTCTTCTTTTTTATTCAATATAGCATGCAAAGAATTACAATAATATATTACTATATACTCAACTTCATGTTCGTAATTTTCCAAATATTGTTTTTAATCTTGATATTCATCGCTAATATTCCCAATTTAACGTTTCTCTTTATAGATTTATTATGTTGATATGTTGACATATTGTTTTGATATAATATAGAGTACAAAACAACAACAACGGCTTATGTTAATTATCTACTCGTCGTGTTGTTGATATAATTTTAAGATTGTGTTTTTGCAAATCATTTTCGCACATAAATATTTTCACAGTTCTCACCCTAATTTCTACATATTTAAATAATAAATATGTCATAAATATTGTGTTGCAAGCAACTTACTTGCATTAATAGAATGTGTGTTTTTCATTTATAGATTGCAACTTGAAAAGGGTTTCGCACAGTTCACAACTTTCAATTTTTTTAACGATCAAAATATATTATATAATAGTAAAAATAAATTATTTATCCTTAAAGACAACTGAAAACTCATAAAGTAAATAATATTTTACTTTGGTATCGTGATATTCATGAATCAGTTTAACGTTAGTATAAACAGCAAATAATATAAAAAATAAAAAAATATATGTTTTCGTAAAGATACACAAGAAAATGAGAATCAATAATCATAAGAATTTCCTTACGTTTCCAGTATGTTCATCTGATTCTTCATGTTATGGATTTACGAACATATCTAATAATATTTACGTAACTGAACGCTTAATTGTTTTAATTATGCTAATTATGCGTAGTAAAGATACATAATTATCTATCTTCTATTGTCTCTCATTCATTCATGTATATTGTAATTGGATTGAATTTAATATTAAATTCTCCAGGGTCAAAGACCATACAAGATATCCGGGTCCTGCTGTAAACTTATCGTTAAAAAATATACACTGCCACCTTATTTTGCTAATTCTAAATTAGTAAAGTGCTTTCGCCTATTTATTCATTGGGAGAAGTGAGGAATTAATTGTCGGTGAAAACTTTTTACCATAATATTCGGAAATCTTGCATATTATTGATGTTATCATTGTTATAGTTTATTGATCTTTGATTCAGGGTTATATATATGTACTTTCTTTAATGGAGCAATTCAATAATAATATATACTACTCTAGGCTGTGCTTAAAATATTACCTCACGGCCTCGCTCTATAACTGTTTAAATGACAGTACAGGTCATCATCACTATAATGAGGGTGTTGAATAATTTTTCGCTTTGTCATTTACTGACATTACATTTTTAATTTATGGTATCTTTTCTTCAGTACATTTCCTCTATGAAAATATATACTCAATACTATGATAACTGAGAAATAAAATTGAATGCATGTTAATGCTTCAAAATGAAAGATTTGATAATGGTCAGTTCTTCTATATAATGTGTCTATTTTATGTTATTCAATGCATTTCAATGTATTGGACTTTCTGAAAGTCTCATTATGAGTCTTATGAGTTTTTGCTTGGCATGCATGGCATTGAACCTTCAAAGAAAGAAAAAAAAATAATAATAATTTTTTAAAAGTACTTTAGAATGATGGCAATATAATTTTATTTTTATATTTCAAAAGAGATGCTTGTCTGGGAGTTGTATAGGAACCAAAAACGTCCCTGATAAAGAATCTGAAGGGACGGTACATCTTTGAAAGTAACACTTTTCAATGACCATTGCTGAATTTTGTAGCCATAGTGGAGGGGTGCTCAAAATTCTCTTTAGGGGCAAAATGTAATTTTTTTTTCTGGAAAGGGGACTGTAAATTTTGGGGCCCAAGGTGAAAAGGAGGTGTGATTTCTCCCATGGCATATATTTCTGTGTTTTAGAACCTTTAAGGGGAGAGAAATGTTCATTGGACGATTTGGTGGCCGGCTTTATCATCCTTGCTCTTGCTCTCCTTAGCCCCCAGTGTAGCCATACTGTTTTTAATATGAAAGCCACTGACAAGTGAAATAAAAAAGTTCCTCATTACAATGATTGTGCCTTGTTGCAGGTTCTGTCTCTCTGCTGGTGACTGAGCAGCGATGGCGGAGGCCCACTCAGCCGTGGCCTTCTCGTTTGCGGTAACGCACGAGGGGGTTGACGTCAACTTCGACCGCGAGGTTCTCAAGCTTGTCTGGTACTCCGGTATCAGATCATGGAAGAAGCGGATGGCCCGTTTCAAGGTTCGTGCCCCAGTTGGTGTTCATTTAGATTGAGCCATAGTTCTTACAGACAATACTTTTTTTTTTCTTTGCAACAACGTAATTGATTATTGAGAACATAATAATTAACATATATAAATGATTCTTAATTATTATTATTATTAAATTATTTATTCAGTATTTAAACATTTTAAACCGAGGGACCTCTTGAAACTGCAAGTTTAACCACCATGGAGGTGGATAGAATTTGTTTACATTATAACACTCAGTCAATATTGTCAGGTAAAAAAAGGAGGAAGGGGTAGAGATTCTCAGTTGGCTGAAAGAAGATTCCTCATGTATTTTTTGCTTTGCGATCAATTCACACGATCATCCCCCTCTACCCCCAAGTGCCTTTAACTTAATATTGATGTATGTTATCAATGTTATCATTGTGATGTTACAGAACAGCGTGCACTGTGGAGTGTATCCCGCCCCTCTGCAAAGCCTGTGGGCAACTGTCGGTGCGCTAGCTGCCGTGCACTTCAGTGGCGTAGTGGCCGTGCCGTACGACATAGTCGAGAGAGTCGTCGCCCTCATGCCAGAGTAAGTGGAACGTTGCAATATCAGAGACAGCTTGCCAGTAGCAAGAAGGAACTTTCAGCTTGATCTCACTAGTTCAGCTGTTTTGCAAAATAAAAAAAAATGGTTAAATAATGTATAAAATATTAATATAATTCATAATTCACTATATTGTAATGAATTTAAAGTTTTGACTTTTACTGCACAGAATTAAATTTTTTAGTAAAAAAAAAAAATAAAAATAAAAAAAAAAAAAGCAACGGGCCTTAATTAATTAGTAATTAATAAAAGAACAAAAATACTAGGAATCATCAGTTCTAAAAATAACAGCAATGAGTTTAAATTAAAAAATGCATTTAATTTGGATATTAATTAAATACAGTTATCATACACGACAGTTGTGTCCCAGATCATTAATATTCTGACACACTTGCTGTGATTGGACAGCCATGACTAACGGTGCTCTCTGATTGGCTGACAGGCGGACGACGGCATGGCAGATGGTGGCGTGCTCGGTGTCTGGTCTGGGGGTGTGGCTCACGGTCATATTCTCCATCAGATACTCCCTGAAGCTGCTCTTCATGTACCAGGGTGAGTCTGAGGTCATTTTAGTACTAATACTGTATGTATTGATATTCTGATACCTGCAAATGAAAGTTATGGACTAATGTCACTGTACACACTATTGAATCCTAGCTAGTAATACTTTATATGGTGAAATTGTAGGGACTCTCATTGAAAGATTTTTGTCTGTTGCAAGTTTAAATTTTAAAAAAAAAGCAATGAAAATAATTTACAGGTGCATTAGAAATTGATTGATGTCTACGCCAAAATTTTCTTTGAGACCTTCTTTCCATATGTCTAAAACCATAAAAAGTCTTAGAACTTATCTAATGTCCACTTCTTGGCCTTAAAGTGACTTACAACAAATATGCAGGCTTCTGCTCTCTGTATATTCTTTTCATTTGGCAGGGAGACGATATGTAAATTCTTAGGAGCTTTAAATGGAAGAAGTTACCTGTATTTTTGTGTCATGTGTCTAACCTTCAGCTAACCCACAGGGTGGATGTATGAGCAGCGTGGACGAGGCAGCAAGGTGTCCAAGGCCACGATGGCCTGGCTAGCTTGCGTCAAGCTGCTCACCATGGGCCGCAGACCCATGCTGTACAGCTACCAGGGCTCTCTCCCTAAGATGCCAGTGCCATCTGTCAAGGAGACTATGAGCAGGGTGAGATGACAATTCAATTTTAAATTTATTGTTTATTATCTTTTAAGTTTCAAATGAATTGTTTTATTACTTACTAAGAATGAGTTTGTTAATTAAAATTTAAAGACTTTTAAAGTTTTGAATTTCTTGCAGTGAGAATATAAAACTATTAAAAGATTATGTTGGTAATATTAAATTTTCTATCTATGATACATTATTTGATCTCTAGCATTTTAGTTGAGGTAAAATTAACTATCTAAACTAAGTGTAATTTTCAGTTAGTTATGGTTAGAAGTGTTAACAAAATAAAAAAAGGAGAAAAATATCAAGTTATATTTACAGACTTTAAAATGCTTTCTTTCACTAAATGGTGAACACGACAATTTGTGGTGTGCCAACAGTACCTGCGTTCTGTCCGCCCTCTTCTGGATGATGGTCAGTACTCTCGCATGGAGAAGCTGGCAGCCGAGTTCGAGCGAGGCATTGCCGTCAAGCTGCAGCGCTACCTCAAGCTCAAATCCTGGTGGGTAAAAAATAGCTTGTAGAAAAAAACTGCAAGGCATTTGAATTTCTATAGATAGTTTGATGTTTTGGAAAAGAGCTGAATAATTATTAAAAATGTGCCAATCACTATCATCATAACAAATTGCTCCTGGAAGTATTCCCTATTTGTTTTTATTTCTTTCAACAACAACTATTACAGCTAATAATGTTTAAAACAAATTTCAACCTCCCTATTTTTAGAGGTCTGATAAAATAAAGAACTTTGTTCCTTCTGTGCTGAAACTACTATTTTGTGGTTATTTACATTCTATAAAAAACTGTGAGAATACCAAAAAATCAGTAGACTAGTATTGCCGTTATATCAATGTATTTTCTAACCTGTTGTTGTCTTCAGGTGGTCAACCAACTATGTGTCTGATTGGTGGGAAGAGTACGTCTACCTGCGAGGTCGTTCCCCTCTCATGGTCAACTCCAACTTCTATGGTATTGATGCCATTCTGATCCACCCCACCAAGATCCAAGCCGCTAGAGCAGCCATGACCATCTACTCCTGCCTGCTGTTCCGTCGAGCCATCGAGAGACAGGAGCTGGAACCAGTGAGTAGCCTGCTGTGACCCTGTGACCCAATAACAATGCTAGTCTCCTTCATATTGATCATTGTCACACAAAAGGTATCCAGTAGCTCACGAATGTAAACTTTGTCAGCATAGTGTTTGAAGTCCAATCGCCTCAAGGCAAAATTTGTATTTTTCAAATGACAATAGTTGATTGTACCTTATATTAGGGTTTATTGTAATTTTATTTATTTTTTTTTTTTCAGTACATAATAATCTCTACATAAAAGTAACAATAGCATCTAAAATCTTAATCCTATAATAATTTGTTGTTGAATAAAAAAATATAAGTTGGTTGTGAGTTGAATCCTTGAAATTTAAAATATATATAAAAAAAATGTGCTAACAAGTTCACAAAATGTTACATTAATTAATATTCTAATTCATCAAAATATGAATTAAAAATAAATCTATTGAGGATATCTCATTACTTTTTTCCCTCATTCTCACTCCAACTGCTTGCTTGCATCATTCTGATTTCCTTGTTTTCTCAGATCCTGGTGCAGAACTTGGTGCCGCTGTGCTCATGGCAGTACGAGCGGGTCTTCAACACTGTGCGATTGCCCGGCCTCGAGACTGACCGTATCGTCCACTACCAAGACGCCACACACATCGCTGTGTACCACGCTGGAAGATACTTCCGTGTGCCAATCTACCACAACCGAAGGATCCTCAAGCCTTGCGAGATCGAGATGTGAGTCAGAGGAAAATAAATTGTAGCATAAGAAGAAAGAATTATTCTAAATTTATTCTTTAGGAAAAAAAGGCTATTTAATTACAGAGGAATGGGTTAAAAAAATTGTAAACTCAAAGAAGCCTTTGTTTTTCTATGCATATTTTATGTTGATGGTTCTTTTCAGATTTCTGCCTACATGAAAATTTCATCAATTTGGTATTTTGATAAAAATTCACTCACACACTATTATACATTTTATATCAAACTCATAGAAGAGCTGTACATATTTTAGAGACAGATGGAATTTTTGCTTGTATTTAGCAGGTATGGTTAACAGAATTCAAGGGAAAGAGGAACCCCATGAGAGACTATTGTTTCTGATAACACAATCTATGTGTCCACAGTCAGATACAGCGAATCCTGGATGACACAAGCTTGCCTGCCAAGGGTGAGCAGCACTTGGCTGCCCTCACTGCCGGGGAGCGCAGACTGTGGTCCGAGACCCGTCACGCCCACTTCTCCCGAGGCATCAACAGAACGGCACTGGACACCATCGAGAAGGCTGCCTTCGTCGTGTGCCTTGACGACATCGAGTACAACTTTGACATGGTGAGCAGGCTGTCAAGTGTAGCTCGGTTAACATGGTTAAAACATAATGAAAAATTAAATTATCTTCTTAAGCTCAGGATTGTCATACCCAATAATACAAAGGAAGATTAACTCAATCAGTAACTTTGAGAGATTAATCACTGTCATTGGAGACTAAAGAAATCTGCTCAGCCATCACAAGATTTAATTATTGGAAATTTTATTTATTACTATTTTTTCCCCGTGTTTTAAGATTTTATAATTTTATTTTAAATTAGCCAATCTTGTTACTACATCCTCACCCTTTTTTATTGACATTTTTATTAATTTATTGTCTGCTTTGATACAGAACGACCCAAGCAAACTGGACCAATATGGCCGCTCTCTGCTGCACGGCAAGGGGTATGACCGCTGGTTCGACAAGTCCTTCACTCTCTGCATCGGCACCAACGGCAGGGTAAGTCTCTGTGCCTTGTGGTACTGCTTCGATTATGAAATATTTTCAATATTAATTTTAATTATCTTTGCTTACAGATTGGTTTCAATGCAGAACACTCATGGTAAGTCGACTAAAGTGATGGCAACATTAAGTTATTTTTTAAACATGTTTGACAGCAACTTTGATCTAAGTTTCCATAGTTTTTAAGCAATGCAAAAAAAAGCTGCACTTTATGGCATCTAGACACAAATTGTCTCCTCAGAATAAATATTTACTTTACTACAAAAAAAGTTGATGAAACTTATATTGAGATACCGTTAAAGTTACATAAAAAAATGTAGTTCTATTCTGAGGCGATTAAATCACTGTCAACTTTTTACACAAAGCGTTAGACTGTCGAAGTAAATCAGGGCAACTGTTATTTGTAATGAAGGTTATGTTTTATGCTTAGAGACTAGAATCATATAACTCATCTTATAAAATAGTACAGTTCTCTACAGTTGTCTTGATTTGTATTTAATAGCTTCATTATTGAATGATTGGCATAATTTTTAGATTGTGGTTTCTTTAATTATGTACATATTTAAGTTCTTGTATTTTTTTATACATGTTTAATTTATTAATGTTATTATATTAGTAAATTAAGACTAGATTCCTGATTTAAGTTGTTGAGTCTGCTTTTTATTTTCATCCACTATGATGGAATGAAGATGGCAAATGTATAGTCTGTATAAAAAACTGTGTTATTTAGTTTCTCCTTATATATTATATAATATTTTTCAAATTAATACATAATACAGCTGCCATTTCTGTTTCCAGTTTATAAAATAATTAAAATAAAATAAATATGTCATGCGCTGGCAAAAATGTTAGCTAGTTTGAGTCTAAAACATTGAAAGAGTATTAGAGGTAGGAGGGTATTTACAAAAAATACTTACTGCTATCAAACTTTGTGTAGAATTATGTTCTGGATTATATTAAGTATGATAATTAGTACTTATCTACACCCTGTAACATTTAATGTGTTTTTTATCATGTTCATGCACTTGTTCACTATTGATAGATAGTTTGTAACAAAGAGCCTCCTTACTGATCAAAAATGATCCAAAGTACTCCCAAACATTCATGGTAAAAGCCAAGTTAAATATAAAGGCCAGTGTATATATTTATGCTACAGTACTTTGATATCGGATAACACATGCATCATAGCATAAATCTAGACAATATGGGCATGATTCACGAAGGAGATATTCAGAAAATAATCAGGTTTCTCATCATCTATGTGTGGTGTCATTTAGTAAATAAATACTAGCCATGTCTAGTTGAGTTTTTTTGTTATCATCCTTCATGAATAGCTTCATATTTAGTAGCATGTTTATAACTGAATGTAATTGTGAATCAATTTTGAAGCTAAAGCCGTTTGTAAAAACCCCTTGTACTGTAACAGTAAGATAAAATTTTAAATCTTCATTGGTATGAGACGGTCCCATGCAGTGTAAGATTGTGTCGATTGAGGTGTAATATGTGACATTTCAGGGCCGACGCTGCAGTGATGTCACATCTGTGGGAGTTTGTTCTGAGCGAAGAAGTAGAACTGCACCGGTAATTGGCGAGCTGTCGTCATGACAACGCCTCTGTTGCTTGCTTCTCTGTTGCAGATACTTGTCTCCTTTCTCCTTGCACCGTAGGATGTGAGATGACAATAAAGCACATTTTCAGTTAATTTGTCACAATATTTTTGATAAAGAATTTTATGATAAATAAAATAAGATTTCTACATAATTTAATTTGTAATTATTTGCTGATTGTGTTTAATCAAATTGCAACTTATTTATTTTAGATCATATTTTCAAGTTTTAATTGTCACTTTTGAAACCTAACATTTCAATTTTTAAATTGCTAATTTTTGTTTTTACAGTCTCAAATCGCAAAATTTGTTTACAGAAAAGTGCTTTATTTTGCTCATATTCTACACTTTATGGTATTCAGGTTTTATTATAATTTGTTTCTTTTCTTTATTTTCAGTTTCTTCTTTATTGCATTAATTTCTCTTATTCTTATTTTTTTTTTTTTTTTTTTTATAATTTATTTAATCAGGTTTTAGGTTTCTTGGTTTTGTACATATGGGGTATGCGGTGGATGTTATAAAAAAATGTTAGCTTTAATTAATCTTCATTGCAATGCAGAGCTTAGCTTAAAATATAACTCTGCTATCAGCAATGCTTTCTACATCCTCCTGTGTGTTTCATTACCAGGGCAGATGCACCTGTCTTGGGTCACATGTGGGAATTTTGCCTCGGAGAAGAACTCACCAATGGGTAAACAGAATCAATTTTATCTTTTTTTGTAAACGTCCCAAGTTTTTATTTATTTTTAAATGGGTTATTGTTATTGGACACTGTATAAAAATTCTTGCATGGATTTTAAAAACAATATTTGAAAACAAGTAAATGTTTTGCTATTAAGGTTATTGAAAAAAGAGTAATTTACTTTGATTGCAAAAATGGTTTAACTTGTTTTCAAGTCTGAGTTATTAGAGATAGTCTCAAAAGTCCTTTAAAGGTGCATAAAACACTAAATAAAAGGCTGTAGAAATGAAGATTCTCTTTCACCTGGCTGGTACTGTTAGTTTACTGATGATATCATATTCTGATTAAAGATTCAAATTCCAAACTTCATCTCATTATAAAGAGGGGTAAATATTTGGAAATATATGTAGTATGTATAACATCAGGTGAAAGAGAAAAATTAAACCTATATCTTTTGTCAGAAGTTTTATGCCTCTTTAAGCTTTTCTGTTGTTTTGCATTCAGGCTAATAAGTTAAAATTTATCACTCGATTGAATAGTTGAAGTCCAACTTTAAATCTGGCTTAAGTTTCTTGGTTATATCAATAAAATTAACAGTTAAACCTGACTTAAAAAATAGACCACCTATGTAATTGAGTGAATGTTTTTTTTTTTTTTTTTTTTCCATGAATTTGATATTTATTAAATTACAGTGTGTGTCCGTTCAATTTAATTGTTTGGGTTTCTTTGTTTTAATTGTGAAATTCTTTTCCTACAACCAAGTTTAAAAATTCGGCTTTTAAAAAGTTAAAAATATTATTTTCTTCCGTCGACGATTTAGATCAATTTTAAAAGGATTGTTGTAAAAGAATTTCACTAAATATTCCATTAATTTTAACAGACGTGAACACTAACTGTTCATCCTTTTTTTGTGTTATCTCTCGGAAATTTTTTAGAATTGATTGGTGAGTTTTATTATCTGTTAATATTGCTTTATTAGTTCTTTGCTTATCTTTTCTTTTTTTTTTTTTTCTACATCTTTTCAATTTTATTAATATTTTTTTCTCTCACTCTTTTCTTAAAATTTTATTTTTTCTATCCTTATGCACTAAAGTATTTGCAATACATGTTTGTAATGGCTATCAATGCTTCTAATGTTAGAGGTTGATGGCGCTTTGCATGTTAAGATTAAAGTAACAGAGGCATCTATGTAAATAACAAAACTAATATTTAGTATATTGCTTTATGTTTATGAATTTATGACAAGCTTGAAATGCAATATCGAACACTTGTTTTAAAATAGTTGAGGTAATGATAATTTTTCCTTTAATTTATTTATTGTGCTACGATATTGTCTTTCACATGTCATCGCCTAAGAATGCATTTCAGGTCATTAAAAAAAAATGATGGTATGTTATGTTCATAGTATTTAAGGTTCATAAAATATTCATATATATTTTTTTAATTATTCTGAAATGCATTCTGAGGTGACAAGTACATTAATATTTAAACAATTTAAGGGCTTTAGAATCATTAAATTGCCATGTGAAATATTTAACATTAGCACAAAATTAAATTTTAAATGTTATACCCACTTACATAAATAGCAGTCTTTAAAGTTTTATTTTCCACATCTGAGGCATTTTCAAATTTTAATTATAAAATTGAAAACAAATTTTGAAATTTAAGATAAAATGAAGTATCGACCTCAAAATTTTTTATTGCAGAAATGGATAGAGGGTGCAAAAATATGCTACTCTGAATTTTTTCAGATTTTTCTGAGACCGGGAAGTATTTTTAAAAAATTATTGAAAGTTCATTTTGATGACGTCACGAGGCGCCTCTCTTCAAGAAAAGGATAGGACATTAACGCCCGTGACGTTATAAAACGGACTTTCAATAATTTTTTAAAAATACTTCCCAGGCTCAGAATAATCTGAACAAATTCAGAGGAGCATATTTTTGCACCCTCTATCCATTTCTGCAATAAAAAAATTTGAGGTCGGTACTCCATTGTCACACTATTATTTCTCTGTAATATCAGAGATCAATAATTATTGACTCAAGGTTAAATGTTAAATTAAATATTTGCTTTGGAAGTAAATTTTTTGTTCATTATGTATATCTCAAGATTTCAAAATTTATAAATTTTTAATATTTTTTTTTCTTGCATTTAATAGCAGACTGCATATTTAATAAATTCATAATGAGTTATTTTGAGTTAAATTTAAAAAATTCAATGTGGCTGCATAAAAAAGTCATGGTCCTGATTTGTAATCTTAACAGTTAAGCCTTTTAACTGAACTCAAAAGTATTCTGGATAGCTGAAACCTCAACTTTGTTTTAACTTTCAGATACTTAAACATTAAGTATCTCATTAAGTTGACTCAGAATTAAAATTTTATGACTACAAGAAAATTAAAAACAGGGATTTTCAATCTTATCAAATGTGATAAAGCAGGTATAGGAGGATCAAGCCGATCAAGTTTCCATCATATCTCCTTGCAGTTATCCCATCTTTAATTATAAGTTTTAGGTTACCATACACAATCGAAGGCTTTAATCCTCAAGATTACAAATTAAATACTGATGTTTTTTATTATGCCATATTGATATTTAGAGGGGGTATTCAGAACATTTGGAGTAGATTTGAGCCTAGATATTTTTACTACTTATGTTATATTAAATTTCATTACTAGATAGCAATGGTGTGTGTCGAAGTAGGCATCCAGCAGTGATTGTCTTAATGTCGCAGGTAGATGAAAAAAGTTGCATTGCCAAAGTCACCTCACATTTACCTTCTCTAAGGACGAACATTGCAAGGCCTGCTTCACCACACACTTTTGCTAAATACAGTCTTTCAAACAAGAAGTTGTTTGAAAGGGAAGTGCCGTCAATGACATAATAAATTACATAGTTTCTGTTTCCAGTAATCAGCAATGGGAGGAAAAAATAAATACAAACTATGTAATTTTCAGACTGAAACTCTCTCTTGAAAGACTGTAAAATCTGGTTCTAAAAATATCTTGGCTCTGTCTTTTGTGAACAATTTTACTGTAATTAATTACTAACTTTAAAGATCTCCTCCCATATCTGTTGGGTAATGTTAGAAACATTTTTCAAAGACATTTTCATGTACTAACGTACATTACTGCCTTAGGTACGACGAGCTTGGTCACAACCTCGGCACTCCCGAGTTTGAACCTCCCTCCCCCACTCGTATTCAGTGGGACTTGCCCGCTCCTTGTGTGGAGACAATCGAGGCTCAGTTCCTCGCGGCGCAGGCTCTGCTTGGTGACGTCGACCTTCGCATCTACGTCCATGACCACTACGGCAAAGGCCTCATGAAGAAGTGTCGAGTCAGCCCCGACGCTTTCATCCAGATGGCACTGCAGCTCGCCTACTATAGGGTGAGTGGTATTTAATGTTTAAGACCTTGTGAACAATAGTGCATATCTTTAAAGTTTTTCTTCTATTTTTTGAAATAATGGATAATGGGCTTATTAATATATACAGTATATAACAGAACTATATATTGAATAATATGAGGTACTGGCAACTGTCATATTCTCTGCAGGTTATCAGTGAAATGTTGCCAATACTTTTGTTGATTTCTGTTATAAAGTAATGCTGACTATACAAACTGACAAACAGAAAAAACATAAATTTTCTATCACTCACTTTTCTTTATTTTTCCTCATCCTGATTGAGAACCGCCTGCGAAACTTGATTGAACTTGTCTACATGAAGCTAATAATGATGTTGACAGGACGCTGGCAGGTTCAACCTGACGTACGAGGCGTCCATGACACGTCTGTTCCGAGAAGGTCGCACGGAGACAGTGCGTCCTTGTTCCATCGAGAGCTCTGCCTGGGTCAAGTCCATGGAGGACAAAACATGCTCGGTGAGTAATCTTGGCACAAGCAGATGTAGACACGAGTGCAATTATGAGTTTCATACTGATTTTCAGCTCATAATTGCACTAATATAGCAGACTGTTCATTATTGTACATGATCGTGGTAGGCAAGTAGTTTCATTGCTCCAGACAAAGGACAATAGTATACAGTGACATGTTATAATTCTCTATACTAGATTTTTGTTTTGTTTTATTTTTTAATTCTTCTTTATGTTTAAGTATTCCTTTTTTACAAGTTTCTTATTATTTTTATAGTTTGATGTAACCAATGAAAAGCATTGTGATTGTAAAATAAAAATACCAAAATCATTTCAGATTCTCTTCAATAAATTTTGTGCCTAGACCGGGTAAAATTATCATTTAAAAAATTGATAAAGCTGTTTAATAGTTATGACAGTAGAAATTTTATAGATTAAACTTAATGATAATGATTTTTTTTTTTGTGTGTGTGTATTTTTTAAGCATAATTTATTATTTAAACAGCCTTGTTACTTTCCCGCCACAAGCCTCCACTGATGTTTTTCTTTTTGACAGAGGGAGGAGAAGATCAAGCTGCTGCAAGCCGCGTGTCTTCGTCACCAGAGGGGCTACCAGGATGCCATGTGCGGCAAGGGCATCGATCGTCACCTCTTCTGTCTGTACGTCGTGTCCAAGTACCTCGAACTTGACTCTCCCTTCCTCAAGGTAAGGCAGTCCTCGGAACAAAGTGAGAATCAGCTGTTTGCCAAAGTTCTAATTTATGAGTATTGTATTTCAAATGACATTGGAATAAATTTTTAATATAAGTACATGCTGTAATTTTATTTCTATCTGTCATTACTGCCAAATTTTGTATTTCTTTCTAGTTAAAATCAAACTTAAATATTTTAATATAAGGTTTTGATTGTTAGATAGGTACAGTAGGATTTTTTAAGGGTTAGTGTCCCAAATTCTTCTTACAAATTGAGAGATTTATAAGATGTTGAATTATAGATAATAACTGTTTGGTCTGTTAAAACCAAAAATTTGTAAATTCCAGTTCAATTTCCCATTTCAAAACACTTAGGGACAGGGAATATGCATATTATCTTCATCCACAAAAAATCACCCTGTTAGTTTAAGCAACTATTGGTAGTATTTAACAATTGACTTGACATGCTTGTTGATTCTTGCAGGAGGTTCTGAGCCAGCCCTGGAGACTGTCGACGTCCCAGACCCCCCACGGCCAGACTTCTCGGCTCGACCTCAACAAGTACCCCAAGTGCATCAGCGCAGGCGGAGGTTTCGGACCTGTAGCAGACGATGGCTACGGAGTGTCGTACATCATCGCCGGGGAGGACCTGCTCTTCTTCCACATCTCTAGCAAGAAGAGCTCGCCAGAAACTGTAAGTCATACTTCAGATAAATTGCTTATTTTCAATTTACCTTTTTATCATTGACAGTTCGAGCGGTGCTTTTAAAGCATTAAAAAAAATTCAAAGAAAGATTCATTGTAAAAGATACAGTAGGCCAGTCCAATGGAACCAGCTTGTAGCTTAGAGTTTATTACCTGACTACAGAAATTGATACACTGACTTCTTCTATTAAAAATAATAAGGATAATTTGTCCACACAAAATGAACCATCAAACAATAGGGCCTTTATTAGTGTAGCAAAATCAAGAATTTCCATAATTTTCAAATGGCAATGTCCTCTTCTAAAATAAAACGTGGAATAATCCATTTTATTAAAAGATGCAATTTTGCTTACATCGTAAGTTTATCTCTTCTTTCAAGTTACTTTTAAATACATGACAGATTTTCTCACAAATTGATTTTTTTTAATAATTTGCAAGCAAATTTGATATAAAAAAGTTTATCGGAGTACAGGACTAACTGCAACTTATTACTGATACTCTTGCATACATTTCTTTTTCAGTTTAAGATTAAATATAACAGCAGGTTTTAAGAAATTGCAATTAATATCAACATTCATTTTGTTTGACAGGACTCAAGCAGATTTGCTCGCCAAATTGAGCGATCACTAGCCGACGTCAGGACTTTATTTGAAGGCAAGTGAACTTCGTAGCAGCGACTAACCGAAAAAATCCATCCAGTGAACTCCAGACCCGCCGGAAACGGAAATCTCTAAGCAGATAGACATGTACTTCTTGCAGAAAATGAAGTTTACTGCAAGAGTCAAGATGGAAATTGAGCTTTTTTGATATAATTAGGCCTAAAAATGTATTTCATTCAAAAGTGTGTTGTATTTTTACTTAACAAAAAGTTGTATTTTCTTTTTTGTTTATAATGATAAATATGTATATTTTTGTTGTAATGACTTGATTTTTTTGTTTTTAAATGACTTGTGCATTGTAAAATTACAAAGACCGTATAGATCATCGTGTGGTGAAGTTCTAGAAAGAAAAAAACAAAAAAAGTTTGAATAAGCATATAACTCATTGGTGTTGGCTTGAAAGCTTTTGTCGTCATTAGGGCAGTATAGTCTCCACCTATGAAAATTTCCCTCGCTAGGGAGATTTTCCAAGGTGAGGAGTGTACAAGCCGTATTTTTTTACTAGGAACTCTATTAGTATATCGTTATCTTTTATGCACGGTCTTTTGAAATAACAACAAGTTACAATTTGAATCTCTATTTTTATTTCAAGTCTATTGTTTGATGTTAATTTCAAAATTATATATTTAATACTTTTGATTTATGCTCTAAAATAATAACCTTGTGTATTGCTAAATGAAAAAGCTGCTAAGATAGCAATACCTATCAGTACTGTGAGATAACAGTTAAGTAATTTATTTCAATGGTCTGGTATATATTTGTAGTTTCTATTGTCCCTCCCCCTCCCCCCCAAAAAAAAGCCTATAAAACACAAAGTTTTGTACCAATAATTATAGGCTATCAATGTGTTATTTATATTTTTCTTGTTATTGTTTTTCATTGATGTTAATATTATTTTTAAGTTTCTTTAAAAGTTCATGATTTTATACCCTGACTCCACGGCACAGTTGGGCACAGTTAGGTGCCAAGTTCAATCTTGTGTTCTATTAACATTGTAATTTGAACTTGGCAGCCCGGTTGTTAATCCCCTTGTGCTTCGGCGCAATTGTGAAATTCACAGAGGTACCTAGTCAAAGACACTTGGCTGAACTGTGATTCTCACAAAATGGCCGAACTGTGAAAATCACAGTTCGACCAATGGTTTAGACTTGGTAGCTCTCCCCCGCCCCTTCTCCTTATTAATTTTTTATTTTTTCATTTCATTAAAGCTAATTAAGTTAACGTATTACTAAAAAAATGTAGTTTTTTAAATATTTTTATTTTATCATGGTAATTAACAGAGTACTCTAGCATAAAAAATTAAAACATTGATGCTAGCAGCTGCAACTCTTTTGTCTCTATCCCGCATATTGGCGGCCATGATGTCTGGTGATAGAATCCACTAATCAGCATTTCATGCAGCAGAGTTGAATTCATTGCCTGTAAAATTATGAAAATGAGATTATAACACACATATGAAAAGATTTTGTAAATATTTAACTCACCACATAAGTAGCTAGCCTGGGCATAACTTCCTCAGTGTTGAAAGAAAAGAGAGAATTCAAGGGGGCGGGCTGGGCTGGAGAAAGAAAAGCTATGATAGGGCCTCTCATGATGTTAGAATTTGTAATAATCGCACTGTAAAAAAGAAGCAATTTATTAGAAAAAAAAGAACTTTGCTATTTCAATATACTTTTTAATATATTTCTTACCTTCTTTAAAGACTGCAAAGCAGACTTTTCCAATAAAAAAGAGACAGCATCTCTGTTTTTGTTGACAATGACACCCATATCATATGTTGTATGTTGCTTTTTTTTTTCTTACTTCAATTTTTTAGAAACAGATGGCGCTACCATCCGGGTATAAATTTTTTCAAAGTCCAAAATTAATAAAAAAATTTGATAATAATTAGATATATTGCCAATGTAGTTTATTTAATGAAAAAAAATATCAGTTGGATATTATATATATCAATTAAAGCATCATTTAAGCCCCTTCTAGTTCATAGTCGATACAACTTCAAAGAGTGTATTCAATGTGCCAAGTTACGCCAAGTTTAGAAAGCTAGGATGCTCTGGGGTACCTAATATAAACACTGTGCCCTACTGGATACTCATGGGCATTACAGCTTACCTAACTGTGAACCTTAACTGTGCCCAATTGTGCCCTACTGTGCCGTGGAGTCAGGGTATCTAAGCTAAGAAACTTGAAAATAAAAATAATAGAAATAAAGTTCTTACTATATATAAATAAAAGGTGCTTGAATATTAGTTGGATATTATAAATATATTGAGATGTGTAGGGATAAAATATTAAGGCATTATTTAAAGTGTATTTTAGAGAATGACTGCAGTTGGTTTTAATAAATTGCCTTAAATTAGCCAAATATTTGTTAGTACTTTTTATTGGAAAAAAATTAATTTCTACTTAATTATGTTGGAAAATATTATTATTTTTTTTTTATTTCATTGTTTATTACATGATATTGTACCAGCCAGGGATATTCATTTTTAAACTTTCACTTATAGCAATGTAAATTCAGTTAAATTAAAGGAGTTAACTTATTTGAAACATGATAAAGAACATAAATGGGTACTGGACTGATAAATCAAATAATAAAACAAATTAATGTTAAATCAATAAAATCTTGCCTTTATAAAAAATAAAAATGTTTTATTTAGGCAGCTTATTAAAGTATTTCATATAAAATGTGCTACATATCATTTCAATACTATATATATAAAAAAAAATAGTTGATTCATTTTGCATTTTTGTTTGTTCTTTGTCCATTTCACTGATTGTTTAAGTTTTATCCCCTTAATTATTTTAATATAATTTATTGTTGATATTATTATTTGATACATACATCAAACCAAACATTAATAAAATAATAAAAAGATTGAATATTGTGAATTGTTTGTTTTTTCAGAATTTCAGTAACTATATTATTTATAATCAATCCGACAAAATTATGACGCTGAATTTTTTTTATTTGCCATACAATATTAATTGAATAGAAAGTGATGTTAACAGAGTAGGAGCAATACCGGTAGTAATGTAGTTTAAATTTTTTAATATTCTAATGATGATGCTAAAATTTTGAATATCTTTATAAAATTATTTATTATTATTATTATTTTTTTTTTTTCGGTAGCAATAAGATTTGGTTCATACATTTCATTACCACATCCACTCTCTTGTTTTTAAATCTATTCTAAAAAATGCATCAATATTTCAATTATTTAGTTATTATGCCAAACACATTAACAAAGTGCTCATCATGACTTTTTGTTCTTGTTGTTTTCAATGGTTGGGATTTTTACTTTATTCTTGAAGTAGTTTTTCATTCTTTGTATAATATTATTTACAATTTATACATTTTTTTATTAAATACTAACGGAGAATATTTCAATTAATTTTACTGTAATATTATTGTCATATAAAAATATCACAACATTATTTTAACTTTTTTTCTACTAAAAAAATGAAAACTACTTTCAGTTAAAATGTTATCCCAACTAGTTTGAATATGTGCTGATTGAAAACAAAAAAGCACTAAACCTGTATTATCAATGCAAGTAATGATAAGTTAATAAACAACTAACAATGCAATTAATGTATGCATCTGCAATTGAGTGATTGTTTCTTTTTATTATTGTAGAGCACTCATAAAATAAATTTAACAAATTAAATGTGAGATTCATAAATTTTTATAAATATTGTTAACAATATTTTAAAAAATTTGAAATGTATCAATAATGAAATGATTTCATGACAACGGTAGATCCTTGAACTTCCTCTCACTTCCGTTCCGGACAGTTTAGGACACCCTAAAGGTGTCATCAACATTTCTGCACGCAGCCATTACCCTCGGCCTCCTCACAACATGGGACCTCCTTCCGTCCCCAATAATCAAAGGCTGCTTCCGATATTGTTTCTATAAAATATTTAATTACAACATTCAATTGCAGATCATTTTAGGCTACATATTATAATTATAGTTAATAATTTTTAACATCATTTATTGAATTGTTTGTATATTAGATATAGCAGAGTATTTTTTACCTCTGGTCATGGCTTAATTGTTTTTATGATTATTCATTTTGATCTTTTTAATAGCATGTGTATTGAAAATGAACAAAAATAAAGTTAAAAAAAAAATAAATAAACTGAAGAATTTTTTTACATTACATATCATTTTTCACTTTTCAGCCTCATTTAATTTTATTCTTGTAGTCCTATATACTGTATAATATATAAAAGTGAAGTAATTTTTAATTTTTTATTATATAAAAATCTACAAAAAAGATGAAAATGGGAGTTCAATTTCTTATAATTTTTAAGCAGATATTAAACAATTATGAATAGTATAATTTTAATTATATTAATTAATTGTGATTTTTTAAATACATGATCGACACACTGTAAAAGTAAGTAAAAGTAAATAAGTCCGCATAATTTTAATGTATATATATATATATATATATATAATATATATATATATATATATATATATATATATATATATATAATATATATATATATTATATATGTGTGTGTGTGTAATATCCTATTTATATCAATGAAACATCTGAAAATTATTAATGAATTTCCATTTTAGAGCCAAAATAAGTCAGAAAATATTGAAGATTCATAGATTATTTTTATTTCCATAGATCTTTATTTTGCATTTATTGCTTTTATATACCTTTTTGACTAGTCGAAGTTGAGTGTAATATAAAATTTTGGATTTCCACCATTGATAATTAATTAAATAAAAGTATGTTAGTTATATGTATATAATTAATTAAGTATATATTATACAATGTTTAATAGTAAATACATAAATATATTTATTTTAATATGGCATTAATACATAATATTAAAATTATATGTTATTTATAAGAAGTATGAAGTCTTTTCAATTATTATATTATATAGGAATTAATAGGCCTGTTCGTAAACCCTGCTCCGTGTACACTTTCTACACCCAATCGACCTTATATCGCATGTACATAAGGTCGATTGGGTGCAGAAAGTGTACACCGAGCAGGGTTTACGAACAGGCCTAATATATAAGGAAATAAAAAAAAAAAAAAAAACGTAATTATTTTGAATTGTTCGTATGCCAAAATAATTAATATATTATAGTGTCATTTGTGTAAGAATCTGTTGATTGAAGAGTATAAATATATATATGTAATAACCAGCGATGTTTCAATATTTATTAAAAATTAAAATATTGGGAAATTTTTATTTATTTTTAATTAATTATCTTTTATATTTTAATTTTTATAACTTTCATTTAATTTTTATAATTGAATTGCTTGTAAAATATTTATTTATTATATTATAATTAAATATATTAAGGTTATACATAGGAAATTAAAAATATGCGTTAATTATTGAATTAAAGATAAAAGGTCGAGCGTACACGTGACGCAGTGCATTTACCGCGGTTCTCGTCAAGATTATAATATATATTAATATATACTCTTGGTCTTAATTGTGTTCTCGTTAGATCACCGAAGTCAAGCAACGACGAGCGTCACGGTTATTATAGTGTATTATACGTATTTTTTATATATATTATATATAATAAATAATAATATATAATTATATATTATATATATATATTATCTACTCTTGGATGCTGGCGGGTGATCACCGCTTCAATTAAAAATTACGGCGTTAATTAATTCTTCCCCAGGCTTTGGACATATTCGCTTTTTGGTCCATTGAGAAAAAGTAGAGGTGTACGCGTGTACGTACGTGTCCGGCTGTCGCTGTCCTGATCCGCGACCTGACTCCTCATGATCGACGCTTGACTCCGATCCTGAGGTTTTTCCACGGTTCCGATCCCTCTAGCTCAGTCTCATGCGCCTCAGCGAATGCTAAGACGCATAACAGGCCATAGCCAGCATCCTTTCCCTATACCTTATCCCTACCCCACCCATTGCCCCACCGCGATCGATCTGGAAAAAAAGTTTTTAATATAAATACAAAAAAAAAGTAAATAAAAAATCAACTTTTAATTAATTAAGGGTAAGGTAACGCCACCAATGTTAAAAAAAATCCCTCTCACAAAAATTCTGAAAAAAATTTAAAATGTTCTCCTCTATACCCCCTATCAGTACCTAAAATATCAGGTATACAAATACGATCTAGTTTTTGAGTTATGAAATTTTAAAGTTGACTACTTTAACATGGAGAAATGAAACTCCCATGTTAAATTGGTCAACTTTAAAAATTCATAACTCAAAAACTAGATCGTATTTGTACACCTGATATTTTAGCTACTGATAGGGGGTGTAGAGGAGAACATTTTAAATTTTTTTCAGAATTTTTGTGAGAGGGATTTTTTTTAACATTGGTGGCGTTACCTTACCCTTAAACACTCGAAACATTTTTGCCGCTTCAATCGGATAAGTCTGCAAGTTATTTCTCTTTCAACCACTAGATGGCGTTTGGATGATAATTTCTGAGAAAAAATCTTCCCGCTTGTTCGGTAATCCGTTGAGAAACACGTGTAGTGAAGTGTGTATGTAAATAAATCTAATTATTGACACTTTCCTGTAATTTGAAAGCTATTTATCAGTGTGAGTGCCTCAAGAAACAAACGGAGTCGTAGCAAAGACGTGGATTTTGTGATTGCTGTAATGGTGAGTGTTAAAATTGTGTTTCTCTTTAGGGTTTTGAAGGTGGGCTACCAGGACAGCTGACTTCGATTTTGACATCTGTCTCTGCAAGTTTCTACCGTTTTATTCTTTTATTGAAAACCCTAATTGTTTATTTTATGAGAAAATTTTAGTGTGCAAGTGCAATAATGATTATTGGCTGATTAAAGCTGATTCTTCTCCCTTCTGGTTCTACTGTATTGTAGCCACCAATTTTTTTTATTATTATTTGTAAAAAAAAAATTGTCAGCGATCGAGTGCGGTGCCGTGCCTTATATTATATGGCATTATATGTTATATGCCTACAAGAAGAAGATGTATGCATATAATATGCATATTAGAGTCAGGCGCGGACCCAAGGGGGTGGCTGGGGGACTGACCTTCTTCCCCCCTCCCCCTCCCCCCGAAATTTTGGATTTAACGTGGGCATATGAGCAATATACCGGTACTGTAGGAAGAGGCATTTCCCGCACTCCATTTTTTTTTTTTTTTACATTATAGCCACCGAAATTTGGTTCTGGATCCGCGCCTTGCCGATTTTATTGCCGTGTTCCGCGCCAAGATTTCTCTACAAATTGTGCAGAGAAATCTTGAGATTATGTACGTACCGGCTACTGGTACGATTTATATCGTATAATTCGTATATATGATGCAGCCATATAAATTCAAATTAATAATTGAATTTGAATTATTTTGCCACTGGCCTATGGCTGCTCATCAAATTGTATAGTATTAAATAATATTTATAAGTCATACAGGGTCATGTATATATATATATATATATATATGATATACTGTAATTATTATGACACATGCAGTATAATAATATACAGTTATATGGGTAGAGTATTCTCTATTGGGTAGTGGGTACCACACAGTAGTCAATATTTAGATTATTTAGAGTCTGGAAAATTCCAAATGGAGAGTTTGCCATGCACAGCGCCACAGCCCCTACGAAAACCACCCTCTACCCTCTTTTTTTTCTATAGAATACAGACCCTTCTTTATTCTCGATCCATTGTCATTTTTCTCATGAGAGGGTCCTGCCATGCGCCCCCTGCACCCTAATACATACAAATACATAGCTAGTGTATAACGGGAATTTTATGTTTACATTTTGGGTAGCACGGGGATGCCCGAAGAGCTTCGGGATGTAGGCAGAAAACTCTAAAATCCTATGCTGTGCGTGTTAACAATACTCACAACACCTCTTTTCTAATAACAGTTTTGGTCGCCAAATATTTTTTTTTCACTAGCATTGGTTCTTCTTGTCATCATTTATGAAAGAAAATTCTACGAGAAACGATACGAATCGTCAGGAGAAATTAATTTCGAGACCAACTTTAAGTTTTAACACGTATTTGCTATGTTTTGCCTACACAATTATGACGTCATATTGTTTTGTGACGTATGGTGAAAGACCCGTACGTTCATTTTTTTCTATTTTATTGTTTTTATTGCCTGTTCAGCTGTTCAGCAGCAGTAAGCATGCAACAAACATTAGAAATAATTAAGATTAAAATATATTCATTGGAATCTGGAAAATCTATAATTCCAGCTGGAATAATATTTATTGATATTATTTTTGCTTATTATACATATTATGATATTTTTTTCTCGCATATTCTGGGAAAATACACAATTCAGGCTTTATTTCGATCATAGGCCCTGAACAGCATAGATCACATCAACATAAAATATTTAATTCTAATTAGCAATATAATACTTAAATTTGTGTTCTTTTATAACACCACATTTATATTATTATACATTATCTATAAGCTTGCTCTACATATTTTACTGATTAAAGTTTTCATTCTTATTAAGTAGAAAAATTAGTAGACTTGCTTAGTATAAATTAAATTTAAATTAAATAAAAAAATTAAATTAAAATAAAATCTACCTTAATTGATTGGTACTGCCCTCTATGATCGTAATATAAAAGTAAAAAGTACATCAACGCGCGATCATTTATAAAAATAAAAATCAATGCTAAATAACTTCATCTTTTACACACAGTTTGTTATCGTTAATTAATTGTCATTTAAAATAAACAACGTGTCAAGAAAGGACTATTGATTTTTCTGAAATGGTTTTTGTAAGATATGGTATATTTTTATAGTTCTCAGGTAACTTAGGTGTTGTGATGAGTGTGTTCTGAAAATAACTCTACAAGCTTTTGAACTGCTGGCCCTGATGCGAAATATTCAGTGACACACGAAGAAACTACGAGATAGTTTGTGAGGATACCAAGCTCTCTCTCTGTCACTCGTAATTTATCGTGCTCAAAATTCAGGTGGGTTTTTATTAAAATATTTATCAATTAAAAATTACAATTCATTAACAAGATCAGAATATATATTTTTTTTGTGTGTGTGTAAAAAGGTTTTTGAAATTAAAGTAAGGAAGGGAACATAAATGGCTTGAAATTGTTAAAATAAATTTAACTTTGGGAAATATACGCATGCTATACACATGCATCTTATGCGGAGTAAGAACGAAAATATATACAACGGTTTAATTAATCTCGATGTTCGCTATATTTTGAAATTCAAGGATTGTGACTCCACTTACCAAGAACACCTCTGGTCACATCGAATATTACCTTTGCCACGAAAATTGCTTAAACTGCAGTGCATTATTACCTATCATATCTATACTTCGATTTACAAATTTTTAATTGTGGAGGAAGTAAGACGATATTCATATTTATTTATTAATCATTTCATAAGTTATAACTTATCTATGATGCTTACAGAGCAATGTAATATATAGATAGCATCTGTTAGGGCTGTCCCGGAATCTAATTAAAAATTCCTGTGCAATTGTTGTTTAATAATTATTTTTATACAAATATTTTTTTGCGAACCATAGATATTGTTGCCCAATTTTTTTTTTAAAGTTTTTTATTATTAAATTGACAACAAATACCTCGTTTTATTGATGTACTGTAATATAGGTTGTTATGTATGCATTTATTTAGGTTATTTATGTATGTATTTCAACTCCTTGATTTGTACGTTTCAATCGTTTGAAGAAAAATATTGTCTTTCTTCGCGCCACTATTTTTTTTTTTTTTTTTAGTTGAGTTGTGTTGATGCTAAATTAGGTTAACTAGAAGATACAAAGCGGGCTATACTGTAATGGTGTTTATATGCAAAAAATTATTATTTTATAAAGGTCTGAAACCTATACTAGAGTACAACATATCGGCCGGTGCGTTATGTTATAGCTTGGTTAGGAATTAGAGTTTTTATACAGAATTTTACTTTTTATTTACAACAACCAGCCAATCAGCATTGTTCTAATATTAGCAAATTTGGGAATTTTTATATTATTTTATCTGCGTCCAATAATGAAGAGCTATAAAATGTTGCAATTTTGAAAGGGTAGGTGCTTGACTAATTTCATTAGTTAATAGGGGATGATGGCAAATCTAATATAGGGGCTAGGTAAACGCATCTCCCCCTTTAGGAGTACACCACTGTCCCCCTAGACAGCGGCAGCATGGAGCTATTTACATAACTATGACTACATATAAACATCACTTACTGGTTAGTGTTATTACCAACTCTGTTACGATGGTTGTGGTTGGCCCCCCTGGCTTGCTAGTTCTTTACCGTTGAAGAAGAAGAAGACAGTGCTTCTGTCAGTCTATTTCTAGTGAAGACGCATGCTAGCTGATGTCTAAGCAGTGGCCCCAGCTAAAATAGACCCATCTATCTTACCCCCTCTAGTCAGAAAAGAAGTTTAGATTAACCATACTATTGAGAGAGGAAGGAGGGGGGATGTTTCAAAACATTCCCTTACCTTATAAATAATGATTGACATTTCTATGAAAATGTACTTTATTATCTTTTTGATTTTTTTGATATTTTTGGAAGGATATGCAATCTCAAGTTTTGTTAATGAATAAAGACTCTATGCGTGTCCGTTGTCCCGCTAAATTATGGTCCATTAATAGTAGAGATGTTTTCAAATAGGAAATGGAAATGATTTTTTTACCCTATTTTCTTAACAAATCAATTTTAATAAATTATATCAAATCTAATGCAAATCTGGTTAACGTAATAGAACCAAATATGGTATAGAAGGCGATGGAAAATTACAACGAGTCGCAATTGAAACAAAATTATTGTTAACTTTTTAAATACAGTAAAGTCAAAAATTTGATGGTTTGCAAACCCTACCCAGTATACATTTTCTGCACTCAATCGACCTTTAAATTTGGCCCATTTAATTAAGGAAATCTGTTGTAATATATATATATATATATATATATATATATATATATATATATATATATATATATATATATATAGACAGGGTTTACAAATAGACCTCATAATTATGTTTCTATCTAAATCTAGTTTTAAAATCAGAAGAAAGCAATGCATCATCGTAATTTTTTTTGTTTGGATATGTATTTTTAAATCCATGTTTCAACAAAAATTCATTTTTCAACAATTAAGAAAATAAAGAGCGATGTTGATGCATCTTCGTTAGTTTGTGGTGCGTGCCGACGAGAGAGCCTCGGAGTGTGAACACAACCTCGGTGTTAAATTACCTCCATTATAATGACGACATCCTCGTGTGCTCTGACGGTAGGACGTTGACATCGCAAGGAAGGGGTACTCGAAATGCAGGTAATGTCACTGCGCTCAAATATTGCAAGTGTGTGGTGATATCGTATAGTTTTTATTGGAAAATAAAATTGTTTTGAGAGATTTTACCATTCTTTCTAGTGCAGTTTTTTTTTTTTTTTTGGTATCTAGAAGTGATAAGGGACGGTCAGAAGGTTGTGCATTTGGGTCTAATGTAAATATCTGTATTTAGTTTGAAAATCTTTACAACGTACCCAGCATGTACCAAATGATGGGACGACAGAGATGTTGCTCGGTTTACATTAAGTTTTTGTACAGTCTCAGTGAACTTGTTATTATTATTATTTACGGCGGCTAGGACTGGGATGCTTCGTGCCCTATAAAGACATGCAATCTTTCATTTTTAAATGACTTTTTATTTAGTATCCTATTAACACGTACCATGCATGGAAGATTTTGTTATATATATACCATATATAGTAATATATATATATACGTGTGCTTGAATTTGGTTTATTGAAGGGTCTATATTTAAAGTGCTTATAAGTCAGGCTGGGTCCGACTGTCCTATGATGTATGATTAGCAATATTAAATTAATATAATGTATACGCATACAAAAAAAAAAAAAAAAAAAAAAAAAAAAAAAAAAAAATCAGAGAGAAAGCTGTTTTATAAAATGTTCGGCGCGTATTACCTTTTTTTCTTCTTCTAAGTTCTAATATTATGATATAATATAAATATTTAGAAAATTTTCCTCATAATTATTTATATCATAAAGTTTTAAACCATAAATGTGTTAATGATTTAATTGTATCAATTTGTGGTAAACGTTCCGTGATGCCGCGCCAATGCTTGACATCCTTTGAATGATATTCTTTGAGACTTTTGTGTTTTTTATATGAAAATTATTTAACGTCTTATACAAACAATTAACTTAAATTGATTTTTGTTCTCTTAAATGAACTTGAATTAATGTATTATACGTGAAACTGAAATCCATTTATACGAATAATACATGTGATATCGAAGAACTGTGATCAGTAAGGTGAAACAAAATTAAGTTAAAATTAATTAAATTTGCATGTAAATGGAAATCATGAGCATTTGAAGTACGTACAGTAAAACAAACTGCATTTTTGACGTTCAATTTCATAGGATCAGTGCATAAAATTATAAAAAAAACTGTGGACATTTATATTTACGATAATATCTGTAGTAAAAATGTTGAAAATATTTTACAATATTTTTTGGACAATATATTACCATAATATTAAATTAAAATATTTATTGTTAAGCATCGTCAAAATATTTTACATATATTGCACAATTTCTTACATGAGAGTCCTTAAATAAAAATGCACTTAAATATAAAATAATTTAAAATCCATCCGCATCATTAAAAAGGCTGCTAACAAGCATATATTGAAAAAAATAAATTGGTCGCCTAGTATATATAAAAAAAATTCAATTAGCTGGCTATTACTTCTTCCATTGATTGTTGCACAACTAAAATTATAGATAAAAAGATGATCGCACGTTTAAATGGGTCATTGACCTCAAGGGTCACCATAGATAGTTTTTACAACCTCTTCACTAAAAAGACAATCTTTCATTTTTTAAATGGCTATTTATTGAGGATCCTATTAACACAACGGATCATTAGTAATATCATACCCGTGTGCTTGAATTTTGTTAGTTAAAAAAATACAATTTTTTAATATGGCGTTGTTTGGATTTGTCACAGGCTAGGTAACACAGTTAATAGTGCAATTTTCCAGTAGTATGATAAAAATCACGTGTATTTTATAAAGTAAAGATATTGTTGTATATTATTATACTGAATGTATTAATTATATTACTTGCCATGGCATTGCTTTTTTGTCTCGTTATTTTTGCAAGTAAATTCAAATTCTTATTTTTCAACAATTTAATGCATAGGTTCATTCAGATACAGAAGGAGCAACGAGAATGCCCCCTCTCCCTACTTTTCACCATGTTAAATTTTTAATTTAATTCAGTAATTTTAATTTGATTGATTTTCATTTATAATTATAATACGTTCCTTTGTTCTTACAAAATTAAGTTAAAAAAATCAACAGAAAAAAGTTTAGATAGATGAACGATGCTTAATATTACTGTACTTACAATAATCGACTGACAGAGAGTATATAAATATACTATTGTATAGAAAACATTAATAAGCTTTTGACCATGGCATACAATTTATAATCCAAAGTAAGAAAATATAAATATATTTTACCGTTTTTAACTTATCAACAAGAATCTCAGACTATGCTGGTACATGTTTTTTTTTTTTTTTTTTTTTTTTTTTTTTTTTTTTTTTAAAGTTAGCACACCTTTCTTGTTGCACTGACAACTTTATTGTCCAGTCTATTGTGTGCAGGTATATTGAGACATTTCAATGGCTGCAATCCATCAACACTTTGCAGTAATGGTGGCGCCTAGATGCAAGAAGTTTTCAGACAGGCGCCGTAAAGTTGAGAGCTAAAGATAATATTATATACCTGCATGTAAGTCTTGTCTACTGTTTATGCTTCATTATATCTGGAATACAGTTGGATTAATTTAAAATGCATCGGAAATGAGAGGTTTCTTGTTCAAAAATTAGTTTTAAAATAATTTTTTGTATTAAATTTTATAGTAATTTTTTTAATGAACCTGAAACAAAACAGAAAACTTGAATTTCCGGCTACTTCCAGTGGTAATATTTAAAGTCAGCTGACTGTAGATATGGTATAAGGAAGATTCGCCAGCCTCTCCATCACCGTAGTTTACCGTAAACAACAGAAGAGTGTCAAAACATCACTGGAGCTTTTAGTTTGATGGCTGCGTTTTTGAGTAAAACTAGAGAGTCTCAAAATGTATTTCAACATAACGAATACAGCCATTAAGAGCTTCCTTGATTTTCAATTTAAGGATGTTTATGAACATCTGCATGAATTTTTATTGCAAATTTGTTATTTTTTTTCCTTCTTAAAATATAAGCTCCTTTACTTGACAAATTCGCCCATTGATGTTTTTTCGTGATATATTCAATGGTTGTTTCATCTGGAGTTTTAAATTTTTAAAGTATCAAAAAAATCTTGAAGAAAAATTGATAATAATTTAAGGAATACCATAATGTAAAGGTCTTCTATCCATATTTTTATAAATTATTATATACAGAAATTACTGTGGCTTCTGATTTAGTGCAGCAGTACAAGCAGTAGTTGTGCTTCTCAAAAACGACGCGTTAGCTAAATAATTTAAGCTATACATACACTGCATGACCTGAATGTGCATGTAGTCTGTTGATAATACATCTCACTCTTATAGCTCGGAGACAATATTGTATCGATTATTACTAATTTAAATTAATTTAGAGCTCAATTACTCGAGAACGTATCTTACTTTGTTAGTATCATTTCTCTCTGAAGCTACTGGTGTTATTTTCTAATAGTTGTCATGTCATGTACGCATTATGCATTATAAACTAAAACAACCAAGTTATTAAATATGCAAGAATGCACTTTTTTTAAATTCATCCTGTTTGTAGTATTATAGAAATATTTACTGCATTACAGTAAAATGTTTTTATGGAAAATTATTTTGCAATTAAACTTAAATTAAATAACAATAAACTGTGTTTTATGGAATTAGGAAATGTATAATTATGTATACCATAGACGAAAAGGAAAAGGAAGGGGATTATTTTAAAATAATGATATAAAATCTAAAATATTTCAGTGAAATTTAGGGATTTTTTTTTTCCCATTTAATTTTAACCCACGAAAAACTAAAAGACTCATATACGTCTTGTATAATCTTTGTTTATTTTTTTTTTATAAAGAATTCTGTAACAACATATTATCTCTTTGAAAATGTAAATACTACCCCAATTATTTTTACTACCCCCGCACTATTCTCACCTTGATCTCTCCACAAATACCAGCTACAAAGGACGTTATTGTCGTCTTGGAGATAAAGAAGTGACAAACAATAAACAGACCTCCTCGTTGAAATGCAACGTGACGACGATGGTGCTAACCTTCCTAATAAGACCAACTATGTGACGTTTGTGACACTGGCCAGACTTCACAGAAGCAATGACTAAGCTAGAATACTATTGCATGAATGGAACACTTTGTACTTGTGGTAATTGAACTTTAATGTGCTAAAATTTAAGATAATAATGTGAGACTTGTTTCACTGCATAGTGATTACATAAATGTTTTATAAAAACTGTAATGCTTTTTTTTTTTCAAAGTGTTACATAATGAGGTAATGCCACGATTATGATAAAGACAGTTTGTTAGACCCCTGCCTGCATGATATTCTTAAATAGGCTACCTTAGTTGACAGGAGAAAAAAATATAAATGTTAAAAATAATAGACAATAATGGTTGATTTTTTCTTTTATTTCATAATTAGAAAATATATTTTTCAAACACTATTTTAACTTTCAATAAAATTTGAACGCCAATAAACAAATGAAGTTGAAGTTTTCTTGTAAGGAAAAATTACATGGCAATAATTAGATAAATTGTATCGTGTATTACCGTCATTACATTTTTTGTTTCTCATTTTAAATTAACATTGATATTCCTGTCACCTTACATAAACAGTTGGGAGACACAAGACATGAATATAATATACGTTATGGAATGTCGCTCCCGTGTTTATCAGTGTACTCTACGTGCAGAGGTGTTGATGAATTCTAATAACATGTAGTCAGATTGATGGTTATTTATTTTGTACATGGAAGTAGCTGTGAAATATTATATTATTATGTTCACTGGATTTTTGAAACTGGAGGAGGTGGTCATATCATAAAATGTATGGGGAATAAAAAATACATTAATGTATACAGTTCTTATTTTTTAATACAGAGAAGAAAACAGCATTGACAAGCATATTGTTATAATTATGAAATTATGACAACATATTTTTATGGTTTTGTTATGAGTCGTTATTTTAGTAAAATACACACCTTGTGAGATTTAAATTATTAAAAATTTACATTAGGCACTATATTATTTTTAATAAATAATAGTAAATAATGTAAAATCAATTTTCCTTGTTGTACTTGGTGAGACATTTTCTGAAGGTCCCTATAACAGATATAAATTTCAACTTATATCTCTATGTATAGAGGGGGCTTTTTCAATAATATCTATACAAGTGTGGTGAACTGAAACATTATGGGGAACGTGGATCATTCTCATCCAGAAAATTGAAAACTGATGTAAGTGTATCCGACATAACAATTTAAAGGAAGTTGCAGTATAAAAAATCCTTGAACAAATTCTGACAACGATACCGGCATGTATTGTTACATTATCGTACTCATCGTGCACGCGTGCTCCTTATGAATGGGACATGCAGCACATCGAGGTGTCGCACGTAGTACACGTGACACCGTGTTTCCTCCTTGTCGAGCCAAAGTGCCACGCCCACCTCCCACGTGACTAGCTAGCCAATCAGCTGATAGCCACGGGTCAAGAGGGATTAATTGAGGAATTATTATACGTAATTCATGGAGATCGAATTCCAGTTAAGACTAGTATGTACTGGTAATGATTTCAAATAATTGTAAATGTCATGGAATTTTGTGTGCTAATTCAAATATTATTTAGCATCAAAAGTCGATTCTATGCAGCTGGTTTGTTGTTATCAAATATGTTATTTTGATATAGTATATAAATATGCAATATATTTCACTAATTTACTATACGGGTTAAATTAATTTTATACTCGTGCTTGAAATAAGTTTAAGACGACAAGACTTATGTAAATCTACTGCAATTAAGGCAGAAAACAAACATAATGTCCTTGTATTTTGTTTCAATCTTTCTTTACTGGCGTGCAAGTTAATAAGTTTTTATTTATTTATTTTTTTATTTCCTGCATGCATCAAATGCAGCGTATATATTCAGTATACTTTTTCCTATACATGCAAGAGAATTTTTTGCAAATATAATGAGCATATTCAATGCAATTGACAGTATGAATAAATTATGCAAATTACTTATTTTTTTATCCACAAGGCAGTTGGCATCTCTCTATTTATTTTTCCTTAACATTAAACAGGTGTAAATCTCAAAGAAAAGCTGCTGCAGGGCTCTCCTCGCATGATGTTGGTGGTGTGTCGACACAAAACCTTCGAAAATACGTCTCGTCAGATTTTTGTACATCAAAGAAACAACAACAGACTTCTGAGGTTGAGGTTGCTTGAGTAATAATAATGAACCATATGCCCCGCATCAAACAGTTGAGAAAAAAATGAATGCATCAGTCAGATGATCTTATATTGTAACGTTTTTTAAACCACAAGAAAAATGTTTATTTAACACGATTAGAAAATAACTATTAATTTATAATTAAATTTATTAAAAGAGGTTCAATAAACTATCATTACTTTCATTCATTCTACAATGATAATTCATAAAAAAAACTCATAAAAATATTTATTGTAAATTATACTTTCACAAATTAAATAATAACTATTAATAATAGTGTTCTTATACAAAATAGCACGCCTATTTGTCTTCAACATTAATTTGTTTTGTTGAAGTACAGTGTTTTAAATAAGGAAGTCTTGTAAAAAAATAAGCACTATGGACAGTATAATAAACTATTATAAAATAATTTTACCAGACTTGGAATTAGAATAGACAGCATAAAATGGAGAACGCCAAAAAATAATTTAGAATTAAAAAAACATATTCTGCCACTTATTCAATTAATTATTAAAAAATGAAAGTCCTATCGTGGCTGAAATTATTTTGTGCACCTGTTTGGTGTACAAAAAAAAAAAAGTAGGTGTAGGCATACCAGTACCTCAAGACCGTCTATATAGAGAAGGCCTTGAGTACCCCCTACACCCCAAAATGAAGCGTACATCAAAATGCATTTAAAGTACTTGATGGTTTCACCCTTTTTATCAAGCTTATGTATTTAACCCTATATGCACATATGCTGTATTTACAGTACTAATTTGTTATGCAAGTCAAAAAAAGCATTATAAAGTTATGAGACACATGACTATTGCATGTCTAATATCGATTGATAGTAAAATTGTGTATTAGAACATTTTTGTGTGGAACCGCTGGTGTCGCATGCAGCGTACAGTAGACGACGAAGGACCGTCGCCGCGTGCTGTGATGGCACGGCGGGAGAGAATTATGTAGGTCAGTAGGTGAGTCTGACCGCCTCGCTGCTACTACATCTCCAAATATTAACAATAAATAAAATGACGACTTGTATCTAGTACGGATATATCGGAAGAACTTCTCGTCAATTATAAATATTGCCTTGTTCTTGTTAATTATAATAATTTTTTCTTTACAAAAATTTGGAAAATATCATCAAAAATAATAATTTGCTTTAAATTTAAATTAACACCGAGGGCAGCACCATCGCTTATCATAAAAATACCTTGTGACAACTTGTAATTTCTGTAACTCTGATGTAAGGTATAGGTTTAGCTTTAATTTTAAATTAAATTATGAAAATCCAAAATAAAACAAGCTTTATTTTTAGTCACGTAAAAATTCACCTATTGTTATTATATAAATTATAAAGATTTTAATGTTTTTAATTAAATTGAGCCTCACCAGTATTATTTAAAATTCGATTTTGGTCCACGTTTTGTGATGTAAACATAGGTGATTTTTATTAAACACGGGTTGCCACATGTTTTTCTTTTTTGGTGCTACAAAGCTTCGGATCTGTTTTGTAAACAAATCACATGTTGATGGACTCTTTAATATCTTATCAAGGTTAATGGCTAGATCCTCTCTGTTTTAAAACTTTCTTTGGCAACACAATATGTTTTTTTACCATAGCACTAAAATGTGAATATTTTGTTATTCTTTGCAGTTTTTAATTAGGAAAAAAAAGTATATTAATTTGCTGTGGAGATTGTGTAAGAGAATACTTTACTCTTTATGGGCTGAAAAAATGTGTCAGTAAAAAGTATTAAAATCTTTAGGCGCACTTTCAATGTTATAGCACTTAAAGTATAATTATTAATTAATAACCGGCATCACTTTCTTTATTTTCGAATCTCGTGACTTTGCTGTACCAAGATGATGATGGGATGACCTTGTTTTGGTAATGACCGTAATATCTGAAGTTTTCGTGGTTTTCTTAAGTAAATATGGCAAATTCTTCATCATTAACATATCAAGTCACTCTGTTATTTGAAGTGTAGTAGCATAACAACAGCATGCAGTAAAAATAATTTATCATCGTAAATATTATGCAGTAATGATCAGGCTTACGGCTATTATGATGTAGCATAGAGTTCTACACAAACCTCTGTACGATGTAGTTGTTACAATTATCTGCGAGCAAATTTTGCAATTAAAAATGTAATACGCTAAGTCTATACACAAGCATAAAATCAAATAACAATGATGTCATTGATGCTGGGGTTATCAGTGCTATCGTTATGAGTCAACCAAAGAAGAGTTTAATTACAACATTCATAATTTACTTTCATTATAATAATATGTTACAATAAAATACTCGAATGAAGTATGCGTAATTCTGCATAATTTATTACGCTTAGCTTCAGATAAATGTACCAAGATGCAAATTATTCCATTACTTTTCTGTGACGTCATAGGCGCTTCAGTTGACTCCAGTGTACAGGAAGTGCAGACATAATCCCTGATTTGGTGATGATAAGCCGGAGAGGAAGCTTAAAGTGCCCCGTGTCAAAATATCTCCCTCTTTACCTCATGCAGTAGCGAAGCTTGCTGTGTTTGGCACCCCTCGCTGAAGCTAGACCAACTAGAGGTTGCATAATTTTCTAGCGCTGCTGCTTTTTTGTGCACGGTTTTGAAAGGAAGTAACCACGATCAGGTGAAACGTAGTGATAAACACGTTTTTACGCTGAAGGAATCCTGGAAACTGTGACTTGTATGTTTACTTTAGCATGCATCATGCTGCATGTGCAAGAAAATCCAAAATTTGCTAGAAACGGAGGCGTTAATTTAGGCCCTATCCTTTTTATAAAGGATCAAGGGGAGGAACTACAGAACTTGCAAAGCTTTCAATGTTTTTTAAAAAAAATAGTTCGTGGACCCCCAAAAAACTGAAAAACATCTAAGTATCACAATTTGGCATCCTTTAATCATTTCTGCAAGAAAAAAATGTTATGTAGGTTGTTCATTATAGCTGACTGGTACAGTATCCACACTCGTATTAGCATACTATATCTTGACATCGAATATCGTAGAGAAATGGGATCAGAAGTTGACGGAAATCAACTACGTTATTACGTTATATACGAACATAATTGTAGCAAATCGGGCCGCTCTAAACATAATTGCAACCTCTCTGTGTAGACGTCCTCCCTCGACGCGACGTTTCGGATTATTAGGTAAAAATAGCAGCGAGGGAAAAATACACGTAAGGACGTTGTGTTCATCAATTTTACTGTCCGTCGCAAAATAAGCGTGGAATTAGAAAATCACTCAGCTGTTTTAAAATCGTACACGGTTATTACGCTATAATTTATATGCATACGTGTTTAAATGTTTTGGTTTGTTTGCTTTAGCTTTAATTAGCAAAATATTATACAGTCTTATAATTGTGTATATATCCTTTTTCCAATATACAAGTAAAATCAATCAATAATGTGAATAAAAGCGTTATTTTATTATATCTTCGAAAACAAATTTGCAGTTGCAAAAAAAAAAAAAAAAAAAAAAAAAAAAAAAAAACTAAAAAAAATCGTATGTGTTCTGCACCAATGAGATTTCTATTTATAAATATTAGCAGACAGTTTATGTCATGGGTCTTGTTGACATTTTTTTTCTGTCAAATTTCAAACTCATATCCTGGAGACGATTGATGACATCCTATATAAATTACCGACCATTCCGATTAAGGTTTCCATGGTTTCCTCAGTCACAACTAGGCAAATGCTCGAACGGATTGCAGCCATGGTTTATAGCCGATTTAGAAATGACTCAAAATCCTAAAACAACGCTAGGTCAGGTCCAGAAGGAACTACGAGTCTTGTGTCTATTATTGAGGAATAACTAGAGAGCTTAATTTGTAAGCTCTCTTTATTTAATTAAGGAAACAAAAGATTTATTAAAGGCGGGCCAAAACTCTTGTACATCCGGTGGAAATCTTATATTTATGTTACTGTAGCTAAATAGAATACAAAGACAGGCAATACAAAGAGAATATTATACCCTTTATAACGACGATCGTATTAAATAATAAAAAAAATCTTATTCTATTTTTATTGTACCACACGTACCAGACAGTGATAAAACAGTTATAACTATTTTTTTTTTTATTTCGTCCTACAAGTCATTGCTATAAACAGAAATCCTTCTTTTTCTACAAAGTTATAAAAATAGTTTTTTTTTTCAGTTTCATTTATCAGGGTTATTCCTTCTTACCTTTTATAATAGCTTATTTTCTAAAAAAAAATCTTATAAAAAAAAATAATAATATGAGGGTAGATTTTTTCAGGTATATAAAAGTTAGGTAGCATTTTACAAGGTGGATGATATTTAGAAGGAATATAAAAAATGATGAAGTGTTTTTAGAAGTAGGGGAAATGTGTAAAAAAGAAGGGGTGGGGAAGTCTTCTATCCCCCCCTACCTCGCTATTGTAGGGCCGCGCTGTAGAAGCGTTGTAAACAGCAGCAGTTCTTCAACCAACGTTTTAGTTGCCTGCAAGCAAAAGGACAAGCTACGTTTTTAAAAATCGTCTTATCGGATTTTGTATATCAACAGAAAATTTGGAAATATTTTTTACTACAATAATGTATTTATTACAGGTGAGATACAATTTTTTTTTTCTATAATTTATCATCTTTTTGTATTTTTATGTGTATATTATTATTTTTATATTTTGAGGCTTGATATTGTAAAATTATAATGTATTTTTAAAAGATTTTTTTTTTTAGTAGAAACCGTAGTAGTATTTAATTTGATTTAATAATTTTATATAGTAAGGTTTCCTTGCAAAAGTCTTATTGGAATGGGATGGGCAGAATGGGGAATCCCATATTACGCGCGCTCTTTATTATTACAACACAAATTTTATAAACATTGTTTGTATAGCCAAGTAATAATGTAAGAATAATATTTTTTAAAAGCATATATTTTAGCCTATAATAAAACACGTATATATTATATATTTTATAACCATATAATCGTAAGCGAACGATAATTCCTATCGATGAACTTAAAGCAAGCGTCAAACTACCCAATTATTTTTATCCGATACCATTATATATTATATTTTAAAGCAATAATCGTAAGAATTTTCTAGAGTTGTGATTTTTATTTTATTTTTGTTACAAGCTTACTTTATTTTTTTTATATATAAAAAATAACGATGGATTTAACTATTATTCCCATATGCAGATACATTATACATAATGGTTTAGAAATCCATTTATTTATGATTTTTTTTTTTACTATTTTTTGTACTACTACCTTAACTAATAAAATGTTGGATTTAAAAAGATTACATGAGATTACATGATATAAAATATTCCTAAGTACATTATTTACTATATATTATAGTCTTATAATGTCATATCATTTAGTACAATAATCTAATACCATAACATACGATGTATAATTTGGTGTACGTTTAAAAATTATTTGACTCAAATGCTCAGTAAAAATATACTGTATTTGATTTACATAAATATAAATAAATGTTGGTCAAGGATTTTCGTCCTCAATTTTCTAGATATTTCTGAATGGAACTTTTGTCCCCAGCTTTGTCATACAGAACAAAAATACTTTTGACTTAGGGTTGACAGTACCGCTATAATGGTTCTTATTCACAGGATTTCATGCATTAAGTCATGCATGTTTTAGAAGGTTCGATAGTATTTTGTATCAAACATTTCATTGATAGATTTATTTTATTAATATAAAAAGTTTAAAGGATTATGCTTGGTAATGTTGATGAAAAAGAAAATACGTGGAAAATGCTTCATGTCCTTCATGATATCAATAAAAAATAGTAAAGTGTGATTGGGGATATCAGATTTAATATTTAGTATTGGAATTCCATCGATATAAATTTTTAGATACCAAACCTATAAGTTAACGATCTATACAGTATAATAATTCTGAGATTTCGACACAATTATATGAAATAATATAAAAATGAATTGAATTTAAATTTACTATTACCAGAAATCGCATATATCATTTGGTTTAATTTCTCTTTGTTTACTCAGTCATAAGTTATTTATTTATTTATTTATATATTTATTTATTTATTTATTTATTTATTTATTTATTTATTTATTTATTTATTTATTTATTTATTTATTTATTTATTTATTTATTTATTTATTTATTTATTTATTTATTTATTTACTTATTTCAATAATTACCGTATAATTATGGTAATTATAGTATATTATACTATAATAATATTATGATCTGTTTACTATTTTAATTACAGTACTACTGTATTTTTTTTATATATTTACATTTATATCAATTTAAAAATCTCATTAATGTTCTACATGCATTTTTATAATAGTAAAACATAAGATAAAAAAATCTTCTTATGTTAAATAGAGTGAAGTTAAAATATTTATGGATGCACTTTAAATGCATTAGTTATAATCTTTCTTTGCTACTATAGCGTGAGTAACTTTAAGATTAGACTGTCATATAATTAGATCAGCTCCACATGTTAAATACTTTAATTAGTCTAAGATTCCCGAACCGGAAGTAAATATAAAATGTGTCATTATTTTTTATAAGTGATTGAATTTTGATACCGTAACTTCTTAAGCTTCTTATGCATTTAGTTCTTGGATTTAGCTTAATTTCAAAATAAAAATTTAACCGGAAATCATACATATTTTTTTAACTTCCGGTATTAATATTATATTTGTTGTAGTGTATTATGTTAACATCGTGTGAAAAGAACGTTCTCATATCAAATGTTGTTAGAAGAAAGTTTTGTAACAAGAGGAATATACTCGCTCAGATTCATTCATTATTTTGTCTCACATGCATACAACATTTTTTTTTTATGTTATTAATTATCTAGATCAAAATATAGTATTGTTAAGAGAGAAAGGTGCTTGTTTTTTAATTAATTGTGTTTGATTTCACAGTTAAATTTAGTACAACTTTCGATGATGACATTCATGGAGTAAATCGCTACTACTCTTTGTGTCTGATTTTTGTATTGTAAAATTAAGTTAAAAGTGATCCTCCCAATTTAAATTAACTTAACGTGATAAAAAAGGGGGCGTGGCATTTTCATTGATTGCATGTACACCACAAACTTTAATACTCTGATTAGGGATGATGTCACGCAATCTATAAAGGTGTGATGAACTATAACGTTTTAGGGATGGATGATCTTCTTTCCTGTCCAAAAATAACAAATATACATATTGCATTTTTTGGTTTTGAGCTGTAGCTCCAGTAAATAAGACAGCTGGATACTTTTCTTAGGTTTACAGTGATTTTATAAACAAAAATGCAAGGTTAACGTCAATTTATAAGCTCTTTTTTTAAAGATTATTGTCACTAGTCTTGGAGATGGTGAATCACTCTGAATATTACAGTAAATCTTCCTTACATTACAACATAAATATTCAGTGAAAAAAATTAAGTAAAAGTTGGTCTAGTTTTGTTTTAGATATTCAAGATATAAATAGTGAGAATATCATTGGAAATCTGGCGGCCATTAATGGTAGTCAAACCAGCATCTTTTTCAACTAAAAAAATTAATATCTCAAAAACTGGACTGAATAATTACTTTTTTTACTCCAGAAAGTGAACAGTCATTTTGTTCTCTATGTTCTGATCTAAATTTTATATTTTTTTACCATAAAAAATAATTATCATAATGACAATAATCCTTACTTTACCCTTGGAATTTGGAAATTGTGATTTTGAATCACCACACATGAAATGAATTATTAAAATAAAACTAGATAAACATTAATTTAAGTACTATACTAAAAGAAAACACCTTCAATTTTACTTCCTATTAAATTTAATAGACTTATATAATAAGTTTCACTTGTCAAACCGTTCCTGCATAATTGATAATCAAATTAATGCACTTGCACAAACATACAATATAATTACCGTCAATGATGAAAGGAACAAGTTCAGCATATCTTGTAATAAATAAAATTGATCCAATCTTCCTGTTTATTAATTTCATCATTGAAAAACAAGTAACCGTGAATGATATTATATACAGAAGTACTTGCTACATGCAGTAAATACAATATACGTGAAAGGGAGATTACACTTATTACTTGTCTGCCTACTTGTGTGATATCAATACTATTATAGTAAGGAAATAGTGGGGGGAAAACGAAACCTCATTCACAAGATACACCGGCGTTTTAAGATGAAAGCACGTAGTATACTTGATCTAAAGGAATCTAGAACTTACATGGAGTTAAAATTCTCATTAAGTGAAACGTACAATAACTGGTTTTGATAGTTTTTATTTTATTTAGTTAAAGTATAATCTATTTTTTTTTGTATGTATCGTCTCTGCCTTTAGGGCGGGAAAGTCGAAAGTTTTTGTAAGAACAACCTGTTTGTAGTCTGTGTAGCCTTTAGCAAATAATTACTTATAAAGAAATTTACTATACTACTACAATAAGTGTTAAAAAAATAGGCCTAAAACGTGTGTAAAATTTTAATTTTTAATATTAGATCTCTCATATTATAAAAATTGGTTAGAGTCAAGTTGAAGGTTTTTAAGATTTTTATAAATCATGATTTTACATTTTTTTTTTTTAGAAGGACAAAAAAAATGTTAATTATTTTTATTACAAAATTCCTTTTCAATTTCTCCTAATATTTTGATGAGTTTCACTTTTTTATGTGTATTTTTATAATGATGTTATATAAATTTAGAATTTAGTATTCAAGTTTATCAAATTAAATTGATTATATAGCTATAAAATATACACAGTATTTTTTTATATCATGCTCATTTGTCAGTGATTTGGCCAAGCGGAAAGAAAATGAATTTTTTCCCTAGATTTTTGATGAGAGTTAATTAAAATTTAAAAAATCTCCAAAATCAGTAGAAAAAAATAAAAAGAACTTTTACCTCAGACCTGGTTTCAAACTCTCGAAAGTGGATTTTGGGATCTCTGTTTTGGTGTAAAGTAGAAAACTATATAACAATATTAAAATATCCATTCTTCTCGTAAAAAATTTAATGTATTAATTAAATAGAGTTTTTGCACTAAAACGTATCAGTAAGCTTCAGTGTCAGTGGAAACGATACTCGACCATAGAAACATGGAAAGTAAGGTCGACATTCGTTTGTCCTGTTGTACACCTCTGGACACTACGAAATTAATCACTCCTGCTCCGTTTGTAAGCATTGCCACGCAATTCATAAGAAGCGTGGTGAACTTTTTGGGATAAATAGACTAGTTGCTCTTTTTTACCACTCCCAAAATTGCAAATATTCATTTTTTTTTTAAGTCCATGCTGTCCCGAAGGGTACGTACGCCCTTTTCACGTCACCATATCGATATAGGTCTATAATATGAGAATCAAAGCATGCTTTGATAGAAAACAATCAACATAAAATAAAATATATTATAGTATTTTCCGTCTTACGATCCTTTATAAATATTATACCAAATTAGTCACGACAATAACAAAAGATTATTTTTCTCAGACATATAATTTTTCTACCTATTGTGAAAAATAATAAACATAATGACGTCATGTTTGTCATTGGTACCACGTGACTTATTATTGCAAGGTCATTGGTGGAGGGAGATTGCAATAATAATAATATGACTATGGTGTGGTTCCCACCCAACATAATATACACTTGCACATATGATGTAATATTGCAACCAAGGTAACCTTATCATCTAGCTAAGGTTTCGTATATAGTTATAAATATAGCACTGGTAGCAACTAGTCTGGCTTATCAATAATTTTACTACCCTACATATTTTAAGTGTTTTGTAAATGTAATATTCGTTATCTAAAAACTGTTTTAAAAAGCAAAAATTGCCTATAAGGTCGACCTTTTCTATCACCTCTGTTACAGCTTCAAAGATAGCATCTGTTACCTAACGCGTTAAAATTTTAACTTTCCGTTTTGAATAATGCAGTTTCGTAAATTTTTAACTTTTTTCTGAATTTGCCATCTATAAATTTCTAAATTTGTCGACTCCGAATATACTTTTATCGTACACGGAAATAAATTCTCACAAAGATGTGGTAGAATTTTACCGACTTAGCTCGAGCTAAAACCCATGAACCAAGTAAGTCGGTAAAAACTCCTGATCCAACATTGTAATTCAAATCATACAAACGGGTCGGTAAAAATTACAGTTTTAATGGGTTAACACGAAATTACACATTAAGTCGGTAAAATATTAAAGATTTCGAATAGTAAAACTATTCCATTCAGACGTGTAAAATTTTACTGACTTGATTTTGTTATTTGTATTTTTTACCGACCTAATGTCCTAAGTTTTACTGTCTTGTATCCTCTAAACTTAACTCTTTATTTGGGTGATAATTTGCCAACTTTATTTGTAGCTATTACTATTTTCATACTTGTAAATTTGACGTTAATAATTTGCTTACATTGAAATATAATGAATATGAAATGACATTATACACTGTAACATTGATAGAAAATATTAGTATTATTAAAAAAAAATACAATGCATATATAATTATAAACTAATATATAAAAATTACTTTGTGAAAATATTTCACACATTACTCTCGATCTATACCAGAATTAATTATATTTTATTACACTATTAATTTAACTCAAATAAACTTAAGTACGTCATCATGGAATATATCTTTGATAAATAAAAAAGTATCATCAAATTTGTTTCATATTATGTAATATATTTTATTTATTTAAGACAGCATACAAATTAGGTAATAATATATTTATATTTTTTTTTCATGAGAGAAAAAAGCAAGTATCAAGAGATTTGAATGACAATAAAAAATAGCAGTTAATAGTTGTATAAAAGTCACTTAAGTTTTATGAATCACTTTCAACTTTCAAGTCGAACACCGAGAATGAATGTCACTTGCTACAGTACACAGACCGTTGATAGTCCAATCCTTTGAAGTGAAGAGGCTTGCCTTTCGTTGAAGTAGGGGTTCGAGGAATAAATTTTCCAATCGTGGTGTGCTAATGCAGAGATGCATCGCGGATGCATCACGATAATGAGTCAATCGTCCACTGCAGCACCCAGACACCTTCGGTAGGCGCGTCATTGCTGTAAATATTCGTTATTAGAGCTAGCAAGGTGCACGCAATATTCATGAGAAAATACTCAAAATACAATGTATAATATGTTACTTAATTTAAAAGCAACTGAAGCGAAAAATTAATAAACCAATGTTTTATGCCTCTTTTAATACGTGTACCATGTATTTATTTATAATTATAATTAATATACGGCAAATTAGTATGAATTGATTCGGTAAATTTATGTTAAATGGTGCAGGGCATTCATGAATGATTTTTCAGAAAAGATTAATAATTTGCAAAGCGCCGTATTTATAGTAATCGAAAACACTTCGCACTAGGATTTATTTTCTTAAATTCATAATATTATCCTCTAGTCACTAGAGGATACATGTGTTTAAGAAAATAAATACTGACAGAGAGACACAGAAAGATAAATCGAGGAGATAAATATGTATAATCAAATAATCATATGAGTTACTGACACAATGATTTTATGCTTACCTTAATATGATATTCACGGTGATGAAGTAATGATGAAAAATCTTGACGATACTTAACTGTAGTGAAGAACTATTTAAATTAAACGTATTAAACACGGCAGCCCAACTTTCAGCACAACCTCACTCACCAAGGACGCGTCAAAAATGTGAGGAAGTTTGCTCAAATGTAACGGACATTTTTGAATAAAACAACCAAGTTGGTAAATTTTAAGAACGTAATGGGCTATATTTGCAAAGTTTGAAGTTGCACAAAGGAAGCGTGCTAAAATCGCAGATTTAGGTTGGTAAAAATGACACTGCAAAGCAAAAATGTTAAACTTTTACCAACACTCTTTAAACAAGTTGGTAAATTTTAAGAACGTAATGGGCTATATTTGCAAAGTTTGAAGTTGCAAAAAGGAAGCGTGCTAAAATCGCAGATTTAGGTTGGTAAAAATGGCATTGCAAAGCAAAAATGTTAAACTTTTACCAACACTCTTTAAAAACTATTTTACAATCCTTTGTCTTCAGTTTTTACAGAGTACATTGTAATAATGTCGGTAAAATATTACAAACGTGCTGGTAAATGGCGCTTTTACCGACCTTTCCTATTAAAAATTTTTGTCCGTGTAAGTTCGTAAGCACCTCTTATTTTGTAATGAAGCAAATAATAATGAACTTAAAGTGCATATAATGTATACCGTATATTAAAATTTCAATAAAATGTCTTGGATACTTATCTAAGATATCAACAAATTTATTAATCAATATATTAATTGATTAATTTATTCCATTTAGTATTTACGTATCATATCACCTGCTAATCAATCATACAAAAGTTCGTTAACGTCAAGTGCATCAAGTGCATGTAACTTTGTCTATTTATTATTATTTTTTTATAATATGTATTTTAGAATTATTTGTACCATATGCAGCCATAAGAGTTTTTATTTCGTTTTTTATAAAAAAAAAATCAAATTTTCATTCAAATCACGAAATAATATTACATATTTATATCACATAATCGTTGTAAACAAAAATGAATAGTCTATTGTCTAGGAAGATTTACCCTGATTATAGTTTCTCATCCAAGGACCTATAACCTTGCTCCTTCTACCCTTTTCACAAACACCCAGTACTCAAAACTAAAACGAAATCTTCTCAGACGCATCCCACAATAACGAAACTATAAATTTAAATTATTATGAAAGAAGTGTCATCATATTTTGGGCGGGTGCATAGGTGTCATAAAGGCGGGAACATAATCCCTTCACATAATAAGTCTAAATATCCTTAATATAAGATAGAATTATGAGCCTTATTGTATAAAGTATACTACTTAAAAAGTTAAACCTATTATTGTTGTCATTGTCATCCAAGGTGACAATGTTACTAAGGTTGATTTTTCTATAACTTATCATGGTAAAGATATCTAATGTTATTATGGAAGGTTTGATGGAACGAATCTGGCCCAAGGATTTCTAGATCATAGGTCACTTTGTTTTTAAATGCAATAATTCTAGTCACGTTTTTTAACATACGTGTTTTTAGTGTCACGTGATTTGAATATCAAATGAGTGGCAAACAACTGTTGAATATGAGTGGCAAGAATTAATAGAATGTATTTTTTTGACGATGCGACAGAATTTTCTATGTGTAGAATGCTAATATTATATATAACGGATACACGTAAAAGAGTTTTGTTTTGCTAATCAATTTTTATTATATATTTGTTTAATTTTTGTTAACTGTTGTTTTATTGGCTTGTCTTAATATTAACAAAATATTTTTAACCAATGTAGATTTACGCGTTCAATTTAGTGTTTATTTCATATCTTTATTAAAACAGATAAAAAAAAAAAAAGTGAATTGACATTTTTTTTTAAAGCAATGATATACATGCGAAAATTTGATCACATTGATATTAATGTTTCAAGTTATACACAGAAGATACATATATTATAAGTTAAATATGGTAAACGAAGTATCCGTTCCCCCCAATCTCACTAAATATAACTTAATACTAGTCAACTTTTGTTTTGTTTTTCTAACAATATACACATATTTTTATACTGTTTTGTGCAGTTTATTCATATATACATAAGTTCATTTATAAACTGAAGTTATTGACACTACTAGTAAATGCCAGCTGTATTTACAACCATATAAGGCTCTAACCAATCACGCATATTATATAGTACATAGCGTTACATGCATAAGAAGCCGACATTAGCTGCACCCGCATTTATATATCGAGGTAGTTACAATGTAGCGCAAGGTTGGTTGAACGTGACGAGGCCGCGTAAACGTCAGATGTATAATTTATCACGTTAAAATTTGACAGTGTTTGGGTGCATGGCTAATTTTGGCCTATTCTCAAAAAATCTAACAAGAAGAATTTAAAATTTGACAGGCAAATTATTATACCTTAATTACAGCATCTTCGCGGACATCCTATATGCATTTTTAATAAAATATCATAAATTACGAGTCTATCGAGTGCTAGATTTGAAATATTTGGAAAATGTGTATTACAGAAAAAAAAAAAGCTTGAATTTTCATGCGCCTATAATTCTAGATTAATTTAAGTATTTCGTTTAGACAGACTCTTTGTACCTCCGTTTTGTTATAGAAATGCTATATTTCTTTAGAAAACTATTTATACGTATTACAATGCAAACACCGTGTGTAATGTCCGTGTATATAGAGGGAAGCCTTATATGCTAATAACATGTGACACGAGCCAAAGTATCATATGATGGGAGCTTGTAACTGATGCAACGTTGGCACACTTCGATCTAGAGCAGTTTATTGTAAAATTCATGTATTACAAGATCAAGGCCGGATCTAGAATCGGTCCAAGGAGGGGCTATAATATTACTGAAAACTATATGGGGTGGCTTGTGAGTCGATTTTTACATGTATGGCTAAGGGGTATCCCCTCCCCTTTTTTAACTCCCCACTGAGTAAGATTAAAAACTCCATATTGTAAACTTGTTTACATTTTATTTATAACTTGTTGGTTTAACAAAATCATTTTTATCCCGAAATTTAATTAACAGAAAACAAATTATATGAAAAGCATGTCACTTTTTTATTCCGGCAGGATTGTAAACGAATTTATTAAAATATAATTTAAACTATTATATACATTACTAAATGCCTGTGTTCAATTAATTACTTAATGAGAAAAACTTAATTGCTTGATTAAATTGTCTCATATGATCTGCCACGCCTATTTTTAAAAGGGGGCGTACCATTTTATTGTGTAATGTCTCGCTTCTTTTTTTCTTTCCATTTTTAACTGCATATTTTTTTTTCCTTGAAACAGCTAGAGGTTAAAGACTCAATGTACCAGTATATATAAGTATTTTATATAATGCGGGTATTAGAGAAATTTGGTCTAATGTTTACAAGCCAATGTAAATAAGTATAACTTCCGGTAGTTTGTTAAAACAAATTTATAATTATAGACACGTTACAAAATTTATACTGGTCATTAATATAATAATGTGTGCTACATATTTCTCACTGTTCAGTCGTTAATTTTTTATTTCTTAGAAAATAATTTTGCTGTTGTTGACTTGTTTGAATTGTAAAAAAACAAAACAAAAAAAAAACAAAAAAAAAACATATTCTAGGATCCTAGGATTTTCAAATAAAATTTAGGCCATTGAATCTATATAATATGATCGGCAGAAATATTGTAATACATTGTTGTATATAACCTCGTATTTGCAACCTCTGTACAAAGTGTGCAGATTGAAATGCATTATGAAAATATTTATTATAACGAAGGTCAAAACAAAATTTTGCACTTCCCTTTACTGGCGGAAGTAATCTTTAAGCTGAAGGTCGTAAAAGATTTAATCTAATTAAATTTCTTTTTTGATGTTTGCAATCATATACACGCAGAGTAAACATTATATTATTTGAGAAGTAAACAAGATAATATATTATACTTTCTGAATATATATTTTTTAATTATGCATGCTATTAGATTTTTTTTCTTTTGCTGTATAGCAAGGTAATGGTATAGTATATATATATATTACTGTATATAATATATGCACGTTGCTGCATGTATATAGTATCTTATTTTTTAAAGATTTCAGTGAATGGTGTCAATCGCCAATGTTCATTAATTTGAGTTTTCATTCATTGAAATACGATGACGTTTACTTTAATTGCATTGATGTGTGATTTATATGTAAGTACATACGTTATAATCATGATACAACAAACTCGGAAACTAACCAATCATATTTCATCACAAGCACTCGTGACCTAAGAAATATATTTTGGGGATTTGAATAAAGAAATAACTTTTTATATAATAAAGAAATCAAATTTAATCTATATTTATAGGATTAATAAACTATTAAAAATAAAATACAATAAGTAGTTTTATTCCAATGTCACGGTTCAAAAGCTAGAATATTTTATATAAAAACAACAACATGGCATTAGTGTGGAGAAAACTATATAAGGATGCTATATAAAAAGGAAGTTTGAGATTTTTTACCTATTATACAGCCACAAGGTAGTATAATATAGCTTCAGACTTTATTAATATTTCCTGTTCAATATATGATACGGTATATCGAGGTCGTCGCATGCAATATTGCACTTATTGGAAGAACTCTATATACCAGAGGGTTTCTTTTGCCTAGAATAATGTCTAGAGGTTCGCAAATTATGACAAATATTGTATATAAGTGAGTGCACTTTGAAAAAATTGTGTCCAATAAAAAAAAGGGGGAACAACAGTGCCAACCAAATTTTTAACTTCAAATTTTAACACACTGTATCTTAGAAATTTGTAACAGGTCTAATACAGTAAAATAATTTTTATATTAAATAAAAAAAATACACATTTTTAGTGTTTTATTGTTGTACATTATTTAGATTCGGCAATATATAAAAATAATTATAAAAATTTCACTTTTTTTTCAGACACAATTTCATATATTTTACATTAATTTTTACTTAAACACAAATATATAATAATTTATCATGCATAAAATATTAATACAATAAAATAATATGTAATTTTATTACTATAACTTTCCTCATTTTTTTTATTCACATAAATACACATTACAATCACGACTATAAAAAGAAAATTACCACTTATACTAATTTTTGATGTATGCCACTACTATATATAAAAATATATTTAATATTTGGTGCTACTATTTTGTAATTCAATCTTATATGGCCTTGATTTACTCTAAAACATGTGCTATCGGGTCAGACACCTTATCTTATAGCGAGAAAGTGAGCTTGAACTTCTTCGTCTACAATTTCTCTTTTCTTATATTGCCTAAAGCATATTAAATTCTCAAATGTATATTGGCCATTCATTCTATTAACAGTAATAACATGACAAAACTATAATATGATTGATCTACTAATAATATAATATTATACTTTCATTTCTTTTTAATGGTAATTTTGTCAACTTTACGGTTTTATAAAGAGAGATTTTGATTCGTGATTTTTTTTTTTTTAACCTATAATTTTATATTGATAGATGTATATAGTTATTACAATATTTTGCATTATTTGAGTTAAATTATTTATTTGAAATGTTGTTTTGACCCTTTAGACCTTTGATCTTTGCATTTCCTGTAATAATAAGAGTTTGCAGTAAATATTAAAATAATTCGTTGCAAGTATTCTACCTGCTTATTATAAAAAATAATAAAAATACTAAAAATAAAAAAAAAATAAACACTTTTGAATCTTGCAGTTTTTTTTCTGTAGACCTGGTTAGATAATATGGCAAACTAATAATACTTCACGTAAAAAAAAATAAAATAAATAAATAAATTTTAAAGTACAAAAAATTTCACAATAATATAGAAAACCTTAATTGATGGATAAATTTCATTTGTAAACAATACCGTCTTCATTAAAATGATTATTTATTATAAAATCATAGACATTTGTGTAAAATTAAAAAAAATATAAATATAATGTTAATATATATATTACATATGATAATTATGATTTATTTTTCTGTAAGCATAGTATATATAAATACCCAAAGTATTAAAAACATGATTAGTTAAATTTATGTACACTGACCACCAGTAAAAAAGGTCATGAGCAGATAAAGTACATTAGGCAACTATTTGATCTTTACTTTTTAAAATAATACCATGTAGGTGCTATTTATACCATCTTATTTACGTCAAGAATTTCAGAGTTCAGTGTGCTCTTCTTTATAATAATATATTACCTCACATTCTTGAAATTCTTAAAAAACAACAACAAAAAATGTGCACTTTGATATTTACATGCAAGTCAAACATCTTTTTAATAGAAAATTCTATACCTTTAAAAGGAGTATATTTTATAAATATTTTGATTTGACACACCTAAAATTATAACGTTATTAAAAAATGACAAGATTCATTAATTAGACTAATTAGTTTTGAGTAGTCTTTTAATTTGCTGCTCCAAGTCAAAATTATTATGTTTACTAAATGTCGCTTCGAATGAGATAGTAAATTTTCAAGGCACATGCCATGAGAGAAGATTGGGAATATATAATTATAAAATCGTTGACAACTATGTATATATACTAATATATGTATATATTTATTTATACTGGAATTATTACATGACTTCTTACAAGATAGGCCTTCCAGATTACAGCATTTCTGCTTCTGGTTAAGGGTTAAAACTTTGGACAATAAACAAAATAAGTCAGAAAAAAGCAATTTTCAGTAAGGTGTAACCTTTATTAATTGATTTAAGCCTTTTTAGTGGTTTTGGTCTCTTAGAGAATAAGTCAATTTTGTTTTGTTATACCCATCAATTTTTAAATTAATTTCAAGCTTATAAACACATCAGTATGTTAATCAAATAAACCTCTCGTGACCTAAAAATTTTAAATTAAAGGAAAAGACCCTTCACATGCTATCGTAGCTACCGGTAGGAATCTTAATTTTATAAAACTCAATGGCTTTAACTTTCATTGCTTTCATTGCTTTAACACAACAAAAAATTTCATTCTTGTTAATGCAATGAATGCATAAAAAAAAGTCTAAAATAATACAAACAAAAGATTTGACAAAGAAATTGTAACAGCTGACAAAATGTCATTGTTATTGTGAGTGTTAATATATCAACAAGCAATAGTAATTTACTCGCGCCTATGGTGCCCTCTTCTCCTATATGTTTATTTTTATCCAAAGTAGCATACAGGGTTCGCATGTATGGCATTGCTTCCATGTGTCTACTGTACCGCTCTGCGCTAGCTCAACTCTGAGCAACCAACGAGAGCGTGCCATATAGATCGATGTACCCTCAAACACGAAAATAGGGAAATCTCATGCAGTCAGTACTTTATTATACTTGAAAGTAGGATTGGGCAAGTGGTGATGGGTCAAAAGTTATCGCAAGTTACTTTGATCAACTGGGACTCAATGGAGCAGACGAGACTATGTTATGAGGAGGTATTTAAAATGTTACTTCTTAATCTGGCACGCCCACTTTTTACTATGTAAAAAATAAAATAATAATAATGCCCCTTGAACAGGTAATTTTTATGTGTGAGGACTCAAGTAAACAAAGCAGGTTTTACACCAAAATGCAGTTTGTCTCTATGTATTGCATATGCATGCAAATTTTTCAGGCATGCAAGAAAACTTCAACTCCACTTAGTCTTATTTATGTAGAGATGAAATTTTCTTATATAGAAGGAAAAAATTGTGTACCATAATTATTATACACAGAGTTCCACCTACTATTAGGTGAAACTCTGTGTTAATATATAAAGATTGTATTATGTAATACGGCTAAAGAAAAAAGTTTAATCAGATAAAGATTTTAATTTATAAATTTTAATTACAATATTATCACGTGCATGTATAATTACTGCAGCATATTATGCAGTTGCTTCAGATTAAAGTATCTGAGTTTCAGGTACTCTATATATACTTCTAATTATATATGCACTTCTTCATACTATATTGACAGTATAAATAAATAATTTACTTAAATTTGCAGTGCTAAAATATTTTATTTTATTACATTATTGTAAACAATTATATATTTTTTTATAGCAAACAAATCATGTTTCCGGAGTAAGTAGTTATATAATTTTTTATTATATACCATCTCACTGCACCGTTTACTTTCAACAACTTTAATTTAAAATACTTAGCAAAAAAAGTAGACATAGCTATTATTTCTGTAAAATACATCGTTATTTGAACTACTTTATATAATAGAGCGTATCTGTCTGTGTAGGGAGTCTTGAAGGAAACACGCGAATTTTTTTTAATGTATAATAGTACCCTCTCTTCTTTAAAGGAAAAATATATTTTTATTAAAATTTATGCCATGCCCTAAATTTTTCTTACACGCAACATCAAAAACTTTGTCTTTGTACCATAAATTTGTGTCATTTCCTTATTTAATTTATCTCGTCTGCATTAAATTAAATGGATTAATATCAACATTAAAAAGAACATTCATATCTACTGTTATCAATGATATTATCTATAAATTAGAATTTAATTCAATATTTGAGTTTTAATTGATGTCAAATTAAGGAAGTTTGAGTTTTTTTATACATTTCCGGTTACACTATGGATTTAATAAACTAATATGATGTAATCTACTTACATAGCGGTATAATCAAAGACTATATGTAAGGAGGGGGAGGCTTTTCTTGAAAGAACAAAAATTTAATCTATATTGGGAAAGAGCACAAATTCCGAGCTTTTATTTCATTCACACTGAAATTTCTTACTTTTTATTCATTTAATACTGTACATTTTTTTAAATATTGTTGCAATGTTTTGTTTACATTTAAATAGTGTGTTCGTAAACCCCCTGAACTATGTAGTTTTTCTACACACATTTTTCTTACGCACTAGGGTCTAGGGTCAATCGGGTGCAGAAAGTGTGTACAGGGCAGGGTTTACCTATATTATACTTGACCTATAAACCTTTGAAATAAACCTTAATGTATATATACTGTGTATCGTAATATAGAACAAATACTGCAGTTCATTCGACGGGTAATGCAGTGCATTATTATTATTATTTTTTAAATAAATTGACTTAAAAATGAACAATTGTTATTTATAAAAAATATAAACAAAGAATGAAAATTAAAATCTACACTTTGTTTACATACTAAAATTACATGATCACGTGATGTTATTTTTGAATCAATATTCTGAATGTTTTGTTGTTGCTACCTCAAGTCTACAACCAATTTTATTACTAAAGTTTACCGCACTGCCAAACTTCCTCCCATTGTTATTTGTTTTACACATCATCTTATGTAAATATCAGATATCTAAATTGTTGACCTGTAATAATGCTCTCATTAAATTCTCCTACAGTACGTTGTATAAAAATTATATTGTTAAAGTTAGCTTAATCACCGAAGTTTCGGTAATTGGTTTATTTATTTTAAACGATTTAATTTTAGCATTTAAATCAGTGCAGTAACTGGATAGCATGAACTTTAAATTACCCCCTTTTTTTCTCTTTAAAAGTGGGCGTTTTCACTTTTTAGTTGTGTAGGTGTGGTTAAATTAAACCTTTGAGGGATGGCATAAGTTTTCATATACATCCCTCCAAATTGTAAATTTGTATATCTCTTTGTCTTCTGTAGCTGCATGCATGCATCAGTAAACCAGGCGAGGGTAACGTGTTTCAAGCAGGACATTCAGTATAGAACATAACAATATATGAAGACAGATTTTTTTTTTATATAATCGGTAATCCTCTGCCAATATGAATGACATTTCTGCTGATGCAGGGCATATTTCATCTTGTCGTCCATATAATTATATCAGCTTTTCGTTCTATTTTTTTTACATCAAGTATAACATGCTACATTCAGTTCAATATATGCCAAGGTGGTTCCAATTTTATGCAATTGCAAAAGTTATGTATACGGATTTGTATTTGAAGGATTTAACAATAAGAAGTGGATTGCATGCATGTATATTTAACAGCAGTTGTATAATTTTTTTGTTGTTTCCTCTTAAAAAAAAACACAGTATATTGCTGTATAATTCAGAGTATAAGAGTGAAATAGAGAATCATGCGTGTTAAAATAGTTATAGTTTACGTGCAAAACTGAAAGAGAAATTTTATAATAAAATGTAAATTTACTTGTTCATGACGCTTAAATTAAATTTAAAATTATAAACTAAAAATTTAACATTTAGAAGACGACATGCGCATATTACTCATATCTTTTTGATCTACGAGCAACACTCATGCCATATGGCTATAAGTTGGAACCAATATCACGTGAATTTTTCCTCGCAGCAGCTTTCTGAGCAGATGTCACTGAATTATATCTCGTCAGTACATAAAGTTCATTATCTTCTATTTTAACATGGTTATTATACATCTAAAAAGTTACGTCACAGCAGGTGTAGTTATGACCTTTGTCGCTTCCTTCTTACTATGATCCGGCTGCAGATGTTGTTTTCACCTGCGCTTATAAGATACAGTAAACTTAATATAAAATAATCTAATATAGATTCCCGCGAGAATATTATTATTATTATTATTTTTTAACTTAGTCGATATTTTCTCATTTTAGATTGTAAGGTGCGGGGGGGGGGGACCCTAAATATCACCACCATTTCAACAACTGATTTCAATTAATTATAAAAAAATATCGCATTATAGCTGGAAATTTCTCTATTTTTAATTCATCACTGCTTTAGAAGCCAATATATAACAATAGATATGTTCGTAAATACACAATTAATCAGAAATAATAGATTTTTATTGACGATCCTAATGTTCAATTTACAGAAGGTTCATCAATAACAATCGATTATATCTGATTGTGTATTTACGAACAGACTTTTTAATCTACGATTCTAGTGTTTTAAGGCTTAACCTGAGAAATTTGGACGAAAAATTTGCTACAACAGATTTTCTTCAAATTAATTTGGTGGACTCACAACAATCGTCAAATTAGCTCTGAATTTTTTCGGAATTTTTTAACCGTTGGTTTAATTATAATTAATTTATTTAAATGAGAATTTTGTATCCTTCCAATGTTAAATTTGTTAATTAGCATTGCAAAAAAACTATACAACAGATTCTTTTACTTTTTTTTTTTACTAAAACCTAATTTTTTAGACTATTTTTCTGAATTGTTTTCATATATTTTGAACCGTGACGATGATCGTTTCCTATATGTGATGAGAAATGTGGCAACGTTCTCAAGGACTGTTGTCACCACCCCCTCCTAAAAATTTATGCGCATTCTAATGAAAACAGTGTTGCCACTATAGCCACGCCCCTTGACCTTGACAGACAAATTCTCAGGTTATACCTTAATACAACATTGTACTTTCTTATGGGATATTTTATATTAATTTGACTATACACGTTACCTGCATGTTTACTATTATATAGGTAGTATACACAGGTGCAGCTTATATCCGTGTGCTGCATATTTATACACAAGGCTAAATATAAAATGTCAGCTGTATGTTGTGATGATCTATCGTTATATAGTGCAAGCTAAAGACATGATTAATTCTCAGGTGTCCACGAGTAATTAAAAATTATATAGCTTTTGTCATGGTGTCATTATATAAATAATTTAATGTACAGTTGTTTATCTTATAAAAATTCTTCGCAAATCGGAGGAGTTAACATTGCTTTTACACACTTTTCCTTCACATTTTGAAATTAAAAAAAAAAATTAGAAGTCGCTAAAAGTTAGTATTAGTTTTTTTTTAAAGAATTTCATGCAAATATTTTACGATCATTTTATTCATTGAGTCTAACTGCATTTAACTACAATTTGGTTTTTATTGCTCATTATTATCAGAATTAATTGCTGTAATATTGACATGCAAAGAAACTTCAAAATAATGTCACTTTCAAATAAATTTACTATATTTAGGCATGTATTTGCCGTATTATGTCTTTGTATTTGCCACACTAAAATTTCACGTGGCATGAAATAACATTGTATTATTACTATAATATACTGTCGTGTTTATATGTCGTCACAAGTTCTCACCAAATGCATTTACAGATTATTTTTTACCCAGCCATCTTGTAAGTCGTAAAATTGAAAGGTTTCTTCTGAAACAATAAAGGATTTAAAAAGTTTACAAATGAACGTACGAAGTTATGACTCTGTCAAGATGATAATAAAAATTTGATAATGAGAGTTTCTTAGAATTCGTAAATACTAAATTTATTTACTAAAGTTTGAATAGAATATAACAAGAAAAAGTTATAAAAAAAGGATAATCCTTTCCCTGAAATCAAATGTCCAATTTCTGTATTGCTAAAATATATTTTATAATTTTTAGTATTTTTACCATCACTTTGCATAATATCCATAACTATTTCAGTTATCTATTGTCCTATTGTGTATCAAAATAATATTAGTATAATACGATATCTAGAATAAAAATAACAATAAATTGTTTAAAGTTATGATGTTTTCCTCTTTTATTAAGATACGGTATTTAAACGTTTTATAACTATTTTTAATTGGATATCCATTAACTCCACGCCTGTACATGTTTATTACTTACTATTTCAATGTATAGTCCAAGAATATTAAGAAATAGGTTGGACAAAATTAGTTACCAGCTGATACTTGGTACACAGTTTACTGGGACCTATCTGAACACACTGTAGAAAGTTCCGAAAAGTTCCGTGTGGAATAAGGTCAGAATCCGGGTTTGTCCCGGAATTCAAAAAACATTTTTTTCCCACGCGACTAGTTGGCGTAGCGTTTTGCAAAAAATACCAATTTGAAGCTTCCACTACCAGGCAGTCGGGAAAAATACTCGATTGTGAATAAAATTATTTCATCATATGAATAATTAATTAAAACGCTAATTAGTATGGTCAAATAAATTTTAAAAATGGAATATCTCCCAAAGTCTTGCATGTATCGATTTTGAGTTTATTATCATATTGACAGATCCTTTTATTGTCAATAGAATGCTTTTTGTTTCATACTCCGAACTTTCATAGATTTTGAGTTACAGCGTGCAGAAGTGCGCAATTCAAGGTCGCGCGTAACTCTACATGGGCTATAGCAGGTATAGCAGCCGCGCTACCTCTATAACACAATCGCATTGTATACGACATTTAAACACAATTTCTTGCTTTTTCTCTTTATAAATTTTCATTGCAAAAGTTAATTTAATTTTCGGGGGTCGGGGGGGGGGGGGAGGTTGGGGTTGGATTGGGGGGGGACAAAAATGTTAATAATGCAACGCCTGTAATATAAAAGTCATGACACCACGTTTATTTTTCCACCTTCATTATTTTTCATTGTTTCAAAAATTCTGGGGGGGGGGGGAGTTGGGGAGTCAATGGGGAGGGATATATGGGGGAGAGGGTTGCAAATGGTCTTATAAATTGATAATATTTGCAATTAAGTGCAACATATTTTTATGTATTATCCAGACTATCCAGTATATTAATTATTATATAAATTACTTTAATTACAAATAATATATACGGTAATATTTAATATTTTTATTATACTGTATACGTACCTTATCGTACATAATAATATAATAGTATGTCCACCAGATTCTTTCTATAATGCAAGGTAAATAAACATTTACCTCTGAGATATTTTAATTTTACTTATATAGTGAATTAAAAAGTAAATTTCAGTAATACACAGACGGACGACTGCTATTTGTCTATATTATTGTATATGTTTATATAAACTAGGTTACATTGGGTGCAATTCACGCAGCAGTTAGCCAGGTTTCTATCCACGTTTAACTTAACCACGTTTAAATATACTTGTTTTACGTGTTTTAAACCACCTATAAGTTAAACGTGGTTAAGCTAAACGTGGTTAGAAACCTATAGCTTAGCTAACTGCTTCGTGAATCGCGCCCTCTGTTGCGGAGTTGGCTCTCCCCTGTATATAATATACTAGCTAATAGCTTACATTGTACAAATGTGCACTATATTATAAAATCTCTGCTAATAGTTTTATACATATTGAGACAGCTGAAACTATTTAATATTGTCTCAAATGCTCAATCGCAATCAAAGTTGCAATGAATGTGCAGATGTGCACACTAACCAAGACCTTGTGACATGATGATCATTTACAGAAATGGCTGAAAACGTCAAACTGACTGCTATATTTTAAATTAATATAATATAAAACAATAAAATATCTGCAAAGCACGTTGTCAACGTATATTTAATGTTTAGTTCATAAAATATGATTTTTTTTTCCAAATAAATAACAATAATCGTCTTGCTGTTTGAGCATATTTTATTATAACGTTGCCATGGCATACAGCTAGGTCCTGTGCATTTGCTGGCATTGGCTCTGACATGGACCACGGGGAGGATTTTGTTTCGTGACCATTTGATTGCTTGTTACTATCAGCTAAATACGTGTTACCTTCAAACTTTCCGCACTTAATTATAAGAATTAATAAGCAATATTTATAACAGCAACATGAAAATTTGTATAACCATTGGCAAATCCTTTTATTTATACTAAAATACCATTAACAAATATGATATCAATTAAAAAAAATAACTATGGATGCGTCATATAACTTGCACTGAAAGTTTTAATTAGCAACAGAAAAAAAAAAACTTGATTTTAATATACTCTCGGATGACAGAAAAGTACAATACAAGCACAGTATGTATATAACATTAATATTAAATATAATTTATATTATAATTATGTATTATCAGGGTGAAATTTTGTACATAATAGATTTACAATTAAATGTTAATTTTTATTGTATATTTAGATTATGATTAACCGAGGACAAATTGTGTTTAAATGTCGTATACAATGCGATTGTGTTATAGAGGTAGCGCGGCTGCTATCCCTGCTATAGCCCATGTAGAGTTACGCGCGACCTTGAATTGCGCACTTCTGCACGCTGTAACTCAAAATCTATGAAAGTTCGGAGTATGAAACAAAATGCATTCTATTGACAATAAAAGGATCTGTCAATATGATAATAAACTCAAAATCGATACATGCAAGACTTTGGGAGATATTCCATTTTTAAAATTTATTTGACCATACTAATTAGCGTTTTAATTAATTATTCATATGATGAAATAATGTTATTCACAATCGAGTATTTTTCCCGACTGCCTGGTAGTGGAAGCTTCAAATTGGTATTTTTTGCAAAACGCTACGCCAACTAGTCGCGTGTGAAAAAAATGTTTTTTGAATTCCGGGACAAACCCGGATTCTGACCTTATTCCACACGGAACTTTTCGGAACTTTCTACAGTGTGTTCAGATAGGCCCCAGTAAACTGTGTACCAAGTATCAGCTGGTAACTAATTTTGTCCAACCTCCCTATGTATTTTTTCATAACTTTCCTGGACTAGTAAACATCCTTAAAATAACAAACTAAAATGTTTTTTTTCTTAAACTTCGTATGAACCTACTTATCTAAATGTAAGTAATAAAATAAAATAATAACTTTTATACACGTGCAGAAAGCAATATAATAAAATTTCATTGATGGAACCTGGCAGAAATAAAAAGTTCTTATCTTGAGTTATTAATAATTAGTCCCAAAGAGTAAAACTTAGCGATGTTTTAACTGTGGTGTAAATTATTACAAAATACCAAAATATGGACCTTCCGGAAGGAAGAGAGGGGGAGTTAGAATAAACCCCCTCAAACCCCCAAAAATATTTGTGAATGGACACCAATTTGGTGAATAATGATAAATTTGATACAAATATTTTAATAATATTTTAAGGATTATCTCAGTAGATTGATATCTCGCAATCGTAGCGCCTGAATACAACAAGACTTGCAGGGGACTCACCATCAATAGGTGGCATATAAATTTTGAAGCGAATCTGTCTTATCAGTTTTGTGAAAACTGAGGTAGAAGTTTAACATTGGCCTTATGGACGAAAACAGGAAATGGAGCTGTTGTAAGAAAGCTACAAGACTGAATTTGCTCAAACCATAAGCGATTAAGTTTTAGAACATTCTTGATTTTTTAACATTTATTTCTTAGATTCGTTTGCAGGGAAATATTCTTTGATTCCGAAGTAACTGAGATTAATCATCCACCATAGCACAATTTGTTTAATCTCTTCCGGAAGAAGCATCTCATCATGTAACGTTGTAAGGCCTTCACTTTTGCATGTTTTTTTAAATTTTTAAAATGCATATAACAAGGTCACATACTTTCGTCTACTTCAGAAGAATCTGAGGTATTTTACACGACTTCACAGACCCTTGCAAATACACACTTTGTTTTTGTTTAATCCACTTTCAAAACTGTACAAGATGCACTGTATATTATTCTACAACATTTTTTTTATATAAGAATTACCGCAATTTAAAAAAAACATTACAATATCACCACAATTGTATTAATTTTTTTGTACTTGTCAACAATTTTTGATTGAAGTTTTAACGCTTATAGACCTAGTTTCCCACGGCTATCCAATGACCACTGCGCTGTAAAGTTACCGCATTCTTGGCAGTAGATATATATAACTGGACCAGTAGCACAATAAGAGAGCAAGCGCCTTCTTGTTGTTTTGAGCACCCGGGCGTACAGCTTCATCAACCGAGCTTAAAAATGTTTTTCACTTTTATATCAAAAAATATAATTATAAAATTGTTATGGTCTATATAAGTTGTTATACTTTTTTTTTTATATATATTTCTGATAGATGTGGTTCATTAATTAGATTTTTTAAAATTGATTTCTTGTTATTTTTTTAGTTTGTGAAAAGAATGATACTTTTTTATTATATGTGTTTAATTTCTTTTTTATGAAAAAAATACTAATTTAATTTAATTTAATTTTGTTTGTATAAAATCAACTATGCATGAAATTTAGTAGTATAATATATAAGGAATCAAATGATCTTTCAAGCATGCAGTATTTTATTTCATTTTATTTATATATATTTTTTTTTTTGCGTGAATGAGGGTCCTGATTTGATAGATAAAAGGGGGGGGGGGAGAGTTCGTCTAATTTTGTGTATTTAATCTAATTTAACGCTGATATAAAAAAATGTCTTTTTTTTTTCTTTCACTTTAGAATCGATAATCATCCAGTTTCTTATTATTTAAGACATAATTTAATTAGTATTGTGGCTAAAAATACGTACATTGATTTTTTTTATATATACATTCGATCATTGCGTATTTTGTTCCCACGGTCTGACGGTTCATTGTAAAATTTTGCCTTTATGACCTAAGGGAACTATTGAAACTTCGAATAGGATGGTCGGGGTAGGAATTGTGAGCTATATAAATTATATAAGTCCTAAATAAATAGTTACAGTCTATAAGCCCTATTGTGTTGTATAATTATAGTATAGTCTGAGCACCTGGTATAGTTTCAAGTAAAAAAAAAAAAAAAAAGTACGGAAATATATTTAGCAAATGACACTCCGATTAATTCTTGTAATGACCTCTTGTAGACTTTTTCCATAATACATGCAAGTGTAGCACTCTGGACAGGTAATTAATTATTTACCTTTCTTATCCTTTTACACAGGAAAAAGTAAACCGGGGTAATCTCGATGACTTGGCACTTATTTTTATTTACATTTTTTTACAACATTTCAAGTGCCAACAAAAGATTTACTACTTCTCAGCCAATGAAGTTATTTTCTTAATATAAAATAATATTTTACGAGCTGTATTAACTTCCAGGCAACTAACACAATAATAATTACTTTGCTTATTAAATTTAATGTTCTCAGTCTTGAAATTACAATGTATTAATAACAATTACATAAGTAAACTAACACGTCAGCTAATGTACAGCTCAAACTTTATACCTTTGATTTGTTTGTGGGAGTTACCACACAGTCTATAATAAAGAGGTGCGGTGAATTTAATTTTTGTGAGGATAGCTAATAAGATGAATGCTCTTCTTAAGTCCCCCCAAATTACAAATATACACCTCCTTATCTCTATTGGCTGCAATCACTAGAAATTAGTTCGTGCCAAAATTATTTTTTACTGTATTATTTGTGATCGGCTCGTATATTTTTATAACCTGTACCAATAATTTGTTTAGTATTATTGAATATTTTTAAAATTGGGTATTAGTCGCTTAAAAATTATATAAATGTTATATGTTTTCCTGTTTCTGAATATATATAGGAGAGAAGACATAATTTATGATTTTTATAACAACGGAGATGGAGTATATTTTGAATTTTCGTGAGTTTACCTCTCATTAAAATTTAACTTATTTTGACATTTAAATATGGGGATAAACCATTCTGGTATCCTTTTATGAATGAGAAAATATTAGAATGCTTAGTAAAGTTAAAATTACAATGAAATTCCTTTTTTTTTTTAATTTAATAATTTAAATATATTTCATGACTTCTCATGAGTTAAAAAAACATATATTTTATAGATTTACACGAAACACGTAAAACATAAAATTTTAAGTTTACCATCATATAAAGTAATAATAAGAATCACCTGAGTGAGCATTAATATTAATACAATAACAACTGGGTGGCGTGCATGCGTGGTTTGACACGAGCTATATAAACTTTATTATCGGGCACACCCTACCGCCACTGGTACTATGATGTGCTTTAAATGTGATTCATGGCTCTAAGTAATCCGGAGCAGTTTAGATCATAAAATTTAATATATCTACTGTGATGGCAAGTGAGCAATTTGAGACTGTCACGTGACTTAATAGGATATTCTTATTGGTCCAATTTAAGGTACACTCCTTACCTTAGAACATTTCCATCGTCAAGACATGACAATCGTTTAATATATCGACGCTATTGTCATCTTTTGGCAAGGAAAAGTTTCCACTCTGATAAATTTGGGAGGTTCTTTAATGAGACTCGTCGATATAATTTTGTTTCCAATGATTTATATAATTTTTCTCATTTATTGCAAAATTTGAACAGCTGATTCCTAAAGAGTTGATATCCAAGAGGAATCTAAGACTTGTATATTGTTGTTTATGAAGATTTTTATCAGTGAGTAATTGCCTACATAATAGGATGTAGTTTTGCTTTTATGTGTGCATTTTAACATGCAGAGAGGTTTAGTTTATTTTTTTATCTTAATTTTTCAACAGTGTTCACACCTTTTTTTCTATTTTCTTAAAATAATCATTATCACTTTGTTAATCATGCCATTTTTTTTTTTTCAAATTTTTTGTCTTATTTAAATAGGTAAATTGTGTAATAACATGTAATTTTAATTTATCTTATAAAATGCATGTTTTGTTTATTTATGTCATGTATATTTAAAAGTTTTGGTATTTTAGGATAACATATTATGTTAACTTCTTAAGTCTTTAAAAAATATTACCATAAAAATATTTATTCAACACACAAGATCAGTATCTTAATAGTAGTATTTAGTTGCTTCACCAAACAATATATAATATGAACAACCATAACTTCTAAACAATTAATATCTTTAAGTTGATTATAATTGACCAGGCGTGGTTAATTAAATAAAAACAAATGACAAACGTATTTACAGTTAAACAATTACCTAATCTCTTATCTTATACCTGATAAGAAAGATCAAACAATAGTAAAACCTCTTCTAGATTAAATATTCCCCTCTTCATCTCTCCCTCTCCTTTTTTTTTTTTTGGTCTATCTTAAATGTTTATTCTATGGCTAGTCTAAAGCGCCACAGTGTAAATTTAGCTACCGGCTATGTTAGAAGAGTTTCTGGCCACTACCACAAGAAGTTAGCCCCTCAGTTAGTAGCTTCTTCCTTCCCTTTAAACACGCTTTTAGTTTTGTGCAAAAGATAACTACTTTTTTTTTTTCAAACTTTAAAACGTGATTGTTAGTAAAAAACAAAACGTGATATTTTCATTATTACCATTTTCTTCAAGTACTTTAGTGTGCAAGTGTATATCAAGATTAAGTTAAAAAAGAATATACAATATTTATTTAGTGGTTATTTTTTTTTGTGAAGTGTAAAAAAAAAAATTAAAATAAATAAACATTGTATTTAAAGTATAATTTTAGATTTGAACTTTTAAAATAACCTTCAAATGTTTTTCAATGCAAATTCTTTGATCTACTTTTAACATTTAATGCAATAGTTTGTATTTAATAGTTATACTAATTTCGAACTCTTTTTGAAACGACAATATATGAAAATCTTTGCCTATACGAATAGCCTACTTTAATATAGTAATGAACCTAAGATCTAAAACTGATGTCGATCATAAACGAACAGCAGGTCTTTTTGTTCAGAATTTTCTTGAAGTAAAACCGGTAAGTTTATATAATTTCATTAAATATTTTATATAAGATTATAATCCTTAATATAGTTTAATAAAGTTATTATAATTTTTTTTAGTGAATAGTTTATAACAATAAAATGTTACGGGATATGATCGTATATAAAAACAAAGGAAAAACTATTTGAGGTTAAATTCTATCATTGTCTGTAATTTCACTGTGAGTGGGCATCTGTTTCAAAGATTATTACACGTTTTTGTTATTATTTCATCATAATATATATATTTTTTTATATATATTCAGAGTTGACCTCTATAAAGTCATTCTATTTTAGCATACATACGTATATTAAATTGTTGACTTTAATATATTAGCTTACAGTATACATAAATTTTAATTGCAAATTTATAACAAGTTTATCCAGTAATATGAACGGAGTTTACTTTCAGCTAAAGTTCACTTTCTGTATTGACATAAAATATACATTCATTTTCTTATTTATGGATTACAAATGCAATCGATAGTCACTTCTTCGCTTATATGCATATATTATGTTTTTTATTTTATTTTTAGACCCTATAATGTCTTGATGCATTGGTTCTATTATAGTTACTGGTGATTTATACAACATATACTTAACAAATAGTTTAATTGAAATTAAATCTAGCATAAAGAGCAATAATTTTAGATTGTTAATTAAATATATCTGAAATAACAATCATTCTATTGGTTTAAATAAGTCACGTGATTTTTGTTTGACCAATTAAAACTATTTTAAAATTTCATTATCAAAAAACAGAGAAGTATTTTGTTTATTTTTTGTATTATTTCAGTCCTTTATTTTAGCATGTGGAAAAACCAGAGATTTATAAAACTAATAATTAATTAATACTGTCAAGCTGATGTTTTTTTGAGTGCTTTTTTTTTTTACAAACTTTCATTGTTCACCAGTAGGGAAAAACGATGCGGTGTTTTACAAATGATCATATGACTGACAGAAATTTCTATTCTAGTCGTGAGATTACCTGCAGCTAGCTTGTCAGTTACTTCAATGTGTATGAAAGTATTTAAAATTCATCTCGTGTGTGTACTTATACAGAACAAAAAAATTGAGGTCTATTACGTTAACGTCCTTGCAGTGTTACATAATCTTATAAGTAAATGTCATAAAAAAAAATGGATTTAAGAAATATTTCTTGGAATTTTATTTATATTTTAATGGAAGGGGATGAAGGGATAAAAATCAATCATGTAGTATGATGCAGGTATTATAATACAGTCAATTCTAGCATAGAAACGTCAGGTGAACTCAATGTAATTTTATTATATATATATAGTTTTAGGGCATTAACTCTAATTTGTTTTCACGTGAAAGAATTCATCGTAGAAAGTTCAGTGCCAGTTCAATGAAATCAGCTCGTTCTCAGGAGTCAATTAAAGTCGTACGAAATCTCTTAAACGATGACATGTTTTATAAAAATTAATAAGGGTGAATTCGATCTCTGTACCCTCATGCACAAAAGGCTGCTACTGTTAAAATTTAAAGTATCTGCAGCATCAGTAGAAATTTTAATTTGTAACTGTTAATCGTTAAAATAAACATCATCACTCTCAATTTTGTACAGTTCAGCTTATTAGTCTTATTACAGGGTATGTATAGGTACCCTGGTCTTATTACGATTATATACAGTACACAAAGTATTTTGCTTTGCTTTGTAATGATAAAAAAAGTACTTTCTCATCGAAATTCTCTAATTTCTACTACGTGGATACACCTCAAGACATCTCGCACGTTATCTGGATTTGAACATTGCATAATGTCTTATATATAGCTATTTGGAGGACGAGATAAACTTAAACTGTATTGGGATAGCTATCAACATTACTTTTCTTACCAAAATTGCATATCTGCATTGTCTTTAAAGCTTTATGGTGAACGATTTTCATTGAAAATTTTCATTCATACATTTTTATTTTAAAATTACCAATGACTTTTTGTCTAATTTATGTATGAACGTCAGAGAATGTTAAAAGAAGATCCTAACTCATATAACCCCACACATTACAAAAGTAAAACTTAATTTTTTTTTTCTTTTTACTCAGTATGTATGCCAATGAATATTTTTGGCCGAGCAAGATCATGTGAGGGGGTGGGTGGCCAACAAGGTGAATAACATGGGGAAGTTTATCCTAGTAGTGAGTGGGTGTTGTGACGTACGGATCATCTTGGCTGCATACCAGAATAGCAATGTGCTTATATTATAATTCATAACGAGGAATATGTGTCGTCAGTCAATGTATATAGTTCTTATTGAAATAAAAATATAATTTAAAATAGGACCTATTCGACCTAACAAATCTTAGATTACGCCTGGAAAATGAGATTTTCTGACCCCCCTTTTCCCCCATCGGTTAAATTAAAAGGAAATTATTATATTTAACTGGAAAGTCTATTTAATAATATTATAACTATTATAGATTTTGTATGCAATATATAGGACGGATATATTGATTGATTGCATCTTTCGTATAGTGGTTATAGTAATTTTATCATATAATATTTCATTCCTCTATATATGCAGTCCTTCGTTATGAATAATTAGTGGCATAATTATTATTGTTGATGTCAAAATGATGTGCCAGCCTGTCACATCATTTTGACATCAACTTTAACACTGTAACTTAGTTTTTGACACCGGCGTCACCTTTGTAGGACTGTTAATTTTTTGTGTCTGTTAAAAGATGTCTAGTTTACTGCTAGAATTTTACACTGCATATGATATTAATTTAATATTAGTTTTTAACTTTTATACATACAGTGTTAATAATATAAATAACTTAAATTTTGCACACATAAAAATAGGTTAACTGCATAACATGCATTTCATGTTTTAAAGCCGAGTATACTCTTGTAAAATGCAGGTTTCCTGTTCATTAAAGAAACAATTGCAGTTGTTTGCAATTAATGATACAGTGACCATGTAACAATTATAGTTGATGAGTAAATGAATGGAATCGTGGCATGACTTTCAAATTTTTAGATTCCTCTCTTAAGAAAATGTGGTACTAGTACATTAATTTCTTTACTTATAAAGACGTGGAAAGTAATTTATTAGAATGTTTAAATATAGAGTCAAGGAAATAAGTAGTAATTTATTTGAATATATCTAGCATGCCACACATTGCAAATTCAGGTCGCGGTCAGAACGTGCAAAGATGCCCTTGAAGTGCCAAACATTGCAAATTTATGCATTTGCACTTGAATTAAATTATAGTAGTAAATGTTAAAGGCATACAGGCCTCAAATTACAAATTAGACAGTCACCAAGTGGGTTTAGAGTATATAATCAACATTCGCATCATTTTTTTCCACGCGTGATGCATCCGTGCGAAGTCGCAGTTCAAAGTAAGAAATTTTGTCCTTGATGACGTCACGAAGTCCTTGATGACGTCACAACTCAATGCTAATCAGTGCTAGCTGTGAGTTGTGACGTCAGCAAGGACTTTCTTTACAGCGCGACTTCGCACAGACGCACCGCGCGCAGGTAAAAATAATACGAATGTTGATTATAAACTTGAGCAACACTTAATGTCTGTCTAATTTGTAATTTGAGGCATGTATACCTTTAAGTCAATAATTTCAATCACTCATAAAATAATTTATAATTTTAAGGTACTTCTATATTTGAGTTTTTTCTGTTTGAATGCGCCTCCTCGGTACAACCGTCACACTGTGCTCTTCAAGCCTCCGAGGGGGCGTGTTGATGCATCAAAGTTTGTTTTTTCTTCAAGAGTGCAAAATCTCTACAACAAATTTGTATCTGATCATAGTAATGTGGACATATTCAACTCTTCTTTATGTCAATTTCGGACCAATCTGATGAACGCTCTGTTTTAAGCTTTTTTTTTTTTTTGTTTTTTTGTTTTTTTTTGCTATTTATTGTGCATGACTATTATTTTACTGTTTTTTTTTTGTTTGTTTTTTTTTTTTTTTCCTTTATATTTATATTATAGTCATTTTTATTGGTACTATTATTATGTGTTTTTTTTTGTATGTTGTGTTATTGACTTTATTATATTTGGTCATTGGTTCTGTAACTGTTGCCGAATAAATAAGAATTTATTTATTTATTTATTTTATATCAATTGTAATTAGTAATTAGGATGCATTATTATTATGCATTACGATAGTTATAAAATACTGTATATTCTATAATAGTTCAATAAATTTTCAAATTCAGCATTAACTTATGACACCACTAATTATAGTAGATATGATTCGCAAGTATGCACTATCACATACAAGATATTCGCATGTTTTCCACTCTTGTTTGACGTAAGCGGACATAAAATTAAATCAACAGAGCTGTAATATTAATTTCCTTTGCTCTAAGATACAAATATGAACCCTATTACAAGTAAAGCTATTTTTAATAAAAATATCCCCAACTGGTGGTCCTACTCATATACATTGGCCTCCGTATGTCAAGCGATAGCTTTTAATCTTTACTCTCTCCCGGACTCAAAGCTATAATAGAGAGAACCAGATGTTATGTTTATAAGACACGTCAAACGTTTTTATCAGTATCATTTATATTATTTTTTTGTGCAAATATATACACTATAAACTTAATATTTTTTTAAATTTATTTTTTTTAGCGACACGGTCTTGCTTGCATAATACGTAAACGGAAATCCAAATATATTTGAATTTGACCTTATACAATTAGATTTCCAAATCTTAAGCTTCATTTACCAATATTACTGAACTTTCGTAAAATTATATATAACATACTTAAATTATTTATAAAAAAATACCTTATTTTCTGCACTTACGCTGCATTGAGTTTAAATATTTTGACTGACAAAAATTCTATACCGGACGGTAAAAATGTGTTACAAATGTTATTTTTTGGGAGCTACGACGGCAAAATTTAAAATTATATACCGGTATTGCTATTTTTTAAAATATATTTTAATTAAATGAACCCTATCTATGTCATTTACATTTACGTTCTTAAATAGTTCTAAAACTAACAAGTAAGATAGTAAAATCATATAGCTTATATTGAATATATTATTTTTATAAGCTCTATGGTAAAATTTTGCAATGCATCAAGTATGCTACAATCTTTATCTCCTCATTACGTTGCGTCACTTGAAAATTTGTTTTTATACTTTGCTTTTATTGTGCTTGTTTGTAGAAGATAGGCTTATCATTATGTTTGTATATCCCCACATTTTGCTCTAAATTTGAGAAAAATATAATTATCTCATATAACCCACTAATGTATCTCATTAAGTTAGTAAAAAATTGTATTTATTTTGAACATAAAATTGATATTGTGTCTTTCTTATTAATCGAGTATTAATAAATGAAAATTGACACAACTGTCGTCTTTTTAAGTACAATAAAGCTGTATAAATATAATATATTATATTAAATACAATGTAATTATACGCTTCAATGTATCGTATGTCATGTAAGCATTTTTCCAATTTATATCAAATTTATCAAATCTTGTATATTGACTTTGGACGTTTCATCATACGATTTATTTTTTTTATTTATTTAACCTTTTTGATCTCTAGATGAAGATATTTTATATCTTCGATATAACTTTGGCACAAACACACTATAATATCACGTGATATTTGTGACTTTAACCTTGACCGGAAGTGAGATTATTGCGACCTCTTTTATTATTATATAATTATATGACGTGATGTGATATATTTTATAATTACTATAATTTTTCGCTTTCTAACTATCATTAAAAAATACCTATATAAGTGTGATAAAATTAAACGGTACTTTTTCTTGACATTTCTCAACTTGAGTCCATTGACGTTTTTGGTGTATGACATATGTGAGCTGTATTGTAAATATTTGTCAGAGGATATTGTAGACCGTTTGTTCGTGGAAAAGAAACCAACTTTGTTAGTTTGTAATATTTTGGAATACAAACAATTATTTTTGACGCCGGTGAAAGTTGGTAAAATATTGTTCTCGTTTTTTAGTTTGGGGTGCGGCATAATATGATGTATTAAAATACCAACACGTATTTTTTTTTTCATTATTAAAGGTCATTAATAAATTTCTGCTCTAAAAATTACATTTATATTTTTGATATTGCGAATGTTAACTCGTATTTTAAATTTCATAAGTATTATTAAAAATTAAGTCGTTTTAGTTATATTTTACGACAATCCATATAAATATTATTTTACAATATCAAGCCTCGGATAAGTTTGTTTTATTTTATAATATATATTGTTTATATTATATAATATTTAAGTTTATGATAAATGATAGTCTTCGTTCAGTTTAAAATCATTATAAAAAGAATTTCATGAAGTTTTTACCGTATAGTAAAGTATCAAGCCTCAAATAGTTTTCCTTTCTATAAGAAAAATTAATTAACATAATTTGTAGTTATTATTTTACTATTTCATAGTAAAATATTCTATCGTATAATTTACAATTTCAAGTCTCAAAAACATTTTTTTTAGGCCATATTTCAAACGTAGTGTACCATGCTAAATTATTCCGCCTATTTCACAGACTGTGAGCCAGGCTGCAGCTCCGAGGAAAGCTATGGACCCCCCTCAAGAGCCCGGCAGCAAAAGACGTAATAAATGGACCCTCGGTAGTCTCTTCAGACGTAAGAAAACCAGCAAGGGTGCTGAGAGTTCGGGCAGCAGTTCTGAAGTCGAGGAGAAACCTCGCTCATTTCTCGGTCGACGTCGATCAGCGAGGAAACGCTCGGACCTCAACGGAACTCGAAGTAAAGAAACGTTGAAACTAAATCCACCATGGAGCGGTTCTGCAAATTCTCTGGGGTCCTCAGAAGGGTTTGGATCACACGGGAGTCTTACAAGAAAAGATAGAAGAGAGTTAGTAAAAGCAAGAGTAGAAGCTACAAGACGAAATTCAAGTTCAGAGGATGATAGTTCAAATTTAACAAGATTTAAAAGTGATGATAGTTTAGCTAATAAAAGATCAAGAGCCGCTAGGACAGAAAGATATATGAAAAGAATATCAAAAGATGAAGAATCATTATCACATCATAGTTTAAGTAAATCTGATGTTGAAATACATCCCCCACCATCATCACAAAATTGGGCTGCTACTGTTGTATATAGAGAGAATTCACCATATGTAACTAGGCCTGTATCAGCTACACCTAGTCCAGTAGTCAGTCCTAGGGTACAACATAGAATATTCCCTACATATCCACCACAGATGTCACCGCATTTACCACGAGCAGCAAGGCGGAGCTACTGTGAGCCACCAAGAAGTGATATTCTACCTGCTGGATTTAGAAGTACGTCATATGGGAATAATATTAATATAGCATCAAATACAAACGGTCTTCCGTCGCCTCAAATGTATTTCTACCCACCTGTAAGATCAGCACCTTTTAAACAAACACCCCTACCCCCACCTCCTCCCCCTCCTCCTAGAGACCCACAAAGAAAATTATTATTATATAATGGTACAAGTGAACAACCTTCTGCATTCGTTCGTTCTCGTTCAGATCATATGTTAACTAAACAAGTTACACCAGAACCAATACAACCATCATTATCACAAACACAATTTCAATATTTAGCTGATAAAACACCAAGAAGTAGAAGACCAATACATGTTGTACCATTAATAAATCAACAACAAAAACATGAACCAAGTCCTGAATGTATAATGCCATCACCACCACCTTGGTTAAATGTAGTACTAGAACCAGAAAAAGTTTATGTACCTGAAAAGAAGGTAAATAAACCTATTGAAGAGAGACGTGTTTCAAGTATTGAAGTACACCTAAGACATCCAAGTAAAACACCACCTCCTCCACCTGTAAGAAGGTATTCACGTCAAAGTTCTGTCTCAAGTTTAGAAGACGAACCAAAACGTCATTCAAGTAATCTTGAAGATGCATTAAATGAATTAGAAGCAATATATCAAAGTTTAAGATTAGGTGATGAAGATTTATTAGATAGAGCTGAGAGACGTGATTTACCTACTGTACATCAACAAATGAGAACACAACCTTCTAATGATGAAGTTACAATGGAAGATGTTGTATTACGTAGAAAAAATCGTGCACCCCCAAACAGAAGATCAGGTATACCTGATTTAGTAATGGATGATATGGCATATCGGAGACTTCATCCCGCCCCGGCTGTTGCTACTACAAAAGAGCGACAATCAGGTAGCTATTTGCTAGTATCACCGACCTTATCGCCTGTTACAGTACCTCCATATGATCCTATGGAACCTGATACAACATTAGATGATATGTCATATCGTGCTTTACGTAATGCAAATTCATTACGTGTTATTGAAGACCAACCACCGTTTGGTATACCACTTACACCGGCTCCAGCAGCACCTGAAAGTGACTATCTTCATGTGGTACCGAAAGATAAATATAGACCAACATTCAGGCCAAGAAAAACACCAGATGTCGTAAAAGATGATTTAGCATTTAGAAATTTACGTAAAGATCCATCTAAAATTGTTGGTGATAAAAGAAAACGTGCTGTACGATCATTATCTGCTAATTTAATTAATATAATGGAATTACAAGATATTGAAAAAACACAAAGTTTAACAAATTTACCAGATAATTTACAAGTATTATTAGAAGGTACTGAATTAAATACTGATGCACCATATTCATATAATAGACCACCACCATCTTGGATTGAAAGAGCTAATTTATTAGATACAAGTACTGAAACTTTGACAGAAAGTAGAGCTAATTTACGTAGTTTACGTAATAGTTTCTTTGAGGACTCAAGACCAAATTCGCTCTTCATTCCACAACGACGTGTCACGCCCATCAAGGAGGACCAATCACCAACTTCGTGTCCGTTCGACGAAGAAAAACTGGAAGAGCTGTTATCAGCGCTCGCTAAGGAAGCTCATGATACGAGTGAACGACTAGGAAGAGATTTGGAGAGACTTAGAGATGGTTCCCGTTCAGTTGAAGACTTAAATAAATCACCACCCACCTTAACTCAAGGTAAAAAAATGAACAATAGTGCACGAAAAAATATTAACAAAAATCATGTGAATGTTGTGAGTGATAATAATAAAATACCAGTTAAACCTGCACGAAAAATAACCCCTCAAAATGTGCAACAAAAATCTCCCCCGTCTACTTCTTCTCCTCCTCCTAGTGTTAAAACTGATAAAATCATACCAATTATAAATAGTATAAAATTAGATAAAGAATATACACCTGTTTATACTGTACCTGCTGAAAATTTAACAAAAATTCAACCATTACCCCGTAGTATATTCTATCCACCAGATTCTAATCAATCTGACAACACACTACCTAATGAAACAAATCAATATGATATTAGTAATACTAATGTTAAATTATCATTAAGTAATGAACAATTAGCTCGCATGGAAGATTATAATAATAATAAACCTACTGTAACAACTGTTAATTTTACATTTGATACTGATGATTATGTTAAAATTAATTTTAATCGTGATCTAGAATCACCAAAATCCCTCCAAGCAGCTTCCAATATAAATACTACTGACAATATACAAACATTTACAACTACAACAAAGGACTGTAAAAAATCCTCTACTGTAAAACATACAGACATTACAACTATGACAGAAATAACAAAAACAATAGACATTAAAACTGAAACTTCAGTAAAAGTCAATTTAATTTCTGAAGATAAAAATTCTAGTATTCTGATTGAAAGTAATATTATTGATAATAACAACCCTGACATTAAATTACTAACTGCTAATAATCATGTTAACAGTAACAGTGATAAAATGACAGATACAAATCAATCACAAAATGAATGTACAAATATTCATGTTGATTTATCTACTTTAAATAATTTCAATATGATGGAAATTATTGAATCAGAAATACAAGAATATAATCAAGAATATAGACGTATGTCTCTTGAACAACCATCTAAATTATGTACAATTTTAGAGGAAATTACAGAACCAATAGACATTGATAAAAACCTAACATCAATCAATCAAGACTTTTCCAATCAACAAAATTCTGGTGATAACATAACGTCAGATATAAAAGTGACAGTGGAAGATTATTCTACTAATGAACCTGACGATATATATGATGTTATAAACTTAGATGTTACTGAAATTTGTGCCGGTAAAAATGTAGACACTGACAAAATTGACGTGACAGAAATTAATGAAACAACTACTGACAAACAAAATGATGAATTAATTGAGCCAACTTGTGAATTAATTCAATCAACATTGATTGAATCTCATTCAGACCAAATTTGTGCCTTAAGTGACGAGTCCGACGTAAAATCTACCCACGATTCTACAAACTTAATTAATGAATTAAATTATGACAACATTGACGTAACTAATACATCCTGCATGGCTTCAAAATCTACTGAAAATCAACTAGAATCAACAACCACCCCGGACCAATCAAAATCAATATCTTCAGGTGAGATATTATTGACTGATTTTGGATATGCAAATTTTCAGTCAAAAGTGCATTTAAATGCATGTAACACACGTGCAAATACTTCACGACACGTAAATCAGAGCATGGATTATGATTTATTAGCGCTATTAGGAGCAGTTGTAGCTCTTGTTTCTATTTTAACTGTTCTTAGTATTGCTGCTCGTTAAATTTGTAGCATTGAAATATTGTAAATATTATTAATTATATTGCACTAATTAAAAGTACACTAACTTATTATGCCATAATTATAGAAAATCATAGCATTTGCAGGAAAAAAAATGCAAATAATTTTAATTATTTTCTTAAAATAACTGCATATTTTTAAACATATTACGACATAATATAAAGTGCCAAATTATTAATCATATGTATACTATTGTAATTAATTTTATTCACATCAACGTATTCTTAATCACTTGTATTTTTCTATCACCTTATTAAAAAAAAAAACATGTATAAATCAGCACATATATTGTATATATAATCACCATATATTTTTATGCTCACAAGATTTTAATTGAATGCATTTCATTTTGTGAATGGCCTTATTGTATCGTGTTGCCAAATAAATGTACATTATCCTTTATATATATTGTATATATTTAAATAATGTTTGCTCAAATTGCTTGTGTATTGCCTATTGTATTCATGCATTTTATCTTACCAAAACAAAATAAATAAATATACATATTTGCTCATAATAATCATATTGTATGGCTTTTTGCATTTATCAAACCCTTTAATTTTTAAAAAACCTTTTAATTTTTTTGCTTCGTTGTTGCACTGTATTATTACTGCACTTTTCAAGTATAACCTACAGAATGCAGCAATTTTATTTCAAGGTAAGAGTTGATATATTTTGTGCTAGTTACATAAGATTACATTAATTTTGTAATTATAGAAGACAATACATCATTAAGACCATAGGATTAATTTGTTTAAATAAATACTTTGCATTTAAATATATTATAATGCTTTAATAATTCTAATTTTAAAGGTTACAGCTTACACAAGAATGATTTACGTTTTATCATGTTAAGTAACAAAACATAACAGCTGTTCATATTATTAAAATTTAATAATAATAGTTTTTACTAAAATTATAACTAATTTTTATGTTAAGAAAATTACAATTTTAATATCTTTAAATACTATAAGTAAGCTATAGAATCTAAGTAAGAATAGTGAACTCAACAAATAGCTTATTCGTGAATAACTAGAGTGAATGAGTGAATTATGTTGTCAAAACTTCTATTTAACGATAACCTCTTTCCTTTACTGTCTGTGCTAACTGTGTTCCATCTGTTTTTTTTAGGTGTGGTTTAAACCGCTTAAAAATATGTATCTTCAGGGCTTTTTTCTGGGCAACTTTTTATTTTCATAAAAGGTAAAAAAAATATCTACTTTATAAAAAAACTTTGCATGTAATAAAGCACAACAATCAGCACTATTTTGGTAGGCACTAATTTATTTTATCTTATTTTGTTTTATATCTTCATTATTTTACCATATGCTGTAATAGCACTGGAAAATATAGGTTCGATTTCTTTACTTTTAATAACATAACTAAAGCTTTTATCCCTTATAAATTGCAAGTTTATTTCACAGACAATATATTGGTTTGTTAGCATTGATTTTTATTTATCGAGTTTTTTATTAATTCATTAAAAATTACTAAAAGATTCTACTTAATGTATTCTGTAGTCCAGGGTACAAAGGCAAAATTTAAGTTAAAAATTACAAAAAAATGTACACAAATTTTTTATATAGACTGATGGTGATGAATTTTGACGTGTATTTTGCAAGTTACATCCTAAGAAATATGCTATTTTGGTTTATACTGTATAGGAAAGTAGTATAATTTTTTATTTGTCCGCTCCCCTGCTACATTTTAAACAGTTAAATTTATGTCAGTTCAAGTTTTAAAACAAAAAAACACGCATTCAAGCCAGCGCGATTGCAGACTCGTGTAGCCCCTGAACGGTAGGCAACTGTTTGAGCATTGCTGTATTGCGGGGTACATACACTTCGGGCGTTGTGTTGCGCTGCCGTGCAACATGATGTTTGTTTATTTAGTTACAAACATTGTTTACTTTACTAGAATTTTATTTAACATTAATTTATATGAGAGTTTTTTTTTTTAATTTAACATATAGAGCAGTATTATAATAGACTGCAGGTTACAATAATCTTTATTAAATTTCGGCACAGAAGCATTCTCTATGTTTATACTGTTGCTATGCACTGTATCTGTACATTATGTCAACATATACTCGTACTTATATTTATTTAAATGCCCTTTAAAATAATATGTCCACCAAAGTCCATACACAGGATATCCGGCTCGTATATTAAGTTTCTTGCCAAAAAAGCTGCAGTTTGCACTTACTTGCGTTTAAATATAAACCATGCTCTTACGCCACCATCGGTAGAATTGAGAACTATATAGTTGTTTTTACTAGAAAGTTGCCATAAGACTCGGATGTCTTGTCCATTATTAATCAAATACTTCCTATTAATTATTAATTAAACAAGCTGTCACATTGAAATATCGCTTGTTCAATTTTTTCGTATACGGTTATAATATTATACTGATTAATTAATAAAAAATACTTTATATTGTGTTTGTCTTCTTAAATTTTAAAACGTTAAAATAAAATTAATTATGGGTTCAAATGAATTCTATTTAATTTTTTAAATAAATCAATAATATAAAATTAATTACAAAAAATGGTATCTTTTAATCAATTAGTAAATTCCTAAAAAAATATATATTATAAGCATATTCACTCTATAATTATTATAAATCTTATTAACATTAATCAAAATAATTATTAATTACAACAAAAAAACTTTACCTGTATCCTACTGCCACCTGTTGACGGTATTCTGAACTATTAGCACACAATGTCATGCTTGCATGTGCACTTCGAACTTGGAGGATTTCTTCTCTCTACTTCGCTCGAGTGAGAGAGACCGTATATTGAAGCTGGTTAAAAAACTTACGTAAAACCCTGCTTCTCCTAGCAAGCACTCACTTTTGTTACATACACCTGTGTGTTCGTGAATATCACTCGTTAGGTTTCTGTCAAGGTATGTGGTATACTAGTGGCATGAACTTTTTTAACATTGTTATACTAATAACTTTCTATCTTATTGTGTGTGTTTTTAATGTTATTTATTATACATGCTAATTGTTTCTTATATTGATATAGGGTTGTCTTTTAAAGAATTCATGTCCTGAGATTTTTATTGTTATATTTCTTTTGGTAAAAAACGACCTAAATGTCTTGAAATGTTTGTATTTTTACTATTTACCAGATTACAGTTCAATTCTTAAGAAGTTAATCTTAATTGATATATGGTCATCCTTAAGGTATTTCACAGGTTACTAGAATTTTGTTATCAATCAAAAAGATTACTTAAATCTTGATTGATTTTTTAATACATAAAAATTGATAAACGATGGTATTATTTTATATGGTTTAAGCTTTTGATTTATTAATAGGTACAAACATATGAAAAGTAATTTATGATGAAAACCAAATTAATTTGTCATAAGACCTACTTTCTTGTCTTAATGATTTAAAATTAAGCCTTATTTCAATTAATTAAGAAAACAATGTTACTATGAGACAGGACATTATAGAAGTTTAAAAAAGGCTCTTTAAAAAAATAATTTTTAAAGGGATTTCACCAGACTCGCTTTTAACATTTTTAAGTTAATTAGTTAATGTAATACAACCTATTAAATGGTACATTTACAATAAATCATACTTATACTGTAATTATTATTACATGCTAAATCATATGTGGTAGGTATAGGCCTTTTAGCTGTTTTTAACCTCCAGGTAAATATGATATATTATAATATTTATACACAGCTTACGTCATACATATATATGTATATACAGAGACCAGGTGTAATTTAGTATTATTTTTTTATATTGTTATTTTATCTTTTGTTCTCTTAACTATAAATAAATTATGAGTAATAATTTATAATACAATGTCAACGTATGTATACTATAAAAATAATAACAATTTCAATTAGATTTTTTTACTATATTATTTCTATTGTTCCTATAATTGTCATCAAGAGATATATATATATATATATATATATAATATATATGTAGGAAAATTTGCGAATATGATTCATATAGAGGTCGTATTTTACATTATGATATATATATATTATACTTGATACGATACGTTTTTTGAGTGAGGTTTTAAACGTGGACTCGCATAATATAGCTGCTGCATAAAATTTAAAAAAATCACATGCACAATCATAAATGCACAATCAGGGACCTTTTGGACCAACGTAACCATCGATCGTTATAGGTGATGACATAAGGGTCATGTGATCCTTGATTCTAAAAATTCATAATTTTACAAGTAGACGTAATATAATATATATATATATATATATATATATATATATATATATATATATATATATATATATATATTGAAGGTACTTATCGTTAGAGATGTCGGCAATTTAGGAGAAATAGAATATTAATTGGCAAGGTTTTGATTTAAATATTTTTAATACTGTTTTAATTTTATATTTTTCATGATCAATTTTAAAAGGAGATTTCAATTTTCTGTAGGGCACAATTTCTGAAAAAAAAAAAGTAAATAAAAAAACAAAAATAATAATACTTACTTTAAGATTGCGTTAGAATAAAATTCATTATTTATTTTGTAAGCATTTTTTTCAGTGTATAACTGATACTAAACTCTTATTATATTTTTACATTGAAAAAAGTAACGTTATTATCAAGTTTGCCCTACATATTTTTGGTTATATCTTTATAAGTGGCCTATCAATTACGATAATGAATATTCATGCAGTGGCATCAGCGATATCGGTGGTTGTTTGCTTGAGTGAGCTGCAAAACGTTTATATTCTGTGAAGGCGCGGCGTCGGCAAGTAAGGCAAGCCCCCTATGATAATGTTTGCACGATCACATGTCTTTACAGTTCGTTCGTATACATGACTCACACATGATCAGCTGTCAACAACTTGTCTTTTCAAGTGTGAAGTTCTTTTTAGGACTTGTTTTTTTCGTGTATAAACGTATATGGAAATTTTATAGTTAATTTACTTATAGATGATTGATGGAGTTATAAAACAAATTTCGTCATTAACTTTATATTAAATTATAATTTTATGTCATCTTATATCACGTATTACGTACACGTAAAAATGGCAGTCTTAAGTTAAAATCTGGAGATATATTTTTTTGGTAATTTAACAAAATTTCAGATTCGAGAAGATGCCATGTTTCTACTGATTTATTTCATATGGAAAACTTTTAGGTCCGCCAGATATTTTCAAATCGTCAATTTTTAATTTTCTATAAGATTTTAGTATAAAATTCGAACCGAACAGTTGAATTAATAGTGATTATCAACGAAGAATATAACATTTACTACACTAATATAAATAATTAATATGGAGAGATTTTGGTTAGGAAGACAATAAACTGATATTTATAATTATTTATAGCTCTTATGATGTCAAATTGTATCTAATTTGCTTGAGAATTATATATACCTGTGCAGTGAAATTTGCAATGCGTGTCACTGCCCAAAATAAATAGACACCTACATCTCGGCACAACTTTACCTGCCTGATTCACTTGGAGCAGTGACAAATATAATGGTTTGCAATTTTTTAAGAGCAAGGAACCAACCTTGTTAAATTCTGCCCATTGTACACCTTCTGCACTCAATTGACCTTATAATGAGTCTGCTAGTAAACCAGTTCTTCCATTTCCGATAAGGTGTCTATATTTTACTGATATCTAAGTAAGCAAACCTTCTTGAAAATGGATGGCGTTTTTACAACTAACAGACTCGAATCTTATGTCCAAGTGCCCAAGGAAATGCTGTTGCAGAAACCTATATATATACAGTGTACGAACAGGCCTAGTCTCCTATAGTTTAAGTCCACGACGTTCTCACGAAAAATGTAATATGCTAGCTTTTCTGAAATATACACTAATAAGCAAAACTTATAAATAAATTTGCAGTAAAGTGATTGATAAATTATGACTCTAGTAATACCTATAATGAATATAGTTAGCGTCAAAGTCAGATGTTTTTATAAAAACTCGTTTTATACTAAAAATTGCTAAATTATCTACGTATCGTTTAAAATAATAAAAATTTATATTTACCTTAGCTATGCATGGCAATTTTAGAATCAACGTCAAAAAGGTGTGCCTTCGATGTATATGTAAAAACTCCAAAGGAAAAGCTTCATTAGTTTTGACTGAAAATAAAATGTCATAATTTGTATAATGCTTTGACATTGCCAGCCAGACCTTTAAAACTGTTTGCTATTAATAATAAAATAAAAAAAAAAAAAATTTTTTTATGGTTTATGATACTGTAAAATTTAATAACAGAAAATTTATTTTCAGGAAAAATGTTTCACTACATTTTTTATTGCGATACTTTAACAGAATTTAATGTTAAATTTAAATATTTAATGTTGACTTTACCACATGTGTGCTTTAAATTTTTAACAGAATGTAAGTAAACTTGCAAAACTGTTTTCATATATATATTATTTTTTTTAAAAAGCACATTCAACATTGAGATAAAAAAATATGTCAAAGATGAAAATACTGACCTAGCGTAAAATTATAAACATGTGTGTCAATATTAAAATAAATTGCCTTACATAAATTATCAATTATAAATTATCAAGTTATAGAAAAAATTGAGCGAAAGAAGATAAAATTTCATAATTTAGACATGCGTTGCTTTTATCTTAAATTTTTAAACTTTCGTAAAAAAAAAAAATGACACGATAGTTATTTAAAATTTAAAGTATATCGGGACATTTTCTTTATAATTTAAAATAATATTCTTTCATGTATTCATATATAACAGTCATCTTCAATATTGACGTAGTCGATCTATAACAAATTTTACTGTTATATTTATTCGTGATATTACTGATATGCACCAGTTATCTTCACATATGAAACCTACACTCAAACACACACGAACAGCTGGGATGATATTATTTAATTTTAATACTTATTCTGAACTAGGGCAGAACCAACTGTTGAATGTAACCAAAAATATTATAAATATTTCATAATTTTCAATGTTATATAATCGTTTTATACGTATATAATCGTTAAACTATTTTGATATTAATTTTCATGACTTGGTTTAATAATAGGTAATAATGAATTTTAATTATATTATTATATCCAACATATAATGGATTTGGAGCTAGAAATTAAAAATTAGGTCTATGTACGTAATTATAAAGACAGCTTTATCTGGAGGCATATTGGATATTAAAATAAGTGATATATTGACAATGGAGGTGATAAGAAGTCTTCAAAATATTCTAGTATCAATATTATATACCTCGCTTTATAGCTTATGTGCATACAAAAGATAAGAAATTTATCGGACGATTGATTGGATCTGTCAAAAAAATAACACTGCGGCAATGACGGTCCTATACTCTGTACTGTACATGCACTAAAATTCATTTAATTTTTTTACTCTTCAATTTAATTTTATTGGGGGGCATTCACAAAGCACTTTAACCCCAACTTTAGCCCCAAGTTTTATCCCTGGTACTAAACATGGTGCTAAACTAGGAGCTTGACATGGCTAGCCCCTGGTTTAGCACCATGTTTAGTACCAGGGATAAACTTGGGGCTAAAGTTGGGATTAAAATACTTTGTGAATGCCCCCCAACATGTAGTTACTATACAAAGAGCAGTGTTACCGGCATATAAATTATAATAGTTTTAATTTTAATGTGAGAAATGAAAACAATAATTAAAAAGTTTGAATTATAAATTATATAGAAAAAACACGAAAAAACATTAGATAGATAAAATTGTCCAATTATATGAAAAATAATAGTTCGAAATAACATTAGATAGATAAAAATGTCTAATTGTATGAAAAATAGTCAATTTTAAGACAATCTTGTAAACATTCAGAACTTTTATTCAACTTGCTTTGCATGGATAGTTCATAATTTTGTACACTTCTCGCTTTGGAAAACTTCCCTCAACAATAGATAGTGTATTATTTCTAACAATTCGACGGTACTGCCATCTCATGTTGAAATAAGTTTTCAGTAGCGGTGACTGTGCAGCTTATGATTGTATTAATAGTATAAATGCAAACTAACTTTGAAAAACTATAGACTAAAAAACTCTAAAAAGTGTAGTTTTTCATTAATATTTTAATAGTCTAATATGGAGAAGTACGAACAAAATATTTTAATGAAGCTGCAATAACTAATAACGCTCTCCGGCTGTCTCACTGGAACTAATTGGTTTGATTCACGAAGCCAGTTAGCCAGGTTTCTAACCACGTTTAGTTTAACCACGTTTTACTATACCTACCTATTTTACATGTTAAACCACCTATTTAAACGTGGTTAAACGTGGTTAGAAACCTGGCTAACTGCTTTGTGAATCGCGCCCATTAGCTCCTTAGAATAATATTTTAATGATGTTATTTTATATGCACATGACTATACTCTGAGCAATAATGTCGTGATGAGAGTATTATATTTTGTAAAAAAAAGTTACTTGGAAATACTATGTAAGCATCTTTGCTTGTTTACGAAGTAGGAGTTTCCGAGTAAATCTAGTTACAGTTTTACCGTCTTCCACTTAATCTTATTGTAACATAAATTTATTGTTACTTTAAGAAAACTTGCAGCTTTCAACATGAAGTAATATTTTAAACGTACGTTCGCATATAATCGTTAAATTATTTCCCTCGAATATTAATTAAAATATGAAGATATTGTTTTTATTCACTGCGGTAAAAGCAAATACTTGAATTTGAGGTTTTTTACAATAATGTATTAATTTGAATAAAATTACAAACCTTTGTATGCATTTTTTTATAGCAACAAGCAAAGAAAAAAAAATCGACTTAGATATTTTTTGTTTAAAACTGCAAATTATTAAATAAAAAAAAATACATATATATTACGTACGTCGTTAACATTACAAAAATTCAATTTTATTTGCTCATATCTGTACTTCTATATAACCACTGACTTACCATGACACAAAGATTTTATTACTATTATAACATTATTACATTTGAATCAAGTTTATAAGTTTCATTTTGCCATAAATTATGAATAAAAACTAACCCTAAGTATAGTTCGCCTACACGTATATATTATATTAAAACCGCCCACTTGCGTTCTCAATATTATATATACATGCCATATATACATATGGGAGAAATCGGAGTTACATGTGTGACAACAACAAGTCAGCCAGGTCACGAATAATAATGTAGATGAGAAGTTGAGTCAGGTCAGGAATGTTTAGATAATGTTAGTCACGCAAAATATTTTATATATTACAAAGATACGTGGGTCGATCGAATTCAATGCACTCTGGAGAATTGTTGTATGTGAGGCAACAATTAACGATGAATCTCAGTTACTGCTGGATTCAGAATATTTTTCTACTACGGAATGGAATGAAATAAATTTTTAAAAAATGAAGAATATTTTAAAACTTAATCGCTTATAATGTTATTTTTAATTTAATATTTAATTAATCTTTAATTCAATTTGTCAGTTTTTTCATAACAGCTCCATTTCCGTTTTCCGACTATAAACTTCTACCTCAGTTTTCACAAAATTGGTAAGACAGATTCGCTTCAAAATTTGTATGCCACCTTTTTTGATGGTGATATTTTAAAGTCCCCTCCCTGATGCAAGTCTTGTTGCATTCAGGCGCAACGATTGCGAGATATCAATACTGACAAGTGAGATTCATCCTTAATAACAATAATATTTGTTTATTTGATTATAATTAGTAATATGACATTTGTTGGGGGGGAAGTTACGATAAAAAAAAAATAGGAATAAGATGATTATAAAAAAAAGTGATGAAAAAATCAAAGCCCATTCATAAGATTTTATTATTAATTAATATAATTCGTTCGTTTAAGTTTCACTTCTTAAATCAGCACTGCCTTTATTATATAATTATATAAGAAACGAATGTATTACAATTATATAATGACAAATTCATTATAGCAATGAACTTAAAATTTAAATAGTATTGTTTTGTTATAGTTATATTTAAATTACCGTGCAGAAATAAAATTTGCAAATTTAACATTTTAAAATATATTCATAGAATTTATTGTTTATTGGCGTTTCCGTTCAGAATACCAAGAGTCATTAATATTTTTAATTAATTATAAATAAACTTATATTAATTAATAGTACATGTTGTAAAATAGATACAATAATAGACCTTTGACCTTTTTACGTATCCTCTCCATTGCCTTTTAAAACTAATTATAATATGTAAACATATCAACATGCTTTTTAACTACGGAAGCATTTGAAATTTCTCCATTTTTATGTATAGCAGTAAAAAAAACAATCATAGCATTATGTATTTTTTTTCTTCCTTGTCTGGTTTAATGCAAAAATATAACTGAATTTTTTTATTACTATCATAAAAAAGAAAAGGTAAAATTTAATTTTTATCTTAGTTATTATTTGAATTCAACTTTTATTTACATTGAAAACTGCTGAGTTTATTTTTGAGGCATTTAAATGTAGAAGCAGGTAATTTTCATTTTGCAATAAAGGTTAATTTCATAGTTAAGAGATAAGAAAATAGCTCTTAATAGAAAATTGTCTGGTTTTGCCTTTTCCTGCTCTATGTATAAATTCTCAAATATAATGTAAAAGTTATTATATTTTAATATTAGTTCGTTCCTTATCGGTTTTTCATTTGCTATATACCATGAAGATGGTTTCGCTATAAAAATTGCAATCGAATCTCTAATAAAAATATATATTACGTCTTCTATGAAGCATTAATATCAAATCACTATTTTTTACGTTTGCTTGATGTTCTTTTTTTTTCTCTCGAAAAGTAAATTATGTCTGCATGATTCCTCTCTGATGTTGAAAATACGCATTTGATGTTATTTTAATGAAATTTTAATTCAATCTATCATTTGTTTGTTTACAAAATGTTATTTTTAAGTCAATATTATGATATTATTACCTCATGATGTTATTTTATTATAATAAGTTAGTATGTTTTTGCTAGAAGAGTAATTTCCATAATTACAGAGTATACGTTTTACTTTAATAATATTATGTCTCTTCAAAGATACATCTTCATTTATCTTCAGAGACCTCCCGTGTCGTATGGCCAATAATTTGACCAAATAATGCAGTAGTAACATACGCGACAGTGGCGCCAACGTTCCTGGAAATATGGAACTAAAATTTTTGTCAAAATTCTGAACATAAGACGAGGTTTCTGATCTCCAAAAACTCTGAATGCTTTTACTGTAGAAAAAAATGGTAATTTGGTGAAAAAAAAAATAATAAAGAACAGAACAGAAATGCAATATTCGACTCTTAAAAAAAATAAACTTCACTTTGTTCTGAGTCATAAGGGCAGGCTGGGAGTCTGAAACATTTTTTTAATCCCTTAGTTACATTTTATATGAACTAATAACATCGTATTTAAATAGAAAATTCTATAAAAAAAAAGTCGAGTCCAATCAATATTTTTTACATATTATGTACTATAGACTGTTATCATGCAAAAATCATACCAATAACGCAATCGTACAATATTTTGCTTTCTCACATTCCTTAAATTCTTAAAATAATTTCTCTTATTGTGCATGCGTAGTTATGTTATATGTATATAGAGATTTTTTTTCACATGACGTATATATAAAAGGTCATTTTTCGAGGTAAATGTATTGTGACTGCCAAATTATTCATCAGCAAGTCTTCCAATGTATAATCGATGTATTGTTGAGTGTTTATTTATTTGAAGGTTATTAACTGCTCCGTATGTAGCAATTACTGCACCGTAGCCTTGCCTCATTACAATTAGAGAAATCACGAGACAAGTGAGCAAGGTCAGGAACAGTCTGAGAACCAGCTACCAAAGACCATATAAGACGTTCATCTTTAATTGTAATTTCCTAATTAAGAAAATTGTAATTTACACTTCTTTTAATTATGACTTAAATGTGACATTCAAATAAATATTATGTGACTAAGCTTTTACTGTCAATATTGGAAGATTGTAAGGATAATTTAATATTCTAGGACTATAAATTTATCATACAGAGTCTTACGTCTTAAAAGGTTTCTGTAAAGAAGACACGACCAATATTATAAACCTCGTCGTATCGTGCATGCTGAGTCACTTTGGTAGAGAAATAAAATGAGATTCAAGATTAAAATGGGAAAGTAGTTAATTGCAATCATTTATATATTACTAGTTTTATTTGTACTATAGTAAAATAATTAAATATAATTACTTGAAATTAAATTAATGAAGGGCTCTATATACTTATTTATTTACTGTTTATACATTTTTTTCGTAAAATATTTTTTATTATAATTGTGTAGTGCAGTGTAATTGGATTAAATACAGTTCTAAAAATGTTGAGACTGGAATAAATTTATTTAGTATACATTTAACCGTCAATTATATTTGAAGTGTTTTTTCATGCATTTAAAATAAATTATCAATGTATTGTAATCCTTCGTATATTTAAATTACGTAACTTTTTTAAGTACTGTACATGATATTTCCATTTGCAAATGTCAAATTTATACAAATGTAATTACGTAATAAAAATAAATGACGAACAGTTATCAATTAAAGTTGAATGAAAGTAATAAAAATACCAGAATTACGAGAAAAATATAGGATTTAACTCAATTTTAAATGTTCTTAAAAATGCTAGGAAGTGGGAGTCTGAAACATTGATATTTTTTATCCCTTTAGCTATATTATTAAAACTATAATATACACCTTTAATAACATAAATTTCAATAGAATCTATAGAAAGTAAGAAAAAAATCTAATATTTAATATTTGTTATCTACAGTAAGTATGTGCTTTGTTTCAAAATTTTATTGTCTCTATAAAACATACCTTAGAGATAACACAGAAAAACGTATATAACTATGAAAACTCCATCGTGTTTTCCATCTTTTTTTTTTTTTTTTTTTTTTTTTATTCCTCATAACATCGCGTGAAAGAAGAGTTTTGAAATAAAGAAAATAACCGTTGGAATCTTTGTTAGGAATGTAACATAAATTATCTCTGGTTTCTAAAGAGATATAATATACAGCTGCATGTTGCATCTGCAAGGAATGCATTTGTTGAGTAAATAGATCAACATAAACCAAGGTTGTAAGATATTTTGCTGAGCTTTGACATCATAAGTTTATTTTGTGTAATGTGATGACGTTTTAATGCTATTTTTAAATATTATCTCTTTATCTCTTTAAAGTTAAAACTTATACTATAGGTTTTTTTATATTTAATAATTAAAAAAAATAGTATTTAAACTTGCTGAGAATTGTTTTACAATAGGAATTAATTAAAAATATACTAACTTGTACAAAAAATTCGATGATCAAAATAGTGAATAAATGCCATAAGAAAAAAAAAAAAAATAGTGAACGCCTGTGAAAGACTCAATAGGGAAGGGGGGTAACACAATTGAATGCTCATGTGTCGATTGTCCCAAAAATACAATTGATAATAAACATTTGAAAGTATATTATATTATGTGTAAGTTTTATTTTTTAAACAAAATTATAATACACAGTATAATACAAGCATCTCCATCTCAAATACCCAGCATACATGTGATTATATGTATCAAAATATCATGATATCAAATTAAGTTTTAATAATACTCTAAAATTCACTTTAAAACTTATCTCTGATTCAAATTCAAATTCAAATTTTTATTTCGATCATAGGCTGTACAGCATGGATCACGTCAATTATTACATTAAATATGTAACATACTTAATTCTAATTAAAATTAGCCTAAATTTAATAAATTTAAACACATATACCCAAACAATATTTAAAATATATATGATCTATAAAATTAATACAATAATTAAAATTGTGTCCTTTTAAACATCACATTAGCACCATAATATATTTAACACACAACTTTTAAATTCTTAATACTTAATTCTTAATGATTGCTTAATACCTTTTAAATTCACGATTAATTTTGAATTAAATTACAATAACCTTGGAATATTTTTTATTGAAATATAAATGGGATCTACTGATCAATGAAACTGTCATATTTAATAAATAAATAAACAGAGAGCTAAATATTCACATTTTAATGCTTAACCTTTTTTGTATAACTTTTCACTTTTACCGTATAAGTAGAATATTAAGAGTTGATATTTATGATGTAGTCTTTGATTCAAGTCTTGAACAACAACTATTTTTTTGTGAACTTGTTGTCCTTCAAATTTTTGCAAACACAAATTAAGTAGGGTAACATAATAATACATTTTATACAATTGCTACATCAACGTTATGTGCTCATTTAATTGTAATAATAAAAGATGGTACTATATTAAATTATTATTTAAAAATGAGTTAAACTGTTAGACAAAATTAACCTTAAAACCAGAGAAAACCAATTTTTTTTTTACCATATTAAAACATTCTACTCGATAAATAAACACAAATAAATAACTTTTAAATATAAAACTATATTCTATATATATTATATAAAAAATATAGACCATTATAATGATAGTTTCAGACTCTTGATTATTCAGATAATTTTATAGAATGGCTCGCATAAAAATTCGGCAGGACTAGAAACACTTATAAAGATTAAACTTTCGATCAAAATGATTTATTCAATAAATTGCTTCCAGCCAATTAGAGAATTGATACAATAATCAAACATTATTTTGACACTACTATATAAAGATTAATATCGTTACTTTTATAATCAGATAATATTTTTATTATAATTTATTTTTTATTTGTTTCAATTTAATTAGTATGACCTTTTTTATTATTATAAATAAAGACAAAAGAAAATATTGACCTAAAAATTAAATTTAAATAGAATTTAGAAGAAAAAAAAATCAATTGACATAAAACAAATATAGTCATGAGACATAACTGCATAATGTATATAATTATAATATACTGTCATTTTAATGTATATATAAAAAAACTATATATATAATAATAAACAAGGTTGATTTCCAAGTAGCACCCATAAGGATGTCCTTACTTGGACTTGCTAAAGCTTCGACTTCATAAGACCATGTTTTATATAATATACCACCTCCTTCTCTTTTTATTTCCCCTTATATTATACCCCTTCCATTATATAAATATTTTTAGTATAGTGAAAGTACTATACTGCTTGCCCTATATGTATGATTGTATATATATACCGTTCCTTGATAAAGGTCGTTGTTGATAATATGCAACAGCAAGGTAAAATTCCCCTCTTACTTCTTTAGAAGAAAACGTTTCAGTATAGTAATAATTTGTATACAGTGTGAAAGTGTTTAATAAAAGGAGGATTATGATGTTAATTCAGCATATAAAGACAGGTTTGTTTTTATTTTTATAAAGGGGATTAATTAAAGTTTGTTTTGAAACGATTACGATTAAATATAAATGTATAATTATTATATAATATTTTATATTTGTTTATAGAGAATTAAAGAATATTTTTTTAAATTAAATAATTACATAATGCATGGTAATTTTGAAAATACTTTTATTTACAATGAGGTATGGCAGCGTGAAATACTATTTATTTTATTAACATTTTACGTTTTCTTACTCCGAATTTATAATTTATGTTTAGTTAACTCCGCACTTTGTATAATTATTTGTAAATTCGTATAAACACGTAGATTTTACTACTGCAATGATAACACTTGTTGCTTATTATAATAGTGTTACATACATTAACATAAATCAGAGAACTATTGGAAAATAAATATTAAATTAGTTTTTTTTTAATTAAGTTTTATTGTCGTATTTGTATTAGCCTATATATTAGTAATAAATGCATTTTTTGGCAACTGAAGTAGAAAATGACCCCTGTTTCATTTTGCATGAGGTCTGAAAAATTGCATTGTATACTAAACTAATATATTTAGTGAAATAATTTTGTGATACTATCGTCTTTTGAATTATTTAATGATTTCGTATAGCATCTTATTCTTTTGGGAATTGTATTAGAAAATGTCCACCCGTATGATAGTTTGATCAAGTTATGTTATTTTGAGGTCTAAAGTTGTCTCTGATGTGGCTCACGTGGTGTATTTTTTGATTATTTATTTATGTCATGCGTTCTCGAAATCGATACGTTTATATCTGCTGACGCAACTATAATACACTTTGGCTTGTACCCTTTTTGTAAATCGATATCAATTTATTATTTATTCCCAGGGAGTTTTGAATATAGGTTCATGTTAATATAATTTTGTATTAGCATTGTTAACAATTTGTTTGAGGAAGGGATGAATTATTATAAAGCTTTTCTTAATTTAATTTCTATGATAATAACTATAACTCTTATAATGCGAGATATTCGTGATTGCATGGAATTATATGTTTTTCTTGTGAAAATTTTATTGTATAATGGTTAGAGTTGATGTTATTAATATTTAACCATATTTTTAGATCTATACCTACAGTATTACAAATCTTAGTTTACGTGTGGATTCAACTGCGCGCGGCGGACATCTTGAAATTTATATTAAGGATTTTATGGATGCCGCCATTCGGTCTAGACTGTCTGGAGCTTGGCGCCATAGTGTCTATAGGTATTCTAAGATCTGTTAGACTGTACTGAATGTCATGAATATATTTGTCTTGAAGCTATTATGAAATTCATTTTTTCCCACATAACAATTTTATTTAAATAAGTAAAAAAAAAAAGTTACGGACAAATATGTAACCTTTTCATTTGACTTTCAATGAATAAATTTAAGTACTTTTCGTGATCGTTCATTTTAATACATAAATATTTAATGAAGTTACGACACGTCGTTTTGGAAGAAGACAAGTTGTCTGTCACTATCTCGATTGTAGTAACACGTTCATCATCAGATATGATTTATATTTTGGCGGTGAGAGTTTTCTCCTCGCGAGATGTGAATGGAGATAACTTGAGAGTAGCCAAGCAAGTTAATAAAATGAACCATTGTTTACTGTCATTTCCGGGCATGTATCGTAAAATTGTAATTTGAAAATTATAGTATGTGCAATTTTACTAATTTCTAAAATCTCTTTTCGTCGCTTCGTAAAACATAAAAAAAAATGTGACTGTTTTCATTGTCATTCTAATCAACTAAATTGTATGCGGGGATTTGCTCGTTTAAAAAAATGGTGCATGGTACTTTATTTCATAATTGTTTATGTTAATTGTTTTGATGTATAGTAGTAAAGAGAATAAAATTTTACGCTTTCTAGTTTTGCTATAAAAAGTATTTAGAAAAAAAACAAATGTTTTCCTGCTGCATTTTTGATAGCAACCTTTTTTATCATAACTTTTATTTTGTTTGTGACGACATTATACTTTGGTCGCTTGTTTTAGTCATCATTGGAGGATTTTAATACGAAATAGATGTTCAAGAGAGTTGCAAAAATAACGTCACCTCAGAATGCAAGTGTCGTAAATTCAACAAGTTTTTGGTGCAATTGTAGACTTTACGCTACATGTACATAAGATCCATAATCGCTTAAAACTTCGTGGTTTATGCAAGAGTTATTCTGATACAACGATATGTTGTAGCTCTAATGTCATTTCTTAATTCTCAACTCATCCATATGACGTCAGTATTGACATAATATACGCATCTTGAATCGAAAGAGGTTCTGTAAATATTTTTGATTCTATCGTTTCACAGGTCGTGTACTTCATTTTTCTTGCTGCAAATTCAATATGATATAATATATCATCCTCCACGTGACGTCACAACGTTGCAGTCTACGTTCTTATTGAACTCTTTGTATAATTTGTATTTAAGTGCAGAATGATGATCTAAACCGTTGAAGTTTACGTCAGGGCAAAATCAGCTGATTGCAAAAATTTAATTGTGCTATTTATTTCAGACTTGCGTCTGATTTCACAGATATACGTAGTTTATCTGTCGTATATATGTTTTTTTTTTAGTACATCAATATTTCTTTAGAATATTTATACGTATCTGACAAAGTCTATGGCGTTTAATTTGCACCAACATAAATATTGCTCATGTCTGTAAAGTCCATTATTATACGTACAGTTATTGAACAAAGTCCTTGGCGGTGACAGCATGTACCAACAAAAATGATGCACATATATAGCTGTATACATAAGAGTATCGTGTCAAAGTTGTCTGACTGAGTGCTTGTCTTTCAGGCGGCGACAGCGAGCTCCTCGTTCCCGGCTCAAGACACTCCTCCTCAGCGTTGCTGACACGAGGCGATGTGTGGCGAAGAGACCCGGCCGCATCTGCCTTCAAGACTCCGCCAGGTAAACATCGTCATATATCGCGGGCTTGACCTGCATCATGACGTACACCTTAAGACAGGCGGAACGTTATCCTTGCTGGTGTTGTATTAGCTCCACACTGTAGATTTGTAATGATATACATTTACAAAAATTTATGCATCAGCATAGAGTTCAAGTTAAGCAATGGAGGCTTCAAGTGTTCAAAATTTTCTCTATAAAAGCTGATTCTCAAGGCGATTTTTATCATGCGACGCGAAGCGAATGATACGCACTTGATTTAACATCCATTGACAGCCATATTTGGCGATTAAAAAAAAGAGCATCGTTAATTAACGCGATATTCGCCGCCGCAACGGCGAATTTTCTCGCTGCGTAGTATTTCACAGCTTTGGCGGCAAAATCGCTTCGCATCGCCGTTATCGCCATGATGATCCATGTTAGAAAATTTGAATTTTATCTCGGCAACTATTAAAGCAATCAATTTGAAAACATCTACAACCACCCCATCTTTTCTGATATGGAATCAAAAACTCATTTTTCTCTAAAAAAATTCTTTTATGCTAGAAAAGCAATTTCGAGTTCTTTTTTACATAGATGTAGATAGGACAGTGGGAAAACCGCAAAATCAGCTGAGTCTCCATAGACTACAGGACTACTACACAGACCTTATACTCTGCCAATATTATATAGTGGCAACGTCTCAAAGTGTATGGTTTCAATCAAAAATAATAAAATGATTGATTGGTTGATATTTTGGGGCAATTGACACATTTTGGTCATGTATGCCCCCCCCCCCCCAAAAAAAATTAATAAAATAAAATAAAACTGTGTGCGACCTCATAAAGCACCATAGATGGCATTGTCTGACTCAGTATATATTATGACTCGATCACTACATTGCACGTGCACTTTAGTCGGTAGCAAAGCTCTGTTATCACAATTGCAGTGCCACATTTTGACTCACTCAGATAAAATCCACCAGCAGATGTCGATACCTGATGTCTTTATATTTCCTACGGATAAACTTGCCCTCTTATTTTCTCATTCTTACATACATGCTTAATGTACAGTACACTTTCTTTAATAAAAATCTTAACATCATACAGATATAAGAGTTCATTGACGTTAACATTTATGTCAAGTAAAGTGTACAGTCTGGTTAAAAAAAAGTCAAGTTTTATCCACTTTTGTGTCATTGGACTATACATCTCAAAACATTATGAATTAAAATATTTCTACTCTGACTGATTATCTTAAAAACAACTTGCCATAGTGTTGAGAGTTCTTTTTATTTTGAAAAGGAAATAATAAATATAACTCTTTATCCCCCTCTAAAAAATTAATTTAAACTTCCACATGTATACGAGTACATGTTGGCAGTGGCATTTATTTTGTATTATCATGGGTGCACTTCCCTATACGCTACTGCATGCTAACAACGTTATCTTGTGGACTAAATTTACCAGAAATTCAGAAAAAATGCAAAAATAACAAAGAAAATTAATTAACTGCCTCAGTTTAATGAAATATCAACAAAATTCAAACAATTTTTTTTTATTATTGTTATTTACTTTAATTATTAAACTCATTATAACAAGTACATGACAGACAAATTAAAAATTATTGCAAACAGTAATTATTGTATAATTTATAATTGAAACAAATAAGTTCCATCAAATGCAGATAATAAAATTATAAAAATCAGATGAATACACATGTAGTTTGTACGATTGCTGAAGCATAGCGTTAATTACATGGACAACAGTTACATACTATTGTATGTATTATAAAATTACAATCCATCATTATTATAATAATTAGTATTTTTTCTACCGTACGCTTTATGATAAATGAAAATCTAACGTCGTTTTTTTTTTTTTTTTTTTTTTTTTTTTTTTTTTTTTTTTTTTTTTTTTTTTTTTTGTATATAATGAAAGTCATTTTGATTTCATTATAATAATGCAGCTTAGATTATTATGTGGAACTAACCTAATGTATTATCATCATAAATAATAGTAAACTTCGACCATAATATAACTGTTAAATTTAATTTATTCTTTGTATTAATGTTTACAATTTGTATTGAAATTGTATTATTTAATTTTGTGGTGGAGATTCTTTGTTATTGAATATAATTTCCTTATTTAATTCAGTATAATTGGATCTAATAATATATATTATTATTCAGAATAAAAGAAGAAGGCTTCTCAATGTATGCATTTTTAAATATCGAGCACATTTTTTTTTTATGCCGACTGTATTCTTCTTTAGTTATTGGCCAAATTTTGTTGAAATTTTTTTATAGTGTCTCTTCTTGAATTGAAATCGCACTTTCGTATTTCGCTGTTCCTCGATGAAGCGAGCTTTTAAATTAACGATACAGTATACACATTTAGGTTAATAACTTCTATAATCGAACATATTGAAATGATCGGTTTAATGACTTATCATAAATATATTTTGCAATCATATAATAATATATTATATTATATTATTCATAAATTTACACATAGTTTATATTCCTTGTGGGCTAAAATAATAAATGTGAATTTAGAGACAAGAAACAATGATGCGAACACAAACAATAATTTGACATAAACATAATCCGTGTCTTTTGATCCTCTATGAGTCAGCTAATATTCTGAAGGAGGAAAAACTAAAAGTACGTTTAATGAATAGAAGGAGTGTCGTAAGAGTCATAGCATTAGTTTGGGCCAAGAATCTCTGAATTTCCGGCTATTTTAAACCTTTTTCTTTAAAAATATACACGTTAATGTAAGACGTGTTGTATATTATAACATCCGTCGATAAAGTTCAATAATTTCCAATTATATTTTTATGTCTGGTAGCTGTATACATGGTCTGTAAAATACGTAAACGTAAATTAATTCAATCAAAGCAAATTAATAAAGTTTGTCGAAAAGAGAGCTGCGTTTGGATTTAATTAACAAAAAAATTTTAGGTGAATATTCAATTAAAATGTAATTTTAATTAGATTATATAGTTATATTGACGTCATCCATGTTTCCTATATGATTAAATAAAGTTTTAAATTTTGAGATAATTTATTGAGGATTTAATTCGTTGGGGTGATGAGTCATAAATTAAAAATATGAAAAACTACCTATTCTAGCACTTCAACATATGATTTTTGTGTAACTATTTATATAAACACATGATCTTTATTTACAAGAACGTATAAGATTCATGCGGTGTGTATTAGTGCGAACATGAATATTTACTGAAAAAACATACGTACTTCAAAGAAACTAAATCATTGTCTTTCAATACTAGAACAAAGTATGAAACTACAAATTTTTGGTTATTAAACAATCTTTTAATACAATTGAAGTAATTTCACATTCACAAATAACTTTGCGTAGAAGTTTTTAGTAATTTATTTTGACTCGAATTTGATATCAAACTTAAATGCTAAATATTTCTATACTTTAAAATCTATGCTGTCATCATCTCTTCAATAACTTCATTTTAAGAAACCTGTTGATTTATTTATATAAAAACAATAAAATCATTTCTTCATCTAAAATATTTGTACCTTTTGGCTATAATTTTTTTTTTGTCTTATATTTATTTTGATTATATATATAAAGATATTTCCATGTAAGTTGAGTGACTGACATTTCATGTTGGAAACAGATACGTTATAGATTTTTTTTTTTTTTTTTTACTTTTGTGGTTAACGTCTACCGCCGCCAGTGTGGCTGGTAAAAGCCCTTAGGGCGTCTGACGTGGTAAGAGAATCCTTATCCCAGGTATTGGATTACTTGATATACTTTTTACAATGTGATAATTCACGTCATGAAAGCGTATTTTTAATGTTATTATATGGAAATTTCGACTTTATGTTTAGTAGAATGTTTCATGTGTTGAACTCGTTTCACGGCTGCTTTACCTTTAAAGTAGACAGATATCATCTGTCATCAGTGTAATGACGTCATTATAAAAAAATAATAAAAGAATGATCAACAACAGTTCAAGGTCATATAATTTATAATATAAGGGTTGATATTATTTTAATAATGCCATGGTTATATTTATTGAATTATTTAGGAATTACTTTACATTGTTATTCAACACGTTTTTCTTTACAGAGTTGACCTGAGATTTTGTTTTTCCTATAAATTATAAAAAAAAATTTACTTGCGTGTTTTATAATAAATATACATATTGTGAATGAATTAGGTTGATTAATTAGATCAGATGCGTAATTAGAGAACTTTTAATAAAAGCTTATTTTTAGAAGAAATAAAAATATTATTAATCAAAATTATAAGGCATGCTATAATCAGAATATTATATACAATTACATAAACTATATTGCACTGTTTCATTTGATGATGGAATTTCCATTTGACTATACGTAAGAAAATAACTATTACCCCTTAATTTTTATCATTTTCTACATAGCTCTGCATGGACGTAAACTACTCTAAAACTAAAAGTGTGTGAAAGTGTATGCATTTTGCACTCTAGTTTTTTATAATGTTTAAATATATAATATTAAAATATATAATATTATATATATATACTTTTTTATTTATGATATACATTATAAACATGTATTTTTTTTTTAAATAATTCACCACGCGTCTCTCATAATTCTGCAATAGAAGTGTAGTTAAATCTGCCTCCATGATCGTGCTCAAGAATGAGCTGTCTTCTTTTTCAGCAAAGAGCTCATTTTTGCATATCATGAATATGGAGATCCATCGAGTGCAGTGTATTTGACTAGCTGTATTAGACACAGCTCGATACACTTATGTATAGTAAATTTTTATTAAACCATAAAGGCGGAACTGTTTTTTAATTAGAATATTTTTTTTCTGCCTTTAAGTGCATTGCTCCTTATACGTTTTATTATTTGCTTCTCTCTTTGTTTTTTACATTAAAAAACCCATATGTTTGCTTACACATGTATAATTAAATTAACAAAACGATAAAACTACATCGCGATAATACATGTTTATTATAATAACTCAATTAAGTTTTCTTTTTCCTAAGCTGAGTTAATTCATGATTTTTTCCTGCTATTTTATAAATGTTATGAAAGAATTTGTAATTAAAAGTTCATTGATGAGAATTTTTATGTTTTCGTGGTGTAAATTTTAGCTAATAGATATTACTGTAAATTATTTTTATTTATATCATAAAATTCGCACTATATCTTGAAATAGTGTAATTGGTTATATTGATTAACTGTTTTTACTGTTGAGGTATAAAAATAAGAAAACACAATTTATTTTTTTGCTTTCTAAATCCTTGCGCGTGTAATAAAACTGCATGATATACTGATAATCATATAAAATTCTATGTGCCCTTACTCATGTATCATTGTATATAATATATCAAAATTGTTGAAGAAATATATCTATTTTAATAGGGTAATAAATTTTTGAAATGAGATTGTAAGAAAACAGAATCAATGTTATATTTACTATATAGTTTGAACTATTTTAAAATCCCACTAGAAGTAGCCAGATATGTTACATTTTTATCAAGTTTCTTGAATTTTGAAGTTTCATAATTTAATGTACCAGCTGTTTCAAGTGTTAGTGTTAAAAGTTGAGTGGTTGTAAAAATATACCTCAGACCTCTCGATATTTCCACTATACAGTAATATTTATTTTATTTTCCCGCCGGAAGTGAAAGCTTTCTGACCTTCCTGTTAGAAAATCGAGCTTATTTTTTAATTTTTTAAGTTTTCAGTATAGAGCTTTCCCATGCATGAACTAAACTAAAAAAATTAATTAAAAAAAAAAAAAAATCGGCTCATCCAGTTGGTTTGAAATTTTTTCTGCAACTTCTTGGTGCCAAGGACCATGGTCTCTTAAAAAAAAAAAAAAAAAAAATCAGAATTGTTATGAGGTTGCTAAGGTTAATCAAACGGGACAATGTCGATCAGCTGTTCCGTATTATCTGACCCTTAAATTTCAAAAAAACTTGTTTTTTGGAACTTTGAAATCGTCTGTACTCTAACCACATAAACCTCGGTGAAAAATTTCAGACTTCAAATGGAAATAGATAGAACAGACACCTCTCATTTGACTTACTTCCAGGTACTTCCGGTGGAAATATCAAATTAATTCGACTCTTTTGCAAAGCAAGACTGTCTTTTCGATTTTAAGTGTACAAGTTTTTTTTTTTTCGTCTTAAGATGATATACGCCCATATCACGCTACAGCGATGACAACATTATTTTCGATGAGAATGCTATGTTAATTTTACTATACCTTTAAAAAAAAAAATGTTAACATGTTATGACGTATGGTAAATTAAAACATACTTGAACTATAAGATGAGTCATACGGTATATGAAAAATAAGTACTTGAGTATATAAAATATATTTTAGGTAGACATGACTGTAAGTGGATTTATGTACGACGTATGTATATAATATAATTTCGCCTCAGTTACGAAATATAAACTCTAGTGTAGAAAACTTTAGAAGGAGGAGGCGTTTTATAGTAACAGATTTAAATCTATTCTTAGACCTTGTTATTCGTTTATTTTTCTAACTCGCAAATTAAATGTTAAAAAGTTAAAAAAAAAATATATACATTTTCAAACAAGTTTTATGGTCGTAATTGAATTAATGTGATTAATTAAATTACTGTACAACGTAATGTATATATTACACAGATGTTTGAATTTTTGCGTGCAAAGGGAATAGCTAGAATTTCATGGCATGTAATATATATAAAATAAAATGAAATATTTAACTAAGTTTAAAGAATTTTTATATTTATTTCTTAAACTGTCTCAAATATTAAATTTTAAAAAATTCTTAAATTGAATGTCATTTAATATAATAACTAGGAGGGCATTCACAAAGAATTAAAACCTTATTAAAAGGTTGCATTTTTTTAAGGCTCAATTTCATTTTTGTACACCATTTTTGGCTTGAACTAACTCTTTTGCCCTAAATGTAAAGTCTCCATATATTTTTTTGTGAATAATTATATGTGAGTGCACTAGAATCGAAACCAGCAAAATTACTTTTCATGAAGGGTCACTTTCCTGGTATTTTAGTAACATAATAAACCTTGCTGAAAAGGCATATTGCCAGTTTTTATTCTTGAAGTCTCATGTCTCCTTGACTCTTTCGCGATCAGATTGAATACAAGAAGTTTTTTTTTTCTATTTTTAAATCCATAACGATAGTACTTAAGTATACAATAACGATTTGTGATAAAAAAATATAAAATAAATTACATCATTATATTGATTAATTTGAGATACTTTAAAAATATACATCAAAGAAGACGTAATTTACATAAACTTCGATTTATAGAAAATAATGCTGGTAGTTAAAGTAACAGTTAAAAAAAAAACATTAAAAAATAAAAGGATTTTCAACGTTAAAGTTATAATGATGCGTCATTTCTCTCCTCTATAGAAGTTTAGAGATAATATCAAAAACAAGAACCTGTCTGATGTCATGATTTATTTTTATTGATAAAATACTGTTATATATATATGTGCGAGAGACTTGTTACTCATACGTCTTATATATGAAGATTGTAACTATCTCTATAAAGAAGATATACTCTTACAGAGATGGTCGAAGATATCAGACCTTTTATTGAACTCTTTAATTTCAAAGCCATGGATAACTTGCATGACATTTTTTTTATATCATATTTGGATAGAGGACCTCGAGTTATGTATTCAATATTTTTCACTTTTTTTTACACCCTCTAATATACTTAAGGTAGATATAACACGGATCAGCTGGCCCAATGCTAAAAAAAATCCCATTCATAAAAATTATGAAAAAAATTTAAAATGTTCTCCTCTACATCCCCTATCAGTAGGTAAAATATGAAGTATTCAAAAACGAGCTAGATTTCAAGTTATTAATTTTTAAAGTTGACTAATTTAACATGAAATTTCCAGTTCTCCATGTTAAATTAGAGAACTATAAAAATTAATTACTTGAAGAGTAGCTCGTTTTAGTATACCTGATATTTTACCTACTGATGGGGGATGTAGAGGAGAACATTTTATTTATTATTTTTTTTTCATAATCATGAATGGGATTTTTTTTAGCATTGGGCCAGCTGATCCGTATTATAATCTCTACCTTAATTAAAATCGTGCTGCAGAAAGTTGTGACGTCATAGTCAAGCGAATATTTAATACGCAGCAAGACATTGCATGAATATGACGTCACTGCATCTCGTTTCCTTCTATTTTGAAGATGTTAGAGGATTAAAAAAAAAATGAAAAATTTGATATTACATAACTCGAGGTCCTTTATCCAAATATTGAAATAAACAAATTTCATGAAAGTTGTCCAATGTAGTACAAATTTTCAAGATGATAGCCTGAGTGCTCGTCCCATGCTATTTAATTTAGACAATGGAATTTCAATGACATCCTATAGGGAAAGTGAAAAGTATTCTTTACTAATAATACTAAATTTTTTTCATATAGCGAGAGTCGAGCTTCTTTTGTATCTACTTTGACTAATATCAAAATGATATCACTTAGTGATTTATATAGTATTATAATTTAATCTTACTTAATAATTTATAATTGATTCAGTTCAATATACTCACAGTAAGTACTTTAAATTATCAGTAATTTAGATAAGTAAAAGATGAGATATATATGTTGGAAAATATTTTTATTCATGAAAAATAAAAGGCTTTTAACATATTAATTAAATCTTTTGATTAAGCAGAGAGACTACGCTTTGTGTATTTAGCAAGAAAATAAATCAATTATCAGCGCCAATTAAAATTTTAGAAAGAAATAACAACAAATCAATTATATTGTAAATCCAACTAACAAGTGAATTCTACAAATCTTCTTTTATTTTAATTAAAACGTTATTTACTATATTTTTTGGTCTGCAAAATTTTACATATTTGAAAACTTTTCTTTTATACAATATTTATATATTATAATTTGCAACATTACTTAGAACCGTAGATGGTAGTGAATAGTAAGTTTTCCACATTATCATACGTACGACTGTTATAAATAAGGTAAAAAGAGGTGATAAACAGCAACAATAGTTTGCTTTGTATTAAACAGGGTTATGTATGTTACCATATTTTTTCATTTTTATTACTTATTTTCTTCCATGAGTTCGTTCATGCAGAAAACTAGGCTAACAGGACTACACGTTTAACCTTTTATATTTTTAACATTTTTTTTATTCTTTTTGTTTTGTGGTAAATCAAATGCTCTACTTTGATATTTGTTTTTAAATTAAATGTTTGCTTTTTTTCTGCAATGATTCAATTTTATATCCTTTGATAGTTTTTCAATTAATTAATTTTATAGCTTTTAAATGTTATATATACGTTATATGTACATGTTTAATAAAAAACAGGACTAACTTATAGCTTTTAAATTAACGCTCTATCACAATGATATTCATAATATGAGAGTGAAATTTAGTGCCTGACATTTCGTGTTAGAAAATACATCAATATAATAAACGAATGGCACTAGGAAAATTATATTAATATTATGTTGCATAACTTGCATATATTTTTTATGTAAATGCTATTTTTTTAATTTCAGAGTTATATCTTCATGATTATTACCTTTTTGGTAGTTATACATTAACTCAAAATGTTTTCTTTTTTAAAAACTGTTGTAACAGATCATAGACTGTTAATTTTTTTTAATTATTATTTTTTTATTAATAGTGTCATTTTTTTTTTCTTTTTTTTTTTTTTAAATACTACAATTTGTATTTTGATATAAACTTGATTACTGCAGTACAAAATTTCGATTGATTGATTGATTGATTGGTTGGTATTTTGGGGCAATTGACACAATTTGGTCATGTATGCCCCCAGTACAAAATTTCATCCTTCAACCGGAATAATGAATAATGAGCTATCTGCTACAGTTAAATCCAATTTTAAGCTTCCAATTATAGCTGATATCTCATTATTGCACTAGATCATGGTAGGCAGAGAGCTCATTCATCCCTCTGGACTAGGGACAATTTGATGCTACCAGACCATTAGTGGAATACGTTTTTTACCCCCCCCCCCCACACATTCTTCCTTTATCCTTTAGAGACCTAGAAAAGGGTAAAATTCATTGGAAGTGTGAGGGTCCTTCTTCACCCTCTGTCTTATATCTGTAAAAATTTCTGGCTAATTCACTGGTGAATGTCATCTTACTTTTGGTTGGTTGTTTTTGCAGGTCGCCGCAGTCCGGTGCTGACAGAGTACCTCGTGCCCGAGCCTCGCAAGGATACCAACATGGCCACCCAACTTAGAACAAGGTTAATAAACTTTTCTTTTTTATTTTCAAATAATTGGAAATATATATATTTTTTTTTACTTCACTAGTTTGAATTTTAAAGCCTAATGTCTATGCTATAAGTTGTCAATAAGGTGGTATATATCAGCTCCAGCCCTTTTTGTTTGAGCTAAGAAAGACTCCAGGGCTACCATTGTATCACCTCTCTAATGAAATTATTATCTGACTGACAGATCAGAAATAATTCAAATTGCAGAAGTCACGGAGAAAATATTTGAAAAGAAGCCATGTTATGAGTTAATGCTTGAAAACTACGGATATTTAAAATTCAGAAGTAACGTTGCATGAAAAATGCAACATATCTCTCTATATTCATCTCATATATTAGCTTGAATAATATTTTCTGGATAAAATAATTATTCAACAACGACAGAATGTGCTGCTTTATGGGATGAAATGTATTTATCATCACATGCAGTTGAGAGAGTCATGTTAATTAATGACCTATGAGAAAACCTAGTCTAATCCTGCTATGTTTGCAGTGAGCGAGCCAAGGCGCGGGCCTCCAACCTGCCTGTGGCGACAGACGAGAGCAAAGGTCGTACCGAGAGGATTGCCCGCTACAAAGAGGAGCGTCGCAAGCAGCTGGCCGCACAGTACGGTGCTGCCACCTCCAGCAGCAGGTAGGCAACTAACCGGTACCAACCTTCAGTCTTTTGAACCTTAGTGTACATCTGAGAATAGTTACTTTCTCAACAGGAGAGAAGGATTGCCGGTTTAGATTGAGAAGTGGTTTAAAATAGACAGAATTGAGGGTATACAGAGGAATTTTCTGAGATTGTGGTGTAATAAAATGAATATTGTGGTCACTAAAGATAATTACAACGCGTTGTGTCGTAGCGCGGGCCTTCATTCACTGAAAGTGAGGCGTGATATTAGTGATTTGTTATTCATGCATCGAATCCTCAATAATTGTGTTAATTCATGTAAAATTTTGAGTTTGTTCTGTTTGAATGCGCCTCCTCGGTACAACCGTCACACTGTGCTCTTCAAGCCTCCGAGGGGGCGTGTTGATGCATCAAAGTTTGTTTTTTCTTCAAGAGTGCAAAATCTCTACAACAAATTTGTATCTGATCATAGTAATGTGGACATATTCAACTCTTCGTTATGTCAATTTCGGACCAATCTGATGAACGCTCTGTTTTAAGCTTTTTTTTTTTTTGTTTTTTTGTTTTTTTGCTATTTATTGTGCATGACTATTATTTTACTGTTTTTTTTTTTGTTTGTTTTTTTTTCCTTTATATTTGTATTATAGTCATTTTTATTGGTACTATTATTATGTGTTTTTTTTTGTATGTTGTGTTATTGACTTTATTATATTTGGTCATTGGTTCTGTAACTGTTGCCGAATAAATAAGAATTTATTTATTTATTTTATTTTTTATTTTAAATTGAATAAATATGAATTACTCTGCACAGGCGTAAACGAAGGCTTGAAAGACTGTATATAATGTTAATAAATATAATGTTCCCATCAGAAGAGTGTTTCAAATAGTAATTTAAGTATGAAATTTCCTTTGTCAACCTCTCTTCAAAGCTTTAGAGTTGGAATTGCAGTAAGAAGGCATGACTCTGGCTGGCAATCTACTTCCAATAGGAATATTGCATTGACAGTTAAATAATTTTAAAAGGGTGAAAATTAATGTTAATTTAAAATGGTTAATTTTACATGTTTATGGCAATATAAGGCCAATTGTCATTTTATTACCCCTGTATCATAATTATAAATCTAATTTAAAATTCTGTCAACTCGGTAATCCATTTTAAGGGTAAGGTAACGCCACCAATGTTAAAAAAAATCCCTCTCACAAAAATTCTGAAAAAAATTTAAAATGTTCTCCTCTACACCCCCTATCAGTACCTAAAATATCAGGTATACAAATACGATCTAGTTTTTGAGTTATGAATTTTTAAAGTTGACCAATTTAACATGGGAGTTTCATTTCTCCATGTTAAAGTAGTCAACTTTAAAATTTTATAACTCAAAAACTAGATCGTATTTGTATACCTGATATTTTAGGTACTGATAGGGGGTATAGAGGAGAACATTTTAAATTTTTTTCAGAATTTTTGTGAGAGGGATTTTTTTTAACATTGGTGGCGTTACCTTACCCTTAAGCACTTTCTTAGAGCCATTCTCATACTGTAATCCATATCACAAATACTGCAGGACTTTCACAATGCATTTGTGATTTTCTTACTAAAATCAATTGCAAAAAAATATGAAGATTCATATTGCCTGTGATGCTTACTTGTTAGTGAGATTATTAAATCGGTCAAAACTCGTAGAGAGTAATAGGGAGTTAATTCAATGTAATAACAAGAAAAATTTAAATTTGAAAGGATATTTTCATAATTCCTTTCAAATTAAAATTTTTCTTGTTATTACATTGAATTAACTCCCTATTACTCTCTACGAGTTTTGACCGATTTAATAATCTCACTAACAAGTAAGCATCACAGGCAATATGAATCTTCATATTCGTGGACTGCCCACTGTAACCAACCCTCTATCTTCCACAGTGGCGTGGAGAGCCCCGGCCCTGCTGGCGACGGCCCCCGACGCTTCATCTCTCGAGACGACAAGGGCTGTATCTCGGAGCCCATGCGGAACATCCGAACGACGAGAGCCTCCAGACTGAGAGCCGCAGCAGCCATCGGCACCACCGCTCCGTCACCCCCACCTGGTGAGAGGACTCAAAACTAGGGAGACTTATTCTGTATGATACAATTCTGTAACTTACAATCTTAGTTGTCATTTTTGTATGTGTGCTTTTATAATTTTTCCATTAACTAAAAATCCCCCAAAATTCTGACATAAAAATACTGACAAGTGAGTTTTTCAATGAGAGTTGAATGGCTTGTTGCTAATTAGTTCTGTTAGTGAACCCTAAACTGTGTAGCTTTTTTGCATACAATTTTCTTATGCACTTGGACGTTACGTTGATGAGATGCAGAAAATGTACATTGGACAGGGTTTATGAACTGACCTTCAAAATAAATGAACCTTATAAATGAAGAAGTTGCTGTTATGTATTATAACTGTATAACAGTTTCTAGTACAGACAATCTATATACCTTTGCAATTGACATTAACCGTTTAAAAAAATCTTATTAGTCTTTTATTAAACACAAAAAGTGTACATACAAAATAATATTAGAAATATACATTATAAAATAACACTCTAATAGAACACATAAAACACACATACAAACTATATATAATAGTTACAGAATAATAGAAAATGATAATAAAAGAATATAAAATAAAATAATAGATGATATTAACAGCCTGTTACATCATAATATATCATATATATAGGCACATATATAAAACAAAATATGACATAGAAAATAAATAGAATGAAAAACCAAAATTTGGGTGTAATCAAAATCCAATGTTAATGTGTCAAAATACCTTTGAATAGTTTGAACCTACACCAGGTAGTTTGCATATTTGCATAGCTCATGCAATTACGTAGCCAAGAAAAAAATAAAAAGAGGGTCCTTTATCATTCTGGAGGTAAAGTAGATGTGTGAAAAGGTGAACTCGATTGCTTTTCACCTTTTATCTCCAGTTCTGACCCCTCACCTCATGTCAAAGTGACTGTGCTTGCTTGTATGTAACTCCTTCGAGTTTGTGGTTACAGAAGTAAAGTCTGCTCCCGAGGCCAAGCCTCGTCCAACTCGCAGGTCCAAGGCAGAGTCACCAGATCCAAGCTCGAGCAGCGCACCTTCCAGTGATGTACCCAGCAGAGAGGTGAGAACTGGCAACACTGCAGTTTTCACACAAAACTGGCAACACTGCAGTTTTCACTCAAATCGTCGCCTCAGAATGCATTTCAGATAACTACACAAAATATATAGCATGATTACTGAATGTCAATGGTATTTACAAGTCATATTCCTATCAATTTTTGTTTGTTTGTTTGTTTGTTATCTGAAATGCATTCTGAGACAAAATGTTAAAGAATTAAAAGAAAGAATAAACTGTAGCCAATCTCTTTTTTGTAACATGGTAACTTCAATAAAGGCAGGCAAAATGCAATTTAAAAAAACTCATATATTATGATTTTAAAGGTTTTTGTTTACATTTCTGTTGAGGAGCTGCTTACAATTAGTAAAACTAATATGACAATCTAGCATTGTTGATATATGCTAGGTGATTAAATAGAACCTGATGTCTAGTTTTGCCACATGATTACCAAATTGGAGAGTAACTTTAATTTTATGATGGTCTCTAATCAAAGAGTTCAAAATTTGTAACCAAAGTTGATATTAATTATTTTAATTTGCAGTAAAATCTCACAAAAATAATTTCTTTCTAACGACTCACACCAGCATGATGTAATCTCTCGTTCTCAGGGTACTCCCCAGTACGTTAGCTCACGAAGCTCCAGTCTGGTGCCAACCCTTCGCGGGGAGAGAGCGGAGAGGGACAAGAGCTCCAAGCGCAAGTCCAACCTGAATCGAAATCTGACCGAAGAGCCCCTGCCTCCCACCAGCGACTCCACAACTGGTGAGTCAGCTCTTCTATGTGTCATGGTCAGGGACTTTTTATTAGAAATCCTCGAAGAGGAGTAAAATAAGGTAGTGCCAAATTTTGATATATGAGTTAAATATAAATATGAAAAGTTGCTGTGTAATTTTTTTTCCCCATAGAATATTTACTTTTCTATGTGTCGTGGTCAGGGACTTTTTATTAGAAATCCTCGAAGAGGAGTAAAATAAGGTAGTGCCAAATTTTGATATATGAGTTAAATATAAATATGAAAAGTTGCTGTGTAATTTTTTTTTCCCATAGAATATTTACTTCAACGCAGATTCAGTTACATTAACTTTTTTATTTTATTATTATACAAGGGCGTGGTTTTTCATTACAATGCTTACTGCAGATTGAAATTAAAGAGATAATGTTAATATGTACATATAATTGGTGAAATAAAATAAAAAAATGAACCGTATAATTTACATTATTTCTTATCAGATGTTTTCTGATAATCTGAAAAAAATAACAATAAAAATATATATAATACATTAGAATCAGCTGCTGAAACATCTGACACTAAAATAGATACAAAAAATAGTATTTCATACTGTAAATAAAATAAAGAATGATTTACTCGCTTGTTCAGTCTGTTTTTAATTAAATTAGCCTAATTAAAAAATTCTTTCACTTGACACATGACACATTTGACTCATTTTAGGCATCTTATTGAGGGTATATTTTAAAAGCATGTAAAATTTGTAAAACGTTATTTCCATGCTGTGCATTCTTGTTCAGTAATGTAGAAGTGTGCAATTTTTTTCAATGAAAAAAAAAAAAAAAAAAACATTTTTTCTTTCTGATCCAGTTCACTCTTGGTATTTTGGAGACTTATCTCTCGGTAAGTTAAATTATTGTTTTTATAGGCCTGGTTTTAAGTAATATTGACGTACAGCTTTAAGTATTGTAGTCTAGGGCATTCACAAAGAATTGAAACTACCTAAGGCACAATTTTTATTACACTTGATTTTTTTTTTTTGACAAATTTTCCATCATTAATTTTTTTTTCCCTCTCTAAACATGTTCTTTATGAATGCCCATGTATTTCAGAGGACTAATTATTTGACTTTATAAAATTTTATAGTGATAAATTTAATAATTAACATTATTTAGATTTTGAGATATAAAATTTAACATTATACTGCAATGTAGTATTAACTACAGTATGCTACTTTAGTGTTGAATTATGTTGAATACTAATTGGATATGTAGATTCTTAATTAATACTTTGGCTATTGAAAGTTTATAATTATTATAAATCTTCCTAACCAATTAATAAGCACATAAAATTATTTTATTATATATTATATAAAGACATAATTAATTCCATCTCTATGTTGCAGTAATTTCTTTAATTATTTTAATGACTTCATTTTCTTTCTTTTTTTAAATTAAAAAATGGAAACTTGCTCTTGTTTTATATAAAAGTTTTGCATGTGTGCAAAACTTTTGCAGTAAAACCCCCCCTTTTTTTTTCTTTTTCATCTAGTTGTGTATTTTATATGGAGCAAGAGAGATTGAATAAATCATGAATGCAGCTAGCAAAGTATACAGACACAAGCTAGCTACCGACCGTGCAATAAAATAGGTTAGATGCCTTGAGCTAGCTGCAGATGGTTTTTGTACCACCGTAATCAATAATGTAAGGTTTTTTTGTTTGTTTTAACACTTGAAAAGTGCAAGTGCATGTCAGTGCATATTCATATTATATAAAATGCATTACAAAGGCTTTTAGGTCAACACTTTCTTTTATCTAGTAATTCTAAAGACTAATGCTTTCATTTGAAATAATTATAATGCTTTTATACTTCACAAAAGTTTATTCTTTTATAATATGACTAATTTTCAGCTTTGTTTTTTTCCCCTTTCTTCTAAGCTTCATAATCTTAAAAATGAATTAAATCCTCTTGTTTAAGTTTTAGGAAATTTCAATGCAATGATTTGTATTTGTATAGAGATTCTAATTACTAATTCCAGTAAAATAATCCTTAAATTTTTAGTTTATATGATATTTTTAGAGTGACTATATAAATAAAATATATTAATTATAAAATGATTATTGATTTTTAATTTCAATGAAAATTTATTTAGCAAAAGTTAACATGCGAATGCTATATAATATTTTTATAAAAAAGTTGTAAGTGCTATACAAAGACGTCCATGGTGAAGTCTTTGGTGCTATAATATTGATGACCTTTTCACTAAAACTTTCTGTAAGATATTGGGTTAAAGGTTACATTTAAGTGTCTTTCAGAACAGAATTCTAAGAATCAATGAACTTCATAAACATCATAATTCATAAGCGAAGAATGGCAATGTTCCTTTGTATGTTATATTTATATTATATAAGAGAAGGCCTTTGACGTTTTAAATGGCAAAATTATAGAGAATGAATTGGTAGTCTTAAATTAATAACGAAGCAAAGAGTTTCGTAAATTTGAGGACGGTAGCACAAACGCCAATCTTGCTATAAGATGCAAGTTCTTGTTATTCAATAAATGAAATATAAAACGTAATATTAGGAAGGGATAATACTTTATTTAAATAAAGTGTTTCCAGTGGTTCTTTTTTTATATGATGTGTTACTTGACATAGATATAAATAAAAATATATTTTTTGTATTAATATTAATAATATTAATATTAACCGTTTGAAAATTTATTAAAATGCGTACACTGTAAAATAGCGCATTATATTAAATGAAATTAGAGTTCTGTTATAATTCAAATTTAATAACATAAACGTTTATTTATCAATATAAATATATATTTTTTTAATTCTGAACTTTCTGTAAAAAAAAAAAAGGTCAACAGAATTTTAATAAATTACGTTTAGCAGTATAATTATCATATAATATAGTGTCATGCAACAAACAATTTTTTTCTCTTTTAAACCCTCTATACTTATAAAATCGTCATAGTCATGTAACGCCTCTCCCTATGGCTATGATGTCACAGAGTTTTGCGATTTTAAGTGGTGAGAGTTGAAAAAATTTGAAATTTTTTTGAAAATATATCATTAATTACTCGAGGTACTTATGCATGCAGATTGTCCATTTTTTACGGAAAATTTAATATATAAGATAAAAATGCAACCATATTTTTTTTAAGAGCTGAAAAAAAAATTGTATTCGTCCTCTATTCTCAATATGTTGTATATATATAGGTCACAATATCTGCATAGTTTGTAATTTTCACTTCAATTACTTTTTGCACTGCTTTTAATTTTTTCTTTATTTCTTCTTACAATTCTACAAACCCATTTGCTGGAATGAGAAATAATTCCACATGCCTGACACTTATATATTTTATAGACGTCCATAGTAATTATCCCACGAGAGCTCAGCATGCTACAACACATGTACAAAAACTTTATATAGGTTACTAGAACGGTGGCTGCAGCTGAAACAGATGCTGTGCAGATCAATATATATATATATATATATATATATATATAGAGAAAAATCTGTGTTAGCATCTCCCAAAAGGGTATTATAAATGTACTAGATTATAATGTAAAATATCGTGAATAAATCGTGCTATTCCCTCGAGTGCATTTTAATGTTAAAATATTTTTAAGATAAAATGGAATATAAATAGGTCATTTGTTCATTTGGAATAAGCGTTTTATAATTTTAATGTTATATACGAATAAAATTCATCATTAATTTCACTTTTTGAATGTAATGACCCGTATTAATTTAAGAACACGTATACCATAGCTACACTTTACAAGAATTTTACTATATGTAATAGCGAAGAAAAGATATAATAATAAGAAGTATGAAAACTGTATTATTTTTAATTTATAAACTAAAAATAATAATTTTTAATTTATAATTTATATTTTTAATTTACTTTTCAACCATCCATACTTAATTTATTTTATGTCATTAATATTTTAAAGAATTCACATTTATGTAACGTTGTGCTTACAATTTCAGCTATTCAGCTATAATATGCTTATAAAATCTAAAAGCAAAAAAAAAAAAAAAAAAAAGATATATATCAGTTTTAATTAAGGCTTAACCTGAGAAATTTGGACGAAAAATTCGCTACAACAGATTTTCTTCAAATTAATTTGGTGGACTCACAACAATCGTCAAATTAGCTCTGAATTTTTTCGGAATTTTTTAACCGTTGGTTTAATTATAATTAATTTATTTAAATGAGAATTTTGTATCCTTCCAATGTTAAATTTGTTAATTAGCATTGCAAAAAAACTATACAACAGATTCTTTTACTTTTTTTTTTACTAAAGCCTAATTTTTTATACTATTTTTCTGAATTGTTTTCATATATTTTGAACCGTGGCGATGATCGTTTCCTATATGTGATGAGAAATGTGGCAACGTTCTCAAGGACTGTTGTCACCACCCCCTCCTAAAAATTAAAGCTCATTCCAATGCAAACAGTGTTGCCACTATAGCCACGCCTCTTGACCTTGACAGGCTAATTCTCAGGTTATACCTTAAAAAATTTCATATTTCAGTGCAATAATATTCAAATATTTAAAAAAAATGTTTTAATTAAAATAATCAGATTGATTGTTCTCATTATTAAATACGATCTCATTACAAACAGAAAGTCTGTTCTATATGGTTACGTAATCGTCTGAAAGAGAGGGGGGGGAGAGAAGAGGGAGGAGGAGGGGATGTTTGCCCTACGATAATCGATATTATGAGAGATGAAAAGCGGGTGGGATTATATACTACAGTGCAAGCATCCCTTAGATTAAGATATGTTTTTTAGCTAAAAGGAAGGAAACATTCTCAGTATCTATAGCCGTGAAAAGGTCATAAGTCAAAATGATATTGTCAGAAATTTTACAATATACTTTATGTTCTTATAGTATCCACAGTTGAGTGTTTGTCTTTATTACATAACATTTTAGCTAATTGTTGTATATAAAATTTAATATATAGCGTATAATTTTAAAGGCTAGAAGTCAAAATTCTATATACATCGTGATATTAAATATACATATATTATATATAATACGATATCATGTTTTTGTTGTTACTATTATTTTCAATGTTTTTTTTTTTTCCCATTAGTTAATTGCTAGATTGGGTGCATAATATATCTTATATAAATATACAAATTTGCACAGTCTATTAAATTTGTCTCTTTCAGCAAATCAAACAAGGGTACATGTATTTTCTATTAAAATATTTTTAATTGAAAGATCTGTGTATGAAAAATATATAATTTAGTCTACGTATAATAATTAAAAAAAAAAAAAAAAAAAAAAAAAAAAAAACTTCAGTTTTTGTAAGGATCTTTTAATACTGAATTGTATAGTACGTATTTCTATTCAACTTTTCTCTCGTCATTTTCTACTTCTCAAGTAGATTTATGGCTTTATGAAACTTCTTCGTATAATGATTTAAAAAAAAAAAAAATTGTTCATTTTTGTGGGCTTTAGTACAAAAATATGATGTCTCTTTTGTATAAATTTTTTGAAGTGTTAAGTCTGCTGGATTAGAATTTCACTTTCTGCTGCTGCTGTGAAAGTGCAATGCTCGCTCTCCAACAGCAGCAGCAGCATTGGAAAATTGAGGCACGTGGTGAGGGGGCGTGGCTTTTGAAGAATCGATCTAGGGACCTCTGCACCGCCTCCTTTTTCTCTCGTCGTGCTGTCGGCATGTGCATGACCCTAGTCAGTCGTCTTTCAGAGTTTCAGCCAGTTGCATCTCTTACAATTAGCTCTCCTGATTCAGGTGTGTACAGGTGTCATCATATAATTTTCTATAAAATCAGAGAGCTTGGAATAAATTTGTATGTGGTTGTAATATATTATAGGAAAATAATTTTATTGTTGTTTATGTTTATAATTTTATGATTTTTTTCTGGATGACAGAAAAAAGTTTCTTACCCTTAAGTAGCTGTAAAATAAAAAGCTGTAAAATTAAAATTGAAAAATATTATAGTTTTTTATTGTTACTGAAAAAAAGTGAATGGGTATCTTGCATCGAGATTTAATAATATATTTTGCAAGGGTTTAAGAGACCACGGATTAGTATAAGTTACCCATCCCATGCAGATTTTATTTGATCTAGGCTAAGGGAACGTGGAAATCATGAAAACGGTCGTTTAAGACGGCATTGATATTTCTTACCTCGCGAATTTACGGGGTGTAATCTGAGTTTTCAAACTTATGAGTATATAAATTTTGCCAAAATGAATTAAATCAAATCAATTTACCCCCCCCCCCCATCACACTTTCTTTCGTTTTGTATTCAAAATTGTCAAACATCTCACACTGTGAGTCTATAATGAGATGAATTGATTTAAATTAATTCTGAACGTTAGTTGTAATTGTAAGAAAATTATACAAACGAAAGCGTAAAGTTTTAATTTTATAATGTATGCCATCGATTGATAAACGAATTTTAATTAATTTTCGAACCGACTCTTTCAATTTAACCAAAAGATCATGAGATTTGATATAACTCCGTATTTCTTTAGTATTTTTCTTTATTTTTTTGACAGCATTATATTTTTTATGTGATGAAATGCTGTCAAAATTTATACCGTATGTTTAAATGGATTTTCGTGGTCACATGTCAAATCTTCATCTCAATATTCTCAATACAATTCATTTTAAACATTTCAATTCATGTTCTTAATTTCTATAACTGACTGTGAATATATTTTTATATCAATGTGCATGGTAACAGAAAAATCTTGTAAGTACTTATTTCAAATCCGTAAAATATTTCATGGAAATTTTTTTAAGTCCAGCTACAATACTTTTTGCCAGAGAGCTCGCTGACTTCTATTGCCTTGAGGCTTTTAACAATTATTTGATCATTTCTAAAAAAAAAATTCCACTTTCACGTCGGTAAGCTTTAATTTAAAATAATTAGATTATATACCTTTTTAATTAATAAGTACTCCAGGTCTTTTAATTAGTGTTTTCCTATTAAAATTGATGGAGCTAATGATTTTGCATTAATATATTATATAGCTTGACATGATTTTTCATGATTTTTAACATGTGAATTTGAAAAAAAGACACTATAATCAATATATATTATTTTATCCGAAATTGTGATGTCAAAATTAACTCTTAAAGAGGGTCTCTCTTCCGATACATCATTATAAGGTTACTTGAAATTTAGTCAAAAAGTTTAGCACTTTTGTTTTAAAGCTGGATAGCTTTATGTAATGATGACTTAATTACAGTTAATTAAGATTTGAGATCTCGGAATCGGCCCACTTAAACTCAACAATTAAGACTTGCAGGGTAATTTGAACTCGCCATCAATAGGTGCATGCCATCAAATTTTAAAGTTGAACTGGTGTCAGATCAGTTTTGTGAAAATTGAGGTAGAAGTTTTAACATGAAGCCGCGTGGACAGTAACCAGAGATAAAGTATTAGAACATTGAAATATATTCCATTTTTGATTCCTTCTGACAGAAATATCCTCTGATGACTCCGAAGTACCTGCAATGATCATTGCTCATTTGGTTTTAAATTTCAACCTTAAGTTTTAATTTTAGTTATATTTTTCAGTGTACAACAGTATCAAATGGGGATAAAGATAATTTTCACTACAGGTCGTTATTAAAGAAACGAGATAACAAACTAACCTTTACCTGCAATGGTTTTTATCCTCGTTTGATTGGCGGAACTGTAATTGAGTTTTTTCAAGCATAAATCCAATAACGACCGGTGTTAATAGTTTTGTCATTGATTGTACAATGTTATTGCAATATACACAGTGCATCAAGTACGGTCTGGTCCACTGTATGTGTGTGCTCACAAGTTCGCTGCTACTAATCGATGCCACCACAGTCAAACTTTATTACCGGTTGGGTCTGCGTGCCTTCCTATGTTGGTTCTGCTGCATGTTTATTTTATGTTTTAATATAAAAACATTTTATATTATTAAAAAGAAGTCGATATTGCTTTCTTCTTGTGCCAGGATATTTTCTTCCCCTTATTGTTAATATTATAGTTTTTATTATTATACTGTTCTAGAATATTCTTTTGTATAATAAATGTTGTGTTTTACGTTATTTTTTTTTTATATCATTGAATTGTTTTTATTATAGAGTTGACCCAGAAAAATTCTAAGAATTTAAAGAATTTTATATTAAAGATTTGTATTAGGATAAAACTACGCAGTTTTGTTTTGATGTATTTTTATTAAATTGTCTTAAAAGATTATTGTAAATCTTCTTTGTAATGTATTTGTTTAAATTTTGATTTACGATTGTTTATTAATGAAATTATATTATTGTAAATCTTTAATGGTGTCAAGTTGATTTATGTTTAATTGAAAATAAGCATGCATGCAGTGTTGAAATATACAAACGTTCATGTTTCAACTCTTCATGAAAAGTTGTTCACAGCACGCTATTCGTTACTTGCAATAAATAATATAGTTAAAAAATGTAGACTTATTGACTGATAAATTGTTTTCATAAAGAAATAAAATTCTAAAAATACTTTTTTTTTTATTACGATGCGGTATAAATAATTAAATAATATAATTCGATAAAGTGTGAATTTTATAGTAAATATAATAAAAGGACGCATAGGACACTAACATGCCTTACTTGAGATGCATAAAGCTCTTATAAAGATTAAAAAGGTGCAGATATGCAATTTCGAAAAAATGTAAGAAGAACTCTTGTGTCTAATCATGTAGCAAAACAGTCAAAGATCACCACGCCTCCTTTGACTACGTGATAACGTCCACATACATATAATAGCATTGATAAAGTTCGTGGTATCCCGTGCTGGATATATCTAGTTTCAGTTTAAAGAGTTTTATTATGAAAGAACACATTAAATTTCTTTCAGTTTAAAGGGTATTATCAAAATTCACATTACATTTTCTACAAACTTCCCCAAAAATTGATGAACTTGATGCAGTTTTAGGCAACTTGTTTAACATACAAGCAGAGCAGGTTGCATATGCAGCAGGGGCAACATAGAGCTGATTAAGTTGCCTAACCTCAAGGCGAAATTCAATAATCAAGCAAGGCATTTTAGTGCGGGGAATAACGACAAAATATCAGCTTGATTGGGCGTTTCTTGAAGAAATCACCAAAATTTCAGGGTTGATAGGGATCATCACAAGGATCATTTTTATAAGGGGGGCAGAGTTGAGGTCACTTCCGGTTGACCTGTGGTGACCTCCGAAGTTTACCCCTTTCCCGTCCTAGCTTTTATTTTTTTGCGGCTTTATGGTTGCCCGGAGGAAGAAAACTGTTATGACAAAAAAGTTTTATTACAATATAAGCTACTTTGTAAAAAAATTTGGCTGACCGGATGTGCATAATTACAAAATGGCGGCCACAAATATGGCGCATGGGGCGTTAATGACACCACGTTTTCTTGAATTACTTAACATATAAGCAATTACGAGCTAAAAGGTTCGTACAAAGCCTTTTCTAAATAATTTTATCTTTAATATCGTAGTACTTTCATCTTCCTAACGACATTACTTCTCGAGATATACCTCCAAACGTAACCACAGAGCGGGCCACGCGCAGCCTCTCGCGCTATGTTTACAATGCAAACACAGGGAAGAAAGCTTCCAAAGCTGCATAGTGAAATACAACAATTCTTAAAATAATTGTTTTATATTGTTTTCATGATATTTATTAAATATTGATTAATTATTCAAATAATAATAATTAATTAAATCTCTGTAAAAATTTGCATATATTGGTGAAAATTATTTTTTAACCTGCAAGCATTATAACACATGCTGTAGGGAAACCGTACTTTAATGAACTTAATGCATCATATAATAAATAATAGCAATATATCATTCATTATATACACATGCAGCTATATAATATATACAGTCGTATATTATGTATATTAATTTCATAATCATAATACAATATGATACTAAATTAAAACATAAAAAATTTACGTAATTTCAAATAAATTCTTTTTATTTGTCTAATTCAAAGTAAGTGTATAAATTTTTATTTACTTATACAGAGTTAATTACATATTTGATACGTCATATAATTTTATTATAGAATATACGGTATAAAATAAGAATCTTCATTTTTATATTTATCATATTACACGTGCATGCGCGTGAACTGCAAATGTAAGCTGATCAAGTGAGAACAAGGGAATTTTATGTCATGGCATACTGTGATATTTGACAATGTTTTACTGTGCATGGTTTTCCTTCGTCGATCCAAGGAAATAACGGGGCAGTTCCTAACACAATTAAGGCCACGGCCGCTTCCTTACCTATCCTAAAATCGCCATCCATTCACTTTACTCCTCTCATCCTAAGGGTTGTCGGACCACCGAGGGTTCCGATTCTTATACTCCTAGCTTGAGAAGGCAAGTTAGGCATTCGGGAAAATAATTAATATAAATATACATACGAGTATTATGTGTGTGCTGACCTGAGTTCAACAACAACCCTTAAATCGATATTATCTTCAAATTTATTGTATTGTATAGCTAGATACATAATTTTATTATTTTAATTTGGTATTGAGAAGTTAAGGTAAAAAATTTCCGAAAAAATAGCTATGTAATATTAAAAAATCTTTTATTACTTACTTGCAATAGATCTTGTCAAGTTTTATATACTTAATTTATATAATAAATCGAAGCACAAAGAAATTTGTCATGTCCCCAGATTTTCGCACTATTTATGTATATAATTAAGATACAAATTTGAATCGCAAGATTTGCACAATTATACTATCTTTTACTGTATCCCATATACATTGTTATGAATATTGTCCAATATTTTTTTCTTAATCTGTATAATATGCTGTTTTATAATATCACTGAAAACATTCTTTTACATCATAATATTCTTTATGAATTAACACTTTTTAAACAATGTGTGATTCTTTATATTGTATTTCGTAAAGAAAATCATAACATTTCGCTGTTTTTCTTCTCAATACCACGTGCATTTCAATAATAAAATTATTGTAATGTACCTAATATAAAGCTATACAATACAATAAATTTGAAGATAATATCGATTTAAGGGTTGTTGTTGAACTCAGGTCAGCACACACATAATACTCGTATGTATATTTATATTAATTATTTTCCCGAATGCCTAACTTGCCTTCTCAAGCTAGGAGTATAAGAATCGGAACCCTCGGTGGTCCGACAACCCTTAGGATGAGAGGAGTAAAGTGAATGGATGGCGATTTTAGGATAGGTAAGGAAGCGGCCGTGGCCTTAATTGTGTTAGGAACTGCCCCGTTATTTCCTTGGATCGACGAAGGAAAACCATGCACAGTAAAACATTGTCAAATATCACAGTATGCCATGACATAAAATTCCCTTGTTCTCACTTGATCAGCTTACATTTGCAGTTCACGCGCATTCACGTGTAATATGATAAATATAAAAATGAAGATTCTTATTTTATACCGTATATTCTATAATAAAATTATATGACGTATCAAATATGTAATTAACTCTGTATAAGTAAATAAAAATTTATACACTTACTTTGAATTAGACAAATAAAAAGAATTTATTTGAAATTACGTAAATTTTTTATGTTTTAATTTAGTATCATATTGTATTATGATTATGAAATTAATATACATAATATACGACTGTATATATTATATAGCTGCATGTGTATATAATGAATGATATATTGCTATTATTTATTATATGATGCATTAAGTTCATTAAAGTACGGTTTCCCTACAGCATGTGTTATAATGCTTACAGGTTAATGAATGTTAGTTTAATGTTTGTTTTAATTGTTTTTAATATTTCTAAGTGCATATAATATTGTATCATGTTTAATTTTTAAGTTATATTTATAAGTTTTTTGTCTCTATGTTGTATTATGTATAGCCACAAGGGAAATAAATAAATAAATAAATAAATAAATAAATAAATAAATAAATAAATAAATAAATAAATAAATAAATAAATAAATAAATAAATAAATAAACAAATAAATAAATAAATAAATAAATAAATTTCACCAATATATGCAAATTTTTACAGAGATTAATTACTATTTAATTAATTATTATTATTTGAATAATTAATCAATATTTAATAAATATCATGAAAACAATATAAAACAATTATTTTAAGAATTGTTGTATTTCACTATGCAGCTTTGGAAGCTTTCTTCCCTGTGTTTGCATTGTAAACATAGCGCGAGAGGCTGCGCGTGGCCCGCTCTGTGGTTACGTTTGGAGGTATATCTCGAGAAGTAATGTCGTTAGGAAGATGAAAGTACTACAATATTAAAGATAAAATTATTTAGAAAAGGCTTTGTACGAACCTTTTAGCTCGTAATTGCTTATATGTTAAGTAATTCAAGAAAACGTGGTGTCATTAACGCCCCATGCGCCATATTTGTGGCCGCCATTTTGTAACTATGCACATCCGGTCAGCCAAATTTTTTTACAAAGTAGCTTATATTGTAATAAAACTTTTTTGTCATAACAGTTTTCTTCCTCCGGGCAACCATAAAGCCGCAAAAAAATAAAAGCTAGGACGGGAAAGGGGTAAACTTTGGAGGTCACCACAGGTCAACCGGAAGTGACCTCAACTCTGCCCCCCTTATAAAAATGATCCTTGTGATGATCCCTATCAACCCTGAAATTTTGGTGATTTCTTCAAAAAACGCCCGATGAATGTTGTTATTCCCTGCACTATTTATAAAGTGTCTTTTTTATGTTACAAATATTTCAGCTTTTTCTAAACCTGATATTGCATATTAATAAAATATAGCTAAAATTGAATTATTTATTTTCAATAACGTTGAACGTTGTACACTCTTCGCCTCGAAAAATTTCCCTTTACGGCCTTGTTAATCATCAAACCCCGTAAGAATAACATAGGGCATGGTGATTAACAAGGCTGCAAGTGGGAAATTTTCCAAGGCGACGAGTGTACAATTAAGAAATGCGGTTTATATTTTTCGTAAAATAAAATTGACAAGCTCTTCAGTGTGAGTGCATGAATTTATAACAAAATATCTCTAGATAGAAAAAAAAATAATAATAAAATAATAAAAGTTTTTACCTTTTTTTATTACTGAAATAAATGTATCATTCAGCTCGTCTGCTAAAATGCGGCTAAAAATATTGTATGTTGTGTTGAATAACCTTTCAAAAAGTCTGGCGTTTTTTTACCATTAAGTATCATTAAAAAACTAACAACATATATTGCTAGAGAAAAGCACATCATTTTTATTTAACCTGGAATTGTTTTGTTTTCTGTTATTTCGCAAAGCTTATTGATCAAATTGAATGTATCCACTTCAATAACCAACCATTCACTGCCAAACTCAATGAGCGAGACTCATGTAACAGTGCTCAGATTTAATTTCATCGAGACAGGACGGTGAAAAAAAAATATCGGAAAAGTGATCTATTACTTTGCAAAATTGTTTTTACGTTTAATCCATTTCCATCAAGTTTTTTTTTAAATTTATCGATCAGTCAAATTTTACAATGCTGTAAATTGAATTACTATTCAATGTTCAAATGTTACCATAAATTACTATATTTTTTATGGATTTCAAAAGTATAATATGTATTTTTTTTTTTAACCACTTCATCACTTTTTTGACAATTATTTCACTAACAATGATTTTATATTATATTTATCGCTGATATACATTAAATTTATATATGCGTAAAATTTTATTCAATAATATCATTATAAATATACAGTATACTATACAGCTAGAAGCTTAGCAAATTAGGCGATACTGTAATTAAAGTATAATTTCACAGAGAGAGCTAATAGCCATATATTATAGCCATCGTTCTGTATATAATTGTATGAACTATCGTGTGTTTTGACTGCAATCGGGTCACATGAAATAGACATCTTTGATGAATGATTCGTTCGAACAAGTTATATAAATAATAAATATTGCCGTATATTTAGCTTTACACTGTATTTATTTATTAAAGCGTTAACATGATACAATATTTACCTTTATAAAATGTAGGTCATACTACTCTAGTTTCTCCATTTATTACCCTTATGTACTGTGCTATAGCATTGATTTACTAAAGCTCAATCAATCTTGTTTTGATTGCAGACGATACCACCGTGACGGGGGCGTCACGTCGTCGTCGCTCGGCCCGCAGTACCAGCATGGGGGCCAGCTCTGCCCCAACCTCAACCCTTCGTGGGGTCTCCAACCCTCCCCCACAGCAACAGAGACCATCCCCCAGTCCTGCCCCACCCCCTGTCTTCCAACGTTTACAATGTAACGTAAGACCAACCCCAGCTCCTAGAACCTCGATCGAAAAACGAACCCCTGAACCTTCACCACGTGAAAAAACGGCAGCTAAACAACAAAATAATAATGGTGATGTTTCTAAACGTGTTGATGTAATGATGGCTCGTACTAAAGAATTTGAATCAAGAATAGATCGTTTAACATCATCAAATAAAAAACCTATTAATTTAGCATCAAGATCATCACCTATTAAATTATTAACATCAAAAGATAAAATTAAAATTAAAGAACCAACAAAATTATTAGTAGTTAATAATGATGATGATGATAATACTAATTTAATTACAAGTGAATTAGAAAATATTAAATTAACATCACAACAAAATGAAAAAATATTAAATGATATTACAAATGATGGTGATAATGTTACTACTACAAAAGTATTAACAAGTGCTGATAAAATCTCATCTGAATTAATTCATGAACATCCAAAATTACCATCATCATCTGAAAATATAATTAATCAAATTGACGATTTACAAGAAAGTATTTCTGAAATGCAAGATAATGCTGAGAGAGATTCAGGGGCAGCTTCCTTACCTAGTAAAGAATCAAGTGAAGAGACTACAATTAAATCTAATGGACATAAAGCAGAATTATTTATAGATGAAGATAAATTATTAAAAGAAAAAACTCCACCGACACAAGTAATTACTCAATTAGTAATTAAAAGTCCAATTAGAAAAATCTCAAGTCAGTCATTAATCAAAAAACCAACAGTGTTGCCAATTACAAGTAAATCTAGTGTAAAATTAGTGGCGACTAGAAGTGTAACATCACCAATTAAATCACCATCTCTAATTAAAAGTCCTGTAGCCACAGTTAAAAGTCCAGTTAAAAATTTGGTTTCTCCTGCTAAAACACCTACATCACCAATTAAAACTCCTACTTCTCCAGCTAAAAGTCCAATTCAGCGCATTCCTAGTAAAATTGAGGCAGCTAAAAAATCTCCTGAAAAGGTTATTACTCCTGAGCCAACATCAAGTGAAATTAAGGAAGAAAAAGAATCGCCAATACCAAGTCAAGATATAGGAGAAGCAAGTTCGAGTAAAAATTTGGATGATTTAATTGCTGCTTTAGCTAATTCTGAAATTGAAAGTCCATCTTTAGAAAGTTCAGAAATAAATTCAAATCTAAGCAACGGACACCAGGAATCAACTACTACAACTACAAGCTCTGAAGAAATAAAAACAAATATTGAAATAGAAAGACCAAGTATAATTAAAAGTGCTCCAAATTCACCAATAAGAACACCATCATGTCAATCACCAACAAAAGAAAATGAACCAAAACGTAAAACATCAATATTAAAAAAGAAATCAATTGATGAAACATCAACACCAATATCAATATTAAAACATAAGGATGAAACAAATTCTGTAGTTATCATGACTCCAGCTACAACAACAACTGTGGTGGCTTCTACTTCATCTAATACGGAAATGATGACGTCATCACGTCCGCAAAGTATATTAAAAAAGCGTTCTAGTTTAGAGGAAACAACAAGTCAAGATGAAGAATCGTCAAGTATAAGACGTCGTTCAAGTAGAGAAGAAATCGAAGATCAACAAAGATCATTTTCACCTGAACCACAAGGTATTTTAAAACGTAAATCAAATTCAATTGGTGAAACAGCAAGACCTATTTTAAAAAAGAAAAGTTCAGAAGATTTAGGAGTAATTGATGAACCACCACCAACAAGACCTATTTTAAAGAAAAAAGCTAGTACAGATGAAGAAATGGATATTGAAAAACCAAGACCTATTTTAAAATCTGGACGACGTTCTGTAGAAGGTGAAGAAGGTTCAAATTATTCATCAGCAGCTGGTAGTCCTGCTAGAAGGTCACCTTGTATGTTGGATGAGGCCGTGATTCGTAACCAGGTGGCTCTTCACCTCCGCTTTGCCACGTCACAAGAAGAGGATGAGGAGGAACAACCACCCCCGAGACACGGAGACAGGTATTTATAGAACACTGTTTTGATGTCTAGTGACGTACGTGTTTTTTTTTTGTGATTTTGTTTTTAGTATACACTTTACCGTAATATTTCCTAGTTGAAGAATATTTTACTATTCAATTTTTTACGTTCATATTTATAGAGATCGAAAATATAAAAATAGTTCAAACATTTTGTAACAATTTTATTTTACAATAATGATAAATATGTATTTTTTTTATATAAAATTAGTATTTTCGTACACAATATTTATATAATATTGCAATTAAATTATTATATAATACGGTTCTGATATTTCGATACTATCGCAAAATAATCACAAATTAGATTTTTGAATTAAGTTTAACGTATTATAATAATTATTAAAATTTACAGTTCATAATATTAATTAAATTATAATTTACGCGTGATTAAGTAATGGACAATTTGCATCAACTTTTTTTAGTAGCTCAATCGAAAGAGGAGGTCGAAAAATACACCTGTGAATTTTATACGATTTTTATTCGTACTGCATCATAGCTAAAAGAGAGGTCACGTGACCTGGAGGCGGCGCCCGTGTCGCCAATGACGTCATTGAACTGTCTGGTCAAACAAACGATCGTCTATATAACGCTTGTAAACAATAAATTAATTGTTGCTTGTTTCCATAGCAACGTGGTTCTTTGCAAGCGTTATAAAGTCGATCGTTTGTTTGACGGAACAGTTAAGTGACGTCACGGGCGACACGGGCGCCGGCTCCAGGTCACGTGACTTCTCTTTTAGCCATGATGCAGTACGAATAAAAATCGCATAAAATTCACAGGTGTATTTTTCGACCTCCTCTTTCGATTGAGCTAGTAAAAAAAGTTGATGCAAATTGTCCATTGTATTCAAATCGTCATTTAATTATGTTGTTCCAGGATATCTTATATTACACATATCTTGATGTTGTTCCGTGTTTTTGTAGTTTGCTTACAAAACTAAACTAGGCAGAGATAATACACGCTATAAAAAATCAATTTGTGTGTTTTCATGCCAGCTTTACGACTGCATTGTAGAAGGATTTTTTTTTCTTTATTTTTATAATTTTGTGTATTGTTGTCTCCAGCAGAGTTTGAAAAATACTGTCTAGACAAGCTATTTATAGAATGTTACGACACGGGATTTTACATTGGCTTTTTTTTTAAAGTGTTTTTAAGAATATTACAAATTTATTTTGTAAAATAATGGAATTACTTTTTTCTTCTCTCCAAGACTTGTTTATCGCACTGTTTTTGTATTTTATTTACCATGTTGTTGCTGTGTTAGTTTGAAAATGGTACATAATATGGCGTGATCGCTACAAAGGATACAATGGAGGCTTCAAGTGTTCACGGAAAATTTTCTCCATTACCCATCATGTTAAAAAATGTAATTTCCTCAGTAATTATTAAATTATTATTTAAGACCATCTCGTACCCCCTCATTTAGGAGTCTTCTAATAGTAAATCAAGAGCTTATTTTCGTAAATATAAAATTTCTTCATTACCAAAAAAGTGATTTCCTTTTCTTTTTTACATAATGATTTGGATAGGACGGTGGTAAAACACCGTAAAATCAGCTGACTTGAAGCCTCTATCATATAATAAAGAATGCCTCTATCCAGCAGTAATCACAGATAAAAACATTAACAACGTATATATGAATGAAGTTCACTACTTATACGTAGCGTGCATGCTCCTCTGCAGTTACTGTGTTTGATTTATTATATTAAAATCGTCGAATACAGGTGCAAGCTCAATATTATCAAGGTAGAAAATAACTTTGACTACAAATGGAGTATTGTCCTCAATTTTTTTTATTGCAGAAATGGATAGAGGGTGTAAAGTTATGCTACCTTGATTTTTTTCAGATTTTTTTTAGACCTGGAACTATTTTTAAAAAATTATTGAAAGTCCTTTTTGTGACGTCACGCGGCGGCAAGTCCTATCTTTTTCTTAAGGAGCGGCGTCTCGTGACGTCACGAAAAGGACTTTCAATAATTTTTTAAAAATAGTTCCCGGGCTCTAAAAAATCTAAAAAAAATCAGGGTAGCATAACTTTGCACCCTCTATCCATTTCTGCAATAAAAAAATTTGAGGACAATACTCTATTATAAAAACATGAAACGAAATTGAAATAATTTTCCCGTTGTCATAATGGACATCCGTCTTAATAGTACGAGATTTGGTTACCGACAGACACAACTTATAATAATAAATAATTAATATGTATCTTGGAATGCCTGAGCGAAATACAGTCATGAATCTCGTTATTATAAGTTGGGATAACTTATAAAATTCAGCTTTTGTTTATAAAAATGGAGCATTTATAAAGAATTTTCAAAACAGAACAAAATGCTAATATTTTTCACTTGTCTCGTTTATGAACTATTTTTTTTATACCAATAACGAAATGAAACAGTTTTTATAACATCATGGAAGCTGTTATACCTCGGTGTAAAATAATATTAGTTCGCATGTTGAGTGAATGACGGAAATTTACGTGCAAATCAAATTTACTTACTAATTACAAATTAGCCTGATTTTACGGCGTGTTGAGAGAATATAGCGAACGGTGGTAATTTCAATTAACCTCGCATAAGTGGTAACTTTGTCGCAACTTCATTTTATATATTATAACATTCACATTTTTAGAATTCATATTTTATTCATATATAAGGTTATTGCCAATGCAAATATAAATTTGAATAGGATAAAATAGGGATATTAATTAAGTATATTTTACTTTTTAACTCTTATAGCACTGTAGCTAAATGTTGCTTTGAAGTTGGAAGTAAAGTAAAAAAAAAAAAGCCTGTGTTCATTTTTTTTTTCTAAATATACTTAAATATTATTTAAACATTATAATAAAAATATAAATTTTCTTGCGGTGTGCACAAAGCAAAGCGATATTTTCTACAAATTCCTCTTTCTTCTGCATGTATTAAAATTTTGCCTAATCACCAAACATAATTTTTTTTACATAAATATTTATTGAGTCTGCGGTAGTTACATAAATAATTAGTCAATCCCATGAATAATATTATGAGATAAAACTGCATCGTCATTGTTTACATCCTTATATTCAGAATACGAGATGGCATATTATTTTTCTTCTTTATACACGGATACTGTTATGGCGCCATTTATGAAACTGTATATAAGCTCAATGTATTTGGCTTAACTCCAGCTCCTATAAATAGTGTAAAGTAGATCTATATATTTCAACTGACTGCTGCATGCGTGGTATATACGCTTCAACGCCTTTTAGCTTAAAAGTTTTCTTGCATTTTAAACCAAGAAATATAATTTTAATCTCTAACAGTAAGACAACTTTCTGTGATGCTGTTTTTGTTTTCTTTCTCAAAGTAAATATCCAGTACATTTACTTTCTAATTATATTTTATAATTAAGTTTACACGAAAACATAGTATACAGAAGGAGTAATGAAATTTCCATTAATGACTAGTAATTTGATAAATCGTATACTCTCAATTATTTAAATTAATACTGTCTTATACTTCAAAGAAACACTACATTTTTAGATATAAGATTTTTTTATATAGTCGGTATGTATAATGAGATATTAGAATGTGAAAATTTTAGGGGCTTAATCGAACGAAGGGGTAAAAATATGGTACTGTGAATTTTTTCAGATTTTTCTGAGACCGGGAACTATTTTTAAAAAAAATTATTGAAAGTGTATCTTATGACGTCACGGTCGGCACTGCCCTATCCTTTTTCTTAAAGAGTGCCGCCCGTGACATCATCAAAATAGACTTTCAATAATTTTTCAAAAATAGTTTCCGGTCTCAGAAAAATCTGAAAAATTCACAGTACCATTTTTTTACACCTTCTTTCAATTAAGCCACTAAAATTTTTACATTCTAATATCTCATTACAATGTTTGGTTTATGTTTTCCCCACAAAACCATACTAATTAAATTAATATAATTCTACTCATTACTATATATTACATAGTCTGACAATTTCCCAAGCGAGCCAACAAAAGCGGTTTCTATAATAAAGGTGGTTTTCCTGCTCTTATCATCAGGAAGTGTGCGCATTCGTATTTATTTTTTTCATCAAGATTATTTATCTCACATCAAAAATATAGCACGAACGTATTTTTATATCTTATCTTTTATTCACAATTTGTATCAGGATTATAAAGTTGATTTGCACGTCACATCATATAATATGTGTTTATAGTTTTTATATGACATTCGCTAATCTGTATTATAGACTATATAATAAATTTAATAATTCAATGCCATATAATAGTATGAATTATTTGTTAATTAATTTAGGTCACTGAAATCAATAAATTATTCAATGAAAATTCCTACTTGTACCAACTTGTTGCGTTCATTATTTATTTAACAATGATTTCAAGTATTTACATGACCAGCACTTCACAGTATCGTTTTTAAAACATCAAGACTAGTATATATTTACTTTGCATATCGTAGATTCAATCGATCATCAAGCCGTTTAATTTTTTTTTTTTTTTTTTTTTTTTTCTCTCTGACTATTTAGTTTACATTAAAATTTAATTCATGCTAAATATAAAAATGTAATGATGAATATATCGAGTTTTAATGTTCAGTGAATTTCGATTGCTTCCAACTCACAATTAAGTTGATAATATACATTTAAACATTTTTAACACAGCGTCATATAGTTGATTAGTAAATTATTAGAATGGAAAACAAAAATGTGCGCAAGTAACAGAAAAGGATGCCTATAATTAATGTGCATTACTTTTGGACCACAGACGTGGATGTATCGCAAGTTTTATACAAATATAAGATTTACTCAGGAATTAAGCTAGAACTGTATTCCGGACTTCATATAATATTACAGTTAACATTGAAATAAGTAGACAAATTCTGATTTACACAAAAAGGGTAGAACCTATATATATATAAATGCTATTAATTTCCTTTTATTAAAGTTTTCAGATTTAAAATATGAATAGAATATGGAAGGGATTCCTTAGTCTATAATACAGCAATCTTTCATTGATTAAATTGAAATGTATCCGACGTCGAGGAACTAAATGCTTGTGTTTGTCTAAGTAATCACGTCTAACTGTTAACAATAGTCTACGATGGGCTTTTTCACTTATTGTTAATGGTCAATAAAAATAAGATTTCTTTTCCTCTATAATTGGTTATCTGAACCAGGGGCCTCTCTATTGTTGTACCGTACAATAAAGACGGCCCTGGCTGAACTAATTATATAATATCTGATTAGCTATTGTTACAATGATGTCCTCGGCAGAGTGCATGACACTATGGTATTTACTATGACACTGCCCTCGTGTGACATTGCTGTTGTGACGTTTCAGCTGCAGTGAGGAAGATGAAGAGGGCGCGTGCTCGCTGCCTCCCCTGCCTTGCGAGGGAGAAGATGATGAAGAAGAGCGACGACCGAGTGTCAGTGAACGAGCCCAGCTGTTCATGCGGCTCTCGGAGATGCACGCCAACCCCGTGCCTCGACCGCGTGACACCGCTCGCAGGTCAGTAACATCCAAGGTGGTTAAAGGTAGACCTTTACCCACCTTGGTAACATCTTGTTGTTTACCTGTGGTATATTCAAATTTATGTAATATTTCCTCTGGAGGTATTCGGAAGTGTAATATTTATTACTTTATTTGTATTTCAGCTTTGCAATTTCACAAATTGATCTCAGTACTCCTCTAATTAATACAAAACTGAAAAGTTTCAAAATAAAATTACAAACAGAAGAGATAAAAAATTCGCACTTCCGGTTGCTTCTGGAGGGAAATTTCAAATTAATTTGACTGTATTGTATATTGTCAAGGTGGTACAGTCAAATTAATTTGATATTTCCGCCTAAAGTACCCGGAAATGAGAGTTTTAGAGCGCTGTGTTTCTAGCGGTTTCTAGTCTTCATATTCATATTTGCATTTTGAAATTTTTGCTGCAGTATGAGTATTAAAAACATTTTTGACAATTTTCAAGATTTAGAAACAAACAGGAACCTCTCACTTCCGGCTACTTCTGGAATATAATCTGCCATCATATGTTTTATTTTTTTATATATTTACTCTATTTGATAAGTCCTTATACAATTATAAATTATGTAATAATCTTACATGTAAAAATTTAAATAAAAAATAGATCAGATGTATATTTGTCAACTATAATATTATAATATATAACTAGGAATAATTACAATTTGCCACTTAATTATTATAAAATTATCACTATTCTAAGAGATTAAACGTGATTAAATAATATGATTGCTTCAAATTGTTTAAAAAATAATTCAAATATGTTATAAAAATATAAAATATGCTAATTTTCTTAAGTAAGATAGTAATTTTCATCATGCATCATGATTATTTTATGATAAAACTACTTTTCACGTTATACAATTTTATTCAGTCTGCAACAAAACTCGTTAAAATACGATGTGATGTTGTCATCACCATATTAACATGACTTTTTTAGGTTAATGATGTGTCTGTATAAAATATGAAAAGCGAAACCATTATTTTCATATATAGGTCAATTACGGCTTTAATACGTGCTTCATTTTTGCTATACAAACTTCGCATGCTTGTATTACATTCATACAATGATTGAGACGGAAATTTGAAAGAAATTATAATTATGAATCCAATTTTATTATACAAAGTGTCGGAGATGTTCGTGTTGTATGACTAGTTCGTAGCTGTGGCGCATTCGTGCATTTGCGATGGGTGTACCTCCATTCGAATAAAAATGTACGATCCGGCCATGTTAAAATATAGCCGGATCAGACATTTCTATCCGAATGGAGTGTACAGATTGAGTTAGCCAATAGTTGTTGTAATAGATAGTTAGCCAATAATTGTAAGAAGGTAAGAACAGGGTGCATTGACCGGTTCTCGACCGATCACCGAAGTCAAGCAACGTTAATCGTGGTTATAGACTGATTAGTCTGACTGTATGTTTGACTCTTTTCGAAAAGAACACCACTTATATAGTTTTGCTTTTCCATCATATGGCATATTTATGTACCATTGCACTTCCGGTTCATTGACAAAAACCTGTATATTCTGACTGAGATTTTCATGCACGCTCAGTCACAATTATTACCGGGATGGATTGCAAGGCGACTAACGCCGTTCTGGATGAACCATCGAAACACTGAAGTCAGGGTTTCGGAAAGTTCAGGTTTTATAGTGAGAGAGTATTGAAAAAAGTGCTGGAAACCGTCGTCCCCTCAAATATTTCGACATTAAATCCGAACGTCTGTGAATTATAATTGCGAAACTCTTCTATTTCAACTCATTAAAAGCTTGAATGTTTATACTGTATCGACCGACCCTCTTTTAATAATCGTAGGGTTAAACCCATCATGACTCAAGTATAAATTTACTGACGAGGCATCAGAGTGAAGCTGCCACGTTTAATTAATCAATATCAAGTACCCTTTAATTTAATGTGATACGCAAGACGTTTTAACTACCTCACGGAGTCTTTAAGTTTGTTACAAGTGGGATACAGAATCCCTGAATTGCTATATAAAATGTTGTCGAAATAGTCGAAATACTTGCTCAAATTCAAGTCAGCTGTGTTGGATATTTATAATATTATTAAGGGTAAGATAACGCTACCAATGTTAAAAAAAATCCCTCACACAAAAATTATGAAAAAAATTTAAAATGCTTTCCTCTACACCCCCTTTCAGTAGCTAAAATATCAGGTGTACAAATACGATCTAGTTTTTGAGTTATGAATTTTTAAAGTTGACTACTTGAAAAGTTGAAATGGAATTTCCATGTTAAATTAGTCAACTTTAAAAATATACAATAATGGTTGCATTTTTTTATTTCATAATTAGAAAATATACATAAAATTATGCTTTTCTGAATTTTTTTCAGATTTTTTGGAGTGCGGGAACTAATTTTTAAAAAATATTTAAAATATCTGAATTAGGGTGGTACATCTGATGGGACAACCGTGACGTCATCAATAGCCAATCACAGCAACCGTGATGTCATCAATAGCCAATCACAGCACGACAAATGACGTCACGGTTGTCCCATCAGGTGTAACACCCTAATTCAGAGATTTTAAATATTTTTTTAAAATTAGTTCCCGCACTCCAAAAAATCTGAAAAAATTCAAAAAAGCATAATTTTAGGTGTACTTTCTAATTATGAAATAAAAAAATGCAACCATTATTGTCTATTCATAACTCAAAAACTAGTTCGTATTTGTGTACCTGATATTTTAGCTACTGATAGGGGGTGTAGAGGAAAACATTTTAATATTTGTTTCATAATTTTCGTGTGAGGATTTTTTTTTAACATTGGTGGCGTTATCTTACCCTTAAAAAAAATCCTCGTAAATATATATTTATACATATATTATATATTTTACGTTATGTGACACATAAAAGTCTATGATTTGACATTTTTGGTTCTTCCGATTCACCGATTTCGATTAAATTGACATGGCGTCGTTTCTAAAAGTAATTAATTCCCTATAGATCAATTATTAAGAGATTGTACAGTATTATTAATAAAATCAATATTTTATCTAATAGAGAGCGGGCCAAGCGGTTTTCCACGCAGCCTGTGACGTCAGCAGTTTGACGAGGGTGCAGGTCAACCCCACGTGTGACCTTGTTATTTGACCTGTCCAGGGAGCGGGCCAAGCGGTTCTCCACACAGCCAGTGACGTCAGAAGAGGTCGACGAAGCGCGAGGTCAGCTGCAGAGTCAGGCCTCCACGTCTTCGGCTGGTGACCAACACGGGGCGGGCAGCCTCAGCTCGCTACAAGCAACCATCGCCGAGGGTGAGTGTTACCATCTTGTGTCGCCCTTCTGTGACTGTCGTATAGCTTTTGGTGTAGTGAACACGTGGATTTCATTTGGAATGTGTATCAGCTGTTACGGTTCAGAAACCGGCGCAGGCATTTTTTTTCTTTTTTGCACTTAAAAATGTAATTTATATTATTTGCATTTATGAGTTTCAATATCATATAGCTATAAATTGGTCCGTTCCTTGATGCACGTTCATTATCAGAATCAATGTATTATTATAATCAGGTTGATCTTATAATATGCTGGGAATATAATGAGTCTTGATTCTGAATTAATTTTGTGCATTTACGAACATACCTCATTCTTGTGTGTTTAAAAGCATGTTTTTGTAATGAAAAATATGAAACACTTTTATCACTTGACACTCAAAGTTTTTATGTCTAGTGCGATATGAATAAAAGTCACATGCAAGAAAGATAAAAATACAATGAACTCATAACTTATCTGAGTCTTTTTTTTTTTTTCGTTAATGATAAATATATGCAAATTTAGTTGTAAAATAATTATGCATCTCAAATGAAATCCACTAAATCACAAATTTCTATTCTTTTTTTCGTAATTAAGTCGAAGTTTCTTAAAAGTAGATAGATGCTTATATGTGATATTGTTTTGAAACTTCTCTTCTGAAACTTTATTTGCACAAATTTAATAAAATCAAATATAAAATTTGAATTATTACAATTTTGAGTAGAATATTATGGTGCTCTTCTGGAGAAATGCAACAAGATTAATGTTAATTAATTAATAAACTCAAATTAATTAAACTTCTATATTGTTAACTGCATATTTTCGTAAAAAAAAATAATTTTTTGCGATAAAAAACTAATTGAATAAGCAAAATCTGCAGTTTTAAATTTTTATAATTTGCGTATTAATTGTCATCTTGATTAATTTCTGTATTTTATTCTCTTTTTTGCTAAAAATTTGATACATATACTTAAAAACTCAATTTATTTAAAAATAGGGCTTGCAAAATCTTACTGCATTTCTCTCTTTGCATGTAATGTACGTGCACGCACGTTGAATGAGCTTGCATGATGCATGTCAGGCGGGACAGCTGATGAAGATGAGGAGGAACCCAGTCAGCTGAGCCTGGCCGAGAGGGTGCGACTCTTCAACGAGAAGATCAGACTACAACAGGCTGGAAGTGCCACGCCCCCTCTTCAGGCCGGACCAAAACGTCGCTCCGTGCGCCGCACCGTCACTTCCACGCGCTTCCGAACACTACCTGTGACCGAGGCCGAGGTCGAGCAAGTGTCTCCACTAGCTGCAAGCTTCACCAAGCCTCCTGACCCTGGAGTGCTAGGTTAGCATCACCCTCCCCTTTGAATGAAATAGGTTTGACCATAAAAAAATAAACTTTAATTTTGTAACCCTTGTTGATTGCGTCATTTGATATAATATTAACATTTGCTAATTTTAGCCAGCGTCTAGAGCGGATACAGGGAAACCCTTGAAGTTCGGAATTTATTATAGGCAGTATACGGGTATTATAACCCCCTACTCCAGTTTGTAGATTTTACCGTTACATACGCAACTTCCCCCCTCCCCCTATTTTTTTATCGAAGAATATTTTTCTTCCTTTCGTAGTTCAGGTGGTAGTAATCATTGCACCCCTTTGCTCCTCGGGTGTCACCAGGTCACCACTACATATTTAACCTTTCATCCCTGACCCTCAACGACTATATACTGCCCACCCAGTGTATACTTCTTGCCTGACCCTGACGTTAGTAACCCTAGTTCACTAAATGTTTCCCTATACATTAGCTGGGCTGAGCACCACAGTATTTAAACCCTTTGAAGTGTCATCATAAATTTTTGGTTACCTCATATAATGTGACCCTGTCTGACAGTCATCTGATCATGCTCACGAGTCATCTGGATAGATTTTTTAATTTAAAATTTGCAAGTGAGACTAGTATTTTATTTATTTCGAGAAAAATAATTACAAAAATATATAAAACTGGCATCTAGTTGAATTGATAATAATGATTTATTTTTATTGTAAAAATAACTTAAACAATGTTAAGAAAAAAAGTGCACGTAACTGTTTTCTCAGAACGTAAATTTGTTATATATATTTTTTTAAACCATAACATAAAATACAGACCTAGAGCAATTTTTATTCAATTTTTTTTTTTCGATCAATTTCGAACCCATTTTTACGTAGTGTATACTTTTCTTCTTTCTATATAATATATTGAACAAACACAAAAACGAAATATAGCCAATGTAAAAATAAATCTGTCTCATACGTCTTACATATACACGTCGTCAAAACGGTTTACATTTATTTTTCTTTTGCTCTTATGTGATATAAGATTACTAACATATTTTTTATTCTTTTTTGCTGTAAAGTCTCGTAAATTCTCCTTTCAACAAAACCGTTGTTCAATAATCGAGATGTCCAATTCTTCCTGTGTATTTTCTCGTGCGTGTAATATTCATTCTTTTTGCTTTTTTATAACAATCGACTTCATTTTTATCATTATCGATATTCAATTTATTTTTCTTACATTCTTTCTACTTTTTTTAACAAATAATACATATATGAATATTTATGATATCCATTTCTAAATATATAATTTTTTCTTTCCTGTGATTGAAAATATTCATATTTTTTATTTTGTTCATTTATTGATTTCATTATTCTTTTTTTTTTTATATATATTATCGCCGTTCAATTTCATTTTATCTGAATTTTACGTAAAAATATATATTATATGCTTCTTAACAAATAAAAATGAATATTTATGATTTTTTTCAATAATATTTTATTATCGAAAACATTTCAAGTCTTTTTATTATTCCAACGTAAATTTCATCATAAAGTCTCTCCAACAAATTGCGAAGTAGCAAAGTAAAAGAGGTTATGACCCCCACATAAATGGATTAAAATAAACGGTGGAGTTTAATTTTAGATCTTCACTTTTTAAAGGGACTTCATGTGCATGTTTTACTGCATCTTTAATGATGGCCTGTCATGTAGCATGTGCACTCTAATATGACACCACTTTATAGGCCATTTCATGTTGCACTTATTTGTTAAGTTATTATATCTTATATTTGTTTGTGTGCATGTATGTTTTATGTGTATGTATTAGATATTTTATATGATAAAGCATGAAATTAATAAATGAAAACTTCTATTTATATCTTGATAGGTTCATTTGAAAACAAAGTAGATAAAGTAATATTATGTCACACAAAATTTGTTGAAAAAAAAATCATATTGGAACTTTAATTTTTTACTGTTATAGTTACACGTAATTATATATTTAGTTTTTTCATATTACTAATTCTACAAGCAGCACCTTATATAATTAAAGTAACTATAAAAATAATTTAGTTAGTTTTTAATTTTTAAATATACCATAATAATATAATAAGTACCATAGGTGAAAACTTTTGACATTTTTTTAACATTAAAACAGAAACTTACATTAAAATCTGACTAAAAAATACGTTATAACTGATGTAAGACACCTGACTTTTAATAGAAGAACTTTCACGCTGTTTGCAATTTCTCTGATGTTGACGCGCTGTTCATGTTATTTAAATAGCCCGTGATTATTTTCTTGACACAAAGTTTCTTGGTAAAAGTATAATAGTTGCACATATGAGCGTGGTAGCGTAAAGAAATTCGAAATTACACCCCAATGGTGTAACTTTTAAGAGTTACATATGATATAATTGATCAATTTGGCCATCGAATGTTACAGAATGAGATTTTCACGCTACCGTCAATATAACACATACAACTAATTAACTGATTACTTTATAATTAAACTGTCTCTCTACCCCGTCAGCATGTGTTAAAGTTCCGTGTGTGCAGGCGGCATGTCTGCCCGCGCAGCGCGTGAGGCCATGTTCGAGCACGCGACCAAGGTGTTAGCCAAGCCCGCGACCGCACCCTCGCCGGCCGGTGACGACCAAGTACCGGACTCCAGACCTAAAGGTGAGGCGACCTACTGTCTTGACAGCCAAGGACAGGCGTGTTGAGTCTCTGGCATGTCCGTGCTATCATATAATGCATCATACGCTGCTATTCGAGCACACACCTACTTACAATTAGTATTGTACACTAATAAGTAAAAACTCTTGACAAATGGGATTTTTCTGTACTGAATTTATTTATGTACTTTGGACATAAAATCGACTGAATGCTAAAAGTGTTCATTTTGTGTAGGCGCGGGTTAACGAACAGAGCTAAGATATTCATAATTATGCATGATGGTTTGGTGATAAAATTAATTGAATTTATTGATGTATTGACTTCGGTCTGTGGACCTGGTTTGCTGATACGTATATCAGTTGTCAACGCCCCGTAAGAATATTAAGATTAATTGATAATCAGCATCAGATACTATTCTGTGTATAAGTATAGTAGCGAATGTTCGCTGAACGAGGTGTCTATATTATTTAAATCAAATGTTTATAGATGTAAGGAAGATTAAAAAAAAAAAGTAGAAAACATTTATCATCATAATCAATCTAATGACGGGATCTGATCATTTTCTACGTCTCCTTTTTAATAATTTTTTTCCTCATAGTTTAGAAGAATTAATAATTTTTGCCAATCATTATATCTGTAACATAAATCTTAATTGATGCTTTTCTTTTTTTTTTTTTAAATAGTTTAACCATAACTAGAAACATCAATTATTATAATTATCTCGCGATTGCTTTGCAGGCTACAATTTTAGTTGTATTATAAGTGTGCAGTTTTCTTCAATATATTTTAACTGTAGAGAATTGTGTTTCTACGTACACTATACCATGCACCGATGCAATGTGTAATTCCCTTGTTACAGGCATTCTGAAACACTCCTCCTCCGTACCCCCAGCATCAAAACCTCCCCCACCTCTCGCCATCGTATCACAACAACCCATGTCTCTCCCCATAGAAGAAGCTGAGGAATCAGAAATTGTAAGAGGAATTTTAAAAATTCCCGCCTCTGCCATCGCACAAGCTCGATTATTAACATCATCAAGTTCTAATGTAAAAAGTGCGATGAAAAAAGAATCAAGTTTTGATGATTCTGCTCCTAGAGGTATTCTCAAACCTCAGTCTATGGAATGGTCCGAGACTAGTTCTTCAGAAGATGACGTCACAGGCGTCACAAATGACCTGGCGAGTATTCTGAACACCGTGTCCAGTGAGGCCCAAGTACATGCCGAGTACACGGTCGAGACGAGGCCCACGGTGGAACACGTGCACAGTTCGGCCGCCGCCTCGTCAAGTGACGAGTGTGACACGTCATCGTCAGGAGGAAGGGAAGTCAAGAATATCATCGGCTGTGTCGCGGCGGAGCCAAGGTAGGAACAGATCTTATACAGTTTGTTTTATTGAAATTTCTACAGCATTGAATTTATTGTAGTCAAAGTTCAGTACTTCCTTTTCCTATAGTCACTTTCTCGACTTCTGAAAACCGCCCACTAGATGTTTCTTCTTAGTCCAGTCAATATAGGTTTTGACCTAAAATAAATTGGGAAGCAAATTTTTTTTTTTTTTGGAATCGGTAGAACTCGATGCCCTGAGTAACATATTCAAACCCCCCTGGAATCCCCCTGGAGCTTTCGCCGCCATCTTGATGGAAAGACGCGCCAATAGTACCTTTAGTTTTAATTTTTTTACTTAATTTCTAATGAACCTAGGTAAAAAATTCAAACTGTATAATAAACCTGAGATGTTAGGGCAAATTATAAAATAAAAAAGTTTAATTAATTTCTTAATTAAGTATGTTTAATTACACTAATTAAAATTTTCAATCATGAAAAAAAAAGTTAATTGGCAAAATTTTCCACTTTCTAACGTCGTTACTTAGAAAAGTTTCAAACAAAAGTTGTTACAAATGTATTCCAGATAAATAAGATATAAGTTTTTTAGTTGTAGCACACATAGTTTAGGAGATATCTGTTTAGTCTTTTTAACTATTTGCTACAAAAAAATTATGTAAATTTTTCAAATTATGTACACACCATGGACCTTTATTTTCTTCTGCATGTTTGAATGCTCAAATTGCTGATCCATTCTTATTTTTTATTTATTTATTATTACAATACTAGAAACTACAGTGCCATGTTTTCTTGAAACTCGACAGTCTCGTATAATCTCTGTAAATGTAATGACAAAATAATTTTTCATATATTATGTAACGTTATTTATCCATTGTTCAAGAAGGGATATTATTATTATCGTTTTCTTATACATTTTTATGGACAAACGACTTATATTTCACAATCATTTTATGGCGCGCACTAGGTTACGAAAGAGTTTATTTGGTACGAATTTCGTTTATTTCATTCCAGCAAAGTGCTTTTTTTGATAATATAATATTATAACAACAAAAAACTTACGTAACGTTTTTATTGTTTTTCTATCGTAAAATATTTATAGACTTTTTATCATCCATCTGTATTATAGTAGTTGTCTTAGAATATTATGGTTAGACTGTAAATTTTCTGCTTGTCTTGTCTTAAATACATTGCAATAAGTTTACTATCTTATAGTTGATGAACCTTAGAAGTTCTATAATAATATATTATCATTAAATAAATATCCTGCAGAGATACGCTCAGGTTAAAAAAATAATTCAAGAGCATCAGTTAAAAGTAAATATATATCAAAATTGTCGTCTCAGAATTTAAGTGAAAATAGCACACTTTTTTTTTTTACAATTAGTACCTTATATTACTTGCATCTAAAACTTATCTTTTAATATTCTTATAGGAGAGTTTTTATTTTATTACCTCATTATGCTAATTACCATGATATTTTATGTGATCAAAATATGCTGTAAAATTGAATCCTCTTATAGCTCGTTTGGAAGATTTAACAGCATACATCTTATCTCATAACTTTAGTACATTAATTATATTATTACAGAGATGATATTAATAATGGTACTAATACATTATATAAACGGCACGACGAAAATTTCAGCGCACTTGCTCTTTCTAATCATGGAATTATCCTATAGCTATTATATAGTGTAAAACTGTAGAATACCGTACCTCAAAGTTGACAAACTTCTTAATAAAATTAATAATAATTTTATTTTAAACACATAGGTCGTACAAGACAACATTGATTACATCAGAAAAATATAACATGCACTAAAACATAATAAAATGTCTTAATTGCCATTCATCAATAATAAAAATCATTTTGTTAATATTTCGAATTAACTGCAATAAAATAAAAATTTACTTTTTTTTTTAGTTAATATTTACATAATATTGTACCAGCCATGGTTGTAGAGTATCCTATTTTACAGTCATATATAATATATATTTCAATAAATTTAATAATATAATGTATTTGAAATCTATAATATTTTACAAAAAACATAAAAAAAAAATGCAATAATAACCCAATATTTATGTTGAAAAATCAATCAGATCCATTAAATATAAATAACACTACAACATGAAACAATAATATACTATATATAACCACACTACATTATTATCAGTGTTATCAGTGACTTTATCAGGCGTTGATCTGACATGGGAAAACATTGTGGTGTTAATTACATCTAAGAGGTCAGGGGTCACGTGATGCATCGTGTAAACAATAGCTCAGTCTAGCATGCACGACTGCGTGAAAATTTTCGGCAGTAATCAAGTTTGTTTCTACTATACGCACGATTTACAAGATAAACTAACTTAGAAAAAAAAATAATTATCAAGATGTTTATTATAGAGATGGTGTCTATAATAATATGTAATTTAACTTAATCAAAGTCAAATTTAGAAATATAATTTATATAATAATTTGATAATAAGTGTATAATATACCTTGATTTTTTTTTAAAGATAGATACAATTAAAGTTTGTATAATAATATATTGTATGTGGTAGAATTGTTTGGATTAAAAATTGAAATTGAAATTTAATTTTAATTGGTTAACTTTGATAATTTTAAACGCTTTTTTGCTGTTCTGTATTCGTGTAGTGTATATACTTTTAGCGGAAAGAATTAGTATTAAAAAGTAACTTACACTGTTTATTTAATATAAAAAACATACTATATATTATACTGTAGTCAACTGTATACAGAATTTTATATAATATAGCAATATAATATATAATAATGTAATATAACGCGAAGTAAATGTGCCATACAGTAAAATACAAGTTCCATAAAAAGAAGGTATTAAATATGATTTTGCAATAATATACATACTACGTTATTGTACTGTATTGCACGCATGCAGTATATTGTAAGTACAGGGCATTGTACTTGCTCTTCGTTCCATAAGTAAACATGAAGGAACCCGGTTAAACAAGATTTTGCGCAATAAGGAAATTAATATTTCTGAGTGTTGCTTATACAGAAACACCAGCCATGTTGTGAGTACTGCCAGTATTATCATATTATCATGCCTATATAATATATTATATGAAAACCTAACACACAAAAAAGTGCTTTTATTTAAAAAAAATTAAATGCTTTTACGGAAAAAAAACGTTTAAGCAAGTACTGCTTTGAACTAGGATTTTGGAAAAATTAGAAGTATCTGCATGATGCACCAAAATAGCACATATATAAGTTTTCATTTTCATATTCCATTTACAATCTAATTGCAACATAAACTCTCTTTTTATTCCTCGTATCTGACTCATCCTCGCTCGTTTGATGTGTCATTTCTTTATTTTAAAGCACCGGTTTCTTTTGTGGAAAGCTATTAAAGCTTATACAGTACAAGAAAAGCAAAGAAAATGCATTAAGCTTGATATAGATCTTCTCGTATATAAAAGCTCTGCGTGCAGTTAACAGCTTACTAACGGTATATCGCGACCGATCAATGTATCAATATTGTCAATCTGAGCTCTATTTATATTGAAAATAAGGTTCATTTTACATTTTCTCACTGTATAAAATAGGATGTGAATATTATTTATAAAGTTAGCCACCCATGATGAGACTTATTTTCTTTTCAATGAACCGTGATGACCTTTTTGTTGTTTTTTTTTTTCTGTCGTATTAACTCGTACAATCGTGTATATTATAATACGATGTAATATCTAATAATAATGCTCCATCATTGCAGGTAAATATGGTACGTCATTGTCTAAACTGGTTTGTGTATGTCATTTTATTACGTGTAATTTTATTATGCAATATTTTTTACATTTTTATTATTTCAATCGATGGAAAATTTCTATCGAACTTCAATATATTTTAATTTTATTCCTTAAAAAAATACACTTACACTAAACAAAATTATAATAATTAATGTATAAAAATAATTGAAGAGAATATATTTTGATTTAATTTTAATTTAATTAATTTAATTTTAATTTAATTTCCTTTAAAATGAAGTTAGTAAAAAAATAGTCAATTCAAAATTATTTTATGCACGTACACAATTACAGTAGACAGGATTTGCAATTTTCACGCCTTTTCATGCAGAAAATGCAAAGGGTGGAGACGGCTGAGTAACTTCCGTTAATTCAGACACATGAACTAAATTATATATTTTTAAATTAGCCTACTTTTATTATTAATGTTTCGTATAATATTATTGCAAATAATAAAGAATAGAAAGATTCACAAATTGGGCAATTTTTAACTAACAAAATTTCACTTAAAAGTTATTATGAAAGACAACATTATTATCAGATGCTATTTATACAGTATTGTTAAGTACTAAAGAATTTTAATATCATTGTATGTATTATACCACACCTTAAGTATGACTTATAAATGTAGGCCTTACCCTTAATAAAAAGGAAGAGAATTCCTCAATGAAATTTTTTTTAATATAGTATGACATGCCAAATATTATAAATAATACAGTTCAGAATACAATTGACACAAATTAGTGTCCCTTCATATTGATGACGTCATCAATGTATAACATCAACAACAAGGATGAGCAGCCGACAACTCAAGTGGAAGCAGAAAAGAGAGAAGGGGAAGATCACTTTAACGTGGCAACACTGTATCACGATAAGTGACGTCATATTTTTATACATCTAATAAGACTTTCACAATAAATTTATAGCGATGAGAAATTACATTTTTATTAATCACTTATTTAATTATGTATATATTTAAATAAAATTTTAACCAGTTATATCTACATATATAAACTAACTTTCATATAATTTTCATTAAATTTCAAATACTTTCAGCTTAATTTTATAGAAATTTATTATGTGTCGTCGGTGGTTTTGTAAGTTGATTTTGACTGAAGTTGTGTTTAAGCCGCTATAGTTTACGATACGCGGGCGTTGCATGCGGACAGTCGGGAGGTTCGGTCTAGCCACCTGTGCTTGTATTTAGTTTACCGCGAGTCGTTGTGAAGTTAGGATGTTGGTGGGCGTACCCCTTACCGTGATACCATGTGCACCGTAACACCTAGTAATAATAATTTATGAAACTATATTTACGTGACAGTTTCAGAAGGTAAAGTGTGATTTTTATAGACAAAAATATATATCCAAGACTTTTATATGATGTAAGTAAAATATTATATGAATTAATTAATAATTAATTAGTGTATGATGTTGTCATGGTGATTTTCTGTGGGGTGTTTTTTTTTTTATCATTATTGTTTATTTTTTAAGCATAAACTGTTTTTACAACCGTGTTTAGTAAACGCAAGAAAATATTGTCCTAGGATAATAATAATAATTATAAATTAAAGTTAGCTAAGTACTGAAATTACCGACCCAAAAATACACAAATTCTGTATATAGTCATGTTGTATAATGTAGCAAGCAAGTATGTGATGAAACAATAAAAAAAAATTTGCAGCTGTTCATAATTAAAATTTTAAGAAAGTTAATTTTTGCTATAACGTTTCTGGCTATCATAAACTTTTGCATAAATAAAAAAAAATATTTAAATGGAAACCAGCTGTTATTTTTTTTTTAAATATTATTATGTTATGAAATTATCTACAGGATATGAAAATCTAATATCATACATAATTACATTATATATATAGCTTGTTACGTATATTTTTCACACAAGTAATTATTGATCTGTGGCTTTTCTTTCTTACATAATAATATCAATTTTGTGGTTTTCATCATTATTATTTTTTTCTGCAGTCATACATACATATTTCCTTATAACTTTTATCCTCTCTCTTTTGGGTGTATTTTTTTCTGTTTTAAATCATCGCCTGTTTTTTAAAATGTCATCTTAAAAAAATGTATTTTTTTTTTCTAATTTAAATAAACAACTTTATACATTGGCAGCTTTTTATATATTATAAGTAGCGCCCTTCGCATATTTTCACATCCCACAAGGAAAAGACTTATAAAGAATTATCGTAGGTAGAAAGCTATCTCCTTGTCTTTTTCACAAGACACAAGCCCTCAAGCTAAAGAGTTCTATACAACACATATCTCTCTAAAGGTAATAAGCACACGAATGATGGTGCTTCAACCACAGAACGTGAAAATATGAAAATTAAGTATCATATGAGTTCATTCACTTTTATTTAAAAGTTCGATATACTTTTTCATGGTCGGTATATTAAATTAAGTTAAGCGTAAAATTGTCATCCTTGCCCATGTCCTTTAAAGGACAAATGCAAGTTACACAATCCCATGTTGGCTTTCTCTTCACTTACGCTTTTTATTTGTTTTTGTAATTAGCTTTACAGTAACATTATATGAATATATGGAGAGGAAGATCACGATGTCTTACAGTAGTTACAGACATATAATACACAAATGGAACTGCGCAAAAGAATTATCAAGTTGATGAGTAATTAATATTTTTAATAATTATTTATCAAAATATTATATTATGTAAGATCTTATTTTTTTTTGTTTCGAAATTTTTAGATTTTATATGATGAATTTTCTATTAAAATAATAAGGTAAATACTGGGGGGCATTCACAAAGCATTTTAACTCCAACTTTAGCCCCAAGTTTTATCCCTGGTACTAAACATGGTGCTAAACCAGGGGCTAACCATGTCTAGCTCCTAGTTTAGCACCATGTTTAGTACCAGGGATAAAACTTGGGGCTAAAGTGGGGGTTAAAGTGCTTTGTGAATGTCCCCCATAGTGTTCGTAACTTTAATTATCAGTTCAAGCACTATATATGATATTTCTAATTGTAATTTGTAATAATAATGTTTAAATAACTAATAATTAGTTAAACATGTTACTGATATAGCAATTATGTGATATGTTTGATATATATATATATATATATATATATATATATATATATATATATATATATATATATATATATATATATATATATATATATATTGTGTGAAAAACTGCAAGATCATTGTAAATTTTAAAATTTTCAAATCTGCATTATGTACACCACTGCCCTAAAATTCAACAATTTAAGTTTACAACACAAAAAAATAAATAAATAAATAAAAACTGAATTTAATATTTAATTGAAAACTTTGAAAATTTACTTTCATAAAATTAAACTTAAAATTTAATCTCTCATCTCAGTTATACGCAGCATTTTGGTATAATTAAAATTTTAAGACATAATTTTACTAAGAAATTTGTATAATTAAATAAACAACGTCATGCACAATTTGAACATGTGAAAATTTCAGTTTAATTACAAAGTTTAATCAAGTCTTGAAATGATATTAATTACCCTAAGTGCACGCAGACTTGTCGAGTTTATTTTACTCTCGAGAGATGACAGTACGTGGAATTATTCTTCTCTTTGTTTATCTTGCACTTAATCCTCCCGATGGAGGAAAAGCGGTGGTTTGTTTGCTCAAACAAGTAGCGATAATGTTACGCCCAAGTCAGCTGTCTCTACTATGCATGCTGTGAATCTCGAGGAAACTTTTTTTACAGCGATGTTTTACTACCTTGCATGAGCAATATTACTGTAAGGATAGGTCTGCTGGTAGCGTTAAAACAGTGAATAGTATATATAGTTAGTGGCTTTAATGGGAGTATTCACATATATGATTTTATCTTGGAAAATTCTAGTACATAAAATTAATACTAAATTTGGTACTAAAATTTTCTATAACTGCGGCTAAAGATAATTTTAAGCCCTATTTTAATACCTTGTACGATATTGAATAATACAATTATGTAATAATTAATAATAATACATACAGTAATATATATATGTATTGTGTAACAATTTTTATTGCATAGTGAAAAGTGCAAAAACATATACATAAGTTTCTAAAGATTTTAAAATTATGTTTTATACATTTTAGTGATATAATCAGAGGAAAAAAATGTTAACTTCTTTGATATAATGATGCTCATTGCAATATCATTCTATTCACAGTTTATTTAGATTTCAGTTTTATATCATACAAAATTTAAATAAAAATAGTATATTATTTTTATATAAGGCCATGAGAAAAAAATGCACATATTTTTTTCAAACTGATAGTAAATTAAATGATTTCTTAACGATAAATCAAACAATAAAAAAATGACAGAGCTGCTGTCAAAAAACGGTACTTTGATAACGATTTTATAATTTAAATACATATTGAATATTCGATCCACGGTTCCTTTAAATGATAACATCTAAATTGCTTCGTAATAATTCAATTCTAGACAAATCATGTTAATCATGTTTTAAAATTACTAGAATTTAGGATACTAAATTTCTTTCTTTCTTTTTTTTTTTCTTTTTTTTTTTTTTATAGCTATAAATTAAATTATTTGATTTTTATAATTTATGCTTTGTTTTCATCCAGTTAGAAAATTTATATAAATTAATGTTTTATGTAATTTATATAATTTTGTGATACTCTGATACACAATACAATTTTTTGCAATACTTACTTTTGCTCTATATATTATGATTTATAACAAACTTAAGTATATTATAGTGATATTAAATTCGTGTTTACTAGAGTGAAAATGTTACAATTTTTAATAAATCAGTGCAAATCAAAAACTTATTAAAAAATTATGTAATATGGTGTTCAGGTCGTTGACAAGTTACACTCCCGCTCTTTATCCAATAATTTTCTTCAGTTGTGTGCCGTAAAGTACAGTTCATTGATTTGTATGTAGTCGTCCGGCCTAGACGAGCCATTTCAAGTCAAAGTTGCCTGAAAAGGATTTCGCAACTTCCTCGCGCACTAACGTTATGTTTTTTAATTTATTTTTAGTTTTGAGACTTGAGACTAAACTATTGTCAGTATAATAATAATACCTTAATATATAATTATTAATTAATAGTTGCAAATGAAACTGGAAGTCGTGGATCCGAATCATGGAAAAAAATAAATCATGTACGGCTGTTTATAGAAAACTTGCTTGATTTTAATGAGGAAATCAAGTAAACCTCAAAATAGTTGGTCATATTATGTACTGTATAAGATATAATGTGCATTTTGCAAATGTACACTGGGAAATGTATATTACAATTATGAAGGTGAGAATAATTCACTCATAATATATATATATATATATATATATATATATATATATATATATATATATATATATATATATTATGAGTGAATTATTCTCACCTTCATAATTGTAATATACACCTGTTCCAATAATCATGATATTATAAACAATATTTAACGTTATAAGATCCGATGATTGTTGATGTAACTCTACTCCCAGGTGTGTTACTTTGCCAGGTAACTTGATCGAGAAGAGCTCACACTCAGTGCCTACCCGCCATGCTCCAGATGATCACGTGGACAAGTAAATTTAGATGTACATGATGTGTCGTATCGTCTTCGTTTAATATAGGCCAAGGATGTTAAATTTACGTCAAATGTAAACCATGACTATATTTAATGAGGTTTACGTCGTGCTTGTAATGTCCTTGGTCATTGGTAGATAGTTTGCAACGAAGAACTTCATGAGCCGAACTACAACCGAATATTCCCGACAAAGAACAAATTTAAGTTAGAAATAATACGAATCAGCTGTTTGATGTAGTTAAAAGTTCCCTTTGATTACCATGTAAACCTGTAAACCTTACAAAATTCACAAAAATTCTTAATATTTTTTGAGAGGCAGATTTTAGTGCCTAGAAGCCATAAAAAATATCAAAACAATTTAATTTAACGAGACGATTTTTTTTTTTTTTTTTTTAGTTTGTCTCTTCATTGGAAAGTCCTATGATAAAAATTAAAAAAAAAAAAAAAAAAATTAAAAAAATCGGCTCGTTTCATTGTTTTGAATTGTTTTGTTTGGCTTTTAGGCACTAAAATCTGCCTCAAAAAATTTCAGAATTTTTGTGAATTTGCTAAGGTTTATATGTTAATCAAAGGGGACTACATCGAACAGCTGATACATATTATTATCTCTACCTTAATGACGTTCAGTCTACAGCAAATGTTTAATTGCTTGTCTCTGAAGCGTAAATGTATTTTATATTAAATTTCCATCCTCTCTCAACTGATGCTTCAAAATAAGTATATTTAAAAAAATATAATATTAAAATTAAAAAGCCAGATAAATACAAATTTTACTTCTTTTATGATGCATTACATTTTCCAGCATTAATTATGCAGAGAACCGTTTCTAATATAATTAATATCTTTAATTTGGCTAGATAATAGCGTCATATTAGTTGAGGTGCGTGCGTTTTTAGGATAATGTTAAGCTGTAAATTTGCAGTTGTTAATAATTTTTAAACTTTTATATTTTAGATAATAAGCTCTAATTTTATATAATTATATATTTTTTAGCATATTTTATTTTTAATTAGATTTATAATAAAAATAGGTAAATCGTATATTTTCTCTTTAAAAAAAATCCAAAAAAACAATGGAAAGTTACATTTATATATTATATATTAAATTATAATGAGATGCGTGTATTGTGCGTAAAATTGTATCACGGTGAATTCCAAAAGATAATAAAAAAGCAAACATGGTTTAAAAATGCTCGACTTTGGTTTGTGCTTTTTGTTAAGGGCATTGGGTGTAGCACCGGTAGTTGGCAACACTGACGTATCTTCACCATGTTAATTTTTTATCCTTGCTCCTTGGAGTAATTTTTATGCTAGAGCTAAGCTGATTGCTGTAGTATCAAGATAATTAGTAGCCCAAGTGCACAATTTGGCTAAATAAAGCCTGATTTAAAGAAAAGTATTTTTTTTTATATATTTTAGAAAAATGCATGTAAATTTAAAAAATTACTAAAAAATACTTTTCTTTAAATCAGGCTTTATTTAGCCAAATTGTGCACTTGGGCTACTAATTATCTTGATATACTACAGCAATCAGCTTAGCTCTAGCATAAAACTTACTCCAAGGAGCAAGGATAAAAAATTAACATGGTGAAGATACGTCAGTGTTGCCAACTACCGGTGCTACACCCAATGCCCTTAAAGAGGCGTCTGCTATAAAGGAAACTCCACCCTTTCTGTGCACGGTTATAAATTATATGTAGCACATTTTGTTGGCTTCTTTGGTCACCCGCACGTATTATAGAAAGGAACCCCCCAAGTAGAATTTGCATAGCAACGTCATGCGTGCGTGCGTACATGCCTCGTTCTCGTGCAGTATCGATCATTAATTCAGTGATAAGTATAACTATTAGTAGATGGTACATTGTCACTGTGCATCACGAGTATCTTCATGCAGTGATCGTAAGTAATTTATAAGCTTTATTATTGTTGTACTGTAAATATCTGTCATGTGACATAAAATAATACTGAACTAATTTTCTAATTTTTGTTGAGATTTTTTTCACTCGTTTGATAACAAGTGCCGGCCACACCTCTTAGCTAATAGCATATAATTTAGGCGTATTTGTGACTTAGTAATCATACAAGCATAATATACAGTTGGCACTATTAAATATTTCTAATTTTATTTTGTACTTTATAGAATTTGAAAATCATGCATACAGCATGATTTTTACCCCTATTTGTAGGCAGTTCCACGCAATTCATATACGTGGTGGGAATGGCTAGTAGACTGGGTGCTCTTTTAATTCCTACTGTCCCTAAAATTGCAATACTTTGAACATTTTCCTCTTGACACTAATAGCACTAATGAAGCGAGAGTACAGTTCGTTGTGTCCAGAAGCGTCAAAATGTATTAAAATTTACATTTCTCTATGATATTGGTAGATAGCTCAGGTAACATGCATATAATTATATTAATTATATATAAAAACAGTTGAAGTACCAAAAAAAAAAATGTTTCGCTTTATTTTATTCTAAAATTTATGTAAGTCAATACTATAATAGTAAATTAATGTTTAATTAAACTAAAGTCAACAAGCAGTTGTTTTCAATTAACATTGCAGTGCATGTAATATTATACACAAATCATAAATACATTTGTAGTGACAAAAAAAAAATATGACTATTTCTCTCTTCTTGAATGCTTCTCACTTTTCATATGGAAAAAAAAAAAGTTATCATGATCACACAAAAAAAGCCAATTCATTCAATGTGTGATTTAATTAATTGATATATTTTTAATCGTTTATGAATTTAATTAATGTATTAAATGTTTAATTAAAATTCTAGAAATCAATCATCTTGCCCATAAATTAACGATATCACGACAGAAATTGGTCTGCCAGACCGAGACTGGTACGAGCAAGTTCAAGTTTTTATGTTGGAGACTCTCCTGTCTGTAAAAGTCGTAAAAAAAAATTTTGATCCGATAAGCAAGTCTATGAGAACGTGATCTTGTTTATATCACAGGGATATCTGACTGGAGAAACAAGGTATAGTCGACTTGATTTTAGAGGTGAACCGGAACTGAAGTCATTCAATTAATGAGATATTAGAATGTGAAAATTTTAGTGGCTTAATCGAAAGAAGGGGTAAAAATATTGGTACTGTGAATTTTTTCAGATTTTTCTGAGACCGGGAACTATTTTTAAAAAAATTATTGAAAGTCTATTTTATGACGTCATGGGCGGCACTGCCCTATCCTTTTTCTTAAGGAGTGCCGCCCGTGACGTCATCAAAATAGACTTTCAATAATGTTTTAAAAATAGTTCCCGGTCTCAGAAAAGTCTGAAAACCATACTATACTTTTACCCCTTCTTTCGATTAAGCCACTAAAATTTTCACATTCTAATATCTCATTTATTTTTTGGTAATTTTCAAAGCATACAGACACAATCATGATGAAGGCACTCTGCATGAAATAGTAAGGTGACTCCAAAATACACATTTAAAAATTAAAATAAATGTAACATCAATTTTTTAACAATAATACTTTTACAACTTTTTTAAAATTAATATACTGTGATATAACATAGTTTTCTGCAGAAAATCTGTTATTCTCAATCTATTAGTTGAATACTTTGCATTGCATAAATAGTTATACGTTATAATAAAAATGTTATATCTATAGAGATATATATAGTTAAGCTTTAATTACGAAATTAAGATTAACCAATAATGTTGTATTTCCAGAGAAATCCAAATCTTCAGTCACACTCTTATACAAAATTCTAAACTAAAACCAAAATTTATTTATTTTTCCCTTCTTGCGTAATTTAAAAATAGAATATTTCTGGTGTCAATATAGCCATGCGCTTTTTGTTAACTTCCTTTTGAAATCTTATGTTAATTCGACTGTTTCTTCTCTCACTGCTGCTTGGTAACCCCCTAGTTGTAAGATGACTGACATTTAATTTGCGAGAACCTAAATTAATTATACAAGCAGCCAAGAAGGGTTAGGAGTCAAGGGCAAAGACCCTCTTCAAGATGAAGTCTTTAGTAAGGGGCCTAAAGGGTCATCAAGGAACTTATTGAGTGGACATAATTAACAAAGGAGATGGGGTAATTATGTAACCACTGTTGTTTTAGATTATTATCCCTAATTTGACTAATTTGTGTTCAAAAGCTATTGCATCATCAGTATACAAATTTTGAACGAAGATCCTAATCTAGCTTCCAGTAATCTTCCCAAGTTGCTAAGAATGTTTTATGAATGTAAAAATCCTTCCGGAAAAGCAAGCTTTTTTATCAAATCTGCAAAATATATGTATTTTTCAGTCAACATATTATAGTTTTGTAATTTTTATTTATAATTTCGATGTTCGTTGTAATTAACACTGAAATTTCTTTCATGTCCAAATACTTCCTGGGGTAATCTTAAATTTAATAAACTGTATTTTAAATTTATCGTTGCATAAGCTCGCTACATTAGAATACATTAGAATCAACTCCTTGTGGGATATTGTATAATGTTTCGATCGGAGAGAAGAAAACTTTTAGTTTGAGTTGCATCTTAAAGAATACATTTCTTTCTTGTTTACCCCTTTGGCTATATAGGTTGTTAATGTTCTATACATAATTTCCATGTAACGCCAGAAAAAAAAGAAGTAATTGTATAGGATTCGATGAAAAAAGAAAGAAATCTATAATAGTATTATTCAGTGGCGTAGCCAGGATTTGTTCAAGGGGGGGGTTCTTGAAAATAAAGATTGAGAATAGCCCACTGGGGGGTTTGGGGGGCGTAGCCCCCCAATAGCCCGCCGCAGGCGCGATTTTTTTTAAGGACACGCCCCTTTTTTAGGGTAAAATTATTAAAAAATACTATTATAGAGCATGATACAACTATAATGGAGGATGTATGGCATCATGATGCAATATTTTTATATTTTTTGCATCCCATTTTTTTAATTTCTTTTCAATATTGTACGTGCACTAACGTAATAAATAAAGCTTTGAGTAAATAATTTTAGTTAAATCAAGTAATTCATCTAATAACCACTTTTATATTATTTTTATTAGTTTCATGGCGCGCGATTTTTTTGAAAAAGGGACGTGGACTATAATTTTTTTCGATGAAAAGTTGCAGCAAATTTCTTATATTTGTAAATTGTTAATTATGCAGTTACAATATTTTTGTCACTACAGTTCTTTTTCTTAATAAAAAAATAGACCACATTTTAATTTAAATTTTCAAAACAGGAAAATCAATTCATTACATTAAGTATACTGTAAAATTAATACATTTAAAAATCGGATTTTTTTAACTTCAATAATAAATTTAAATATATACGTACAGTATTATACATATGACTTACATGAGACAATGAAACTAGCAATTGCAAGATGTAATATACCTATATAATTAATTAAAAAATAATAAAATACTATATATAATTTTTATTGTTATGCTGAACGTCATGCGGGGAATGTTTTCAACATTTTTTATACTTTAAATTGTTGTCTTTATACTCTTTATAGTGTCTTTTCGTATACAAAAACAAAAATAACTTAATAATGAATACTACACAATATATTTATCATACTAGAATTATATATACTGTACTTAAATAATCATAATATTGTAGACCGATTTTAAATAAATTAAAGATGTATTAACAATGTGTTTCGGGGATATATATTTTTAAAGTTTTTTTTTTTTAAGAAAATTTTTCATAAAATTTTAGCTAAATCGTATCCGTCGAGTACCATTTTTTGTTATTTTTCCCTTAAAATTTACTAAGGTTCAGCTCTCAAGGGGGGGGTTATAACACCCAAAACCCCCCCCTTGTCTACGCCCCTGGTATTATTATTATTACGAATGAAATTAAACAATTTATTTTTTTCGAACCTTGAATTCTCAAATAGCGTATTATATAATGACATTCAAAATATAAAATGTGTATAATATAAAAGTCATCTTATTTTATGGTGTTCTTATGGAGCAACAATATAAAAAAAACACAGTTATAGTATAAATAATAACAACAAAAATGTGTAAAAATTAAACGAATTCAATTAGTGAAGTGAAGAATGTATTATTTTTTTCTTAATTTTAATTTGCAATGAATTTGAAAATAATTTAGGGTGTATTTCAATTGATAGCTGTGCATATTATATAATTACAAATGAATATTCGACTAATGTGTTGTCTGTTATATAACTGTTCAAACAAATATAAGATTACTTTATAAAAACAATTTCGGAAGTAGATGGTTTCTGACATTTAAATCAACAACTTTTCATGTATAATAACTATAGATTTGAAAACATCTATGATAAATTTGAGGATTGAGATCAGAGATCTCTTCTGAGATTAATTTTAAATTTGTCGTACTGTTTTAAAATAAGGTTGATGTTGGTATACTATCGTGTTTACCTTCTTATCTTAATGCGTTGAAGTGTTCTCTAATGTTCCATTACATTAACATTGTGTACCTGCTGTTATCACTAGACTTATCAGGTAACAAGCAAGCATGAGAAGAACAGATTACTTTTCTTTATTTTTTATGGATGTATATTTAATATATTTTAATATCACCAATTATAATTTTTTATAAATTATCAAATATAACAAAATTGGTCATGCATAATATCCTGAAAAAATCATAAAAGTTTTAATTTTTATGGCTGGTTTTTAATTATATAATTAATTAATTATATATACAGTGTATTGTTATTATAACTTAATTTAATTGGTTTAATTTTTTTTATGATGAATTCTTACCTTATAAAAAACAATCTTTGTTATTTTTATGAGCAATTTAAGTGTTCTTTAAAATACTATAAAATTAATTCAATTACTTTATTTAAACATACCAAACAAGGTATTATTAAAACATTTAGAGAATATGATACTATATTTATACACACTGTAATTTAGGTATATGAATACCATATTTAGTATTACAATGACTGCTATGTGAATGTTATATGGGTCATGGTATACTACATTTTTATTTATTTTGTTATTTCTTTTTTGTTACAGAGGCATCGCTGTTGCCTTACCGCCACCGGTAAAACAGGTGGTGAAGGAACAACCGGTTACCAATGTCAGGCATATACCGGTAACATCGTCGGAACCGGTAACTTGTGCCGGTGACTATAAAGATAGAACTCCTGAGCCTTCGCCGGTGAAAGAGAGTAGTTTTAAAGGGTCACCGGTAAAGCCAAGAAGTCCTAACTTGGAAGATCTCTCACCGGGTCCTCAACGTAGCAAAACACAGTCCAGTATTGCAGATAAGAACAGCATGAGCATCGCAGAAAGGTGAGTTTTGGCACTTTTTTTTTTTTTTTTAATATTCCGATGTCCATTTTACTTAAATGCACGAAGTTATTTTCTCTCCTCTAAGCAAGCGTGTTTGAGAGGCGTATACGAAAACTACCCAATTTTTTTTTAGCGATAAAAGGGTTGATTTCGGGGTTAAACCATGTAATATGGTTAAACCCTCTCCTTGGGGGACCCGCAGAATAAATAAAAATATCTTAGGAGTAAGTAGGTCCGTCGTTACTTTTCTTGTTACTTGTAGTGTTTCGCGCTTATATAATTTTTATTATCATGCGTAAAGGCGGATTCAGATGGCGACAACGGGGATGCGACGCGATTTTAACGTAAAAGCTGTGAAATCCTATGCGGCGGCGAATTCGCCGGTAATCGCGTTAATTACGATGCTTTTTCTTTTAATCGCCCAATATGGCCGCAAAATGATGTTACAGCAAGTGCGCATTATTCGCGTCGCGTCGCATTAAAAATCGCCATGTGAATCCACCTTAAGAGGGCGCTTTCGTTGAGTTTTGAAGTTCAACAAATACTTTTTTTCCAGACAGCTTTTTGAGGGAACTGTTAGAACGAGCAAGTTAAAAATTTCACCTAGTAGAAAAAAAAATGTTGCTCCAGTTCCTAAAATGTTTAATGATCTATTACCAATTGAATCAATATGGTTTATCGGCACTCCAAGTTGACGAATAAGGGACTTTTGGCTATTTTTTAAAAAATAAACTAAAAATCGTATAAGAAAACATATCATTTTAGTAAGTAGAAAAGTTTGATGCCTTTTCTATAAAAATTATAAGAAGATTTAAAACTGATTAATTCTACCAAATAAATGGGCTGGAATATGCAAAATTGTCATATTTTCATGCAAGAAATTTCTTGGATTTGCTGCGACTTGAGTTTGTCGGCGAGGACAAACGGAGGAGGCGGAGTCGACTCAAGTCTCCCGCACTCGCCCTCCAGCCGTGATTTATTGCTCAACAGCCACCCTTGAGCAGCAGGAAAAAAAAAAGCAGATTTCCTTTTCGTCAAACTACACGTATATAAGATCTTGAGAAACAGATTGTTTATTTACTGATTTCTTTACAGGCGATAATAATTATATAAGTAGTTGACGATTATAGAGATTTGTCATAAATAACCCACATGTATTATAAATTTTAATTATTTGAGTAATATAATATTATTATAATAAGATGAAATAAAATCTGAATGATAAATAATATTAGATTACGGTACATTAAATTTAATATCATGAATCATAATATAATATTATATATATATATATATTATATATATATATATATATATATATATATATATATATATTATATCATATTATAAGTAAAATCAAAAAAATTATTTTTTTGTATAGTGGGTGCAAAACATCGCCTCCTTGTGTGGTATCTTATATATATATATATATATATATATATTATATATATATATATATACACATAAGGTTGAGACTAAAAAGTTGCCAAAATATTATTATTATTATTATATTTTTCAAAATTATAATCTGGCTACATTTAAAAATCAATTTTGACATATTAGTTACATTTCTATTTTTATCATTATTTGATATCTTTATTGGTGTATTATAGTTCATATAGTACATAACCGCATAATATATATAATTAATGTATAAAATATACATAAATATAAATACACGTATGCATATATTTATTTTATACTCGTCACACAAATTGCTTGCAATCTAACTAAAACTACATTGCTGAAGGGAATGAGAAGGTCCTCAATTGTATCAATTAATTTTTTTATTTTTAATTTGGGCAAAAAATGTCGCAGAGAGAAAAAAAAAAGACGTCTGTAGGCTAATTTTTTCTCCTGCAACTGATTATTGTAATTTTGTTTTAATCAAATGATTTTTTTTAAAAAAATGTATAAATTTCACAGTTGATTCATGTTTGTGGTTTTCCCGCACATGTGTGCAGCTATGCTCCGAGCGCGCGACAAACGTCAAGTTAGCAGGAGCAAGCCACCCCAGCTTGCTTCGAGTCGCCGTGGCCCACCCCTCAGTGAGAAAACTCTCCCCTCCAGTTTTGGTCTAGGATCGAACGAAAGCGCCCTCTTAAGACAATTTTAACTCATCGTTGAAGGTAAAAGTTGCATGCAGTTGTCAGATTGAATTACGATCTCATGTCAGCTGGGTATATAGGTATCTTGGAAAGTCTTTGGAGGATACAGTACAATGAACTTGACAGTCCCTCCGGAAGTAGCCGGAAGCATCAAGTATGTAATTTTTCTGTTTGTAATTCAGTTTTGAAACTTTGCAAAGTACTGACCTATGTGTGAAATTGCAGCGCTAAAATACAAACAGGAAGGTCATAAACCATTCACTTTCGGCTATTTTCATTACAGAGGGAATATATATCTTAGAAATTTGACTGTATCTATGTAAATTTTATTTATTAAAAAAATAAAATTACAATTAACTTTAATTCACTTTAATTTGTCTATATGAAATATTACTGGATGACCACGATTAATAACACATAAACTCCTCGTTAATTAGCTAGCTGTTGTATAATTTAAATATAAGCACTGTACAAAAATTATAGAAGGTAAAAGACTTATAACCGCGCTCTCTTAAAAAATTAGGGTCTAATTGATATAGCTTTATAATTGATTCATGAGAAATTCAGTATTCAGGTCAAGTTAATGTATTGTTCAACAAATTTTTTTACAATGCTCGTTTTGAAATAATTCACGATAACACAATACTCAATACTTTTATATCTTTTCGAAGAGTTGCAATTTAACATTGTACCAATAATATTATATTGAAACACGTGTTGTGTTCATTATCATTTGAATATATTTTTACTTGCCAACTTCAATATATATTTTCCATCACCATAGAGTTAACGAAAAACACGTGTGTCACGTGTGTATCATGTGACGATGTACGTGTTATAAATTTATATTATAAGCATTTAATAAGTTTGTCATCGAAAGCTGCTGGCTCCTCCCCAATAACTATTCATTGTTAAATTTGTATCAAATTATTTAAATTGTTACATTGCATTAATAGTATTGAAAATTCAGCTGTTAGGTCGTTATACAAAATGACATCAGTGCTCAAGTGAAAGAAGTTGAGACTTGACTGTAATTATATTAGTGACGTCAGACATCTGAAATAATGTTTGTTTAAATATTAAGGTTAAGGTAACGTGAATCAGCTGTTTTTTTAGACCCATTTGATTAACATGTAAACCTAAGCAAATTCACAAAAATTCTGAAAAAAAAATTGAGAGACAGATTTTAGTACCTAAAAACCATAGAAAAAAATTCAAGACAATTATTCGAGCCGATTTTTTTTTTTTTTTTTTAATTAAGTTTTTTAGTTTGGCTCTCGATGGGAAAGCCCTATGCTGAAAATTAAAGAAATTAATTTTAAAAAAAATCGGCTCGAATAATTGTCTTCAAATTTTTTCTATGGCTTTTAGGTAACTAAAATCAGTCCCTCAAATTTTTTTTTCAGAATTTTTGTGAATTTGCTAAGGTTTACATGTTAATCAAATGGGTCTAAAAAAGCAGCTGATTCACGTTACCTTACCCTTAATTTATTTTCGAAAATTTAAAATCTCAAAATTATGAAAATTATATAAAAGAATGATAGAGGCCTATAATGTATAATTAATTTCGTATATATAGTTTTCACTCTTCAAGGAGAGAGAGAGAGAGAGAGAGAGAGAGAGAGAGAGAGAGAGAGAGTAAACAATAATTAGCACCCAGGGAGCTACATAGGGAGTTAATTCTTGTTCCTATATATAATTGTTACCATATATTATCCTCATTTATTTTATTATTTATAAACGCAGACTGCAAGACTATTTAAATACATTATAAACTGTAGTGTGTCCAGATGGCCATGTTATTAATATAATCATAAAGAAAACCAAGATCCGGAGTTGGTTTTTTAATAATCCTAGCAGCCCAGTCATTAAACAATTATTATAGGCAATCTGCGTGTTAGTTAAAAGCACGTGTTTACAATTACTACTACTACTGCTGAAGTGTATACGTGCAAATCGTAGTAGACATCCTCGGAGGTTGTATTATATTCTCGAGTAACATATAAATGCTTCATCATAAAATAAGATCAGCACTCCATTTTTATAAATTATTCAGCTCCTCATAAAGTAGTTGTAGTTACTAATTTCGTGGCTGCACTGTACATAATGGGTGCGATTCACGAAGCAGGTAACCTGCAGGTTTCTAACCAAGTTTAGCTTAACCACGTTTAACTATACCTGTTTTACGTGTTAAACCACCTAGTTAAACGTGGTTAAGCTAAACGTGGCTATATAGAAACCTGGCTAACTGCTTCGTGAATCGCGCCCAATAAGTATAATGCAGTAACGAAATTTTACAATGTGAAACATTTTGATATTTCAGCTTATTTTATTAGTATTTTAAAAACTTTTTTTTTTAAATTTTGTAAAACGTTAATATCACTTATTACAGCTTGATAACATAAATGAGACGTCCGTGTCTTTTGCTGTTTCTAGACAAGAAAACGTAGTTCAACTTTCCCCCGATGATGGCGTCTTTGCATTGCCTATTAATCTAATGCTATATAGTCGTTCCCGTTTATCTTTGGTTTGATGTCACGAACCTTTTCCTTTGCCTTCCAACACAATAATGGGAGGGTCGCTTTAGTCAAACTAAAGATAAATGGGGGATGACTTTATATGTAAATGGTAAATTTAAATAAGTACTCATAAGAAAAATGATATTATTTTCTAAAAAAAAAATGTATCAAGGATTAGCGTGTAATATTAATATGTATGAGCTGTTCTAACAGTCAGGATCTATTTCAGTTTTAAATTCGCATAGTGTATTAAATTATTGCGATATCGTTTAAAGACTTTAAAGTCACTGAACCATATGCAGTTTTTTTTAACTATCAGAAAACGAATTATTATAAAACTTGGTCGACTTTGATGATATATTTTTTGTATCGTTAACATGCTGAACAATAAAATCTTTGGTCTGGTTTTTGTTCGCAATAAGATCTAGCACAGAATATCCAACCTCTGGTTTTTACACGCTATTATTATCATCTCTCAAGAGGGTAGTAGTAGCCAAGTTTTGAGCTTGGCTGACAGTCCGTAGCGCGGCGCTTGTATGCATTTTACTCGTGCAGTGTATGGGATCCTTGTGCTATTACCACTCAACTAGAACCTTGTTACGTGAGTCACGTGATCGCTGGAAATGCGACTGTCCTCTATGTCATCTTATGTTATACAATTTTCTGTTTGTTTTCTACTTTTCTGGCTTTTGTGGAGACTGTTATTATACAATATGAAAGTGTTTAAATTTTGTTTTTATTAATATATTAGATTTAAATAAAATACGATTAATAAATTTAATTTAGTGGTTAATGATTTTACCAATCAGATAAAAAAAATCTGGAGAAAGATGCCATAGATAAGCATAATTATGCTATATATATATATATATATATATATATATATATATATATATATATATATATATATATATATATATATATATATAGGGGAGGTATTGTACATATTGTATAATCATATTATATTTTTATATGCATGCTTGGCACCCACCACTTTCACTTTTTTGTGTGTATATGATCAATTCTGCTTGAATCCTGTAAAAAAAATCAACACTTTTATATCGCTAATGATTTCAATACTTTATGGTAATAAAATAAGAAAATTAAAAAGAAAGTATGTACATGTCAATGCAGATGTATGGCTCTGTTTCTATTGTACAGTACTCGCTGTATGTATCAAAGTCATAATAATGTTTATTTACAAACAATACCCATTTAGAGACAAGTTGAAAGTACACAGTAAAAAATAAAAGCTAAAACAGCTCCAAATATCGTAGCTGAAACAGCTAGGGGAAAAAACAACTCGGGTCAGAAGCTGGAAAAAGCTATTTCGGCATGGTATCGTCGAGCCAGTTATAGTACGATAATACGAGCTACTTCAGGCAGCATAACGCTGGCTGTTTCAGGTCGTCGCATGAGTTTTGGCTTCGCGCGCTCAAAACAGGAGAGAGCGAGCGCCGATTCAACTCGCATAAGGGAGGTTGTTTTGGCTGGTTAGCGGGTAGTTTTAGCAGCCCCAGCTGATGCGGCGCTCATCTAGCTACTGTATTGGCTGCCTCTTTTTGAGCTATTTTGACTCAATATTTGCAGTTGTTTTCTTTGCCTATTTTGTTTCTATATTAATATAATTAATTATTTTTCCTACGATAATATCATGGATAGGGAAATATAGATAAACAATTTGAGGGCATGGGAACATATTTTACTTAGCATGGAATATTACTGCATGTATAATATTCATGCGATACAAGGTACAAGTGTTATATTGTAACTTACATTCATACACACTTAGAAGCATTTTTGATCCTATATTATGTTATACTGTTTAATAATTTTATAATGAAATAATATATTATGTATTTTTATTATATTTATAACTATATACTGAAAAAAATAACGAATTTATTTGAAATAAATCTAAAATAATATAAATATAAACACATAATATAAAAAATACTTTTAACACTATACGTACATTCTAAGCTATTGCCAAAGTAACAATAAAGTTATAAACATATTGACTTATTCACAGTACAGGAAAGATAGTAGCCAAACTCCCATACCTGCGCTACGGGGGAGCTGAAGTCAATTTTTGACACTTTTTGAATATTGGGTTAAGAGCTTACTTTTTTTTTGTAAAAAATACTAGATTTTTTTTCTAATATTTTAGTGAAAGTTTCACTGTGCTAGCTTTAATAATTTCCGAGTTAGAGCAGATTATAGTTGATTCTCCTATACCATAACATTGCAGGATGCCCCATTTGGTCGTGCCCCTTTCCTATGATTTTAACATTGCGGCGGACAAACATGCCGTTGACGCGAGCAGTTTTCGACTTCGATTCTAACATACGACTTTCTCTACTATCTTCTCTATACTGTGGACTTATTTTTTCATGTTTTTTCGGCGAAATGTATTACAATATGCTTCTAAATGTTAAGAATAACAATATAACACTTACTTGTTATCAAAATGCAGCAAATAATATGCATTTTAACCGTAGAAATGACGAGACAGTGAGAGGACGCCGTCGATGGAGATAAAGACGCTTGGCTTGGGGATGACGCTTAGGGGAGAGGAGAGGGGAAGGAGGGGGTGGTTTCCCCTTCTTGAAGGACGAAACAGCTCGACTTTCGCTGCTGTTTCAGCATCGCCAGGGTCGTTCTGGCAGCTCCCGGCTGATAGAGACTTGCCACCCCAGTTTTACTCGATTTATGTTGCAATTTAGCCCAAAATTTGAAGTGACATCAGCATTGAAAATAAAGCCATATTAGATAGGGCACTAAATCAACTAACCAAGTCCGTAATGGCTCAAGTTTTTACACAATGGCTCAGATTTTTACTCCATAATTGCTCAAAAATTAAAAAAAATTATTTCAGTAAATAATTACGAGCATTTTAGGAATCGAGTTTCAAATCAGGTCGCTATATCGTTTTGGCTTGTAAGAATTTTCAGCCAAAACAGCTTTTACTTTTTACTGTGTACCAGTTTTAGAATCGAGTGACATTTTCATCATCATAATATATATATAAAAAAAATCCTCAAGGCATTAGAAACTTTTACAACTACATTTTATTCTTTATATATTCAATACCAAATACGGTAATGGCACATGGTTTAATATCAAGTAATATAAGACGGTCATATATACCACTGCATGAGATAGTTACCGCCTAGAGCCCAATAATAGCAACAGTGTGCACCATTTGCACGTGTTAGCTGATATGCAGCGTGACCGCTTCTTTTGCTTCATTGCTCACTGCTGCACGTGTGCGAGTTAAAATTAATACTGCAAGAAATAAGACTATATAAAAGAAGGCTTTGAAGAACATAGAAAGTGATCTTATTTCCTTTACATTCTGGTTCAAAGGAGTCACACCTCAGTTGCAGCTATAATACAGAGTACACAGACCATATAGATCAAGCAAGACGTCCGCTCTTACAGAGCTACTATACAGTTTGAAAAAAAATGCTGTATTACACTAGTTACACTAGTACTGTACCCTTCGTATGAGTCATGTTAAATAAATATACCATGAACACCAACTTTGTGAATTACTGTTTCTTGTATACTAATGTATACAAACTATAATTCTTCCTTAATAAGATATCTTGATATATATATATGGACATTATATTTGCCATAAATTTAATTAGAATGCAGTTAAATAAACCTTTAAAAATAAACTAATTCATATTTTTTTATGGTACTACCGTAATGTATCTATTATTGTAAATTACAATTTTAGTTTCTAAACTATTTAATACAAAATTATGACATTAAATAAAACAATAACATAAAATATATAAATAGTAACGAAAATAAATTTACTATTTTATTATACTTTACACAATGACAAATGAATGTCAGTATTTTAATGCGACGTTACAGTACTTGATAATGTACAGAGGCGGAAATAAAGATGTGCCACGCCCACTTATAATTTCTATGGAAGTCTCGAAGTGGGCGGGACATATGTTTCCGACGGTACATTAGCGTCTAATGACCGTGTAGGTAGTAGTCTGCAATAGCTATATTAGTATTCCATTATATAATAAATTTGGATGTCTTTGTCATTGCTAATCACAGAGTATTGTCATATCCTTGTTTGTTTATTTTTGTTGAAAAGAAAATATAATATACTGTATATAATTATATAATGGGCCTGTTCGGAAATGATAACTTTTATCATATAAACGAAGAATATTAAATATGTCTAATAATAATGCTTTTTGGTTTTAGAATATGCTTCACAATAAGTACATTATATAATACCTGAAACATCATAAATAATAATAATTCGCATTTATTGCGGCGAGTTTTAGGCAAGCCCATTCTTATTACACCTATGCGATCAGTCGCACACATAGCTTCGTTTCTTACATCGTATCGCATGCCATCGTATACAGTTCTAATTTAGAACCGGCTCTAAATTATTATACAGATTTAAGTCATTAATACCATACGATACAAAGACCACCTCTACACCTTCTATTTTATTATTATATTAATTGTATATAGGCTTTCATAATCATCGAACTCATTTATGCGGTAATTTTAATAGGTACTATAACATCTTTCTAATTATTAATTCAATTGATACTTCATCTGCAAGAGCTAGTTTTATCAGACACCATATAGATAATTAGTATGTTCTCCATCAAAATTATACTAATGTTATCCATAGAAGTTAACGATTAATCTCAGTTAATGCTGCAATGGAGTCAGAGAATATTTTTCTGCGACAGAATCGAATGAAATAAATTTTAAAAAATCGATAATGTTCTAAAACTTAATCCCTTAATCGCTTATGGTTTGAGCAAATTCAATCTGGCAGTTTTCTCATAACAGCTCCATTTCCGGTTTCCATCCATAAGGGCAATGCTAAACTTCTACCTCAGTTTTCACAAAACTGATAATACAGGTTCGTTTCAAAATTTGTATGGCACCTATTGATGGCGATTCGGAGTTCTAATTAAGTCTTCTGCAAGTCTTGCTGCATTCAAGCGCAACGATTGCGAGATCTCAATCTACTGAGATTAATCCGTAAAGTAAACTTAATAATAATATATAACAAATCCTTTTGACAGCATACCACTCCTATATATATTCTATATAATATGTCATTCAAAACAACAGTCCCTTCTCGTGGTAATTAACTTGTTTAGGAATGACGCACGTTGTGATTCTGTTCCTTGTTGGCGAGCTCTCAAAGTTTAATGATGATAATGACCTCAGCTGCATCAGGTCAACTATGACGATGGAAGTCCGTATTCATTTTTTTTTTTAAACTTAATAAGTAAAAAGAAAAAGTGTATGATCATCTTATATGATGCAATTAAAAATAATATTTAGTATTATTTATCATACAGCATGAGCGTCAGCATAATATATTGAAGTACATGACATAATAACATAGTAAAGTTATGAACTGCATGCGTCAATGTATTGATCTTGAAGAGTAATGTATAGTATATTACTATATTATATGTGCCCCCCCCCCCTTCTCTCTTCTGCTTGACACATTTATACCAGAGGGAAGTGCGAAATAATTATTTCCACAAGTAATTATAGCACCTAACAATAGGTGTAACAATAGTTTAGTATTGTCAGTGATATAATCCAATGTACACTCCATTCGAATAAAAATGGAAACATTGTCAGTAAATACAGTGACCTATATAGAAAACGAGTTTTGTTTATTTTGGTTCCAAAATAGGGACATACAAGATATAAGGATTCATCGCAGGCTTGTTCATTTCTATCTTATCAATGTTATTTATTTTTAGCACATAGTATCAAGATTTTTTTTTTTTTTTTTTTATAATCACATGGCATATCATAAAACATAACATGCCGCCATTGTTGACATTTGCCATATCCCTTATTGGGGAAGCCAGCAACATTATTACTTCGGCTGTTCATAAGAGTATCACAAGTATTTCTGGAGCAAGTGGAGTTCTATTCACCCACCGCCGATCTTAAGCACTCTCTGCGTCACTATTTTTTTCCCATGCATGGCTGCAGTATATAATGCAGAGCCTATATTATGCTGTCCATCTCATGCACGCACTGCTGGCAGTAACTTATTACTATAAGATGATTTTCCGAGCAACGAACTTTATCATGGTACCGATGTTGAACTTTATCACGCTACCGATGCACCATTTTTCATCCGTACGTCACCATTGTTGACATTTGTTGGTTGATTGTTGGCAGGCTGGCGGCACTGAAGCAGAGTGGCGAGACGGAGTGGAAGAAGAGAGTGGCCCGCTCCAGCCCCGAGAGACAAATCTGCACTAATGGAGGTGGTGCGGACACCAAGCTAAAGGTAGGATGATTTTTTATGTCTTCACACTCTTCCGGGGTCTCCTCAGACAGGGTACACTTGATGCGAGCAAATTAATTGTCCATGCATATCTTGATAGTAACATTAAAATATAATTCATATTTTAAAATGTTATATAAAGCTGACAGAATTAACAAAATAATTCCAATATATATTAAAATTAGCATTCCTCTTTGATTTATTTTTTTGTTTTTGCAATCAGCTGTTTTGACTTTTGGCTTATGCAGTATTACAAAACTTATGGCTATGCTTATGGGAAATGGAAACAGTTGCTTAAAATAATGCTAGAAGTAAATGCAGAAGTAAATCAAATCTTGGTAGAAAACCTTAAAAATGACGGGAAAAAATGCTATACATTTGTATGCAATATTCAATGAGCATGGACAATTTATTTACTCGGGGAAAAAAAATATATACACTAGACTGAATCAAACTATTCCTCATATTCCTCTTGTAAATACCTAGCTTCAAAAATACACAATCACGGATGTTATTGACATGCATTAGAGTTTCTAGGAACTCATAAATTAAAAAAAAATTCTTGATCACAAAACAGATAAAATGATTTTTTTATTCTTCATCAAATATTAGTAAATTACACTCAAATATTTAAAAAAAAAACTCATACTAAATAGTCTCAATACCAAAACGTACGTGTTATATAATTTTTACTCTTGGGTATTCTGCAATATACGTAAACAAAAAGATTTTAACTTGCACTCAACTAGAAACTTCTAAAACCCTGCTATTTACAAACAAACTAATAAAAGATAGAAAATTGATACTAAACTATTATTTATGTAGTCTGACCTCATTTTATTTTTATTTTTTAATCTACCGACTAAGCTACAAAACACGTAAGAACTTGGTAAATGTGTTAAAGTTAATCGCGTGCTAGGAACGATCACTATGCAATCACAAATTCGCATCAAAAGCTTACAAAGAACTCTGGGAATTTTAGATACGCACTTCTGAGGTGTATTTTGATCGCCACGCTTCTCTGTAGCAAATCCCGACCTGTGATGTCTTATTTTCAGAGTTTAGTATGTTTGAAGGAACAAAGAAAACATGCGGAAGATGTTTACAAAACGTTAGGATGATCTATCGTGACTTAGTAAATAAAAATAATTAGTGTTTTTCTCTCTTGGATTGAAAAAGTGCGTATCATTTTATATTTAAAAATAGGATATTTTTGTATACAGCGGTATCTCTGATGCTTTGAAATTATATAAAGAATCTTTATAAAGTATAATTATGTAGCAAATTATAAGAAAAGCATATATTATGTTGACTACATGTAAATTTTTACTCGGTATATTACTTGGAGATTCAGATTTTCTATAGATTTTCTTCCATTAAGATTAATGGAACGTTGAAGCAATGACATCAATGGACGAAATTTTTTCAATGTATATCTCGCACCTCGAGTTATATGAATTGCCAAATTTTTTAAAATATTTTTCAGCCCTGTCATCACCCTCAGAATTGAGAGGAGAATGACGCTGTGACGTCATGTCATGCAACGTGTATATATGCTTGCGTGCTAGATATGACACTGCATTTTGCAGAACAATTTTAAGGGTTAAAGGAAACTTTGAAAAAATGGACAATTGAGAACTTGGAGGTTTCTATCCAAATATGCAGTAAAAAATGCATGTATATAATATATATATATATATATATATATATATATATATATATAATTATGATATTTTCAGACAACATACATATTAAAGCTAAAGTGGCATATTGATGAAGGATTAATGTATATGGGATTAGTAGATGGTGAACCCTAAAAATTTCAGCAAACGTTCTTGACACCATGATATAATTTTTCATGAAAAAAAAAAAAAAAAAAAAAAAATAGCTAGACCAAATTCGGTGAAATTTTCGTAAAATTGGCATTGTTTTAAATTGGGACTGCTGTGACTTTACTGCAGTATATTTTTCACACGAAAAAAATTATTACTCAAAATCTACACCGAATTTCTTGTTTTGTTTTTTTTACATCAGCAAACCAGCAGTTATTTTGTCCTTTATTTTATGGACTAAAAATATTTTTCAGTTTATCATAACAAAATATTGGGCAATTGCCGCCTCCGCGGTGACATTAATTTAATCCTTAAGAATGTTCACATTACTTGGATCTAAGACTGTACACTGACCACGGTGGTACCTCAGAAGATAAGATTTAGTATATACACGTGACGCACGTGGTGTGGTTTGTAAATAGAATTAGCACTCGTCTGTGTACCCCCTCATGTATGTAGTTACTATTATAGAGTCAACACTATTTTATTTAGTTTAACATGTATTACGTTCTAAAACAAAATATACTGCTATGAGGCTATCAACATTTGTGTCTAGAACAATGTGTTTTTATTTCTCTTAAATTCATTATAATGCTATGTTATTACATTTCATTTAATGTTATACTTTGTTCTTTTCATTTAAAAATGAAACTATTCATTGCTATAATATATTATTTTTTATGTAGCCGCATTCCATTTCTCATGTAATATAATAATATAGTGAGAAATAATAATAGGATCAACATGTACATTATTTTCCAATTATAAATGCCATACGTGTAAAATTGTTTTGTTTTAAATAGTATTGTAAACACTAAAAAAATAATGTGATTTAAAGGCCGATTTATGAGCTTACACGGTACATTTATACACACGGCACAAATTTCCTATCCTATCTATTGTAATGTGCGAAATTCTTCAAGGCAAAGAGATATTAGTACATAATTTACATTGGTCAATTTCATTTATAACAATATATATATGATTATGCATGTATAAATCATGTAAGACTCATAACACCCAATTTAGTTTCTAATTTTATTTTACATGCACATTGCATAGACTGAATTCTAGAATCTTTTCACATATAAATATAATTAAATTAAAAAAAAAAAAAGTTTAAATGTAGTTCATTAAAAAAAAATCAAAATGTAGGCAACTTTTTTGGCATATAAGTATAGATGGTTGCATTTTTACTGAGCTAGGCGTAATGAAATTTTTTATGACATATTATAGCTATATAATTATGATCATTAGAGCTGTCATAATACTTAATTAAATATTAAATATCATTAATTTAAATATTAATTTATAAGTTGGCTGTGCTCCAACAAACAAGATTTCACTTAGCGATACTCGTGGTAATTTTAGACGTCGTTGACGCCGTGTGCTAAATTTTTTTACCTTGAATCTTCGTTTTATTTTCAACTACGCGTAATTGAAAGTGAGGGTTTATTTATAATTACCGCACGTACTCGTGCAGTAATGTACAGTCATTTGATATAAAATCGATATAGGGACATCGATAGTTAATATTAAAAAGTACCTTATAATGATTATAAATTTTAGTATAGAGCTGTAATTGTACTTGACACTTATATAGAAACAAAGAAAATATTTAAATAAAAAAATGTTATAACAAATTTTACATTTTTTTTCTAACCAAGTTTGAGTGAACAAAAAAGCAGTAAGGAAAAATCAGCTGGTCAAAGATTTCCTTAATTGGTTCTTTAAAGGAATGTGCAAGAATAAATTTGCTAAAGCATGGCCTTGAGTGTTATAAAAAAAAAAAAAATTAAAAAAAAACGTAAATTAAAGTACAGACACATCTTGATTTGTATTATGTCGTATACCCAAATAAAATCTTTTTAAAATGCGCATTCACATTATAACATAGCTTACTAATTTAGTTGTATATATAGCTAGCCATCTCGTACTGTACTTACTATACTAAGAACTACTATTATTTATTATATATATGCTAAGCCCGGCTAAGGATGTATTAAAATATAATAACTTATAAGTTAATATATTATGTTTCTACAGAATTGTATAACAAAGCAATTAGTACTTAGATAATAATGTATATTATCGTGAGTTGACTTTTTTTTTCTAGTCGCGAAGGCTCGTCGTTTCTACCACTGTAGGGGAAGTTAAAAAAGTAGGCCTGTTTAGACAAAACAAAAGAAACACGCGCAGCAGTCCCATTATTAGTTCTGCTGGCAAGCTCTTGGGCCCAGACGAGATCCCAAACATACGACGCTCTTTACAAACGTGCTCGTGCCGAAGTTTGCGTAATATTTACTATGATACAACTTCATTCATATAATACCATCCAACCTTTTTTTTTTTTTTTTGCACATATATAATCAAATCTCAATTTATCATATTAAATAAGTATATTTTGACTTAAAATAGCTTATTACAATATACGTATAATAAATAGAGTTCATTTAATTTTTACTGTCTGTTTTCTTTTCAGTTCCCAGTGATGAAAGCTTAAAAAAAAAAAAGTGCAGGGATAAGTTTTTGTTTGTTGTATGCAATTGCAGTAATTTAGATATTGATTTTGGGGGCATACATGACCAAAATGTGTCAATTGCCCCAAAATACCAACCAACCAAATATTGATTTTACTAAAAAATATTTTCTGGATATTAACATAATATACATATATATATATATATATATATATATATATATATATATATATATATATATATATATATATATATATATATATATATATATATATATATATATATATATATATATATATATATATATATTATGATAAAATGAATAAACATATCAAACGGAGAAAATATGAAGAACCTAATTCTTCATAAATCCTTTAATCTTCAAGTTGTATATTTTGTACTTTTCTTACTTTATCAATTTATCATAAATGCTGAACCATATTTATTCCATACATAATTTATTGATTTTCTTTATGTCAATGTTGCATGGATTCAGATAATGACATTATAATTTGATTTATAAATTACGTAATGTTAAACGAAGCCAAGCAAGAATCTTGCCTCCAATGCAATACGTCTTTGGACGTTATTTTCTCATTTAACTTATATCATGCAGCACTCAGTATTGTCTTGGAAATTTTACTAAATATCAAACATGAATATCAAATTTGAGCTGTTACGTGATGGCGTACTCGTTTGACTTTCGACTTTTATGAGATAAGTTATAGCCGTCCGTCTAGATGGGCATTCATAATTTATTTATTAAATAAAACTGTGAATTTATATTGTGTTCATTTCGTATTTATAGCTGGAAGTTGCAAGCATTGAAGTGTATGCCTTTGATTGAATTGGCATCATCAATATCACTTGCCGTAGACCTTATTTGGATCAATACCGGTGCTGATCTGAAAATTAGATGATATTATGCAACTCGAATTTAATATTTTCCTGGACTTAATACCCACCTCCCCCTTTCCTCGCTTAGAAAAATACCCGTCGAGCTGTAGGTAGCCACATTGCATTGTAAACAATATTTTATCCAAGCGGTTCAACTTCAAACAACGCGCAGATTGGCATGTTTTGACATGCATATATTATATGCATGATTTTTTTTTTATTTTTATTAACCTGATAAAGCTTTATGACGTAAGTAAGCATATGGAGGCTCTTGAAATTTAAAACCTTCTTCTCCTCCTCCAGACGCAGTTTCTCAGAATAGACCATCAAGATACAAGACTAATGTCAAGCTAGAATTAGAATATGTTAATTAAGTCCAAATGTGTGATTTTATTTAAATACTAGCAGTCCAGTTTCTTGTAAGAGAGAAATCAATTGAAATTACAATTAATCTAAATTCAAAGCACGTGAAATCTAATTTCTCTTCAAAGCTCTACGGAAAATAAACATAATAATTAAGAATAGGTATTTATACTAAAAGTGGGCGTTTCTATAATTCTGATTTCCGATTAATTATTTGTATGCAGTACGTATGTGCGGTAAAAAAAAAAAATGTAACAAATAATACTCATTTTTGCAAAAAAAGAGCCTATCCCAAGGCTATTCCATCTAGATGCGTCAGCGTTACGTTACTTCACTGTAAATTAATTCGATGGTTTTCTAATAATATATTATAACAACGTTTAAAGCTGGATCATTAGAACAATACATACTGTATAAGATATAAGTGATGGAAGTAAATTTTCCAGATTATTAAAAATTGCAGTTTCTTTTCCTTACTTTTACTGCTATTTTACTGTTATTATTTCAGAAGTCCACTAAGTTAAATCTAGCATTATATTTCAGATTATATTTTACATAAAACACAACATTTATTGTACCTTTTTTCCTAATATATAGTACTTTTGTTCATTAATTACTTTGTTACGAATTTAATTCTTTTGATCATTTACGTATTCTATTTTGTTTCTTTATTTGTAAATTAGACTTCAAAATTTATAAATTGAAAAGAACAATCAATAAAAATATTCTTTTCCGATCCACAAGTATATAATTTAGACACAGTATGCAAGTGCATTTTTTTACCGGCTGTCTCGAGTTATAAATAAAAATACTATAATTAGAATAGTATTCATAAGGGGAAATTTTAAAGGGGGAAAAAAACTTTAACTGCATGCTTCATATTATAATATTAAATTGTATGTGTAAGAGAGCACACACACAAGGTTTAAAAAAAGCTTTAAAAATGTAGGGTAATGATGGTGGGGTAGCTAGTATATAACCAACTAGTAGTGGGGGTATAGTCGTCTCTCTGAGTATTTTTCACCCCCCACACTCTCAACAGCTCAACGTTAGAACCACCACCACAGTTTTATTTGTGAACGAGAAGCTAAAGCACGCGAACGTCAATCCATATAAGTTCTTGTGAAGCGCATCGTATTGAAACTAGTTTTTTATATTGTGAAAGTCTTCTTTATATTGTGAAGGACAATTTTCTCTACTAGTATATCAAGTGACATTGACAAGTGCACTACATCAAAATGTTGTTAATTGTATTATCAGTTGGTGGTGTTATTTTAATTGCATTATATAAACTATTATTTACAAGAATATTTCCAGTTATACAAGAAGATCAGAACAATATTTTACCATTATCTACTGAAACTTCATTATCTGATACTGATCCAATTTCAAAAGTTTATACTGTACCTATACCTATTCCTGATTCTCCTGATAAAACATCATCTCAAAAACAACAAACTACATCCTTTATTAATAATAAATCTAATGTAACTACGACAGAAAAGGTCAGTTTGCCTATTGATGTCCCAGATATTAACGTTGTTTCGCCTCCAGAATCACCAAAATATTATCAATCTTATACTCCTAAAGCTAGTATTGATGAAATTCAAATTAAGGTAACTGAAGATTCTCCTATTAATATTAAATCTACTTCTAAGGTGGTGGAGATTACTGACGATACCATTTCTGTTGAATCTACCGAGGAAATTTGGACTATTTCTTCTGACGAGCTTTCAGAAAAAGTTTCTATTTCTTCACCTTCCCAGACAACAGAATTGCCTAATTTGACTAATGATAATACTGATGAAATTTCTGAAACTTTATCTCAATTAGTAGAATCTCGTGGATCTCCGGTTAAAGACGAAAAAGTTGTTGATGTAATTACTAAAAAATCCCGCGAAACGTCTCCTGTAAAGGATAGCAAATCAGCCTCCGATTTTGATATTTTGTCTAAAACTGTTCGCAAATCACGTGAAACCTCGCCTGTCAATTCTAACCCATCAAAGGCCTCTGAAAACACTCCATTGTCTAGTTATTTCTCTTCCGATAGTACTCCGATATTATGTAATATTTCAAATGCCAGGGACGATAAAATTGCAGCTATTTGTAGCAATTTCAATGAAGGTATCGGAAGCACTAAAAAATCTCGAGAGAGTTCTCCTGCTGAAGTTACTGAACCTAAAGCTGAACCCGTTCAATCTAGATTTGACTTGCTCTCTAGTTTCACTAGTGCTCTTGATGATGTTTGGACCATTTCACCTGATGAACTTGTTAGCCCCATAAAATCTCAAACCATTACTGAAACCAGTGGCGTAAATGATAGCATTGAACCTTTGATTCCTGCACCAATTAAAGTTTCAGGATTGAGTTCTATTATTGATTGTAATGAAACTCTTAATGAAATTAATAACACTCTTAGCCGTTTAGAATCAAGAATGAGTAGAACTGCTGAAATACCTGCTGTAATGGAACAAGTTCTTGAAACTATTTCAGAGGCTCCATTATCAGCCGCAGTTCCAAGTGAAGAGATTATTACTGCTATAAACGAAGCTGATTCAATTATTAAAGCTGCTGACATTGAAATCAAAACTTCTGAAGCTTTAGTTGTATCCGAAACTCAATCAACTCCTCCTGAAACTACCGAAATTACTGATGATACTAAACCGCGTATTGTAGATTTTATTCCGAAGAGCATACTTACTGACGATAACATTACTGCTCGTTCTGAAATTGTCGAAAATAAGGCTGAGCTAGATATTGAAGAACCAAAATTAGTTCAGGAAATCATTACTGAAATTTCTGAACCAATTTCTGAACCGGTAATTGAATTTTCAAATATTGCTGTAAATTCGACTGCAATTATTGAAACTTTGATTTCACCTACAAACAGTAACGATATTGCGTCTGAACCAAAAATTGTAACTCCTGAACCTTTACTTTCTTGCTCACTTTCACAGGGTGTTCTTGGAGAAACTTCGCAGGTGGAGGACTCTGAAATTGATGCCATTATTAACAGCATTAACTCTGCATTAGAAGAAACAATCCCTGAATTAAGTTTTGAGACAATTCTAACTGACAACTTACCTACCGGAAATTCTAATATTGCTGACTTATCCGATTCTAATACTCTTTCTGAGGCTCCTCCATCACAAATTTCTATCACAACAACCCCTGAAATTAAAACTTCAAGCCATAGTCCTTTAATTGAAATTACTGATATTGTTGAAGTCTCAAACATTGATTCAACAATTGAGGCAGCAAAACAGGATTCTGTGGTAAGTGAATATATTTCAACTTCTTTACCAGTAGAAAATTCTGTCATCCCAGAAATTGTATCAGAAGTGACACAACAAACACAAGACACTGTCTTTGAGACTGAAGCAGCAGAAATCATTGATAATTTTGACAAATCTGTAATTAGCAGCATCGAAAATATTTTACCACTTTCAGAGCCTTTACCTGTTATAAACAAAACAGAAGAAGTTCAAGTTGAGCAGCTAGTTGAAAACACAACTGTCGTAAATTCAGAAATTGTTCCTGAAGTAAAGTCAGATAGTATCGCTAGCACTGACATTCCCACCATGGAACCGGTACCCGTGGCAAATATTGATGCTAATAATTCTGATTTAGGTGAATCATTCGAAATAATTGATAAATCTGAAATTAGTGAATTTCCAAAGCCAGAAATTGAAACTTCACACCAAGCAAAAATTCTTGAATTTTCTGTATCGGCAGACTCTCTTCTGGAAAATAAAATTGAGAAAGCAGCAGAGGAACTTATTTTGAGTGTTGATAATAAATCTGACAATTCTCAAAACGATGGTCCCCATGGTGTACTTGATACAGCTGTGGTAGCATCTCTCGTTGACTCTGTCATTCAGGAGGCTTCTGATATATTTGAAAAATCATTACAAGCACCTGAAGATAGTCAAGCAGAGATAGAAACCATTGAGGCTGCCAAAGAAATTGATGTTAAAAAAGCAAGCGATGAGACACAAATTAAGTCAGTAGATTTAATTGTGACTTCTAATAGTAACTCAGATTCCCTTTCAGAGCAAGAAGCTCCAGAAATTAAAAAATCAGACATAGTGGAGATAACGTCTGATGGTTCAGTTAAAGAGGTTTCAAATGAAATTCCTGAAATTGTTGATAAATCGAATGATGTCATTGAAATTAACACAGAAGTTGATACACAACAAGTAACTCCACAAATAGAAAAATCAGAAGCAAAACCAGAGACATTAGAGGTATCGGCTATTGTTTCAGAGAGGGATGTTTTAAATTCAATTCCTGAAATTGTCGAAAAATCTATTGAGGTCAGTGAAGTTAGTTCAGATTCTGCTGCAGAGAAAGAAAAAGATCCAGAAATTGTAAAATTAGAGGCAGTAAATGTAGTGTCTAATGGTTCTGTGAGCGATGTTGTAAACTCAACGCCTGAAATTGAAAAATCTAACAATGTCGGTGAAATTAGCAAAGATTCTGCTACAGAACAAGTAACTCCAGCAGAAAAAGATTCAGAAATAAAACGAGAGATAGTAGAGGTAAAGGATACTGAAGTGTCAAATTCAATTTCTGAAGTTTTTCAAAAATCTAACAATATCAGTGAAATTAGCTCAGATTCTGCTACAGAGAAAGAAATAGAAATCTTAAAACCAGTGGCAGAAAATGTAGTGTCTAATGGTTCTGCGAGTGATGTTTCAAATTCAATTCCTGAAATTATTGAAAAATCTAGTGAGATCAAAGAAATTAGCACAGAAATTGATGTAAGCACCTTTGATTTATCTGTTGGCAATGGAGTTTCAAACGGTAGTTCTAAGCCATTAGTAACGGAAGTCATTGAAAATAAAACTGTAGTTTTAGAAAAAGTTGCTGACTTGTCTGCTAATTTGGTGGATGAATCAATCAGTTTTAAACTAGATTCTGCTAGCGAGCAAGAAGTTTCAGCAAGTGTAAAGCCTGAAGTAGTTGATTTCACTTCTAATGACAAAAATGCAGCGAGCAGTTTGTCAAATCTAGCTTCCAACACCGTGTCAAATGGTGATAACATTAAATTATCTACAGAATCAGATTCTATTGAAAGTAATGGTGTCACCGACAAACTGAAAGTAGATTTTGATACCTGTGTTGTTGACACTTTGACTAAAGCTAACGGAGAACTTAACGGTAATCAAAATGGAATACAGGAAAATAAAGAAAGTCCGGTGGCAGTTGCAGATAGTGTTCCTGAGTTACTGTCAGAAAATAATGAAAAGTCGACAGAAGTACTTGCGAGTCCAAATTTATCACAGATCTAAGAAAGTCTCAAAAATAATATAAAAATAAATTTAAAACTATATTTTGTATTTACTATAATAGTAGTTTCATTTTTACAAAAGAGTGTTATGTTCCTATGAAAAGCCTGTCATTGAAAAAGAAAAAATATTAAAAAAATAAAAATTAATAAATAAAGAATTAAGAAATGAGTGCCAAAAATAATAAGATTTATGTAGTATTATAATAGCGTGTATTATATTTGAGTGTGATTTTTCTTTTTTTAAATTTGCTGCTTTGTTAAGCTTTCTATTAATTTAGCTCGTGACTTTTAAAATAACAATAACAGATATATGATAAATATAACCTACTGTTTAAATATATAAATTTTCTTTGAAATAAAATTAAAACAATAAATAAGCATTTTCTCATCATACTAATTGAACTATACATAAATTCATTTTCAAAAACATACACAATCCTTATATTAACCAATAGTATCCTATCGACTCCAAGAATTCCTCTTAAACTTACTGGTGATGGTCTACAATCTCTTCGAATGGTGCCTTCAAGTCTAATCGGCCACCACCCACAGCCTCTGCAAACCTCGGCATCCATGCCAGGTTCTACCGGCGGCATCTTGGCTGAGAAACTGAGTCTTCTGGACCAGGCGGCACAAGACTGGAAGAAACGAGTTGGTCCTAATGATGCCATCGAGTTCTCTGTGGCGGGACGTATGGGCATTCAGAACACCACTCCACTGGCGAGTCCTGTACATACACCAGTTGATCGCAAGAAGAAAACACCAAAACCAGCGAGGTTCAAGAGCAAAGGTGAGACACTTTTTGTTGTTGCTTTTTTCTTTGGAATATAATGTTAATTATTATACCATATTGCTTGTTAGTTAATTTACTCTATCTGTAAAATAATATTGTACAGTATAATATGAAGGGATGAGTGTTCGATTCTGATTCAGTATCTTGTACCATGCAAGAAAGCTCTTAGCCTTACAGTCTCTCAGAAAACAGTATAGTAAATAATTAAATCATGTTTAAATCAAGTTCTTTATTATTAATAAATTCAAACAAGGGGTGGTGGTGTAGCTTAAAATCCAATAAAGCTAAAGGTGTTTCAGCTTATTTGTCAATAAATTAATGGTATATCAGCAGAAATTAAATAGCATGATCACATTGTGTTTATTTTTATTTTATTTATTCTATTTATAAAGTGTTACATTATATAATTTAACAGTTGCCAGATAATACTAACATAGTCCTATAAAAAATATAGTTTAATATATCAAATAAGTTGTTTTAAAATACTATCTTACAAGGAAGAATACCATGCCAATTTGTGGTTCAGCATACATTACCTATCCTTATCTGCCTGTCCTCAGCTGGTCGGAACGAGAACAAGTCGACTCCGTCATCCCCCCAGAAAGATCTCGCCCCGCATGCGCTCACTCGTAGCATCTCGGCCCCTGAGGCCAGGCCAGGGGACACCCAGACCGTGGAGGTACCTGCCGCAGACAATGAGACCTTCGCAGCCTTCTTCAGCAACAACCTACAGCCCTCAACCTCTCCTCTCTCATCACTGGACCCCGTTCCGACAGAACAGCTGAGCGACTTTGAAGAACTCTCCCAGCACACCCTGTGAGTATTTGTGACGGAATTCGACATGCTCTCTTTGACATGTTTTTGTGACATTTTATTATTATTTTAGACATAATTATTATGTTGCTGTAAGAATTGGATTCATACTTTAGTTAATTGCACAACCATTGTATCACAAGATCCATATTTTGCTCAGGTACAACAAGGGAATTAATTCATGGAGTACAACATATAACTTTTGTTGCAGTAAGTTGGAAAATCTTTTAAAATAATACTTGCTATAGTAAGAAGTTTTTTTTTTTTTTTTTTTTTAAGATAACAGAACTTTTGGTTATTTCTTCTTTTCTTGTGCTTTTTCTTCAAACAGGTTTGTATTTTGTGTGTTTATTTCAAGCCTTTCTCTATGTATGTCACTCCATTCAATATTCCCCATCTCCCACAGGCTGGTGTCCCATAAGCGTACTGTGAAGATGCAGCGCCGGCGTCTCGGCTCACGCAACCCCGTCAAAGCCCTAGCAGCAAGGACAGACCTGGTGCAAGAATACCAGGAGGTGCGGACTGGAGCAGCCGAGAGAGAGATGAAGAGACTGAATGTCGAGAAATGTGAGTCAATTTGGCAAAACCCATGATGCAATAAATGTAAAAATCAGATAAAAAGTAAAATTTTCAATATTTTAAGCCAAGTTTCTGAAAAAAAAAAAAAAACGAATTTCAATTTCATTTCATTTCTTTTTTTTCTTTTTTTTTTTTTTTTTTCATGTTATCAAGATGACTATTCACTCTTGTATATAAATCTCAATCTCTATTGGTTTAGTATTTTAAACCTCTAATATTCCATATCTTCTTCTGTACTCACCACATTCTGCTATCTTATTCCAGTGGCGAAGCACTCGAACCTTGCCGTGGAGGCTCTTGCAGGCCTGGCCAGTAAAGAGGACTTCACAGCTGTGGCTCTCCGTAAAGCCACGGCCGGTCCCGTAGGCTCACTGCTGCCGTACTCTGACCTGATGCTGCTGCAAGTGAAGGGCAGGCGGCACGTGCAGACCAGACTGGTGGAGCCCCTCGCAGAGTCTATCAACGAGGGAGACTCTTACATCCTCGTCACTCCCACCACCGTGAGTATCAACCTTGAATGATATTGTCTTGGGAGTTACTGGAAGTTTACTGTATGCTCTTTTAGATAAATTTCATTGAAAAGCAAATTTTCATTACTCTATTGTGAGATTATGTCGAGCTATTTTGTTGCTGTGATGCATTAGTTTAATTCTTTAAGTTCTGTAATTACTAATTACCTAAACAAGAATTACTTTAATAACACAAGGATTGTTGTTTTATTTTATTTTTTTAAATTTTCTAATGTTTTGGCCATTGGTTTTTAAGGAAGTAATAAAACATTAGAAAATCATAAGTTAAGAAAAATATCAATAACAGTCAATACCAGAATTCTCAATAAGGTCATTGATAAAATAAAAAGTTATGATTATTATTTTCTTTTTACAGTATCTTTTTCTTTACAAATAAATAACTTTTCTCTCGAGTTAAAACAATTTTATAGTACCACAACTTCTCACACTCTCTATTTCTCCAGGTGTATAACTGGCTTGGTCGTCTCTCCAACGTGATCGAGCGAACTCGTAGTGCGGAGGTTGCCCTGCAGGTGTCCCAACGTAAGGACCTGGGCTGCTCCAAGGCGGCGGGCGTGGTCATCACCATTGACGAGAGTAAGGCCTTGTGCAGTGGCATCCAGCGCAGAGCCTTCTGGAGGCTACTGGGGGTCGAGGATGGGGACGGCAAAGGTGAGGATGTGGGTCGAAACATTAGGAAGCCTGGAGGAAGGTTTTTAGTAGAAACAATCTTAATTTACAGTTTGAATATTTTTTCAATGTGTTTTAACTATGGCAGTAACAATTTTTGCTCTGAGTGAGCTTTGCACGCAATTTGACTGTGAAGATTTTATTTATTCTGATAGTCAATGTGATTTTTCTTCTATTTTTTTTTTTCTTAACTTATTGTTTTATTTATTAACCCCCTCCCCCTGTTGATTCACTTTACAAATTTTAAATAAGAAAGCTTCATGAGCTACACCAAGAATTTTATTTTTGTATTGTACGGTATCTAAGCATGATTTTTGAAGTACAAATCCACCATCCTAATTGTTGCAGCCAAAGCTGCAGGCCACCCTGATGAGGACGAGAGTTACGAGGCTAGCGTGACGGACACCAACATGGTGTACTGTGTGGAGGGGGACGAGTTGGTGCCTCTGGAGAAGTTCTGGGGAGGCCTGCCGAGGATCGAGATGCTGGACCCCAGCAAGGTGACGATAATTACCAGAATTACAAAAAAGGCAGTGAGGAAATTAATACAGCAATTTTTTTTTTTTTTTCATTGAAAAAAGAGTAAAGCATTATGAACTACTGTCATATGTGATCAATTATGTGCTAATTGACTTAAAATATAATGAATCAAACAATCTTCAAAACTCTAATTTTTCAACCAAAGATAGATTAAATTATTGTATATCATGTTTAAAACTTCGTACTACACAACTTATTGTTAGCTTCTTCATGATGGAATACTAATCATTCTAATCCTCCTCCACAGGTCCTGGTGTTTGATTTTGGTTCCGAGCTGTACATCTGGAGTGGCAAGAACGCTGCAAGCGACGCTCGTCGTGCGGGCCTGTCTCTCGCCCAGGAGCTCTGGGAGGCGGGTTTTGACTACTCTGAGTGTGACATCTCGCCTCTGGGAACGGAGGTGTGTGGGCAGCGACCGGCCTGGGCGCTGCTCGGCAAGTTGAACCAACATATGGAGACGTCACTCTTCAGAGAGAAGTTCTTAGACTGGCCTGAGTTCTCCAGAGTCATCAGAGTCAAGGAGAAGGAGGGAGACGACAAGCAGGTGAGGGATTCGGATATCAAGGACTTACTGCAAAAATTAGACTTATTAGAAAGAAATTTTTTACAATAATACTATATTTATTAAATTTAAGGAAAATAAACCATTTCGGTTGTGATATATATTTTAAAGGAAAAGATAGGAATAACCAGCAAGGCCTTACCGATCGAGAAGTCACAGAAGGAGAAAATCTTGCAGTCACAGGTTCACTCGAAAAATATCTACATTTTGAAGACGTTTCGCACCGTCTAGGTGCTTCCTCAGTTCGTATAGAAGTCTATACTTTCCTTTAAAATATATAATACCATATTTAAAACAACTGAAATTCTAGAAAAAATGTAGAATTTAAAGTTTAAAAATAAATGGTTATTGATTTTGAATTATTTCGTAACTTCGGGCAATTCTCTTTTAATCCCTTAAATCACAATATTTTTACAAATTTATGATTTATTCTAATAAGGATCTACTGATTACATAAAGAAAAGGATAGAAGTGTTTTCAGCTATTAGCAAGCTAGGCCTTGCTGATTGCAAATTTGAAACGTAAAATAAGCTTACACATGAAGAAATACGATATATTCTTTGATTGGCAGGTTGATGGTTCCATTGAGGTGCTGCCTTGTGATGTGGCAGAGCTGCTAGCCTGTGATTGGTCAGAGCCTGACCTTGAGTTGGAGGGCAGCCATCTTGGACGAGGAGACAGCTTCTTTGATCCAGAGGTGAGTCTTCGTTGATTGTGAGAAAAATTTACTGATATGAACAAAGAATGAATAGGTTACATAGGTTGAATAGGTCTTCCTAGTTTCAATGAAAAAATGAAAAATCAAATCTGTTTTCTAAGATATCTTCTAAAAGAAATGAAAAGTTGATTTCTAAGATATCTTCTAAAAGAAATGAAAAAAATTTCAAAAACACCTTTTAATATAGAAACTGTACTGACCTTGCCATATATTTGTTTTTAGACTCACCGACAGTTTGAGGTTGCTACCAGTGGGGTGACGGTGTGGCATATCGAGGAGTTTGGTTGTCACGAGCTGCCCCCTGAGTCTGCCGGTCAGTTCCACTCTGACGACAGCTACGTGGTCAGGTGGAGCTATTCCATCACCGTCACAGGTAATTTGTCTAGAAATTAAAGTTTATCTGCTGGAAAAATGTGTGAAAGTAATCTAAAACTTATAAAATGTGAAGTATTTTTACTATGTAGTACAGACTAGCATTGAAAATTGTACCAGTATATACAGAGTATATCATTGTTTTTTTGTTTGTTTTTTTGTTTTTTTTTTTAAATTACAGAATGAAAAGAATTTTTGAGGGAAAATGTTTTATTTTCTTTATGTAATTTTAAAATTCACAACTATTGATTTGAATTAATTACTGTAATTGAATTACACAAATAATGTTACAAAAATTAAATTGCATTAAAGTTTATTTTTTATTTTTTTATACATATATTATATATAACAATGTTTAATTTTGTTTTGTTGTTGTTTTTATTTATTTTTCCTCTTCTTTACTCCTTTTAAATTGGTGACTTATTTCCAAACCAACGTTCTAAATTTATAAATGCACACTCTTTCAAATGAAGGATTGTAAAAAATAATACAAATACTTATAAAGTGTCAATTTTTCTTCACATACATGCTAACCTTGTTCTGACTCCACAGGTCGAGAATTGAGTGGCGCTCCCTCCAAACATGCAATGACTGGTCGTTCCCGCTGTGCGTACTTTTTCTGGCAAGGCTCGCGTGCAAGTCTCAACGAGCAGGGTGCCGCGGCTCTTCTCACCGTGGAGCTGGACCGCGAGCAGGGACCTCAGGTCCGTGTGGTGCAGGGCGTGGAGCCGGCAGCCTTTCTCAGACTCTTCAACGGAGCGATGGCCGTGCACGCCGGGCACAGGGAACAACAGGAGGACGAAGAGGAGGAAGAGGTGGCTGGTGAGTTCAGGAATTTTATCAACAAAGTCCATTTAAAAAAAGTGGGAGTGAGGAAAAATAAAAATAAGGTTTCCCTAGACTGGTTATAGGAATTTAGCCATCTTGTCTACTCTGTATTGTGGGGTATTTAAAACTACAGAATTTGTAACTTAACATCATCCTTTAAATTGTTTTTTTAGTTGAACAACTTCACTCTTATTTTAATTAAGATTTTTATAATTGTTACAGTATTCATAATTTTCAATTAAATGTTTTGAAGAAACATGCATGACATTAAAAAAATTAACATTAAAACTCAAATAATTTTATTATACTGTATATTCACATATTATTTAGCTAGTATATAATTATGTGTTCTATTACAGTGTTATTTTATAATGTATATTTCTAACATTATTTTGTATGTACACTTTTTGTGTTTAATAAAAAAGACTAATAATAATTATACACTTTATCCTGCTCTTTGGTGTAGTGGTTAGTACACTTGGCTCTCGTCCGAGAGGTCCCAGGTTCAAATCCCGAATACGGCAGACTTTTCGCGACTTGGAATGGGTGTGACTGGCTACTAGATGAAAGAGTTGGTAGGAGGAAGGCAGCTTACAGCTGTCTATACTCCGCTGGGGTGATTAAGACCGCGGAATGTTGTGCAAACAACATACGTGCCCCGCTAAGAAACGGTACTTAACTGTCTGGCGTGCAGACTGGGTATTAGGAGCACTGTGAACAATGTTGAAAAACAAGTTCCGCCATTGGTAACCAACCAACCAATAATTATACAACTCATGTAGATTTGAAGAAAACATCATGGAAATATTAAGACTTAAAGGTACAAGTCAATTACCAGGCCATACATATGACCTTTCTTTAATTTTAATATTTGTTTATTGAACACAAAAAAGTGTAAATATTAAATTAGACATGGAACATATTACATAAGTACTAAGTTAATTAACATAATTTTCTTGTCTTATTATAATACTTTCATGGACAACATATTAAATGTTATTTTTGTTATTTTCTCAGGTCCGTGGCGTCTGTACCTTGCTCGAACCAGTGCCCATGCCAGCGAGGTGTGTCTGGTCCAGGTACCATGCAGCGTGAGGCAGCTCCGCTCTCGCACCTCTCTGGTGCTGCTAAACACTCACACCGGTGCTGCCCTCGTGTGGCACGGCTCTCAAGCTCACCCGGCCACCAGACGAGCAATTATGGAGGCAGTCGAGGTGATGAAGACTGCGAGACCACTAGAGTTCTGTCTGGAACCGGGAGTGAATCTGAGAGTGAAGGAGATCAAGGAGGGAGCAGAGACTGAGGAGTTCTTCACAGGTGAGGCATTAGTCAGACAGACTGGAATTAATATTATATTATGAAGAAAAAATAAATTAATCACAGTATAAATTTTGTAATTATAGATTGTAAAAATTAAGATATAAAATAATATTAAGATTTTTTTAATTTTGTTATTAATGCTTTACATTGTACTGTAAAAATAAAACCAGTTTTAATAAAATAGGTTTTAGTTTGAGTGCTAAAATGTAATATATTTTTATGATCTGTATTGTACAGTACATTACAATTAAAACAAAACATACTGGTAATATTTTTTTCTGGGTACCGTACCATTTTGTTGCTAAAATTATAATTTGAATGCCCTGGAAGCTAACAGTTTGAATATCTGTACCACAGGGCTAGGTGGCAGCAGCAGGCAGCTTTACGTCTCGCTACCCCCCACCAAGTCTCTCCCTCCGCTGCGTCTCTTCCACCTGTCCTCCGCCTCTGGCAGCTTCGTCACCACCGAGATCCTCAGCCCGGCTCGCAGCAAGGACCCCCCACAGGCCTTCCCCTTCCTGCAATTGGAGCTCTATGACGCCAGCCAACCTGGTGAGATCCGCCTTCAGAAATCTCTGAATGAATTAACAATTTTAAGTGACATCTATTAGTGCAGTGGTTTGCTATTGACTCAAATGATTTTACTAATTTTTAAAACTTGTAAAGGTATTATAGCTGCTGTAATATTATTGTCTCTGTGCTTTTTAAAGAGTTATTGTTCTTTGGATTGTTTCTCTCTCTCTCTCTCTCTCTCTCTCTCTCTCTCTCTCTCTCTCTCTCTCTCTCTCTCTCTCTCTCTCTCTCTCTCTCTCTCTTTTTTTTTTTTTTTTTTTTATTCATACAACTTTTCTTGTAGAAAATTTGTAATAATCTTTGAATTTGTTATTTCCCAACAACAAACCTGAATGGATGCCTTCATTAAATATCATTTCAAGTAAATTGGCATTGAAATTAGCAGTATTGGAATATATCTTTCAAAACAAGTTGAGTGTTTTTATTAGCTAGGAAACACCGGTACTTAAACCTAAACTGCTAAGCAAACTGACGGTGTCTATGCTTTCCAGCCTTGTTCCTGCTGGACGCAGGGCCTGAACTCTGGCTCTGGCAGGGCTGGTGGGCTGAAGACGGAGGAGAGGAAGCTGCTGGCTCAGGGGCCGTTCGTTGGCAGGCCGAGAGACGGGCCGCCATGCAGACAGCCCTTGACTACTGGCAGCACACCCGCAAGGTAAGAAAGAAATGCCATGACTGGTGGGGCACGTGCTTACAACTAATCTCATTGCAGAATGAAGCCGTACGAGCATCGCTGGTGTGGGCGGGGCTTGAGCCTCTAGAGTTCACCAACCTCTTCCCTCATTGGCTAGACCGAGACGATGCAGCTGAATGTAATATCCAGGTGAGTTGGTCTGGGCATATCATACATTTTTACTTTAGATTATAAAATTTAAAATTTCCATCAATATTCAATAATTTTGTTGCATTAGTTTTCATTATTTACATTCTAAAGCAGGTATTACACGATGCAATTTTGCATACAATTTTTCCTTACAAGAAAATGTTATCTCGATACAATCAAATGGAGCTGACATTTTCTTGTAAGGAAAAACTGTATGTAATAATTAGAAATATTGTATCATGTAATACCGGCATAAGACGACACATTTTCAGTTGTCTTCAATATTGTGTTCATTTCTCCTGCTATGTAATTTATGTAATAAAAATTATAAAGCAAATATTTCCACACATAGAAAAACCTTCTGCCTCAGGAATTATGATAACTCTCGTCAACTCAGAGACACTATCATGAATTTTTTCCCATCTAACTGCGACTCTCTCTTCAGGATGGTCACAAGCCTGGGGAAGTGCTAAGCGTACAGGACGAGCTTGCCCGACTTACGCGTTCTACCTACCCTCCTGCCCAGTTGCTACAGAGACCCCTGCCTGATGGAGTAGACCCCACCAGACTGGAAGACTACCTGGCTCCTCAGCACTTCGAGGTAAGAAACATCTCGGGAATACTAGCTGTAGTCAATGCATGCACCAATGGGGAATTCTCTTACAACTCAAATTTTAATTTAACTACTATATTATGATAGGGTACATATTAATAATAAGTTTGACTTAAGTTTCAACTTTTTAAACTCAAATTTGGGGACTCTGAAGGGATTATTAGAATAGGGGCAAAGTATGCAACCCGCGCGCAAAACTGAAAATTGTGACATAGAAACTCCCTAGTTACAGGTCGATGCAGCTTTCCGAGCGGCTCAAAGTTTTGTATTTTGGCCCTCTAGCGGACGCTTCGGACCCTATCCCTGCGCTTCAGAAATTAGATCTCCCACTTTTTTTATTATATAATAATTATCTTTGTTTCTTAATGTTTTAAATATTTTAATTTAGTATAATCAATCATAAAAATGTGTTTTAATTAATAAACTCAATTAACTTATTTTTCAAAGAATCTCTCGCCATTTGCGAGTATGACAACATGGCGGCAGCTGCGGCTCGGCGTTCACCATCGGCTCGATTATGTCTTATATTTCATGATTTGAAGAGTTATAAATGTGTGTGTAATATCTACAAGCCTCTATTGCGAATACAAGAACTGTATCACCACAATATATATATAACCGAGAAAAGAGATGCAGCCATCCTGATATGAACGACTGAACTGAAGGTTAGTACGTGACCAAAAGATCGGGAACATTAGGCATTGTTTTTACCCCGTTTTCATCGCTTTTGTTCAAGATACAATTTTTTGTTACACTATACGCGTTCATTCTGTGTATCCGAATGATATTATAATTTCCTATAAATGCATGTTTATAGCTATAATTTTCGTGTTACAGCAGAAAACAAGCTCAAGTTGCAGCTGGCAAAGCTGGACGCTGTACCCACCCCACCCATTAGATTGGCGTGCCAAGGACCAAGGAGACGATCTCGGGACCTTTTTGTGACTACTGTATATTTTATTTTAATGTAAAATTTCTTAAATACAATTTATAATCCCATTTTCTCTGTGTTCTTTCATAAATAAACAAATTAGTAAGCAAAATAAAAAAAATAATAAAACCGGAAGCGGTAGCCATTTTATTCTAGTGTAGCAATTGAGAAACGAAAAGCGCAAATCGACCAAACTTGATCGACGCGCCATCTGATGGAGGCTGCCGAAAGTTTTCATGATACCGCGGATGAATTCGGATGAACTAGTTACAAGTATTTCGCTACATACAGAAGATGATCGGACCTGCTAGTTAACACACAACGACTGCCTGATATCATAATTTGAGCGTCATGGAGTGATTGGCTATAAATTTTAGTAACACGATCGAAATCAGCTGGGTTTTCTACCCTAGTATCAATAGTTTTGTTTCTAATATCAGTTTATTTTAAGCGTGATAATCGAAAATATAAATTTATTGCAGGAAAATTTCGCCTGCTAGGCAGTTTCTACGTCACGTTTTGGCGCTAAATTCAAAAGAAGGAAGATTTTTAAAAAATTCCCTTGTCTCCAATTTTGAAGATTGAAACTTTTTTGTTTTGGGACATTTAATTTCAAGGCATAGAGCATCTGAAAAAAAATTAAAATAAATGTAGGAGAATTCCCCATTGTTTCTCTTTAAAAATGTGTTATGTATTTACTATTATTATTATTAATGTGCTTTTTTTCAAAAGCCTTTGTTCCAAAACACATTTTTCGTAAAGCATTTTTCAATTTTTTTTTTTATTATTTATTAAATTATTCTTACCTGTTCAAAAAATCAATTATTTGAAACATTCATAGTAATTATTTTTGATCAAATTGATTTTAGGATTTGTCATAGTCATTCAAAAGAAGTATTTTTTACATGTTTAATTGGTACTATTATTTAATTTTCTTTATTTGTTTCAGGAACTGTTGGGGATGTCAAAAGAAGAATTCTTGGAGTTGCCGTCATGGAAACAAACCAACGTAAAGAAAGAGATTGGTCTCTTCTGACATTGTTACATCATAGCTAACAATGCAGAGTGGAGGCTAATTTCTTAGCAGTGCCATCTCTCTACATGTCATTGTACTTGCCTACTATTAACTCTCATTACTATAATATATACTGTTATTGTGATTTTTAAGTCTGTGATTTGCATTTTTTTTTTTTTTTTTTTTTTTTGTACTTTTTTGGAAGATTGTGACTTTTTGTAAAATTATGTCAATTGAGCCATGATTATAAATTGCTGAGTATGATATTAAATTTGATGTTTAGTAAATGAAATTAACATTAATGTTATATGGCCTATGTAATATCTTCATGACATAATTAAATATAATTACATATATTAAATTGAGGTTACATTTTAGTACATATTTGTTTTTGTAAAAATTTCAAAACAAAATGAACATAATATTATCATGACATGATGTTAATTGTATCTTCAATTAATTTTATATTTCCTCTAGCTATTGTGCCTTTTTATATACCCCTATGAAGCAATCATTATAATAATTAACCATGTCATTTTTTATTTTTATTTCAAAAATAATTGTTTCCACATACTGTAGTTATATAGAATAATATATCATTTTTGTGTAATTGTCAACAACTGAATTGTATTTTACAATGGCAGGCTAATTTATTTTATATCTAGTCTGAGTGAATATTTTATATTTCTATAATATTAAAAGCCTAATTTTCATTAGGTTATTTTTTAATGTAATCACCTTAATATATGCTGTAAATTAATAATAATATAAACATGCTGTAATTTTCCCCCCTTTGACTTAATAGGACGTTTTTGGCACTATATATGGATAATCCTATTTTTTTTTTTTTTTTCAGCTATCAATTATTTAAATTTTGATGGTATTATTATTATTTTTTTTGTAGTTGTAAATTTTGTGTACATAATATACATGTAGTATTTTTTACTTAAATATATTAAACCATATTAATTTTTGCCAGATGATGCCTTATAATTAATTAATACATTTCTGCTCAATTTATGGAAAGTTGCTTGACATATATAGCGTAAATTTTATTGTGTTTATTGTTAAAGTGCTTTTTTTTTTTAGATTTTTTCTTCCTGTGCATCACTTTTTTTTTGTGTCTTGGTTATTATTATATTGTAGTAATTTATAAGTGTTATTTCTTTACGGCCGCGGTCTTAAAAAAAAAGATTAAAATTGAACAAAATGAACTGTAAATTATTTTTCAGCTTATGAATAATTAAAATAAATGTATGATAAACTGTGATCTTGTTTGTTTTATTTAAAGTCAAAATAACTGTAGGATGTAAAATTAAGACCAAAAAATAAGTTTATTAGTTGCTTTAAGAGGAGGGTAACACACCAAATATTTAAAAAAAAAAATCCACACATGAAATTTACAATAAAAATATAAAATGTTGTCCTCTTCATCCTCTATCAGTAGCTAAAATATCATATGTACACAAATTCGAGCTAGTTTTTTTATTTGTATCTGATATTTTAGCTACTGATAGGGGATGTTTATAGACAACATTTTAATTTTTTTTCATAATTTTCATGTGTGGGATTTTTTTTTTTATATTGGGCGCGTTACCTTTTACCATTGAAACACATCAGAGAAACCGTTAGAGAACTCCATGTGCATATATGTTAAAATTAATTTCTTATAAACAAAACAAAAAAAATTAAAGCTAGCTGTTTTCTATATGCCTCTCTGTTTTGCGTTTTGCCCATGTTTCTCACTGATGCAACCGTCCCAGGAAACATTGGATGATCTTTTCAAATGTTGCTTAATTTTCTTGCCATCAAATATATAATATGTATTAATAATATATGGTTTAATTGAGGCTTCACTATATTGTCTGTTTGAAACATATATTGCTATTAGCATTTTTTTTTAATTAATTTGATATAAAAAATATATATCATCGATGCATATATATGTAAATAAATTTACTTATTAATATTTCAAAACAGCTAGATATATTATAATAAAATTAAGGATCGGTCGACGTGTTTTATAATACACGTACAAAACGTCATTAATTATTCATTATAATATAGTTATTTTCAAAGATTAACCAATTATTATAGACACCGCCGAGACCTCCTGTGCTGAGCTCACGGGCTCCGCCTCCGTTCACAAGTTCAGTTTTTTGGCGGTAAAAACAAAAGCAGCCGGAAGCAGCTGTTAAAAAAATTGACATTAGAAAAGTCACATACGGGCGCGCAAAATCACAGCTGACAGGCTTGGATTGCCCTTAAAAACTTTGTTTTTAAGATTATTGTGCTAATTTTACTCTTTCTTCTCTAAAAAAATGTAAGTAATGTTGAAAAATAATTTTTCTTTCTAACAATACCATTTTAAGGTGTCTATTCTTAATGCATTCTGTACAATACATGTCTTAACTCTTCTCTGCTGACGAACCCACCATCAATATGCATATGAGACCAGCAATACCAGCATACAGTTGTAGGCATATAAAAATATTGTCGGTCATGCAGCAAGTTCAATTACCCTCTTTCTCCATTTGTCTATTCTCTAAATGCTTTTGCTCAATGAATGCTTGAATAAAGTTGGTTTTTGCTATCATGTTATATGCATACATTACAGTGCACAGTCTAGTTTTGGATTTTAGCCCTGTTTTGGTTCCGACCTGCTTTTAGGCTCCTTATAGGCAAAAAAAGTAAATAAAGAAAATTGTACCTGATTAACCAAACCCTCCCTTCCACAAAAATAACAACTGCAATACCTTGATAATTTTTTTACTGATTTTTATGAAAAGGCTGATTTGGTTAATGGGTTACAATTTTATTGTTTTACTCTTTTTGGCTATAAAGAGTCCAAAAGCAGGCCTGGACCAAAACCGGAACTTTTTTTTTTTTTCATGTCCCTCCACACATTTTTTTTTTTTTTTTTTTTTTTTTTTTTGTTTTTTACTCAAAGAGGTGCTCTGATGTAGAACTGAAATTATGATAAACTCAATTGCTACATTCTATTGAACATGTTAATATTTTTTTCAAAATTTTAAGAACCCTAAATACAGTATGGCAGCTAAAAATTGTTAAAAGTGCGAAACAGGCACGGACTGGGCCGCAACGGCCCACCGAACAAGAAGGAACGACGGCCCATAGAGGCGGAGGCTAGCAATCGAAAGGGGGATCTGGGGGGCGTAGCCCCCCAGTAGCCTGGCAGAGGCGCGATTTTTTTTAGGATTTCACTAGAATTTTCACTAAATATCACTAAATTTTTATCAAATTACACTAAAAACTGAAATAAATTATTTAAGGTATAACCTGAGAATTTGTCTGTCAAGGTCAAGAGGCGTGGCTATAGTGGCAACACTGTTTGCATTGGAATGAGCTTAAATTTTTAGGAGGGGGTGGTGACAACAGTCCTTGAGAACGTTGCCACATTTCTCATCACATATAGGAAACGATCATCGCCACGGTTCAAAATATATGAAAACAATTCAGAAAAATAGTCTAAAAAATTAGGTTTTAGTAAAAAAAAAAAGTAAAAGAATCTGTTGTATAGTTTTTTTGCAATGCTAATTAACAAATTTAACATTGGAAGGATACAAAATTCTCATTTAAATAAATTAATTATAATTAAACCAACGGTTAAAAAATTCCGAAAAAATTCAGAGCTAATTTGACGATTGTTGTGAGTCCACCAAATTAATTTGAAGAAAATCTGTTGTAGCAAATTTTTCGTCCAAATTTCCCAGGTTAAGCCTTAATGATACTTCATAGAAATCCTATGTACAATTATGTTTTTTAAGGAAAAAAATGAGACTACTAAATATTTTTTTAGTTGCAAATACAATTGGTTTTAAAAATATATTTAAAATTATGTGTCATTAAAAAAAATAATTTGGTACCCATTATCATCTACATTCATTCATTTATGCAAAAAAAAAAAAAAAAAGAAAAAATAAAAGAAAAATAAACTTAACGCGTGTCCATTGGACAAAATATAAATCAAGACAAGAGTAAAAATACTGTGTAACATGCAATATAAGTATATTAATAAACCGAGTTTATTCCAAATTTAGTGATTTAACTTTATTTGAAAGTATTAAAATTTCCTGGGTCGCATATATATAGTCTGCCCTGGATAAAACTCCCATAGTACTTAGAAAGACCTGATTTTTCATATAACATCACGAGCACAGTATACCAGGCATACTGTATATAAATTCCTTGATTTATGTAAGACGTTATTACATGATACATTTTTTTTATCAATATTTTCTTACAAAAAAAAAAAAAAAAAAAAAAAAGTCTGTATAATACAAATAGCGTGGAAATTTTCTTATATAAAATGAAAAATTGAATGCAGTGTTCAATAATTTGAAATTTTGTACCGTGTAATTTCAGCTTAAAGTAGAGTTCCTATGAGGTTCCTATCAGTTGAGTTAGTATTTTTTTAAAATAATTCAAGTGGTCCTCCATATCAAATCGAAATCCAAAAAATTCTATCTCACATAGGTTTGCCAGGAAAAATTCCAAAGTTACAGCAAACGTGTCGTTTACAAAGACCCTCGAATATCTTAAAAATAAAAGAAAAAAATACACCGTTAGGTGGTATGAAAAATATAACAATTTTCTATCATAGAAAAAATATTAATTCTTTGGTTCTATGACCAACCAATTTTTTTGGCTCCAATCCATTTTTCCGTACAAAAATAAAGAAAAACTCTTATGGGAATGAACATTGCTAGACTGTTATTTTTTACGGATAAATGGATTCGAGCGAAAAAAAATAATTGGTTTTTGGTTAAAGCTCGTGTCACAGAACATCGCTATATTTTTTTCATATCACCTAAGACCTAGGGTTTATTTTTTCGAGATACTCGAGTGTCTTGGTTATATAGGTAAGGCCTTAATTAAAATGTTAAGCGACTCGTTTACTCTGACTTTGGATTTATTTTCTGATGGCAAACGTTTATGTGAGATAGATTTTTTTTTTTTGGTTCGATATACGGTGGATCACTTGAACGATTTTTAGAAAATACTAACTCATTTTTTTCCTGATAGGAGCTCTACATTAAGATAAAATGGTCCATTATATAATAATAATTGTTCATTGTATGCATCATGGGTTTAAAATCTCTTTAATTTTGCTAATAGTTGGTTGTTATCATTTTGTTCTTATTTTCCTTTTTCTCCTTCTCCTTCTCCCTCTTTCTTTTCTCTTTTTTACTCTCTTTTTTTCTTTGTGGCCGGCGGCCCACATTTGCCCCGGCGGCCCACTTTTGTCGCGGCCCACCGACCCACGCTCGGTGGATCGGTAGGCCAGTCCGTGCCTGGTGCGAAATGTCTTAAGGGGGTCCGTTACTGGACTACGTGGTGTATGATACTGTATGCATATTATACAGTATAACAGATCTTACAAGGGACCCTCACGAGGTGTAAATCGCAAATCTCGATGAAACCTTCAGGGTTGGTTGTCCTAGCCGAGTGATGAAGAACGGTACCAATTTTATCGGCAACCGTCAATATTTATAGTTAGGGAATTAACGGAAAAAAACGGGCTATTAGTGACAAAGAGCTGAAAATTTCAGGGATGCAAGATATGACCATAAAAGAAATTTTTTTCGGCGGTACCAAAAAAAAAGTTCCATAGGTTGACCTTGGGTGACCTTTGAACTTTGACCTCGGATTAAATTACCTTTATTTTTTTTACTCAGAATCTAAGGCAGTTACGAAAAAATTTGTCATTACCAAATGTGTTGACAACAACTTGAAGATTCATGACGAATTTTTGTAAAGACCTAAGTCCATAAAAAACAAAATGGCGGCCGACGAAACTTTAATTTACGGTTTTTTGCGACACTCTTTAGCTTATTTAAACTAAACTAGCAAAGTTGTTGTTATATAATAGCAATTTTCAATTGCCCACTATCATTACCATGAAAAAAAGTCATACAGCTTGTTGATAAGACAACAATGACGTAAGATATTATAATTATTATTGTTTACTCCATATGCCTCCCATATAGTACGGCTATATGATAAACAAAATTATTTTGTGATAAAAACATGTAACCTTCAGGAACAATTAATTTAGTCATAAGAACTATAGAAAAATTGGTTCCCAAAAATTTGGGAACCTCTTTGACCCCTGGTGACCTTTGAATATGGTGCTTGTGGAGAACTGGAAAGATTTTTTTCTGGGGAACAGAAGCTCGGGACGAAAATGTTTGTGGGACAAAATTTGCTTGCAATAGCTGCAAGAGTGTCCCTGATTTTTTTCAAAATGCAGTTTGCCATATAGAGTACCCATTTTGCCAAATCTGCCCATAACCTGTATATTACGGTCATTTATTGCTTACAATTAATTCATGCTTTGTACAATTTAGGTTTAAAAGATTAAGAATCATATCTGGGTTTGTAGGTAACATAGAAAATATGCATGGTGTTAAAATTGTAAAACCATTTTTTTGGGGTGGGGGGGGGGGGGGTGAATCTTTTTAAAAGGGCAGCTTTTTGTAATTTGAATGATATTTTTAGGTCCATCTTTGTATATCTCATTTCACCATCGTTATATAATGTACTGTTTACTTATAGTATGTTTTAGTAAAAAATGAACATGCTTGAAATTATTTTAAGAGCACCTCCCTATTTTTCTCCGAAAACTTCAAGTTTTTTTGAAATTTCCAGCAATTTTTACCTGCATTGAGTTTGTTGAGTATACATTAGAAGTATGAAATTTATAGCCATGAGAATTCACGACAGCTCTAAATATTTGACAACAATATTGCTGTATTATAAATGTACCATACAAGCCTTATATTATACTACGGACAATTCACGGGTGGAAAACTGGGTTTTAGGGGGGGGGGAGGGAGGCAATAGTAATGTTATATCTATGGTCCATGGAAGTTGTGCTTAAATACAAGCCAGGGTCCCAGCAATCGATCATCCTTCATAGCAACCTAAACTTTACATTGAGCACCATACCACTGCAATACATAATACGTGGGCAGGATCAACAGAGTTCTATACTGGATTCACCCTTTTGTATCTATACTGCATGAATAACAACTATAATAATGCCGTATTTTTAATATTGAATTTGCGTACGAAGTGCGTTATAGTTTATTAGTTGATATTATGTAATTTTTTCCCCTTGTTTCTATATCCTATTTCTTTCAGTAAAAGGGTTGCTGGTGGCCCGGCGTATTTATTTTGAATACAGACTATATATATAGTAATCTGATCTGAGGTAAAAAGTAAATTCATATCTTGTTTTTATTTATTATGTCAGCTAAAATCTCACAAAATAGATGATTGAGTGTTTGGCTATTGTACCTTAGTTATACCTATAACCTTTATAATTAAGGTACGTAATTGCCACTAAGCTGTAACTATTCGATGTTCTCAATGGATACAACACTTCAAATGCATCGTAAAATTCCAATAAATAATAACAATATATTTTTTATTTAGTTATAAGAGGAGTATAATAAAATTAAAAAAGTATGTGATGTGCTATTTTATACAACAGTATAATATTTATATTATAAATTATAAAATATTTATTAAATAAGATTTGGAGAGTAATGATTGTATTACAGGTTTGCGGATTACGCATAATTATATTCAACATAAAATATAGTAAATATACTGTATCGTAATTATAGTATATTAATTAATTTAATTATAGTATAATATAGTAACTTGCATGCATGTCTTACTGAAACACGTCTAATAAGATTGTCCTAAGTGTAAAGCCTATTTATGTAATATTATAGTTTATATTGTTAAACATGCATTTCATATCATGCTCTTAAAATACGACATTATTATTATTCATATATCCTGCCTTGCACAGCTTTCATGGACCATGGACCATAGACCATAGAGACAACTCGACAACTGTATCATTACCTCCCCCTGCACCCCCCCCCCCCCCCAAATACCCACTTTTTCACCAGTGATTTGCCTGCGATTTATAAGGATTATGCATGGTATATTATTATATAAATATTATGATTAAATCAGCGGTGGTGTCAAGTATTAACAACTGTCGTGAATCATGATCGTGGTTAAAATTTGCTAAAACCATATATTTAATGTATATCGTCGATCGTCCCTCGTCCGTAATTAACGATTGAGCTATCTGCTAACCAAGATTTCGTTGCAATAAAGAGCTATCTGCTATTTCAGGTAAGCGCAATAATGAACTGTAAATTAATATGAAATTAAGTTCATTGTTAAGCTCACCCGAAATAGCAGATGGCTCATTATTGCAACGAGATCGTGATAGGCAGAGAACCCGGCCATTATTATAGACGAGGGACGATAAAATATACACCGGGCTGGTAAAAATAAAAAAAAAATTAAGTTTTTGGGAGAACAATAGGGAGGTGCTCTTAAAATAATTTCAAGCATGTTCATTTTTTACTATATAAAACATACTAAGTAAACAGTACATTAAATAACGATAGTGAAATGAGATATACAAAGATGGACCTAAAAATATCATTCAAATTACAAAAAGCTGCCCTTTTAAAAAGATTCACCCCCCCCCCCCCACCCCAAAAAAATGGTTTTACAATTTTAACACCATGCATATTTTCTATGTTACCTACAAACCCAGATATGATTCTTAATCTTTTAAGCCTAAATTGTACAAAGCATGAATTAATTGTAAGCAATAAATGACCGTAATATACAGGTTATGGGCAGATTTGGCAAAATGGGTACTCTATATGGCAAACTGCATTTTGAAAAAAATCAGGGACACTCTTGCAGCTATTGCAAGCAAATTTTGTTCCACAAACATTTTCGTCCCGAGCTTCTGTTCCCCAGAAAAAAATCTTTCCAGTTCTCCACAAGCACCATATTCAAAGGTCACCAGGGGTCAAAGAGGTTCCCAAATTTTTGGGAACCAATTTTTTTATAGTTCTTATGACTAAATTAATTGTTCCTGAAGGTTACATGTTTTTATCACAAAATAATTTTGTTTATCATATAGCCGTACTATATGGGAGGCATATGGAGTAAACAATAATAATTATAATATCTTACGTCATTGTTGTCTTATCAACAAGCTGTATGACTTTTTTTCATGGTAATGATAGTGGGCAATTGAAAATTGCTATTATATAACAACAACTTTGCTAGTTTAGTTTAAATAAGCTAAAGAGTGTCGCAAAAAACCGTAAATTAAAGTTTCGTCGGCCGCCATTTTGTTTTTTATGGACTTAGGTCTTTACAAAAATTCGTCATGAATCTTCAAGTTGTTGTCAACACATTTGGTAATGACAAATTTTTTCGTAACTGCCTTAGATTCTGAGTAAAAAAAATAAAGGTAATTTAATCCGAGGTCAAAGTTCAAAGGTCACCCAAGGTCAACCTATGGAACTTTTTTTTTGGTACCGCCGAAAAAAATTACTTTTATGGTCATATCTTGCATCCCTGAAATTTTCAGCTCTTTGTCACTAATAGCCCGTTTTTAATGATTTTTGCCCGTTAATTCCCTAACTATTACCCATAGAACGGGCAGGGAGAACCCATTTAAATAACATGGGAGACATAGGGCTATAGGAATAAAAAAATAATTTTGACCAAATTGTCCCAAAATTTTTTTATGGGTTAAAAATAGCAATACTTGGAAGGGAAAAATATTTAAAAAATTTAATTTTCATTTTGACCCTGATTTCAGGGTCATGCCTATACTTGCAGTGTTCAAAATGAAAATTCTTTATAAAATTTTGAAAAATTGGAAATAAATTAAATGTGACACCTGATTTACAGAAAAAATAATGAAAAAAATTCAGTTTGAGTTTTGACCCTGATTTCAGGGTAAATAAATAAAAACTTCACCGATCTTTTTAAAAATTTGCAAATGGAATGCTTTAGAGACCTTGAAGACTAGAAAAATAGTAAAAAAAATTAGTTTTGAATTTTGACCCTGATTTCAGGGACATGCTTATAGTGGTACCTTTCAAAATGCAAATTGGTTGTAAAATTTTGAAAATTTGAGAATCATTTCTGTATTACATCTTATTCACAGTAAAAATAAAGAAAAAAATTAATTTAAAATTTTGACCCTGATTTCAGGGTAATATGAGGATACCTGACCGATGTTTTTAAAAATTTGTAAATAGACTGCTTATGAGACCCTTATAACAGGAAAATTAATGAAAAAAATTATATTGTAATTTTGACCCTGATTTCAGGGTAATACAAAGATACCTGACCGATGTTTTTAAAAATTTGTAAATAGACTGCCTATGAGACCCTTATAACAGGAAAATTAATGAAAAAAATTTTATTGTAATTTTGACCCTGATTTCAGGGTAATATGAGGATACCTGACCGATGTTTTTAAAAATTTGTAAATAGACTGCTTATGAGACCCTTATAACAGGAAAATTAATGAAAAAAATTATATTGTAATTTTGACCCTGATTTCAGGGTAATATGAGGATACCTGACCGATGTTTTTAAAAATTTGCAAATAGACTGCTTATGACACCCTTATAACAGGAAAATTAATGAAAAAAATTAGATTGTAATTTTGACCCTGATTTCAGGGTAATATGAGGATACCTGACCGATGTTTTTAAAAATTTGCAAATAGACTGCTTATGACACCCTTATAACAGGAAAATTAATGAAAAAAATTAGATTGTAATTTTGACCCTGATTTCAGCGTAATATGAGGATACTTGGCCGATAAGTTTAAAAATTTGGAAACAGACTGATTATGAACCCCTAATTAAAGAAAAGATAGCGTCAAAACTAAAATTGATTTTTTTTATTATTATTATTTTCCTCTCATAAATGTCTCAATGTCTCATAAGTAGATCGATTCTAAATATTTAAAAATATCAGTTTATTATTTAATTTTTACTCTGAATTTAGTGTCAATTTTTTTTATTATGTATTTTTCCTATAATAAAGATCTCATAATCGGTCAATTTCCAAATTTTACATAAAACATATAGATTTAATAGATTTATTCAGTTCTTTAGGCTATACCACAAAAGATAATAGCATACTCTACATGGCTATAACAACATGAATTTATAATACATCGATTTTAACACCGATTCAGACACGTTATTATGCTGGGATTGAAGCGAATAAACCCCTTTGCATAACTTTGAATTGAGTGCACTAGCTATATGCAATACAATTTCTTAAAAACATCGGTCAGGTATCCTCGTATTACCCTGAAATCAGGGTTAAAATTACAATATAATTTTTTTCATTAATTTTCCTGTTATAAGGGTCTCATAAGCAGTCTATTTACAAATTTTTAAAAACATCGGTCAGGTATCCTCATATTACCCTGAAATCAGGGTCAAAATTTTAAATTAATTTTTTTCTTTATTTTTACTGTGAATAAGATGTAATACAGAAATGATTCTCAAATTTTCAAGATTTTACAACCAATTTGCATTTTGAAAGGTACCACTATAAGCATGTCCCTGAAATCAGGGTCAAAATTCAAAACTAATTTTTTTTACTATTTTTCTAGTCTTCAAGGTCTCTAAAGCATTCCATTTGCAAATTTTTAAAAAGATCGGTGAAGTTTTTATTTATTTACCCTGAAATCAGGGTCAAAACTCAAACTGAATTTTTTTCATTATTTTTTCTGTAAATCAGGTGTCACATTTAATTTATTTCCAATTTTTCAAAATTTTATAAAGAATTTTCATTTTGAACACTGCAAGTATAGGCATGACCCTGAAATCAGGGTCAAAATGAAAATTAAATTTTTTAAATATTTTTCCCTTCCAAGTATTGCTATTTTTAACCCATAAAAAAATTTTGGGACAATTTGGTCAAAATTATTTTTTTATTCCTATAGCCCTATGTCTCCCATGTTATTTAAATGGGTTCTCCCTGCCCGTTCTATGGGTAAATATTGACGGTTGCCGATAAAATTGGTACCGTTCTTCATCACTCGGCTAGGACAACCAACCCTGAAGGTTTCATCGAGATTTGCGATTTACACCTCGTGAGTGTTCCTTGTTAGTTTACCTCTAGACAGTTCAGTAGACTAGACGGCGCCAGATTTATCAGCCAATGAAAAGGTGGCCAGCTGACATTCTAGCCATTTCATTGGCTGATATATCTGGTGTCGTCTTGCCTACTGAGTTGTCTAGAGGTAAACTAAGATCTGTTATACTGTATGCATTATTGATAAGTGATAACTGCAGATAGTGTGAGTGTGTGTTTTTATTAGTTTGTAAGCATATTTTGAAGACAAGGGGCATGTTTTGTTTGCTCAAATGGCTCTGCAGACAAATATCAGATAAAGCACCGAGCAGGATTTTTAGGCCTGCTTTTAAGAGATAAGAAAAAAAAGTACCGTCCCGTACCGTCACCAGTTAATACAAATTAAGAAATACTGTGCTTGCCGTACTGTGAGGGCCGGAGAAAAATGGTCCTAAAAATCATCCTGCCCGGTGCTTCATCTGTTTGTAATATATGGCTTCATGCTCAGTGAGCATACGGTACAGTATCCATACAGGATGTTTACTTTGGTCTAAAGTCTAAAGTGCATATAATATTCATAATGTAAATGTGATTCATCTCATAATCATATCATAGTAAGGTTTTGCTTGATTGCACTATTAATAATTTATGGATCCACTTTATTTTTATGCATACAATACAGTTGTTAAATTATTGTAAGTTTATAACTTTATAGTGTTGTCAGTAACTACATTATTAAGTAGATACCGGTACAATAGGTAATTTTTTATTGGAAGCTAGCACAACGAGTATAATATGTAATTATATATATGGGGTATTGTTGAAGTGGCATCTAAATTGCCTTCTGGTAATTAAGTCAACTAGCTTGGTTAAAGTTTCTAAATGAGAAGCTTCAACTCTGAGTACTCCCAGCTAATGAAAATCTAGTGTGCAAACTGCGTGCAATGACAATGCAATGTTCTATCGTGCTACCTCCTTGAACCCAGAGGTACTTGGTTCTTAAGTTTTTCTGGCGGTTTTAATGAAGCAAGATTTACAAACATTGGCATGTGCCATGAGAAAGATCACAACTTTATACTACAACACAAATATTTTAGATTTTTTTTTTTTTTTGGCATAATATAAAATTTGACTGAAAAAAATTATAACATTTCTCCTGTATGTTACCTTACCGAGCGTTGTAAAAAGTTAGCTTTACAAGTTGAGCTTTTCATTGCCGTTGTCCATTGCAACTCAGCAATTTAGACTTTTTAATTACCAAGTTGACTTCCGTAAATTAGACGGTACCACAAAAATAAACATTCAGTATAAATTTCATCCTAAATATTTAATTTGCAGCATAATATTATAACATGTAGTTTGTATTTTTTATAAGTACACGTATTCCGTAGTACAGATTTGTATTGTGAGAATTACTGTACTTCACTTCCATTTTGGTTAACTTCTTATACTACTTAACTTGTTGTGCCACTGTGTTCTGATTCCCCATTGTTCTCTTTTCCAGATTGGACGGTAACCTGCAGATGCACCAGTGTCATCGTCCAAGAATTTTGTCTTTGCAGTCAAGTAGAAGTTTCTTGAGTTTTCCCCTAATATATATCATGAACATCTATGAAAACTTAAGTTCTTGAAATTTGTGAATGTTAGAGCTTAACATTAAATATTGATCCATTGATCCATCCAAATTCAGGCTTAACTAACCTGTTTAGAGTAAATAATTAACTGTAAAAATTTTGTTTGTACTTTAAAAAAAAAAAAAAAAAAAAAAAAAATGGGCAGCGAATTTAAAGTAGTAGTCAAGTGGAGTGGCAAGGAATATGAAATTAAGAATCTAGTAGATAGTGACTCTGTTGCCACTTTGAAAACTTCAATTCAAGAAGCTACTGGAGTTCGTCCTGAACGTCAGAAACTTCTTAACCTCAAATGTAAAGATGATTCAGTGAAGCTCTCAACTTTACGCTTGAAGCCTGGTTTTAAGATCATGATGATGGGATCTCTTGAGTCCGAGATTGCTCAGGCAAGTGCTGGACCTCCCACAGATGCAAATGAAGTCATCAATGATCTTGATATTGAAGAGGAGGAAGTTGCAGTCGAGAGTCGAGAAGTTTACCTTGCTAAGATTCAACGTCGTATTAGAGAATATGAAGTTAAGATTATCAACGAACCACGTGAAGGAAAAAAATTACTAGTACTCGATATCGATTACACCCTCTTTGATCATCGTTCATCTGCAGAAACTGGATATGAACTAATGAGACCTTATCTACATGAATTTCTTACATCTGCATATCAAGATTATGATATAATCATTTGGTCAGCAACTAGTATGAAATGGATTGAAGAAAAAATGAAACTACTTGGAGTATCATCTCATTCTGATTACAAAATTATGTGTAATTTAGATAGCTTGGCAATGATCTCAGTACATACTCCTAAGTATGGAGTAGTAGAAGTAAAACCACTTGGTGTTATCTGGGGTAAATATTCACAATTCTCTGCTAGTAACACCATAATGTTTGATGATATTCGTCGTAACTTTCTGATGAATCCTCAAAGTGGTCTCAAGATTCGTGCGTTCAAGAACGCTCATCAGAACCGAGCTACGGATAGAGAGCTGCTGGATTTGGCTCGCTATCTCAAGGAGATTGCCGGTCTGGCTGATTTCTCCATCCTCAACCACAAGCACTGGGAACGTTACCTGGGCAAGAAGCGCAGAGCCGAAGATATGTCATGAGGAGGACCTCAAGCAAAGTGCAAAGACAAACTGTGTGTTATTTCATTTTGTACCTTCAAATAATATTATAGGGAGTGGATTGCAAAATATATATGTATTTTTTTTTTAAATGCAGAATTTTCAAATTTTACTTTCCCATTTTGTTTCTCATTTTTTAATAAGTCTCCAAGATTGAAAAATAGAGGGAGAGAGAAATTGTTTTAAACTAAACTGAATTCTGCCTCTTTATATTTTTTTTCTTTTATTTTTTTCTTTTAAGGGTAAGGTAACGCCACCAATGTTAAAAAAAATCCCTCTCACAAGAATTCTGAAAAAAATTTAAAATGTTCTCCTATATACCCCCTATCAGTACCTAAAATATCAGGTATACAAATACGATCTAGTTTTTTAGTTATAAATTTTTAAAGTTGACTACTTTAACATGGAGAAATGAAACTCCCATGTTAAATTGGTCAACTTTAAAAATTCATAACTCAAAAACTAGATCGTATTTGTATACCTGATATTTTAGCTACTGATAGGGGGTGTAGAGGAGAACATTTTAAATTTTTTTCAGAATTTTTGTGAGAGGGATTTTTTTTAACATTGGTGGCGTTACCTTACCCTTAACTACAACACAGCTTAAAAGATAAAACAAAGTATAGTACATGTATGCACTTTATTCTAATATTTGTTGGCATTGGAATCTTGAAATTGTTCAAATAATTTCAGTTTTAATGGTGATTAGTGTTTGTTAAATAAACATCCATATACCGTAATAATTATATAATTTTAAAAGCATTAAAAAAAATTGTTACCATAAAACAAAATTGGTATCTTTGCCAAAAGGGACATTTCCATGGAGCGTGGAAAGCGAGAGGCTTGACACGGCGAGAAAGGCGCACTTGCTTCAATGTCATATGGCGGCCATGTTGGCGTGGAAAAATCGCTTTCCCGCGGCGAATAAATCGCGCCGCGATTTTTCCACGCCAACATGGCCGCCATATGACATTGAAGCAAGTGCGCTTTTCTCGCTTTCCACGCTCCATGGAAATGCCCCTTAATGCATATTTTTAGTTTTTTTTTTCTGGTTGTAATTTTTCATTTGCTTCATAGCGTTCATGGCAAATATTTACCAATTTCCTTTTTAACGCATTTTGTTTTCAATTGTTATTTATAGGATTTAGAGTACATGTAAATGTAATTTAGAAACAATTAAGAAAATGTCACATACTGCATGTACAGTATTTCATATATATACATTATAATATTATAGCTAATTACTTATAGTAGCTTGTGTTAATGTAGGCAGCTGGTAATGATGATCTTTGTCACAGATAAATATATATGGTCGGTCGGTCACCAATGGCGGAACTTGTTTTTCAACATTGTTCACAGTGCTCTCTGGGGCTCCTAATACCCAGTCTGCACGTTATATATTTTATAAATATATAAAAGCAAATAAATATTACTTCACCACGCGTTACTGACTATAAACAATGCTGCACATTGTTATTTATAAATGAGGAAAATAAAAAAAAAAAATTGACTATAAAATGCCAGAAAAAAGGCAACAAAACGTTAAATATTATAATATATGCCATAATGTTTTACTTTTAACTTTATTATTAATGAGGTGTTGAGAATTTAAATATTATTGCTTATTTTTTTAATTATTAATTGAAAATTATCAATAAATAAATAAAATTAAAAATAGTAATCTCCTTGTTTTTGTTGCAATTGAAACATTAAACATTTAATTATATTGTGTGATATTTTAATTTCTTTGTACAATTATTTATACCGTCATGATCAGTAAGAATATGATATATTTTGCTTTAATTGTATGTTTGCAATGTTATTATCATTATAATATAACCCCCTAAAAATTATCTGGGGGTTAATTTAAACAACACCATTGAATTTAGCGTGTCAATTAACTCCTAGATACTAATTTTCAGCTTGATCCGTGAATTTTTATTATTTTTTTTTAAATTTAACATGTAAACCCCATAAGGAAAATTAAGCCTTCACTTTGCACTCCCTGTAAGGGTTGAAAAAATTATTTCATTGAAATTTAATGACACTACCAAATTTCCTTTTTCGTTTTGAGTCGGAATCCAAATTTTCAAGTTTCTACTAGAAAATTTAATTTTTTTATTAAAAATTAAAGATGACACACCAAGTATGGGCCCCTGTGTGTATATATATATATATATATACATATATATATATATATATATATATATATATATATATATATATATATATATATATATATTAATATAAACATATCCATATGATTTAAGAACTAAATTGTTTATATTTAATTTTAAAAATTAATTTCACTTTCACCCATGTGATTGCATTGACAAGCTTCAACTTAAATCCTGCAGCGCCACATTCTGACATCGCTCCGTAAGGTTTGTTAAGAGAAAAATCTTATTTTATTTATTTATTACAATGTTAGCTTACTACAGCATATTCTGCTATTAGTGTAAGCATTCAAACTTAACAACAGTATTAACAACAGTTGGAAGGATTGATAGGAAAGGAGGCGGCTGTGGCCTTGTGTTAGGAACTGCCCCGGCATTTGCCTGGGAGTGACAATGGGAAACCACAGAAAACCATCATCGAGGCAGACGATACCAAAGGGAACGACCTTCGGCATCTCCCGAATACAGGCAGTATAGTGGAAGAACATATACATGCCATCTCTCGGGAGCTTACCAGAACACGCTGCCATACCTCAGCTCGAAGTGACGAAAAGTCACCTGAGCCAAGGCAGAAAGCGATCCTGGGTCTCCCGAGCGATAGGCAGAGATCAAACCACTACGCTACGCTGCTCGGTATTTATTTTTTCATTCAAATTCCATGCTGCACAAAATCTCGAATATTTTTTATGTCGTGTAAAGTGATCTTTCCCGTGGCTCATATGAATTATTAATCTTGCCCTTCATAAGAACCGTCGGAAAAAATTAAAAACCCGGTACCGCTGGGTTAAAGGATAGGAAGCTTATTGATAGAACATGTCGTCGCGCGCAGTTCGCGCGCTGTATTTTCATTGGCTGAGAGAATTGTTGTCAATGTTAAAGCTTCTTAAGGGTAAGGTAATGCCACCAATGTTAAAAAAAGTCCCTCACACAAAAATTCTGAAAAAAATTTAAAATGTTCTCCTCTACATCCTCTATCAGTAGTTAAAATATCAGGTATACAAATACGATCTAGTTTTTGAGTTATGAATTTTTAAAGTTGACTAATTTAACATGGGAATTCCATTTCTCCATGTTAAAATAGCCAACTTTAAAAATTCATAACTCAAAAACTAGATCGTATTTGTATACCTGATATTTTACCTACTGATAGGGGGTGTAGAGGAGAACATTTTAATTTTTTTTCAGAATTTTTGTGTGAGGGATTTTTTTTAACATTGGTGGCGTTACCTTACCCTTAAGTTACATGTATTTTTGTTATTTTCTCCCTCCCATATTAATGTTTTCTTCAACCTTCAACCCAATAAACAATTATTATTATTCTTATTATTGATCGGAAGTAAAAAGGAAAAAAGTATTTTTTCATGAAAAATATGCTGATTTGCCAGAATTGTCCCTATTTATAACAATGCTAATATCAAATTCAAACTCGAAAACTTCACCGATTTTGGTCTATATATTTTTCTCACAAACAACAAATTTCATGATGTCGGTATGGTTATCAAGAAATTTCAGAGTACCTAGCTGGTTCACTACAAAGCCCATTTTCTTCATCCCACTGACATTAATTCTTAATATATTTTAATTATGTACATTTATAATTATATTAAATTTACTAAAAAAAAATCAAAATTAGTACATTACTTCCTTATTTGTTTGTTGTCTGTAAATTTTAATTGTGGACTTTTAGGGTTTTTCTTAATCATATCGTTCCATTTTTTTAACATATTATTAATTTTAAAAAAAAATTAACTAAAAACCTTGATTTTCATGTAAGAAAAAATTTTGCTTATAAGATACAACTTAATTCTGGTCAAAATTAATTAACAAATCACTCTCTATAATTAATTGAAAAATAAACCATAATTATTGTAAGATATATATGTTATAATTTCAAATAAAAACTAAATATTGAATGATCATATTTATTTATTTTCTTCTAATGTGTATTCCATCTAAAAGATTAAATGAAAGCTATATATGAGTAATAAAACATCAAATGTAAGATTATGAATTATTAGGGCAAGTAGATATTTTTTAAAAGCTCAAGCCTGGACAAATGTATTGTTAACTTAAAATATTTTTGTTGCAGCTGTTCAATTAATTTTTATTATTATAATGATAATACAACTATCCTAATCCTTTTTTTTTCAGAATTCATGCAAGGGATTATAGCCTAATCCCTTGCATGAATTCCGATAAACAAGAGGAAAGTTATATACTGTATATATTGTCCCTTATAATATTAATTGTCCTGTGAATAATGGGGGAGCTCTCTGCCATGCGTATACTGTCAGGTGAATGCAATTTTATTCATGATCTGATTTACCAGGGGAATACTTATAAAAATCAACCCATCTGCTATTAAATTTGCAGCCCAAAATCACACTTGCCTGATATAAAATATAGCACGTACAAAACTCATTGTTACATTATGCATGACGATATATAATTATAATCATTGCATGATGAGACAGCAATGTCACTAATTCAGAAAAAGGGCTATACCATGGATAAATTATAGTAAAATTATGGAATTTTACTTTTTACTTCGACTATACTGTATATTATAGACCATTTATTTTTAGGTAACTGGAATAATGCCATTATGGTTGGAAATTTATAAATTAATCATATTGAGCAATCTTATTGTAATAATTATATAAGCTGTACGTTTATGGTAATTAATGTTATACTTTATATAGTTATAATAGGTTTGATCAAGGTATTTTGCAAATTAAAAGTTACACATTTAAGTATTACACTTATATCTATACAGTGTGATCAAATGAATTTAAATATAATTATTACCCTTACTTTCATTGCCTGAAATACAGCTTACGGTACTCAAAGCTATCAGAATTAGCTATAACTCTTTCAGGTTCATTTTAAAAAATGTATAATTATTTAAATTTAAAATCTATCACAAATTTTTTATAAAGTAAACATTTTGTGTAGTTCAGTAAAAAATAATTTATTTCATGAATTATTGACACAATGTTATTACTAAAATTATTGGTGAAGATACTAAAAATTGTTAAAGATTAAAAGATTTAAATCTTTTTATGGAGTACTTTGAGTAACAAAAACAAAATGACAGGGATAAAAAATAGAAATGACGTTCAGGATGGAATGCCACACCTTGTTAGACTGGCTGTAATGATGGTCAACTACTTAACCATTATACAAACAACAAAAAGAAATTGAAGCTTTATAAGAAAGCCATGAGTTGGAGGGTTCTGGGTGCTATTTTTTTTTTTTTTAGAACTCATAATTGTTTGGAAATTTAACTGTAACCTACATTTCAGAGTACAGTACAATAAAAAAAATACCAAGATTTTGAATTGCTTTGTTATAATTTTTTTCTGCATTAAAATACAAAAAACACTTTAGAGCAAAGAAATTATAAGAAATAAGTACGTATATACACACACAAAATCACTGAGATATTCATTGTCTTTGACACCACGTAAAACTGAACATGGTGTTACCGTCTCTGCCTACTTCTCGAGAGGAGCGTAGTTGAGCAGCTTCTCAATAAGGTCCACGTGGGCCAGCAGCATGCGACGGCAGCAGTAGCGCTTCAGACCAAGCGAGTCGAGCGCGTCACTGAAACACCAAAAAGAAAAGCTAAGTTTAATTACTAACACAAAAAATAAAGGTGCAGTTTGATAGTTCAGTAGACTAGACTTAGCCAGATATATCAGCCAATGGAAAGGTGGCCAGCTATCATTACAGCCTTTCATTGGCTGATATATCTAGTGCCATCTAGTCTACTGCTATTGAACTGTCTAGTGGTAAACTAGGAACTGTTATATTGTACTGTACTTTGAAAATTTTGTTAGCGGATTTAATACTGTAAGTATTGTACTGTCCTGTATAGAATTTTATTTCAATCTTTTGATTTAACTTGTAATATATGATACATGGATCATGTCAATAAAAAATTACAATCACAGTACCAGAAGTGCGTAGGTCTTCAAGGGCATAGCCAGAAAAACTCCATAAGGCAGGTGGGTAAAAGAGAGTCTACCTACCCACTTCATATGTATTTTGCTTTATCCTTCAAGGGAAAGAGATGGTTGGGTCAGGGGATGATCCAGTCGGGTTTGAAAAAATCTAATAGAACATGCCTACAGTTGTCCATTAAATTTACCTTGGGGGTGGGTAATCCCCCCAATTACTTCTTCTGCTAGGTTTTCTATCTACTGCAGTAAACATATTGAATGCTCCTACTATCAGAACCAAAAAGGCGTGCTCCACTCCCCTCATGGGATTTGTATGCTATATAGGGGTATCATAAACCTTTTTTTGAACTTGATAGTAATATTGCATGATATGCATATTACATACATAAATACATTATGTAATGTTTTTGAAAATGCGTTGAAACTCCAGGACAAGACCCACAATATGTTACAATCATAATTTTACACTCACCCCTCTGTGTACTCTGCCTGTAGCAGTCCGAGGTATGTCTCCCACTTGTTGCCAATAACCTTGCCACAAGTGAAGCAACGGATCGGGATGATCATCTTGGAGTCCTGCAACGGCTGCAACCACAGTAACAATACTAAAGTAAAGGCAGAGTCATACATTTACTGTATGCATATAAGATATGCATCCACACTCCTGCGTGCAACTATTGTGGGTATTCCACCACAGTGGATCGCTTTCTTGCAGCTGACTCTCTCAGCACCTCCCTGAAGCTTCCAACACTCTGAGCCTCCACCAGCCCAGAATCCAGCAAGTTCCACTACCTCACTGTTCTAATAATTAATATTATGTATAATCATTATGTTATAATAATAAATTATTTATTGAGCACAAAGACAGTATTATGTTATGCATATAATAATTATAAAATGCATAATATGCACATACAGTATCACAAACCTTAGTTTACGTATGGAAGACATTTTGAATAGAAAATAGTACCGTTTTGCGTTACGACCTTCATTTTTTAACGATAGGCGCTCGATTAGAAAAAAACATCACATCCCTAGTTTAGTTTGCCGGTTTATGAGAACGCCACGGCCGTGGGCGCGGCAATCCGCTTGCCTAGCGGCCATCCCAAGTATCTAATATACTTTTAACCTATTATTAGTACTGACATCATGGTTTAATGTTCATTAATTTAGCGAACTTTAAAACCAGAACAGAAAAGGCACAGAAACGTCACAGGAGCTCGAAATCGATTAATTAAATCGAACCGAAAAAAACCGAATCGAACTTAACCGATCAGCTGAGCTGAAAAAAGGCGTTCGTTTTAAAATAAAAGACAGATCGGAATATACGTCTATATACGCCTCCAGAAAGCTATAATAAATCCAGAATGTTACTTTTAAATGCGTAAGGGTGCCTATTTTTTTTAATTTCACCACTTTTTTTCAAGTTTTTAGCATTTTTGGTGTCGACGTGTTGTCACAACAGCGGCTCCATGCGGCCCCACTGGCCCCAGGCTTTCGTCTGGAAGAGGTGCAAAGTGGTCGAAGTGGTGGCGACGCGATTTTGAAATCAAATTAAACTTACTTTTTTATACTTTTTTCCAATAGTTATACATATTATAGAAGCATGTAATATTTTTAAAAAATTCCATAGTTTAAAATAACCTTGTTGTGGGACATTTTTAAAAAATTAAGATTACTACGCCTTGGCGACGTCTAGTCTGTGATCTCAGGCGTAATCTAAGGCTTGTTTAACTGTACTTGTAGGTATGCATACATTGATTATTACTGTATGTATGTGAGATTACAATATGCATTATTATTATATATGCATACTATTTAAAAATACACTAATATCTGATTCAAAAGTTTTAAAAATAATAAAATTTAAAAAAAAAAAAAAAACATGCATAAAAATCGTGGTTGATCATTCTGGAAAGTCTAGGAAAGTGTTAACTAAAACTGCTAAAACAAGACATTTTAGAAGCCATTTAATTAAAAGAAAAATTACAAACACTTACAGTAGTTATTTAGTTTCTTAAAAATGGAGAGTTGAACCCAAATTTATAAATAATGATGCTTTTTCAGCAGAAACTTTCACCACAGACACGCAGTGTGTATCCCAAAACAGCGACCATGAAACAAACGATGAACGTTTGCGCGCAACATGCCGCACACAGCTGTTTTTTTTTCTGTTTGGAACTGTCTGCTGCCCAAGGAGAATACATAGGGAGTGGGAAGAGAGGGGGCGTGGCAGAAGCCAGCTTGTGTTCGATCAGCTGTTTTTGTACGGTGATGCAAGATGTACACGGAGAGACAGTGTTGTCGGATCGATGCCTGGTCTCGAAATTAACCCGCGTTAGGATACGGCTTTCAGACAATTTGCTATTTTATGCCTTTATTTTGATCTTTATGATCTCTAAGTTCTACAAGCCTATTACTTGATTTATTTCTGATTTTTCAGTACTATTATTCTTTCATTTGTTACTAAATAAATTATATAAATTGATAAAATAAATTCCTCCCACACAACACGTCTTTTGAAGATTGGCGCGATTGCGAAGATGACCGGAAACGGGAAACGAAACTTCCGCTTCCGCAATATTCCCGCTAATATTACGTATAGTCCAATTTACATTATATTCCATCCGGAAGTAGCTGGAAGTGTAAGGTTTCTGGTCTTTAAATTCTATTCATATTTCAGATGAGTGTTACAATTTACAATTTCACACATATGACACATAGGTCGGTCAAACCACTTTGTAAAGTTTCAAAACTGAATTACAAACAGAAAAACACAAATTTGATACTTCCGGCTACTTCCGGATGTAATGTCAAATTAACTGTAGTGTAATCCCGTGAATGAGAGTTGATAGTTATAATACGAGATGCATATTAATGAATTATATTATTACGTAATCTACCTGGAGACCCAGGTTTGATGCCGATGTGTTGCAAGGATATTATTTTTTTAGTTATTATTTCATAAATATTTTCTATCGGTATAATGCTATTCAAGATTCAAGTATTCAAACGAAAATTTATAATTTATAAGTGTAAAAACAATTTTTAAAGTAGAGTGAGCGAAAAATTGACCGATGGTAAAGCTCATTCTCTTGCATGTAAAAAGTTACTTTGGAGCACCATAAATAAGCATCTGAAATCAGTTGAGACCGTCCTTCGTAAAAATTCTGAGCATTTGGGTCTAAAAGTCGATGACTTCGTCCATCTACTCCATGCTAACGCTCGAAAAACGTGGCTTCTTTTTTATTCGAACTTTAATTTCTTTCGCAATCTCCCGTAAAATGTGTTTAAAAAATATTCTAAGATAGAACATATTATGGTGAATCAGAAAGTGTCATAACTTTTATTAGCCCTTCATAAAAATTTTGAGAAAATTCTGATACAATACCAAAATCCGAGGAAAATTTTCATTTCAAATGTTGCGGTCTACGGGTTAACAGCTGACTGGATCAACAACACTATATAACTTCAGCAGATGCTCGTATTGCGCAACTTGCATAAATTTCTACTGCGCAGCTTTTGAGGAGCCGACGTAACTTTTTCGTATGCACATATATAGTGCGTGACGTCATTCCCGTCATGCACTGCGCACTCAACTCGCTGACTCTACTTTAATTTATTTTTATTATTTTCTTTATCATGCGTGGATTAGTTATTAATTAAAAATAATTTTTATAATGAAATAATGGTTGAATGAAAACACCGAGTGAAACGAAGCATTAAAAAATAATTAAAAAGTTCTCCGTCCCGACTGGGATTCGAACCCACGTCGCTGAGCGATATCAGATTTGAAGTCGAGCGCTTTTCCAATCGAGCCATGCCCAAGGTTAGAGTGGGGAGAAGAGATTTCAGTATATGACTTGTAAGTTTTGTTTAAATCAAAATGGCGGTCTCCATATTTCACATGTCACTGCAATATGTTTTGAATTATTATAACAACAAACACAAACTGATTACAAAATGATTATAAAAAATATGAAAAAAATTGTGCGATAACTCATAACTTCTGAATGTTTGTATTTATTCCATAAAATAATAAAGTTCGTGTAAGACCAATCTTGATGCAAGTAAATTTCGAGACCAGGGACACCATGGTGGCCACCAGATGGCAGTACTTGCAAAGAAAAGATTCGAGCTTCATAAAAATTTCTTTGGAGTGGTTGTTTCTGCAAATTGTTTGAACTTTGTTGAACACAGGTTTGAATCGCTGATTAGCATTGATGGACAGGTAAGATGGTCCTCCCTATCTATCCTCCTTGCTGCTGCCACTTCGGTCGTGGTAGCATTAAAGATACTTCGGTTTATTTTCATTGGCTAACAAACGATGACGTCATAAACCGAAGTGGCTGCATTAAAGATACGTCGGTTGATTTTTCGAAGTGTAACATATGATTCATGACGTCACTAATGTAACAAAAAAATATAAATGAACCCGCGAGACTGTTAAAAATCGTACTTGGCGTGTTGTACGCTTTTATAAAAGATTAGTAATATTAAAAAATTGCATAAGCATAATAGTAGCAGGTATATGGTCCCTGTGTCTGTTGGTGAAAGTATTTATAATATAATATATGATGTATTATATTATTATGTATATAAACAATTAATGCTGCAGGGCGCAGGGCCCGGCACTTACAATATTAATTATTATAATATGTTATTTAAAAAATACGTTATAAAATTATGATAAAATATAGCTAGAAAAAAAATGTACACATGCAAAATTAATAAATTTCAAATAACTTTAATAATTAAGTGGTACAAAATTTACATAATTTTAGAAATATAATTAAATTAATTATATTATATATATTAATTATGATGAGTTATAACACTTTTATAAGAGTTATAAGTTATAGCAAAATCGTTGCTAATATTTTTCTTTAGTAGAATATAAAAAAATAAATAAATAAAATGTTTATAATAAACAATTGTTTCCTCAAAATATAAACCGCGGTTAGCACCAGCTTCGGCCAGCTTATTATATTATTTCAATGACCAATGACACCGCGCGGATTTCTATGTTAAATTAAAGTGATTCAAAAATTGTATTCGATTATATGTGCACCAAATTTCTACTTACGTAGGGGTTATTAATTGGCCTTAATTCTTAAAACATTAGGTGTTAATTCCAAAATCAGAATTACTGATTACTTAATTTGCCATATTTTTATTATTAGCACGTATTAAAATAAAATTTACACTGAATCATTAAATAGGTACTACGTGTATAGGGCAAAGTTCTTGATGATTCCATAAAAGGGGCGAACTTTATATTATGGGCCTGGGGGTAAACTTTCAGATTGGACCCCCTTGGCGGTGGCCGCAGCGTTCCGTTTAAAGGGTGGAGGCAGAAACCTTGCCGGAGGCGCGATTTTTTTTTTTTTTTATTCAACTTCTTTTTTACTTAACGACAATAATTAGCAGTAAAAGTAAAATAAATAACCATCCTTTTTCCATTTTTTTTTTAATTGTCATAAAAAACATATTTTTTGTGCTGCATGGAACCGAATATCTAAAAAAAAAAAAAAAAAAAAAAACATCCATTTACAGAGGTTCTCCAGAAAAAATTCAAAGTCCGACAACAGGCTCTGAGAGAATGAATCGTTTTATACGTTTCACAATGTATTTGGGGTTTAACTTAATTAACTTAACAAAACCACTCGATTTACTCAAAAAAAATTCGTAGATTTGTGTTACGAAATATATTTATATATAGCAGTCATGGCATATTCCCTGTCATGAGCTTTAACCAAAAAACGTCTAAAATAATTTTATTACGAAACCAATTTCCAGCAAGAAAATTAAAAATATATGTTTAATGTTAAATCCCATATAAGATTATTTATTTCTTGAGCAGGAAACTGGTTTCGTAATAAAAATATTTCAGATGTTTTTTTGGTTACATTAAGTTCGGGCTATGTATATAAAACGTTGTAGAGCTATATTTTTTTCGTACCATCAAAAATCCACAAACTTTCTGTATGACGGACTGTAGCAAATCTCTGTAATTTAAAAAGTAGAAAAATAAAATCAAGCAAAATGCAAATGGGGCAAATAAAAGTTACACCGTTCAGCAATTAAATCTACGGAAAAATTGTTCATTTTTTTAATTAATCAATTTTTAAATAATCGAGATCGAGATGCTGTTGAAACTATTATAAATATATAATAGCTGCTGCTATGGTCCCTCTTTTCCCTGTTTGGCCAGTCTACTGTTTAACTATGCTACACTCCTCGGTCCCCTAGCTTCTATGCAAATATATATAATATACTATAGTTATGTTGTTACCTGCTCCTTTTTAGTTCTGTATTATGTCCCATAATTATATTAATTTTTTTACGATCGGGTTGATTTGCTACGTGATTTCTAAAAGAAATGATACGAAAGAAAAAAAAAAACGATACAACGTTCTATGGTCCCAGCCGTCCCAGCTTAATTTTGAAACTTATAAAAAAACAAAAAATATGATCTAATTTTTAATTTTAATTACTCAAGGAAATTAAGACATCATTGCAATAGCAGTCTTTATGCGCCTGCATGTGTGCTATGCCAAGGGGCTTCGTTCGGCCTTACTGTTGTGGTTATACGCCCCTTTTGCAAATTGGCCACCTCGGTAAGCCCTTGGGTCCGGGGCAGTGCCCTCTCTGCCATCCTGGTAGTTACGCCTCTGATCCTGTGATCCATAAATTACGCACACGGAAAAAGAGATAGACGGTCTCCAAGCTGAAAGAGTTGCCTATCTTACAGGCGCATAGTAAGAAGAACTCCAATTTTGACTCCGATCCTAGCTTATTTATTATATTTATTATAATATATTTATACAGTCTTTGCATTGCTTGTAGGGAGGGGGGGGGGAAACGATATACCAAGATTCAAGAATTATTTTGCGAGTCATGTTTATAATCAGAATGAATGAATGATTGACAAAAATTAAGATATTTATTTTGTCCCGGGCCCATGCAGTTAGTTTGAGGATAGGCATCAGTATATTTTATATAGCATGCAAAACATGACTTTATGGCGTACGTATTAAGTATATAACTTTTATGTTTAAGGACTGTCGCTACGTAGCCGGCCACCAGAGGCGCAACGTTTGCGTTTCGAAAAATACTGATTGGAAGAATTTTGTTCCAACATTTTTACAAAACTTTAAAGGATATTTAATTTTTAATTGTATAATATTAATTATATATATATTCTCTGATGAACAAGTTAATATGGATACTGTACAGCAATGTTTTAAGGACTTTACAAGTAAGAAAATTACACACTATATTTCCCCACTTTGTCACAAGCCCTCTTGCTGAATTTTTTTCTCCTCGGATGTACTGTGCATTGTCCCATTGTTCGGGACTGCACCTAGCTTGCTCGCCAGCAAGCAGCGAGGCAAGTGAGGATGGTCAGCTTGAGCTTTACCAGCGGTAAGCGGACCAAATACCCCCGGACGAAATACCCCCGGACCAAATATCCCCGCCCAGACCGGACGAAATACCCCCGGACGAAATATTCCCGGACGAAATATCCCCGGACGAAATACTCCCGGACGAAATACCCCCGGACGAAATACCCCCTTGTAAGTGGAGAGGGGCGGGTGACCGACGCGGGAGGGGAAGTTGACTTTATTTATAAAGTCTGTTTTTCTGTCGTTTGTCTGACGTCACGCGCGTCGTATTAAAGAAGGAAGTTAGTAACGCCATTTTTTCACAACAAATATAATATATATTATGTAATATTCAAAATATATTTATAGTTAATGCCGTATCAAGATCTCAAATTGCGTCTTTAATTTTATTATACCAACACATACTCAAAATTGTGCCGCAAACAAACGATTTTTGTATATGCTATGCTTAATTTGATTGTGCGGCAATTATAAATTGTCTCAGCATTTTGCAGCAAGATTTTGAAGGTTTTTAAACGATTTTAGATTTTTAAACCTAGGTGTGCCCCTAGCGATTTGAGCAAAGCCCGAAATGAACAAATATTTCGGGCTTTGCTCATTTAAATTTGAACATTTCTAGAAGTGCTCAAATCGAAAAAAGCAATCCACGACGAGAAGTTTTATATCGGGCTTTGCTCATTTAAATTTGATCATTTCTAGAAGTGCTCAAATTTATAAAGTCTGTTTTTCTGTCGTTTGTCTGATGTCACGCGCGTCGTATTAAAGAAGGAAGTTAGTTATAACTTTAGGCCAACACATCATGCATTAATTTATCATATCATTCATATCGAATTAAAATTAATGTGTAATATATTTTGATACGATACATTTTATGCATGTTAATTATTAGTCTTTATTGCATTTTTTTTAGATTTTTTTTAAGCTAAAAATTTTCAAAATCGTCCCTATATAATTTTTTAACTTAAAAAAAATATAAGTAAATTTTTTTTATGTAATTTTTTAATTCTGATTCGATTGGGATAGGTCTAAAAATGCAATATTTTTTATTGTTTCTGGTCCCCTGGTGCTATAGGTGCCGTGAACACTTAACGTAGCGCATGTGTACCCCTCCTGAAGAAACTTAATTTACTTAAAGTTGTTCTATTTATTTCCTTATTTATTCCTTCCTTTTCTATATTTATATAATTTGGCACCAAAGCCCGAATTCAATGCGCACATCTAGGTGTGCCCCTAGCGATTTGAGCAAAGCCCGAAATTAACAAATATTTTGGGCTTTTTGCTCATACAAATTTGAACATTTCTAGAAGTGCTCAAATCGAAAAAAGCAAACCCCGACGAGAAGTTTTATTTCGGGCTTAAATTTATTCAATTAAATTTGACCATTTCTAGAAGTGCTCAAATCGGAAAAAGCAAACCCCGACGAGAAGTTTCATTTCGGGGTTTGCTCATTTAAATTTGATCATTTCTAGAAGTGCTCAACTCGAAAAATACAAACCCTGACGAGAAGTTTTATTTCGGGCTTAATTTGCTCACTGTTTTGATAATTTCTAGGAGTGCTCAAAGCAAAGTGAAAAATAATAATTGGAAATTGTGCCGTATTAATAATTTGTAATAAATAATTAAAGCAATAAAATATTTTGAATTTAATAATATTTTAATTACATACATCACTTTTTTAATTAAGTAAAGAAATACAAATTTAGCATTAGCGTGTATATTATTTTTTTATTAAAATATTTCTTTCTGTTTTATTCAAGTCATACTGAAAAATACGATTTTGTCACATTTTTTATATTAATATTGTATGTTAGTTAATTTAAATAAATTTTTTACAGCTGATATATTATAAAATCATTTTAACTTCATTTACAGAACTTGCTAAGGAGCAAAGAGCTCCTCAAGATAGTACCAAACCTACTAATTTAAAATTAATAAATAAATAAATAAATAAATAAATAAATAAATAAATAAATAAATAAATAAATAAATAAATAAATAAATAAATAAATAAATAAATAAATAAATAAATAAATAAATAAATAAATAAATAAATATTACCTGATCTTATTATTACCTGAATTTGACTTATTTTTGCAGGGATTACTATCATGGCATTTTAAATTTCATCTAAATTTTTTCTTTGCACAACATATATGTTTTAGATTGACAACCTTTCTTGTAGTTGCAAAACACAAAACTTTGCTTTGAATTTGCTAATGCTGCTGCTGATTTGAGACACCCTTTTCTTTGTCATGAGTGCATGGTACGTCGTCTGAACTTAGAAATTGTTCATCTGCAACCTGGAATTCATTGCTAGATTATATAAATTGTAATCATACCCTTTAATTATAAAAAAAATAAAAGTGTCTCTCAGTGTGAAAAAATCGTGTTAATTTCTTTCAATATGACTTGAATAATACAGAAAGAAATGTTTTAATAAAAAAAAAATACTTTACACGCTATTAATGTTAAATTTGTATTTTTATCAATAAATTAAAAAAGTGATATATAATTAAAATATTATTAAATTTACATTATTTTATTATTTATTGCTATATAATACGGCACAATTTCCAAATATTATTTTTCATTTTGCTTTGAGCACTTCTAGAAATGATCAAAACAGTGAGCAAAGCCCGAAATAAAAATTCTCGTCGGGGTTGCTTTTTTCGAGTTGGGCACTTTTAGAAATGAGCAAATTTAAATGAGCAAACCCCGAAATAAAACTTCTCGTCGGGGTTCGCTTTTTCCGATTTTAGCACTTCTAGAAATGATCAAATTTAAATGAGCAAAGCCCGATATAAAACTTCTCGTCGTGGATTGCTTTTTTCGATTTGAGCTCTTCTAGAAATGTTCAAATTTAAATGAGCGAAGCCCGAAATATTTGTTAATTTCGGGCTTTGCTCAAATCGCTAGGGGCACACCTAGGTTTAAAAACCTAAAATCGTTTAAAAACCTTCAAAATCTTGCTGCAAAACGCTGAGACAATTTATAATTGCCGCACAATCAAATTAAGCATAGCATATACAAAAATCGTTTGTTTGCGGCACAATTTTGAGTATGTGTTGGTATAATAAAATTAAAGACGCAATTTGAGATCTTGATACGGCATTAACTATAAATATACTTTGAATATTACATAATATATATTATATTTGTTGTGAAAAATGGCGTTACTAACTTCCTTCTTTAATACGACGCGCGTGACGTCAGACAAACGACAGAAAAACAGACTTTATAAATAAAGTCAACTTCCCCTCCCGCGTCGGTCACCCGCCCCTCTCCACTTACAAGGGGGTATTTCGTCCGGGGGTATTTCGTCCGGGGATATTTCGTCCGGGAGTATTTCGTCCGGGAGTATTTCGTCCGGGGGTATTTCGTCCGGTCCGGGCGGGGATATTTGGTCCGGGGGTATTTCGTCCGGGGGTATTTGGTCCGTGATTCTTACCAGCAGCAGGGAGGGCGCCGAGACGGCTTACTGTCGTCGCCAAAAGTCGGGACACCTGGACTTTGCAATTTTACTGTGCACTACAGAAAAATCGCAAAAATTAGAAAAAAATATTGCATTAAACCGGCAAGCCTCCCACGAGAAAATAAATGCGAATAAATTGTGAATACGAGTGAAAAATTCACACATTTTCCCACATGTTGAAGCCGATTGACGACTCTCTCATGCAGATTGATGCGTCATTCACGCATTTTAACAAATTTTTAATAATTTAACAAAATAAGTGTATTTCAAGCAATTTCGCCCATCCATATTGACATATACTGATTAATATTCACATAGTTGACTAGAGCAACTCCACGCATTTTCACATAAATTGACGTATTTTTAATTTAGTATCAACTTCACCTCTATTGATGCAAATTGAGTTGATTCCACTCGCCCATTTTCATGAATTTTCACGCAGTTTCATCCAATTATGATCCAACATTTTTTATAAAGTCAGTTCATGTATACTGACGCACTTTCAGCCAGTTTGATGCAAAGTACGTTCACTCACTTTGAAACTTTTTCATGCACATTCACCCATTTGTCAACCAATTTTTTTCATAAAGTCCCCTCATGCAAATTGACACATTTTGACATATTTTGACGCATTTTCACCAATTTGCTGACCATTTTTTTTCAGAAAGTCCCCTCATGCAAATTGGCACATTTTGACATATTTTGACGCATTTTCACCAATTTGTTCACCAATTTTTTTTCATAAAGTCCCCTCATGCAAATTGACACATTTTGACATATTTTGACGCATTTTCACCAATTTGCTGACCATTATTTTTCATAAAGTCCCCTCATGCAAATTGGCACATTTTGACATATTTTGACGCATTTTCACCAATTTGTTGACCATTTTTTTTTATAAAGTCCCCTCATGCAAATTGACACATTTTGACATATTTTGACGCATTTTCACCCATTTGTTGACCATTTTTTTTTAGTAAAGACCCCTAATGTTTTTTCACGCATTTTCACACATTTTCACGCATTTTCACACATTTTCACGCACTTTGAACTATTTGTTCAACAATTTTTTTTAACAACATCCTTTAGTGCATATTAATGTATTTTAACATATTTTCAGCATCTCTCAGTAGGAAATTTGACGTACCATGACCAGCAAGTGACGTCATGGAACAAGGCGTGAAAAAATGTTATTCATGTGAGGGGACTTAGGAAAAAAATTAGTCAACAAATGGTCGAAGTGCGTAAAAATGTGTGAAAATGCGTGAAAATACATTAGTGGTCTTTATTAAAAAAAAAAGGTCAACAAATGGGTGAAAGTGCGTGAAAAAGTGTGAAAATGCGTGGATATGCATGAAGGGACTTAATGAAAAATGTTGGTCGACAAATGGGTGAAAGTGCGTGGAAAAGTGTGAAAATGCGTGAATATGCATGAGGGGACTTCATGAAAAAAATGTTCTACAAATCTGGTCACATGACCGGAAGTCATGTGACTTGGCGGTTGGTAGTAACACAAGATGGCTGACGCAGAGAGGTTATAGAAAGCTCCTCGTGTGTGTATGGTGATTTATGAGGTGTTTAAGTGAAGTTTTACTTATTCCTGAACATTAAATAGTTAATTACAATGAAGTTAGGTTACCATTCGTTTGTCCAGTGTTAATATTTGCCATTTTTTTGCACTTTTTATGATGTAAAAAGAGAAAATTTAATGTTGCATTTTTGCCGGTCGAGTTTTCAAAATGTCAGATTTAATTGGAGTCGCATAAAATATCGAAGATTAAGCCACGACGAGAAGTTCTATCAGATAAGTAAAAACAGTTCTTATTAATTTATTTAATTATGACGAAGTATAAAAATAGTTCCTTTAATAGTTAAATTATTCAAAAGGAATCATTAATTATAAAAAGTAGTGAAAACCTTATACTGCTATATATAGTCAGCCTAGTAAGTTTTTTTTTTATAAAAGCCTCTCATTTTATACTAGCTGTATATCTGTATACCGGCCTATATTTCTGTTTGTAAAAGTTATTGTTTTTATTTTGCTTTCGATGTTTGACAAATGAGAACAATCTTTATTACTGTACGTAAAAATTTGCGCGCGTTTCTTTGTGGATTTTTCGTACATTTCAGGTATCCATGGGGACTGAGGCCATGGGACTGCATTCACTTCCAATGGTTTGGTGAGCTAGCCTGCGACGAAAAATGCATGAGACCATGTGTAAAAATTTGGTAAATGATGGTGTGAAAATTCGTGGGAATGAATGAATTTTGCATGTTTAGACTTTGTGAAAAAATTACTTGTTAAATGTATGAAATTTCGTGAAAAGGTTTGAAAAATATTAAATTTGAATGACTGGAATTTGTAAAATAATATGGTTGATAAAAGCGTGAAAGTTCATGAAAAAGCGTCAAAATGAGTGAATTTGAAGGACTGAACTTTGTAAAAAATAATGGTTGATAAAAGTGTGAAAGTTCATGAAAAAGCGTCAAAATGAGTGAATTTGAATGACTGGACATTGTAAAAAATTATGGTTGATAAAAGCGTGAAAGTTCGTGAAAAAGCGTCAAAATGAGTGAATTTGAATGACTGGACTTTGTAAAAAAATTATGGTTGATAAAAGCGTGAAAGTTCCTGAAAAAGCGTCAAAATGAGTGAATTTGAATGAATGGACTTAAGGAAAAAAATTAATCAATGAAAGTGTGAAAGTTCACGAAAAGGCGTCAAAATGTGCGAGCCAGTATACCTGAAAGTGTGTGAATTCGAGCGAAGTATTTTGGTGGCAGGCATTTACGTCAATATTTGTTAATATTAATCAAATTACATGAAAATGTGCCAATATATGATATCAAATTCACTCGCGCATATTGACTCAGAAAAGGGGCGAAATTTAGGTGAATTGGAGTCAATATGCGCGAGCCAATATACCTGAAAGTGCATGAAGTCGAGCGAAGTATTTCGGCAGGCATTTACGTCAATACTAATCAAAATACGTGAAAATGCGTCAATATAAAGTACCAAACATCGCCAAAGTGCATCAATACACGTTAATTCACTTGCGCATATTGACTCTAAAAAGGGGCGAAATTTAGGTGAATTGGAGTCAATATGTGCGAGCCAATATACCTGAAAGTGCGTGAAGTCGAGCGAAGTATTTCGGCAGGCATTCACGTCAATACTCGTCAATATTCATCAATATACGTGAAAATGCGTCAATATAAAGTACCAAACATCGCCAAAGTGCATCAATACACGTTAATTCGCTCGCGCATATTGACTCCAAAAAGGGGCGAAATTTAGGTTAATTGGAGTCAATATGTGCGAGTGAATTTGTTGTGAGCTTTCACTCTTATTTTCTCGTGGGCTCCTCTATAACTTAAAAAATATAACGGGCCGATTAATTGCAAAGCTAATTTGTTATAATTAAGGATAATTTGTTATAATTATAATTGTGTGTGGTTCTCCAGGCTTTGGACATCGCTTTGGTCCATTGAGAAAAAGTAAAGGTGTCCGTCCTGACTGAGGTTTTCCACGGTTCCCTCAGTCTCACCTCAGCGAATGCTGGGACGCGTTAGCATGCAGGCCGTGGCCACTATCCGTTCCCTACCTTATATCCCTAACCCAGTACCCCGCCGCGAGCTGTAAGCTCTTAGGGGTGTATCCTTGTAAAAAAAAAAAATTATTAATATATATATAAAGATAATCAGGCGCGGATCCAGAAACAAATTATTATCAAATTATTTTTATTTCAAGCATATGATTAGATATGATGAGCCACATAAAGCGAAACAGCATTATGAATGATAGTAAATTTTAATATATAAAATTACGTAATTATTAGGATTATTACTTATAGATTCGAGTTAGATTCATTATATATAACAAAAGGAATTAAAAAATACAATAATATATTTTATTTTTTTATCGAAAAAAAAAAGTTTCGATGCTTTTTACTATCCTAAAAATCATAATATAATTTCTTTCAAAATATAATACATCTTTGTTTATTTACCGTTACTCTCCCTTCTATTCAATTTAAAATACAATGGAATGTTGAGGCGCACTCGCAACGGTAGAGCAGGAGCATTCATCACGGCACGGCTGCCCTTCATATTTCTTTCTTTGCCTTGAGCTTTTGCTCTCTGAGTTACAGGGGCATTTTTTTAACTGCAATAACTTATCATATAATTATTGTATTCACAAATTAATCAGACTAGGAAATAGATAAACATAATTATAATGACTGTTGCTCATTTAAAAACGGTTAATCTTATTATTTCCTTTGAAATGTTGGAATTAAAATCACCCAATCTCGGACATCATTTACTAAAGACTGGTAGTGACATCTCTTTTCATTCCACTTGCATATTTTCATAGCGACAGACCTTAATGGCAAAATAGACTCGCTTAATCTCAATAAAAAATTAACGAAAACAACAGTCTTAAGGACTGTCGCTACGTAGCCGGCCACCAGAGGCGCAACGTTTGCGTTTCGAAAAATACTGATTGGAAGAATTTTGTTCCAACATTTTTACAAAACTTTAAAGGATATTTAATTTTTAATTGTATAATATTAATTATATATATATTCTCTGATGAACAAGTTAATATGGATACTTTACAGCAATGTTTTAAGGACTTTACAAGTAAGAAAATTACACACTATATTTCCCCACTTTGTCACAAGCCCTCTTGCTGAATTTTTTTCTCCTCGGATGTACTGTGCATTGTCCCATTGTTCGGGACTGCACCTAGCTTGCTCGCCAGCAAGCAGCGAGGCAAGTGAGGATGGTCAGCTTGAGCTTTACCAGCAGCAGGGAGGGCGCCGAGGCGGCTTAGGTTCTGCGGGCTCGCGCACGGATCTGCACGGGCGGGCCCGTGGGCCGTGCAGACCTATGGGCCGTGCTCATGCAGCTCAGCATTGGTAGTCTGCACACGGAAATTGATGGCTCCTACAAGGCCTAGCTCTAGCTATTAAATTCCTCCAATAAAAAAAAAAAAAAAAAAAACATTATAATTATATATATATGTATCGATTTTTTTTTATTGAGAGAAAAATTAATTAATTATTATAATTATTATTAATTATTGGACCGTAATTATATAAAATTATAATATTTATTATAACATTTATAATATAGTTATAATATTATATAACTATATATATATAGTATTATATGTATAGTTATATGTATTTATATAATACATATCTACAAAAATATAAAATATATATAAATATAAATAAATATAAATAAATAAATATTTATATTTATTATTTTTTTTTTAATAATAATATTATTGGCTCAGTGCATTGACCGGTTCTCGTTAGATCACCGAAGTCAAGCTACGTCGAGCGTGGTTAGTACTTGGATGGGTGACCGTTTCAAGTAAAAAATACGCTGCTCCCTCCCTGGGGTAAATTCGTCTCGCTTTCCACCCGGTGCAGTGATGCACTTGTGTGTGGTTCCCCAGGCTTTGGACATCGCTTTGGTCCATTGAGAAAAAGTAAAGGTGTCCGTCCTGACTGAGGTTTTCCACGGTTCCCTCAGTCTCACCTCAGCGAATGCTGGGACGCGTAAGCATGCAGGCCGTGGCCACTATCCGTTCCCTACCTTATATCCCTATGTACCCAGTACCCCGCCGCGAGCTGTAAGCTCTAAGGGGTGTATCCTTGTAAAAAAAAAAAAATTATTAATATATGTATATAAATATAATCAGGCGCGGATCCAGAAACAAATTATTATCAAATTATTTTTATTTCAAGCATATGATTAGATATGATGAGCCACATAAAGCGAAACAGCATTATGAATGATAGTAAATTTTAATATATAAAATTACGTAATTATTATGATTATTACTTAGATTCGAGTTAGATTCATTATATATAACAAAAGGAATTAAAAAATACAATAATATATTTTATTTTTTTATCGAAAAAAAAAAAGTTTCGATGCTTACTATCCTAAAAATCATAATATTAATTCTTTCAAAATAATACATATTTGTTTATTTACCGTTACTCTCCGTTCTATTCAATTTAAAATACAGTGGAATGTTGAGGCGCACTCGCAACGGTAGAGAAGGAGCATTCATCACGGCACGGCTGCCCTTCATATTTCTTTCTTTGCCTTGAGCTTTTGCTCTCTGAGTTATAGGGGCATTTTTTTAACTGCAATAACTTAACATATAATTATTGTATTCACAAATTAATCAGACTAGGAAATAGATAAACATAATTATAATGACTGTTGCTCATTTAAAAACGGTTAATCTTATTATTTCCTTTGAAATGTTGGAATTAAAATCACCCAATCTCGGACATCATTTACTAAAGACTGGTAGTGACATCTCTTTTCATTCCACTTGCATATTTTCATAGCGACAGACCTTAATTTGTTATATATTATAATTCTTTTTTGATTAGTACATGCTATGGCATGAATGAACAAAAAGTGTTTAAAATATTTTATGTAAAACTTTTATAAAATTTGCTATTATACAGTTTGTACTTTGGGCATAGAAAAATGGCTATTTATTAGACACAATTCTGCTCCTTTTTTAATCACGTTGGAGTCAATCGGCTTTCGCTTATTTCTTAGGGGGCTTGGCCGTCATTGCTCATTTATATCAAGAGGCAGAAATAATAAGTTAATTTTTTAGAAAATAAAAAAGGAACTATTCTGTAAACTATCTTTGTGTTCACTAAATAATTTATATAAAAAAGAATTATGATATATATAGCTTGCCGGGTCGGCCTATTTAGCATGAGCAGCTGTGACACCCAAGCACCCCCTTAGATTTTGCCTAACAAATCAAGTGTCTTCAGGAAGGCCTAAGAATGACTTGGAGGAAATATTTTAATTTCTAAAAAATTGACTTATTCCTGCCTCTTGATATAAATGAGCAATGACGGCCAAGCCCCCTAAGAAAGCGAAAGCCGATTGACTCCAACGTGATTAACAAAGGAGCAGAATTATGTCTAATAAATAGCCATTTTTCTATGCCCAAAGTACAAACTGTATAATAGCAAATTGTATAAAAGTTTTATATAAAATATTTTAAGCACTTTTTGTTCATTCATAATGCCATAGCATGTACTATTCAAAACAGAATTATAATATATAACAAATTAAGATTGTTAATATTTTCGTTATTTTTTTATTGAGTCGATTAAGTGAGTCTATTTTGCCATTAAACATAAAAGTTATATAGTTAAGGTAGAAATAACGCCGGTCAGCTGTTCAACGTAGGTCCCTTTGATTAACATGTAAACCTTAGCAAATTCACAAAAATTCTGAAATTTTCTTGAGAGGCAGTTATTAGTGCCCAAAAGCCATAGAAAAAATTTCAAGACAATTTAACGAGCTGATTTTTTTTAATTATTTATTTTTTTAATTTACAGCATATAGGACAGGACTTTCCCATGGAGAGACAAATTAAAAAATTAATTAAAAGAATTGGCTCGTTAAATTGTTTTGAAACTTTTTCTATATATGGCTTTCAGGCACTAATATATGTCTCTCAAAAAAAATTGCAGAATTTTTGTAAATTTGCTAAGGTTTACCTGTTAATCAAAGGGACCTACGTCGAACAGCTGACTGGCGTTATCTCTACCTTATACGTACGCCGTAAAGTCATGTTTTGCATGCTATATAAAATATACTGATGCCTATCCTCAAACTAACTGCATGGGCCCGGGACAAAATAAATATCTTAATTTTTGTCGATCATTCATTCATTCTGATTATAAACATGACTCGCAAAATAATTCTTGAATCTTGGTATATCGTTTCCCCCCCCCCCCCTCCCTACAAGCAATGCAAAGACTGTATAAATATATTATAATAAATATAATAAATAAGCTAGGATCGGAGTCAAAATTGGAGTTCTTCTTACTATGCACCTGTAAGATAGGCAACTCTTTCAGCTTGGAGACCGTCTATCTCTTTTTCCGTGTGCGTAATTTATGGATCAGAGGCGTAACTACCAGGATGGCAGAGAGGGCACTGCCCCGGACCCAAGGGCTTACCGAGGTGGCCAATTTGCAAAAGGGGCGTATAACCACAACAGTAAGGCCGAACGAAGCCCCTTGGCATAGCACACATGCAGGCGCATAAAGACTGCTATTGCAATGATGCCTTAATTTCCTTGAGTATTTAAAATTAATTAAAATTAAAAATTAGATTATATTTTTTGATTTTATAAGTTTCAAAACTAGAACGTTGTAACGTTTTTTTTTCTTTTTTTTTTTTCGTATCAGATCTTTTAGAAATCAAGTAGCAAGCAAATCAACCCGATCGTAAAAAATTGATATAATTAAGGGATATATATAATACAGAACTAAAGGAGCAAGTAACAACGTAACTAAAGTGTATTTGCAGAATGCAGAAGCTAGGGGACCGAGGAGGGTAGGCCCTGGGTAGCATAGTTAAACAGTAGACTGGCCAAACAGGGAAAAGAGGGACCATAGCAGCAGCTATTATATATTTATAATAGTTTCAACAGCATCTCGATCTCGATTATTTAAAAATTGATTAATTAAAAAAATGAACAATTTTTCCGTAGATTTAATTGCTGCATGAACTAGGTGTAACTTATTTGCCCCATTTGCATCTTGCTTCATTTTATTTTTCTACACTTTATAGTTAAGTAAAATTACAGAGATTTATTTTGTTACAATCCGTCATACAGAAAGTTTATGGATTTTTGATGGTACGAAAAAAAATATAGCTCTACAACGTTCTATATAATACATGGCCCGAACTTAATGTGCTCTGGTTCCCCAGGCTTTGGACATCACTTTGATCCATTGAGAAAAAGTAGAGGTGTCCGTCCTGACTAAGGTTTTCCACGGTTCCCTCAGTCTCACCTCAGCGAATGCTGGAACGCGTAACAGGCCGTGGCCATCATCCGTTCCCTACCTTATCCCTATACCCATTTCCCCGCCGCGAGCTGTAAGCTCTTAGGAGTGTATCCTTGAAAAAAAAAATATATATATCTGAAATATTTTTATTACGAAACCAGTTTCCTGCTCAAGAAATAAATAATCTTATATGGGATTTAACATTAAATTTTTTTTTTTAATTTTCTTGCTGGAAATTGGTTTCGTAATAAAATTATTTTAGACGTTCTTTGATTAAAGCTCATGTCAGGGGATATGACTGCTAATACTGCTGTAACCTCCTATATTAATAATGTTCCGAGTGAGATCGGTGACTCTGCAGATAAACGTGCAGACTCTGCATTCAGCCAACCTGGCAGTGCAGAAGTGTAATATGCAAGTAATCATTCCTACGCCAGCCACGAGCGCGCGAGCGTCTCGTGCGTCTGCCGCTAGGCAGGCGCGGTTGCCTGTATGTAATAGAAGTTTAATAAATAATTTTAGGGTAATCGCGTGTATGAGTTAATCTAACCCCAGTTTATTGAGTAGCTATGGTTTCAGAGAAAAGCTCTGTTACATTGGTGTCGAGAAGTGGGATGCCATATCTTCAAATGGCATTCGAACATTTTAATTAAAGCTACTATATAAAGTGGGCATTTTAATGGCTTAAAAAAGTGCGCGTAAAAATAAGTCGGTAGAATTAACAAGAATTTATTACAATTTTTTTACTGATCTTCGGGGCAACGTTGTTTTAATCACAGTACTCCAGACGACGGAAAAGTGCAGTATTTGTAAAGGAGAGAGACATATATGATCAACGTGGAAAAATTTAAAGTAAGAAATCATCAATACCGTGGTTCAGCGTTCATCATGAAGATTCGAAGGCCGCATCAATTCAACTTCATGCAACAGTTAGGTTCGTCGCAGAAGACATCCCCCATCGAGAGGGCTTGCGGACCACGTCGTTGTCCAAGATGTATCTTCGACTCCAGGAGGAGTGCGGTGCCATGATCGAGGACCATTCAGAGCTTCGTCGTGTACAACCGGTCCATGTAGTCGTCCGACCACGTCAAAGAGAGTGAAAAGTGGTAAGTTTGACCCACATTTATTATAATTTGTTTTAATGTAAGTGCGGCACATTGAGTTTACTGTAATTTTCGTTCAAATAATTAATAAATAATGAAAATGCAAAGTTTTTTTTCCCATTTAGTGGGATTGTATTTGTTGATTGCAATAATTGTGAGGCAAAATAAATTATAACATTTAAAAATAAATGTGAACGTTCATTGAAAATATACAGCAAATAAGACGATGTTTAGAACGAAGCACAAGTTTTAATAGTGGATTTAAAGTGCATTTTTCTCATGAGAGTTTAATTTATACTGGCTTGGAGATTTTAAAAGGCTAAATAAATAATGCATATGAGTATACTAGTATTACATGCAATAATATTTTTCGTATCATGTGGTGTTTGTCGCTCGTGAAGTAAATTGTAAACAATGATGTTTATAATCAATGAGGGAACAAGTAGTGTTTTTCTTAAAGCTGAAATTTGCGTATCAGCTGGGATATTAAATTTCAAAGGAGTACACACATAAAAAATGTAATTAAATTGCTGATAATGTACATTAAAAATGTTTTGTTTTTTACCAGCATAATGGTAAAATAATTTTAACATGCCAAATCCTTTATTCATGTTTTCTTTTCTTGTTTTATATTTAAAATAAAGAAAAAGAGAGTTAGTAAAATGCAACACATTATTTTTTTAAACTAAAATGTTTCATGTCAGCGTGGAGGAAAAATCTGTGAAATTATTTTGAGCTAACTAATTGAGCTGTTGAAATTGTGGCTGTAGAATGTCAGAACTTGGTATTTAATGAAGTTTTTTTTAATAGAAGGAGTACTTGTACCGCTAGCTGTAGGTATATATATCCTGCAAAGGTTACTGTATGGATCTCTAAACAGACTGAGTTTAATTCGAGTTTTTGATTTTAAGCAGTTGATAAAACGTTGGTTTTTAAGTTATTTATATGCTTGTTTAAAAAGATGTACAGTTTCAAGCATTATTTTTATTTTAATTGAGATAAAATTATGTAGTTCTTTTTGTGGTACAATTCTGTGATAATTATTATCAGTTTTTATTATTATTTTCATGAAGTAAATATTTCTCTCATATTTTAATTTAAAATGTTCAATAATGCTACAATATTTCTTGTTTATTTTACTTAATTATTTTTAATGCTATAAGAATACGAGCCACATGCAGTCATGTATGTTTTTACACTAGTTGAAAGTTTTATCACAACTTTTTAGTAACAAATCGGTAACTGTAATAAGAGGGAACTATTCAGTTAAATTTTGAAAAAGCAACTCAATTAATGGGTAAAAGTGAAATAAGCACATAGAGACACGCATATTATGTGTAGCATGCCGGAGCAGTGTAATTGTATGCTATTGTGAAATATGACCGCGCAACATACCACGTCAGGTAGAGCGTGAGGCAAGCCAGTGCGGGTTTTTCCGTATCAAGGAAGTGATACGATGTTGAGTTTCACATATTTTTCGCCCAAGGGTGGCGATATGCTCCGTAAGTAAAAGAGTAATTAAGGCATGCGTGGTACAGCTATCGATGTAGCTACTTGTTAAACAATGGGCAGTAGTAAAAGCATTTGAAGATTTTCTGTGGCGGCAGATTATCTGTAGCCAAATGTGCAGCATTTTTAATTTGTTGATGCCTTGGGATTCGCCAGTCCCTGCATGGGGCGCTAACCAACATATATTACCTGATGCTACTTGTTTTTTGTCTAATCCTCCAGAGGATACAAGTTCTTATTGGTAGAGGTTACTTAATGAGTAAATAGAAGCACGCAAATGAATTATTATTGAGCAGTAAAATGTTTATTTATCGCGAACGCGCGAGTGTGAGCTGCAAGGACAGCCAATTTATTTTGCTATAATGCAAAGATGTACTGCTATACTGAAATAAATAGTAATGATGGAGGTACGTGCTAAATAAAAGTATGCCTAATAGATGCGTGAATGCGTGCAATGCAATGGACATTGGTTGTGTCTATAATTTTTGATGTGGCTTTTGAGACTGCGAATATTAACTAATAAAAAAAGGTAGTCGTTTTTGTGAGTTGCGTATATAAATAAGATGCATTTATACAGTTCCCAAATAAATTAATTAATAAATAAAATTTAATAAAACAGTTGGGAGATGTTCCAATAAAATATAATATATGTGTGCAAATAACACAGTAAAAGTACTCATATGCCAGCCAGTTAGTTAAAAAATAAAATTACAGGCCAAATTTCTGATGTTAAAATAAAATATTATATTGATGTTTATTTTGTATACGATCATGTGTTTTAAATAATATGCTACAGTAAAAATCCAGTTACAAAATATTTATAAAGAATTTAAAAACAGTGATGTGTTTTTTCTTGCAAGTTGTTATTAATATTCATTGATAAAATAAAATGTAGATAATTTTTTGCTTTCAGCTGTGTAAAATTTCACAGTATGTACTTTATGTTCAGTGTCCTTTATTTGACATTGAAATTTGCAGTGTAAGTTTCACGTGCATTGCAGAGCAGGAAGCGTGCTAGAGTCCAGCAAGTAAGATGCTGACAGAAGCGCATAGTTGTAACTTCCTACACTTGCGGCTTTCGGAAATGTTAATAAAATAACTATAATGAATTTGTGCATCAAAGTTTTGAATTTGCATAATTTGTTAATTTAATTAATGTGCCTGTACAATAAAATTTCTATAAAGCCTACGTAATTATTTTGAAGTGTACTGTGGGTCAAACCTCTGCCAAACGAGATACCGCCTTTTCGTTTTCTTGTTTCAGATAACTACGCGAGGAGCAGCGTATCGTCAAGAATGAACAAGATCCAAGGATTACAACATGGAATAAAAATATTGTTGATTTTTTTTTTAAATGTGCATGGAATATTTACTTGCAATGAGTCATACTAAATTTTAAAAGTTTTTTTTAATGGTAAAACTATTTTTTTCTCATTTTGAGGACAAAATGTTATCCGCGGGGGGAGTCATGTAACCTCCTATATTAATAATGTTCCGAGTGAGATCGGTGACTCTGCAGATAAACGTGCAGACTCTGCATTCAGCCAACCTGGCAGTGCAGAAGTGTAATATGCAAGTAATCATTCCTACGCCAGCCACGAGCGCGCGAGCGTCTCGTGCGTCTGCCGCTAGGCAGGCGCGGTTGCCTGTATGTAATAGAAGTTTAATAAATAATTTTAGGGTAATCGCGTGTATGAGTTAATCTAACCCCAGTTAAATGAGTAGCTATTGTACAGCAAAAAGAGCTGTTACACTGCTATATATTAATATATTTCGTAACACAAATATACGAAAATTCTTTGAGTAAATCGAGTGGTTTAAGTCAAGTTAAACCCCAAATACATTGTAAAACGTATAAAACGATTCATTCTGTCAGAGCCTGTCGTCGGACTTTGAATTTTCTGGAGAACCTCTGTAAATGGATTTTTTTTTTTTTTTAGATATTCGGTTCCATGCAGCACAAAAAAATATATTTTTTTAAAAATGACAATTAATTTTTTTTTTTTTTTGGAAAAAGGACGGTTGTTGTTTTTTCTTTTATTGCTAAATATTGTCATTAAGTAAAAAAGACGACGAATAAAAAATAAATAAAAAAATCACACCATCGGCAAGGTTTCTGCCTTCACCCTTTAAGGGTATATAAATTATAAGGTACCCAATGCTAAAATAAAATCCCACACATGAAAATTATGAAAAAAATAAATAAATTGTTCTCCTCTATAACATCCCCTATCAGTGGCTAAAATATCAGGTATACAAATGCGAGCTAGTTTTTGAGTTATGAATTTTTAAAATTGACTAATTTATTATGGAAGTTTGAGTTTTCCATGTTAAAGTAGTCAACTTTAAAAATTCATAACTAAAAAATTATAGCTCGATCGAATTTGCATACCTGATATTTTAGCCACTGATAGGGGATGTAGAGGAGAACATTTTAATTTTTTTCATAATTTTCATGTGTGGTATTTTTTTTAGCATTGGGTCAGCTGATCCTTACCCTACCTTATCCTTAAACGCTGCGGCCACACCGCCAAGGGGGCCCACTCTGAAAGTTTACCCCTGGGCCCATAATTTAAAGTTATAATACGCCCCTGTTACGGAATCATCAAGAACTTTGCCCTATACATAATGATTCAGTGTAAATTTTATTTAATATATGTGTGCTAATAATAAAAATATGAAAAATTAAGTAATCGCGGTAGTCTGATTTTTGAATTAACACCTAACAGATTAAGAATTTATTATTTTATTATCTCGGACCTTTCATGGGCACTATAATATAATAATGTAGCATATATTATATATTATAGTCAAAATTGAATATACAAATATAAGTCCATGCTGGGGCAAAAGTGTTCATGCAGTTCATGCACCCATTAAGGCCAATTAACCGCTGAGTAGAAATTTGGTGCACATCGTATACAATTTTTGAATCATTTTAATTTAAAGCCGGTAGATTACACGATATAATTTTGCATACAATTTTTCCTTGCAAGAAAATTTCACCTCCATCCGCGTGGTGTCATTCGCGCTAACCGCGAATTATATTTTGAGGAAACAATTGTTTATTATAAACATTTTATTTATTTATATTCTACCAAAGAAAAATATTAGCAACGATTGTGCTACAATTAACTTATAACTCTTATAAAAGTGCTATAACTCATATATAATATAATTTAATTATGTTTCTAAAATTATGTAAATTTTGTACCACTTAATTATTAAAGCTATTTGAAATTTATTAATTTTGCATGTGTACATTTTTTTTCTAGCTATATTTTATTATAATTTTATAACGTATTTTTTAAATAACAGATTATAATAATTAATATTGTAAGTGCCGGGCCCTGCGCCCTAGCTGCAGCATTAATTGTTTATATACATAATAATAATACATCATATATTATATTATAAATACTTTCACCAACAGACACAGGGACCATATACCTGCTACTATTATGCTTATGCAATTTTTTAATATTACTAATCTTTTACAAAAGCGTACAACACGCCAAGTACGATTTTTAACAGTCTCGCGGGTTCATTTATATTTTTTTGTTACATTAGTGACGTCATGAATCATATGTTACACTTCGAAAAATCAACCGACGTATCTTTAATGCAGCCACTTCGGTTTATGACGTCATCGTTTGTTAGCCAATGAAAATAAACCGAAGTATCTTTAATGCTACCACGACCGAAGTGGCAGCAGACAGTTCCTTTCTGTTTATACCCCTAGGATCATGTACATACAAGATCCTTGGTTTACCCGCTTTACCGCCAAAAAGTTGTCAGCCGCTCTGAGCTGAACGGGGTCGGAAAGATTCTTTTTATTAATCTTGTTTTCACTAAATATTATTCTAATTAGGTGCTTCCAATATGTTAGAAGAGTAAGTATGCATACACTTTTTCCTCATTATAATGTGCTAATTTTGCCTTTACTATATTTATATTTATATAGGCCTGAGTCTGACCTGTCTGACGAGGTCGACGAGGAGACCGTTCCGGTGATTGCTGATCTCTCCAGTGAGATTCGTGGCAATCTGAAAAATCACGTGCAAAACTTGGAACCAGACCCTGAGGTATGCATAATAATTATGATATGTATACTGTATAATAAATTTTGAATTAACTGTATGCATATGTATAGCTTATTTCTGCCTCGAAAGTATTTGTACAGAGTATAATACAGTGTATATTCATACATACAGTATGCTTTCAACGAAAATTAAAGATAAGATAAGCAGTGTGTACACATTACATGCATACACCCCAAGATTACTCTACATACACCCCTGCTTGCGGCTATTGTGGGTATTCCACCACGGTGGCTCGCTTGCTTGCGGCTGACTTGATCAGCCCCGTTTCACGAACGAAATACCCCCTGACAAAATACCCCCTTTTTAATCGGAAGAAACCGGAAAGCGAATGGAGGCTTTAAGTGATGCGCTTTCGCTGCGCAACTGTTTGTCGCTAAGGTCCATCTTGCACTTGAAAATGAAGCAAAGTGTTTTTTTTAACTTTTTTTGGTTATAAATCAAGTAAAAAATCTAAATCTTGAATTATCTACTTTATTTTTCAGTTTGGACCAAAGTTCCGTAAAGGAATTATCCCTGAAAAATCTTATTCTTGGTGAAAAAACGAATTCACGTTTTTTTTTTTTACATAGGTTTGGTATAGCGGGTGGGATCACCGAAAAATCAGCTGACTTGAAGCCTCCATTGTGGAAGTGGGGCTTTTTAATCAGAAGAAACCGAAAACGAAATCATGGAAGGGGGTCCCTCTAATTAAATTAAAAATGACAGGAAGAATTGTTAAATAGTCTACACAGGGGTATTTCGTCTGGGGATTATTTCGTCCGCTTACCCTCAGCCCCTCCCTGAAATTACTATAATAACACTCGATCTGAACCTCCACACGCCCAGAGTCCAGCAAATTCCATTTCCTCACCGTTCTTCTCAAGAAGGAATACTTGCCCATATCATTTTGGCTGCCCTCATACTCCAACTTCCAATTATGATCCCTCCTGCCCTTATATCATAACCCCCTTTAAATTCTCAGTACGATTGCTAAAAGCTCCTCCCAGCCCTTTTGGTTCCTAGTTATTTTATACATAATAATAATAATAATAGTATGTTTTATTGAGTAGAAATAGACAAGATAATAGACAAATAGAAATTGTTACCAGTCTACTTTGCTTCCTCCTCTCCTCTTATCCCATTATCATTTTGGTCACACTCTCTCTTTCATTATAAATTTTACTTTTATCACAGATAAAGCTCCAGTTCCTCTTTTCTAGAACCCTTCTTGTTGCTTGTCTTTGGATCTTTTCCATTTATTTCTTCCCTTTTGCTCTATATGGGTCCCACGCATTACATCCATATTCCATTATCGGTCTAATCAGAGACTTTTGTATGCTTTTTCTCTTATCATCCTACCTGCCCCCTTAAGGTTCCTCATTACAAACTCAAGATTCCTTCTGCTCTTTGCCGTTACATACCTGATATGTTCATCCGATCATAAATCACAATCTAAACCAGAGGTAGAGTATCATAGTCTTCTGCGATGGCAGCTTAAACGCCAAATGTGTATCTTACTGTTAGTCACTTCCATCAATAAGAAATTAACTTTTTCCAGATATATGAACTATATCTTGAAAGAGGAAGTATGTAATTTTCTCAATGCCTTGATCAATTTGAGGGAGGGGGAAAGAAAATTTCTCGCCCTGGTCTCCCTTCTTGTTTTTACCACTGGAATACTAACTCTCGCTACTATGTATGCATATATACTGTAATTAAGCTGTTGTGATATAATGTTAATTAATTTTACATTGTTGTAATTTTCAGCCGACGGACTACACAAGTCTTCGTAACAGCTTGTGTGCAGAGGCGCGGGAATGGAGAGTGTTTTCTCGTCAGGCAGACGCACTTCTGTGTGCCAGCAATTTGAGCCACCTCGGTGTGATGACGTTCACCTACCACCACTGTAACACCTCAAAAAGATTCTTCATTGCCACCCACCCCCTTGAACTGTGGTATCGGAACAAAGACAGGCCTCAAAGTTACAATTATGAAATCATTGCAGAGGGTAAACCATCAAAACTTTACCTAGATCTTGAATTTGATCCTTCGTGTAATCCTAACCATAATGGTGCTAAAATGACTGATACTTTTAACAAAATAATTTTACATATTTTAGCTACTGATTTTCATCTCTCATTAAATCGTACTCATATTTTAAACTTAGATTCTTCAACTTCTAAAAAATTTAGTAGACATATTATTTATCAATTACCATTTCCATTAGCATTTAAAACAAATATTGAAGCTGGTAGTACTGTAATTAAAGCATGTAACTTAATTAGAGAAGAATTAAGTCATGATTCAACTACAAATTTTTTATGTAAAACTTTAAAAATTCATAGATCTGATTTAGAAATGCTTGAAGTTAAAGATAAAAAAGGTAGAATTACTCTTTTTGTTGATGAAGGAGTTTATACAAAGAATCGTCATTTTCGTTTATATGGTTCATCAAAATTTGGACGTGAAGCTCCATTGGTGTTAAGTCCAGAAAATCAATTTACAATTCCAGTTGCAATAGAGAGTTTGAGACATGAATATATTTTCTTAGCATCACTTATAACTTATTCTACAATGATTGGGACTATTATTCCTGTGACAGAAATACGTGAGAAAACAGTTAGAATTCCAAAACCTATACCAGCATTGACTAGTAAAAAAGATAAATCTACATACTCTGAACTTAATGGATTTATTTTGAGAATCATCAGTCCATGTACTATTGATTTGGTGTTGCATTATGAAGGAGATACAATTCTGGTTTTTGTAACAAAAGAAGCAGGATATTGTTCTAACATTGGACGACAACATAAAAAAAACAGAGTCATGTATGTTGTTCATATCAAAAGAGGAACTTACTTTCAAAAATGTCATGATCCAGATTGTCAAGGTTACAAATCAAAAGATGCAATGTTACCTAAATATGTGTTAGATGCAGTTGGCTTTAAAAAGGAAGAATGGGATGATGAAATTAGAACTGCATATGAGAGTTCGCTAGTTTTACATAGACCTTTGAAAAGAATAAAGTCTGAATCTGACATGGATTTTTCATAATGAAATTATTTCAATTTTGAGTACTGTCATATATGTTCTGGATGGTGGATTTACACTTAAGGTGTTAGTATAACACAGATTAGTACACCTGGGAATTTCCCAGTTATATTAAATTAAATTGACGTGGTGCTAGGATGTTGTAGCTTAAGATGATATTAGAGCTCACAGATTATTCACCCTCGTGCCTTTATCAATATTATAGTGTGTACGTAGTGTACAATAAATCCACCATTAAAGACTTCATTGTGTGTTTTATAGTCATACAGTAAAATTGATTCTTTCTATGAATGAACTTTTTTCTCTTGTTCAAGTTAATTCAATTTTGTGGTCTTAAATTCCATTTCTTTAAAAAAACAAAGGGGGACACTTAATTAATTCAGTTCAACCTCAATAAAATTATGAAATTCCAATATCAATTATTTGAAAAAAATTGATCGAACTAAGCGATATTTATTTATTTAAAGAAGATAGAAACACATATGATAGAAAAAGATTTGTTGGGAAGGGAGATAGTTCGAGCTTTTAGCCGTCAGTGACCCAGCAAAAAGAGAAAAATTAATTAACGCTCAAACTATCTCCCTTCCCAACAAATCTTTTTCTATTGTCATATGTGTTTCTATCTTCTTTAAATAAATAAATAGAAATTCCAATATCGGTTGACAATATGCTAACAAGAATATTTTATCATTCTAAATTGTATATCCTTTTAATAATAAATGCATAAAATAAAATAATAAATAAAACACACAACTTTTTAAAATACAAGGCAACAAAAATTCTGCAACTTGGCTGCTTTTATAAATATGATGAATTTTTCTGTCAAGTTTTATAATTAATATACTGTATATATAAATATGTGTATGCGCGGATGTCTTCTTTTTATATATAGGATGATTTTGTAAATTTATTACTGTAAATAATTGTATATTTAATTTTAATGGTTAACATATATGTACATAATATAATTTGTATATTTGTTCTTCTAATTTATTTATATTATTGAAATAACGAAGTAATTTTAAAAGTGTAATTTTATATGCAATTTTACTACCGATAATTGTTAATTGTGACTCATATGTGAACATTGGAAAGAAAAAAATTATAAACAAAGTACAATAATAAAAATTATGATAGAGTAAAAATGAAATGTATAGCTTACGTAAAATTATATTAAATTAATTATGTAAGATTGTTGCGATGAATAATAATAATAATAATAAATGCTTGCCTTGTTCCTTATCACAATTTATAATTTATTTAATATTATGTTGCTGATCATCATGGACCTCTTTTCTTAATGATTATTTAACCAATTGGCGCTCTAGCCACCTGGCAGAGAGTGAACCACAAGTGAACCACAAGTGAACCATATATAGTGAGTATTAAATAGATATTATAATTAATTTCACTGCATATTAATTGTATACTACTAAATTTAAATTCAAAGTCTGTGTCAAACATATTTTTACAGTAGTAGTGGTAAAATAAACAACGTTCAATGCTTGTGCTCGATTGCACAAAAGTTAATTAAGAAAAGTGGTCACCCTTTGAGAGCTAATATGTTCCTTATTTACCAGTGCAATAATGGCATACATTGCCTACTAGCTTGCTTTAATTATTCAAGGTTGACTATCATAACCATGAAGGAAAATTTATCCATGATCATATAACAATGAAATTATTCTAATCTATGGTTAAAAGTTTCAAACAGATTCAATGCTAAAAAATGTACAGTATAAAATTGGAATTATTAGTACAACCTAGATCTGAACAGATAGCATAAGTTAAGGGTAAGGTAACGCCACCAATGTTAAAGGCATACAGGCCTCAAATTACAAATCAGACAGTCACCAAGTGGGTTTAGAGTATATAATCAGCATTCGCATCATTTTTTCCACGCGTGATGCATCCGTGCGAAGTCGCAGTTCAAAGTAAGAAATTTTGTCCTTGATGACGTCACGAAGTCCTTGATGACGTCACAACTCAATGCTAATCGGTGCTAGCTGTGAGTTGTGACGTCAGCAAGGACTTTCTTTACAGCGCGACTTCGCACAGACGCACCGCGCGCAGGTAAAAATAATACGAATGTTGATTATAAACTTGAGCAACACTTAATGTCTCTCAAATTTGTAAGTTGAGGCCTGCATGTATACCTTTAAAAAAAATCCCTCTCACAAAAATTCTGAAAAAAATTTAAAATGTTCTCCTCTACACCCCCTATCAGTAGCTAAAATATCAGGTATACAAATACGATCTAGTTTTTGAGTTATGAATTTTTAAAGTTGACCAATTTAACATGGAAGTTTCATTTCTCCATGTTAAAGTAGCCAACTTTAAAAATTAATAACTCAAAAACTAGATCGTATTTGTATACCTGATATTTTAGGTACTGATAGGGGGTATAGAGGAGAACATTTTAAATTTTTTTCAGAATTTTTGTGAGAGGGATTTTTTTTTAACATTGGTGGCGTTACCTTACCCTTAACCATGAAAAAAAATTAAATTACTAAAAATATATGTAGTTCTTTTATTTAATTATTTGAAAAAAATCGAACTAACAAGTAAGCGATATTTATTTTTTTAAAAGTAGATAGAAACACATATGATAGAAAAAGATTTGTTGGGAAGGGAGATAGTTCGAGCTTTTAGCCGTCAGTGACCCAGCAAAAAGAGAAAAATTAATTAAAACAACGCTTGTTTTAATTAATTTTTCTCTTTTTGCTGGGTCACTGACGGCTAAAAGCTCGAACTATCTCCCTTCCCAACAAATCTTTTTCTATCATATCATGTGTTTCTATCTACTTTTAAAAATATATGTAGTTCTTAAATTAAAACTTCAAAAAAAAACAAGACTTGTCATATTATATTACTTTGATTATAAATAATGTAATGTCACTCCACTATTAGATGGTAAATGGTACCACTTAGGGTAGTGGCATTGGTCAGTAAATGCAGGATTTGAGCACCGCCTTGCTCATGATAGAACGGAAGGTCTCTTGAATCTCCAAACACAAACAGTTCGAGTCCATAGGAGCAGCAGATGTTTGCTGAGAACCTGAAAGGACAAAACAGGGATAAAAATTTGAAACTTTGTAACACAGGCCCATGACAAAATATCCCTATGCCTTAATCAATGGTAAAGCCAACTCATACTTGTAGTTAGAAATATTACGGGAGAGGTCACCTAATATTTACTCACCCCTAGAGCAAGAGTGACCTGCCAGAGAGCCTTGTGACACGCCCACTCGCCCCAGCTGCTGCAGGAAGGACACTACATCATCCAGGAGTGGAGGAAACGCCTCACACACTCTCGCCAGTGCTGGTAAAGTGGCTGAGAAGAATTGAGCACGACCAGAGCTCGGCAGAACTGGAGACAGAATGTTAATTAGGATGCCATAATATCTTTATAACTGGCTTATGCATTTCCATATTATTATTATTATTAGTCTTTTATTAAACACAAAAAGTGTACATATAATAGAATAAATTTAATATAGACATAAACACTTAACATTTCCATATTGTATGATCAAATAGCTTTAAAGTATGAATATTTATAATAACAATAATCAAAGTAAAAATAAAATCTTCCCAATATGAAAAATATTTGAAATTTGAAAATATTTTACTGTATTTTCAAAATAATTATTCAAAAAATATATAATTATAGTATTACTTTACCCAATAAAAATTATTATTATTTGTCTGTCTTCTGACTTTGAAATTTAAGTGTCAAACTAAAATCAATACATAAAAAAAATAAAATATAAACAATTTGTGATGCCGACTGACCTGAGAGCAAGGTAGAGAGGGTGTTGACAGCCAGCCTGGCCACACTCAGGGACTTGGGCAGGGCGTACTGCAAAGCGAGGAAAGACACCAGGTTGACGGCAAAAACCTGCTTGTCGGGTGCAGGTTGACTCAGTAATTCGGGCAGGAAGTCAAGGCAAATGTGCATCGACGGAATGCCTCTCACAGTCATTGGAAGCAGATCCATGGGGTAGCCCTGAGGAGCAGTACAAGTCAATAAACTGATTTCCTGAAGTACTTTTGCTTTTTAAAAATAACTCGGAAGTCACCTTTATTAAAAAAAATATGTATTGCTTTCAAAAAATTATGAGAGAAAAATTTATGTGAATGGTCTTAACATTTTTGAACTTCAATTCAGCTGACCAGCAACCAAAGACATTAAAATAAAATTAGTACAGTAGTTTGTCTCTTTAAAACACTAAATAGTCTTATAGCTCTATTTGTAATTTTTCAACTTTAAATACTGGAGTTTATGATCAGTGAACTTAATTCTTCAAGTTTTCTTATACTGCTAACAACTGCATCTTTAGCTGTAGAAACTACAGTGCTTGTAAGATTTCATACAAGACTCATAATGAACTCGTACCTGAAAGTGGACCAGTTTTGCGAGCGCAGGGTCTGCTATGAACACTTGATGGAGGTACGAGCAGACGACACCTCGGCACTCACGCAGCGCCCACTGCTGTCCGGGTTTCTCCTGGAGATATGTCATGCTGTTAATATTTAGCAGCCACAAGATCATACAGAGAAATAGAGACAAAGGAAGGGGAGATACAAATTTTAATATATGGTAATAAGATTGTAATTTTCTTTGAAAATTAACTAAAAAGTTATGGGACGTTTTAGTGCTAAATACTGGCTCACAAACTTTTAAATTATTGTAATTAGACACAAAAAATATATTTGAAGCCTACAAACTTTGAATGTATTTTTTCCTCTCCTTTAAAGATAATATTTTGTTTTGAAGTTTCTTATTATATTATATAAAGAGTAAACATTTCAAATTTAAATTTAAAATTTTTGTAGCCTAAAATTTATGCTTTGCAAGTTCTTTGTGAATTGCTGCTACTTTATTTTCTTTTGTGATGGCTTGTGAGATAGAGAGATAAATTAATAGTTTTTTCAATAAACTTTTTTTTTCTGATCAATATTATCATCCCTCTTCTGGAATAATAGTTATCTACCTCCCATGATCTCATTGCAGTATGTAATGAGCTATCTGTTATTTTACATGAACAAGACAATGAGCTTTATTTTATACTAATTTACAGCTCATAATTGCGCTCACTTGAAATAGCAGGTAGCTCATCATTGCGACTAAATTGTGGTAAGCACATAGCTCATTATTCCAGACGAGGGACATTATACTTTAATTATTCATTAAATATTAATTCTTATCATTCTGGGCTCTGACTTGAAAGTTGAAGTAACACACTGTAAACATATTGCTAGAAATTGCTACAGAGCAACAGCTAAACGGAAGCTGTTGACCATCATATACCAAGTCGTTCTTTGTTTCCAGGCATGTCTCCAGCAGGATCTGAACGGCGGCAGACTCCTGGGCAGCCACGAGGGCTAGCCGCAGGTCCTCCCTCTCTTTCATCTCGTGAGGAGGGGCTGGTCCACACACTGCCCGGTCCTGCAGCTGACGAGCGAGGTGGGAGCGAGAGGCGGCCAGGGAGGCTTGGAGAACTCGCAGGACCACCGCTAAGGCAGGGGCACACCTGGGGGAACGTCAGCAAGATTTAATGAACAGTAGTAGTGATAGAATTTCTGAATTGATTTACAGTTGAAAATGAATGTTTTAGTTTTTTAATGACATTTAACAGTAATTTTTTTGCAATGCTTTGAATCAACACTTAACTTAATATTGTTTCATTTAATTTTTTTTATTATTACTATAAATTCTTATTTTTGTGCTTTTAAAAGTTTTAAAGAGCATGTATTATTAGCTGGTATAAATACATAATAAAATTATAAAATTACTGTATTTAAACTCATTTTAATCAAAGAAAAGGACAAAAAAGATTATTAATAACACAAATTATCGAAAGATATGAAAATGCTATATTCAGAGGGGCCTTAACAGTAAGAATATAGCATTTATCATCTTTCTATAATTTGTGTTTTCATAGGTCTTTTCTTTCATTAAAATAAATATCACATCTAGACGATTTTTTATATTACACAAATATATATTTCAGCTCATTAATTTAAAAAATATTTGTAACTGGACTTGAAAAAAAGTATAAACTGAAATAATGTCATTAAAATAAGACAATTTTCACCTGAAAACCCTCTCGTCACATCTGAGGACCTGCAGAGGGTCCATCACGATGTCCTCTTGGGTGAGAGGGATGAGGGGCAGGGCCTGGCCACCACTCGAGGTGGGGGGCTCGGGAAGCAGCAGAGCGTTGATGGTCATCACCCAGAGACAGCGGGGCAGCACCGTGTTCAGTCGCAGCCACACAGCCTGGTACAGCTCTGAAACGTAACGTAGGAGAATGAATTTTATTGAGACACACTTTTTCTTAATCCTTGATACATCATTTTTTTCAACATAAATGTTAAATAAACCTATAAAATGGACAACATACATGAAATTTTTTTATTGCAGAAATGAATAGAGGGTACCAAATTATGCCACTCTGAATTCTTTTACATTTTTTTGAAACCCAGAACTATTTTTAAATAATTATTGAAAGTGCGGCCACACCCCCTGGAGGCGTCAATAGGCGTCCAGTCTCTATCCTTTTTACTAAGGCTGCAGGGGTGCCAACTGAAATCACAGGACTTTCAATAATTATTTAAAAATAGTTCCGGGTTTCAAAAAAATCTGAAAAAATTCAGAGTAGCATAATTTCGTACCATTTATTCATTTCTGCAGTAAAATTTTTTCATGTATGTTGTCCATTGTATAAATTTTGCAATATTTCAACTAATCTTAAAATTAAAATATTTTTTTTTTATAGTAAAAATATAAGAAATCATTTAAAAATATTTATAGCCAGCAGCAACCAATTTTACTACAATATGTATATGTATTGTTGCAGTTGCATGAAAACAGGATATTGGTTGTTAAATTGTATAAATAAATATATATTTAAGTATATTAAATATTTAATGATAAATATTTTCTTTTCTTTTCTTTAAACATGTATGTATGAATTATCTTTAAAATACCCCATATAAAACTCTTAACTGGAGAAATTTTAAGTTGGTAATTTCAGACTTGGCTTACCTTGCACATGTCTGGGAACCTTGTCTGCTAGCACGGACTTGAAATGAGAGGCGATGGTGTGAGCGTGCGGCCAAGCCTCGGTGGCAGGCAGGGCTGCCAACCTCTGCAGAACATCACTGGTACGTACCGGACACTCACATACCTGCGCAAACGCTGCAAACAAACAAGGAAACTTTAAAAAAAATCATAATATACTTAAAAGTAAATTTCTGTCATCATACACGTACTGTATTAAAAATTTCAAAATTATTCTCAAAAAAGAAGCTTAAATGTGTAAAGAAGGCAAGGGACTCAAAGTTATAAAAATAAATGTATACTGTACATTGAATGTATTTTTACTATCTTTTTTTTTTTAAAAGATACAATATTACATACTTGATATGCTACCTGTTAAAGCAACAGTAGCAACAATGATAGCAGTGAAGAAACAAAAAATAATAATAATAATAATACGGCATAATTCATTTAATTCATAGTGCACGTAATCATCTCACAACAATGCTAGTGTTACCTTGGTTGATGTCCTCTGCAGATATAGGCGTGCTGTTCAAGTTGGTTTGGGACGCAAGCTGGGGTGCGTTATGCTCGTGGCGCTCCGTCTCAAACCAGTCGTCCACCAGGGAGAGGTGGGGGAAGTGCGTGGCCAGCAGGCGGAGCAGCGGGGAAAACAGACCTGACAGCAAACAAATATTCAGAGAGGGGAAACAAAAATTTGGTTAAACAAATTACATATAACATTTTAATTTTGATAAGGAAATATTTGCAAACTTTAAAAATTACAAGATAAGTTTTCACTAATTATATCAAAAACATTGATCAAAATAATTTCAAACAACAGTAAATCAACTACAGTACAGTATAGTCTTTTTTTTTTTTTTTTCTTGTACGGTATTGTACCTATATATTACTCTATATATGTGATATTTATGTTTGCTGCTATGCTACTTTGTACTTAAAATAGTTACATAATAATGTTTAGTGAAATATTAAAAATCAAGCATCTCTTCTGACGTAGGTACACATAAGCCCTATCTAGTGATATCTTGCTCCTTACCGCTGTAATTATGTTGGTGTTTCTGTGCCTGCTGTAGGAGGTACTTGATTGGTAGTTCTGCAAGGAAGTCTGAGGCGTAGGCCTTGGCAGGCCTTGCAAGCAAGTTTGAGTTGGAACACGTTGAGAGTCGTAGGTCCTCGTAGTGCAGTACGTAGTAGAGCAGCAGTAATTGGGAGGAGAGAGAGGGAGCAGGAGGTTCATCAACCTCCATCGCTATGGCAGTACTGGCCCTGCGACAACAACAATAAAGTCAGAAACGATTGGAGCATTTCCGGTGATAGTTATTACAAAAGAGAGAAAAAAATTGGTTGTAGATATACAAGAAATAAATCTTTAAAAAAGTTAATACCCTTGACGCCATCTTACCCTTTCGGGTGTGGCCAGGCCGTAATTTGAACATAAAAGAGGTTAAGTATAGATACAATTATAAATTTTTAAATAATTATTGCATTAGAGTCTTAGGTTGAACATATGAAATTATTATTATTATTATTATTATTATTATTTTTTTTATTATTATGTTGTTGATGATTTATTGCTTTTTACATGTATGTACATAATATACTTGTTACATTATTGTCTAATTGTCTCAATCTGTTTATCATAATTTTGGCCTGTTATGGATTGATATTGTGAGTGGCATTGCTTGTGTTGAATTTGTCTTTTGTTTTTATTTGTTATGATTAGAATAGTTGACAATCACTATATTATAACGTACAATCGAAAAGCAATAAAGATTAATTATTACATACTGTAGTACCTATTAATAAGCAAATTAATGGTCACAAATTATGACAATATTATGCCCTCCCAGATCCCATTTTCCCTTAGCGAAAAATGTATTTTGTATATTATTTGACAAATTGCTGAATCTCAAACATAAAATTGTAACTTCAAAACCTTTAGTAATAATTAGTTTACTGTACAATAAATTACTTTTACGTAATAAAAGGAAACACTTGCTAATCCTATGTACAACAAAAATGCCCTAACAGTCACAATAATAACTACAACAAGACATCAGCGTCATCTCACCTGCTGGTTGACGGCTTGGCCTGCTGGAAGGCTGACGTCCGAAACACGGCCTGGATCTCCTGCTCTGTGATTGGCTCGTTGGTGTGAGAGGCAGGTATAGTACCGTCAGGCAAGGGGGGCTGCTTGGCTGCCGGCACGAGGATGGAGCTCACGTAAACCTCAACCAGAGCAGGCAGAACCGGGTGAAGGGGCGGCTCACTCGAGCAGATTTGCCTACAGAGCACAACAATTACCGGTATAAGAGTTTAGTTTAGGACTTGGGGAGGGTAAGTTTTTGTATACTGATAAATTGATACAGTCATATTACATTTGTAATAATATATGTAGTATCAAGATAATTAGAAGCCCAAGTGCACAAAAAATAAAGCCTGATTTAAAGAAAAGTATATTTTAGTAATTTTTTAAATTTACATGCATTTTTCTAAAATATATAAAAAAAAATACTTTTCTTTAAATCAGGCTTTATTTAGCCAAATTGTGCACTTGGGCTACTAATTATCTTGATACTACAGCAATCAGCTTAGTTCTAGCATAAAAATTACTCCGAGGAGCAATGATAAAAAATTAACATGGTGAAGATACGTCAGTGTTGCCAACTACCGGTGCTACACCCAATGCCCTTAATGCATTCTTATATATATATATATATATATTAAATTACAGTTACATTAAAAATTAAATATACTGTAAAAACTCGTTATTACACAACTTGTTGTTACGTAAAACTCAATTTTGAGTAAAGGAGATCGCGGGTCCATAAAAAATAATCAGTATTACGTGGTATAGGAAAAAATCAATACTGTATAAGGTAATACTCAATATAATAAAACTAATTTCCTGGGTTCTTGACTTTATGTAATAACAAGATTTTTACTGTAATATCAATGAGGCAATGCAAGTTGTAGACAAATATTTATAAAAAAAAAAAAAAAAATACAGTACAGAGTAGTAATTGTAAATTTTTGTATACTCCAACATCTTATATATATTCTAACAGTACCTTGTTATCTAAAATTACCTGTAAATCCAATCCTTGATGGGTACTCTGTGCTTCGAAAATGCTCGTGACTTGAGCAACTGATGAATGCAATGAACCGGCAGAAAACCCGGTAGGTTGGCACTCAGTTGAGGGGTTACCGGTACCTTCACTGCATGGGCTGTTACCACCTAACACAGGGAAAGAATATACACTTCAGTACCATATAAATGACATACAGAGTTTAATATAGACTTCCTTTAACATAAATTTTAACAAAAATGGTTTGTGTTATTCCTGCAATGTTTACATTAATTTGTTGGAAAATTTAAGTGAAATAACTTTACTTTGAAATTATATAAGATCAAAATAATTTAATATTTTTAGAAGAAGTAATCAGAATGATTCTTTCTGTTTGCATTGCAAATTTAAAAGGTGTAAGGCTGAGACAACAGATTTTCATCAACTTTAGGAGAAACATTCAAGTAGTTGGACTGCATTAATATCAATATTGTTTAAAGAAAAAAGGAAAATTAATTTTACTCTACGTAATTAATTAATGTATCTATTTAGTACCTGCTCTGTGAAAATCTCCTGCACAAAGATGGTCTTAATTCTTGAGAGGTTGTGAGGTCTGATGGGAATCTTCATGCCGAGGGTGGCACACACGAGGTCACAGATTGCAGACAGCTGGTTAGAGTGGAAGTGGATGGCCATTAGCAGCAGCATCTCTCCAAACGAGGCTGTTACTCCACTGGCACTGTGAGCACAACACAGAGGTTATATTAAAAAAAAAAACTGTCATAATAGGGGGGCATACATAACCAAAATGTGTCAATTGGTCACATTTACCAACCAACGAACCTGTCATAATAGTATCTACATATCTTTTTGAGATATTTTTTAATTAGATAATTTTAGATACTGAGCCTTCCTGGAAATGAAAAAAATGTATTTTGAAATTTGTGGGTGGCACACCTTTCTTAATTTTTGTAAATTAATAAGAAATACTTTGAACATAAAACTCAACCACTATCATTGGCAAACAGTCGTTTGCTCACCTCTCAAAATATGCCTCCTCCTGCACGAGCCACTTGACCCATTCGACGGAGCGTTTCTCATGCTCAGGTTGCAGGATGAGGGTGGGACAGGCGATCAGCATGCATAGACCCAGGGACACGAAGTGCACCCCTGCAGCGGAAGGGGGAGGGTGGGATGTCACTAGACGGACTATTAGTGCAACCTCTTCTTCCTGGAACCTGAGACAAAAAGAGAGAAGATAATAAGTTTTATGTTGAATAATAGGGGTAATTCAAAAATTGACATGTTAAATTAAGATATTAAGGTAACTATTTTGTTATTATTCTTTTTTTTTTTTCTTTAGTTAAATCAAACAAATTTTCAAATCTTAAAAAACTTTTAAAAAATCCTTGCAAACTACTTTAACGTTTTAAAAACCTTAAGAAATCTGTCATCTCTCTCGGCCACTTACTTGATAGCTGCTATGCCCCTAAGGGCACAGAAGAGGCGCAGCAAGGCGGAGGCCTGGGTCACCTTATCCCCCGGCAGTTGCTGGCTCCCCTCCCCCTCCTCTTCCCCCTCCAGCCCCAGCACCGAGCGCAGACGACGCACCAGCTCCGTCCTCAGGGCCTGCAGAGCTGTGTGGGACTCCAGGCGACGCTGTAGTGACGACAATGGATCAGTAAGGAGAAATACACTAATTTGAATGGACTGCATGTTAATCTTTACAAACCCACAACTTTAAAGCCTGTTTACTTGGTAATATTATTGTACCATATAATTATGTTCATGTATATTGTACTGCATTGTCCATATATATGTATATATGTATATATCAGGGACCGGATGCACGCGATTTTTTCGTGCATCCGGATGCAAATTAATTTTCGTGCATCCATGGATGCGCATCCGGATGCAATTTTATTTTCCATGCATCTGGGATGCGCATCCGGATGCATTAATTTTTTCCCGTGCATCTGGGATGCACGGATGCGGATGCAAGTCCATTTTTGCGCATCCGTGTGCATCTTGCATCTGTATCCACATCCGCATCCGATCCCTGCTGAGTTAAACTTCAAAACAGTGAAAACGGCAAAACTTGACAAGACCAAAAATTCTAATTTAAGCTCGATCATGCTGAAAACACCTGACGTCATGTAATTGGACACAAGAAGTTTGAATATGAAAGAATTTTGAAGATTCAATCACAAACAAAAAAGCCTGATTTTGAGGCCTTAAAGGCATACAGGCCTCAAATTACAAATTAAACAGTCACCAAGTGGGTTTAGAGTATATAATCAACATTCGCATCATTTTTTTCTACGCGTGATGCATCCGTGCGAAGTCGCAGTTCAAAGTAAGAAATTTAGTCCTTGATGACGTCACGAAGTCCTTGATGACGTCACAACTCAATGCTAATCGGTGCTAGCTGTGAGTTGTGACGTCAGCAAGGACTTTCTTTACAGCGCGACTTCGCACAGACGCACCGCACGCAGGTAAAAATAATACGAATGTTGATTATAAACTTGAGCAACACTTAATGTCTGTCTAATTTGTAATTTGAGGCCTGTATACCTTTAAACTTCAAAGCAGTGAAACGGCAAAACTTAACAAAACCAAAACTTCTAATTTTAGCTCGATCATGCTGAAAACACCTGATGTCATGTAATTTAACCCTAGAGGATTTCAAATATGAAGGAATTTTAATGATTCAATAACAAACAAAAAAGCCGGATTTTGAGGCCTTAAACTTCAAAATTAACAGTGAAAACGGCAAAACTTGACAAAACCAAAACTTTTAATTTTAGCTCTATCATACTGAAAACACCTGACGCCATGTAATTGGACCCTAGGACTTCAAATATGAAGGAATTTTGAAGATTCATTCATAAACAAAAAAGCCGGATTTTGAGGCCTTAAACTTCAAAACAGTGAAAACGGCAAAACTTGACCAAACCAAAACTTCTCATTTTAGCTCGATCATGCTGAAAACACCTGACGTCATGTAATTGGACACAAGAAGTTTGAATATGAAGGAATTTTGAAGATTCAATCACAAACAAAAAAGCCTGATTTTGAGGCCTTAAACTTCAAAGCAGTGAAACGGCAAAACTTGACGAAACCAAAACTTCTAATTTTAGCTCGATCATGCTGAAAACACCTGATGTCATGTAATTTAACCCTAGGAGTTCAAATATGAAGGAATTTTAATGATTCAATAACAAACAAAAAAGCCGGATTTTGAGGCCTTAAACTTCAAAACAGTGAAAACGGCAAATCTTGACAAAACCAAAACTTCTAATTTTAGCTCGATCATGCTGAAAACACCTGAAGTCATGTAATTGGACCCTAGGAGTTTGAATATGAAGGAATTTTGAAGATTCAATAACAAACAAAAAAGCCGGATTTTGAGGTTTTAAACTTCAAAATTGACAGTGAAAACGGCAAAACTTGACAATACCAAAACTTTTAATTTTAGCTCGATCATACTGAAAACACCTGACGCCATGTAATTGGACCCTTGGACTTCAAATATGAAGGAATTTTGAAGATTCAATCATAAACAAAAAAGCCGGATTTTGAGGCCTTAAACTTCAAAGCAGTGAAAACGGCAAAACTTGACAAAACCAAAACTTCTAATTTTAGCTCGATCATGCTGAAAACACCTGACGTCATGTAATTGGACCCTAGAAGTTTGAATATGAAGGAATTTTGAAGATTCAACCATTAACAAAAAAGCCGGATTTTGAGGCCTTAAACCTCAAATCAGTGAAAACGGCAAAACATGACAAAACCAAAACTTCTGATTTTAGCTCAATCATGCTGAAAACACCTGACGTCATGTAATTGGACCCTAGGAGTTTGAATATGAAGGAATTTTGAAGATTCAATCACAAACAAAAAAGCCTGATTTTGAGGCCTTAAACTTCAAAACAGTGAAAACGGCAAAACTTGACAAAACCAAAACTTTTAATTTTAGCTCGATCACACTGAAAACACCTGACGTCATGTAATTGAACCCCAGGAGTTTGAATATGAAGGAATTTTGAAGATCCTATCACAAACAAAATAGCCGGATTTTGAGGCCTTAAACTTCAAGACAGTAAAAACAGCAAAACTTGACAAAACCAAAACTTCTATATTTAGCTCGATCATTCTGAAAACACCTGACGCCATGTAATTGGACCCTGAGAGTTCAAATATGAAGGAATTTTGAAGATTCAATCATAAACAAAAAAGCCGGATTTTGAGGCCTTAAACTTCAAAGCAGTGAAAACGGCAAAACTTGACAAAACCAAAACTTCTAATTTTAGCTCGATCATGCTGAAAACACCTGACGTCTTGTAATTGGACCCTAGGAGTTCGAATATGAAGGAATATTGAAGATTCAATCATAAACAAAAAAGCCGGATTTTGTGGCCTTAAACTTCAAAACAGTGAAAACGGCAAAACTTGACAAAACCAAAACTTCTAATTTTAGCTCGATCATACTGAATAAAACACCTGACGCCAAGTAATTGGACCATAGGAGTTTGCATATGAAGGAATTTTGAAGATTCAATCACAAACAAAAAAGCCTGATTTTGAGGCCTTAAACTTCAAAACAGTGAAAACGGCAAAACTTGACAAAACCAAAACTTTTAATTTTAGCTCGATCACACTGAAAACACCTGACGTCATGTAATTGAACCCCAGGAGTTTGAATATGAAGGAATTTTGAAGATCCTATCACAAACAAAATAGCCGGATTTTGAGGCCTTAAACTTCAAGACAGTAAAAACAGCAAAACTTGACAAAACCAAAACTTCTATATTTAGCTCGATCATGCTGAAAACACCTGACGTCATGTAATTGGACCCTGAGAGTTCAAATATGAAGGAATTTTGAAGATTCAATCATACACAAAAAAGCCGGATTTTGAGGCCTTAAACTTCAAAACAGTGAAAACGGCAAAACTTGACAAAACCAAAACTTCTAATTTAAGCTCGATCATGCTGAAAACACCTGACGTCATGTAATTGGACACAAGAAGTTTGAATATGAAGGAATTTTGAAGATTCAATCACAAACAAAAAAGCCTGATTTTGAGGCCTTAAACTTCAAAGCAGTGAAACGGCAAAACTTGACGAAACCAAAACTTCTAATTTTAGCTCGATCATGCTGAAAACACCTGATGTCATGTAATTTAACCCTAGGAGTTCAAATATGAAGGAATTTTAATGATTCAATAACAAACAAAAAAGACGGATTTTGAGGCCTTAAACTTCAAAATTAACAGTGAAAACGGCAAAACTTGACAATACCAAAACTTTTAATTTTAGCTCGATCATACTGAAAACACATGACGCCATGTAATTGGACACTTGGACTTCAAATATGAAGGAATTTTGAAGATTCAATCATAAACAAAAAAGCCGGATTTTGAGGCCTTAAACTTCAAAGCAGTGAAAACGGCAAAACTTGACAAAACCAAAACTTCTAATTTTAGCTCGATCATGCTGAAAACACCTGACGTCATGTAATTGGACCCTAGGAGTTTGAATATGAAGGAATTTTGAAGATTCGATCACAAACAAAAAAGCCGGATTTTCAGGCCTTAAACTTCAAAGCAGTGAAACGGCAAAACTTGACAAAACCAAAACTTCTAATTTTAGCTCGATCATGCTGAAAACACCTGACGTCATGTAATTGGACCCTAGAAGTTTGAATATGAAGGAATTTTGAAGATTCAACCATTAACAAAAAAGCCGGATTTTGAGGCCTTAAACCTCAAATCAGTGAAAACGGCAAAACATGACAAAACCAAAACTTCTGATTTTAGCTCAATCATGCTGAAAACACCTGACGTCATGTAATTGGACCCTAGGAGTTTGAATATGAAGGAATTTTAATGATTCAATCATAAACAAAAAAGCCGGAATTTGAGGCCTTAAACTTCAAAACAGTGAAAACGGCAAAACTTGACAAAACCAAAACTTCTAATTTTAGCTCAATCATACTGAAAACACCTGACGCCATGTAATTGGACCCTAGGAGCTCAAATATGAAGAAATTTTGAAGATTTAATCATAAACAAAAAAGCCGGATTTTAAGGCCTTAAACTCAGGGACCGGATGCACGCCTTTTTTTCGTGCATCCGAGATGCGCATCTGGATGCAAATTAATTTTTCGTGCATCCATAGATGCGCATCCAGATGCAAATTTATTTTTCATGCATCTGGGATGCGCAACCGGATGCAATTTATTTTCCGTGCATCTGGGATGCGCATCCGGATGCATTAATTTTTTCCCGTGCATTTGGGATGCACGGATGTGGATGCATGTCCATTTCTGCACATCCGTGTGCATCTTGCATCTGCATCCGCTTCCGCATCAGATCCCTGATATATATATATGTAATACTGTATATGTATTGTATTGGAAGAAAAATAATTAATTAATATTGAAAAAATATAATAAATCGTAAATATATATATATATATATATATATATATATATATATATATATATATATATATATATATATATATATATATAAAATGGGAAAAAAGTTAATTTAAATTATAATAAAGTCAAAAATATGTAAGAAAAACAATAGTAACTATGACCTTATGATGTCACAATTATTTAAAACCCGCAACAATAACAATAGCGATTTAAAAACGTACAGAAATAATGTTACTATTAATTTTTTTTTAATGAACCATTTTCCATATGAAAAAAACACATACTGTAGCTGCATGCTCAAGTTAGAATTTACTTACCTTCTGGCCGTTTCGGACGAACATTGCAAACCAGTTTCGTACTTGTTGATCATTGCCTAGCAACAATCCAGAGACGAAGGCGACAATATCTCCGTCGTCGTGCTGTGTCGCCAGAGGGGAGGGAGGATGCTCCAAGCTGAGCAGCACGGCCAGCGCCGGCATGCGACACAACTCCACCTGCCAGAGTCAAAGTAGCTTAGACTGACGTCTTTGACTTGCCTCATAAGAAAGACTATTTCTTTACAATTAAAAAACTGGTATAAAACTTTTGAAGTGTTGAAATATTTCTGATAATGGAATAAATAAAATACTGTAAATGAAAATAAATTGTAAATAAAATAAATAAGGATAAGTGAACTTTTAAGTAAGAGTATTTAGTGTATTAAATTTATTAGAATTTTTATTTAATTTTTTAATTAATAAATAGTAATTACTGTAAATCTGTAATATATTCATACTTGAGAAGAACATTTAGAGTTTGAATACTCACACATTTGGCCCTGACGGCCAGGGCTTGCCCGGGGTTCATGTGACACAGCATGGTGAGGGCCCGCATGCGAGTGCGACTGCCCAGACCTTCCTCCTCTTGACGCTCTCCGTTGGCGATCAGACTCGTGCACACTGCAACACGGAGGGGTGAGATATGGGGATCAGATTGTAATGGTGAGTCATAATTGTGTATTCTATACTGTAAATAGGACAGTTTGTGAAGTGATTACACTACTGGAGGGTAGAAATCATCAACTAGAGGAGACAAATTGAACTTAGCATTTTTTCCCCTTTTTTTTTTTCAATGAGATATTAGAATGTGAAAATTGTAGTGACTTAATCTAAAGAAGGGGTAAAAATACAATAGTGTGAATTTTTTCAGATCTTTCTGAGATTGGGAACTATTTTTAAAAAATTATTGAAAGTCTATTTTATGACGTCACGGGCGGCACTGCCTATCCTTTTTCTTAAGGAGTGTCGCCCGTGACGACATAAAAATAGACTTTCAATAATTTTTTAAAAATAGTTCCCGGTCTCAGAAAAATCTGAAAAAATTCACAGTACCATATTTTTACACCTTCTTTCGATTAATCCACTAAAATTTTCAAATTCTAATATCTTATACAAAAGAATTAAGTTAAAGATAATACGGATCAGCTGGCCCAATGCTAAAAAAAATCCCATTCATAAAAATTATGAAAAAAAATTAAAATTTTCTCTACTAAATCCCCTATCAGTAGGTAAAATATCAGGTACTGTATACAAAAACGAGCTAGTTTTCGAGTTATTAATTTTTAAAGTTGACTAATTTAACATGGAAGTTCCATTTCTCCATGTTAAATTAGAGAACTTTAAAAATTAATTACTCGAAAACTAGCTCGTTTTTGTATACCTGAAATTTTACCTACTGATAGGGGATGTAGAGGAGAACATTTTAAATTTTTTTCATAATTTTTATGAATGGGATTTTTTTAGCATTGGGCCAGCTGATCCGTATTATCTCTGCCTTAAAAGTACAGTACTACAGTATATTCTAAAGAAAATACAGCAATGTACTGTACCTTTAAACTTTTTATCACTCATTTCCTATTTATATTCTGAACCTATTTCTCCCATCACACCGTCCTCACCATCTCGGAAGGTGTCCGGAGCGTTAGCCACCAGTCTGCAGATGACCCAGGGTCCGTGCCGCACGTGCAAGAGACTCTCAGCCACGTCGGGGGCTGTCAGCTGGGCAGGCAGCTCCGCCAGCGCCACACAGAGGACGTCTGCCACCTTCTCCAGGTAGACCGCATGGTCAAACAACTCGGAGCCACGCAGCTGCTCACGACGCTCCGATACCTACAAAATCAGAAGAAGCTTCAAATTCAATTTAATCTTCAATTTCTATATTGTACATACAGTATAAAGGAAAATTATAGCTCCAGTATTGTAAATTCATAGCTTTAATAATTAATTATCAAGAAAAAATTCAAATAATGTATTTAACATTGTGCTTATGAAGAAAAATTTCCCACTGGGAACCAAACTATTTTCCAATTTAATTGTTTAAAACATACAGCACTCTAAAATATAAAGAACTTTTTATATTCTTGTATGAACCTTTTTATTTGAAGGGATTGCACTAAAAGATGCACCTTCACAAAAATTTTTAGTTTTCTGTTAGTTTTTAAAGTACATTCACTACGTTTACATGACAGTGTTTAATACATATTCGTTGATGACGGATAATGTTATTCTTATGAGGCGTCGTCAACGGATGCGTATTAAACACCTTCATGTAAACGTAGTGATTGTTGTTCTAAACCACAGCTGACATCAAGCTGCAACAATGGGTGTGAAGGACTGACCTGCGAGGTCAGGAAGAGCAGCTCATAGAGAACAAGACGAAGGCTGCGAGTCGAGTCACTTCTCTCGAACTCCAGCGAGAGTCCACCCTGCAGAGAGGGCACCAGCACACTCTCCTGCTGCGAACTGCCACCCTTCTGTCTGCAACATTGAGGGAGGGAAAATGAACACCTTTCCATGGAGTGACATCTCAGGGCAGAGGTATTTGCTATGGATATGTTCAAGTCAAAGACACAACGACTTATTATTATTATTTTTTTTTTAATTTGTTATGTTTGTGTATTTTTTTAAAAAAAAAATTAATATATATGTTAAGCTTCAGCACAATGCAACAGCTGAAGGAGAATTTCTCAGTTAAAAAATATACTGAAATAGCAAAGTTATTTTTCTTCCCGAGAAATATATTCACGGACTTAAAAGAGAGGTTGATTGGGATTATAGCAATCACCTCCGGGCAGAGTCTATCACACTTGATCAACGTATTGGGCGAGATTCACAAAAGAAGATACCCATGCCACTAGTCTCAACCTAACTAAGTGACTGTAATAGTTAGCGAGAAATTTGAATATAAAATCAGCAGATCAAATCTTGACCAACGTAAATTATCCCAAAGGTAGACTAACATTATTACTTTGATTTCTGGTCACTTTAATAAATATTTTGTACCTAATTTGCTGCTCCTTCTTCACATCTACCTCCAATGCATGAAAATCAATGGAAAGTAATGCCACAATGGAATTTACTGTCTCGATGCCTGCGAGAAGTGCTAGGATTTCTTTCCTATCCTCTGCAAACTTCTTAGTATTGTCTAAGGGTGGGAGAAGACTTATTCGAGACAGGCAGGGAAGTACAGGCCTGATATCTCGAGGATGACACTTAGCAAGTGCACGGATATCTAAGTTCTGAATGGCCCTAAAAACATGAGGCAAAACCGGCACCTCAAAATTCATCTTCAATATCACTATTAAAACTCAAATGCTAAAAAAATGCATTAAAAATATATGGATAAAAAATATCAAGTTAAACTCTTTTTAATTTATTTGTAGTTATATTGATCTAAATTGATAATAAAAGAGAATATCTTCAATACGAAAACCATGTAAACATTCCGACAGCTGACATTTGTTTCCTTCTTTTCTTCATTTTCTTGTAATCTTTTTTTCCTGTTTTCTGGCAATTCTGGCCCTCTATGGACAGATTTTACAACTTCTAGTGTCAAAAAAGGGAAATTTTAACATTTCAAGACATCTACTGGCAATTTTTGAAACTATCACTATTTTGCGGTAAAAGTTTGATCGCATATTCAGAGAGAATGTCGCATACTTCTCCAAAGTTAGATATTTTTCGGTTCATACTTCATAGTTTGAGGCAACGTTAATTTAATTAATTTACGCTAATAATACCAGTCATACACATTTTTTTTTTGTTTCAAACACTATTTTATTATTGATTCTTAAATGTGAACCGATGTGAACTAACCCAACAATCTTACAAATCCTGACCTAGATATTTTTTAAGCTTATTTAGAGCTAGGCTACTAAATAAATTTAGCATAACTTTCTCAAAACAAAGATACAAGGATTATACATATATAATAATATAAAAAAAACTACACAGTTTATACTAAAATGATATATTTATTTTACATTGGAGTTTAAAACATTCAAACATTTTATTTTTATTTATTTATTAATTCTTTTTTTTTTTACAATGAATAGAACATTTTGATAATATTACATTCATACCATTTTACCCTACACATGCTTTCACTTGACTTACAAATATAATGTTTTATTTATTTATTTCCTCCTTTTTTTAATAATAAATGGATCATAAACCATTAAAGATACTTGAAATTTTAAAATATTTTTATTTGCTCAGTGATATTAGGAAAGGGATGAAATCACAGAATTACGTGCACTAATTTAAAGAAAATTATTGTCTCTAATGGATGTATAATATGAAATAGTTTAAAAACTAATTATTTCAATTTTTTTTTTTTTTTTTTTTTGTATTAAAAAGTTCCATATTCCTATTTCCATTACTGTGTTTGAAAGCAGATTTTGGGCTTGTAATAGTAATAGGCATTGTATATAATATGAAAACATCGAAAAACTAATTTACTTCTAATTTTTTTATTATTTAAAATAATAATAAACTTGGTTTAATTGTTGGCATTTCTTGATTGTATTTTATCAGGTTTGGAGGGACATTAATTTGTATTATTAGTTTTCAATTTTATTTTAGTTTCTTGTAAAAAAATTGAATTTTATAGGGAGGACAAAATAATAATATCGATGGGTCCACAATGGAATACCATGCCTTTTCCGGAAGTTTACAAAATGACCGCGCTGTGCCTCTTTGAAAAGGTTTCTTTCCATCTATTGTTATTGTAATTTTTCAACCTTACTGAAAAAGCACACTAGTCATTTTGTACTATTCCGGAAAACGCACACCATCTCTTTTTTCATGAACCCATCAATATGTAGAAATAATACAAAACAAAGACAATAAACACATACAGAGTTTTGCGTAAACTATAACGGACTTTGACTGATTTCAGTAAAATAAAGCCAACATAGGGGGAATAAAAAACAAAGTAAATTAAAACCAATTTTAAAGTTTTAAAAATAATCTTAAGGGTAAGGTAACGCCACCAATGTTAAAAAAAATCCCTCTCACAAAAATTCTGAAAAAAATTTAAAATGTTCTCCTCTATACCCCCTATCAGTACCTAAAATATCAGGTATACAAATACGATCTAGTTTTTGAGTTATAAAATTTTAAAGTTGACTACTTTAACATGGAGAAATGAAACTCCCATGTTAAATTGGTCAACTTTAAAAATTCATAACTCAAAAACTAGATCGTATTTGTATACCTGATATTTTAGCTACTGATAGGGGGTGTAGAGGAGAACATTTTAAATTTTTTTCAGAATTTTTGTGAGAGGGATTTTTTTTAACATTGGTGGCGTTACCTTACCCTTAATAAAGAAGCCAGTTGTTTTTTGTATTTCATTTGTTATATTAACAGTTCAATTCATATGATGAATTTTTATGGAAAAAACATTACATTGAGAGAAACGTAGACCACAAAAACATTCTGGCCACAACATTTTAGTACAGAACATTTTTTAAATTGGATATGTCTTCAGACTAGCTCCTATATTAACATACAAGAATAATTTTTGAATAACAATTTGAACTAACCAAATTTAAAAATAACCAGAAAAAAAGTAAACATTGATTTGAAAAGTTGATAGAGGGTGTAAAAAAGTAATGCAACTCTTGATTTTCTTTCAAATTTTTTAGAGCCTGAGAAATATTCTTACAAATTTTTGCCGAGGTCGAGTTTGAAAGCATGCCCCTTTTAGGTCCTATATATCCTTTTGTTTAGAGAAGCATCCAGAGGCATCACTTTCTCTGCACTTGCAATAATTTTTTAAAAATAGTTCCCGGACTCTAAAAAATCTGAAAGGAATCAGAACAGCATAACTTTCCACCCTTTATCCATTTGTTCATTAAAAAATGTTGAGGTTGATACTCCTTTTGTTTGAACACTTATACAATAAGAAAACAAAAAATGAAGCATCAATATTCTGTATGTTCACAACAAAACTGTGAAGAATAGCTTTCTAAATTTCTATTCTAACTTGGTTTCGGAGTTTCCTCGATAGAGCTCGAGTTGGCGGTCATGTCTACCTTCTGATCGGTGTACCTGATGTTGATGCCAACAAGGTTGTTGAAGATTTTTGTCTTCTTAGCGCTGTACTGCTTGACTTGGCAACCTAGATTGATTTCACTTGGCATTGTAGTTTAAGCTTGTGCATTCCAGAATATTTTAATAAGTAAATATTTTATTGCTATACAGAATATTTATTCTAGACAGTTAAAATATACTTTTGTGATAGAATTAATATATTAATATTAAGTCCATTTTTAATGAAAATGAAAGAATAAAGATCAAGACTTTTTATGCCACAAGTTGAAAGTAGTGATTTTAAACCATTGAGCTCTATACAAGGCTAGAGGGATAATCAGCTGTTTTAGGCGCGCACGGCGTCTGGGAGGAAAGTGGGTGGTGGTCGGTGCTATCGAATGCCTGGTTGACCAACCTAAGAAAGTTTCCTTATAAAATAAGTATTAAAAGTTACACTGCAGTTGGCAATTCTGAGGAGAATACGTTGGAATGTGTGACGAAAGCGCAATCTCCCACCCACTTCCTCCCGCCGGACCGTGCGCACAGTTTAACATTGAGAAGTATAGGGCATTATCCCTCTAGCCTTGTATAGAGCTCAATGTTTTAAACATTCTTATTCTTTAATGTTAACATCAGTAATGTGACCCTTTTATAAGGATTTTTTCCAATGTTCATTACGAAAAACAGACATAATCCAATATTTTTAACAACTTTTGTAGAATCTTAGCAGTACCAAAATAAATACGTAATTATTTGTAATATTCTTTCCACTTTAAAATCATGATATTAAATTAAAATAATAATAAAAAAAAAATAAATGAAATACAATTAAAATCAAGATTTTCAATGTAGAGAAATAAAAGTTGTCCAATTTTTGTTATTTAAAATATTTCTGTAATTTTTATGTGTACATCTGTTCTGCCATGTGTGACATTTTCTTGGGAATATGAACTAAATTTTCAAAGTATCCTGCTAACTCATTAATAGTCACATCTTCTCGAACAATCCTAGCTTGTTGCGAGCACGACTGCTGTGTCGCCTGATTGGCTAACAAAGCATCCTCAGAATTTCTAGTTAAGTCTCCACGAAGCCTGAAACTTGAACCAGAATACTGGGCAACATTCAAACTGTCTTCAGATTTGTGAGATAATGATTTAAAATCTACTTGATTAACAGTCTTTTCACCAAAACATTTTTTTAATTTTTGTGTTTTAAATATTGTTGTTAATTTAATTAATGAATTATTTTCTTTGAATAATGAAACATCATTATTAATATCTAATTTTATGAATTTACTTGTTGATTTTTTAACATTGTTAAGTTTCAAAATTGGGTTCCGGATGAGAGATGTATCTTTACGTCCTAAATTTAGTCTGCTTCTGTGAATGATGCTGCGTGTTCTGGTAAGCTGGTTCACTCGACGACTCCAGCTTGTGCAACTCTGGCTTGTTTTTCTGCGGCTGCCGTTACACGGACATGACTTACGAGAACAGACTTCTCCAGAGAAGCTCAGTCGGTGAAGTTCACGCTCCTCGGGAAGTTCTTTGGTCTTGCACGACACTCCTCCGTCCACCACGGTTACGCTACTGCTGCTGGCGAGCTGCCTGTCAACACACCAGAGGGTCACATGCTAATTTTTGTAACAGGGGCAGATAAAGAAGGGGGTTACGATGTTGGAATTTCTAGTCTCTTTTATGATTAAATAAGAGTAATACAGCCACAAGGTAACAAGGTAAAGTATGAGTGATAAGCTCTTTTATCTTGATCCTTTAGTTTTTACTATTTCAATATCACAAGCTTTGAAAGAAAGAAAAAATATAATACAACTACTGTGCTTTCTAGACCTATGTTCTGTAAAAATAAACTATGAAATGGAAGTCTTTAGAGGGAAAAAGAAACTGCTTCAATGATACCAAATAAAAAGAAGAAAAATTATTTTTATTTTATACCTTTTAAAAGGAAAATTTCATAATATATTAACTATAGAGCACGTGCATGAATATATTTAAAATCTTGTGATTCAGCAAATCTAAATTCCTGGAAGCATCTAGTTCAGTGATCTCAACGTGGTAGAATTTGCAAACATTGCCGATCTCAATCCATTTTCCAATTGACAATAAAAATGATATCAGCAATGTATGCAAAAACTATAGGCTGCATTTTTCTATTCCTTGACCAGATATCAGACACTTGCCTTCCCTCCAAATGTGCCGCTACGGACATGTGCAGTAACGTAGACAGTTCTCTTACATATATTGTCTCTATCCTCACAACATTTTTAGAAATCTGGAATGGTGGCGGAAACTAATATTTGGATATCTAGCATAGGAATAGAATTTTGAGATAGGTGATCTAGACCATAGCACAATGACGTAATGTATGAGACAAGCAAAAGTTTATTTGCTTCATACAAACTAACAGATGCTTAAAAAAAGTATTTTTCTTGAAAAAAAATTTCAACTGTATGTCATATGCATACTGTACAGCCTTAAAATCTTGTTGTTAGAAAACTTACCTAGCTGAACCAATATCCAGCTTGTCAAAATCCAAATCCAGCTCTTCTTCCGCCATTTTCAGGCTTTCTCCTCGCTGAAATTAAAGAAAACATTGTAAATATTGCATTGGACTATGAGTATGCATACAGCCCAAAAATTTACATTTACTATAAGCATACCAACACAAACCGTATGATACCCACATTATAATTATGGGTGTATGGCCTACCCACGTATAAATTTTGACTACTTTGGGCTTGGTTTGCTAGCCCAAAATAGCATTGCTAGCTCAAAATTACTTTCCTTCAAGTATCAGTTTGGGCTGCGAAGCCCAGAGTACCTCAAACTGGCTTTAAAGTGTTATTGAGCTATCTGAACTCAAATTTGCTTATAACCAAAGTAGCCCACGATTGTCCAATAATGCTTCAGGCTTTATTTAGACCAAACATGCTCATTTAAGCCTCCAGCTCAGATTGGAATTTTATAGCTTAAAATAGACCAGATTTGTGACCAAGCAATTTTAACCTAATTAAGACCAAACAAGCTTGAAACAAATTTAAGCTAGCTGTTGACCGTTTTAGCCCAAAATGGCACCTAATATCCCCAGGGTTGCAGTAAGCTTGTTATTGGCCAAAAAAGCTCAATTAAGCCCAAGCTCAACCTAGCTTCATGTAACTGTATATTGACCAATCCAGCTAAAATAAATCTGAGCACCCTGTAGACCATTTCTGCCCAAAATAGCCATGAATGAATTCCTTGCCTCGGCCAGCACAAAGTGAGCCAAAAATGCTTAAAATGGCACTCTTCAGCCCAAACATGCCCTTTTTTACTCTGAAAGTATTCATGTGCTTGACCAAGCCCAAAATGGACCAAAAGAGCTTAAAATGGCACTCTTTAGCCCAAACATACCCCTTTTTACTCTGAATGTATTCCTCAGGTTGGCTCAGTTCAAAATAGCCCAAAATAGCTTAAAATGGATTTTTTTTGCCCAAAGATGTTTTTTCCCTCCCTGAATGTACTGCATTGGTTAGGTAGCCCAAAGTGGACCAAAACAGCTTAAAATGGACCTCTTTTGTCCAAAGATGTGCCGGTCCACCCTGAATGTACTGCATTGGCTAAGGTAGCCCAAAGTGGACCAAAACAGCTTAAAATGGACCTCTTTTGCCCAAAGATGTGCCGATCCACCCTGAATGTACTGCATTGGTTAAGGTAGCTCTACCTTAACCAATGCAGTACATTCAGGGTGGATCGGCACATCTTTGGGCAAAAGAGGTCTATTTTAAGCTGTTTTGGTCCACTTTGGGCTACCTTAACCAATGCAGTACATTCAGGGTTGATCGGCACATCTTTGGGCAAAAGAGGTCCATTTTAAGCTGTTTTGGTCCACTTTGGGCTACCTTAGCCAATGCAGTACATTCAGGGTGGATCGGCACATCTTTGGGCAAAAGAGGTCGATTTTAAGCTGTTTTGGTCCACTTTGGGCTACTTTTACCAATGCAGTACATTCAAGGTGGATATCGGCACATCTTTGGGAGCCCAAAGTGGACCATAACAGCTTCAAATGGACCTCTTTTGCCCAGAGATGTGCCGATCCGCCCTGAATGTATGCATACTGCATTGGATTAGGTAAAACTTAAAGTGAACCATTACAGCTTAAAATAGACCTCATCTATAAGCTGGGTCTATTATATTTATCAGAATTATTTAAGTCGTCTGTCATGTTTACAAAGATTTCGCCATTTGTAGACTTTTGGAGATTAATTTAGCGCGTTTCCGATGGTTTCCGATCGGTTCCGAACTTCCGATCGCTCTGATTGGTTCATTTGAATTCATTTCTCTACCGGTTTTCCATCTGACTTGTAACAGTCGACAATGTTGTTGTTGTTGCAGTATGTATCTTTCTTATAGTGTCCTAAGTAGTGTCATGTATCTATATTTTTAAGGTTTTCTTTAGTGTAGTAATGCGTTAATCATCTGCTAAGGTAAGCATACATGTATATAGTCTATATACATCAATATCTCAGGGTGTAAGTTGATCGGGAAATGTTTTTCTGTTCATGCCACCGGGTGGCATATCTCTCCTAATAGGTTTAAGCTGCTAACAATGCAGTTCCTCAGCCTATTCTTCCACAATTTTGAAGAAAAAAGCAGTTCTACACAGACAAAATGTAAGGAAATAAATGAACAAAGGTTAATTTTGTTCTAAAATTGCGGTAAGTGGCACTTTTTACAATTTTAATAACAATTTCACAGCTATAATAAATGAAACTGTATTTCATTCAGGATATTATGCTCTCTAATTACTAATAGAATTGTTACAATGACCTCTTACATACGTACTGTATGCATACTGTATTTACCGTGTGCAAATAATATGCATTCAGTACGTTATTTGTACGTATATGATAAAAGAACAGAATAAACAGACACCTCATTTAATATGCATACCATGTGATTCTTGGGCCAGTCTTTTCCCCTCACAGTCAGCCAAGTATTCCTTTGCATTATTTATAGTGTCTGGTATGCATGCATCAGCATGATGACAATACTGATTTTCCCCAGCTCTTATATAACCATGAATAAATTATTTTATTTTATAGCACTTTTATCAACTTTGAGCTTCAAGTATTAACTAATTAATAGAATGCATTCATGGTCATAAAAGGCACATGTTTTTAGGCAAAATATTTCTATCTTCATCTATTTTCGTTTGTTTTATGAAGCGATAATTAAGGTAAAGAATGTAATACATTCAGAGAAAAAAAGGCCATTTTGAGCTATTTTAGTCTATTTTCAGCTACTGTTAGTAATGCAGTACATTCAAGTTGAATAAGCACATCTTTGGGCCAAAGAGGTCCATTTTAAGCTGTTTTGGTTCACTTTGAGCTACCTAAACCAATGCAGTACATTCAGGGTGGATCGGCACATCTTTGGGCAAAAGAGGTCCATTTTAAGCTGGTTTGGTCCACTTTGGGCTACCTTTACCAATGCAGTACATTCAGGGTGGATCGGCACATCTTTGGGCAAAAGAGGTCCATTTTAAGCTGGTTTGGTCCACTTTGGGCTACCTAAACCAATGCAGTATATTCAGGGTGGATCGGCACATCTTTGGGCAAAAGAGGTCCATTTTAAGCTGTTTTGGTCCACTTTGGGCTACCTTAGCCAATGCAGTATATTCAGGGTGGATCGGCACATCTTTGGGCAAAAGAGGTCCATTTTAAGCTGTTTTGGTCTATTTTGAGCTATATAAGCGTACTGGGGACAACCAGGGTAGAAAAGGTCAAGTTTGGGCAAATTTGGTCAATTTCCAGCTTGTTTAAGCATGGCATAGTTGGTTCAAACTGATCCATAATGAGCTACATAGAGCTATGGATTAAGTGGTGTATTGGTCCAGTTAGGGTTATATTGGGCTATTACAGCTCAATGTTACTTTTTTTGCTAGCCCAGATTTGCCCAAAATCGGCCAATTAGGTGCCTGTCGGAGTCTAATTGGGCTAGCAAAATTTTGGTCTTATTTGAGCTGATAAGCCCAAAGTGTAGTCAAAATTTATACGTGGGTATGACCCCCTACTTAGGAAAATAGAGCAATGACATGAGGTCAAATAACCTTCAGAACAACATGCAAAGAAGTCTTAATTCCAGGTCATATTTGACCTGAAGATCTCAGCAAGTGAGTGGGCTTCAAGGTAAAGCCACGGGCAAGGTCTTAAAAAGCCACAAACTGATGTGTTTCGTCAGCCAAATCCCAAATCTAGCCTACCTCAAGCAAAGCAAGGTGAAAACACCACGATTTCTAGAACTATCTAGTCATAATATACCTTAATTTTCAGTGTCTAAATCGTTAGTTTAACTTATATAGAACATTAATGTCTAAAAATAAAGTTCAAATAGTGAAAGATTAAGTTAATACCTGAAATTTGATGAGGTAAAATTTGTAACGCACTTTTCCTTTTCACTGTCCTCCATGTTATGACGTCACTTATAAAAATTGAAGATCAAAAAACATTGATGACTCATTTCGTTTTCCCGCGAAAAACTGTCAATTTGCAGCTGTTTACCGGTAGAGGAGAAACGAAGGAGTCTTTTTGTTACAAACATTTTATTACTTTTTATCTATTTTGGTACACTTTCAGCAACTAGCAATGGATCAGGCTGGTAAAAAAATTTCTTATTTACTAATTTATGATAAAAAATATTTGTTTAACGTCTGGATTTATGTGAATATCTTGATAAAAATGCAGGGTTCACAGATTAAGTATATGTACAGTCTACAGTATGCATATAATATGTTTGGGAGGGGACAAAAAAAAATAATATCCCACAATTGGTGGCTGAATTCGGCTGAAAAAGGCTATAGTGTACACTGTACAGCACATCATGATATTAGCATGTCTGCATTCCATTTTTTCCATCTCGTCTGCCACGCAGGCCGTAGAGGCCAGCAGCGGCTGCAATATATATAACAAACTTTTTTGTTTTTATTGGTCTTAAACTAAACTTTGATTTATTTTAACATTTCTGCCAATGGGTCTAATAATTAATAATTTCCTTTTTGCAGCTGCAATGTTCGGAGGCTCGCAGTTGTCTATAACAATCACTTCGGAGGAGGAGGAGAAGTATCCCGAGGCAGTCAAGTGCCTTCGGGGAATCATATCTCGCCTTGGGCCTCACGGAGAAAGCCCAGAGCTGCAAGCACAGGAGAAGAGTGAGCTGGCCGAGGTGCGACAGATGGAGCTGAAACTTCGAACGATACAACTGTTCATGTCAGCTGTCAAGGAGGTGCTCAACGACGAACAAATGAATGGATATCAGAAGTTTTCTAAAGAGTTTGTGGAGGTGAGCAAACCCTTTATTCAAACTTGTAATATGATAATTATAATAATAATAATTTTTTGTAATATAATTTTTCTGTAATTAATATTTTTCCAAATGCAATTACTGTACTCAGAATCTAAAGTTATTTCAATTATTTCTTCAGGAGAAATTGGATGAAGTAAATTTTTGACATTTGAGAATGTTTTCAAATTTTAGGTTGAACAAATTCAAGGGGGCGTTTTTTTCTCACATCAACAGCTTCATTTCTATATAGTTTCTGTGCATGAGGACGAAACCCTTGCCTCATTTTTGACAAACTGGTCAGACAGTTCAACTTCAAAAAAATATATATATATATTATATATACTGTATATATATATGCTATACGTATATAATACATAGATCTTGTTGGAAGTCACCTTTAAAGCTCATTAAAAAAATTCTGAGATCGACTGAGATTCGGCCACAGAATTTAAAAATGATTAATTGTACCTTAAAAAAGTCTCTAGAAAACTTGTACACACTACTTTGTTTTTATTGCATGCAAGTAAGCAATAAAACTTGTAGCCAAAAATATTTAATCTGCCTGAGACGTAAATAAGTTTAATAATGTTTCCTTATAATACTAAATTCTCAATCTATTATATATATAAAATTTTTAAAAATATTTCACTATAGTAATAGTATTAAACATTTTTTTTTTTTATGATTCATATATATTTTATTTCATTTTATTTATTTAATTTTTCACATTAAATGCATGTTGGTAAATTGTGATTACATAATACATTTTTCTTATTAAACTGTGATGTTTAATGAATATTTTAATTTACAGAAAATACTTGACCATGTCAACATAACTGAGATGCAACAAGAATTCAAAGGAGGTATCGGAAATGTTCTTGGCCCTGGGACGTTGATTCCTCCTCTCAACCTCGGTGTGTCCGACAAGACGTCTCTGATGGACGCTGTCAGTGCCAAGATAATGGAACTGTGGGGCTCAACCGACGACAAGCAAAAGTTGCAGCAGGAGCAGATGAAACTGCTAACTACGCTGTCAGCTTGTCGCGAGAAAGCCAAAGAGGTAAAGAAAATGAGCCAGGAACATGAAATGCTGATGCAAAAACTGATTCAAAACAGCGAGAAAATGGAGTTGGAACAAATGCAAATGGAAATCATGAAATTGAAAATGGAAATTGATGTCTATAAAAAGAAGTAAGTTTTAATTTTATCTCTGCTTTACTGCTTTACAAAATCAAGTCAAAGTTGCTTTTCTTTCTTTTTTTTTTTTCTTTTTCTTTTGAATTAAATAATTTTTTTGAATTTATGCATGAAATCAATGACAAGAATTTAAAAGAAAAACAGGACAGGTCTGTAATCAGCAACATTTAAAATCTATGTAGAAATCTAAAATAAGTGGGAAAAATATATGCCTGTCAGGTGGTATATGAGAAATTCAACAAAATAATTTTATAAAATTATTAAATTATGTTTTAAAATTTAACTACAGTAAAAATCAGTATAGAAAGAATGTGAAAAAACATAAACTTCTGTGTAGGATATTGAAAATATCAAAATATATACTGTATTTATGAAACACAACAGTTGCTTAAATAACTTGAATTATATTTATTTACAGTATACATTTTTTTTATTTGTTTATTTATTGTTTAATTTTTTCCCATCTTTTTTAGTATTATTTTAATTATTACTCTATTTTTGTTTTGTTCTTATTACCAAAGTCATCTACAGTACGCGCAATGGTTGTTGCAAACTGTTTATCAGACATACAACACTACCAAGAATATTTATTTTATAAACAATTAATGAGCAGCAGACTTTGCTTATCACACGCTGACTTTACAGGATTGCTGAGGTCCGTCTCGCCCAAGAGTTATACGGAGGTGTGAAGGGGGAGGCTCTGATCAAACTCGTGTCCCAAAAGCAAGAGGAGCTTCAGCAAGCCAGGGCTGAGAATGAGGGCATGCGTGTGAAGCTAGCTCAGTACGCCAGTCTGCCCCAGCCTCAGTTTCAGCAGCTGGTCACTCAACACTTAGAGGTGACCAAGCAAATTGAGAATGCCAAGTGGTCACTGCAGAAACTAGAGGAGAAGTAAGACTTCTTTGCTGTCATCTAGTTGACGACAAATTTCTAGGTTATGTTTTGTGGATTGCTGTAAATATGATTTTCAAAGTTTGGCAACATAATTCTGAGCTTTAAAAGGTTACCAAAGGTGCCCTTAAAGGAGAGGAACTTTTTCAAAAGTTGTATTTTTATAGTTATGTTGAAGCGTGCTCGGTAAAATATAATTTTACATTAAAAAAAAACCCCTCCCCCTCCCTTCTCGACATCCTGCAGTTAAAAGTTAAGGTATTCAAAAAAGTTGTCAATGAACACTTTTCCTGTGGCGTGATTGAAATACCAATGACATTTTTTTTAACTCCTTCACTTTTTACTGACGGAAGGAGGGGAGGGGACATTTTATTGATATATTTGTAAATATCAGTGAGCAGTAATTGAGTATGCTTTAATTAACAATACTATAAAAATACAAAAGTGGAATTTATTTCCCTCCTTTAAAAAAACAAAATATGCATTTTTGACTATGTATATATAATTAATCATTCTTTCATTTGATAAACAAAACTCCTCATAACTTATTTTTATCTTAATATCAAAATGTCCATCTAAATATAAATATATTTAATTTTAGTACATTGATTAATTGTTTCCCTGTGATTACTTTTAATTCCCAATTTTCTCTCGTTCTTTAAACTTGTAAATATCACAATCAATAAAATTATGTAATAATTACCAAATAAAACTAATTAAGTTTATACAGACACAGTACATTATTGTATTTAGAAGAGATTCGAGTATATTATATTATTAGAATAACATTATGTATCTTTTCTTGATTTTTCCCTGGTAATTTACATTCTTATTTTCTATATTCCTTTTTTAATGTTAAAATTTAAGAGGCTAAATGTAATAAACATTGCTAATAAAAATTACATTGATAGCATATAAAATCTTCATATTTATTTTATTATTACACATACACATATATGTCAATTAATTATTTGGAAAAAATCAAACTAAGCGATATTTATTTATTTAAAGAAGATAGAAACACAAATGATAGAAAAAGATTTGTTGGGAAGGGAGATAGTTCGAGCTAATCGAGCTTTTAGGCGTCAGTGACCCAGCAAAAAGAGAAAAATTAATGACCCAGCATAAAGAGAAAAATTAGAAAAAAAGTAAAATTAAGAAAAATTAAAAATTAATTATTAAAAAGAGAAAAATTAGAAAAATTAATTATTAGAAAAATTAATTGTTTTAATTAATTTTTATCTTTTTGCTGGGTCACTGACGGCTAAAAGCTCGAACTATCTCCCTTCCCAACATTTTATAGTCATATATATATATATATACAATTAACTTGTTTGTGCAGCATATCAATTAATTATATCTATCAAAAAATAAGTGAGTGAAATATATTTAAAAATTATTTTTTTGATGATTAACATTGTAAAATTATTTTATTTGTAATGCAATTAATATTCTCTGAAGAAGTACACAGTAAATAATTTCAATTTGCTTTAAGGATGAATCTCAGTAGGTTGATATCTCACAATCGTACCGCCTGAATGCAACAATTAAGACTTGCAGGGGACTTAGAACTCACCATGAATAGGTGGCATACAAATTTTGAAGCGAATCTGTCTTATCAGTTTTGTGAAAACTGAGGTAGAAGTTTAACATTGGCCTTATGGACGGAAACCGGAAATGGAGCTGTTGTAAGAAAACTGCAAGACTGAATTTGCTCAATTAAACCATAATTAAGCGATTAAGTTTTAAAACATTTTTATCAATTTTTTTAAAATTCATTTCATTCGATTCGTTTGCAGGGAAATATTCTTTGATTCCAAAGTAACTGAGATTAATTTTAAATAAATCGTTTAAATCCAATAATTATATATAATTGTGGTGGTTATAATTATTTGTAGTATAAATATGTTTATAATTCACACCTCCATGATCATACTATTTTTTGCTACATAATAAATAACTTCTTGATGGTTATAGAATTGAAGTATTTTTACAAACAGATCGAACAGCTAGATATAATAATTAAATAATAAAAATGCCTTTTAGAATTTCACATAGCTAGGAAATGGAGTATTTTGTCTTCTTATTCGCGTCCTAATAATTAAATAATTTCATCATTTTGCCAATTTCTATCTCGTCATCGAAATTTTTGCTTTGAAATTTTGCCGCAAATAGTCCGACAATCGTTTATTTTCGATCTATCGAACTCCGTTCGTCCTCCATTTTGTCCCTAAACTTTAGTGAAATCCTCGTAATAACTTGAAATTAATAATAATTTACTTGTTTTAAAACGAATATAAATATGGACGATAAAAATTTAGGTCCCAAGAAGCGATACACACAACATTACCGCAAGAAATGGGAGGAAATTCCACAGTTAAGAGGTAAACAAAGAGGCTTAGGAATTTTTCCTATCCAACTCATACAAATTTATAATATTTTTAGTAATTTTAGTATCTGGGGAAAAAAAGGTGTTCCTGTTTGTAATTTTAATAATTTTATTTCATCACGGTGTTATTTTGATGTATAAAATGCTCACTGATAATGGCATGTTCTCTAGATGCAGATATTGTCTATTTAAAAGTTTATTGTGCTATCAGCGTATGCATATCATGACTTTACCGGTAAGGCTTAAGTGTTTAATAAGCTGCCTTTGAATGTAATAATTAAAAAAAAAAATCATGTACAGTAAATCTGTATTAAAAGCCACAACTATATAGTTTTAAGAAACAAACCAGGCCATATATATGCAATCATAAAAACCTTACAAAATTATATATACAGTAACATGTTCTTTGTTACAATTAACAGGCTGGTTGAGCATGTTTCCTCACAAGGACCCTGAGAAGACCAAGGCGTTCTGCAAGTACTGTCAGCGTAAACTAGTGCCTCACGTCACTGGTCTACTCAAGCATGCAGCGTGCAGAGCCCACCTCAAGTCAGCCAGAGTCTACATGGAGAGAATCAGAGTAAGAATATCGGATCATCTCCCCTCTAGGCGTGGATATCCAGGGGGGAAGGGGCTGGGGGAGAGGGGTACGGATTTAATATCCCCACTCCAATTTTTTTTTAACATTGGCCTTATAAAGAGGGCCCCCCTCCCCCTGAAATTTGGTTCTGGATCCGTGCTTGCCCCTCACTGAATGTCATTAAATTCACTAGGCTTTAAAATTAATTTTCAATTACAGTATAATGTATTTCTTTTGTTATTTAAAAATTATGAAGACAATAATGTTTTTCATTATTTTTTGTGTGCAGGAACTGTGGGTTAATTGTAAATGTCTTTAATACGTATCTAAAATACAGTACCTTATTTGTTTTCTAGGATGGTATAAGAAGAGCAGAGGAGAAGGCTAAACAACATTCAGTCTTGAAAAAGGTAACAACAAACTTTTGGAAGTTTTTATTTCTCTATATCTACCTAATTTATAATTTTCCACGAGATTCTAATTGTATACTGAAGAGAAGAAGACAAACAATGAGTTTCCTTTTAATTTGCTCTGGCCAATCTGCAGTGCTTGACGATCCCTTCAATTCAATCTTGTTAGGTAATTGAGAATGCATTTTATTTTGCATTCTAAGGAGCTAATTTTTAATTGTTACCGTATTCCTTTGCAATTCTAGTTGAAAATTATACATTCATTTCTTGTCACACACTTTATATCTATCTATATTATTAATACTATAATTTTTTTTTATTTTATTTTATGTTTATACATTAAAAATAATTTGATACTCTTGCTAAAAGACTAAAACTGTATTGAGATTACATTTTGTTTTGTTTCCTCAGTCGCAAGTCCCCTCCACCCCTACGACTACCACAACAACAACAAAAAGAATCATCTTGTCTTCGTCCGGCGACAGTGTGGCCAAGGTGGAGCACGAGGGGGGTGCGGAGGCGGAAGAGGAAGTAGGGGAGGAAGACGGCAAGATCACGGTGCTGGTGCAGGAGATTGAAGAGGAGCCACCGGAGGAGCAGCCAGACATGACCGAGGACATGGCGGACGACGAGGACGAGAGGTACTCAGACAACGAGGACCCTGCGGTGAGTCAAACTTTGCCAAAAATTATCAGCTGGTGGTCAGGGCTAATCCTCTATTGATAGGGGGTGTGGTCACCCTCTTCCGGCTTATGGAGCCGAATTCTGAATTCTAATTAGCTTAAAAATAACCCTTTTTGCTGAAACACCCTCCTATTGGTTAAAAAAAGGTTATTTGTTTGTTGTTTACAAATTTCAACAGTAAAAATTTTCTTTGTAACGGTCGGGAGTGACTATACCCGGTTCAATAGAGGATTAGCCCTGCTGGTGGTCTGCTTTGTTACTAACTAAATACAGTAAAAACTTAGTATTACATAAAGTCAAGGGACCCACAAAATTAGGTTTACTTTATATTGAGTTTTTCCTATACCCACAATGCTACTTATATTTTATGGGACCACGATTTCCTTTACTCTAAATCTAGTTTTACCTAACAACAAGTTGCATAGTAATGAGTTTTTACTGTAATTATCAACAAAAAGTACATACCTGCTTAAGAACATTACAGCTTCAATGACTATCTGGGGATAAACTCTTCTTACAAAATATATCAATTTTCAACCATGTTCAGTAGGTATAATACTTATATATTTGATGTCTGGAACTTACGGCTAATTTTCTGTTAAAAAAAAAAAAGAAAAAAGAAACGAAATGAAATGAAACGAAAGGGTATAATGTGTTGATATAGAAAATAACTTTTTAATTCTAAGGTTAATGTGGTTATTTGTCATCAAAAACACAATTAATTTTATGATTTTCATTATGTACTTATGCTGCATCTGTTGTTCTAGAAGTCTAAGAGGAATTTTGAAAACTTGAACAGTGGAATTGAATTCTTGTATTCTTTCTCTTATGCTCATGAATTTGTTCTGTCATTCTGTTTGTTATTCCCGTCTGATTTTTGCAGGTGATCCAAGACCCTCTGAGTCAGCAGGTGAAGATACGAGTCGTGATGGATGACGCTCTCATGTCGACACATGTTATGGACACAACGAGAGGTGCTCCCGTCATAGGACTGGGAGTCAGTCTGTACAGACTGCAGGACGGCAGGTGGACCATTCTCTCTGATGGGTGAGGACATCACATATACATAAGTGCTAAGATGAAATCAAGGCTCTCTGATAACTAATCAGGTGCAGATTAATTATAGAAACTATAAATGAGAGGTGTATAAGATCCAAGAGTACAGCAATTTGTTTTTGTTTTGTTTTTTTTTTTAAATTTTTAAAAATCTGCTAAAAATATTCATAGAGTTAATATTAAATAGAAAGGCTATCCGGTAGGTGGCGCTGTAGCCTCGCCGAGCGCGGTTCCACTAACTGACGTTTGAAACGGGCGTCTATGACGTCACTATGGGCACTAACAATGTTAAATTTGATCAGTCAATACTGCGCTGAATACAATGAATAGTAGCAAAATAAGCATAACAACAGGTTAATGGGAATTGCAATTGTAAGCAACATTTATTTAGTAGACGTTATATGAAAAACGAAGTTGAATAAAAATTATAAAAAAAATATCCCTAACTCCATGGGAATTTTACACCTGTAGGTTGGTACAACGAACAGCTGCTATAGCAGCAGCTGCGTCACGTGATCACAGAGAGCGAATCAGAGGGCTATAAGAGCCAGGGCGTCTGTGACGTCACACAGAAATGCAACTCTTGAAATTGACCAACACACTATAACATTAGGAAGCTAGAAAGTCGCCCCCCCTTGAAAATATTATGTAGGGTGTACTCATGTCTTAAGGTAGAGATAACGTCGAACAGCTGTTCGACGTAATCCCCTTTGATTAACATGTAAACCTTAGCAAATTGACAAAAATTCTGAAATTTTTTTGAGAGGCAGATATTAGTGCCTAAAAGCCATAGAAAAAGTTTCAAAAACATTTAACGAGTCGATTTTTTTAAATTAATTTTTTAGTTTGGCTCTCCATGGGAAAGCCCTATGCTGAAAATTAAAAAAATTAATTATAAAAAATCGGCTCGTTAAATCATTTTGAAATTTTTTCTATGGCTTTTAGGCACTAATATCTGCCTCTCAAAAAAATTTCAGAATTTTTGTCAATTTGCTAAGGTTTACATGTTAATCAAAGGGCATTACGTCGATCAGCTGTTCGGCGTTATCTCTACCTTAAAACCTGTTCAGCTGTTCCTAAAAGTGCATACTTTTTATAAAATATTTTAAAATAATTGCTGCTTTTTCATATAAGAATACAATTAAGAAATTTCTATAAAAAAAAATTTTACGTACTTTTGTTAAATGTTAATAAATTGTATCTCATTGCAAATATTTTTTGTAAGAAAGTTTTTAACACAAATTTTCAGGAAGTTAGCTGACTGCTGTGTATGTTGTTTAAGGGTAACGGACTCTGAAGGTCGTTGTAGTGACCTTCTCAAGGACAACACCATCGTCCTGCAGGCTGGTCGCTACAAGATGCACTACGACACGAGCCAGTACTATGCCATCAGGAACCAGGAGTGTTTCTTCCCCTTCATTGAGGTGTGTTAAGTCTAAATTAATCCATGCAGTTTATAATTTTTTATTAATTAAACACAAATAGTGTGCAGTTTATAATGTAGTTCATTTTCTTAAATAATATTTTTCATTTTTTTTTTTTTTTTTTCCCTTTCTTTTTAATAAAATTATATGATAATATAGCACATCAGCCCATGCTACAAACTAACAAACTACATGGATTAAAGTACTCGTTTTAACTTGAAGGCTAATTTGAACTCTGATTTACAGCAAACTTAGCAACCTACTATTTCATTGAATAAAGTAATCATCAATTTAAAATACTCTTAAGAATATAATTATTATTCAAGACAATACTCATTATTAAAAAAAGAAAAAAAAAATATTAAATTAATACCCAGTCCTCCAATTTTTATTCATATAGTTTTGTAACTTTGTTTCACTTTTGTGTCACCAGGTGGTGTTTGACATCAGCAACCCTCAAGAGAGGTACCACATTCCGTTGTTGTTGAGTCCCTTCGCCTATTCTACCTACAGGGGCTGCTAAGTCTCCTCAGTATATCACATCATCGCACACATATTATCACCACATTAGAGACATAGGAAAGCTAAGTTCCCAAAATGAGTTTTAATGTGCTCAATTCTCTAAATTTCATAATTAGGAGACTTATTTTTTAAATAGTATTGTAGATCGAATGATGAAAGAATAATTTTGTTACCGACAACCTGCATGATATTTTTATTACATAAATAGAGGCCCGGGCTAAAAGTGTTTACTTTTTAAGATTTATTTGAATCTTTAAACTCGTGATACCATGCACCGTAAACATAACACACAAGCATTGCATTACATAACTATTTTCCCCCCTAGATCTTGAGATTGTTAAAGGGTTCAAAAAACATCTGAAATTAATTTATGATACACAACTCAAGCTCCTGTATCCATGTGTGCAATATATGCAATAAAAGGATTCATGCAAGTTGTCAATTGATGTAAATTAAAAATTACCATAATTTATAAGAAAGTTGACTTATAATAATACTTTTATTAGGTCTGTTCGTAAATACACAATCAGAAAGAATCAATTATTTGTGATGAACCTTCTGTACATGTACATGTTCATCACAAATAATCGATTCTTTCTGATTGCGTATTTACGAACAGACCTATTATTTGATAAAAATTTAAGCTATTTTTTTAGTGACAAACTATATTTTTTATTACTATGTATATATTAAGTTCCAATCGGTTGTAAAATTTTAAAGTATTTTTAATGACTTCTTCATTTTGCATCTATTTTTTTTATGATGTGTTCAAAGTGAAATTATATTTTATGCGTTTATCTATAATGACATATTATACAATCTAAGTATTTTTTTTCTTCTATAATAATTTTAGTTGGTGAAGTTTGATTCAGTCTATGTGTTCTGCTCTGTCAAGGAGTTTCTCAAGTGAGGATGTAAATTCCAATAAAGTAACCCCTTGTAGCATATAATTATGATTGTTAATTCTACAATCAAAACAATTTACAATTATTACTACAAATCATGATGTCAAACGACTGTTAGTTTTAAGGTCAAGTTATAAATAGGCCTGTTCGTAAACCCTGCTCCGTGTACACTTAATTCTACACCCAATCGACCTTATATCGCATGTACATAAGGTCGATTGGGCGCAGAAAGTGTACACCGAGCAGGGTTTACGAACAGGCCTATTATTTGCACCAAATTTGTTGCAAAATGCAATAAGCAAGTAATGTTTGGTATGATTTTTCTTATGCTTAGATACTATAAAGCTTCTTCAAAATGAAGCTCTAGCTGTAATTTTGCACATGTTGGTTGTCGTCATCTATTGACAAAAAACATGATACATTTTTAAATGTATTTTTTTTAAATAATAAAAATGTAAATACAGTACTTTATTTTGTTTGTTCTTCTGTTAAAAATACTAACTATCCTATCCTATAATAAAAATGACAAACATCCGACTTTAACAAAAAATTTGTTAGTACTGGTTATAAGTTCTAATGATTGTGTGATAGGAGTGTTTCTGAAGTTTAATTATCAAAACTTATTATGGCCCATCAGAGAGAGAGCAATATGAACAATTTATGTAAAAGTTCTATCATTGGACAAAACAAACTATCAATTTTAATAATTAAAAATAATAATAATAATAATAATTCTAAATTTAATTTTTTAATGTTCAATAATGACTTAATTTGCTTAATAAAAATTACACATGCTTCATGTGGTTTTTTCTGTATTTAGATTTTTTTTTTTTTTTTTTTTTTTTTTTTTTTCAAAGCAACTGAAGGACATTGATGCAACTTGTAGTGTAAAATTGAACTCATGAGACAATAATATTGACTGAAGCATTATAAACTAACTACTTAAGTCTAATTAATTAATTATCTTCATAATAGGATTACCTAACCTGTAGTCTGTTTTTTTTGAATAAATATAATAAATAAAGAGCTTAGTTTAGCAAGTTATTTATAAACCAAGTTTATTGCTTTTGAGGATCCTAAAACTAATAAAAAAATTAATCAATTATATTGATGCCATTTATTCAGTAAAAGTTCTATGGTTAAATATACATAGAAAAATACAAAGTAAATATTGAGCTATTCTCATTTTGAATTTATATAATAATTAAAGAACCAAATCAATTTTACAAATAAAAAATAAATTGCTTGGAAACATAATGGGTGGGATTCACAAAGAGTTAAGGAGCGTTTTAAAGATATATTTTAAGAAGCGTTTTTTATACCAGGTAACAGGTAAGAAAAACGCTTCTCAAAATATCTCTCCCTAAAACACTCCTTAACTCTTCGTGAATACCACCCAATGTTTCTTATTTTAATTTTTTTTGCAGGCATTGCTTTATATTTTTGTTGCAACTACAGTATATACTCTTAATTAGCTTATTTCAATAAATAACTTTTTAAAAAAATCAGCTTATTCTATAATTTCTTTTTAAGAGTTGGTTAAACATTTAAGTTAGATAATAAAAACCTAAGGCATATGTTACAAGACAAAATAAAATAAAGGTGGCAGGAAGGTGTTCAGAAGTCCAGGTTCTCTTCTTTGTCCCTGAAGTTCTTCCGTGTGCGTCCCTTAAACTCGGAGATCTTGCGTTTCTTAGCCACCTTCTTGACCTGCTGCTTTTTAATCTTTCGCTGGGCCGAGCGAGCAGGGTCCGTCATCGCCTGGTGACAGAGAGAGATCATTGTTATAAAGAGGAGAGTGTTTAGGTCATATGTCTGTATGATAAATAGGAAGGTCAGCTTATTTTAAATGTTGAGCCAATTTTAAAATACACACAAAGAAAAAAAAATGCAGTGCATTGTTTTACATTTTCTCTTTTTGTTGAAGCAATGACGGCAAAAAGCTTGAACTATCTTCCCTCCCAACAAATCTTTGCTATTGTATGTTTTCCTAACCTCGTTAAAAAAAAATAAAATAAAAAAAATATATTGTTTGAAAGTTGCCCTTCTTTTTTCTCTTTTTTCCCCCCTTTTACAAGGCAAAATTATATTACACTATAATTTGTTTGATTTAATGATCTAAAAGTTTCTAATCTCTACAGTTCATTTAATTTATTTCATTAGTTTAAAAAATATATGATTTGGTGTAAAAAAAAAATGAAAAGAAACTGTGTCTAATAACAACGGCTCCAGTGTTGCCAACCCACCTCTTGGGCATGTTGCCTCTTCCTGGCAGCTCGCCTCTCTCCCATCTTGCCTTGAAGTTTCGAGATGGCTCGTGCAAAGCTCTCAACACCAATCTGGAAACCGCACACGTAAAAGTCAACACGATGCACAACAGAATGTAAATTATGACTTAAATAGTAAATAGAGATAATTTGCAGAAAGAAATGTTTAGTATCACATTTAAATCATTTAAAATAACAAGTGTTAGGTTAAATGTTGCAGTTTAGAAAATATTTCATGCTTTATAATTTTTTAAAGTTTTATTCTATTGTAACAAAATTTTAATAAATAAAAATTCACAAACTTATAAAGAATTATCAGGGTAAAAAAGGGCATTTATTGAAATGTTAAGGGTAAGGTAACGCCACCAATGTTAAAAAAAATCCCTCTCACAAAAATTCTGAAAAAAATTTAAAATGTTCTCCTCTACACCCCCTATCAGTAGCTAAAATATCAGGTATACAAATACGATCTAGTTTTTGAGTTATGAATTTTTAAAGTTGACCAATTTAACATGGGAGTTTCATTTCTCCATGTTAAAGTAGTCAACTTTAAAATTTTATAACTCAAAAACTAGATCGTATTTGTATACCTGATATTTTAGGTACTGATAGGGGGTATAGAGGAGAACATTTTAAATTTTTTTCAGAATTTTTGTGAGAGGGATTTTTTTTAACATTGGTGGCGTTACCTTACACTTAAGTGAAATTCATTCAATTTTAACCACAATTGAATGTGATTCTGATTTATATGAAGATTCACTCCCCATTCTAGTGCATTCTAGTGCAATATTCTCATCCAATATATTTTCTATTTTAGATAAGTAAAAGCTGAAAAATATTTTCACCTGTTCCTTGACAAGCGCAGCCACCTCCTTGGCCAACCTCCTCAGTGCTGGAGTGTTGTCTGACGCCAGTGCCGTCTCCCTCGCCACGGGGGCGAGCATGTGATGCAGCAGCGGAGGACAGGCCAACAACCCCTCCCCTCCCAAGTCGATAGCAACCCCCGCCACCCAGCGGAGCACTGCACACCGAACCACGATTCGTCCTGGCGTTTGTGCAATCTCAATGTTGACTGATTTACGAAGCTTACGAGCAAGCCATAACAACGAAACTCCTCCTTCTTCATCTTCAGTTTTAGGTTTAACATCATTGGGTATATGTCTTAATACACGAGCTAGGTAAACTAAATTTTTAACAATTTGTTCAGCAAATTCTTCTTTTAAATCTAATGGTTGTAATTGATCACATAGATCTAATGTTAATGATTTAACTTTATATGATGTATTATCTTCAAATAATAAAATACAATTTTCATTAGAACTTTCATTATTTAAGATTGCATTAGAGATATGTTCAGGATTAATTGATGCAAATATACAACCTAAGAATTGTGATGCACCTAACCTAACCCATTCATGAGGGTGGGAGAGTAAGGTTTGGACTTGACTACTAATTTCCATGGCATGTTCTCGATATTTCATGTTTTGTAGCCATGTTGGGGTTTGAGTTGAGATTTTGATGAGAAGTTGTAGAAGTTGGAATAGGAAATGATCTTGTAGGCTTCCTCCATCATTGCCCGACCGAGTTTCATCATCCTACACAAAATAATGGTATTTACAGAGCAAATTTAAATACAGATAATAAAAGAATTTTTTAAATATATATATATATATTATTTATGCAATTTGGATGAGCAAAAAGTTTTTTTTTTTAAGCTGTGCAGAACCAAATACTAATTTAAAATTTAAATACATTGATAAAAATTATTTAACTGAAAGAAAAGGACAGAAAAGACCCATTAAAACAAAAATATTTAATGAAAGATAAAAGATAAATCAATAGATATAAATTAATAAACCGTAAATATTATCCTAATAAGCATTATGTAGCTAAAGACATAGGCAAAGAATTCAATCAATGAATTCATAAAACTAAATGGTATGATATGCATAAACATTGCAATCTATCACAATTTTTAGACAAGTAAGAGTTCAGACTGCCATTTTTAAAACCCACCTCCTCTAACTTTGGAGCTCTCACGAATCTGCCTGGCCGTGAGTCTGGGTTCAGTCCACTGGAGATGAGGGGGAGGACGGTTGGCAGGCGGGACTCAAACCTCGCACACTCCACGCTGACAAACAGACCACACAGCTGAGCAGCAAGACGACGGTGGGCAAGCTGGAACAACAATGTTATTTTTAGTTAACTTATTTTAGCATTTCTTTTTTTGTTTATTTTTGAATTTTACAATGGAGGCTTCAAGTGATGCGCTTTCGCTGCGCAACAGTTTGTCGCTAAGGTCCATCTTGCACTTGAAAATGAAGCAAAGTGTTTTTTTAACTTTTCTCGGTTACAAATCAAGTAAAAAATCTAAATCTTGAATTATCCACTTTATTTTTCAGTTTGGACCAAAGTTCCGTAAAGGAATTATCCCTGAAAAATCTTATTCTTGGTGAAAAAACGAATTCACGTTTTTTTTTACATAGGTTTGGTATAGCGGGTGGGATCACCGAAAAATCAGCTGACTTGAAGCCTCTATCGTACTCTAATATATTGTTAGGTGTAAATTAATATTGAAGCAATAAATGCTGTAAAAGCATTGCTTCACTTTTTACGGAGAAATTACTGGTCAGCTTTCAAAACATTAAATCAGTTACATGTACATATGCTGTAATGTTGTTCACTTTATAAAATTTTATTATTTTTTTCCAAACACAGTATGCAATACAGTATTCACACTTATGAATCACACTTATGAATTAAGGAAGAAATGTGCTAAAATAACAATTACAGTAAAAATTTATTATTACGTTAAGTCAAGGGACCCAGGATATTATGTAAACCTTATATCGAGTATTACCTTATATAAAGTTTTTCCTATACCTGCAACACTATTTATTTATTTTTTTATGGGATTGCAATCTCTTTTACTCAAAATTGAATTTACTTAACAACAAGTTGCATAATAACGAGTTTTTACTGTAATTTAAATTTGGAAGCAGTATAGCTACTTCTATTATGTATATTTACTGTATTTATTCAATTTTATTTATCCTCTTACATGAGGCATCCCTCTTACACACATTTTAAAAGATATCAGTACCCAAAAACTCACCTTTTTATCTTTAAACCAAAGGAGCGTGGCTCCAAACAGCTCCTCTTGTCCATTGTGTCCTATCTTGTGTAGGAGGGACTTGATCAAGTTGGCAGCAATCTTACGACACTCTGGAGAGTCATCGTTGATCAATCTTGCTGCCACGGCAACAAACAACAGGCCTGCGTGGTTGGACAGGTTTTGAACTGGCATGGCGTTTATCAGACCCTGCAGAGTCTCCAGGGTGGAGATACGACCAGGCTGTAGCTCAAAACTGAGCTGGGAGACCAGGAATGTCAACTGGTGCTCGATTTGCTTGCCAAGAGGATACTCTAGCAGGTAGAAGAGGTACACCTGAAGACCAAACAAAACAGAAATATTCATAATTACACTCCATTATAATTAAAGTTATTAAAGTAATTAAATATTTACAGTATTGGGAAACATGGAAATGAACTTAAAATGAATTGGACTCTGTTCAGGCTAGCTAGTTAGCTAGCTAGAGCATCTTTTATTTTTAGAACTAAAACACCCTTTACATGATAACTCTTACTGGAAAGGTTTAAATACCTGGCCACACTCGAAAGGGAGCAAATGGTATCAAGGATATTTAACTGTACTTTTTTTATTAATTTAATTAAACTATGTCCTTCTCACCTGTCTGGCCTGTGTTCTGACGTGCGTCATCTCTGAGGTGATGGAGAGCTCGGCAATGGTCGTCATGACCTGGGAGAGTTCGGGGGAGGTCATGCGACGTTTGAGCACCGCCTTGAGCAGCGTGAAGGCTGTGGCTTGGCGAGCAGAATCTGCCTGAACGTCTCGCTCAGCGTAGAGCAGAAGAAGACGAAGCTGCTGGGAGGTCAGTGTGTGGTACTCCACGTGGCGTACCAACTCACCTACCACCTGGAATAAATTAACATTTGGTTACTACGTGAGGCTATACAATTACGTATAAATTTCTTTTCATACTACTAAAAACTGTAATGAAGAAGAAAAATAAAATAAAAAATAAATTGAATTGCTTGAAATCAAATTATTTAAATGACAAAACATGTGCAAAGAAGAGAACATTTCAAATTTAATGTTTACCCTTTTATACTGTACAGTTCAATTTTTGTCTTTAAATGCAATTATTTTCACCCTGTAGCTTAAAAAATAAATACAAGCATAAAAAATGGATAGAAACCCAATTGTTTGTCATAAAAATTTACATTTAAGACTTTTACAGTATTACAGACTTGTTATATTTTACAATTAAAAATAGAACAAAATTAATATCCTATTGCAAGCCAAAATAAATTTTAACTCCCTTAAACACCTCAATTGAGAGTTGAAAACAAAATTACAAACTCAACTCTCTATAATCACCTTGAACGCAGCATTGGCCATATCAAAGTTCTCTCCCTTCCCCTGCACACTCCCTGCATACTTGTGCAGCAGTTTGAAGATATCCTCGGTGATGGGAACCACCTTGGTCCTCAATGATGGTAGATCAGACTTGAACATGCTGGACAGGCATTGAAGAGCCAGGGTAGTCACTTTGCTATGCTGGCTCTGCAGACTTGGAGCTAAGATGGACACAAAAGGGTCCAGCATGGCGTCAGGTATATCAGAAGTTCGGTCTTTCTTCAGTAGAAAGTGGAGCAGTTGTAGTCCAAACCCAACAAATAAGTGAGCATGGGTGTCGGCAGATTTCTTCACCACAGGACCGCTGCGTTTAGGAGCGGCCTGGATTAGGAATGTGTCCACTCGTTGGATTGCTTTCTTGGCTGTAATGAGATAAAGAGAGTGTTTGTTGTAACTTGAATTTTGAAACTAAAAACTACGTACAAAAGATTGAATTACTCAAGAAACATCTCAATATTGTTGTACAATCAGAAAGCAATAAAATAATGACATGAATTATGTCAGAAATCTGGTATAAAACAAAATAAAATTATTACTAGAAATTTAAATTATTTAAAATACACATCAAACATTTATCCAATTCATGAACCAGCATTATTCAAACTTATTACCAAGTTCCTCACAAATCTTTAAATAGCTTAATATGAGACAACTATAACCCATTTAAGTTCATTACCTCAAAATAAAATTACTGCAAAAAAAAAAAAAAAAAAAAAAAAAAAAAAAAAAAAAAAAAAAAAAAAATCATTAGAAATTTAACCCTTGTAAAACCTTTCTTATTCTTTCTCATCTGATAAGTTGAAAGTGCTATTCAACATACTTGCAGTTCCTTTAATTCAAATGAACTCACCTGCACTCATCTTGGGCTCTCCCTTGTCCTTGGCGTGCTCTCCCAGCAGAGCCTGGACACTCTGAGACGCTGCACCGTAGGCAAACGTCAGGAGGCTCTCCGCAGACACAAAGGTGTTCTCCGCTAGACCTCGCACCACCTGGTCGAGACAAGCTGTGGCGCGACGGACGAGCTTGTAGCTGTGAGTGCTGGCCAAAACCTGTGACAAACGGAGAGTTACAGTAAATACCCACAGTACTTACATTGAAATTGCAAATGTTTAAAAAAATAAAATAAAATGGTTTAAGTCAAAACCAGTAAGAACACAAATTATTGAAGTATGGTACATGCTTTATGCTTCAGAGGCTCATAAAATTGTAAGTTAAGTATTTTTTAGTATTATGCAATACCAATACCTACTTGAACTTTGAATTAAAATGATTTTTTTGTTTGTATTTTTACACAGTAGCATTCTAAAAAAAAACATAAATTTGTTTATTATTATATTAAATTTATTAATAAATTTATAAATTATTTATTAAATTATTGTTATTATTTTAGAATAGAATAGAATAGAATAGAATAGAATAGAATAGAATAGAATAGAATAGAATAGAATAGAATAGAATAGAATAGAATAGAATAGAATAGATTTATTTGACCACAGGCAGTACATACAATGACAAAATAAATTGTCATAATACAGCATTAGTCTTGTCAGCTTAAAATATTTAATAACTAAAACATAAAACAATAATCACATGAATATTTCAGTCTTGTCAACACAATTTGCATTACAAAAAAAAAAACATGCAGTGACAACTTAATTAGTGACATTATATAGAGAAAAAAAAAAAGAAGCAAAAAAACAAAAAAAAAAACAAGAAAAACAAGTTTGAATCATCATAAATCTATATAATAAATATTAAAACGAATAATTTATTTTAACATTATGAAAACATTCTAATATTATGTTTTGTAGTATGTTTAAGAATATCCTTTTCTACTATTTTAAAATCATTATGGAAAAATAAATTAACTTCATAGTATTCCTTACATACAAGCACCTTTTTTAATAAATTTTTAAACAAAGTCTCATTTTTTATATTTCTTAAGAGGCTGGGTACATTATCATAAAACTTTGCAGTTTGGTAATACGGGCATTTTTCTGCTATTGACTTACTATGACTCGGTACCACAACTTTATCACTATTCCTTGTATTGTATGAGTGAACACTATGAAGTATTTTATATGAGTCGGGATGTCTTCTCTTAAACGTAATACAATTAAAAATAAATAAAGAAGGTAAAGTCAACAATTTCAAGGAAACAAAATGCGTTCTGCAAGATTCATTTGGCTTTAAATTTTTCAATATCCTGACAGATCTTTTTTGTAGTGTAAAAATATTTTTAATGTTACTTTCAGTCGTCCCCCAAAAGATTATGTTACCTGAAAAATGTGGATAAGCATATGCATAGTATACCGTTAACATTATTTCTAGAGATACAGAATTTTTAATTGTGAACAGTACAAAATTAGCAGAATTTAATCTCTTGCTTATATGGTTTACATGAGAATTCCATTTTAAATTATCTTGTATATTCAGACCCAAAAATTTTGTAACATCTGTGCGGTGAATTGCTTTACCATCAATTTTTAACAGAATGCTACTATCCGGACATTTAAAATCAGAATGAAATTGCATATAACTCGTTTTACTTTGATTTAACATCATTCTATTTTCTGTACACCAAGATTGAAAATTATGAATTGTCTCATTTGCCTTCTCCATTAATATAACATTACTTTGAGCTGATATAACTACACTTTTATCATCTGCAAACTGGTTTAGCACAATATCTTGTAATTTTTCCTTTAAATCATTTGTAGTAATTCCGTACAGATCAGGAGACAAACACGCCCCTTGTGGAACTCCCAATGTCACCCTTAGAAAATATGTACAGTAATGTTAATTGTTTACAAATATGTAAATACTAAATATCGTCACCTCAAAATGCAAGTCATTCAATTACATAAAAATTTCATGCAATTTTCATACAATAACTACTCTTATGCTCATGGTATTTTTTAAGTTTCATATTCCTATAACAATTTTGTGTATTTATCTGACTTGCGTTCTGAGCCGACGATATTTGTATATTTTTATTGCTTAATAAAAAAGATTGATGCTACAGTATACTCTTCAAGGTAATTTAATACTATTTGTTTCCATGCAGAGAAATTACCATACTTTTCCCAATGAAATTGGTTCTCTAATTGATATATACCTCAGATCTAGATATTATGCTGAAACACAAGAACATGCAAGGTACAAAAGAGGAGGCAAGTTCACTCACATCTTTGAGCGGCAGCAACAAGTCCGTGAGGCACTTCTCAGAGACGAACTTTGCCAGCAAGTGCAGCGTGTCGTAGCTCTTGTGTGAGCGAGCCTCAGTCACCTTGCCTGCGATCTGAGCCACCTCCTTCTCCTCTGCAGCCTCCCCGAACATGTCTGTATGACACACCTGTAGCACAAAGACAAGTTAGAATGGTAGCAAATTGAGAGAAGAAGTCTTATTTATGCAGTAAACTATGCTATTTAAATACGGAATACTACAAAGAAAATTAAATTAATTTACTGTATTATCAATTTTTTAAGTAACAAGTTTTTAAAATAAATTAAAAAATAAAATAAAAAAGTCTTGCAGAAAACTTTACAGTTTTTTCCTATTCCCTAAATATTTGACAGTTTTGCTTTAAAATTTAGAAGCATTAATTTTGTAAACTAATATTTCAATTTATAGTATGATAAAAAATACAGTATATACACTGTATTGCAACTCATATGTATCATATCATATCATGTGTCATATCAATTCCATCAGTAACCCCATTATCTTAAATACGAAAACAATATTGCAAATTAGCAACAATACTCACATTGAGAACATTCTGCACGCAAGGGTCAATGTCTCCCGGCTGCAACAAATCTGCAGTTGCCACGATCAGACTGTGAACCGTGAAGACCAAAACGTGGACCAAATATCCTCTTGTCAACAGCGACGTCAACTCAGATAAAATCTTGGGAAGGTACTTTGGCCCCAGAGATCTCAGAATCTGTTGCAAAGTATCTCTAGCTGCCCTTCTTGTACTTTCCAGTCTTGATTTTAGAAACACACAGACTTTGAGAATAACTCCAGTAAGACTTTGCTGTAGAATTCCTGGTGGTAATTTTTGTAAAAGTTTTACAATAGCAATTGCAATTGGAACTCTTAATACTTCTTGTGCTTCTTTTTCTCTATCTTCTGCAGGATCTGATGAATTTTTATTAACTTTATGTGTCATATCAGTTGCTAATCTTGCTGAAATTACTTGATGTAATTTTGGTAAAAGTTGGTACAAAATTGAATGTTTTACTTTGATAGCCATTATTGGTGACAGTGGAATATTCTTAGGTACTTGTACTTCTTCAATTTCTGTTGATTCTAATATAGAAGCTAATACTTCAGAATCATCTTCAATTTTTTCATCTGGATCTTCGATTTCTATGTTTTCATCATCTGTTTTTGTTGCAGTTTCTGTTGTTTCTTTTTGTGTCACTTCTTCTTCAGGCTCTGTCTCTGTTGTCAATATTTCTTCAGGTACAACAGGTTCAGGTTCTTGCTTTTTTCCTTTACCAAGCTTGCTGGGCTTGATAGGTTTTCCAGGAGCTGCAGATAGGTCATAATGGAAAGCATCAAGAATTGCTATGACCGTTCGCACCAGCTGTTTTTGGTAGTCCAGCATGCGAGGCAGACGGGCAAGTTGGAACTTGAGGATTGCTTCATATTGAGGCCATGGAAGCAGCGAGCAGACTGTCCCCACTGTCTATAACATTAAAAGAGCAAGGTTAAAAATGCATTTGTTTCAGGTACAGTACACATACTTGTTGTACAAAGAGAAAATGAACTAAAGGACAATAAAGTATGTACTGCTGGTATCTTCTTTAAATACGTAGATGACTTAAAAAGTTTTTTTCTTTTTTTTTTAGCTCAAACCTTGTATTTTATTTTTTTTTTATTTTTATTTATTCACATTAAATACCAGTTGGTACTGTGACTACATACTACATATAATATTATGCAGTAGAGAGATTATACTATGCATAAATCAATGAAATCACACAAATTGGCAATGAGAATACAGTATATTATAAAAAAAAATATGTTCTTCCTGTTACATAACTAAATAATAATGATCAGTAAAAAAGTAAGTAGTAAGTTTATTATTTCAATAACTCTTCTGACCATAAAGAGAGTACCTTCACCTCAACTATGCACTCCTCACCTGGATGGCAGAGTCAACGAGACTGTTGATCTTGGCGTACTTCTCAGCACAGAGAAAGGCCGAGGCGAGTGGCAGGATGATCTGCGTCAGGGTGAGGGTCTTCATGGTCGCCCCTGGGGCTTCCATCAGCTGACAGAAGCGGAGCAGCGCTCGAGAGCGTCGGTGAACCTGCAGGTGACGCATGTTCTCGAAGAAGTCAAGCTCAGGGTCTTCAGCGCAAACCAGGCCCTGGAGAACAAATATAACATGATGGTAAATTATAAAAAATGCTTTACTTTAATTACATTACATGGTAGTATTTGTTTATAATTTTATATGAATTATGTGTGTTTCGGTGTTTCATAAAGTATAGCACTTTAATTAAAGTTAAGTCTCTATAGGGTATGCAAATTTCCCAGGTTGAAAATATGTTTCAAAATTCATTTTATTTTACTCAGCATTTGTGAACTTGATAATTTTTTTAAATAAAATCAATAAAACAGGCAATTTGGAACCATTTTTACAAATGTACCAAAATAATAATAAAAAAATCTTATATTTAAAAGTATTACCAATTCTCACACTAGCAGCATCAACTAACCTTCAAGTCCCTGAGCGTTGGATGTAGCTCGGCGCACTTTCGTACCATCACTCCCAACAGACCGAGCATCTCGTGCTGTACATTCTCATTCTTGTCCCTCACCCCTCGCCGTAAGATGTCCATTATAGTACGCTCCAACACTAATGTCTTGCTCTCAGGTACGCTGGCATACTTCTCAGCTAGCTTAGGACACAGAGTTTGAAGGCAATGGGAAGCACAGTCACGTAATGATATATCTTTCTCTGCTTTAATACTATAGAAACAATTATGTATAACAATTATACCAAGTTCTAAATTAATATCATCTAATTTTGTAACTTTTGAAAATGAATTAATTCTACGATCAAAATCAGGTTCATCAATACGTTTTTTATCCCATGAATTTAAATCAGATATAATTTTAGCATCATTTTTATGTAATAATATAAATAATATTGAACAAATTAATTGTCTTGATTGCCTTCCATTTGCAGCACTAAATAGTGGTGCCATTTGAAGAGTAAATTGTTGTGGGTTTTCTATACAACGAAGAAGGTTTACGGTCGTTGAGAGCAGAGGTGTGAGAGTGTTGTCCCCAGAACCTCGTTGTGCCTTTCGTACACACAAGGGAATGATCAACTTCAGCAAGGCAAGGCTCGGTTCGGGTTCTGTGACGAGCTCAGAGACTCTGGCAAGGACCGAGAGATCTCGGGGACTGAGACCGCCTTTAGCTTTCTTCTTGGCGCTTGCTAGAGTGGCACGTCGTTGAAGGTATGCTAGGAGAGCAGGAACATGAGGAAGTAGCAGCTGACTGCCGTAGTTCAGAGGTTCAGACACTGAAACATTAGACAGGAGCATTAAGAAAAATCTAAGTCAAGTCTGTACAAGATATATAAAGTTTATCTAATAAATATATTGAATTGATTTTGCATTTACGAACGAGAAATCTAATTTAGATGTTTGAAAAATATTATAAAATATTGACACTTTAGCACCATTTTTAAATGTCATATTAATTAATGGCTCTCTAGATACCGTAGATACCAGTGTTTGTGTTATTTGTTTTATTTTTTTTAGTAATGATTGAAAAATAGATAGGCTGACTGGCATGAAAAATGAATTTTAATTAAATAATTTCAGTGCATTTTAACTGAAAAACAAAACAATAAAAAATAAATAAATAAATAAAATAAGGCAAAAATATTAAAGCAGTACCTATATAATTGATTTTTATCTAATAATGTCAACAAAAATTATTTGAAAAAATCTAAATTATAAACAATAGAGTTCCAAGAACTCACATTTCAGTTTGTCTATTGCTTCTTGGTCTACTGGCAGCACATTGTTGATTTGCAATTCTTCAGCCTCAGCAACCACTTCCTCTTCCATGGGCTCTTCTCCTTCCTCTGGTTCATCAGGTTTCAACGTTAGCAGTCGCAGACACAATTCCAAGATGGCTGCCGTAACAGGAGGTCTCGTAGCCTCTCCATTGAGCAGTGTGATGGCGCCTGCTAAGGGATTACATTCAGGTCTTCCTTCGTGATGTTTTACCAGTAGAGAGAAGTAACGAGGGTTCTCACTCCACGTGACAAACAGTCTGAGTAATGCAGTTGGACTCATTGCACTTTCATGTGTTAAGAAGTCAATGGAGGGCCATACAATTGCATCAAATATAGCATCAAATTCATCACTATTCCATTGATAAACTGTACTAGCATCTCCAGAATTTCCTCTTGCAAATATTCTTGAAATACCATCAATTACAAATTTTCTTGAATTTCTTAATGCTAAAATTGCAGATTTTGTAATTTCTTCTCTTCTTGATAATATTCCAGTAATTTGTGAAGCAATTACTAAAAGTATTTTTAATAATAATGAAGTACATTTTGACATTCCATTTTCATTTCTACTTAAATGTGCTAAAACTACGTTTGCTAATGTAACAGTACTTGTAAGTCGTTTTGGTGGTACAATTTTGTGTAAATCTACAGATTTGATAATTCTTTGAACCATATCTACAATATTTTCATTTTCATCTTGGCAATGTTCAAGTGTTGGTTTGAATGCTAAATTTAAAAATAGTAGCATTTCTTCTTGTTTACATCCAGATAGAAAACGTAATATTAAAGATCTTCTTGATGTACCAGCATGTTTAGAACGAGCTTGCATTTTACTATACAATATTCTTAGCAATACAGGTATCAAGTTTTGTCTATGATCAGGTTGAATGAATTCACTATCAGATTCAATGTTAAACATTACAAGTTGTGATTTGAATCCTTTGTCCTCTAATAATCCATACAATTGATCTTTATATGGAATCAAATAGTCATGTTTGTATTGCATGATACAATCTAGTGCAAGTTTCTGTATGGCTGAGTTTCTATGACGTAATAATTCATGATATGCGGTACAAAGCTCAGCTTCTCTATGCATTCCTCGTGGGTTACGAAGCTTCGAGAGGAGTTCTAAATGAGCTTGAAGAGATTTTGATGCAGTACGTGGTTGTTTTGCTTTCTTTGATGAGTGTTTTTCGTTTTCTTCTTCTTCATCATCTTCGTCTTCTTCAATTTCTTGTTCTACTTTCTCAGACTCAATTTCCATCTTTGAGTCATCTGCAGAGGTTTTTCGTGTCACGTCCCAAAAATTGGAATCACTCGAATCAGATTTGTAGAACTCATTCCTGAATGCAAGAAATAATTATTAGACCTTAGGGTAGAACAATAATACTAAACAAAGAATTTAAAAATAATAATAATAATAATTGAAACAGAAAACAGGCAGATACATGATACAGTATTTGCTAAAACTGGATACAATATTTTAAAGAAAGTTGATGAGTTGATGCAACAGGCAAGGGAAAATGTTTTGTAAATTAAAGGGCCTTTTAATTAATTTACTGTAATCAGATCTACATATACAGAATTAAGTAACTATCAATCTATTCATAAGAATCTAACATCTATTACATACAGCAATAGAGGAAATAATTACTTTCTTAGTATAATTTTTGGTGTTAATGTATATTTTTCAAGTAAAATTTAAATATGATGTAAAAGATATGTAAATCTACAAATAAATTTAAAAATAAATAAAAAAATTTAGTATATGAACTCCAGATGTTTTTACCAACTTTTTTTTACAATTACTGTATTAGTACACATAACAGTTTATCATTGGTTGATGTGACCTAAACTAACAGCAGGCAATACTTACTTGAGGAAGTCGAGGAAGAGAGCAGCGAGGTCTCTGTTCTTAGCCTCACACAGATCGGAGAACAGCGTCATGGCGTGCCACAGTAGACACCGGAAGTTGGTGTGGTCCGCCACGTCCAGCTGGCTCTCCAGGCTAGCGTGGAGCTCAACCAGCAGGGAACCTGACCAACAAATTGTCAAATGGAGTACTGACCTCAAAAGTTTTAATACATAAATTGATAGAGGGTGCAAAGTTTAGCTATTCTCACTTTTTCTCACACCAGAAACTTTTAAAAAAATAAAAAATCATTTAAAGTCCATTTGATGACATCATGAGTCGGCACTTCTTAATAAAGGAATAGGACTTTGCCAATGCAAAAAGGGGTGTTCATTTTCAATATATTTTTTTAATAACCTTACTTGCTACATTTTACAGAAGTCTTATTCCCAGAGAGTCAATACACTTTTTTTTTTATGTGGACACCTCAATTACATAAATCTACAGCTGGTTTTTACTCACTCGACAGCCTGGCGATGGGAGTTACTAAGTCTCCCTTGCTTGCCCCACTTGATGCCCTCTCTGCAGCAAGCCTCAGCTGTTCTGCGAGAACTGGCCAGAACTGTGCAGGGGGCTGGGCGTGGGCATGTGTGGCGATCATGGCACACACCGGATCCCACAGCAGACGGAAGTTCACATACAGTTGACCTGTACACAAGATGAAACAGTAAGATCTGTGAAAGGGCCTACTGAGTAAAACTTCTTTTTTCTTTTTAAATGATATATTGTATTATGCTATTTTTAAAAACTGCTAAAGAACTATAACTCTAATAAGTAGATGTATTTTTAAATCAAAGTATGTTCATATTTGAACTTCAGAACACTTCAAATAAAAGTTCTGTATTAAAATTAAATTGACAGTATGTGATTGACTGCACAACTCGGGAAAACACAAAATTTACCACTGGTTGATTTGCTAGAGCTCAGCTCCAACAAGCAAGAGACAAAGAGATAAAGATTTGCAATTTTAGGAGCAATAAGAGGCACTAACCATCCCAAAAAGAGGTTTTTAAGTTTACTTTATCAGACATTATACAGTCTATAACGTAGGAGTAAAGTTCATACTACCCTAAGATGTACATACATAATGAAGCAAACATAGTTAACTCACCAACTAGGAACCTGAGTGCCACATCTGTCTCGAAATCCTTGCTGAGCTTTGCAGGCTCGAGGGCAGACAGCCTCTGCAGACGATCTCTGTACTCCTCGATTGTGGCCGGGGTGTTCTCAGTGGCGAGACATTGTCGTAGCAGCGTGCCAGGCTCCACCAGACTTAGGATGTGGCACGTCAGCACACGAACCTAAACAAAAAGAAGGAGATATAGTAAGAATCAAAATAAAATGTATTGTACTGTTTTTTTTTTATAATTTATTATTGGTAAGTATTTTTTTCTTTTTTTAGTTAAGCAGTCTGAGATGGTTTATATATTTTAAAATACTCTAATTATATTGTCTTGGCATTTTAAAATTTCATAACCCTGCTTTATTGTTTAAATAATTAATATTTAACCTCCCTCTTATCAACATCCATTTCTGACATACCTTATGATGAGGAGATGACAGATTGTGGTGAAGATTTGCTGTCATTAGCTTCTTAAACAATATTGATTTGTTACTTTCTTCCTCCTCTTTTTTTTCTTTACCACTTGCCGTCAAGAACAAATCAAACATCCTTAAAGCTGACAATTCAGAACTATGTTGCAACAACCATGACAGAAAAATATCTGAATTAAATTCAGACACCAACTTCATGTGTACTATTGATTCTACAACTAAACTGAAGGCAAACAAATTTGATTGAATTTCATCTGAATTTTCATTTTCTTCTTGTAATAATTTTAATAAATTATTTAATTTATTTTTTACAATAATTAAATCTAAATTTTTTAAATGTGGTAATATAATGATTGATGAAATTAATTCTTCGTAGTTATTTTTACTATCTAATTGTGATAGTATTAAAGATGATAACGGACTGTTGTTCAGGTCTAATGGATATTGTTTCCATGCAGGTAGTTCTAGTCCAGAATGACACACTGGAGATTTCTCTAGTACAAGTTGAGAAAGAAGTTTGATCAGAGAACGAGAATGATCTGTCAATGTTAATTCTGTCACAGAACTTTGACAAAATTTAAGAAATTTTGGTAAGACATGAATTTCAAATCCGGGACATGTCAATACTTGACTGACAAATTTTAAAAGAAGTTCTGGATTTTGTGTTGATAGCACCTGAAACAGAATATGTGATACAAAATATTTGTTAAAATGCTGTTACATATAACTTGACAATTTTATAAAAAGAGAAAGAAAGTGAATGTGGACAATGTGAATTTAGACTGACAATGAGATAGAAGATTAATGTCACCATTACTCATTATTTTTAATTGTCAAATCTTAAATATTTTTACTACTAAATATTGTAGATCCAGTTGAAAATTTACTAAAATTAGCCTGAAAGGGAAAAAAAAATAAATAAATAAAAAAATATCTAGTTTTTGAGTTATTAATTTTTAGTGTTTTTAGATGCTGACTCAACTAACTTTGACTAATAGTTGCCAGTTGCCACAGAATTATATCTTATGTATCTCAAATTTCTCTCTATTTTTCTTTTCTTATGTCTTCAAAAATTGATTTATTTTGTTGTTGAAGGTACACTGAAAAGATTGGAAGGCTTTACCTTATACTAAGGATATGTTCCAAGAAAACAAAAAAACGTTCACTGCTAAATCATGAATTAAACAAGCGTTGTGGAAATAATATTGGTGACATACTAATCTAATCTGCACTAATCTTGTGGATACTGACCTGTGATGAGAGTGCTGCAGTGAGTTCTTGGGGCAATTTGAGTGCTGGAGCGTTAAGCAGGCTCGCGGCCAGACAGACTGCCTCAATCGCAGTTTTCTCTCTGCTGTCTCCTGTACTACCAAGCTGAAAATGAAACAGAAGAACTTTACTAATCTTGCAAACAATTATTTAAACAAGTTATATTTTATCCCATTGGTTTCTACTTTTTTCTTTCAAATTCAAAATAATTAGGATTTTACTAGGGACATTGTTGTACAGTTACAATAAGCAGGACAGATGTTCTGTGTTGTACTAATTGCTCTGTCTCACTCTTTGTGACTAACTCTGTACCATATATGGCTGTCTGACTTTTGAATGCTAGCCAATTAGTTTAACTGATAAATGAGAAGAAAAAAAAACTCTGCTGTAGTGGATGAATTATAACACAGAGAAACCAATTTAAAATAAAAAATCAATTAGTTAAAGGAGCATGGTGATATAAATGGTCTGATATTATAAAATTATTAATTGAACCGGCATATATAATTTTTTTAAAAACTGCATTAAAATATAGTTCATAGGATCGCTTGATTCTATTTTTATTATAATTTCTTACCTCTTGTTGTGGAAGCAATAGCAGAGGAGTCAAGGCTTTTGTCACTAAGGAAGGTTCTGTTACCAAACTGCCCCCTCGAGCCTCACAGGCCTGTCTCATCAACACCAACAGTCGAGACGCCCCTTCAAACTTTGCAGAACCTGTGAACTCCTGCACAGTCTCCTGCAAATATAATCAATATTTTAGTGAATTGATCGAAAAAACTGAAATTTGCTTTTGTAAAAAGGTTAACTGACAAGATAAAGGAGGTTAAATACAACGATATATATGACTCACCGACGCAATAGTCCAGAAGGGTGCCCAGTTTGCAGCCTTGAGCTTGGTGGCGAGAGCTGTGATGGTGTGTGAGAGAACATCTTTCAGTAAGTCACCAGGAAGCTCAGGGTCAGCCAGAGATGTCAGTAGGAGACGTAACAGAGGCTCGGAGCCCGAGTGAAGCGTACCAGACACTCCACTTAATGTCTCACAAATAAGACGTCCAGTTCCCGCAATACCCTGACACAAAAAAAGTCAGAGATTTACCACAATCATGTTTGATACAGAAATAGGAAATAAAAACTTTTAAAGGTCAAGTGACTAGTGTACACTCCTTTCAAATAAAAATATCTGACATAAACTCAGAATATGACATTTATTTTTTGATGAAGTGTTGATGGAAATAAAAATTAAGTACTTCATATGTATGTGTTAAAACAGAGATTCTTAGGAAAATACATTCTGAGAGAGAAAGCATGGAAAATAATATGCAGTCTAGTCATTTTTGTTTTTTTTTTAAGTTATATTTATGATTAGTTTTAGGATGGTTTGTGATTCATAAATAACATTTTTTTTTCAATGCACTAAGAAAGTACTTACATCCTGTGTCTCTTCCAATTTGCTCAAGATGCCAGCAACAAAGCCTGGTTTGTCTCGAACTTTGCGGGCCACAAAAGCAAAGCACTGGGCAGCAAACTCTTGAATGTAAGATGGTCTGTGAAAACATACAAGTTGAAACATCAACAATATAATTGTTCCTCCATTATTATTAATGTTTATTCATGTTTGTCAGACTGCAAGGAACATAAAAAAATATATACAGTATATTTAAATAAACTATACCAAAAAGTGTATATATTATACTGTATTTAAATGCCAAACATCATACAGGTATAAGCAATTTCTGAAAAACACGTTTTTATAAGGCACATTATTTGAATAAAAAAAGGTCTGGAAAAATATTTTTTTAAGTTTAATAATAATCAATAGTAAGTTTAACTCAATGATTTTTTGGCATATTATCAGTAGTGGACAGGCAATACATTTTTCTCATAATATAATTACATACAGTATATCACCAATGTAGAGATTTCTTTTATGTGTATTAAAAACTATGGTTTTAGTTTATAAAATTGAGACAACTTACAATTATTATGTAGTTAAATTACATGCAAAATTGTAATGCAATCATATCCGGAGATGACATAAAAAACAAAGATACAACTAAAAAAAAAAAAAAAAAAAAAAAGTAGTTTAACTGCAAATTGTTTCAACAGTCTTGTAACTCATTCTTAACTCACTTTGCATCTTGTAGTAGAGGAAGCACGCTCTCGTAAACAAGGCTTGCTGGTTCTCGTAACAAACTCCGCCACAGAAACTTGAGCAAGTATGCCATACATTGGAAACTCCATTCCAAGACATCAGGATCACGGGACGTTGAAATTACACCAAACAAACTCTCCAAGGATCGAGAAAAGTAAGGGTAGAATTCATGGCGTAAATCTCGAGCTAAAGCAACCACCAATCTGTAATAATACATAACATTTTTTGCAGGCACATTACAAATTAGACATTAAATAATATTTTCTTACTTACTCTAACAAAGCTTGTAATGTAAGTGGATCTTTCAGATCTACATGACACAATAATGTGTTAACGGCTTTTTCTTTTTGATGAATTAACTGAGCTAGACTTAAGCAGGGTGGTAATTCTCGTAAGCATTGTTCTAGGCCGATAGTTCCATTCTGTACCGTCCATTTCTCTATGGCACGCTGCAAATGTGTTCCACCTTCCTCTTCTGTATCATCTCTGATAGAACTGACGCGGTGGAAAACATCAACATTGAGACCAGCGATACGTTCAGAAAATGGAATAAACTGTGAACATAAATAAATTATTATGATTTACTACAAAGTTGATATTCATGGTTCTTATAATACTTTCATCAACAAGACAAAACAAATTCTGAATCTATTTGGCAAATAACTTTATTTTTCCCCTCCTTCTCCCCATTATTTTTTATTTATTTATTTCATTTTTTTCTCCACCAGCAAATCTTTACTGTACTATTAGGCATAATTATGCATACTGTATTATATTCATGAAAATGACCATAATTATGCAGTCAATCACTTAGATTTTAAATAGATTGGACATTATATCATACATATTGATGGTGCCACAACTAATCTGACCAACAGGAAATGACGAAACGGACCAACAGAAATTGCCGTGCAATGGCTAAAGTAACTCATACGTGTTGTAGGAATACATAACCGTTAGTCATTTTAGCCACCGCACTGTAATATCTGTTACCTAAGCCGCATTCACATACTGAGAAATTGCAAAGGCAATTAAAGACATCTGTAAGAAAATAAAAAAGATCTTGATTTTGCTACTGCATGAAGGACATACGTGTAGCAGTTTTCCAGTATGCATGTGTGAACCCGTCTGTAATTCGTTTTGTTTTGCAACTTTGCATCATTCGCTCTTGGTCAGATTAGAGGCGCAGCTAGGAGCGAATCCAAGGGAGGGGGGGGGGGGAGGGGGCGATGAGAGCGATCGCCCCCCCCCCCAAGAGGTTCCAAAATACATGCATTGAAGGTGTTACCGCCCAGAGATAACATACTGTACATTGTTACCGCCCCCCACCCATAGCCCCCTTCCCCTCCAAAATATAACATTGCGGGAAAAGGCCCCACTCCCCCCCCCTAAGTATAGCTTATATAGCCTCAAGATTTCTCTTGTGCAGAGAGTTCTTGTCTTATATATAGGCTATATGATATACCACATCCATCCATGATACTGTATGATATGCATACCAGCTACCGTAGAGCCGAGCATGCACAATAAGTTCACCTTAAATGTATTTGATTCTTTATGTCTTGTAGGTTTTGTTTTCATTTTCAATGCTTAAAGAACATAAAAAGCAGTATTTAATCAAATAATTCCTCGTGTTCCAGTACAAAGTACGTCAAATAAGAGCTTTAAAAAAGTTACCAAGTTCACCAACACACACACGTGTTCATTTCAAATTTCAAATCAATCAGCTGATTCAGCTGAGATAGCGGCCAGTGTTGCCACCACAGAATCGCAAATAAAATATTATCCCTAGTTTGTCACTACACAATTACACATTTTAAATTTCTAGTTTGTCATTTTATACTACACAACAAAATACTATCTTTGTGTTCAATAAAATAAATATATTTAAAAAAAAAAAAGAAAAAAAAAAAAGATATTGGAACTGTTTTATTATTATGAGCATTTACAGAGACCCTACAGAACTATATAGAGAGACCTCCGTGACATATATGGCCAGGGATTTGATCAGAGAGTTTCGCTGTTTCTGAGAGTGACGGCACTGCTAAATGTTCAGCACGGCACGGTTCTTGCTTGCTGAAATTGCCCGTGCAGCCAGCGAGAACCGGGCCGTGCCACTGCGATTCAGTGACGCCGCCACACTCAGCTATAGCGAAGCAGCGAAACTCTGATCAAATCCCTGGTCATATGTCACGGAGGTCTCTGTAGGGTCTCTGGAGCATTAATGCAGTCTTTGAAATTCCCTCACATTTATTTATGACACTTTTTACACTAAATTAAGGTAGTCTCGTCACACTGCTTTGTGTGCGGTTTCATGATACAAAATTTAGAACTGCCTGGTTCTAAATAAAAAAGTATGATTGTATGTGTGCACGGCTATACACTTAATGGCATAGGTTGTTCTTATTAATTCATTTCAACATTTTCACCACAAGCTGCTCAAGCGTTCAATCTAGTGAGAGAAAAAGAGAGACCTCGAGCATAATTCTGCAATTTTAATATAAAAAGTTAACCAACTTTCAAGACTTTAAAGTAATATTTTTCACACTTTCTTTATACTAATAGAAAACAATCTATGAATCTAAATTAACTAAACTTTTTCAAATTTCTTACAACATGCAATATACCATGCAAATATTTAGTTATATAAAAACAAGATTTTTAGTTTAAATTCCAATTACAATGTATAACTACTGTATTAAAATAAAGAAATAAAATTTGTAAGTCTTGTGTAATTTAATATTGCCCATAATTTATTACAATACAAGCTAGAATCAACAATGTTACAAGTACTAGCTGCAGTAAAAAAAAAAAAAAAAAAAAAAATAAGCTTTTTAATTTTTGATATAAATTCAAGTAACAATAATTTATTGTTTCATAAGAATGATAGGTTAATTTGCATATATAATATGCTATGGATTTAAATTGCTGCCAATAGTTATTATTGTTGTTTTTCATTAAAAAGTAATAAATAATTAAAGACATTTAAAAACATATTCATTATAAATTATACATAGATTCTGATATAAAAAATTTTCAACAAGTACGTCAATATAAAATTCAAATACCAAATCTTATGGAAAAGTGGAATGAAAAATACAAGAAGAATTAATTCAAATTTTTAAAAAAGCATAAACTGGGCATAATAATTTTAGAGAATCTTAAAAATAAAAAAAAAATTGTCACATTTTATGTGAAATTATTTCCAACAAAATGTATCTAGTTGTATACATTTTTTTTGTTAGTAACATATTTATAGTTTACATCTAAAACTATAAAATTGTCATTAAAAACAATGAGGCCATTCTTTTTTAACATGCGAGTGACAAAAGTTGTTATTAACAAGCACCTCTTGTCCAAAGAGCAACGGCGCAGATGAAGTGGGTGTGGATTAGTTCTCCTCGTAGATCCAGCTCTCGCTGGCTGGCTGCCATTGGACGAGCTCCTCAGGAGTGAACCACAGAGCAATCTCCTTATTGGCTGACTCTAGAGCGTCTGAGCCGTGACACTGTAACAGAGAAACCAGTACAACTTTAGAACAAAGTAGGGTGATGACCAAGGATATTATTCTCTATTATTTAGTAAATTATGTATATATATTTATATGTAGAAATAATCCTACATAAAACAAAAAACCAACCAAGAATGGAAAAACTGTCAATTCAAAGATCGACATGTTTTCTCCAGATTCTCAGTGCACGGCTTTCATCATTCTTTATGTACCAACCCAGTTTTTCATGTTAGAGACGGAAACTGTAAATGTAAACTATGCGGACAGATATAATATGTGAAACCTATCGTATTTTAAATTGTTTACTGCGTAAAAACTTCCCCTGTTACACAATGCATGTCAGACTGCCCCAAAAAATATTTATACTATATGATAGTTCCTAAAATATATATAATAATAATAATAATATATCTGTATAATTGTATCAAAATTGGAACCATAATACTAATATTTTACATGTACCGTATTTCTGCACTGATATAATATGTTTTTGTTTGTATGTATATATTCTTAGTCTTAAATTAGAGTATTGTTATATTATAATCTACAGTATACTGTATGTGAATGTGTTCAATAAATAATTTATTATAAAACAAAAAATTAATGCATTACATATATAATTTTGTAAAAATAGGGAAAAATGCAGAAATATAATTAAACAACAAGAAAACAATTTATAAGAGGATTTTCACAAATATTGTTGCAATAATCAAAGTCAACAAATTTAGCCCCGAGCTAACCTTAAACCTCATCTATGCAATTGGGTGATAGACTTTAACTTCAAAAATTTTAGAACTGCAAATTCTAGGGTATATTAAGGGTAAGATAACACGAAACATTGATTGTTTAGTGCCATTTGATTAATTTGATTAACATGCAAACCTTAGCAACCTCATAATAATTCGTTTTTATTTTTATTTATTATTTATTTTTTTTTTTTTTGAGAGACAGTTCCTAGCACCCAAAAAATGTAGAAAAAATTTCAAAACAATCGCTCGATCCGATTTTTTTAAATTTCTAGTATAGGGCTTTCCCAAATAGAGACCTAAACTAATAAATTAATATAAAAAAATCGGATCGAGCGATTGTTTTGAAATTTTTTCTACTTTTTTTGGTGCTATAAGAACTGTCGATCTCTCAAAAAAAAATTCAGAATTATTATGAGGCTGCTAAGGTTTACATGTTAATCAAATGGGACTGCAACAAATAACAATTAATCTATGTTTCATGTTATCTTACCCTTATATAAGTACTAAATCTGGTACCAAACATTTCTTGGCTAAATATTTTCAAAGTTCTTGTGAATAGCACAGAAAGCCTTGTAAGGAGAATTTTTGGTATTTCGTCCCTCGTCCGCAATAATGAGCTATCTGCTTCGATGATTTTGTTGCAATAATGAGCTGTCTGCTATTTCAGGTGAAGAGCACAATTATGAGCTGTAAATCGATATAAAATAATGCTCATAATTGCGCTCACCTGAAAGAGCAGACAGCTCATTATTGCAATGAGATCGTGGAAGCAGACAGCTCATTATTCCGGACGAGGGACAATTTCTCACCGTCCCACTTGGATGCACATATCCCCACGGATGGTTCCTGGGGCAGAGTCCATGGGGTCGGTGACTCCAAGCATCACACGGCCAGTCTTCACGGCATTCAGACCCTTCCCATACCTAAAGAAAATATACATTCTGTCTCAAAAACAAGATTTCAGTTATTTTGTTTCTTCTTCTAAACTACTCGATCTATTTTAAATAAAAATTAATTAATGAAACCAAATCAATTGTTTCCTCAGAGACCTTTGTGTTTATATATTATCAGAAAATTGACCAAAATGACATTTCCATTGCAGGACAGTAATATCATAATGCACTCATAACTTGGTTGACCAAAAATTTTAATGTTTACTAGGCTTTCAGCTGCACGCTCAGCTTGCAGGCAGCAAGAGTCGAGCCATGCCCAAAAGTATAGTCCACAGCAAGTGAGAGTTTGACCATGCACTTGCCGGAAATGACGTACGGAAACTTCCGATTGCAGGCTATATGTACCATGGCAATTAACCGGAAGCAAAAACTACTGAAATGGTCCTACTCTCGCTTGCTGGACTATACCCATGCAAGAACGACTACATCAGTTGCCTCTTAATTAATTCTTGTATATATATGCATATATATATATATATATATATATATATATATATATATATACCCATGGTATAGTGAAAAAAAATATTTGGTGACCAAAACTGTTATGAGAAAAGAGGTGTTGTGAGTTATGTTAACACGCACAGCATAGGATTTTAGGGTTTTCTGCCTACATCCCGAAGCTCTTCGGGCGGCTTCGGGCATCTCCGTGCTACCCAAAATGTAAACATGAAATTCCTCTATATATTATGCATGTAAATATTGTAAATTATGTAATGAATATTGTAGCCAATATCATTTAAATATCTGTAAATCTAGAATTAAGCCTATTAGCGATTATGCCAGGGGAGATTTCATTATAGTCTATAGATTTTGAATAGCAATGAAGCAATAAGTTTTTTATTCTATCTATTTTCTATGTCATATTTTGTTTTATATATGTGATTATATATATGATATATTATTATTATGATGTAACAGGCTGTTAGCTAGTATCATCTGTTATTTTATTTTATATTGTTTTATTATCATTTTCTATTGTTCTAGCTATTATTCTGTAACTATTATATATGTTTTGTATGTATGTTTTATGTGTTCTATTGTAATGTTTTTCTATAATGTATGTTTCTAGTGCTGTTACTATGTACACTTTCTGTGTTTAATAAAAGACTAATAATAATTATATATGCATATATTATATATACCTGAACGAACTTCATAGCAACCAATTTGAAGCCTTTCTCTTCGAATCTCTGGATGATTTTTCCAACGACTCCTCGCTGGACACCATCAGGCTTAACCATAATAAAAGTACGTTCACGTGCGGCTGCCATAACTTCAGAAAATAATGAAAAGAAAGAGTCGAGAGCAAGGTACATACACATCACAGGCTATAACCACGCTGCCGTGCAGGAAGGTGCAGCAGGCAGAGAGTGGGTGCATGACTGCATGCAGGAACGTCCAACAAGTGTTCTTCAGGTTCATCTCAATCATTTCAAATCAATCGGCTCGCCTCGGCCTAACGCCTATTCTCTCTCTGGGCTCGCCTGAGGCCTGAGTCGCCTGAGATAGCAGCGAGTGTTACCACCACAGAATCGTATCAAATATTATCCCTAACATTATCCCTAGTTGTTACTACACATTTTAAATGAAATGAAATAATCTTTATTTAGCTTAAATTTCGCTATTTAAATACATAATAGTTGTAGTTACATATATTAATCAATTGATTTTACAACAACATATAAAAATTTGTTTCATAATTTTTTATGCCCACAGAACGAACCAATATATTAAAACAGAAATAGCAAAATATATACCAATTAACATATATAGTTTTACAAATAATTACTTACACAATGAATATATAACTAGTTTGTCATTTAATATACTTCACAACTATAAATGCTGTATAATATCTTTGTGTTCATTGCAATAAATAAATTAAAACTTATGTTAGAAAATCCATTTTGTACCTTATATAATTGTTATAATAATAAAATTTAAAAAAAAAGGGAAAAAAAAAACTCTGGAACTGTTTTATTATCCTTACAAGTATTTTGCTATAACACACAGAAGATGACACGCAGGACCTGTTATTATTATAATGAGCATTTATGCAGGCTTTAATTGAAATTCTCATATTTATATTTATGACACTTTTTACACTAAAGGGAGTCTCGCACTTGCACACTAGAGCTAGTACTGCTTCATGTGTGATTTCATGATATAAAATTTAGAACTGGTTCTATATGAATAAAAGAGTATAATTATGATTATCGATTATCACCATGTATCAACTGATACTTAATGTTAATAAATAAATAAAAAAAAATATGTGTGCGCGGCTATACAATACATCACTTGATAACATATAGGTCATTCATCTTATTAATTCATTTTAACATTTTCAACATTAGCTGATATGCACAAGAAATTTAGTGAAAAATAAAGAGAGACCTCACAAGCAGTAATTAAGTAATTTTAATATAAGAAGTTGACCAACTTTCAAGACTTTAAAGCATGGAGGAAATATCCATGCTTTAAAGTAATATTTTGCACTCTTTTTTTATACCAATAGAAAAAAGTCTAAAGGCCTGTTCGTAAACCCTGCTCGGTGTACACTTTCTGCACCCAATCGACCTTATGTACATGGGATATAAGGTCGATTGGGTGTAGAAGTGTACACCGAGCAGGGTTTACGAACAGGCCTTAAATGAATCTAAACTGACTAAACCTTTTCAAATTTCTACATGCTGTGCCTATTAATTAAATATGTACAATACAGAAACAGGATTTTTAGTTCAAATTTCAACTAAAATGTAATAACTACTGTATTAAAATAAAGAAATAAAATTGTAAGTCTTGTGTAATTTAATATTGCCCATAATTTATTACAATACAAGCAATTAAGTATCAACAATGTTACAAGTACTGTAAAGCTTTTTCATTTTTGATATTAATTCAAGTAACAATAATTTATTGTTTCATATAAGATAAGTTGCATGCTATGGATTTAAATTGCTGCCAATAGTTTAAATCATTGTTTTACATAAAAGGTAATAAATAATTAAAGACATTTAAAAACATATTCATTATAAATTATACATAGATATAAAATTTTCAGCAATTACGTCAATATTAAGTTCAAATACCAAATCTTATGGAAAAGTGGAATGAAAAATACAAGCAGAATTAATTAAAAATCTTAAAAAAGCATAAACTGGGCATAATATTTTTAGAGATTCTTAAAAATAACAAAAGTTGTCACATTTTATATGAAATTATATCCAGCAAAATGTAGTTTATTTACATTTTTTTTTTGTTAGTAAAATATTTATAGTTAACATGTGAAATTATAAAATTGTCATTAAAAACAATTAGGCCATTCTTTTTTAACATGCGAGTGACAAAAGTTGTTATTAACAAGCACCTCTTGTCCAAAGAGCAACGGCGCAGATGAAGTGGGTGTGGATTAGTTCTCCTCGTAGATCCAGCTCTCGCTGGCTGGCTGCCATTGGACGAGCTCCTCAGGAGTGAACCACAGAGCAATCTCCTTATTGGCTGACTCTACAGCGTCTGAGCCGTGAATGATGTTACTGTAACAGAGAAACCAGTACAACTTTAGAACAAAGTAGGGTGATGACCAAGGATATTATTCTCTATTATTTAGTAAATTATGTAAAAATAATCCCATAAAAAACACGAAATTAATATATTATTGAATATTTTTTATAAATGGGGAAAAATGCAAAAATATAATAAAACACACACAAAAAAAAACATATTATAAGAGGTTTTTCACAAAGAATTAGCATGCCATAACTTTAACCTCAAAATTTTTAGATCTGCAAATTCCAGGGTATATTATATCAAGTAATAAATCTGGTACCAAACATTTCTTGGCTAAAAAATTATCACATAATAACACAGAAAGCCTTGCAAGGAGAATTTTTGGTATTTCTCACCGTCCCACTTGGATGCACATATCCCCACGGATGGTTCCTGGGGCAGAGTCCTTGGGGTCGGTGGCTCCAAGCATCACACGGCCAGTCTTCACGGCATTCAGACCTTCCCATACCTAAAGAAAATATACAATCTGTCTCAAAAACAAGATTTAGGTGCAACATTTTTAAATTATAAGTTACACAAGATACAAGGCCCTGTACCCCTGCCTCATTTTACTGTAACTACATCTCTTACTGCTAGAGATAAAATTAATTAAATTATACAAGAAAGTATTTTGTTTCTTCTTCATCTTAACCACTCTATTTTAAATAAAAATTAATTAATGAAACCAAATCTTGTTTCCTCAGAGACCTTTGTCTTTATTATCAGAAAATTTACTAAAATGACAGTTCCATTGCAGGACAGTAGACTGTATCGTCACCCATGATTTGGTTGACTTAAAATTTTTCAAAAGATATTGGAAGTTTTGATCTAACCCAGGGAACAAAATAACAAATTCCTTAATAAGTATCATTTTGGATTAAGACTTGGCTCTGTCCATACAATAAGACTCAAAGAGACCCTTAATTTCAATGTTTCTTAGGCTTACAGCTGCATGCACAGCTTGCAGGCAGCAAGAGCCAGGCCGTGTCCAACCGTACCCACAGACAAACAGACGTACCACCGTGTGGGACGTTTGGGCCCGTTGTTTATGATCGTTTCCCCACAGAGTTCAAAAAGTATGGTAATTGTACTAGTTACCGGCCACAATGTTATTGGCCATCCCACTTTTGAGGCACTTCGCGTCATTTGACGGAGTTTCACCCATTTGACTGCTAGATGGCGTTGGTGGTCCGAACACGTACAGAAAATTTCAGAATGATCGGACTATTTTAATTTTTTTTTTAACATGGTGACCGATAACCGCGACACCCCCTAAAAAATGATTTTCTCATAAGAAAAAAATGTAAAAATTCCTTAACATGACGGTAACTAGTACAGTTACCATATTCCTTTGTAGTCAATGGTAACAAACTGTAGCTATAGATGGCAGCACTGGTTGTCCCTATCTCTTCTATAGATGGCAGCACTGGTTGTCCCTATCTCTTAACATATCCCTTCCACTGATACCCCTCTCACATGACGTCATACTAGACGTAAACACGGCTTATCTAAGTGGGCCTAATAATCCCGCTTGGTGGTACGTCTGTTTGTCTGTGCCATACCCATGTGCTGCAGCAGAGCAGCTACACTTGGAACCCGCAAAACTCTGCTCAGGCCCATCAAATTTCTGGCCATTTGACATAATTGACATGGAGGTCTCCAAGGGCCTCTGACATCATACAGTATCATATGCATACCGGTATGCATATACATCCCGTGTAAGTGTGTACAGTACGTATATATGTATGATACCGTATGCAGTCATTCTTGACGGAACACCAAACACCATCAACATTTTATATAATTATGCATAAAATGTCATGATATGTGACACAATCCGGTCATTCCCATGGGGCTTTTAGTAGGTAAAAAAAAATGACTTTCTGGGAAAACTATCACATTATTAATATGGTTGTTTCATGCGTGCATATCATATGCATACCATGGGGACGACTGGTCCGGATGCCATGTATTTTACGAGGCCTGCGAAGAAGGGACGTCCCGCGAGATCAGCGTAATGTTTCTTCAGATGCTCCTCAGAGGACTGTAAATCAAAATTTCGTAACCATTACATTGATTTTCAGAGAAATAAGAGGAAAATCTAATTAAAATATGCGCATGACACCTATGGCTTACCTGAACGAACTTCATAGCAACCAATTTGAAGCCTTTCTCTTCGAATCTCTGGATGATTTTTCCAACGACTCCTCGCTGGACACCATCAGGCTTAACCATAATAAAAGTACGTTCACGTGCGGCTGCCATGGCTTCAGAAAATAATGAAAAGAATGAGAGCAAGGTACAAATCATAAGCTAACCACGCTGCCGTGCTCGAGAAGAAGGAAATGACGTAAAGTTATACGTCATGCCGGGTTTTTATCAGTAAGGTGCTGCCAATCAGCTGCATATTTTGTATTGATTTGCATTGAGTGGTCATTATTGTAACTGAAATGCTGAATTCCAAAATTTTCATTTTATAATTTACATCCTACATTAGTTAAATTTCAGATTATTTCCCATAATTTGCAAACTGAAAACCTTTTTTTTTTTTTTTAATCCTAATAAGTGTAAAATTTCATTTTTTTAAAAAACAAAAGACCATTTCAAAATTTATTCACTGGCATTTAAAAATGGCGGTAAATGGCGGTTCTTTGAATTTGTTACAAGTTTACGATTCCAGTGGAAGTGAGGATGAGCAAGTACCTGGTCCTCGTGTTTCTACTAAAAGAACATTATCTAAAGAATGGTCTACTCAAGAAACTAAAAAACATTGTACTCCTAGGTAAGATACAACTAAACCCGACATAATTGGTTGTTCAATAACGTCTCACTTTCAGATTGCCTGTTCCTCAAGCCCTGGCAAACATGTTTCCTGAAGAAAAATATCCTATTGATGATCCTTCACAACACGGCGGAAGGCAGCGATCATTTCCTCATGAAAGGGGGAATTGGAGCACACATATATACATTGCATGTAGGTATATACTGTAGTCATGCATCAGCATAGTCTTCGGTGCATGATGTTATACTGTACGGTTTGTCGCACCTCGTCAAATGCTCAGTGACTCTCATAACAGGCTGCATCGTGGCCATGATGCATGATGAATCGTATCAGTATCATGGGCTGTAGTTACCATCCTTTTCCTCCCTTATACCCAACCGTTACTGTGTCATCTTGAGATTTAATACCTCGTAGGCCGGTGATCTGTGCTAAAAAAAAAAAAAAAAAAAATTGCTAAGAGCTAGAAATTTCCATATAGGAGAGAATCATTATGCTGCTAGGGTGCCCCCGTGGTTCATAGTCCTCATCGATCTCGCCGTGGATATATCTATAACCTTGTCACTTCACACATTGCTGTCATTGAAGAACACCGATTCATGCATTCGGCATCCTCCAGCATCAATTATCCATCCTGATTAAGGTTTCCATGCATGGTTTCCTCAGTCACAACCAGGCAATGGGATGGATTGCCTCGGTTTGGAAGCTATAAGGGAGCCACAAAAACCCTAAACAAAATGCTAGGTTGGATCCACGACTCGAAGGAGAGCCGAGAAGTTAAATTCAATCAGTTAATTGTGAACATGCAGTATACTCTTATAATTAACAGCTCTAGTTTTCAGGTGAAGTAAAAAATAATAATAAATTACATTTTTCTCTTAAAGCAGAGGTGAACGGCTTCAGCTTTTTATATAAAATGTTTTGTAAATACAGAGTAATATCAAACTTACATTGGTGCACCTCTAAAAATATTAGGTCACCACCCTCCGCCATCTACGAGTTCCAGCATGCAGTTAATTGCCATGAGTTAATGGAGTATCAACCTCAAAAATTTTATTTCAGAAATGGACAAAGGGTGCTGCACAAAATTATGCTACTCTGTTTTTTCAGATTTTTCCTAGTCCGGGAACTATTTTTAAAAAAATTATTGAAAGTACAGAGAAAGTGACGTCTTTATAGACTCTTAATTAATAATAAAAGGGTAGGACTAAAAGGGATGTGGGTTCACACTCGACCTCGGCAAACTTTTTAGCAATACTTCCCGGGCTCTAAAAAATCTAAAATAAATCAGAGTGGCATAACTTTGCACCCTTTCATTTTTGCAATAAAAAATTTTGAGGTCGATACTCAATTAAAAAAGAGTGTCTAGCAAAGAGGGACAACTACTTTTTTTTTTTTTTAAGGTTCACCTTGAGTGATTGTTATATATATATATATACATATATATATATATATATATATATATATATATATATATATATATATATATATATATATATATTATGCTGTAAAACGATAAAAATATGTAAAAGCTTAAGCTGTTCCCAATAAATTAGTTATGTATTTCAAAACAGATGAAGCTCATTAATTATATTGTATCATATAATTATAATTATTGCATGAATTACTGTGTCATATTATGAGTTAAATCTGGTCCAATAATTAGCTTAATTTTTAATTTGTATTATTATTTTCAATCCAAATTTTATGTATCCCAGGAAACGATACACATCAGTTAACTCCTGTGTGCTGAAACAGTTGGGCCAATTAAAGGCATTGGGTGTAGCACCGGTAGTTGGCAACACTGACGTATCTTCACCATGTTAATTTTTGATCATTGCTCCTAGGAGTAATTTTTATGCTAGAGCTATAAGCTGATTGCTGTAGTATCAAGATAATTAGTAGCCTAAGTGCACAATTTGGCTAAATAAAGCCTGATTTAGAGAAAAGTATTTTTTAGTATTGTTTTAAATTTACATGCATTTTTCTAAAATATAAAAAAAAATACTTTTCTTTAAATCAGGCTTTATTTAGTCAAATTGTGCACTTGGGCTACTAATTATCTTGATACTACAGCAATCAGCTTAGCTCTAGCATAAAAATTACTCCGAGGAGCAATGATCAAAAATTAACATGGTGAAGATACATCAGTGTTGCCAACTACCGGTGCTACACCCAATGCCCTTAATATATATGTGTATATGTATGTATATATATATATATATATATATATATATATATATATATATATATATATGTATGTATATTGTATATTTGTTTTTTTAATTGGGTGCATGCAGGATCATATTAGCTACATGCAATAGTTCAATATATAAACTGCAACATGCTGACTTCTTAATTAAGTAAATTTTAATAATTTAAGTATGAATGTATCTCAACAGTCACTCCGTCCGAGCCCTGGTCCAAGTTGGTAGCCCTGCTCAGTGGCTGGCAAGCTGCCGGAGAAACTTTGAACATGATTGACGAGCCACATCTCAGTCTGAGTCGTACCGTGGTGTTGAGACATCATTGGATAGACTCGTTTCTCACAGATCTGAGGTCCAGTTTTCAGCACATACCAAGGTAACTACTTTTCTATCCACAGGTGTATAATTATTTGGAGAAAGGTACTTATTAAAAACAAACTTAAATTGATTGATTATTATACACATGCATAATCACATAATTAATTCACAATGTACTAATTCACTGCATGGTATTAAATATGAATGAATAAAAAAATTAGATATAATGTGATGCTTTAATTAAATTTTACACACCAATTTGATCAGTGTAAAGAGGACAGAATTAAATATATCGTCCCTCGTCCGGAATAATGAGCTATATCTGCTTACCACGATCTCGTTGCAATAATGAGCTCTCTGCTAATTCAGGTGAGCGCAATTATGAGCTGTAAATCAGTATAAAATAAAGCTCAAAATTGTGCTCACCTGAAATAGCAGATAGCTCATTATTGCAACGAGATCATAGTAGGCAGATAGCTTGTTATTCCGGAAAAGGGATGATATATTGCAGTTTCAAAACATTAACATCAAAAATTCAACATTATTTGTTGGCAGTTTCAGCAGCTGATCAAAATAATATATAAAAAAATATAAATAATGAATTATAGCCTGGCATAATTCCTGGCATTCAAAAAGGTGTTATTTACAGATATATACCATATATTCATTACAGGCAATGCCCGGCCATGATGCTATATACCAAGTACCAACTATAAAGACTGTGCACTCTGAAAATCAATGTGCCATTGTTTTTTGAAATATATTCCAATATTTCATTGATGATCGAGTTAAAAATGCAATTTTGACCCCAAAATTTTTATGGAATGCGTAATTTTAAAATTTTGAAACTTATTTATACACACAGCAAGATAAAAGAGGGTTTTATTTTAATTTTGTTTTGTTTTTTTAATTTAAGACTAGCTGTATTTTTGTGCATCTTGCAGTGCATGCAAGGCCTTGGTGGAGGTGCATGATGGCAATGCTAAATTAATTAAGGTTATGCAGTCATGCCAGTCATCAGTGAAATACTGTATTTTTTTAATACCTTAATTTGTTTTCCTCACTTTAGAAATATATATATGCGTATAACGTAATAGTTTCTTGATCAGGACATTTTCTTCTGCTTTTGTTTCAGGTTTCAAGTGTGCCTATCAGGGTTCAGAGTATACTTGAATGATGAGAAAACTCGAACTTTCCTCGGAATTTGTGCTGTCGTTGGGACTCAAGAACTGCAAATGCTGTCAAAAATCACAGACAAGGCTTTGGCGGAGTTCAAACTTCCTCCGTTCTATGAGGTAATATTCTGATTAATTAAATCTATCAATCTCATTAACCTTCATTTATTTAAATTTGCTCATATTTATATATTACACAGTATAATATATGGATAGCAGTATGTACCAGGTGCAGATTATAATTTTTTCTTATTTATTGTATGAATTGCATAAATTAATTTATGTAGAGGCACGGTGTAAAACGTTGTTAGATTTTTTTAACTTTTATTTTTAACAAAAAAAATTATCACATAATATCTCCATGAAATTTATAAATAACATTTTAATACTGTAGTTTTTTTCTTCCTGGAGATTTCATAATTAAATTTTGTTACTTTTTTATTTTTTTCCCCTTAAAAAAATAACTTTTAACTCCCTCTTTGCTTTCACAGGAGTGTTCGTTTCATATCAGTGTTGCTTGGTGCCTGGGTGATCACCAGATGTCTCTGCAGGCGAGCTTGACAGAACTTGAGGCCCGACTCCTGGAGCTCCGTGTCCCCTCATTGTGGCCCCTCAATGTCTCACAAGCACTCTGTCGTAGTGGCAACAAGACTTTTGCTTTGCCATTGGCTAAGGCGTAATTTAACATTTAGTGTTAATAATAATAAAGAACTGTGAAACTCAATAAAACGCCCGCCATACTTAATATAAGGGTATGTGCATGGTTAATAAAAGGCATTCAGCTATAGGGTCTTGTATGTTTCTGCTCCATGTACAAAATTAAGTCTCATGTGTGTGTGAGATATATATACAGTATAGTGGTTTAATTTCACAGGCTGTTATAAAGAGAACCAATTTTAAAGGATTACTTCTTCTTTTCTTATGCTCACGCTTTCGCGTTTAAGCCATTTTACTTCTAGCAAGCCAATAGAGATACTGAATAAAGGAATACTGTCTAATTTGTAATTTGAAGCCTATCCCTTCAATATCATTTTATTCATTCAGTGTTTTTACAGAATGTGTCTTGAGGAACCTCTGTTCTGATCAGTGAGAGCTATTCACCTCACCAATGTTCACCTAGAAATAAGGTAGAGGGAGTGGACTATATATAATTTTGAGCAGCGAGGATTCAGAAAAGGAAGGTAGCTAGGGGCTTCGGGAATAACTGCAAGTTTAAAAAGAAGAAAAAAAAGAACCTCCAGCAAAATATGTTCATCAGCACGTGAAATATTATATTATTATTGTATACACGATACAATGTTAAAAATAATCCCACTCATGAAAATTATGAAGAAAATTTAAAATATTCTCCTCTACATCCCCTATTATTATAGCTACCAGTAGCTCTAAAATATCAGGGTTACGTTTTTATATTCCGAAGCCGTTTTGCTTCCCCTGGCCACCACTCCCTTCACTTCTGAGATCTCAGGTCAATGTTGAAGCATGCATGGAGACCGATTTGTGGGTGCAATGTGAACGATTTCAAGGAAGAGTCTGAGCATGCGCATAGCATCACAAAAGGAGGGAGGGTAACGCGGGAAAGTTCTTGATAATATCAAGCTGAGGAATAAAGAAAAAAAAAAAAAAAAAAACGTCCAGGTATAAAAATTAGTTTTTGAGTTATGAATTTTTAAAGTTGACTACTTTAAGGGTAAAATAACATGAACAATCGATTGTATGTAGTCCTTAGTTCAGTGATGTAGTCCCATTTGATTAACATGTAAACCTTAGCAACCTCATAATAATTCTGAATTTTTTTTTTTTTTGAGAGACAGCTCTTACAGTTAGCACCAAAAAAATGTGGAAAAAATTTCAAAACAATCGGATGATCCAATGTTTTTAAGTGAACTTTTTAAATTTTCAGTATAGGGTTTTCCCATGGAGACCTAAACTAATAAATTAATTTAAAAAAATTGGATCGTCCGATTGTTTTGAAATTTTGTCCATATTTTTTTGGTGCCAAGAACTGTCTCTCAAAAAAAATTCAGAATTATTATGAGGTTGCTAAGGTTTACATGTTAATCAAATGGGACTACAACAATCGATTGTTCGTGTTATCTTACCCTTAACATGGAAAAAATCAAACTTCCATGTTAAATTAGTCAAATTTAAAAATTCGTAACTCAAAAACTAGCTTGAATTTGTATACCTGATATTTTAGCCACTGATAGGGGATGCAGAGGAGAACATTTATTTATTTTTTTTTTTTTTTTTAACATTGAGCGCATTACCTCACCTTTAAGAAACTGCAGTATAAACTTTTACATTGAAGTTGTGGGCTGCAACACTAAACTGATATTCCCCACTTTTTAGAGCTCTAAATATGTAGGAAACCACAAATTCTTATAAATATTTTTGTGAGTGCAGGCTCGGCTAAACCTTATTAATTAGCTACATTTTTTTCAGCGCTTCTAAATAACCATCCTGTATGGTTGTTTATAAGTAAGTTTTATTTAATTATTGTATATACAGTGGTGTTATGAAAGACTTTTGGCACTACCAAGGAAAAAGTGATATAAAAGGAGCTACAGTCTAACAGATCTTAGAATACCTGTAGACACTATGGCGCCAGCTCCAGCCATCTAGACTGAATGGCGGCATGCATAAGATCCTTAATATTTATTTTCAAGATGTCCGCCGCGCGCAATGAATCCAGACGTAAACTAAGATTTGTAATACTGTAGGTGGCATTAACTGACCTTCAATCTACAAGTCAAAAGCGTACATAAATATAATTCAATACACATCGTTGCTGATGCATTGTAAACGTGCTATGATTCTTGGATTTCCTCTTGGTTACATAAAATATTAAGTATTTAGTTTTCTCTTTGTTATGAACCTAAAGTAAATTAACAAAAATGTACTGTTCCATTATTTTAATAAGTGATGAACTAATGAGAACTGAAGTTTGTAATGAACTAATTTAAAATATAATCTGTATAACGACCTGACCATGCAATTATTCATTACCGATGAATCTCAGTTACTGCTGGAGTCAAAGAATATTTCCCTGCAAATGAATCGAATGAAATAAATTTTAAAAAATCGAGAATGTTCTAAAACTTAATCGCTTATGGTTTGAGCAAATTCAGTCTAGCAGTTTTCCCACAACAGCTCCATTTCCGGTTTTCATCCATAGGCCAATGTTAAACTTCTACCTCAGTTTTCACAAAACTGATAAGACAGATTCACTTCAAAATTTGTATGCCACCTATTGATGGTGAGTTCTAAGTCCCCTGCAAGTCTTGTTACATTCAGGCGGTACGATTGCGAGATCTCAACCTACTGAGATTCATCCTTAATTATATAAATTGCAGCTAAAGTATAATAAATTTTGGGAGTTAAAAAAATATATAATATATACATAGAAAAAAATTAATTTTGCTTTATTTTTCTTTAAATTTTACACTATGTATTTTCTTTCTGAAAATGTTTGAATACAAGTAAATCGCAAATCTTAATTTTTTCAAACTTTTGTTCACTATTTTCTCCTGTTATATAACCCATAATATGATAAGAATCCAGTTCTTAATATAGATGGTGCCACAGCGACACTGATTAACGGCCCGGCATACACAGCACAACTGCCCAAACAGACTAATAGCGCAAAGCTGCCAAAGTAACTAGTAACTACATTATAACAGCTTTTTCCACGTGGTGGCAAAAAGAACTAATAAGAAAATCCAGCAACCACGTTGTTAAGTGTATTATACTTATGATTATGATATATAATATGGATTAAACTACAGCTACATTTCTTTTTTAGCCCTTTTTGATTAGTCAGGATTGCTGAAGCACCATCTGTATAATTTATTAAGAACTTCTCGGTAGTAGAATTTGCAAAAGACATAACAAAATAATTTTATGCAATATGAAAATAGTATATGATCAAACCAAACAAAAAAAAAAAAAAAAGAAAGGCATCCAAAAACAGACCCCTCCCATGCGCATGTTGCTGCGGGATTGCATATCTCCCAGGATAAAATGTGATGTCACGTACAGAGCGAATGGGTGATATACCACTATTTCTTCAGATCATGGCGCGTGATGCGCAACGATATATAAAACATCTACTGCGCAGCTTGTGAGAAGCTGACTATTTAATCACTGCTACACCCAGTTTGGAGGGAAAATATTTACTGATAAATTGCATAAAAAATAAAGTATTTGACTTCTAAATATTAAACTAAATAGAATCGGTCGGTTTTGGCCATTTCAGAACTGTACACCAAAGAATGAAGACAGAATTTGGAAAGGAGAAGTAAATAAAAATGTGAACTGCTCCGTATGGTGTGGCTTACCTAGGAATTTAAAATGAACTCTGTACGTGACCGCATGCGCAGATCACACCAGTTTTTCGAGACTGACGAACCTATCTATTATAGTTATACCATGATCCAAAAATCATTAAAGAGAACTAAGGAGAACATTAAAACTAGAATTTAATTTTGATAAGTAAGACTATTTAGCCTTTTTTTTTTTAATATTTAACGTTATTTGTTTTAATTAATTAGCTTAATAATAAAGTAAAACATGCTCCAAAAATCTAAAATACATACTTCTTATGAAAACAATATGTAAATTATTTTAACGGAACATATTCAATTAAGTCATGATTGGATTGGAGCAAGAGACTTATTATCTGAACTAAAAAAAAAAAAAAAAATGTATGATATCGTTCATGCACAAGAGGGAGGGGCGGGGGGGGGGGGGGGGCTTAAGTACTTGATCAATTATTACTTTAAAAAGTTTCAAGATCCTAACTTCACCCAATTATTTTTTACTTAAAGCATATCTTCATTTTTTATAGTCATCCTGCAGCATATTCAAAACTACATGTCTTCATATATGATTTAATTTAGAGTTCTAATTAAGTGTAAGGTAAAACTCGCCCAGTGTCAAAAAAATTCCCACATGAAAATTATATAAAAAAAAAATTAAAATTTTCTCCTCTACATCCCATATCAGTAGCTAAAACACCAAGTATTCAAATTTTAGCTAGTTATGTTCAATTAGTTAACTTTAAAAATTCATAACATAAGGGTAAGGTAAAGGCAATCAGCTGTTTTTTAGTCTCATTTAGGATAAGTAGAAGAATGGGTATTACTTAGCGGGAAAAAGAACCCTGACCTACGACAATCCTGATGCCTCCCACCACAAATTTACCGGGTGCCAAATTTGATAATGACAGTATGAGTCAAATAATTTCTCTTTATTACTCTTTCAAAAGTCGATAAAAAAAATGTAGGAAGCACAATAAAATTCATGTTTATTTTATTATTGTATTTTTTACAGTAATATTTTACTATGGAGGGAAAATGCATATTTTCTTTAATTTATTAAGTTTTTGCTTTGACTTCGTAAGTTTCTGATGCCTAATCAGCTGATATTGTGGAACCCCATTGTGTAGAGTACCCTTTCTTCTACAATCCTAGTCTCATTTGATTAACATGTAAACCTTAGTAAATTCACAAAAATTGTGAAAAAAATTGGAGACAGATTTTAGTACCTAAAAGCCATCTAGAAAAAATTTCAAGACAATTATTTGAGCCGTTTTATTTTTTTTAAATTAAGTTTTTAGTTTGGCTCTCCATGGGAAAACCCTATGCTGAAAATTAAAAAAAAAAATTGGCACGAATTTTTGAAATTTTTTTCTATGGCTTATAGGTACTGTCTCTCCAATTCTTTTCAGAATTTTTGTTAATTTGTCAAGGTTTGTTAATCAAATGGGACTAAAAAAAAAAAAAAAAAAAAGTTGATTTGCGTTACCTTACCCTTAAAAACTTGCTTGAATTTGTATGCCTGATATTTTAGCTATGCTATTGATAGCCGCTGATAGGAGATGTAGAAGAGAACATTTTAAATTTTTGTCACAATTTTCATGTGATTTTTTTTTTTTTTTTTTTTTTTTTAAAACATTGGGCGTGTTACCTTACCCTTAAGTTTGAACATATCTTTTGATATGTAGTGTAAATAATACTTCAGAGCTCTTGGGTGAAAAACTACTGCATGATAACATATAAACTGGTGTATATGTCGTAACTTCTAAATCTGCACGGAGTTGCTAGTTAATTATATTTTAATTTTGATTCAAATGTTAAAAAAATAATATTTTAATTCAGTATGTGACATAATGTGGAGTTGGATGATTTTACAATATGATCATTGAAAGTTCTTGTCTTTTTGTAGTAAAATAAACTTCTTTAGATTGCTTTGCCGTATGGAGAGGTTAAAGGCCACTTGAAGGAAGAATGATAAATAAAATAAGTCCATTACTCCATCCTAAATTAAAATTGAGATATTTAATGGACAAGTTTTCAATAGTTTGGATAAAAATTACACAACAATTTATATTGTAACCCAGATGTCCTGAATAAAAATTGTCCACTAAAGTAGGAAATACTAGGAAACAAGTATTAAATTTATAGCTTAGTACAATAGTTTTATAGAAAACAAAAAAGTTGACCATAATTATAATACTACATACAGTAAATATAATAATCAGAATATAAAGATTGTGGAGTAGTAAAATTATGTGCCATGAAATTTTTTTTTAAAAGAACAAATCCATTAATTTCAAGTGCCATTATAGCAAATATTTTATTACCAAAAGAGAAAAACAATGTTAGAAACCTAATCTGATATTTTTGTTATATTTCTTCTTAATTATTTACACGCACACAATTTTCGTTCAAATTGTTCTTCTAATAATAAAATTTATTGGAATTTTTATGAATGAAATATTGATAATCAAAAACTTAAAAATTACACTAAAATTCTACTTCTACAGTTCTTTTATGCATAACCACACAATTTATTTTATTTTTTAATTCTTATGACAATTAATGCAAACTATTTGTTGTTATAATTATTATAATAATTTCATAGTTGCTGTTGTACTGGTAGCCAAAATACACAATTATTATTATGGCTAATGGTGAGACATGGTTATCATTTATCATTATACTACAACATTGAATATGATAATATTTTACGTGTGAAAAAACTTATTGATAAGAGGTTGCAAATTATATCTTCAAAAAAAAGCCTGTGTATTATGTTATTTTTAAATTTATGTTGTACCTCTAGATTTTTTTTTTTTTTTTTTTCCATCTTCTTTTTTGCTGGTTCATGTGCTTCCTTACTGCAGAAGGTCCTGATAGGTAGCCCTGAAACAAACACACACAAAAATGAGGAATTTATCATATAAATAAACAAAACAAGGAGAAAAATATCAACATTTAAACTCAAGACACTAAAGTTCAAACTTTCTATAAAATAATATGATTAACTCTTTTTTTCTTTCTTTCATTTTCTATTTTTTTTTTTTACCAATAGTTTAAACTATTTGACACAAACTCAAGTTAGTTGTTTTATACCTGGAAATTCCTTAGGAAAAATGACAACATGGTTTCGCATCAAATCCTTTCGTCATTTTTGCCACGGCATCACTGATTTATTGTACGCTTCTGTCAATGTTATCGGATAATCAAGTACCAAATTACTGGATTTTACATTAAATATGGTTTATTTTGTGTTTTCCTTGTTGTGGACGGCCATAGTGTTGGCTTGCCCAGTATGGTATGAAAATTATGAAAAATCAGTGTGTAGTTGTTATTTATTAGTTAGAACAATTGCATTTTTTTTTCTGGTTAATTTGGTATTATTAGCAGACAAGACAAAGGTCATTATTTTTCTACTTTACCATTAATTTTTGAAAGGTGTTGGGTAATTGGGTACTTGATGACACCGAACAGTAACAGTATAGTTCTTTTATATTTGGCTGGAATACAATAATAGATAAATAAAATATAAACAAAAAAAATTTACAAAGGTTAAATTTACGAGTTGCATGGGCACTAATTTTGGTGTAATGTACTAACAAGAGGAACATTAGAAGGGCAGTAAAGAATAATGTTGACCACATGGAAACGATTTCAATTTGTACAACAGTTTTAGTATGTATTTTTTTCTTCGTGTAGTGCTTTCCTTGGAGTAATTTAATTAAACTAAACAATGGATCGCTGAAATAAAAATCTATATTGCATGTCTAGATAAAAAAAAGTCCAATAACTATGTATTTCATTTAATTTCAAAGTCATTTCAGACCTTTTCCCCACAAAGTTTCAGCAGATTGGACTAAAGGTCAGAAATTACAACTCATAGATCAGACAAAAAATATGTTATCACGTCTTTATATTTTTAATATGTATTTTTATACATACATAACATGACGCCATATCCCTTTACGGGGCAAGTCAGCAGCATTATTACCTCGGCCGTCTACAAATTGCCCTCCAAAGCACTTGATTCTTGCATACTCCACTTGCTTCAGAAATACTCATAACACTCTTTCGCCTTCTGCACTCTCTATTACACTGTGTACTTTTAACACATCTGTTCTTCAAACATTCTGCAATCACATCCAGCCAAACCTTTTTAGGTCTACCTAATCCTTTCATGCCTTGTACACTACCTTTAAACACCTGTTTTGCAATTCGTTCATCACCCATTCTCTCAACATGTCCAAACCAACGTAGTGTACTTCGTTCATACTTGTCAATTACGCTTTCTTTCACTCCACACTCATTCATCACCCATGTATTTCTCACTCTATCCATCCTAGTTTTACCACATATATTCCTTAAAAACTCATACCAACAGCATTCAACTTACTCCTATGCTTTGTTTGACACACCCATACTTTATATTTATGTATTTAAGGATAATAGCTAATTCTGTGATATAGTCCTTTCAGTGCTTTGTTGCTATCCCCAGTCCCCACCCAGTGTAATTACTTCTTGTATATCCTGTGATGAAATGCATAAATAAAATAAATGTTTTCATTTTGGTGTCTTTCTCCTCAAGAATTCAGTACTTCATTTTAATCATTAATACTAACTACAACACATGTTAACAAGCCAGTTGCCTCATTTAAAAGGTGATTTATAATAACCTTTCCTTCTAATGTTCTCGAGTTGAAAAAAAGGTTATTGAGACACTGACCTTTCATGCTAGAGAGAAAGACCAGGAGTCTTACCGTCCGCCTTTGGGTTGGCGGCGTGAGGTGCGAGTCTGCGGATTCTTCAGCTTCAGACGGTCTGTCTGCTTGGGCTGAACGCGCAGTTCACGCTCAGTCAGCTCCTTGGCCTGAAACATTGGGTCAAGACGATTAATGATACCCAAAAACAGAAGGCTCCAAGCACAAATGTAGGGTTTTTTAAGTCTTCGTATGGGCATTTTGTATGTATAAATTTACTTAAACATGAACAATATCTTCATGCAAGATTTCTGAGCACACATTTGGTTATCTTTGATACCTTAGCCCATTCCAAGTTAATTTAAATATAAATTTCAAGAACCTTTGTATTCATTTAGGAAATTAAATTTAGCTTCCCTTAAATGAGAAAAAAAAAAAAAAAAAAAAAAAATGTTTACTATACAGAAAAAAAAGGAGTACAATTTAGTATTACGAAATTAAATTATTAGTTTAAAAAACTGCCATTTAAACAAGTTTACACATGTCATGAACACAATACTAGTGAAATGGATCAGACCGATTTGTATATCAAACGCAAAGTCACTGTTGTGAGAGGGGTGTCTCACCTTGTCCACTTCTTGCATCAGCTTGTTGATGAGGTCAGTGCAGTTAAGGTGCTCCTCTGGCTCCCATGAGTCATCGCTAGATAAGAATCCCTTCCAGCGAATCAGAAACTCTCGCTTGCCATTCTTCTTGAACCTCACCTCCAACACTCTCTCCACCTACAGAAAGGATGTTTACTTAAAAATTTTGATAAGAATGCACAGTAAAATGTCATGGTAAATTGTTGAGTGGCCTCTCAGTATTTTTACTGTAATGATTCTTCCTCCCATCACAGCACAGTTGAAGAAGATATGATGTACTTCATAATTATCAGCCAATTTTTGTTTTAAGGGGGATTAGAGGGGAGGAGGGACAGGAGTAAGTTGTTAGCAGGAGGGTTGGGTGCTACTGACTGTTACCAACTAGTCCGAGATGATGATGATGGGTTGGTATTTTGGTAATCAACACTCTTATGGTCCAAAAAATTACCACTTGATGGTCTGTTGAGTTAATTAGATACACATATCTACTTTTATTAATGTTGAGATTCATCAACAAAATTTGAACCTATTTCACCAACTCATTGCAATAACTGACAATTTTAATTTATTAATAGATAGATTTGTCCATAATCCAGACAGGTTCTACCTGGATCATAGATCTAGTGTCTTCCAACCTAACACAAACAATAGTCATAATCTTATTTACCTCATACTCTTTTTCATCGTCTGTATCATCCTTCTTTGTGCCAGACTTTCGTTTACGGCCTGGCGTTCCCTTCTTGCTGGTGCCAGCCTCTTCATCTCCTTCCGCAGAGTCAAGGTACTCTTGGATGAGGTCAGAACAGTTGAGGTCATCCTCACCACACCAGGAGTCTTCCTCAGGTCCATGACCGCGCCAACGCACCTTGAACTGGCGCTTGCCTCGCATATAGCGAGAATCCACCACAGACTCAACCTGTGTAATTAATGTTTCAATGTCATTTAAATCAAATACATTTTTTTTTCTTTTACTATAGAGGTTATAGGAAAGTTTTTATATTCAGACAAAGTTAGGATTTAAAGCAATTTAGCTTTATTATACTAACATACAAGAAAAGCACTAGCAAGCAGTAAGTAGGCAATCTGCAATGTATTCCCTTTACAGTATTACAGGTGAATAAGGAATTTTAGTGAAGAAGTTACATCGGAACACTTTCTTAGTTCCTTTTTTATTTGTGTGATAAAGATAAAGAATTTAAGGTTGCCTACTTACTGCTTGCTACTGAAAAAAAAAAAAAGAAAAAGAAAGAGTTAACTGGTGTCTACATTGTTGATATTACTTTGATGGAAATTATTTTGTTCAAAAAATTGCCACAAAGCCTTTAAGGTAGAGATAACGCCGGTCAGCTGTTCAACGTAGGTCCTTTTTATTAACATGTAAACCTTAGCAATTTCACAAAAATTCTAAATTTTTTTTTGAGAGGCGGATATTAGTGCCTAAAAGTCATAGAAAAAGTTTCAAAACAATTTAACGAGCCGATTTTTTCAAATTAATTATTTAGTTTGTCTCTCCATGGGAAAGCCCTATGCTGAAAATTAATAAAAAAATAATAATTAAAAAAAAATCAGCTCGTTCAATTGTTTTGAAATTTTTTCTATGGCTTTTAGGCACTAATATCTTCTGCCTCTAAAAAAAAATTCAGAATTTTTGTGAATTTTCAAAGGTTTACATGTTAATCAAAGGGACCTACGTCGAACAGCTGACCGGCATTATCTCTACCTTAAATCTGAACTACAGTAATTGCAGGGTTATTCTCCTATTGTTATCGGGTATACGCGCATCAGAAAAAGTGGACATTTTCATCGTCGGGGATACGTAACTCAATGTTAAAATTGTTTTTTTTTTATACTTTTTCTGGAGCTCCAGAGGATTTACATTCTTAACCAAATGTGTCTAGGGATTTTAAAGGGTGAAAAGAACGATTTTCGAGACGATGGAGACATTCACTTTGTGAAATCTTTGATTTTGAAGCATTAAAAGTTGGACGCTTCTGATTGGCTGATCAGAGTTTGTTGATTTTTTCAGTTGCAAATTCCTAGTGTTGAAAATTGGTCCCTTTATAAATAATTAATATTTTTGAAATAAATAAATATAACAATTTATAACACTATTTTCTACCATTTATGATTTTTTAAATAATTTTTACGGTATAAAGTCTTTTTTAAAATTAAAATATGGGCAAGCAAAGTGGTTTTTTATTGCAGCTCTCTGATTGGTTTAAGGATTATTGTCACTGGTCTTAGGAAATGGTAAATCACTCCAATTTTTTCAGCATTGCATAGAGAAAAAATAAATAAAAATTTTAATGCAATAAAAAACACCTAAATTCAGTGCCAATATTTTTTAAATCGAGATATAAAAAACGCATGTTATCAAATGCAAATTTCTATCTCCGTAATGGTACAGAAAAATGTGTTCAAATTTTAGCTTAAAAAACAATAATTATTTTAAATAGAATTATGATGAAATAATAATTATATTTTACCATTTACTTTTTGAGATACAAGCCTTCATAAAAACTGCACAACTCGGCAACTTTGCTCTTAGCTTAACTGGATGGGAAAACAATGTTGCCAAATGCCAAGTCGTCAAAAAACAACTTTACACTTTAAAGAGTGCGTTTGAATTCACGGGCCAGCCCGGGCTGGCCCAGGCTGGGTAAAATGGCGGTGACCTTGGTCGCCTGGTATGAAACGTCATAATTTCGTCATAATTAGTTCCCAGTCTGTCCGCTAGGTCTCAGGCGCACTGTAGAGTCCGCCCGCGTCAGCCTGGGCCAGCCAGGAAGTGACGTCATGAGAGGAGGAAAAATGGCCGCCGGGCTGGCCCCACTTGACGACAAAAAACGCTTCAGCCCAGGCCAGCCCGGGCTGGCCCGTGAATTCTAACGCACTCATTTTTAGCAAAAAAAAAAAAAAAAAAAACATCGCGGTCATGAGCAGCCATTTGGACTAGTGAGTCAAAACAGAGTACAACTATTTACGACTCGTATTTAAATGTTTTTCAATGTTTGCAAGCATGATGGATGAATAAAATACACAATAAAGTGTTTAAAGGGATTCATTTATTTTATTAAATAAACATATTTTATTGTGCTGATCATTGCTTTCCTAATATTGCTTTTTCTTGTCACTCATATGTATTGCGTATGAAAAGAAGATGGCAGCGCATAAAAGAAAGATGGCGGAACTTCCGGTGACAATAATTGTTAAAGTAAAGTGCGCGCTAGAAAAAAAAGTTGAGTTAGTATTTTCTAAAAATAGTTCAAGTCGTCCTCCATATCAAACCAAAATTTAAAAAATTCTATCTCAAATAGGTTTGCCACAAAAAAATTCCAAAGTCAGAGTGAACGCGTCGCTTAACATGGGGCCTTACCTGACAAAAACCCTCGAATATCTCAAAAAAATACACCGTTAGGTGGTATGAAAAAAATATAGTGATGTTCTATGACCCAAGCTTTAACCAAAAACCGATTAAAAAAAAATTCTCTCGAATCCATTTTTCCGTAAAAAAATCAAGAAAATCTACCATGTTAATTCCCATAAGATTTTTTATTATTTTTTTACGGAAAAATGGATTCGAGCGAAAATTTTTTTAATCGGTTTTTGGTTAAAGCTTGGGTCATAGAACATCACTATATTTTTTTCATACCACCTAACGGTGTATTTTTTCGAGATATTCGAGGGTCTTTGTCAGGTAAGGCCCTATGTTAAGCGACGCGTTCACTCTGACTTTGGATTTTTTTTTCTGGCAAACCTATTTGAGATAGAATTTTTTTGAATTTTGGTTTGATATGGAGAACGACTTGAACTATTTTTAGAAAATACTAACTCAACTTTTTTTTCTAGCGCGCACTTTACTTTAAAAGCAGTGATGCTAGTCCTCGCATATTCGCGGGCAATCTGCGGCCGCATATGCGCGCATATTCACGAATATTGAAAATTGACTTTCCCGCCACAAAAATAGCAATTTTAGACATGATACAACTATAATAGATAGGTCCATCAGCCCTACGAATTTGGACTGATCTGCGCATTTTGGCCAAAAACACCCAAGGTGACGTCACGTAGTGAGCTCAAAACAGCTGTTTTGCTGCACGAGGGGCCCCTACCGGAGCAGAATTTTTGTTCAACATTAGCGAGAACGTTGCTTTTTTATCTCATCTCAAATTTGATATTTATTTGCAATACTACAAGCCAAACCGGTTGCAGTAACGTATTAAAAGAATTTTTAAACCCTGCAATTCGCAAGCAATCTGGGGTAGAAGTTCGTATCTTTGTTCATAAAGCATACAAAGTTGCTATTGGCTGTGCGCAGATTAGTCACCTAGCGTTTGCGCAGCTTTATTTGGATTCAAGCTTTTTTATCATGCACACTTTGCAGAGCCATGCGCAGTAGACTACTAACATTTAAAACTCGTTTCTGCGCAGCTTTTCTAAGCCGTGGCTATTAATTTACGGAAAACTCTATAATAGAGCAGAAAAAATTAAACGTATGCACCGTGCGCATGGGACGGCCCTGAATTTTAGACTGGTTAAAGCTACAGTAAATGCTACAGAGAGTCTTTTCCTATTTTTCTTGGTATAATCCCTTGCTTAATTAGTGTTTGGATTAAATTAGAGTTAATTAATCATGGAATTAAAGCAATCGGCCTTTCAGGCTGCCGAGGTGCTCACGTGATTTTTATTGCGCGCGGCCGCCATCTTGAAAGAATCTTTCGCGCATTAGCGCGCATATTCGCATGCGCATCAGGGTTATTCTTCTATTGTTATCGGGTATAAGCGCATCGGAAAAAGTGGATATTTTCACCGTCGGGGATACATAACTCAATGTTAAAATCGATTTTTTCGATACTTTTTCTGGAGCTCCAGAGGATTTACATTCTTAACCAAATGCACCTAGGGGTTTTAAAGGGCAAAAAGAACGATTTTTGAGACAATGGAGACATTCAGTCAGTGAAAACATTGATTTTGAAGCATTGAAAGTTGGACGCTTCTCATTGGCTGATCAGAGTTTGTTGATTTTTCAGTTGCAAATTCCTATTGTTGAAATTTTACGCTTGGTCCCTGTATAAATAATTAATATTTTTGAAATAAATAAATATAACAATTTATAACAATATTTTCTACCATTTATGATTTTTTAAATAATTTTCATAATATAAAAAGTATTTTTTAAAATTAAATTATGGGCAAAAAGTGGTTTTTTATTGCAGCTCTCTGATTGGTTTAAAAGTGGATATTCTTAAACCAATGATATCACTTGAAAGTTCCAACAATTAAAATTTCAGCCAATTAGAAAAAAATCAACAACTTTATTTTGGCCAATCAGAGCAATTCCAAAATCCACTTTTTAGCCAATCAGAGCAATTCCAATATCCACTTTTAGGCCAATCAGAATTCAGTATTTAGCGCCATAAGTCAGACAGGGGCGCGTATACCCCCTATTATAGGAGAATAGCCCTGATGCGCATATTCGCGGACCAATCTTCGCGCGAATTTCACATCACTGGTTTAAAGTGGGCATTCTTTAACCAATGATATCATTTGAAAATTTTCAACAATTAAAATTTCAGCCAATTAGAAAAAAATCAACAAGTTAATTTTGGCCAATCAGAGCAATTCAAAATTACCACTTTTAAGCCAATTAGAATTCAGTATTTAGCGCCATAAGCCAGACAGTGGCGCGTATACCCTCTATTATAGGAGAATAGCCCTGAGTTGAATGAAGTTTTAGATGACTTCTCTTTATGAAAATTAACATTGCAAACATTTTTAAAATTGTTTATGGGAAAAGATTCGAGAATCAATATTTTTTATTTTACTTTTTTAATAAAGCTTGACCACTATATTTTTTTCAAAACAGTGTTACCGGTATGAATTTTTTCAAGTTATTGAGGGAGTTTTCCAGGTATGCATAAGGTCCCATGTTAAATGACCTGTTTTTTGTTTTTACTTTGGAATTTGTTCTGGCGAACCTACACATTACAGTTTACAGTAGATCATTTCTTTTCCACCCTCTTTTGGTATGCATACTTCGTGGGCGTTCTGAGAAGGATTTTTTTTTTTTTTAGTATAATTTAATGCCATATTGCATGACCATTTTATTGTTTATTATTATTATTACGTATTATTTAATAATGCATAAAATTGCGTTAGTCACATAAATACTGGTTGCACAGTGTCAATAAATTAGTATAAGCATGAAACAAAACAAAAACACACCAAATGAAAAATTTTCGTATGTTCTGCAAAATTAATCCCGCCATTTAATTAAAGACCCTCCCACTACCTTCAGCATGATGAATTTCGATGCATAAACAAATCAAGAAAATAATTCCCATTTCGTAGTTACCTCAAATTCTTCTTCCTCTTCTAGCTCTGGCTCTGGTTTCTTGATCTTGGAAGCGCCTGAAGGACGGCCTTTCTTTCCCTTCTTTTTCTTGTCAACTGGCTTGCTAGTACCTTCTTCATCTTCTTGCTGCACGTCGTTGTCGGCGTCGGCACTGTCGGCATTGCCATTTTCTTCCGCCGATTCATCATCGCTTTTAACTTCCGGCTCATCTGTCTTCTTACGTTTATTGGCCTTACCAGAAAGACGACGCATATTTAATGATTTGATAGGATTATTTGTAACTTGGTAAACACGAAAGTATACAGTTTTTGCAGTGATAAGCGTCGAAGGCAGCGAAGAGTTGTTTTCTGGCTGGACGCGTCTGAAAGAAATTCTTGAGTCAAGCTAGAGGCTAGAGCAATATTTTCACTTCAATAATATTATATAAAATTAGTGAAATATAAACTAATTTTTTATTAATAAACTGCTCGCTCATAAATATATATTCATGGACTATAAAGTATAAACAGAATAAAGATGAACTACAAAAATAAATTATTAGCTTTTACTTGACTAGCGTTGGCTAATATCCGCCGCGGATTCGCGCAAAATTTTAAATTATGTGACTGAAAAAAAAATCTGAAATAGTTTTGAGACACGTTATACGTACAGCAAAGTTCCTCTGGAACTTTGTACGTACAGGCAATTGCCATGTGTACGTATACCCTTCGCGAGCCACCGGCCGTGGCGTAGCCGCATTTGCCGCGTTAATTTTATTATTATCCTGGCCCATGAGAGACCCGCCCCTCTATTGCAGGGTCTCTGTATCCTCTGCCTCTTAATTAGTTCAGACACTTTAGAATGCTGTCTTCAATCTATTATATACACATTGCATGCAGTAACATTTGACAAAAAATTAAATCTTTAAAAGTCCTCTAGGACAAATACTGTATATTGATTCGAGAGTGAATCGAGTGTCAATAATTTTCTTTATTCTTCAAAATCTTAATTTATACACTGTAATGTATTATAACTATAAATGTAAGCTGTATATCCTAGCTGACCTTTTAGCTTAAATTAATATATATATATATATGCTTTCTTTAATTTGTATCTTTAAATCTTAATTTTTAACATTGATATCTTATGTTTTTCTGTAAATATATAATGTAATTGTACGTACATTTTCATATTTTGATGTAAATTAAATGCATTTTTTAGTATTTTATTTTATTTGCATTTTAATATCAGTTTTGTGACATTTTGTGACTATAATATATACATACTAAACATATAATATAACAATTTGGATTTAGCTGTAAAAACAAACAATTAATATAAAAATTAGTAATACACAAAAAATATATAATTATCAGGGAGTGGACCCGGTCGTCATTTTGAGCGGATCCGGATCCGGGTACCCGGATCCAATTTTTTTTATAGCGGTTCCAAAATTTGGGATCTAGATCCCCTTCATAAAAAAGGGGATCTGAGATCCGGAACCGGATCCCCTTTAAAAAAATGGGGGGATCTGAAAAACGGATCCAGATCCCCTCTTGAAAAAAGCGGGTCCGTTAGATCCGGAGCCGGATCCCCTCGTCTAAAAAGGGGATCTGAAGCGGATCCGGGTCCAATGAAAAGTTAGAAAATATTCACTTTGAACACTTTATTATGCTCGGGGTTGTAATTTTTAGCTGTTTTAAATTTTTTAAATTGTCGTTTTTTAATAGAGTGGATTTGTGTCCAGATCCCCTTTTTAAAGCGACATTCCGGGGAAAAAATCGATCATAAACTAATATAATATTACTACTCCTAGCGTCATTGTAGTAAGTTCTACAAGAACAAAAAAAAATTTAAAAAATTATTTACGTGCATAATTGCACTTTTAAATTTAAAGTCTTGGGTCTCATCGGGGCCAACTAAACGTCGGAACTTGTAAATTTACAAAGGATTACAAAGGAAAATTGAAAGAGACTCTGTTTGGTATGCTGTGGAAGTGCCCAATCTTAACGTAGGGAGTGGAAACTTCACAGAATTTTTAATTAATATGTGGACTAAAATACTGGCTAGTGTCAATATTTTCGGAGTGCCTCGAATGAAGTTATAAGGTTTGCAATAAAACGTAATAATTCAACAAGCCGCCAAGGTTCCCCCACTACAACCTCCCTCTTGCTCGCAAGAGAAGGCGGAAGAGCGGGGTGCCACACGTGGCGAGGCGGCGAGGGTAGTTTTTGCCTGGACTTTACAAAAAAAAAAAATCGGGAGGTAACAATGCTGTAAGGAGGACTAAAGAAAAAGACGGATAGCAGAATAACGTTTCTTTTAAATAAACAACTGCAACAATTTGAGCCTTAAAGACATTTCTATTATAAATTTCTACTTGTAAAACTTGAAAGTTCTACATAGATAATATAAATTTAACTTCTAATCGAATGATGAATATATAGTATTATTATAGATATATATAGTTCTTCCATGTATATTGAGAACAATTGAACGTATTTTTTTATCGTTTAATATAAGTCATATTTACAAGATATCGAATGTATAAAGTTTGACCCATATAATAGATATTTTTTTACGTAAGTAAAACAATTCATAATTAAGCCTTATAGTTATAAAACAATAAATACTCTGTAATTCAATATATACTAGTAAAGAATATTACAATTTACTTGAAGACCGAATTAAAAAAAAATAATAAAATTATATTAATTGTTACGAAAAAAATCAGTCAAATTAAATTACTGTTAAAATATATTTTTTAAGAAAATAAAATTCAAAACTTTATAAATTTTGATGGTTTTCTGTTTGCGCAGCAATATATACGCGGCACAAAATGCACGATGGCATTATGAAAAGCCGTGACAACTGAACTTCAATGTTTACAAAATGCAAGCTCGATACAGACCATGTTTTTTGAAGTCCATCCCTAGAAAGTTGAGGACAAGTATTTTCTATATATTATTATATGCATATATATATGGTAAAATTCTATCTTTGAGGGGGCGAGTCAGAGTCGTACAGTTTTTATTAAAGTGCAGGTTTGACAGATTTACATTAAAATTTTTCTCTTTTTGTATAATATAATTTGTATGCAACTTGGAGCAATGTTCTGCTAATTATTATATTTATCACAAAGAGCAACGAAACATCGTGTATTTAATCTGTTTTTAATCTGTTATTATGTAAATTTAATATTTTTTATTTAATATAGAATTATATAAATATATATACAGTATATATATAATTAAAGTTTAAAAATATTAAATTATTATTTGATTTTATTACGACTTGGGGGAAGAGTGCAAAAAAAAATATTTTATAAAAGAGTATCGTGTCTTGTAAGTTGTAACTTTTTTTTTATACCTATATTATACAAAAGAATGTTGGCTTGCTTGTTTATTTTAACCGTGACCACCACTCCTCACCCCCTAGTTCATCCTCAGCAGACGAGCTGGTAGAGAGGGTAGCAAAAGAGGGGTCGGAGGGGAGGGTAGAAGAGGCAACTCTAGCCAGTTGGCCCTCTTGACGTCATACGGTCAGAATAAAAAAAAATTACAAATATATTCTGTTTTTTGAGTTTGCGATTTTTTCACCGATAATTTGTACTATCAATGGGTAATGAACTTATAAAAAAATTATAGATTTTTTCCGGAATGTCGCTTTAAAAAAAAGCGGATCTGAAAACCGGTTCCAGATATATATCCCCTTAAAAAAAAGCGGATCCGAGATCCGGAACCGGATCCCCTTTAAAAAAAGGGGGGGATCTGAAAAACGGATCCAGATCCCCTCTTGAAAAAAGCGGGTCCGTTAGATCCGGAGCCGGATCCCCTCGTCTAAAAAGGGGATCTGAAGCGGATCCGGGATCCGGATCCGGGTCCACTCCCTGATAATTATATATACATATAATTTATCACAAATAACTCCAAAATAATGATATTCTGCATGCTGCGCACTAATTTTTTCAATTAAAAATGTCCTATATATTTTAATGTTTTAATTGCAATAATATAATATATATAGTTATATTCTGCATATAATTAAAACCACATCTTTGCAGACATATTCACAATTCACAAAACTAATTTTGTGGGAATATGAAAATTGAGAGCAAAACTTCACCCTGTCGGAGTAGCTGACGTCAGAACTTGGTCTATCCTCGCAATGATGTCTTGCAGTCTGAGCTGGTCCTCAGATTGTGAACTCATAGATTTATAAAGTTCGGCCCTAGAGTCTTCAATTTCTTCTGTTGCTTGACTTTCTCCTGAAATATTGAACAATTGCTGTAATTTTGATTTAATCCTTTTTTATTAATTAATATATATATATATACAAAATATACTGTATTTATGTTCAAACTTGCATTAAATTAATCAACAGAAAATTCCATGGTTAATTTTAAAATGTATAGAGCTGATTTCTGTTTATGTTTACGTGAGGCGGGAGAGGGGTTTCCCTATACTAACACATTGCGAAGGGGGCGCAGGAGGAAGGGAAAAGAGAAAGTTTTGGCAGGCCAGTTTATACATAGTGAGCATAGACAAAATGACAAAAAAAATTATAAAAAATACTTTTAACAGTTTTTTGGCGGTGAGATTTTTTTTATGAGTTCTATCGTGCACTGTTAAAGTATTATTAGTATTTAAACTTGATTTATTTTATTAAGTTAAGTAAAAAATCATTGTACACTTTGTTTGTATGTTAGTCCGTGCATTAATTCTGGCCCTCATCGCATGACGTCAGCGCAGTCCCCTCTATATATAATATATGATATAAAATATTTATAATTACATACAAAATAATGATTAAATTAATTATTTAACTATCATTATGTTTAAATTCAGATAGCTAAATTACATTTGTTTAATTTTAACAAATAACTTTATAAAATAATTAATTTGAAGAATGATTTTAATTAAAGAATCGCTTTATGAACAGCTATATACTGTCAAAATCAGCAAACATTTTCTTCTTACCATGTATCCAAATTTTGACAGGAGTAGCCTGAGATCCAAAGTACCCGGAAACCATAAGGTGTGCTGAGGGGTGATAGGCCAGTGTAGTTGTGGGGGGAGAAAGAGAAGAGGGAGGCTCACAGTGGGCCAGCAAACGTCCAGTCTCGGCCTGCCAGATGCTCACAGCCCCCTCCTCACCCCCTGCGATGACCAACCCTCCACATGGACTCAGACATGCACCAGTCTGTACCCTGGAGTGCAAAGAAAAGTTAAAATTAATATATTATCATTAAATTGTATTTTTATTTTATGGTAATGATAAAAGATCACAAAATTAAAGCTGAAAAAAGGGAAATAAAATACAGTAACGTACACCACAGAATAACAAACACTTTCTGGGCAATGTGGAGTTGTTGTTAATTAATGTGAACAGTTTTAAAATACATCAGTATATTAAAGAGTTACTGTATAGATTATTTAGATTATTAGGTACTTTTCTCGTCTCCCAAAACTACAAAATCTTGGGGGCCAGGGGAAATACTGGTTGGTTGGTTTGGTTACTAATGGCGGAACTTGTTTTTCAACATTGTTCACAGTGCTCTCTGGGGCTCCTAATACCCAGTCTGCACGCCAGACAGTTAAGTACCGTTTCTTAGCGGGGCACGTATGTTGTTTGCACAACATTCCGCGGTCTTAATCACCCCAGCGGAGTATAGACAGCCGTAAGCTGCCTTCCTCCTACCAACTCTTTCATCTAGTAGCCAGTCACACCCATTCCAAGTCGCGAAAAGTCTGCAGTATTCGGGATTTGAACCGGGGACCTCTCGGACGAGAGCCAAGTGTACTAACCACTACACCAAAGAGCAGTGAAATACCATTATAAGTTTAAATTTCATCAAATTGCTAAATATTTATATAACATGATATAAATATCAAACATGTAAATTAAATGAGAACAAATTATTTTTGCAGCAAATTAAAATCATTGCATTTTGAAATACTACAAAATATACATTCATTTCAGTTTACATAAATTATCTTCTTCTTCTTTTCTTATGCCCACGTTTTGGCGTTTAAGCCATTTTGCTTCTAGTAAGCCAATAGAGATAGGATTCCTTCTCTTCTCTCTTCATGTTGCCAGGCAACGAGTCAAGTTCTGATAATATTGCGGAGCACCTGAACAGATGCCTTCTGTCTTGAGGTTCATTTTTATTTTTACATAATTTACAAATATCGCTATCTTGGATTTTAAATTTCATCTGATAGCATCCAAGATAATCATGGCCTCTATCTTGTCTGAATTGAGCAGTGTCAGTGAGTCTATTACAAATATGATTTTTATCTGATTTAATTATTTTGTCTCCCCATGCTTTGGTACTTGCTTTCTCTTTCCACACCAGATTAACTTTTTGTTTCACTGTACTATTAATATCAGCTTGAATTGAATGAATGGATATACTTGTTGCTGGCTGTGTCATCTTGCTGCCCATCTTGGCTAAGTAATCTGCTTGTTTGTCCCCATGAATATTACAGTGCAGAACTATTTCAATGTTGTTTTCTTGATAATCTTGAATTTGTTTTTTGCATTCCACTACCCTTCGGTCTTAAGAGTAAGGGGAAGCTATAGCTTATATTGCTGAAGTTGATTCTGATAATATTACTATTTTACTAGATTTAGTTTGGCTATTGATTTTTTGCAAGGCTATTTTGATTGCATGTACTTCTCCGTCAAAGTTACTACCATGTTTGCTTGTCGGGCCATATTCTTGAAATAGCCTGCAGTACACACCGGCCCCTGCATTACCAACTCCAGGAGTTGCGGATTCATCTGTGTAGATGTGAAACCATACCGGTAGAGGATATTTCCGGCGTATTTCTTTGTTCGTAATTTGTCGCAGTTTTGCTTCAAGGACGCATCAAGGAGAGATTTTTTAATATTGATGCCTTCTATTGTAGTACAAAACTGGACGTTTACCGCCGTCACACTAAGATAATTTTCTGATATTTTTCTCGCTTCTTTTGTAGAATGGCCGGATTGAGGTATTCTTTTTTTCAGTTTTGTTGTCTTCTCTGTAAAAGTTTCTTGAGTTTTCACTTTTCATAGAACTTGGTTGATACTGATTCCAGTCTTCTTCCAATCTTATTAATTTTTCATGCAATTTCATGGCTGCTTTATTTCTTTTTTCTTAATTGTAAGGGTTCTATATGTTGGTATTGATTTCCATAGCTGTAATAGGAGTTGATCTTACTGCTCCATTGATTATTCTGAGGGCCTGAGTTTGCACTTTGTCTACTGCTGCTGTTGTTAACTTTGTTGCAGTGATAAAAAAAGGTTCAGTACTATATTATATATTATTATTATATATTATTATTATATATTATTATATTATACATAAATTATATACAAAATAATTAACTGATGAATAGAAATTACTGTAGTACGTACAGTTTTCTGCTTTAAAAAAATTGCCCTTTGCAACCTTGTTAATCATGTACCATGCCTCGTAAAAATTTAACATAGAGGGCATGGTGATTAACAAGACTGCAATTTGAAAAAATTTTCAAGGCAATAATTGTACACTCGTCGCCTTGGAAAATTTCCCTTTGCGGCCTTGTTAATCACCATTCCCCGTAAGAATAACACAGGGCACGGTGATTAACAAGGCTGCAAGAGGGAAATTTTCCAAGGCGATGAGTGTACATGATCATAAATATTATATTATTGAAATAGAACATTTCATTCAACAACTGCATAACAAAGGAGCACTTACTTGTGAGTGAGAGCACCAATATACTGCTGAACCACTGCCCCGCTGACAATGTCCACCATGCGTACCAGACTGTCTCGAGCGTGCACCAGCACCCTTGAGCCTGCAGGGTGAGCGATGACTGCACTTATTGACGTTCCTCGCAGACCAGACACAAGCAACTCCCTGAACAAGCAATAAAAGGAACTTTAATTATAATTAAATTAAAGTTCACCACTGCATGTAGCCATTCAATGACGATATTTGAAGTTTATAGTGTTTATAAAAAGTAAAAAAGTATTAAATCTGCCCACAAAAGATCACCTTTATTATTTTATCAGCATAATTCATTTTTTTAGCTTTCTTTTATATTATATATATTTATTATATTACATTGATGCATAACAAATTTGGTAATTTGAAATTGATGCATATTAATTAATTGCATTTAACATAAAAAATGATAAACCTATTCAAGAATGCCTTAATTATTAGCAGAAGGCAGTTGAATTATGTCAACTTTTTTTATCAATTAATTCCACTTATTACACATTATACTATAAATCCTTCATAAAAGGTATACTGTATATAATATATACAGTATAGCTGTCATTATTATTTAAACAGTTTTTGCTACATTACCTTGGTGTGCAAATAGGTTAAATTTAATAAAAATTATATTTTGTTTACAATTTTAAAAAAGCTAGCATGTAATATACAGTGTATTGCATTTCCTAAATTTATATAGATATTTGTAGATAATTTCCTTAATTTGTTTGTAAAAATCTGCTTTAATAAAGCATTCAAGTAATTTTCAAACCTTTGTGATGATAAGTTTGGTAAACACTCACTTGTCTTGCTGCCAGTCCTGCTCCACGTCCCCCTGGGTCCACACCAAGATGACACCCTCACTGTCAGCGGAAATCAGCTGACCATTCTTGACAATGCAGAGACTTGTGACAAATCCTTCATGGCCTTCCAACTCTTGCCATAGCTGAAACATTTGTGACAAAAAAGTTCTTATGGAATACATCTGCATGACGTATAATATAGCTATAGGCTTTTAAATAGGTACATATATGTATATATATATATATATGTATATGTATATGTATATGTATATGTATATGTATATGTATATATATATATATATATATATATATATATATATATATATATATATATATATATATATATATATATATATATATATATATATATATATATAATTATATATATATATATATATATATGATTATTCTTAATATACAGTAAGTAAATAACCAGCTCTCTATGGTCTAGTGGTTAGTGCTCTTGGCTCTTGTCCAAATAATCCCCGGTGCAATTCCCAAACACGACAGACTTTTTGTGACTTAGGATAGGTGCAGGGGGTGAGACTGAGCCTTTGAGTTTGCTGAGGCAAATTTCAACAAGCAGGTAGCTGAGCACTTGGACATAGCATGAAAAAATTCACATTATAGTGGGATATAAAGAAGCAGAAAAACTCCCTCTAGTATACCAAGTCCGGCAACGCTGATGCTCTCTCGCCTGCTATTGGCTATAATATGTGCACTTTTTTAAAAAATTCTCCCGAAATTTTTCAAGTTACGAGCTGGCAGAAGGAGAAACTTTTCTTTCAAAACTTGCTTCAACACGAGCTGTGTAAAAGAGCTAGTGTCAGTTCAGTGGATAGGTGTGACTGATTACTAAATATGGGAGTTGGTAGGAGGAAAGCAGCTTACGGCTGTCTATACTCTGCTGCCTTGTAGTCTTGCACTGCCACTGCAGGCTGCACAGATCTGGTAGTAGAGAAGCCTAGAAGAGTGCAGGAACGGGTTCTGGGTGGTCAAGGATTATTCTTATTTTAAAATTCTAAATGAGGCTACTAGCTATTATAATTTCAAATGTCCCTACTTCCATTTTAAAGATTTGTTGTTGACTTACTTAAAATTTTATTATGCAAATAAATCTTATAAAAAATGGAAAAAGGGGTTAATTTGGATCTGAAGCTTTAATTAAATATTCTTGTTGCTAATTACTACCTACAACTTGTACATTTTAAAATATATGTTTAACATTATAATAATGTACTCAGTATTACAGAGTATTTGCTGATAGAATATTACAGATGTTATAACAAGATTATTTTAAGTAAAGTTTCATTGGCTTCTTTTCTCCCATCTAAGTTTTTTTTTTTTTGTAATCCAGTAACTTACATCAAAATCTGCATCAGGTCGGGCCTGCCTCCAGACCCTGATGACTTGATCTTTGCCTCCAGTGACCACAGCTTGACCTCTATGACCTGGTAGGAACTGGCAGCAGTAGACAAATGAGGGATGAGGCAAAACCTAAAATTGGTACAGTACAACATTTAAAAATCTTTATGCTAAATTTTCACACCATGAAATGCTTAAATACATACACCTAACTGTTTAAGGTTGATTTGAATATTAATTTTTTTACAAATTACAGTTCACAAATGAATAGTATTTTTTAAAGATAAAAGTAGACTGTATACATCAGTATAATCAGTAATATATATTATGTTATACATTATATTATAATAAGCAAATAATCTTTGCCCACATTTAAAAATCTGTTGACTGATGCACTTAAAGGGACAGGGGACAATAAACTCATGAATGCATAAAAAGTTTATGTCAGATATGTTAATGCGAGAAATGAGTAAATTTCCGTTTTCGGACCATCCCCTGAATTTATAAAAATTAATTAAATATAGAAAGCAGCAGGGCATTGCACAGGCAACATCGCACTGAGTATGGCTGGGCGGGAGGAGGGGGGAGTGGAGTGAGTTCCATGGAGAAGAGGCAGCTGTGTTGCCTTTCGTGATTGCTGACGTCAGCAATCCGCACTTTAGTTACTCGCTGGGCGCTTACCCTGAGGCACTCACCACCGTGCGGCATGTATTCATACTCAGTGGGTAACTTTTAAATAAAAAATACTTATTTTTATGGTCCCCTAACTGTCCCTTTAAAACAGAAAAAATAAATAGTGTAGCAGAACCAGAACTTTGAAATAAAATATCCCATTATTTGCAGACCATTTTTCACACAAATCCATTCTACTTATTCTATTTAATTTATTTTCATATATTACACACCTTTGATATCTGCTTCTTGGCAACGTCCCACATCACAACTGTGCAGTCTGCAGAGGCAGAGAGGAGCAGCGAATCTTCGTACCAGCAGAGGGAATAAATCAAACCCTGATGACCTGACAGTCCACACAGCTCCGTGAAGGTGGGAAACTGAAGACACAAAATGTATGTTTACAAACATTAGTTTGGGGACTTAAATTTAAACTTTTTAATGCTACTGTTCTGTGTATGGAAATTTCAAATTATAAATAAAGTTGCATATATGAAATAAACATTTTGTATGCTTTTGTACTGCTTGCTTTACTTTAAGGGTGGGATTATTTATTTTGATTGCTATATAATTCTATTATGTACATAGCGTCTGAGCATGGTTAATCTTTATAGTAAATTAAGAGATCTTTTTCTTTTCCTTTTTCTTACCGGTACTGAGAGTATAATTCTACATTTTATAATTTTTCTGACACCTCTTAAATTTACAATTTTATTAAGTTGCACAATTCAAACATTCAATTTTTATTAATTGTGTTATAGATATAACATAAAAAAAAAAATTCCTTATATGAAGCAATTATAAAATGCATTTTATTTGTATTTATGTCATTGTACATTATCCTTCCATTATTAACCATCCAATTTAAATTGCATTCACATTTTCTTTTTCAAATATTTTTTATGCACTTAAATGAAATCATATACTTGGTGTATTATAATTTAATTAACATAATTTTACAGTACAATAACATTAATAGAACACATTACTTTACATATAGAACTTTCACCTGGCAGAACAAGAGCATCACACATATTAAAATTAATTGACTCCATTTAATACTCCATAACAATTAATTAACAATAATATGTTTGATACATCTGACTACTTAATTACTGTACCTGATATAAATAAATGACATTGTGCATTGCAGCACATGCTAGAAGATTCCCACTGCCACTGAAAGCCATGGCAAGGCAATTTGATGTACGAACAGGCAGAACCTTGTGGGGTAGAGATGAGACCTTACACAGTTGACCTGGCCGGCGCAGCCAATCAGGTGATTCCAGGCTCTCCTTACCCTGCAAGGATATGAAAGTTCAGATTTTTTATGTTACATGTATTTATATTTTTATAAACAGCTTTATTTAGTACAGTAAATCTTAATTTCTATATTTTCTATAATAGATAAAACTTTCATTATAGCTGACTATCTATTTTCATTGATAACATATATATCATACCTCGTCCAGAATAATGAGCTATGTGCCTCCCATGCTCTCGTTGCAATCATGAGTTATATATTGTCTCTGTATCCTGGTGAGCATAATTATGAGCTTTATTTTATACAGATTATTACTCATTATTGCGGTCACCTGAAATCGCAGATTCAATTATTACAACGAGATCGTGGTAAGCATTACCATTTTATTCTGGACGAGGGACTACATATTTAAAATCTGTGTTACACTGTGAAAATTTCACCTCATTAAGTGAAGTCGATGTACTTAGATGGTCTGACTGTTTCTGGTTTTCTCCTCCCTTTGCCGACTCTGGGGCTGCACTGGCGGGGGTGGAGGGGTGCAGCGGACTAACACCATGCACTGTCACATAAAGAGAGCATTGGGTCTTGCGCCATGGCCCTCGGCACCACCAGCCGTGCACCAGCTGCAATCATAATCATGAATTTTATTGAAATTATAAATCAGGGAAACACACGTACAACAGATAAAAAAATAAAATTTGTTACTAGAGAAACGTACAGCATTATTTTAGGAGGTGGATTTTTCAATGAACTGTCCAGAAATTATCTTTTTGTATAAATGGGCAATTTCTGCACTAAATAATGCAGCTGATGACCATAATATATTATGACTGTCTTATTTATTATATGGCTGTAAATACAAATTAATTACTAGCTAGATCTGTAAAACTGTAATTGAAAATAATGCTCCGTAAAATTATAATATGACAAAAGCATGCTGCTTAATACATTTCACACAAAGTCAAGAGAAGTCTGCTCCACAGCAGTTCAAATTATTTTCTCTATAGTGTCTAAATGTTATAATAATAAAATTTATGCATGCATATATGATGGCATATACATAATGTATAAACTTGTTCTGAGTAATACAAAATCAAATCTATATATATATACTCATATTTTTTTGAAAGATTAAAATAGTAATTAAGACTGACAAAACATTTGATTATACATTAAATTCATTGAAATAAGAGATGAAATGGAATGGAAAAATTCAATTATAATTTTCTTTAAAGAAAGAATTAAAAAAAAATCCAATGGCATATTTTTTCATGAAAAATAATAATAACAATAAAAAGTATGCATTAAATGATTTTGTATACTAAAATACATACTTTGTGTTCCTATATATAATATCTGTAGTAGAGCCTTAGAGCCTATTATAGTAGGGTATATTTTTATGTTTTTACTATTCTCTTACTTTAAAATCCTGGTTGACTTGTCTTCTAAAATTTGTCAAGGGTTCATGTACTTGAAGTCGTAGTTTGGAATTACAATTCAGATTTCCGTTGGCTGCTTTCAATTTCAGAAAAGACCATCCAACACAGCGTTCTTCTCCCTCTAATATATATAATTGAATATAAGAAAATTAACCAAAACAAAAAGTAAAAAAATAGCATACCCAATCTTGTGTAGCAAGAAGTAGAATTTGAAGTATGAGATAGTGGGATAAGCAATTCAAAAAACAATACAACAGAATTTTCTACTGCTAGTTGTAGAGGCGCAGGGAAAATTATCTCTTGTTCAAACGTTGCAAATCTGTTTCTATAATAAAACAATAGAGAAAAAATGTATTTTAACAGTAGGATAATGAATATTAAAGCATATTTCATAACTCTATTAATATATAACTTTCTTTCATGTGAAAAAAATGAAAAAATACATTGCACATCAAAATAAATTAAAAATTGTAATATTATACGTTAATATATAGTACATCAATATAATATAACAATAATTACTAAACTACGTACTGAAAATAAATTCTAATTGTGGATCTCTTGGATTATGGAAAAAAATGTGAATGTGCAGTTAATTTTTTTCAGGGGTCGGATGCGGATGCGGATGCAGATGCAAGATGCACACGGATGCGCAAAAATGGGCTTGCATCCGCATCCGTGCATCCCAGATGCACAGGAAAAAATGAATGCATCCGGATGCGCATCCCAGATGCATGAAAAATAAATTTGCATCCGGATGCGCATCCACGGATGCACGAAAAATAAATTTGCATCCATTTAACACTTTTTTTTTCTCTTTTTTATCAGGTTTTTTGCTAATTGCCTCTAAATAAATCTTTAACACGAGGCATATTTTTTAACTTTATTTGCCACTTGTCGTTTAAAAATTACAAGAAACAAATTGTATTATAAAAACCAAAGATCAGACGCGAATGCAGATGCAAGATGCACACGGATGCGCAAAAATGGGCTTGCACCCGCATCCGTGCATCCCAGATGCACGGGAAAAAATTAATGCATCCGGATGCGCATCTCAGATGCATGGAAAATAAATTTGCATCCGGTTGCGCATCCCAAATGCATGAAAAATAAATTTGCATCCGGATGCGCATCCATGGATGCACGAAAAATTAATTTGCATCCAGATGCGCATCTCGGATGCATGAAAAAAACGCGTGCATTCGGTCCCTGATTTTTTTACAACGAGAGTATTTTTAAATTTACAAATTCATCACTAATAATTTTTTTTATAAGAGCTAGGATTTCAACCATGGTTTCAATCTTAGTCACTTGCATGGATTTACATGCATGGATATATATATATCGATGCATAAATTAATGCAATGAATTGTTATGTACGTGTACACCTCGGGACAGCATGAACTTTACTCCTGCCTCATTTACTGATACTGCAGCTCCAAGACACAATTATTAAAGAGATGCATATTTACAATATTGAGGGAGGTCAGAAGAGCATCCAGTCTTATAGCCATCCCAAAAAGTTCAAGTTCAACTTGCATCTATAGACTGTGTCACAATGCCTACAAACCGAGCAGAAGTAAAGTTCATGGTATCTCAATTAAGCCATACATGACTCATAATGTGTCAATTGCCCCAAAATCCATGCATAAACCAATATATGAAACTTAATTGCTACCTAATGTCTCCAGTAAATTCTGAGGTTTGTGCTTGAACTGCAGTCTGCTCAGACGTGTGCAGTTCCCTCCCAGATTCAATGTCCACCACATGGACTCTTAGACTGAGAGATCGAGGTGCAAGCAGAGCTGAGGGAACTTGACAGCCGTGGAGCAGCACTGCCAAGCGATCAGTGGAGACCTCTGAGGCCGCTGATGCAGCAACCGTGGAACCTGATGAGAAAACAAGGAATATATATGTGTATGAGTTGTTATCTTTTATTTTTAATGATACCTTTCATTTGACAAAATTATTTTCTATACAGGAGATGATGTGAATAGCATGCAGCTAGGGGCGAAGCCAGAAATTTTCCAGGAGGAAGAAGGAAAGAAAGGAAGGGAACGGGCGGGTGGGGGTTGACTGTCGTAAAGAGGGTCAACCTATCCACTCCCTATGTGTATTTTTGTAACACATAACATAACACAACATGACGCCATATCCCTTTACGGGGTAAGCCAGCAGCATTATTATCTCGGCCGTCTACAAATTGCCCTCCAAAGCACCCGATTCTTGCATACTCCACTTGCTTCAGAAATACTCATAACACTTTTTTGCCTTCTGCACTCTCTATTACACTGTGTACTTTGAACACTTTTGTATTTTTGTATTTTATCCTAAAGGGAGATCCTGAAAAGCTGCATGTTTTACATCAAAGTCTGAGAGTGTATATGTGACTGTGTTATTAAAAATATAAATTTTAATGATAATTTAAAAGAAATTTAGACTTTTAGCAAATTGCATGTTACTGATCAATATTATCATTTCCTTCAATGTTTTTAACACGGCATTGTTCATTTTTTAAGTATAAGTTATACTTGTATACAGTATTAAATTCTTTGAAAGTCTGAATGAGAAAATAGATAATACAAAACCTGGAGCTGAATTTAAATTTTAATTACCTTGTGAACTCAATGGTCTGAGTTCTATGTTTTCAGCATTCTTTTTCTTATGTTTTTTCTTTGAACTGTGTTGGCTTGAGGTAGAAGGCTCTGCAAAGCTGCCAACTTGAGATAAAGGTGGCAACTGAGAGATAAAACGTAAAATTGATTCAATAGAACAGAAGTAATTAACAATTAACTTTAATTCACAACAATATTTTAATTACAAAATATATATTTCATATTATGATATTATCTGGAATAAATTTAGAACAAAAAATCTAGATGTGCACATGTAAAAGTATTATATATGCCAATTAAATTTGAGCATTTATATGTATATTATACATAATGTCCGCTAGTATACAGGATTTCAAACTTTACATCTGGGCCGGGTGGAGTATTTTGCTGGTAATTTATATGCTTTCAATGTACGTAAACCAAAGCTCAACCAGAAACCAATGTAATCTTCCACAAATTTTGAGCTTATTGCTAAAACTCCATGTACGTCACTTAATTTCAAGAAATAAAATATTTTCAAATGTAAGGGGGGGAGGGGTTATTTTAAAATATCCCACACGTACATGCATCAGCCCTTGTGCATTCAATGCATAACATTTGGTGGAGTATTAATTTTTAAAATTGAAAAATTAAAAGAAAAGTAGTAAAACTGAAGTTTATGTAATGTACCGTATTGTAAAGAAATATGAAATGCACTTCAAAATGTTACTAATTCTACAATTTTTTTGTTACTTTACCATTTTATGCTGCTTCTGTCTGGGAGAGAATGAAGTTTCAGCATGACTTGAAGAATCTTCTTCCTCTGGGATTGTGATAACAGTCGACACACTCTCCTCATCCCTGCGTTTAGATTTATGCCTCGGAGCGGGCAATGGTTCATCTTCATCAATGTTATTTGTTAAGGGGTTGTCCACATTTTCACTACTGCTTTGTGAAACCACGGAGGTAATGACATTCTGGCTTTTCTTGATAGTATGTCTAGGTGCAGCTTTAGGTGGATCTATGATATGTTGTTGTTCATCTTTAGAGTCATCTGCACTGTCAGCATTTAAGCTTGAAATCTAGAACAGTCATAAAAAGTCTTATAAACTTCTAAGGCGAATATTAACAGAGTACAGTATACAGTCAGAGACTCTACAGAGACCTCCGTGACATATGGCCAGGAATTTGATCAGAGCTTCACTGTAACTGAGAGTGGTGGCGCTGCTAAATGTTCGGCAAGGTCCGGTAAACTTCGGTTCTTGCTAGCTGCGCAGCCAGCGAGAACCGGGCCGTGCCGCTACGATTCAGTGGCGCCGCCACTCTCAGTTACAGTGAAGCTCGGCCAAGCTGGTCAAATTTCTGGCCATGCATGAGACACGGAGGTCTCTGTAAAGTCTCTGGTATACAGTATACATATTGATAAATCACATGACAGTTACACTATAGCTGTATGTGTGCTCATGTGTGCATTTTTAATATACTGTAATGTACTGGATATACATATATTTACAGCCTTGTCGCGTTGAATGCACCGGTTCTCGTTAGATCACCGAAGTTAAGCAACGTCGAGTGTGGTTAGTACTTGGAGGGGTGAAGCTGTAAAAAGTGACACTGCTGCCATCTACTGGCACGTGCTGTATATTGATCACGGTGCTGCCATCTCTCGGAATATTTCCGAAGAAAGTGATTTCCCCTGTAAGTTCAAATACTGCAGGCTGCACAGATCTGGTAGTCGAGCCCAGAAGAGTGCAGGAAAGGGTTCTGGGAGCCCTTTTGAATTGAATTGAATTGTATAATATTGAATTGAATTGGTAAGCTCCAGCTCGGTCGCAAGATAACTCTTACACACAAGGTTAAATACCTGGCCACACCCGAAAGGGTAAAATGGCGTCAAGGATATTAACTTTATTATTATTAATTATTATTATTATTATTATATATATTTTAATATTCATGAACATATTTAATTGATACAGTATCTGTTTTATTTTAATTATATACAAGTTTTTCAAGATTCAAGACCCATCACCATGCAGCTATAGGGACCATGTAATCCTTGTTACTGTATTTAACAATGTGCAGCTACAGAGCACAATATATAATACAATATATATGCTTTCAATGTATGTTATATTTATGCAGTACGTATGATATACTTGGACATGCAGTGTATTATACTGTAAATCTGCTATATCTATTTAGTATATATACTGCAATAGTATATAATAGCACTGCATTGGAATGTATTATACTGATGACTATATATACTGTACTGCAATATTATAGTATACCGTATAGCACTGCATTAGAATGTATTTTAAGGTTTGAATAAGGTGTTAGCTAGAAGGCGCAGTCGGGGATCAGTCGAAACACCAATACATAATTATTCAAGGGTCTGGAGTGTATTGGGAAGAAGCCCCCGGATGGCACAAAACCAAGCAGGGGTCGCAGTTGGAGATCACAGATTCATCATAGATTATATACGTACGTATTTTTTAATTGGTTCCATAGTTCAGACGAAGTTGGAGTAAAAAGCTGTTTTCTGTTCCGTAAGGATGCATGTTAAAGGCCTCCTAAAACACCAACTTTGGGAATTTTTTTGTGGTGAAGCTATTTGAGATGGAATTTTTTGGTTTTCATTTCTCAATAGAGGGTGAGTTAAACTATTTTTAGAAAATAAAATATTAAAAAAAATGAAATCGCTCACTCTACTTAAAGCAACATTTATTTTGCTAAGGCGTGTTTCCATAGCAAATTTTTTATTGCTCCTTTATGCAGCTAATATAGATTATATATATATGATATCATATAGTATATGATTATCATATATGATTAGATATGAATATATCTAGGAGTAACCCTGGACAGAAGGCTGAGTGGTGAGGTGCATTTGGAGAGAAATGCAGACAAAGGTAAAAAGAGACTATCCCTAATGAAAAGGGCAGCTAGCGTTAAATGGGGAGCGGATCGTGAAACACTAGCTACAACGTACAAGACGTATGTTAGACCTGTGCTAGAGTATGGTACCGAACCTTTTGTCACTGCAACGAAGGCATCAACATCAGCAGTGGATAAAGTGCAAAATCAGGCACTCAGAATAATTAATGGAGCAGTGAGATCAACTCCTATTGCAGCTATGGAAATTAATACCAACATAGAACCCTTACAAGAAAGAAGAAATAAGGCAGCCATGAAATTACATGAAAAATTAATAAGATTGGAAGAAGAGGATTGGAATCAGTACCAACCAAGTTCTATGAAAACTCAAGAAACTTTTATAGAAAAGACAACAAAACTAAAAAAAGAATATCTCAATCCGGCCATCTTACAAAGAAAACGTGAAAAAATATCAGAAAATTATCTTAGTGTGGCGACGGTGAACGTCCAGCATAGTATTAAAATAGAAGGTATCAGTAACAAAAAATCTCTCCTTGAAGAGGAACTTAGGCAACTTGCAAATAAGGAAATACACCGGAAATATCCTCTCCCGGACTGGCTTCACATCTATACAGATGGATCAGCAACACCCGGAGTTGGTAATGCAGGGGCCGGTGTATATTGCAAGCTTTTTCAAGAGTCTGCCCCAACAAGCAAGCATGGCAGCAACTTTGATGGAGAGGTTCAAGCTATCAAAATAGCCCTGAAAAAAATAAATAGCCAAACAAAATATAGTAAAATAGTCTTACTTTCAGACTCTACTGCAGCAATTCAAGCAATAGCCTCTCCAGAGTCTCAAGACCAAAGAGTGGCAGAATGTAAAAAGCTAATTCAAAATCATCAAGACAATAGTATTACAATAGTTCTACAGTGGATACCAGCCCATTGTAGTATTCATGGTAACGAACAAGCAGACTATTTAGCCAAGATGGGCAGTAAGATGACACAGCCAACAACAAATATTTCCATTTACTCAATCCAAGCTCATATCAATAGTGCAGTGAAACAAAAAGTTGATCTAGACTGGAAAAAACAAGCAAGTGATAAAGTATGGGGAGACCTTATATTTAAATTAGCTAAAACTCATATTTACAATAGACTCACAGACACTGCTAAATTTAGATTAGACACAGGCCATGACTACCTTGGATGCTACCAGAAGAGATTTAAAATCCAAGATAGTGACATTTGTAAATTATGTAAAAAAGAATCCCAAGACAGAGGGCATCTATTTAGATGCTCTGCATTAAAAGCGGAACTTGACTTGTTGCCTGGCAACATGAAGCGGGAAGAGCAGGAATCCTATCTCTATTGGCTTGCTAGAAGTAAAATGGCTTAAACGCCAAAACGTGGGCATAAGAAAAGAAGAAGAAGATATCATATAGTACATTGACCGGTTCTCGTTAGATCACCAAAGTCAGGCTAAGTCAAGCGTGGTTAGTATAATACTTGGATGGGTGACCGTTTCAAGTAAAAATTACGCTGCTCCCTCCCTGGGGTAAATTCGTCTCACTTTCCAACCCAGTGCAGTGATGCACTTAATTGTGTCCGAGGAGATCCCACGTCAGGCCTAGACCATGACATGACGGCGAGCCAGCGACAGCACTTGGACGAGGCCCTGACCGGTGTGGATCAACGTTTGTTATGAGTTAGCCAGAGTCAGGCTAGCGGGGAGGTGGCTTCCACCTCCACCGCAGGGCACGTTGGGCCTACCTTAGCTCACCCGATAACAATTGTGTGTGATTCCCCAGGCTTTGGACATTGCTTTGGTCCATTGATAAAAAGTAGACGTGTCCGTCCTGAGTTCCTGACTGAGGTTTTCCACGGTAATTTAACCTAAGAATCACAGTTTATTTCCCATAACTTATACACACAACCGCGCCTGCCTGGCGGCAGACGCACGAGACGCTCGCACGCTCGTGGCTGGCGTAGGAATGATTACTTGCATATTACACTTCTGCACTGCCAGCTAGGTAATATAATAATAATAATAATAATAATAATAATAATAATAACATGCTTGCAAACATGCTTGCTGTCCCTGTCATGCTCTACACGTTTGGCGCCATGAAGTGGAACGTGATGGAGCTTAGAGACCTCGATTTCACCACGAGGAAGATCATGTCCTCCAGTTTTAGCCACCACAAGAGAGCCTCGGTAGAGCGGGTCTATCTCCCTCGTGAGCAGGGGGGTAGGGGCTTGTTGGGAGTGGAGAACATTTACAATCGGATGGTTCTCTCGATGGCTTGTCGAGTAGCAACGAGTGTGGATCCCCATTTGCAGCTTGTGTATCAGCATGAGCTGTACAGACGTGGAGCGTTTTTGTTCAGTGCAGCTGAAAGGGCAGCGCAAATCCTTGGGTTAGAGCTGGACTTGGCACAGCCGGATGCGAGGCCAGGCGAGAATCTCGCAGGGTTGCCTCGTGCTGTGGCTAAGAAGAGGGTGTGGGAGGCGGAGTGTAGGATGCTGATGCAAGGGCACATGGAGAAGAACATGCACAGTGTGTTTTTCAAGAACATCGAGAGCTTGGGCCTGAGCAGGGAGCGGACCTTTGCCTTCCTTCAATCCTCCGGCTTGACATCTGAGGCTGAGAGCAATATCATCAAGATGCAAGATGGTGTGTTTGCGACCCTTGCGTACCAGCAGGTCGTGTTTGGGCGTCACTTGGATGCCAAGTGTCGGGCGTGTTTCCGATTCCCCGAGACCACCATGCATCTGCTCTCTGCCTGTTCATTCTACGCCAGGACTCTGTACATTGAGCGGCATAATTCTGCATTGAGAGTGCTTTATTTCCACCTAAGGCACCATTTTGGTATTGACGAAACGCCTGTCATACCATTCGCTCCGGGGGACGTAGAGGCAGTGGTAGAGAGCGACCAGGTGAAGATCTTCTGGAATTACTCGTTCCCTACCACTCGCCAGCTCCATGCTACCAAGCCAGACATTGTTCTGCTTGAGAAGCGCAAGAAGGTCATGACAGTGATTGAATTTTCTGCTCCTGCGGAGCACAACATCACTGACAAGTACACAGAAAAGCGCGACAAGTATCGAGACCTTGTCATGGACTTGCGACAAAGCTACCGGGGACATTCGGTGTCACTTGTTGTCCTGTTGGTTGGCGTGATGGGTGGGGTGCCTGACACACTACTCTCTGGGCTTCGGCAAGTACCAGGTTGCCGTGGATCCGCTGAGCGGCTGGCGGATGCCATGCAGAAGGCAGTGTTGCTGGGCTCTCTTCGTCTCCTTCGTGCGCATGGGGAGGTTGGGTGAGGTGCACCCATAAAAATAGAAAAGGCAGCCCTGGAGTTTACTGCACGAGAGTGCGGAGCGCCGGGGTCGAGTTTCTCTAGCTGTTGAAGTTGTTAGATGAGGAATACTCTGTTTTACATGGAGCCTGTACTTTCATCTTTGGCATGCTGAGGGGAAAAAAAAAAAAAAAAAAAAAAAAAAAAAAAAAAAAATAATAATAATAATAATAATAATAATAAAATAATGGGCACCCGGCTGTTCTTGACTCATGCTAAACACTGTGTGGGGAAAGTTCAGTACGCGACGCGTGGGACCGCGCCCTTGGGGCTCCACCTGGGGGTTGTTTAATTACAGCCCTCAGTCCATAGCCACTAACCGGTTATGGAGCCTGAGCTCTCCCTGCTGCCGCGGAGCTCAGAGTACCTAGGCAGCAAAATCTCGGCAATGCTGGGGACTCTCATTGTTTAACAGCAGACTATGGGAGGATAAATGCAACGGTCCCTAGCGCAATTGTCGGAGGTTGCGTGAAGGAGTCCCCGGATGGCCGGCGTGATCAGTTTGCCGGCTGCACCTAGTGGCGGGGAGGTCCGCGGGATCGGCCACCTTACCATCAGGGTGGTTTTAGTGGAGGTGGGTGCTCCACTCTGTGGGTGGATGGTTATTGGTGCACCAGAAACCTGCAGAGTGGGAGCGGCAGGCTGATGGAACGGTGGCTTACTTGACGCAAGTCAGGAGCAGCCGTGTCAGCGTAGGGTGGGGTTTTTGTGGGTGGGGGGTGGGCGCGAGCGCTATGTGGTGTATTCACTGTGTGGGGGGAACTATGTTTCGTGTATGGTGACCAGCCGGCCGGCTCAGGGAGATGTGGTGCCAATATATCGTAGTGGCCCGTGCAGTCAGGAAGTAGTCCCCTAGGTCTGACCCTCGTATGACGAACGCTCCTCATGGATGTTTTCGGTGAGGCAGCGGTCTGAATGGTGAGAGGCTTTCCAAACGGGTGGGTGAAGCAAAGCTAATATCCGAACACAACAGTGAACGGCGCTCGCGGACGGGGATTGTGGGTCGGGGGAGAGGGTGCAAAGCTCGGTCACGGTGGGGCTGATGGTCACTGCGGTGACACTATTCGTACGTCATGCTCGGGGTAATAGACCCGGGTCCTACGGGTGTGATTCCGTGGAGGCTGGGTAACACCGTGGCCGAAAGTCTGGCACTCCAAAGGGGCAAAAAAAAAAAATATATAAATAAAATAAAATAATAATAAAGGTTGGCTGAATGCAGAGTCTGCACGTTTATCTGCAGAGTCACCGATCTCACTCGGAACATTATTAATATAGGAGGTTACAGTTCCATCAGTCTCACCTCAGCGAACATGCTGAGACGCGTAACAGGCCATCATCCGTTCCTTACCTTATATATCCCTACCCATTACCCCGCCGCGAGCTGCAAGCTCTTAGGGGTGTATCTTAATTGTAAAAAAAAAAAAAAAATAAATAAAAAGTGGGTGTGGCACTATATATGCATACAGTACAGTATGCATACTGCGTGTCCTAGCTTGTAACATATTTTCCTACACTGCATGCCCACATAAAACTTTTTTCTCTCTAATGCATTTCTTTTTGTAAAAATATGCATTTCTAACACATTAAAAAGCAGTCTAAATATTTTCAGGCACATTTCTGAACATTTCTATCATAATTGTTGTGACTTCTCACATTTTCCAAGGGTTTTCTGTTCCTTTGTTTACCGTTCTATGATATTTCTGTTCAATTATTATGAAATAAATAAAATAAATTCTTTTTCGTAGAATATATTTGGAATGTGTAAAAGATATTCCTAATGTGTTCTGTTTTATTTAAAGAAGAAAATTCAAGCAGAAAATATTTAGAATTAGGGGAAAAAAATTATGAAGGATACAAAAGTAGGGCCATAAAATATGAAAAATAAAATAGAATATCTTTAGAACTAACATTGTAAGAGCATATTTTTTTAGGTGTACTCTTCTAAATATTTTCAAGTATGGATTTATTCAGGAATAACATGGTAGAAATATTTTTGAATGGTACATAAATTATATTTCATTGAAAAAAAAAAAAAAGATGCAATCTAAAATTTTTATACAAAACATGCGCGCATTGATATATATAGCATAAGTTCTTCTAGTTCTTCTAATTCTGACCTCAAATAGAAAAAGTATTAATAAATTGAAAAACAATTACATTATTTTATATTTAACAGTTTTATTAACGTTGCACCAAATTTTCCTTACGCTGAAAATTCCTTGCACCGAATCTTCCTTTCACCAAGATCTCGATCTTTACACCGAAAGTTCCGTACACCGAACGCTTACACTGAACATTCCTTACACCGAAAATGCCGGATACCTGATATAGGCGATGTAGAGGAGAACATTTTATTTTTTTTTTTCGTAATTTTCATGACTGAGATTTTTTTAGCATTAGGTCAGCTGATCCGTGTTATCTCTACCTTAACAGGATTACGATTATTTTTTTCTCAATTAAATAAATACTAATAATATTGAAATAATGTTTAATAATGCAATTTTTTCTTATATAAATTTCATTTTTTATTTTTTTATTAAATTTTGTCTTTAAAAATTTATATTAGATTCTGGTTGTTGCCTAATTTTGTACATATTGTATATACCATGATCGATTTATTTGATGTTCATTATATACATTGCGTAAAAATTATACCAGACATTCAGGTTTCATATTAACAATGCAGTTTGAATGCAGTTTGATTGACACTATTATTTAAAAAAAAGGGCTTAAAACAATATTTATTTTTATATAAATATATGTTTCTTACCACGTGAAAGGACTTATGAATTAAAAAAAGTAATTAAAAATTGGATATTATATTAAGTTTGAAACATTCAATCACGATTTCAAAAGGGCTCGCATAAGTGCATGTCATAACAAATTATAAATAAAATGCATGCATTTTTTGATTTTAGATAATTTCTGCTTCGTTGTTGAGAGCATTATTATATGATTTTGTCATAATTTTACCCTAAAAAAGGGGCGTGTCCTTAAAAAAAATCGCGCCTGCGGCGGGCCATTGGGGGGCTCCGCCCCCCAAACCCCCCCATGGTGTTCTGCGGGTCCCATGTCAGGCAGCACCCCCACGGAAAAGGGGCACGAGCCGCCCCTGATATATATATATATATATGTATGTATGTATGTATGTATGTATGCATGCATGCATGTATGTATGTATGTATGTATGTATGTATGTATGTATGTATGTATGTATGTATGTATGTATGTATGTATGTATGTATGTATGTATGTATGTATGTATGTATATAATATAATTATATGTAATTAGAATTTTTAGACCCCCTTCCCCTCTATTATTTTTTACTGGATTATTTATGATGGGTTCGCGCGGCCGGGTGTGCATTCAAAAATTGTTTGCTATAACGTATAATTATAATAATAATTAATATATTTTAATAAAGCTAAAATTAAATTTTAAACATGTTTATAAATTAATAATAACAATTTATAATAACATTAATAACAATTTTTCATATTAAATTTAATTTTGAAAAATCATTTGACTGATAATTATTAATATAATTAATTAATGCATTGATCAGGTTCAAATGATTTTTATACTTTCGTTCAAGAGTCTTAATTAAATTATGATGGAGAATTAAAAGTAAAAACCTTTTTGCATATTTTTTATATAATACACGCGCGGTATATTATATTGTATAATCATCTCAGGAGAGATCGACTGAAGTTATCAGTTTGAATTTTCCCACCCCTCAAGAAACTTCTAACTTATATGCCTCTCTTTTTCCTTCTTCTTACATGCGAGCGTGCGTGTCCTAGGGGGTTAGACGTCGGTGTCAGGCAGGAAAAAAAACGTTAGAATTGAAAGTTAGGCAGGGCTGCAGGTTCAAATCTCGGTGACTTCAAAAATAAAAAAATAGTCGGTTTAATATTTTTAAATTTTTAAAACATGCAAATTATTAAGAAAAAATTGAGGAATTGAGTGGTGTAACTTACATTACAATTATTGCTAATGCAAATGAGCTATAATTGATTTTAAACAATACAGCCATGAATAGAATATATGTAGAATTTAAATAAATATATAAATATTATAATAAATTCTTCAAAATTAAGAAAGAAATACTGTAGAAGAGTTTGTTTTATGGTTAAAGGAAGTAATAAATCAGCATCATAAATGAATAAGAAATGTAGTAGAATGGAATTTATTCTACATCATTTCTACCAATGTTAAAAATGTGAAGACATCTAAAACATTTCTTATTGAAACAAAGAAATGTTTTAGAATAAAGTTCTAACACATTTCTTTTATAATAAAAAGAAATGTGATAGAAGGAAAAAAGTTTTATGTGGGTGGCTTCATTATCATGAGGAAGATTTTGAATTAAAAATAATTTTAAATACTTACTGCTTTTTTTGACCTCCTTTTACTCCTTCCTCGACTCTTTTTGTTGATAGCTGCGTCTAGAAGCGAGTCAAACTTTGCCCTTGTCTCAATAACAACTTTGGGCTTCCAGGTGCTCAAAGGGATTCTATCTTCCTCCATTATAACTAATATAATTATAATTAATGTAAAAAAAATATTAACAAATCTATTTACTAAAATTATCAAAAATGTTATTGCAAATAGTATTACACACGATTTTAAATTGCATCTTAATTATTAAGTGAGAAATATCTAATAGTTTTGCGACTATAACAAAAAATATCAGCTCAGCTGGTCAAAATACCTCAGGAATTTAAAACTTTAAATTCGCGCTCGTTCAGCAATGGATTTATGAGTCAAAATATTAAACTTATTTATTAAACTGTTGTTAATGTTGTTATCGAGAAAATACAAGCAATTTCATTTAAAAAAAATTAAATGAATTATTATGATAATAATTAACGAGTGTGTTTAATCAAGTAACTTTTAACTATAAAAATATGCAAAAATAAAATTGCTGCTTTGACTTTATTTAAGAACTTCCACAAAATCACTTCCGGATTCCGGAAGCCATGAGATCAAACTTCAGTGTGCGGAGTAGACGTGTGTCAAAAATGGTCCGTCATAAATTTCATGTAAGTATATAGATATGGTATTAAACAGCAGCTTAAGTGATTCAATTTGTACCTTGATGTTCAGTTACTTTAATAATTCATTTAAATGAACAATATTTAATTTATTTTAGTCGATGATGATAGATGTAAATTCTGAACTCGTGTGTATCTCAAGCATGGATGGCGTGGCTTGTGATGCCGGTTGGGAACTTTCCTTATGATGTTATTTTTAATTTTGACAAGCATATATCTGAAATATATTGATGATCATTTAATCTGAAGGAATTCAACGTGACTAGGATATAAATGGTAATAAATATTTCAGTGAACGTGCAGGTTTTAAGAATTTCATTTTCTGTTTACAGATGGGAGTAGAGCAGAAAAGGTTTTACCTGGAAGATCCACATTGCTCGCAATGCTCGCTACCGATTTTACTGCAACCTCTTTCAATATTTCATTTGGAAGATGGGTAGAACTTTTTTTTTGTGACGTGCCCACGTGGCAAATTTGATTCCATTACTTTTGCAAACGCGAAGTATGCATATGCATAATTTTGAAAAATTACGCGCCTTGCAGTTATCCATTTTACATGAGCTCTTGGGGTCTGAATGTTTTATGCATAAAAAATTGTATGCATAGATGATACATGGTACATTTGTATCATATTAAAATGCATAATAGAGACTTCGGTATTTGGCACATGCAGATTGTTGCTGATACTTGGGATTAACAAAACATGACCGTAATGGTTGCTTATAAAGTTTTAGTCAAATTTTCAGGTGATTTCACAATATATATATGTATATACTTGCGTATTTTACGAAGCCCACGGGCGCCACGGGACAAATTTTTAGGTTTGTTGAAAATAATTTCTATGTTTTTGCATAATTTTCCCAAAAGAGATCAATGATGCTTACTATCAGTTATCCCTGGCATACAATTCATGAATGAAAAAATGATACTGAGATCTTTACAAGTCAAGAAAAAAATAAATAAAGCAGGGGAACGGCTTCAGCTTTTGTATTTTTATGATGGTCAGATTAATTTTTGTTGAAAGAAGAAAAAAAATGCCACCATCCTCTGCCTTCTAGGAGTTCGAGCCTGTCTTGACAGTTGACTTTAAATAGTGGGGTGCCATGGAAAACGGGGCTTTTGTTATCACATGCATCGGCACTGCTGGTGTTCTGCTGGCGCAGACTTTCCATCATAAGCTCCAATTAACTGCCGAAACTTTGGTGTAGATTTTTTTTTTTTTTTTAATGTTTGGCAATATAAAAGCTGGTTCCATTCCCTTTCGATGAAAATGGCCTTTTGCCTTTTTGATAATTTAAACAAGGGACATAATTTGCTGGGGTGCTTATTTCTGCTTCATTGGTTGTGTTTTCAGGCAAATCCTGCTAGGATTAATCTTCACATGACGATTCTACATTTTAATGCCTCTGTGTCATCGATAGTGTGGACATCAAGTTAACCATCATGTTCTAAATATGGATTTTGTGGCATCAGATTGCAGCTTTTTCCACCAGCAGTCTGCTATTTCTACTTGAGGTGAGGATGTATCCATACAGTGTAGTTTTTCTAAATGGGCCAATTCCCCAATTGGATAACCACCGTCCTAAGAGTAGTGATCTTTCAGGAAAATTGTCTAATTGATGTGAATCTATTTTTTCCGGGCGACCTTCCAGAAAAAGATTTGTTAAAAAGAGTCCAAATTTTTGTGCGGTGTAAATAATGTACTGCCATGTTTAATTTCTTGGAATACAGAATAATGTAATTTAAAGTGACTTGGGTAGTGCATGAAAAGTATGTATGCATACGAACTGCATTTGTCTACATACAGCTGGTTTCATCGCAACTTTGTTGCTCCCAATGGTTCACAACCTATTGCGCAGGTGCACACAAATTTACAGCTTGACACGTTATCTTGGGCGTATACGAGAATAAATCTGTCTTCTCCGACAGATAAGTCACAGATAAAGGAAATGACGTCACACACTCAGTCCGTCAGATATTTTAAAAAACACTTTTTTAAAACCAATAGACACGCCCATGATAGTTGGCTCCGCCCCCACAGATGTTTGGCGAGTTATTTTGTTTGGTACCATAAAAATGAATGGATTAATTAAATTATTGTTGCTGCAGCGGTTTTAATTGCTTACGACAGTTTCTGTGCTGACTATTTGTGTGAAGAAGATAATCAGCTCCAAAACTCCCGCGATTACGCTTTTCGGCTCTCACAATTAGTTGTATATTTCCTCACCGTGGCGCTATTTCCACTCTTCTCGTTTATCGCTGCCGCCGCAGCGAGAAGCGGGAGGACTCTTGCTGGTGGCGCGCTCTGGTGGTAGAAAGGCGGGCGTGACGACTTCCGCCAGATCTGGACTCGCAGATTTTCTTTAAAAACACGGACAAGTTTCTCCGACATATCAGAGCGACTTCTCGAATACGCCCCTTAAAATTTATTTCTGTTGTTTTCTTTTTGTAATTTATTATCAGGCAATGAAGATCTCTCATGTCTCGTTCGTATGATATTAATGATTTGAAATATCGTATACTCTGAGCCTGTTATAGTAAATAACCATTTGTTTTTATGCAATTCCTCTGTTCACCATATTAAATCTACACAATCTTGCTTGTTATAGCTTTCCCAGTGTTGTGAGGAAGGTGTTGTTGATTGAGAGTGCTGAGTAACAATAATTCCAGGTAAATATCTGACATTGTTGCCCCTCCCCCCCCCCCCCCTCTCTTTTAATCCTAATATTTTAAAAAATAATAGGAAAGCTGGCCACGTAAACCAATGATTATGAATATGTATCGCCCCAGACTGAATTTTGTGACTGATAGATACCAAACTCCTAAATATTATGAGGTTTAATTTTACTTTTTAATTTTCTTGTTCATATTTTATATGCAACTTTCTAAATGTTTCTCGCTTGTTAAAAACTTTATTCAAATTTTCAGATCTCTGCCGTAATTGATCCTCGCCATGCTGTTTCTGCATAAAAAGGTTATCAGGTAAAAATATTTCTGCTCTCCCAAAATTTGTGGGCTTTTTTTTTCTTTTTTACATGACTACATATCTTCACATTATTAGCAGTGATTATTCTTTAACAAGTAACCATCTTTCGGGGCTGACTTCATTGATGCGAGATATTTTTATGAGCTAATAGCAGTGTAAAAATAATGTATTTCCCTCTGTAATAATTCGACTCATCGTACCAATGTCCTGGAATAAAACTTAATATTTGTAAGTGTGTTTGGCCCTGATTATGAAACTATTTGGGAAAGTTGTTTATTCTCTTCTTGACCAAGGAAAAAATTTGCAGAAGTAACCTGAACGTTTGTTGTTACAGATTTCCTTCCACCAATATGGAATGAACCGTCGCCAGCCATGCTGTGTTGCACACTTGCAGGTGAATATGTCATCTTATACATATTGCCCGCCTTTAATTTATTAACGTAAATTTAAGTATTTTTAGCTATTAGCGATGATTATTCTTGTAAACAAGTTACCACCTATTTTTTGTGACTGAATTAATTGATTTGAAACAATATTATGAGCTAATGGCATTCTTAACAATATTTTTTAATGGCGGATCTTACTAGATCATCAACAAATTATATAGAATTTTTTCATTTCTGAATGTGGACTTAATTCTCTTCTTTCCTGGAAGAAAAATTGCAGAAATAACATTGATGTTATTACAGATTGTGTTCTACCCATACGGAGTTACTGGTCACCAGCCATTCTGTTGCTGCAAACTTGCAGGTAAATATGGTTTCTGATCAAATACACCTTGGCAATCTTTACTTCATTTCGTAAATTGACGTATCTTCAGCTGTTGGCGATGATTTTTCTTGTATACAAGTTACCACCTATTTTTTGTGACTGAATTAATTGATTTGAAACAATATTATGAGCTAATGGCATTCTTAACGATATTTTTTAATGGCAGATATTTCTGGGTCATCAACATATTACATAATTTTTTTTTATTTCTGAATGTGGAGTTAATTCTCTTCTTTCCTGGAAGAAAAATTGCAGAAATAACATTGATGTTGTTACAGATTGTGTTCTACCCATACGGAGTGACTGGTCGCCAGCCATTCTGTTGCTGCAAACTTGCAGGTAAATATGGTTTCTGATCAAATACACATTGGCAGTCTTTACTTCATTTCGTAAAATGACGTATCTTCAGCTGTTGGCGATGATTTTTCTTGTATACGAGTTACCACCTATTTTTTGTGACTGAATTAATTGATTTGAAACATTATTATGAGCCAATGGCACTCTTAAAAATAATTTTTATTTGTTTTAAATATTTCGAAAGACAGACTTCAAAATTGTGTACTCATTTTCCTTCTTGACTGGAAGAGAAATTGCAAAAATGACATTGATGTTGTTGTTACAGATCGTGTTCTACCGATACAAAGTTACCAGTCGTCGGCCATTCTGTTGCTGCAAACTTGCAGGTAAATATGTTTTCTGATCAGATGCACATTGGCAGTAAATTGAAGTATTTTAGCTGTTGGCGATGATTTTTCTTGTATTCGAGTTACCATCTATTTTTTGTGGCTGAATTAATTAATTTGAAACACTACTACGAGCCAATGGCACTCTTAAAATATTTTTCCCTTTGTTAATGCAGTAAAGACTAGACTTGACGTAAAATAAACGGACCCAGGAAATACGGTTTTCCTTGTATCAAGTTTTCCCTATGCTTACCCCCCCCCCCCCCCCCCCCCCCCCCCCCGGACCCCCCCGGACCCCAATCTTCTTTCCTCAAAATCAAACAAGTTGCGTAATAACGAGTTTATATAGTATTTCGTAATGACAGACTGCAAAATTGTTTGCTCATTTTCCTTCTAAACTGGAAGAAAAAATTGCAAAAATAACATGGACATTGTTGTTACAGGTTACATTCTACCAATACGGAGTCACCAGTCGCCAGCCATGCAGTTGTTGCAAACATGCAGGTAAATATATTATCTGCTCAAATGTCGGCATTATATTTCCTACATGATTTTCAAACTATTAGCGATGATTATTCTTTAACAAGTTACCATCTTTCGGGGCTGATTCAATTGATGCGAAATATCTTTATGAGCTAATAGCAGTGCCAAAATAAATTTTCTACAGTTCTAAGAAAATCTTAGCTAACACATCTAGAGGAGAAATATTTAATTTCTGCATGTCTGATCCCATAATTTGGAGTAATTTTGTTAAATTGTTCGCCCCTTTTTCATATTGTAAAAATGACCAAAAGATTTGATGTTGACAGATTTCCACAACTATCCTAACAATATGGAATAGATGCCTACTGTTGCTAGCAAGCATCAAGCTGATCCTCTTCATCCAGGTTTGTTACTTGTTTTCTCTTTAAAAATATTATTATAGGGAGACTTCAATAATGAGGAATTTGCATGCGTGAATCTGATTGGCTTAATCGAAAGAGGGGGCTGAGAAATACATGTGTGAATTTTATGCGAATTTTTTGAGCACTGCAAGTATGCTCAAATGCATATTTAAAAGATGCACTTTACCTGGAGGCGATGGCGCATCGCCAGTGACGTCATCGCTATGTCAGGTTCGGTTCACTATAGATATGCATACCTGTACGCACCTGCATAACAGGTAGCCAATCAAAAACAACCTAGCCAAAATTCAAAATTTCAAATGCCTAGCCTATGAGTTTTAAAACTTAAAAAATGCACATTATTCCATATACGCGTACTGTAAAAACACACTGGGAGATAATTAATATTACAAACGTACCTTTCATCATATTTAAATAATAGAAATGGTTTCGCAAATAGTTTCATTTAATTAAAGAGAAGATGCAATCGATGCAATATCAAGTCCTGCCACCAACTTTTTTCTGTTTAAATTATTGCATGGCGCGTCATGCAGCAATCATTGCAGCCAATAAAAATGTGTAAATTTATCACACTGGACTCCTTCCGTATCTGCTGATTATCTATTGAATTATTTTATTAAACCTAAAACTGAGCCTCTTTTCTTATCTACGAAGATAGTAGGATGCCGTAGGATTCAATATTTAACTTTATTAAGACCCTTGAATCATAATTTATCAATGTCTTTTCAACCCCCTGTTTGCTGCTGCTGAAACCAGAAACGGAAGGATTGAAAAATAAATACAGTTTTAATTTCAACTTTATCAACACGTCTACATGTGGTCAAGTGGAAAAGCATTCGCCTTCCATGCAAGAGGTGAAGGGTTCAAATCTCCCCTGGATCATTTTACATTTTTAGTAGCACGAAGAAGTTTATTTCATATTTTTAACTCTAACGGGGTAAAATAGTTTTGTTTATAATTTCTTATTAATTTTTCTATCATTGAATGAAACGCTTTTTTTGTTTGGTTTTTTCTTTTTTTTTTTTTTTTTTTTTTTTTTTTTTTTTTTTTTTTTTTTTTTTTTTTTTTGCAAAGTTTTTGTAAGTGCGTATTTATATGAAAAAGTGTGACTTATAATAGTATAACATGATTATATTGTAAGAAAAAATAAGATTATTTTACCCCGTACGTTTGAATTAATTCTTCGTGCTACTAAAAATGTAAAATGATCCAAAGGAGATTTGAACTCTTCAACTCTTGCATGGAATGCGAGTGCTTTTCCACTCGACCACATGTAGGCGTGTTAATAAGGTTTAAATTAAAACTGTATTTATTTTTCAATCCTTCCGTTTCTGGTTTCAGCAGCAGCAAACAGGGGGTTGAAAAGACATTGATAAATTATGATTCAAGGGTCTTAATAAAGTTAAATATTGAATCCTACGGCATCCTACTATCTTCGTAGATAAGAAAAGAGGCTCAGTTTTAGGTTTAATAAAATAATTCAATAGATAATCAGCAGATACGGAAGGAGTCCAGTGTGATAAATTTACACATTTTTATTGGCTGCAATGATTGCTGCATGACGCGCCATGCAATAATTTAAACAGAAAAAAGTTGGTGGCAGGACTTGATATTGCATCGATTGCATCTTCTCTTTAATTAAATGAAACTATTTGCGAAACAATTTCTATTATTTAAATATGATGAAAGGTACGTTTGTAATATTAATTATCTCCCAGTGTGTTTTTACAGTACGCGTATATGGAATAATGTGCATTTTTTAAGTTTTAAAACTCATAGGCTAGGCATTTGAAATTTTGAATTTTGGCTAGGTTGTTTTTGATTGGCTACCTGTTATGCAGGTGCGTACAGGTATGCATATATATAGTGAACCGAACCTGACATAGCGATGACGTCACTGGCGATGCGCCATCGCCTCCAGGTAAAGTGCATCTTTTAAATATGCATTTGAGCATACTTGCAGTGCTCAAAAAATTCGCATAAAATTCACACATGTATTTCTCAGCCCCCTCTTTCGATTAAGCCAATCAGATTCACGCATGCAAATTCCTCATTATCATAATTTTTGTGTTTTGTTTTAAATCCTTTCATTATAATGGAAATTTAGTATTAACAACTTTCTTGAAAACTAATGATTATTAATGTTATCGCCCCAGGCTGAATTCTGTGACTGATTGATACAAACTCCTAAATATTGAATGAAGTTATTAAAGTTGTTATTATTTAAATTTTAGCAATTCAATTTGAATTTTTATCTACTTATTAAAAACTAATTTTAATGTTATCTGGTTTGACTGCATTGCATTTATTTGTCCTCAGATTACTGCATTTCTTCCCATCAAGGACCGTGATTTGAGGGGCAATGATTTTTCACTGGAACGTTTTACAGGTAAACATTAAAGTTTAAAGTACTGCGATATGCAAAGGGTGGAATCGACAATGATTAATACTCTGGATCACCATCTTTCGGCTGATCGTTGTGATGTGAATTTTTATAATGAGCCAATTCTACCATTGTATTATCTGCTTTCTCTTAGATTTGCTGCTAAGGTTCTGTATTAACAGTATTACTAATATTTTTGTTTTTATTCCCAGCTCTTCCGTGATGGTTTCTTCAGACTTGCATAATAGCAACCAATTCTTCTCGAGTGCACTTCTCTAAGGTAAATGGGAATTCACTTGTGTCCTTTCGTACTATACGCCTCAAAATTTTTTTCCTAGACTGATTAGTTGCTCCACCATCTTGCTTAGTGTATAATTTTTTTTCCTTTAAATTTCAATCTTTTCATTACAAAATAAGTTCCACAAAAATTTTACTGGCTGTCAGTTATATCTTTACAAATAATATACTGGTTGAGTAATCTTGATCAGCTATTTGGTGATTACGATTTATTATTTTAACAACCGATGATTATCAAAATGTATCCGCCCCAGTCTGAAATGCTGTGCTGATTGATACCTAACTCCCAAAGGACGAATGAGGTTGTTGAAATTATATTAAATTATTCAATTCCCCTCGCCACCTTGGAAATAAAGAATCAAAAAGAGTGAGGAACAAAAATCCCATGAGGGGAATAGGCAAAGTCTGTCTCTGTCTAACAAAACTGCCGGCAGCATACGGAACGAAAATGTGTTGATTACCCCAAACTACGAATCAATGTATCGGAACATTTGAGTTGAATGCACGGCATGTTTTCCAATGCAGAACTTTTAACAAACTTTCTTCTTTGTTGCAGTTCTTGATCATCCTCGTCTTTTGAACCTTCGAAGCTGCCACACGTCTTCAATATTATGTAAAGTGTCGCTTTTTTTTATAATTATATATTCTTATGAAAATAAATCAATTTATAGCAACCTATTTTTTTGTAATTAAGCCTGAAGTATTGACATTATTATCCAAGATTTTTAGGAGTTATATTCAGGACTTGTTTTCTGGGTGATAATTCAATTATTGAAGCATGGGTATCGTGACTGTGGTAGCTGAAAAACGGACATGCAAGCCTTGGGCAATATACACGATTGTTGGAAGTTTTTTGGGCCATGGATGTCGAATTTTTTGGTTGGCTCTAGTCTAGGAATTTTTTAGAAGGGAAATGTGTAATAAATTTTCTTGTTCATCGAGATTTCTGTTCTTGCCAATCGTGTACTTTGCTTTTTGGTCACAAATTTGTCAACTTTTAGTATTTTCAGAGATGTGGCGAGTTAGCGTCACTTTGGTGACATTTGTATCCCTGATAAATGTGATTGAGAGGTATCGATAGACTCTTCAAGGTGGTCTTTGATCCTTTCGTGAGTGGGAAAAAAGAAATTATATATTTTCCTCATGAGGGTTTCATTTTTTTACGAAGCATTTGTATGCAAAGTTTTGCTGTAAATATGCCTTTCATTTTATTCATGGATAAATTATCCTCCATGATTTGATTATAGTTTTCAATTACTACACTAAACAAATATGACCATGTCAATATTATCAACATGTACATTACCAATCCAAATCTCTGGGGATACATAAATCGAGGGGTTGGCTTACTATTAAGGGTAAGGTAACGCCACCAATGTTAAAAAAAATCCCTCACAAAAATTCTGAAAAAAATTTAAAATGTTCTCCTCTATTATACTGTATACCCCCTATCAGTACCTAAAATATCAGGTATACAAATACGATCTAGTTTTTGAGTTATAAAATTTTAAAGTTCGCTAATTTAACATGGAAAAATGGAACTTCCATGTTAAATTAGTCAACTTTAAAAATTAAGGGTAAGGTAACGCCACCAATGTTAAAAAAAATCCCTCTCACAAAAATTCTGAAAAAAATTTAAAATGTTCTCCTCTACACCCCCTATCAGTAGCTAAAATATCAGGTATACAAATACGATCTAGTTTTTGAGTTATGAATTTTTAAAGTTGACCAATTTAACATGGGAGTTTCATTTCTCCATGTTAAAGTAGTCAACTTTAAAAATTTATAACTCAAAAACTAGATCGTATTTGTATACCTGATATTTTAGGTACTGATAGGGGGTATAGAGGAGAACATTTTAAATTTTTTTCAGAATTTTTGTGAGAGGGATTTTTTTTAACATTGGTGGCGTTACCTTACCCTTAATAACTCGAAAACTAGCTCGTTTTTGTATACCTGATATTTTACCTACTGATAGGGGATGTTGAGGAGAACATTTTAAGGGTAAGGTAACGCCACCAATGTTAAAAAAAATCCCTCTCACAAAAATTCTGAAAAAAAATTAAAATGTTCTCCTCTACACCCCCTATCAGTAGCTAAAATATCAGGTATACAAATACGATCTAGTTTTTGAGTTATGAATTTTTAAAGTTGACCAATTTAACATGGGAGTTTCATTTCTCCATGTTAAAGTAGTCAACTTTAAAAATTTATAACTCAAAAACTAGATCGTGTTTGTATACCTGATATTTTAGGTACCGATAGGGGGTATAGAGGAGAACATTTTAAATTTTTTTCAGAATTTTTGTGAGAGGGATTTTTTTTAACATTGGTGGCGTTACCTTACCCTTAAATTTTTTTCATAATTTTTATGAATGGGATTTTTTTAGCATTGGGCCAGCTGATACATATTATCTTTACCTTAACAGATGCAAGATGCACACGGATGCGCAAAAATGGGCTTGCATCCGCATCCGTGTGCATCCCAGCACAGGGAAAAATGAATGCATCCGGATGCGCATCCCAGATGCACGGGAAAAAATGAATGCATGATCCGGATGCGCATCCCAGATGCATGAAAAATAAATTTGCATCCGGATGCGCATCCATGGATGCACGAAAAATTAATTTGCATCCGGATGCGCATCTCGGATGCACGAAAAAGACGCGTGCATCCGGTCCCTGATAAAAACCAAAGATCGGATGCAGAGATGCGCAGAAATGGGCTTGCATCCGCATCCGTACGCATCCCAGATGCACGGGAAAAAATTAAAGCATCCGGATGCGCATCCCAGAGATGCATGGAAAATAAATTTGCATCCGGATGCGCATCCCAGATGCATGAAAAATAAATTTGCATTCGGATGCGCGCATCCATGGATGCACGAAAAATTAATTTGCATCCGGATGCGCATTTCGAATGCACGAAAAAAACGCGTGCATCCGGTCCCTGTATAAATATATATAGGCATTAAGGGTAAGGTAACGTACGCCACCAATGTTAAAAAAAATCCCTCTCACAAAAATTCTGAAAAAAATTTAAAATGTTCTCCTCTATACCCCCTATATCAGTACCTAAAATATCAGGTATACAAATACGATCTAGTTTTTGAGTTATAAATTTTTAAAGTTGACTACTTTAACATGGAGAAATGAAACTCCCATGTTAAATTGGTCAACTTTAAAAATTCATAACTCAAAAACTAGATCGTATTTGTATACCTGATATTTTAGCTACTGATAGGGGGTGTAGAGGAGAACATTTTAAATTTTTTTCAGAATTTTTGTGAGAGGGATTTTTTTTAACATTGGTGGCGTTACCTTACCCTTAACCGGCAATTTTTTTTTTTTTTTAAATATTGGATGGATCGAGGCATCCAAAAAAAATTTCCTGGATTTCCGCGCGCCCTCCGGATAGAAATATAAATAATGTTATAATTATACATAAATATAGTTAAAATATATTAAAATGTATAAATTATTAATAGAATTTAAATTGTCAACTCATGACTCATGATTTAATGAATATGGGAAAAAAGATCTGAAAACAAATTTTAAATTTACGTATCATTTTATGTGTTTGATATGTGGCGACCTCTGACGTAAATAAAACAAGCTATTACATAAAAAATTAGAAAAGGAGGGGAAATTTCAGACAAGGAAACATCTTGTCACTTCCCCTCTTTTCTCTTCTCCTTGCTGTTTTGGATGAGTGCAACTTGAGAATGTACTGGGGGAGGATCGGAAGAGAGCAAGAGACAGACAAAACTTCTTCCTCGCATGTCTGCTGCATGCAAGTGTTGTCTCTGCAAGTTGCAAGTTTTATTGCGCGACGTGCCGAGTAGATGCAAACAATTCTGTGACTGAGAATCAAAACGTGTTCACATGATTTTTTTTATATTAATTTAAAACAGCTGACTTTACTTTTTTTTATAAATATTTATCGGATCATTAAAAAAAATTAAATATACGACGAGTGACAAATTAATTTTGAACAATGTTTATAAATTTAAAATTAAATAAATTAAAACAAAAATATTATAAAAATTAACTTGTGAATTTTTAGTGAAAATGAAAATAAAGTGACAATTTAATAAATATAAATTTTTAAAAATGAGAACTATAAGACAAAAACGTTTAATGACTTCTATTACAATATTTATTATAAGTGTATTAGTGATAACATCTGTATTAACTAGATTAGTTGATAATGATATGTATCGTGGCTCAGTTGAAACTGGAGAAGATTATTACTATAATTTTCCTCCAAAAGGACCATCTGATTTTTCATATTGGTGGCCTGGTGTTCAACAATATAAAGGACATTATATATCATCATCTAATATATCTTATATGAATAACAATGATACTCTATTAGATGATCATATTGTTAACTCAAATGGAGGTGCCGCCGCCTCTGGGTCATTCAACCTTTCGTCTGTGGCTGGAGTGACCGCTGTGGCATCTGCATCATCTTCTACGTTACCAAGGCAACCAACAAGTGATATTCAAGCTGTTAATATTGCAATCATTTTTAAAAATGTTGGATCACAAAATAAAAGTGAAAAATTGCTCAAAGATTTTCAGGTAATTACAAAGATTTTTTTTTCTTATTTTTAAAAAAAAAATCATTTATTGTTTTTATATTATGTTATACTGTGTATATTTATTTTTAATTACATATATTATTATTATATATTTATAATTTCCATTTAATCATTCACATAAAAAAATATAAATACTCATTGGAGAGATTTTTAATCCTAAATTCTATATTTTTTAATTATGTTAATAAGGGTAGTTTAGTTCCTGAAACGTATGCAACTGTTTGAGCATCGGCGCATGTAAAGTTGCATCGTCTATGAAATGAGCAGTTTTTTTTAGTCTGCTCCTTATTTTTACTAGGTCAAGAGCGCTTAAATTTTAGAGGCTGCAGCACATCATGTGCTATTTATACATTGTTGGACACCTATATGGCTTTTGACAAATCGAGTGTTATAAATTGTTTTTTAACATAGTGGTTACTAATTTTTTTTTTCTTTTGCCACAGGTTAATTTATTGACTAATAATTAAAATTCATAAAATGGTTTTAATATGCGCTTTAAATATTTTCCCATATATATATATCGGTCGATTAAATTTGCAGATTTTATTTATTTTATTGTATCTTTCAGCCTCTTTCACGTTTTTTTTTATGCGTAATACTTCGGTCCTTTTGAAGTGTTTACAAAATAAAATAATCTGAATATTATTAATTTATGGTTGCTTTGACAGAAGCATCGGTTAAAATTGCATTTATTCATGTGCATCGATCAGCCGTTCCCTAAAAAAAAAAAAACTTTACACTGTATTGTAATATGAAATGAATTAACTTTTTCTTGTTTTTTAAATCGTATCGTCATAATAATTTATAAATAAAATAATATTATATTATCGATCCTCGCATCGCCTCGCATGCAATGAATTATTTCGGGCATTTGATGTAAGTCAATGAGTGCCGACTTCTCAAATATCCGACAGCGGGTGCCCGAGCACTCAAAGGACTCCGGTTTATAACATGCGTATGAGTCCGTATGACTTAAATATTTAAACCAGATGTAAAAAGTTAATAAGTGGCAGGGAAAATTGTTCAGCTAACAGCGGCGCTGATGCTTCAATTAAATTGCAGTAAACTAATAAAACAAATTACTGCGCATGCTGACTCGTTCCATGCGGGTTACACAGATGATAAATTATGAATCATATCATTATAATAAAATTGGTGGTTTCTGCACTTTCTACGTATTTCGGGTGCGTCATAAAAGATTAAGTGCCTATTAAAGTTTTTTTTTAACAAAATTATCAGCCTTCCTATTTTTTTTTAAATTTTTCATATACAGCGAAGTATATAATTATTTATAATAATTTATAATATATACAGTACTTTGCAGCTCTGTGTCAAGAAATCTAATATATGTGCTTCATTTCTAGAGATAAAAACTTTACATGCATATAGAATAATTTATTGTCATTATGAATTATCATTATGAATGAATTAAACTATAATAACAATTTAATAAATATATTATATAAATATTATGTTCTACGATATTTTTTTCGATAATTTATTTCTTATCTTATAGCTTAATATCCTGATAGCAAGTTAATGCATATATATACGATTTAAATACTGCATGCATGCATAAACATATTTCTTTTCATTGTTTTCCTTTAAAATTTACAGTACTCGATATAATAATCATAGAGACTGCATGTATGATAATACTAATTATATGGTTGTCTACTATTGATATTATATTTTCAACACACTTAAAAAAAAATTAATAAATAAAAAATCTGCATGTATTTTGACTGCAAGCCAAAAGTTATAGCCGAGAGGCGTAACACAGTAATTGTTGATGGGCGTGCATTCGCCAGCAAGCGGACTGTAACAAAAATACAATCAACTCTCACTCGCGACTGAACACGATAATACTATTTTATAGCTGGCAGACATTTTATTTAGAAGGCTAAAAAAATCATGAGATTTATTCAAGGTTGAAAAAAAAAATCATCTCTAAAATTAGAATCGTAAATTTAGTAATGGTAAAAAATTCTTAAGTATAACTGACTACTGAAAATTTTTAGAAGAGTTGATTATAATAATTTTTTTTACCATATTTTAATTGCACTTGTATTTATTATACAAGAACTTTTAGTACTGTTTGTAATGTAGATTTTTTTCATTAAAACATAACCATAAAGCAACATGGCAAAAAAATTATCTCCTATATAATTAAACATTAACTTCTTAAACATTGTACAAACTTAATTAAATACACAACGTCTTCGTGTCTTTTTTTACATATGTTTGACTGCAAAGACATTTGTGAGTTTATGAAAAAAAGATAATTTTTATTTTTTGCAAGAATATGTAAATTAGGACATTAAAAAAGTTCCTTCAACGTGAGCACTATCGTTAAAAGCAGTGACCGGAAAAAATATTCACTATCATGTTTAAGAATGTAAAAACGAATATGAGGAATTATATGTGCAAGCTTGGAGTCAAATTTTTGTAAGAAGAACATCACATTTTTATTTTAATTATATGGTTTATTAACCACAAATTAAATAATTATAGTGCAGAAATGTTAAAAAGGAAACGTATCAAATCTTCAGACGTATAACAACATTTTAATTATATATTTTCCAGAATATTGCAATTAGATTTTTTTTTAATTTTTTCTTTGAATTTGATTATACAGTATATTTACATACAAGTATGTGTATACTGATGTAAGTGATGTATATAGCAAAATACACATCAGAATAATAAGATAAGGTGTATTGGTACTTATACGCATTTAGTGATAGGCAATGAAATATTTTTTCATTTTTTGTGATTATATATTTATTCAAAGTGACGTTCTCGTGTATGCTTTTTCCGCCATAGATATCATTTTTGAGATAATATGAAATATCGTCATCAGAATGGAGTCATTATATACACCTTGTCTTTAATCTACCTTTATAAATTTCGATTTTCCTTATTTTGATACAATTTGTTCGAAATGTTTATTTTTTTTTTCTCCTTCGCGAACATTTAGTCTTAATTATTTCACTATGTAAAAATGACATCAAAATATTTGCTCTTTATCATGGAAGTCTATTCAAGAATTCCAAATTTTTTTATATGCATGTACATAATTATAGTAAGTTTAAGTATACATTATATTGTATATAATAATTATACACGGACAAAATTTTTTAATAGGAATGGTCGGTAAAAGCGCCATTTACCAGCACGTTTGTAATATTTTACCGACATTATTACAATGTACTCTGTAAAAACTGAAGACAAAGGATTGTAAAATAGTTTTTAAAGAGTGCTGGTAAAAGTTTAACATTTTTGCTTTGCAATGCCATTTTTACCAACCTAAATCTGCGATTTTAGCACGCTTCCTTTTTGCAACTTCAAACTTTGCAAATATAGCCAATTACGTTCTTAAAATTTACCATCTTGTTTAAAGAGTGTTGGTAAAAGTTTAACACTTTTGCTTTGCAGTGTCATTTTTACCAACCTAAATCTGCGATTTTAGCACGCTTCCTTTTTGCAACTTCAAACTTTGCAAATATAGCCCATTACGTTCTTAAAATTTACCATCTTGTTTAAAGAGTGTTGGTAAAAGTTTAACATTTTTGCTTTGCAGTGCCATTTTTACCAACCTAAATCTGCGATTTTAGCACGCTTCCTTTTTGCAACTTCAAACTTTGCAAATATAGCCCATTACGTTCTTAAAATTTACCAACTTGGTTGTTTTATTCAAAAATGTCCGTTACATTTGAGCAAACTTCCTCACATTTTTGACGCGTCCTTGGTGAGTGAGGTTGTGCTGAAAGTTGGGCTACCGTGTTTAATACGTTTAATTTAAATAGTTCCTCAATACAATTAAGTACCGTCAAGATTTTTCGTCATTACTTCATCACCGAGAATATCATATTAAGGTAAGCATAAAATCATTGTGTCAGTTATAACTCATATGATTATTTGATTATATTTATCTTCTCGATTTCTCATTCTGTGTCTCTCTGTTGTATTTATTTTCTTAAACACATGTATCCTCTAGTGACTAGAGGATAATATTATGCATTTAAGAAAATAAATCCTAGTGCGAAGTGTTTTCGATTACTATAAATATGGCGCTATGCAAATTATTAATCTTTTCTAAAAAATCATTCATGGATGCCCTGCACCATTTAACATAAATTTACCGAATCAATTCATACTAATTTGCCGTATATTAATTATAATTATAAATAAATACATGGTATACGTATTAAAAGCGGTTTAAACATTGGTTTATTAATTTTTCGCTTCAGTTGATTTTAAATTAAGTAAAATATATTGTATTTTAAGTATTTTCTCATGAATATTGCTTGTACTTTGTTAGCTCTAATAAAAAATATTTACAGCAATGACGCGCCTACCGAAGGTGTCTGGGTGCTGCAATGGACGATCGACTCATCATCGTGAGGCATCCGCGATGCATCTCTGCATTATCACACCACGATTGGAAAAGTTATTCCTCAAACCCCTGCAGCTACTTGAACGAAAGGCAAGCCTCTTCACCCCAAAGGATTGGACTATCAACTGTTTGTGTACTGTAGCAAGCGACATTCATTCTCGGTGTTCGACTTGAAAGTTGAAAGTGATTTATAAAACTTAAGTGACTTTTATACAACTATTAACTGCTATTTTTTATTGTCATTCAAATCTCTTGATACTTGCTTTTTTCTCTCTTGAAAAAAAAATATAAATATATTATTACCTAATTTGTATGCTGTCGTAAATAAATAAAATATATTACATAATATGAAACAAATTTGATGATACTTTTTTATTTATCAACAATATTATATTCCATGATGACGTACTTAAGTTTATTTGAGTTAAATAGTGTAATAAAATATAATTAATTCTGGTATAGATCGAGAGTGATGTGTGAAATATTTTCACAAAGTAATTTTATATATTAATTTATAATTATATATGCATTGTAATTTTTTTTGTAATAGTACTAATATTTTCTATCAATGTTACAGTGTATAATGTCATTTCATATTCATTATATTTCAATGTAAGCAAAATATTAAACGTAAAATTTACAAGTATGAAAATAGTAATAGCTACAAATAAAGTAGGCAAAATTTCACCCAATTAAAGAGTTAAGTTTAGAGGATACAAGACAGTAAAACTTAGGACATTAGGTCGGTAAAAAAAAAACAAATAGCAAAATCAAGTCAGTAAAATTTTACGCGTCTGAATGGAATAGTTTTACTGTTCGAAATCTTTAATATTTTACCGACTTAATGTGTAATTTCGTGTTAACCCATTAACATTGTAGTTTTTACCGACCCGTTTGTATGATTCGAATTACAATGTTGGATCAGGAGTTTTTACCGACTTACTTGGTTCATGGGTTTTAGCTCGAGCTAAGTCGGTAAAATTCTACCACCTCTTTGTGAGAATTTATTTCCGTGTATACTATAAATTTCAAACACGTGCAATAGAACTTAATCGTAGTATTTTTATCTAGTAATCTTTGGGGTCAACAAAAAAATTGAAAGAGACACTGACCGCGCCGGCTTGAATGACGTCATAAATTGTATATATTTCAATTTAGGTTGACGTAATCAAATATTTCACCTTGTCTCGTTCATACAACGATGACGTGGAGACAATATTTTTTTATATCAAGTTAAAATATGAATGCTTTCTTGCGTGCATGCTTTTTAATTTATATTTTATAGCAGTTGATAGGAAATTTGTAATTTATTATACGTCAGAAATCATAATCACACATAACTGATTTTTCTTATCAGTATAATTTTATCGTGAAACGTAAAAGACATAAAATGATTGAATCAATAAGGTAGTTAAATTATTTATGGTGTATTAAAATTATTATAAAAGGTTATTAAAATACATTACGCGATAAAAAATTCCTTCCATTCACTATTTTATGAAATTTTATAACTGTAACCATTAATAAATAGTTAAATAGAATATAGGAATTTCATGTAGATGATTGTGGCTTATATTTATCATTTATATACATCATGATGTATTATATATAAATGATGTATTTGAAATCCAGAAAAGTGAAAATATGATAATTATATATAATATACAAAGCGTAAAAATACTGCAATGTATATCGACGGTTCTTTGCTCCATTTTATGCTTAATATTTTTTGAGTTATCATCATCATCTCCAGCACATTTTTTATTTGAATTTAATATTATTTTAATAAAAACCCTATAAATTGCTCAAATTTACTGAAAGCGTACATTACTGCATGTATATATACGCTCTCTATAATATTAACATTTTATTTTCCTCTTGGAGTCATATGCATGTTTAAAAAAGTCATATTCTCGTATTTTATCGATTACCATAAAACTCGTAATTCACAACGTTACGTGTGTTTTAATCAGAAATGCGCGTCATGCTGGCGTTTTATTTGCATTATTTTTATAAATGCTGTGTGAAAGTACCGCAGATGTTATCCATAGAGATGAGGTTAATGTGAAGTGAATTTGCAATGAGATGTGATTTTTTTTGTCAACCTTATTAGTAAAAAGCCTGAAGAAGTGAAATAAGCAATTTCTTTTGCAGTGGTATACCGCATAATATATATATATAATAATGAAGAAATAAGTTTTTTTGTCATAAGCGTTGTGAATTAAAAAAAAAGGCAGAATAACCTACGTTCAATAAAATCCCTTTACCGTGACCAATCATATCTGCGACTTAATTACTGCTGTCTGCAACATTTTTTTTATGCACAAATGTGCATCGCACATGTCACCCAGAACAGCTTAACCTTTCATGTAGATTTGCCACTCACGCAAATCATTCACACACGTGCTGCTGCATCAGGGTGTGCGGATCGAGAGCATCGTGCGCCATACTGCGCTGCTCCAAAGAGCTTACATTTACAATGTAAGATCTCTGGCTGCTCCTTATTATTCCCACAGACATTATGTTCCCCCCAGAACAACATAATATTTCATACAGCTCTGCCACTCAATCACGTGTTTGTTGTTGCAGACGTGTACGTGCTGCTCTTTTTTTTTTTCCACAGACTTTGTTCCCCCCAGAACAACATGATACTTTATACAGCTCTGCCACTCAATCATGTTATTGTTGCAGGCGTGTGCTGAGAGCATCGTGCGCCACGCCGCGCTGCTGCCGCTCCACTTCGTGCTTCTGACGGACCCTCTGAGCGTGGCTTCCCTCAGCGTCGTGGTCCGCAACCTGGCCCGCGTGCGAGCGAGGGTGCCCATCACGGTGAGTGCTCACCCTCGGGGCTGTCCATGAACTCCATGAGCCTATAAAACGTCCATTGCAAGGTTGCAAGGACGTACATCGTCATTACGATGCAAAGATGGCTTATTTTAGAACAACAAATTTAAAGCCTTAAAAATACGAGCTTTTTTCGGCTATTTTTGTCAACTTTGGAATATGTCGATCGCCAAATAAACCTATTAAAATACGATCTTTTTTATTTTCGGCTTACGGCTTGTAGACGGCGCTGTGATTGGCGAAAAATCGACTAATGGAGTATTGTCCTCAAATTTTTTTATTGCAGAAATGGATAGAGCGTGCAAAGTTATGCTACCCTGATTTTTTTCAGATTTTTTAGAGCCCGGGAAGTATTTTTAAAAAATTATTGAAAGTCCTTTTTGTGACGTCACGCGGCGGCAAGTCCTATCTTTTTCTTAAGGAGCGGCGTCTCGTGACGTCACAAAAATACCTTTCAATAATTTTTTAAAAATAGTTCCCGGGCTCTAAAAAATCTGAAAAAAATCAGGGTAGCATAACTTTGCACCCTCTATCCATTTCTGCAATAAAAAAAATTGAGGTCAATACTCCATTCTTACAATTTTTAAACAAGATTTATTTTGTTTAATAAAGTAAAAAAATATGATATAATTATTATTTGTTTATGTTTATATATGCTAGCCTGATGTGCATTCTGGTCCACTTCAGGGTCTCAGGGCAGCCTACTTACAGGGGTATGACGTCAGCGTAATGTAATGCATAAATATATTATAATATATGGAGATTTCTCCGGAAGTAAATTTGATTAAAAAGTTTTGGTCGGGGCACCACCAGATCTGGGAATATCGGATATCCAACTTTGAACATATCACCAACTGTATATATTTAATCTTTTATTGAAGTGTGTTTTCCTTCTTCCTCGATAATTTGTAATACTGTTGATTGTTTGCAGCCCCCTTGTCATATCAAATCAAATCAAATTATTTATTAATCTTCCTAGAAGACAAGTCACAGATAATACATCAATAAATACACATAGAGAAAAAATTCTATCTTGCTAAAAAGTCATCAATTTTATATACATTTTTATCAAATAAAAAACACTTCACTTTCATTTTAAACAAATTAATGTTCTCTTCACTTTTTATATCTTGAGGCAGGTTATTAAAAAACAATTTTGCAGAATACATAAGACCATTTTCATACGCTGCAGTTCGATGCAATTCCAAAACAAATGAATCCTTATGTCGAGTATTATGCGAATGAGAATATTTGCAATGATCAAAATAATGAGAATTTTTTTTAACAAACAACAATACTCTTGCTATGTACAAAGAAGGTAAGGGCAGAATGTCTAATTCTTTAAACAATTTTCTACAACTCGTAAAAGCTGGAACATTTGCTAGGATTCTTATTGCTCTTTTTTGTAATACAAATAATCTTGACATATAGCACTGTGGAGCATGGCCCCATATTTCTATTCCATATGTAATAACAGAATGAAAGTAAGCATAATACACATATTTCAAGACATTTGTATCTACTGTATCTTTTAAACGCCTCAATACAAACAAAATTTTAGACAATTTATTGCAAATAAAATTTATGTGATGATTCCATTTAAGATTTTTATCAATAATTAACCCAAGCAACTTTGTGTGATCTGTGAACTGTATAAACGCGTCACCAAAATGTACTGTATTGTCTAAATCTATATTTTTATTTTTTAATTGGAAATTAATCAAATTTGTTTTAGTTGCATTTAATTTTAATTTATTTAATTCAAAATAGGAATTTATGTCTAAAATGAGGTCGTTTGTTATTTTGATCACTTCAGGTGTGTAAGTATTTTTAATTATAAAACTAGTATCGTCAGCAAATTGACACATATAAATATTATCACAGTTAATTAAGAGATCATTTACATAAATAATGAATAGCAAGGGTCCTAATATGGAACCCTGTCCTATTCCAATTAAATTATGTAATAATTCTGATTTCACTTCCCCATTTGAGTTATTTAAAGATACATATTGCGTTCGATCAGTTAAAAAGCTTTCAATTAATTTAAGTGGGATGCCTCTTACACCGTACTTCTCCAGCTTACTTAATAAGATTTTATGATCAACACAATCGAATGCTTTAGACAAATCGATAAATAATCCAAAAACATTTTCTCCCTGATCCAAACATTTAAGAGCGCTCTCAACAAATTCAAATAATGCAGTTACAGTTGACTTGTTACGAACAAACCCATGTTGAGTCTGATTGAATATATTACTTACTGTTAAAAATTTGACTAGTCTATTATACAGAGCTCTCTCAAATATTTTAGATATCACAGGAAGAATTGCAATAGGGCGGTAATTATTTGGGTCTCTTTTATCACCATTTTTAAATATTGGAACAATTTTACTCACTTTTAGTTCATTAGGAAAAATACCATTTAGAAAACATTCATTGATAAGTTGTGAAATAGGGAGAGAAAGCTCATCAGCAAATTTTTTAAATAATTTTGGTGAAATTGAATTGACATCAGTAGCACTGGAATCTGAGAGTTTTAGTATTATTGACTTTACTTCTAAGGAAGATACTGGAGACAAAAAGAATGTTTTTTCATTAGGGTCTGTGATCTTTAAAAATTTTGAATTTTTGTTGCAATTAGTACTTGTTGTTTCATTATATATGTTTTTAGGTGCATTAATAAAAAAATTATTTAAAATATTACAGATTAAAAATTTATCACATGTTATAGTTTCCTTTTTATCATCTATAAATAACTCTTTTATATCATTATTTTTCTTATTATTTTTGTGACTTGCATTTTCATTGACTATGTTCCATATTTCTTTCATTTTATTTTTTGCATTTAAAATTTTAATTGAATTATTTTCCTTTTGAACTTGTATTATGCAATTTTGGTAAATTTCTTTCTGATTTAAATATTTTTCTTTGTACAAAATATTTTCAGGAAAATCTCTATGCATATCATATAATATATTAGTTAAATTCTTTTGTTTAATACAATCTTCATTCATCCATTCAAGTTTTTTAAATTTAATTCCAATTTGTTTTTCTACTAAGGGAAAATGTTTATTTAAGACTATGTGAAACGTATTATTAAAAGTTTTAAAATAAAAATTTATATTATTACTATGTTCTTTAAAATTTGAGTTAAAACAGTGTAAATCTAATTTACAATTATTAATTGAGAGCTCATTATTTATATTAATCCTCTTTTTAACAACAATTTTTTCAAATTTAGGTTTGTAAGCATTGAATTTACAAATAATACCATTGTGATCAGACAGATTAAACTCGTTAACATTTGATTTACAATCCAATATATTAGTAAACACGTTATCAATACAAGTTTTTAAATCTCTTGTTGGAGTATTTACAGTTTGTTTTAGATCATATGAGGTAAAAAGATCTTGACATTCTAAAGTAATACTGTGTACATTTAAAAAATCTATGTTATAATCACCACACATTAAAATTTGTTTATTTTCACTAGTTAAAATTTGCAAAAGAGAGTCTAAATTATACTGTATTGTACTGTATTAATTAACGCGTTTTCTGTAATTATACTTAATAGTAAACTAAACTATATAGTATAGTGCTATGTTTTTCAATTGTAATTATATGTAATAATAGTTTCCTTTTTAAATATGAAACGTGATAGATCATACAGAGTACATTCATATTATAATATTAATTTTTTCTTGTTAATTGTATAATATACGTATTGTGACAAAGTAAAATCTTTTCTAGTAATTTTTTTTTTTTTTTTTTTACAATTAGCTCTTGAGTAAGCTATTTGCTAATGCAGAAATGACATCGTTATTGTAATAATATAACAATATTGCAAAAAGTAATAAAAATTAAAATTAAGCCTTCGAACGTAAATTTCAAAGTATTTACGTCAACGATCTGACACTCGAAATTATTGTTTACTAATTACTTAAGTGTTAAAATTGATAATATGTTTGCATGTATTTGATAAGCAGCGTTATCAGCATGACAGCCATCCTCAAGTGGCAATTCAATTTCAATGACACAATAGAAGCTGTTTAATCAGTCAACATTCATGATTGAAATTTATTAATTAAAAATATATTTTTTTAATGATAATCGATACTCTTGAACGTATTGCATATTTTTCATCGTTAAAATTACCCGTAGCAGAGAATATGATAATAAGAAACAAGTTATATACTGATCTACGTTTTCATTAATCATCTCACTTCTCGTTTTCACAAAACTTTTATGCAATATAATTCAATCGCCATTTAATGGACTGTATTATACAAATTTAAATTTAGGGCAATGCAGGAACTTAATTATATATCTGATGTGTTTCCTAATAGTAATTACTGTGTACTATTTATGCAACTCTCATTGTGTTTTTCTTTTATTTATTTTTTTTCTCTTTTTCTTATACTGATGCACATAATTATGTCAATCGATTGTTCATGCATGGCAGCTATTGTTTCGTATCAAAAGTTGTTGAACTTCAGCAGCGATTAATATCGTATATTGTATCTAACGTAACTATATGCTACATACAGAACCCTATCTCCTTACATGGAAACTGTGCTAGATTATAGTTTTTTAAAAACTATAACGATAATTTTCATACAACCAGTGCTTTGTAATAGAACAATAATTCTCAGAATTACATATATAGAGCGGTCTGCTATAACCTAGTTAGTTGACCGCACATTTAATACAATATTATAATAATATATATATACTTTTGCAGGTTCTTTTGATTTAAATGATCTCACTGATCGCTAAAGTATATTTTATTCTTAGTAGTACTATGTAGTTGAAACTAATGCCGCTGCGTTTTGAAATAATAAATGGGAGTCAGTACATAATTATATATATACAGTGCAATATTCAGTATTATTAAAAGTTTAATAAATTTGGCTTGCTCGTATGTTGTTGCACTCAAATTGGTAGCGTTAACATTACTCTCATTATCTCATAAAAACTTTCCTTAAATCGTTACTAGAAGTAGAATGACCAATAGTGAATAATAAATATATTTTTTTTATAATTACTGTGCTCATATTTACCATAAAAATTAAGCGTTTTGAATCAAGTTCATCAAATATTTACAAAAAAAGTCAAAATTATGAAGAAAGAAATAGACGGATAGTAAAATTATATTAATTGTAAAATAATGTTTCTTCCTAAAACAAAATATTTTTTTAATATATATATATATTTTTTTTTTACTCATAATTAATCAGTGATGTTAGTCCGCGCATATTCGCGGCGAATATGCGCGCATATTCGCATATTCGCGCATATTCGCGGGCAATCTGCGGCCGCATATGCGCGCATATTGAAAATTGACTTTCCCGCCACAAAAATAGCAATTTAAAACTGGTTAAAACTACAGTAAATGCTACAGAGAGTCTTTTCTTATTTTTCTTGGTATAATCCCTTGCTTAATTAGTGTTTGGATTAAATTAGAGTTAATTAATCATGGAATTAAAGCAATCGGCCTTTCAGGCTGCCGATCGAGGTGCTCACGTGATTTTAATTGCGCGCGGCCGCCATCTTGAAAGTATCTTTCGCCATATGCGCGCATTTGCGCGCATATTCGCGCATATTCGCATGCGCATATTCGCGGACCAATCTTCGCGCGAATTTCACATCACTGTAATTAATACTTGTTAAAGTATCTTCTTGGTGCAGTTATAAACTCTCAAGTTTTGCTAGTAAATAATTATTTCGAAATATCATAGCTCACAGAACTATATATCTGTGCAATAACACGTACTGTACGTATAATAATACACAGTACTGGCAAACGAGTGTTCGAAGCGTGATGTTACGATGCTGAGCGGAAGTATAGACATGTGCATGCAGTTTCGTATTATTTTATAGTCTGTATCTCGGCATCACATTCGTGTTGACCAGACCAAATTCCTTGCTTATGTGGAGATTGCTCTCTGCTGATGTCGCATGTGACTTTCGCATGTACGTTTTTGTCGCGAGTCACGGAAGATAAACTAGGAGGTAGTCTTCATCGAAATAATCATCATGTAAAGCCCATACCTTTATTGATTTTATTTTTCTCTAAGCCAAGTCAAGATACTCTATAGGTCTGTTCGTAAACCTGCTCTGAGCAAGTTTACGAACAAAAATCATGACGTAATTTGCACTGCACTCCCTACCCCACTGGTGCAGTTGGCGTGAAACTTCCGTAAGTCCATGATATAATGATAAAAATACCAACTGGATACATTATCTTAATTTAATTTGTTCTATGCTTCTTTGCTTCATCTTCTTTATTATTCCAAAAGGGAGTTTGAATGGGAGGTGTGGCGCAATGCGCTTGACCGGGTCTCGTCAGATCACCGAACTCAAGCAACGCCGCGCGTGGTTAGTAGTTGGATGGGTGACCATTTTCAACAAAAACCACGTTTCCCACCCAAGGGTAAAACGTTGCGCTTTTCCACTATGTGGTTCACCTGGCTTTGGACCATTGCACTTCCGGTTCATTGACAAAAGCTGTAGCGTCCATCCTGGCTGAGGTTTCCACGTTTCCCTCAGCCGCAGGCAAATGCCGGGATGGATTTGCAAGGCCGTGGCCGCCCCCGTTCCAGAAGAGCCCGCGAAACGCTCAAATTAGGGTTTCGGAAGGTTCGGGGTTTCAAGTAGTATGTATATAATAATTAGTAAATAGAAGTACCCAATAGGGTTTAATTAAAAAAAATAAAATATATATGTGTATATATATATAAAATTTATACGGTTAATAAATTTATAACTTGTTCTGGTCCCTGATGCAATTTGATTTTGCTAATCACAAAACAACATCAACGTCTTAATTATGTTTGCTTGTACTTTTAAATCTCTTTTATAAATTACGCACCGTATAAAGAAACTTATTTATGCATTATTTTATATAATATTTTCCGTTATATACGCAAATTTAACTTTTAATCTTAATTAATATTATAACAATTAATTATTACCTTGCAGTATTTTAAGTTGATCTTTTAAAACTGTGACTCGCAGATAAAGATAAATTAACTGTATAACATTAATATACTGAATATAATATACAACATATATTACGTATATTTATTATGTTTCTTAAACCACTGTATACAACATAATATTCATGGGGCAAAAAAGTGCAGATAATTTAAAACCCGTTAAATAATTATAAGTTTGTTATATTTGTTGCATGGGCCTTTAAAGAATATACATTGCAGTATATTTTGTACGCGGAGTTTAATCAACGTTAAATGCCTTGTAATAGTAACATGGTTTCATTTACAATATCCTTTATATATACTTAATAGAAAAAAAAACCATGATCATGCATGCATTTAATTAAAGGAAATATTTAATCATTTATAGATCGTAACCGAAGCTGGGGGAAAAAAATTAGAATGTGTATCTTACTTAATTATCCAGCATAAAATATACACTTTCAAATTAATAATCAAATTAGATCTAATAATAAATTACTAGCTCTATATTACATTTATGTATGAATGTTACATTGAATAATATATTAAATAAGAGTGTAAATGTAGCAGGGGATTAATTAATTAAAAAACACATACCAAGAAAGTTATTTTTACTTTTTGGTATGATGTCGATGTACTTTGAACTCTACTTGAAAAATTTGTCAGTATATAAGAGTTACAATTTGTTCATAATATTTTTCAATTCTTTTCGTTTACATAATGATAATATATAAACTTATATAGTAGGGTGTGAAATCTTTATCTATTTCTGTACATAGATAAGTTCTCCCTATCGTCGAGGAAAAAAACTCTTTATATATAGTACATATTATGATACATAATACATAAATTATACTATAATATAATTTATCTGCTATAAATAATATTATATCAGTTTTATTCCATGCATGAAGTAAATGGACATATATATATTACATGTAAATAAATGGCTGGAAAATATGATTTTTTTTAAGAAAATACGGTTTGAGAAATTTCATTTGATACATATTATTGAAATTAAAAAAAAAAAAAGGAATTGACTATATTTTTGTTTTATATTTGAGTTTGATTTAATTATGAATACTTTGGGGGGCATTCACGAAGCTCTTTAACCCCCACTTTAGCCTCAATTTTTATCCCTGGTGCTAAACCAGGGGCTAAATATGGTTAGCCCCTATGATTAGCCCTGGTTTAGCACCAGGGATAAAAATTGAGGCTTAAGTGGGGGTTAAAGAACTTCGTGAATGTCCCCCTTTGTGTTATATTATGCTATAATTAATATATTCTCTTTACATTTTTTGTTATTAAACGAAGGCAAGTAAGCACTGGTTATTTGTTATATATAGTTCAACAATATTATGAGGTTACAGGGTCAATGTAGACTTATATACTTTTGTTGATAATCAGCCAAACAATGTTTCCATGTAATATATTATATACAACACAAGTTCGGTGTCACCGGAAACATTATTAACAACGACATCCCACCTGAGTGGTAAACATGATTAATCCGGTCACGTGGGATTACGTCATTGATCGTACTTATTGCTGGCGTTGAATGAACAACCGACATGTCTTTTTATTGCGTGAATGAATTTAGAATAAAAATGATTTACATTAATAATTAATCAAACAAAAAATGTTTTTAAAAACATGAAATATTTGATCCTGCATTGCCATTTTGTCACACATGCTATATACCAAGTGCTGGAGGGGGGGGGGGGGCGAAATGACTCACTATTTATTTAATTATTTAAATTACACACAAAAAGTAGTTTTTTTTTTCACACTAAAATAAGTAGTATTATTGTTTTTTGCGGAAATACCTATATTTAACTCGTTATAGTTAACTAAGGATTACAAAATTTTTCAGGTATTTATTGGAGCAGTATTTCATATATTTTTCTTGTTCTTTAAAAGAGTTGTGGGTCACCCCCGCACTCCCCCCCCCCCGGTATAATTAATGCTAGGCTTGGAAACCATACCTTTTTTTCAATTTCGAATAATTCTCTGAAAAATACAATATATTAATATATAGTTTTAATTAATTTTCATCTGTTATTCATTACATTAATTTATATATATATATTATATAAATCTTCATGAGAGCGGTAGTGATTGTAGTAAGAGAGAGTTCAGAACAGCAGATCAAAGCTTTTTGATGTTGCACGCACGTAATTATATAATCAACTACTGTACTATAATATTTTAGCATGGTCGCGAAATATTATGAGAAATTGGAAATAGTCTTAATTAATATTATTTTTCGTACGAATATTATTGCCACCGGGCTAGTTATTCTCAATGAAATAATTAACGGTCTTTAATATTTTGACCATGAAAATAAATGTTTATGTTGCATTTATAGAAGCTTTGCATGCTACAAATACAACAACCTCGAAATGTTCTATATAATGTTTGACATTGAGATTATTAGCTGTTGTTCTTTCCGATGTTATTGTTGCAGGCAAATCGATCAATATAAAAATTTGTTCTTGATAGCATGGTTATAGTTCATAATTCAAATATAAACAATTCATTTTTTTTTTTTTTTTTAATTTTCAAAGCATGTGGAGCATATATATGCATGCATAATTAATGCATATATTAGGAATAAGAACCAAGAGATAAATATCCCAGGGAGAATATAATATGTTGTCATTCTTCCGTCGCGATGCTGTTGATTCACAAATTTGATGGTTTGGAATAAATATGACGGCGTTAATTAATATGTTTTTGGGTATTTTTAAAATTCTATGGAAGCGTGATGCATGAGGTGAGATGCCTTATTTATTTGATGGCTAGAAAATGCAGGTTGACTTCTTTACCTCCATGCATTAAAATGTCAAATTTGCTTTCTTTTAATATCTTTTGGAAACTGTCAACACTTCAGGAAGGGTTATTTTTCAAATTTTACCGATGATGAAAGAACAAAACGAAAAAGATTGGTTAAAAAAAAAAGGTTATTTGTTTGTTTCAATCTACCCATCATGCACCCATGTTAGCATATTTTTAAAAGCTTTATTCTAAATCTATATTATACTGCGTATAGCTCGCGTGCACTATGCAGTAGCAATTTAATTAATACATTAAATTTAAACCAACAGTAAAAGCATCAATTAATAATATTTTTATTGGAAACTAATTTTACGACGGTCGCTGAAACCCCAATTCTCACCTCTGGTAATAAAAAAGTCTGATAAAAGCAGCGCAATCTTCTCCAGGCTTCTCGTCACTCTGACGTCACACCTCTGGTAAACAGGAAATACCTGGGCCCTCAGGCGAGATGTGCGCGGACCATCGCTCGACCGGTGTGACCTCCAGAGGTCATCTTAAAATATTCCTCGTCGTCGTCGTGTACTGTTATATTTTTTAAAGCTATAAGATTATACTTAGCTCAAATGTTACCCTGCAAACTGCAAATTTAAGTCAAACTTCATATATATATATTTTTTAGGAGGCCATACATGTCATTTTTTTTATATATAAAATATATACTCATGATATCGTACTATATATACGAGACAAATTAAAATATAAAGAGAACAGAATAGATGCAGTATAAATAATGGGGAATTCTCTTACAACTCAAATTTTAATTTAACTACTATATCATGATAGGGTACATATTAACAATAAGTTTGACTTAAGTTTCAACTTTTTTAACTCAAATTTGGGGACTCTGAAGGGATTTATTAGAATAGGGGCAAAGTATGCAACCCGCGCGCAAACCTGAAAATTGTGACGTAGAAACTCCCTAGTTAAGGTAGAGATAATATGGATCAGCTGGCCCAATGCTAAAAAAATCCCATTCATAAAAATTATGAAAAAAATTTATAATGTTCTCCTTAACATACCTTATCAGTAGGTAAAATATCAGGTTTACAAAAACGAGCTAGTTTTTGAGTTATTAATTTTTAAAGTTGACTAATTTAACATGGAAGTTCCGTTTCTCCATGTTAAATTAGTCAACTTTAAAAATTAATAACTCGAAAACTAGCTCGTTTTTGTATACCTGATATTTTACCTACTGATAGGGGATGTAGAGGAGAACATTTTAAATTTTTTTCATATGAATGGGATTTTTTTAGCATTGGGCCAGCTGATCGATATTATCTCTACCTTAACACACAAGAACTGCTTGATATCATAGTTTGAGCGTCAAGGAGTGATTGGCTATAAATTTTAGTAACACGATCGAAATCAGCGGGTTTTTCTACCCTAATATCAATAGTTTTGTCTCTAATATCAGTTTACTTTAAGAGTGATAATCGAAAATATAAATTTATTGCAGGAAAATTTCGCCTGCTAGGCAGTTTCTACGTCACGTTTTGGCGCTAAATTCAAAAGAAGGAAGATTTTTAAAAAATTCCCTTGTCTTCAATTTTGAAAATTGAAACTTTTTAGTTTTGGGACATTTAGTTTCAAAGCATAGAGCATCTGAAAAAAAAAATTGAAATAAATGTAGGAGAATTCCCCATTGTTTTTACAATGCAGTATCCAATTATGTTATATACTATATATATACATTTAATTATTAATTATATATTTTGGACTGTGTATTACCATTTCATGCTGAGTGCCTTATTTAATATAACATAATTATGATTGTGTCTATGTGTATGTATACTATATTATGTTTTGAAAATGAACAATAAAGAATTAAATCAGTGTTCTAAGTGATTATGTTCATATATATATACATTTATATGAATTTCGTCGATAAAAAAAAATAGGAAAATACTAAATAATTATACAAACCGTTATGGTGGAGACAAATCATAGGTTGATTACTTTTTACCTTGGTCTAACGTTTATTTTCTTTCGTCTATATTGACACCTATAATAGATGTCACTTTTTATGGCAAGGAAAACAAAACTATAAAAAAAGTAAACAAAAAGTTATGGTTTACGAGCTGCAAATTTAGACGACTGATAAATGATGACTTTGGATTCTCGAGAGTGTTGTAAACAATAAACCGTTTTTGGAAAATTACATTATATATAGATATGTGAATTATACAATTATAGATCGAGGGTCTGAATTTTTCTCTACTCTCATCATATATTTATAAAAATTCTAAGTGATATCATATGCAAATATTTTGAACACTATAACTTATATATGCCAAGTATGTAATATTTTTAGTTGATTTATTTTTTTTTATCATAAAATCTACAAGAAGAAAGTAGAGAAACAAGTTTGTCGTTTCTTATTTCCTTATATTTATTTATTTTTTCTATATTTAGCCGAGTAACTTTCTTGTACTCATTTTAAATCACTAATAACCATGACTCCACGGCACAGTAGGGCGCAGATGGGCACAGTTACCCTTCACAGTTTAACTAAATGGAACTCCCAGTTAGTTACAGTTCACTCTCAAGATTTAAATGTAAAGAATTTAATTGGGCAAATTTTGTTTTGTATACATTACGTGATCATGTATCTCAAAAAACATTATTCACTGTATATTATTCTTATGTGTATCCTCATTTGGCTTATGGATTAATTTTTTTTGGTAGTTATTCCACTCATTTGAATAGACTCTTCATCTTGCAAAAACGTGCTTTGCGTACTATTCTTCATTTTAAGAAGACAGATACTTGTGTCTCACATTTTAGGGTGAATAATGTTTTAACTTTACCTTCAATGTACATTTTAAATTGCTGTGTATTTAAGCGCAAGTATCCTGAATTGTACACATGTAATGTTGATACTCATTTGTATAATACAAGAAACAAAGATAAAGTTATTACAGAAAGACATAACTCTGCTCAGTTCGAGAAAAGTTCTTTTTATCAAACTGCAAAAATTTATGATTTCTTGCCAAATAGTATCAAAAATATTGAAAGTGACGTTGTTTTTAAAAAGATATTGATTGAAAAAGATTCAGTGAAATCATATTTTAGTAACAAAATTAGTGAAAGTGTTATGATTAATGTACCTGTTAATAATTGACTTTTTTATTATTGTATTTATAAATGGTTAAAATTTATATCGATTATGCAATGTTTTATATTTTGTTTTCAGTGTCTGACGTGAACCATGTTGTATGTACAACCAGTTGTTCCAAAATAAAAATAAAATAAATTCAACTTGGTTCAACTGTACATCCCATTTGAGACCAGCCACAATTAAGGGGATTTTTATGAACTAGGCTGCCAAGTTCAAGTAACATTGGAAAAAGACATGAATATTGAACTGGGTAGCTAACTGTGCCCAACTGTGCCGTGGAGTCAGGGAATTATAATCTGCATGCATTCCTTTTGATTGGAGTTAAATGAAATATAGAAAATTACACAAGCGACATGATAATAAAGTAAGGAATTCTGTTTATTTAAATCTTACATTTTATGGACCATAAAATACAAACTTAAAAAAAATTATACGAGCAAGTACACCTCAAGGATAATGTTTACATTTAAATATACTGCAGTACATTACCTTTGCACGAACTTAACCCTTGCCTGATTTACTAACGCTTCATCAAGAGATATGTGGATGCTTGAAGGGTTTGCAATTTTAAAGGGAGGTAAGAAGAGCTCTTGGTGTAAGTAATCCCTAAAAATTTATACACACAGAATGCTTATAGCAAAACCCACATACAAAGCAGGGAAGAATTTTGTGCTGGTTTAAAAGTTTTTTAGCATGATACTTTCGTAAACAATGTAAAGACGAGATAAAAATAGCGAAATTCATTCATTTTATGAGCCTTGCAGTTTACTTGAGGTGAAAGTATCACTTGTTTTATTTTTTTCCTGTCTTTTCTGAAGTTATATAAAAGATTTATTTTATAGAAGGGTTAGAGTATATACGAGTATACTGGGAATTGGTATAGCAAAAAAAAAAAAGGGCCTAAAAATAATGTACAACTGCTGGATATTTTCGGTTCTTGTACAAATTCAGTGAGTGTCAGATGTAATAGATATTTCATAAGGTGGCATGCACATGTACTCTTCCTTGATAATAATATGCATGAGGATAAATCGATTTAAATGCGCTAAATTTATTACAGTTGAAATTTAAGAGAAAGTTAAATTCATACAAGGCAGAGGAAAAAAATATAATTTAAATGCATGATATTTATATAATTTAATTATAAATCACCGGAATAACCCTTTAAAAAAATGTTATATAGTAATGATAACAATTGCTCCTGCTTCGCTCTCTTTCAGCTTATACTCTGTTCACTTTTTCTTCCGATAAATTATATATTATAGGTAAAAAAAGTTGTTCTTTTTATGTCACTTTTTATTCAGAAAATAATCATCGACATGTAAGTATATGCATAAACTGAACGTATCTATTATACTCTAACTTTCATTAAACTATAACTTTAATATGTTTAAAATTATCACAATTAGGTCGTACTAAATTTATCACGAGTACATTACATCATATGAAATTTGTGGAATATAACGTCATCGTTCTAGATATTTGTGGTGTTTAGATTTTCATGTAAAAGTGCAAATAAACTTACCGCACGTATTACATCGTTTACACCCACAACGCACGTAAGTTTATGTCTGCTCATGTATGTATAGTACCTTCTTATATACATATATGTATTACCAGCTAGCTTTTCCTTCAGCATAGAATAACCAAACGATAATAAATCAAAGTTTTTAGAACATGGTTGAAATTTTAATTTACTTATTACACTTCTTACATTTAAGTATACTTTTTTTTAACTTTGATACTGCAGTATACATTCTGAGCTATAATTTTATTATACTAAAATTTTCATTTATTTTTTGTAAATACATACAAATTTTAAATGTATTTTCAAAGACTACATGTTTTCTATAATATATTTATGTTATAATGTAATGTGTTCAAGCCTTTTTATATAATTATTGCAAACACATTAATTATGCAATTTTTTATTATTTTTTAAAATGCTTTTGTTACTTAATTTTTTTGCAGAACTTAGACTGTTGATATTTAATAACACATCTCTGATGCAAGAATTTAAATTTTACAAAACTTAATTTAATGATTTATAATCAATATTTTGTATTATATAAAATAGCTTATAGATGTAAAAAAATCGAAAAAAAAATATATATATTTTCCCACAAACTAATATAGAGTGGTGAAGGTTTCACCCACTTTTTACTTTATAGCATAATTGCTCTGTGCTTATTGTAAATATTTATTTGTAACAATGTCATCCATAGAAAGTTCAATAGCCTGACCCTGTCGATAAGCTGCTTCCATTCAACTTTTACAATGACTTCTTCCAGGCATGATGAGAAAATATTAGGTTGATCATAGACATAAATGAATTCATTTATGTCTATGAGGTTGATATTCCAAAACTTTCCCGGGCCCTTTCCGCTGCATGGTTACAAAACTTCAATTCTGTTCAACTTCAAATAAACCCCAAAATATTCTGCTATTTTGAAACTTTGAGATTATCTTTTTTTTTTTTTTTTTTCTTTTTCGTTTATAATGAGATATTATAATGTGAAAATTTTAGCGGCTTAATTGAAAGAAGGGGTAAAAATATGGTACTGTGAATTTTTTCAGATTTTTCTGAGACCGGGAACTATTTTTAAATAATGGACAATTTGCATCATTTTTTTTTTTTTTTTTACTATCTCAATCGAATGAGGAGGTCGAAAAATACACCTGTGAATTTTTTGAGATTTTTATTCGTATCGCATCATGGCTAAAAGAGAGGTCACGTGACCTCTTTACATCCCTATTTTAGCCATGATGCAGTATGAATAAAAATCTCAAAAAATTCATAGGTGTATTTTTCGACCTCCTCTTTCGATTGAGCTACTAAAAAAATGTGATGCAAATTGTCCATTATTGAAAGTCTCTTTTATGACGTCATGGGCGGCACTGCCCTATCCTTTTTTTTAAGGAGTGCCGCCCGTGACGTCATAAAAGAGACTTTCAATAATTTTTTAAAAATAGTTCCCGGTCTCGCAACAATCTGAAAAAATTCACAGTACCATATTTTTACCCCTTCTTTCGATTAAGCCACTAAAATTTTCACATTCTAATATCTCATTCTTTTTTTATAGTTCGCATTTATTGATTATTAAAAACGAGTTTGTGGGAATTTCTAGCGTGATGTTAAATTGCAACCCGCATCAAATCATCATGCTAAATATATTACTGTCAAAGTTGTCAGTAAATTTAAATTAGCTCTCATCATCATTGAAAATATAATTATTCTGATGTCAACAGTTGCACAAGCAGGTCAGTTAAAATGAAAGTTATTTTAGAACAATTATTTATCGAACTCCAGCAATTCACTATAATACATTTATAATATATTTATATTTAATACATTAATAGTATTAATACTATAATATTTATAATTTCTCCGTAAAATTCAAAAATTCTTTTCTCGAGCATTGATTATCATTTTATTCATTATTAAATAGAGCATACGAGCATATTTATGCAATGTATCCTATGCGTACTGGCATACATGTTGAAGATTAATATCAAAATATATATTAATAAAATTACATAAATTGTTAATCATTGTATATGTATATATATGTTATGAATAAAAAAATAACGGATTTGACTTTTTTGGTTCTACTTGCTTATCGAATTTTACACATTATAATATATAAAAGCCATATATGGCACCTCGATCTTCCTGTTGCGGCATGTATCATTTATTTTATTTATATAATTTGGTGATGGTCTGATTGCCTAGAAAATCAATCAAAGCTGGAAATATCTTCGAATTTGTGAAACTCTAATTATATATGGCCAAGCTTGATGCGATTCTCGAGTACTCGTTTCTATGCTTGAACAGGCCCCGATCTGGCCCCGCTATCTGCTTTAATTAGCTGCGATGATCACATTCAGTGTCCCGTACCATACACGGGTTGGTGCATATCTAGCTTTATCAGGTCACCTGTGGATACTAATAACCTTGAGCAATCCAGTATATTCACATATATTATATTGTGACGTTTCCAGATAGTTGCATGAAAAAGCCAGATACTAGCTCTGTTTTGTCATATAAACTGCATCAAACGTTTTATCTATGAGATTCATAATATATTTTAATGAAAAATTTACTGATCGAGAAAGATCAATCCAAGAACGCATAATTCATACGTTAGGTCTGTTCATCTGTTCTTATTATAAATATAAACCCTCTGAACTGTATGATTTTCTGCACTCGAATTTCCTTATGCACTTTGATATAAGGTCGATCGGATGCAGAAAATGTATAATATTATATGAACAAACGTATCACAAAATTCAAATTATTAATTTTCGTAGTACATCTAAAGTATTAAAATTAAATTTTATACTTATCATATTGAGACAGGTGACTTTAATGATTAAAAATTATTATATTGATGAAAGTTCCAATATTACATACACGACTTGAAATTACAAGTTTAATATTTAATTTATCCTTGAAACGAGTTGTTGTTATAATGTTATAAATTTATCGTCCTGCTCATCACAGAAAGAACATTAATGATATTGATTGCATTTTAATCAGTAATGTGTTTCCTGTCATACGTTACAAAAGCCTCGTTGTTTGTTGACGTAAATATATAATAACATCACTCGTTATGAACCTCTTCATTCATTGGGGTATAAAAGGGCCGGGAAACAAAAAAAAAAAAATGTTATTTTGAAATTTGTTTATCGGTATCAAGCGCTAAAATAACACATTTTATGAGTTCATGTATTGTTACATAATAAATTAGATTTTTATGTACAAAGTTAGTAAAAACATGCGGCATCAATATTTAAAAAAAACAATGCTGATTTTTTTTAATCGCTTTTAAATTTTAAAATAATTCATTGAAGTTTTATTATAAATTGTACAGTAAAACCATTACAGTTTTAGATCAATTGTAAAATAACCTCCATCATATAACTAAATATTCTATGAATGTATAATTTACTGTATTCATAATATAAGCACTGTTTATTTTACATTTTAAAACAACAATTTTCAGTGATAATTCTAATAAATTAAATAATTTAATATCAAAAGCTGACGTATTATTTAATTCAAATCCAAAAGTAATTATCTTGAATCAGGAATTTATGTAAAATATTCTGTTCAGTATACGACGATGAAAGTATACATGGTTATAATAATTATAATATACTATAATATAATTTTTTATAAAACATATTATAAAGGTGGCTGCTTGCTGTAAGTTCGATTTTAAGTGAGGCGCGCAATGTAAGAAAATAATATTAAGGTAGAGATAATACTGATCAGCTGGCCCAATGCTAAAAAAATCCCATTCATAAAAATTATGAAAAAAATTTAAAATGTTCTCCTCTACATCCCCTATCAGTAGGTAAAATATCAGGTATACAAAAACGAGCTAGTTTTCGAGTTATTAATTAGTCAACTTTGAAAATTAATAACTCGAAAACTAGCTCGTTTTTGTATACCTGCATGATATTTTACCTACTGATAGGAGATGTAGAGGAGAACATTTTGAATTTTTTTCATAATTTTTATGAATGGGATTTTTTTAGCATTGGGCCAGCTGATCAGTATTATCTCTACCTTAATTAATATGATTATAAATTTTTCTTAAATAATTTTTAATGGCACTATTTAAAATGTTGTAACACAATTAACTCGGTTAAAGATGTAAACAATACTCATGTTGGCGGCTAAGTTGGCTCATATTTAAAGTGTAAGGACTGAATTCTTTAAACATTAAAATCGGAAAGAAACGTGAATAAATAAAATAAATAACTTGCTAAAATAGTCAGCAAAGCTTTCTTTCCATGGCTGTTATCACTGCTAGGGGGACAAGGTAAAAAGGTTGAAGATAAAATTAAATGGCATTATCACTACGTAATATACTTCCTCTGTTTTACTGCATGATTACTTTACCTGATTGCTCATTGGCGGTGTTGAAATTTACAAAAGTATAATAATATTATTTCATAAAATTCGTATACAGCGTAAAAAGAGCGCACGCGTGCGTTGATGAAGCTAAGTTACATTAATAATATATAGATTTAAGGCGGATATCTATTTGGTACTATAGCCAACCAATCGTCGTAAAGTTGCATGTCAAAAATAAACTTAAAGCTGAAAAATAATTGAGTCGAGCAAAATCAAAATGATCGACAATCTTTTTAAAAGAAAAAGAAAAAAAGTGGAAAATCAACATTTTTATGTTACGTCCATGATCAAATTATTTGTTTAGCTTTGTAGAATTACAGAGTTAGTTTATTTTTAACACGTTACTAATTATCAGAAGATTCAGAAGGTCATGAGAACCATTTCAAATTTGGCATTGTTAGTAAAAATTCTGCCAACTTTTTCGTTACACATTCGATGCTGTAGTCATTTATAGAATTTTATAATGTTGGTGAAAAAAACATTATTGTCTTTTTGTTTTACTTTCTACGCTGATGAAAAAATACAACTTTAATTTAAAAATTTCCTTCTCTGCAATGCTTCTTAGCTTTTATTTGTGAGTTTTTTGCTCGTAAATAATAAATAATATATTGGTGATCATACTGTTTACTTAACTTTGGGTCAATTGAATTATCACGATCGGTGTTTTTATTTATTTATTTTTTTTTTTATTCATTATAAATTTACATAATACATATTTTTTTTAGATACAAGATTGTGTTTACACCTCAATGAGCTAAAGCTCGAGAAGAGGAAAAAAGTTTTGTTTAGTATCTGAAATAGCAGGTCCTGTAAACAAAGAGTAAGACAACATAATGAAATAAAGTTTAATATTACTTTAAATTAGCAGTCGCATAATTTAGATGTAATTTTTTTAAACAGATAATATTTAAGATAATCTGGAATAATAAGAAAAATAGAGAAGAAAGAAAAACTATATATATAATTATATATATATATATATTAGGAAGGGGAAAAGGTAAAGAGGGAGAAGATGGCGGTAGATATAGGATATAAATTACTCAGGCTTATATTTAATACTTCATGCAGTGTTTCAGCAATAAACTTAATTAATTATTATTATACATATTATAATTAACTAAAGAATTAAAAGAATTGCTATTATCACCCTATAAGAAAATGAAAACAACAAAACAGGTTAGAGTAAAAAAATAAAAATTAAATTAAAAAATTATTATTATGTTATAATATTATATATATACGGGGAATATAATTATGCAAAGGTTTTAATTGTTGGAGTTTGCAAAAGTCTGCATTATAATTGCATAATGCCAGTTCATTATCATTGTTAATTCTAATGTTTCAAGGAATCAACGAAGCATTATAATGTTTTTCATTATAATTCAATTTCTGCTTATTACAATTAAGTGTTTCTTGTTGTTTCGCTATATTTATACATAATTGCCAATTATATTTTATTTACAGCACATTTCTTCCTACTGTCTCGCAATGCTTCAAATATCATATTTACGGTACGCTATAAGACAAGGACATTAATCTTTCTGATTCGCAGAATACATTTTCTATAATATCAATGCAAATAATGCTCCCAAGAAAAAATAACTCTTAAACATATATATATATACATATATATATATTTTAAAATGCTTCTATTGTTCTTCTAAAAATATTCTAAGAAAAATTATAATTTGCAGATTTTTTTTTTTTCTAAATACAAATCTTTAATTAAGAACTCGTGTTAGAATAAACTCTTCCAATCTATCCCTTTTGCGATTTTCCTCGTTTGTTTTCATAACTTCTATAAGGATTATTTAATTTTGATCTTTGATGCGTTATCAGTAGTTGGATTAGAAGGATGTAGTTTTTAACTAATCAACATGCAGTTCACACTTTGATGTGGCTGCAAGCTACTGAAAAGAAGAAATAGGGGAGAAAAGTTGAATGTGTTTGAGGGGAGAGACGAACGGAAGTCGTAACACTACGACGTACGTGAGGGTTGCATCCCTTCACTCACAGTCAGTCACGTTTGCAAGAGGTTGTATATTTCTCTAGAGATGCAGGGATGATTATACTGCACATGCGTTACTAATATGTGTACAAATTTTAGAAATTAGTTTATATGATTTGTATTTTATGTGGTAGACCATTGGAAAGTTATATGTCTGAACTTAATTTGCTGTGAGAAAGGTGAATGTGAGTTTTATTAATTGATCCAAAGTTCAAGTACCCATGCAGTAATTAGAAATGAGATACAATTGTGTACTTGCACTACATATAATACAATACTGATCATTAAAAAAAATGTGATAATAATTTCACATTCAATTATATGTTTAGTTTTAACTAATAAGTAAGTGTAATATAACGTACTAATTGCACGTGAATTTAAATTCTATAATTTAAAAATTCTTTTGAGCACCATAGTCGCAACTTCTCTCATCTTAGTGTTCAACTAGGTCAGGAGGAAGTTTTCAGCTTAGGGAATTCCGGCATTCAGCGCAATATATTTCCTTATTTTCTTAAAGTATATATATATAGCTATAGCAAAGAATTAATATCTATTAATTCTTTGGCTATAGTACTACAATAAAATTTTATAAGTGACAATAAATCATCAATTACTTAACCTATTAATTTGATCACACAATTTTTTTTTTTGTCTTTATTGTTTATTTTCTATTATTTATTGTTGTACTTCAGAGCAAGGTGTATATATAGAGGTTTATAAACCTCCATACACCTTGCTGACTTTGCTTCAGAGAAAGCAATAGATTTTTAGTAATGCAGGCGCGTGCTTTCAACCCCTAAAAAGGTAGAGATAATGCCCAATGTTAATGAAAATCCCATTCATGAAAATTATGAAATAAATTTAAAATGTTCTCCTTTACATACCTCATCAGTAGGTAAAATATCAGGTTTACAAAAACGAGATAGTTTTCGAGTTATTAATTTTTAAAGTTGACTAATAACTCGAAAACTAGCTCATGTTAAATTAGTCTACTTTAAAAATTAATAACTCGAAAACCAGCTCGTTTTTGCCACCTGATATTTTAACTACTGATAAGGTATGTAAAGAAGAGCATTTTCGTCTTTTTTTTTTTCATAATTTTCATGAATGGGATTTTTATTAACATTGGTCATATGTTATCTCTACCCATGACGTAAAATCAACGCTAACCCGTGGGACAATTATAACAGAGTGCATCACATGCACACGTCAATAAAAAATGTTCAAATAAAATAAATCTCAGAACGAGCTAGTGTTATAAATTGTTCACATCACCAACAGGATTTACGACTATACAAGCTTGAAGTGCATCTCAGGGAATAGCCTGCTGTTTTCCTGTATCATGAGCTGAGCATTCTTATGGACTACATGAAATCGTTGGGATATTTTTAGCAACACAAATTTGTGCCAGTGAAATGTTGATGTAAATAAACAAAAAAATAAAAAATAGTAGAATTTTAAGTTCACCTCTTTAAATAGCTTATAATTTTGACAGTACTTATACTATACGTATAATATGTTTATTCTTATGATTAAAATTATATAAAAAGAGACAAGAAATTATTTTTTATAATACTTGTTGTATAATCCACTACACCATATTTGCTCAGTATATTAATTTTGTTAGACAAAAAAAAAACAAATAAATCATTTTAAAATAATAAAAATATTTACAATACTAAATTAGGAATATAATTTTTTACCAAAATGCATTATGAAAATAAATCCTTTCCGATATGTTAACACACAAAATATATATATATATATATATATATATATATATATATATATATATATATATACTTTACGTATAGCTAGGGGGGATATAAGTAACCCACATATATAACATAATTATAATATAATTTCTAATTATTATATAAATTTAAGCGCCGGTGCGACACTATTATATATATGTTATATTATAATTATGTATAACAATATAAATTTAAGATTTAAGGTACTGTTTGCAATCTATTGGCGATGAATACTTTTTTTATAAAAGGCAAAAAGTTTAGACATTATACTCGTAATTACAACAATACAATACACAGTAAAAAAAAAAAATAGATGATATATTATTATATTCCCACAAAAACGTATATTATTATTATCTCATGCATCAGTATCCTTGGGAACAAAATTATATTCTTTGTACGTGTTAAAGATGACTTCACAAATTTCATGGATGAAAGGTGAAAAACCTTGGCCTATTATGTAATTAATTATCATCGTGTCTTTGACAACACAAACGTCCGTGTATGTAAGTCTCAAATTACGTACACGCGAGATATTTACTGACGTGACTCGTACGTTGTGCATGTTCATGATAATAGAGTTTATTAATTAAAAAAGTTATAAAATTGTCGTAAAAATTTTCTGCTGCGGCTTTTATGCTTTTGTATGTATAATTTAACTTTATTACTACCAGATCTGATTATTTACAAACTATTAAAGTGGTATTTCTTTTTTTATTATTACTATTAATAGACAATATGACTTCTTTAGCAACAATAATTATTTTATTAATAAAAAAAAGTAACAAAATATATCACACTATAATTATTATCTTCGTGCACCTGTATTTTTCTTATCATAGTTTATTCTTCAATTAAAATTATTTACATTACAGCATTTTTACAATACAGCTAGAGTCGATGATAAAACTTATCAATATTTTGAATTATTTATCCATAGCGTTAAGGAAACTTTATTTATTTTTGAAACATGTTTTTCTTTGTTGTTAATATTTAAATTTCTTAACAAATATTAGTTTTTCAAACTTCAAATAATTCTAAAATTAAATTATGCTTTTTACAATAATTTAGATTTTTAATATTTTTATTGTATTATTATTGTACAATTGTATGTTTCCTTTCAAGTTAAAATATGATTTCGAGTAAATTATTTTTTTTTTGTAATTTTGCACAACCAAAATTAATATTTTCAATAATTGAAAATATTAATTTAGGTTGTGCAAAATTACAAAAAAATAACATACTCGAAATCATAAATCACCTATAATAATGCCCTGCAAGTAGACTCATATATATTACTCGTAAAATATAATTATCATACCATAGCTATGATAACGTCTCAGGTGATAATACCAACGCATATACATTGAAAACATTTTAACAAGTTAAATTTTAATTAATTAAAACAATGACGTATTTTTATTTTACGACAACCACCCACATTCTTTAACAAATAATGTAAATGTGATGAAGAGGAACTTGACATAACATTTTTTATATAATTATGACGTACATATTAATAAAAAAAATTGTTGTTGTTTCAGGTTGATTACGTTGACTTGGATGCAGCCGCCCACAACGTGTCAAACGTCATCTCTCGTCTAAAACAGCTGTTTGCACCAACTGAAGATCCCAACAGCAAATATCGTCATGATTTATTCCATGTGGCACCTTTGTACCATAGAATTTTATCACCATCAACTTCACGTCTTTTAGTTATGGATGCTGATCTAAGATTTAAAGCAGATGTTGCTGAATTATATAAAGAATTTAATTCATTTGAATCAACAGAATTAATGGCATTAGCACCAGAAATGTCACCATTATATTATGAACCATTTTCAAATTATCGTAAAATAAATAGTAATAGTTATATTGGTTTATATAATGGTTTTAAAGGTTTAAATTCTGGTATAGTATTATTTAATTTAAATAATATGAGAAAAAATATTAAATATAATGAATTATTAGATAGTGAAAATTCATTAATTAATTTATGTAAACAATATGGTGATTATAGAGGTGCAAAAGTTGGTGATCAAGATCTTTTTACATTATTAGCTGCATCTAAACCTAATTGGGTTAGAACACTTGATTGTGGTTGGAATGTTCAATTAGATAAAGCTATGAAAAATCATCCAATGTTTGATTTATATCATCAATGTGACTCTCAAGTGAAATTATTACATGGAAATGGTGGAGTTCCAATACCTGAATTGTGATTTGTTTGATTTTGTCTTTGTCTATTTTTTAATAAAAAATGTTTTTTAATTTAAAACAAGAACATCGAAATAGTACAGAGAGGTAATGAAAATATTTCTTTGTTGGAATGACTCCTTGAAGGATGTGTGAATATTATTTGTTTTAAGAAAATATTAAGGTTATATTAATTGCTTGTGATATATTTAATATATAAATTTACATGTTATCAGGATGTTGTGAAAATAGAGGTTCTTTACAAAGAATTTAGCATCTTAGATTTTAGATTTTAGTCTAAAAATGCTTGAAAGTACTAAATTTAGTAGTGGAATTTGATATCAATATTTAGTTATATGCTAAAAATACTTGTGAACAACCCCTACTGTAAAGATAATTAAGATTTAAATTTACTCAAATATTTCACTCGCATCACTAAGTACGTGGTGATTTACTAAATTGCATGAAAATTACATAATTCAATTGATTGATTCAATAATAATTATGTGATATCAAATACATACATATATGTTAATCTAAAATACATAATTCAAGATTAGGGGGTGTAAGCCTGTCAGAATAACGATAAGGACTTATACTTTTTTTATGGACGATTTGTATATTTGGTTTAAAAAAATAAATAAATAAAAATTACATTCAGTAACCAGAATAAAAAAGTAAATGAAAATAAAATTTATTTATCTGATTTTACCTCCAACTGTAATACTTTTCTGATATTTTCCTTAATTAATACTGTATTAACACGTACTGATGTAATGCAGTATTTTGGAAAGTTACAATATTTTGCTTTCATTTACGTCCAAAAACTATAGTATATAAACACACGCACAAAGTTATGTAATTTTGAACTGGTTTAAATACTAAAGATGTTGTTGGTATATATGTATGACTTCTATTTAAAATACCGAATTCAAAATAACATTAAAATATTTTTACGAGGCCTGAAATATCTATATGTGGAGTATTTACCGTATTTGATGTGTTTCATGGCCTATATGTTAATTAATAAAAATCAAACGATTCGCTAATATTAGCAACATTGAATTAAAAAAAAAAATACTTAAAAAGTAATTAAAGCAAAGAAAATGAAAATTATTGCAAGTTTTTTTTTTTTTATTTATCAATACAGGTGAATTTTTCATTTCGTTTTAATTATATACTGCTAGTTTTTATTGATTTTATATTTTGAGCTAGTAAAAAATCTCTCTTTTTTTTCTATCAAATTTATATGGTGCTGCAATTTTTTAACAAGTTGTCATTATAACTTTGAAATATTTTATTTTAATGAAGAATGACTTTTAAGTTCCTGAATTCATGCATTAAATTACTTTATAACCACTTTATTTTTTAATCATTTCATTTTCTCAGATTTTGAGATTTAGTATGAATGTATTTGTTATACAACACACTATATATGAATATGCCTTATCAACAAATAATGCAGGGTAAATGTTATTTTAAATATAATTAATATAAATTGACAAGATTGTGATTTTTTAATGTCAAATAATGAAATAAATAAATTTATTCATCTTAATTTAAATAATGTGATCTGTATTTATTTTTTTAGCATTTTTTCCCCCATCATGCAGTTTATATTTTAGTATTACAAATATACAAGTCACCCTATTTTTTTTTTTTTTTTTTTTTTAATTCATCCCGATAATCTTTTTTAATATTTTAGTAATGATCAGTAATTTAATATGAAAAGAAAATCATCGTTTAATCAACATAATTACACGCTCACTCTTTAATTAATGTTTCCTGTTTCCTTTACATCAAGCTCTAATGAAACTATTTTCGGATATAAAACATTATATTTATATATAAATAAGTTAAAAGTATTTTCACAGTTTGAATATATTTTGGAAATGAAGGATTTGTTTAGTTAGTATATTCATACAGGAAAATTCAAAACTCATAAAAGAATGAGCACTTCACAGTTAGCTATTGTGAGACACGTTTTAAATTAAAATTCAGGAGTTTAATAACTATAATATATATATTATATATGAGAAGCCGCAGATCAAACGGATATAAAAGACGTTAATTGCAGGTAAAGGATATTTTTTTTTCCTACCACATTTCACTGATAACGATCGACCTATAGTGGAAACTGCATGGTCTTTACCCCGTTTGATCTGCGGCTTCTCATATATTTTAGTATTGATTATATTTTATATTAAATATCTATAGGGATTAAATTAACTTTAATAATTTTTCACTGAAATTAAATTTCTTATCTTGTTTAAATATATAGATAACGCACCCTCTTATATCTAAATATCGCCACTTAGCATGGTTTTGATCGAAAGCAGGGATTAGTACTTGTTTTAGCGCGAATAAGGTTAATAACAATTAAACAAAAATACATTTTATTTTCGTACTGCAAGTTAAGTCTGCATGAGTATAAAAAATTATTATAATATATATAACGCAAATATACGTACGTAAATATAATATATATATATATATCTCGATCATTATATATATATATATATATATAAATTAGAATATTTTGCATCGATAATGCAGCACGTGGATGTTCTGTTGAATTTTAGCAGAGAGTATAATATATTATTATACTATAAATAAAAAAAATATATTATATAAATTTCAATAGCAAACTAAAATTTTGTTTTCGAGAAAATTAAGGTAGAGATAATATAGGGGGACATTCACAAAGCACTTTAACCCCCACTTTAGCCCCGATTTTTAGCCCTGGTGCTAAACATGGTACTAAACCAGGGGCTAACCATGTTAAGCTTATAGCTTAGCACCACGTTTAGCACCAGAGTTAAAAATCGGGGCTAAATTGGGGGTTAAAGTGCTTTATGAATGTCCCCCATATGTATCAGCTGGCCCAATGCTAAAAAAATCTCATTCATAAAAATTATGAAAAAAAAATTAAAATGTTCTCCTCAACATCTCCTATCAGTAGGTAAAATATCAGGTATACAAAAACGAGCTGGTTTTCGAGTTATTAATTTTTAAAGTTGACTAATTTAACATGGAAGTTCCATTTTTCCATGTTAAATGCCTTCCTTGAGCTAAAAAATATCAGGGCTATAATTTATTGCAACCTATGGATAATTCTGTATTTATTTTCATAATTTTTTTTCATAAATTCAAAATTTTATATTCGCTATACCGCTTGATTTAAATTTGAATGAATGTAATTGAGTCTGTAGAAGCTTAATTAAAAATTAATTACTATTCAGGGAATTAGATATCTTTTAAATTAATATAGAGAATCAACTAGGTTGACCATACACGAAGGCTGATGGGCATTTTTTTTTAAAGCACTGGCTCAACGGCGCTGGATCTTCAGCTGGCCGGCGTACGAGAAAAGCGCTGAACCACGCTGGTTTGCCAGCGCATGCCAGCGGTGGCAAACCAGCTTGTGGCCAGCTGTAGGCCAGCAGGTTTTGGTTTGCTGGGTTAAATTAGAGAACTTTAAAAATTATTATAATTACTCGAAAACTAGCTCGTTTTTGTATACCTGATTTTTTATCTACTGATAGGGGATGTAGAGGAGAGGAACATTTTAAATTTTTTTCATAATTTTTATGAATGGGATTTTTTTAGCATTGGTCCAGCTGATACATATTATCTCTACCTTAAGTGAAACTTTTTATTTACATGGATGTTTATAATAATCTTCATGTAACTATATAATTTTACTAAACAAATTTTGCATGCAGTCATCGAACTTCTCCGAGAATTGTGCACTAGATATTATATTCTGTGATTAATATATAGCCATGCTGGAGCATGAAAAGTTGCCTACTCTAAGGGGCTAGTTGGTTTATATTCAGTTATAGGCACTGAAAACTCAATAGTCAATACAGAGGGAGGCACCATGCAGGATAACCTCTACATATAATGCTGCACTAAAATCTAATTGTGTGCTGAAGCGCACCGAGGGACTCATCATCAGACAGGAGACATATATTGAGATGAACTGCCATCCCAGCTAGCACGAACAGGCCGGGCCAGAGCTGGCCCTCTGGTGGCCGTCTTGGCGAGCTTCTGGCTATGGCCTACCAGAAGCGGGCCATTCATTGGCCGTCTTACTGTCAGCCGTAAATGGCTTGCCAGACCTGGGCCGGACTGGGGCTTCAAACCACAAGCCGTAACAGGGACTTCAATAACATATTCACATAATAAATAATAAGTAATTAACAATCGTTGTTACATAATTATTAACGTTTAAAAAATAAATGTAGCTAAAAACTTAGGTCGGAATAAAAATATTTTTGTTAAGTATTCCAAATGTAAAGTTTATAAACCTAAATTTACCATTCTCTTCTAAGAAAGGCAGTGTCCTAGCGGTAAGGACCTTCAGCTGCGGATCCAAAGGTGCCGAGTTCGATTCTCTCCCCATCCAAATTTTTTACATTTTTTTTTTTGTTTTTTTGGGACCCAAATGCGTAGAAAATAATAAATAAACACAAAAAAAAGGGGGGGGAAGCAAATTTTACTGAAATAAAGGTGAAATGCAATGACCCTGGCCCGCCAAGCCTGGCCCAAGAACGGCAAAAACCTCTGGCCGTTTTAAGCCCAGCTTGCCATAAATTAAATGGCCCATGAATGGCTGACCAAGCGTCTGCCAATCTGGCATGCCAGAATCTGGCCAGGTCTTGGCCAGCTTCTGCGTGTTAGCTGGGATGCTTTCGCCGGGTACATTATACAGCGCGCAGTATATATATTTTAATATTGACAATCGACGCATTAAAAGTGTGAATTCATTAACTGATGTTGCAAAATACGTGGTCTCAAAAAAAAAATCCCTTGCGGCGCGCAATTTTTGGCGCTTAAAGTGCCCTTTAATGGTCACAGTATCCATCAGAAAAATTATATAGTTGCCATGTTCGTTTGCTAATTTTGACTCCTGCTACAACCACCGCGCATTGGCGCGCAACCCTTCTGCGCACGTTTTTTCGGCTCGAAGTCAAAACACTACTACCGCGAAATTCTTTAGATGCTCTTTAATTAAACTGACCCAAGGCAAATAATAAAATTTTTATAGCAGCAAACGTAAAAGGTTATAGTGCCAATACGTAATTTTAAATTTGCAAACATAACTTATTTAGAGGGTTAACAATAAGCGATCGAAAAATTGCTCCGTATAGGATCTTACGTGCGCCCAATCTTTTTTTGTAAGTAAATGGGAGGACAAAGGGTTGGTGATGTCATATATCATGGATGCTGACCATTAATTGTATATATGTTACCAATTGGGGTCACTGCATGCATGGTGAGTTGCACCGGCCCACAGGATTTTTATGAAGGCGGCGCCCATGCTGATAATATATGTGTATGACCTTCAAGTGTTCACGTCAAGAAATTTTGTTGAAAATTTAAGTACGTATTCTCCCCCTTCCCCAATTTTTGTTGAAGCTTATAGTTATAAGTTATTTGAATATCCTCTAACCCCCACCACTATTATATAGCTATAAGCTAGGGGTCTTTTTTATTTTTTAATAAAGAACCTCTAAAACCTTTTGCTTGCATACTGAAAATTTAAAGCCATATATTTTGTGTCTTAATTAATTGTTTTATTTATAAGTTTTTTCATAGTGTTTCCTGTGATTTTATATTATTCACCCGTCATTCATGCAGGGTTGATATTAACTCTATTAACTCTAATATTAATATTAACTCTATGCTTGATGTACAACTTGTTAACTATTATATTATGCCATATATATGGTTTTTAGCGTATTATTATATAATATACACACCGCCGAGCGCACGGCTGAAAGGTGCTGAGAACGCTGAGATTTAAATACCTGTGTCTAAAAAAAGAAATGACTATCAGAGAGCAAAGTTTAGCAAAATGGCTGACAATTGTTGATAAACATTTTATGGAAGATAAATTAGTAAAATTCGTCGAATAAAAAGAACTTGAGACGCCTACACATTGTGATATAAAAGAATATAAAAGGTAAATTATACTGTAATTAAATAATAGTGTTCAATATTGAACATTAAGCTGTAAATAACGTGTATAATACTGTGCTATTTTATGTTTTTGCAGGCTGGCAGTGCTGGCACACTTTACCCAACACCCCAACACCCAACATTTATTTTATTAACTAAATAAAATTTTATAGACAGATATTAATTAATCTTGATTCATCAGGGCATCAATGCAATCTTCTTCACAAAACACATTATGCACATATACTTAACTGTGTATGACGTGTATGGGTGATATGACTATATATATGTATGCATATTATTATAATTGCATACAGTATGCATATCATAAATCATAATGTATTAATGCATAATGTATGCATACATATTATACTGTATGATAGTATGATATGAATACACTTACACACTGTATGCATATACATGCATGTTGCAGCATACACATGTTTGGTATGCACTGTACTGCAGTGTGTTCAGATCTATTTGCTGTAACAGTCGTTACACTGTACTTGCTTATCATTATTATATGCATATAATATACTTTTTTAAGAGGATGCTTATTGTTTCTTGCTGTACAGTAATTCTTTTTATGTCTCACAGACCAAGAGATGGAGGGGATGTGCGTGCCTGGCTGGCAAAATCATGTGGAGGAACCAGTGCCTGCCAATCGAGAGCATCTGTCTCTGGTTAGTATAATAACGATATCTCTGTTTGTTTGTTTCCAGCTATACAAATTGTGAAGTAATTTAATGCCCTCGTGATGTTTTAATTTTTTTTTTTTTTCTTTTGCTCGAATGACAAATTTTTTAGTTTTCGCTTTTATTTGTTATGGCAAGCCCACAATCAGAAACGAGAAACTGCATGATTTCCGGCAGTTTTCAAAAGTAATCTAAGACTTTTTTAGGCTTTTGTCACATATCTTTGTTATTGGTAAATAACTTTTTCGTGCAAAGGGTAATCATATTGAATATATTATTTATATCACTTTTGGACTTTTACCTTTTTGCCAGTGTTTGATGTAATATCCTTCTGTATGTAGTATGTTGCGATGGTCGTGTTCGTGTTCATGCACTACACATATCACTACGTTTCGAGAGTCAACCGCTCAGATCACCTGAGGAAGAGAGCGGTTGACTCTCGAAACGTAGTGATATGTGTAGTGCATGAACACGAACACGACCATCGCAACATACTACATACTAGTGCTGTTGAAATCCGCTTTTTTTGATATCCGAATTCCGGATTTTAAAAAATCCGAAATCCGAAAATCCGTTTTTCGGATTCCTATTGGAAAGCGGATTCAAAATCCGATCTTTGTGAACGGATATCGGATTCAAATCGGATTTCGGATTCCGAATTTGAAACGGATTCCGAATTTGAATCGGATTCCGAATTTGAATCGGATTCCGAATTTGAATCGGATTCCGAATTTGAAACGGATTCCGAATTTGAATCGGATTCCGAATTTGAATCGGATTCCGAATTTGAATCGGATTTTGAATTTGAAGCAGATTTTAGATTCAAAACGGATTTCTGATTCAAATCGGATATCGGATTCAATCGGAATACAGTTTTTAGTTTTTATTCATTAATATTTAAATAACTTGTATAATAACGAAACAAGTATAATTTTAAACTCAACTCTATTAAAATTTCAACAGACTAGCTTGCAAAAAAATGCAAGACCAAATCCCGCAGAATCACTGCACGTGCTTGATGTAGACGTCGAATAGTAAAATTGTCGAATGTAGCGGACGAAATGATGCAGGAATACGGTACGTTTTTATAATTTTAACAATTTTTAAATATTGGTGCTTTTTAATTTGTTTACAAAATATTGAAAATTAAAGTAAAGGACCATAAAATAAAGGATGTTTAAAGTGCTTTAAACTGCGTTACGTTTGTTTAGTTTTCATGTTTTATATTACAAATTTGATTGCAAATTTCATGACAAAAATAATAGAGAGTTTTGAACCCTAATAAACACATGATGATATTACGAGGTTGGTAAGCACTATAGCAGCTATAAAGCAAACAAATTCCACTAGCAGCAAGTTTTGGAACCTGCACAGCCCAACCTGATGCGAGCTAAAAAAATAGCCAAGGAAAATCCTCCAATATTATAGCTCAGAATCAAATTCGCATTACAAATATTAAAATAAATAAAAATTATACATTTCTTTAGTAAATGGCTATATAAATGCGTAAATGAAATGCTAGCTATAAATATATATATATATATTATTATATATATAGTAGATACAGATACTATAGTTACAGTGAAGGTGTAGCCTGTAGATCTAGATACTTATATATATATATGATCATATACATTACAATTTATACATTAATTATACAATGTACTGCAATTATACATATATAATATGGGACATAAGGTTGGCAAAAATCGATATTTAATTTCAATTCTATTTACACTATTTAGTATATACGTATATTTATTACAGATTTTCTGTTATAGCAGTAATAGCGTAATTAGCGTAATAGCAGTGTATTTATTAAGACTATTAATTAAACTATTTTATTCAGTATTTAGTTACAAACAGCTATATAGTGTTTACAGTTTTACTGAGTTTAGTTTACGTATAACACAGCAAAATATATTTATTTTTTCGAGTCAAAATACATGTATTCGTTTTCTTACAAGTTTTTACAAATCCGATATCCGATCGAATCCGAAATCCGCTTTGAATCCGATATCCGATAAAATCCGATATCCGCTTTGAATCCGATATCCGATAAAATCCGAAATCCGCTTTGAATCCGATATCCGATAAAATCCGATATCCGCTTTGAATCCGATATCCGCTTTTCGGATTTCGGATCTCCTAAAAAAGCGGATTCCGGAGCTTTAGAAATCCGGAATCCGAAAATCCGAAATATTTCGACAGCACTACTACATACAGAAGGATATTACATCAAACACTGGCAAAAAGGTAAAAGTCCAAAAGTGATATAAATAATATATTCAATATGATTACCCTTTGCACGAAAAAGTTTCGAGAGTCAACCGCTCTCTTCCTCAGGTGATCTGAGCGGTTGACTCTCGAAACGTAGTGATATGTGTAGTACATGCAAGTGTTAGTGAAGTGCACGAACACTAAGTGACCATCGCAACACACTACATACAGAAGGATTACATCAAACACCGGCAAAGGTAAAAGTCCGAAAGTGATATAAATAACATATCTTTGTGTAACTTGTATTCTGTAAATGAATTAAGGGATTCATTATACACATGAAAAACTGATTAAATATTATTTGCAGTGTACAGTCTTTCAAGCAAGCCTTGATTACATATAGTGGGCAGTGTACAAGTGAGAGTTTACATTTAGCAGCACGGTGGAGTAATTTGCAGGCAATATGTATGATTGTAATTTGCAGGACACTTGGTTAAACGTCATATGCCCGTCACTCGCGTTCAGGAAACATACTTGTTTCAGACTTAAAGGCCTTATGAACCTTTTCACAGTATTAAGTACACGGTTAGCTTTGCTTCAGTGTGATTCCGCTGCATAATTTTTTTTGTTTCAGTAGCACAAATATCAGAGATAATAGCCGATGAAGAAGCACCTGTGACGTCACTCACGCTCATTCAGCGGCGACAATATAGGAAAATCCCTGCAAAAGATAGGTTCACTCCCGCTGCAACCACGGCCACAATTTTACTTCTGGAATTTTGAAACTTTACCAGGGCAGTCTTGATAGTATTTGTCAAATAGCCTGAAAGATTTTTTTTGACGACATTCATACAAACCGAGTTATTGCGGTAGAAAGAGGAGCAAAAATGTTGTATAGGAAAATAATGTTAAATTTTTGGCTTATCTTGCTACCGCAATAACTCGGTTTGTATGAATGTCATCAAAAAAAATCTTTCAGGCTATTTGACAAATACTATCAAGACTGTCCTGGTAAAGTTTCAAAATTCCAGAAGTAAAATTGTGGCCGTGGCTGCAGCGGGAGTGAACCTATCTTTTGCAGGGATTTCCCTATATTGTCGCAGCGGAATGAGCGTGAGTGACGTCACAGGTGCTTCTTCATCGGCTATTATCTCTGATATTTGTGCTACTGAAACAAAAAAAATTATGCAGCCGAATCACACTGAAGCAAAGCTAACCATGTACTTAATACTGTGAAAAGGTTCATAAGGCCTTTAAAACAGTTAAAACCCTTGCTGGAAAGACTGTAGGTACCACAACGCTAGGTTAAATCACCAAACACATCAAACAGTGCTCTGGTGCTGATACAATATTTTGCTGAAGACCCTTTGGCTAGTAGCTGGACTAATATTTGTCAGTACTCTTAATTTTTCATTATCAGTTTGCTACTGAGCACATTAAATTGTATCCAGTCCTTGAATGTATTTTTTACAACTTACAATACTTTTTTCAAGTCAATAATTCCTAAAACTAAAAGGCTTGTCATAATTTTCTGTTTGTACCGTTAGATAAATTTTTATAGTAATATCAGTAATGTATAATAATGTCAAAGATTCTCTTATAAATTAAGATTGTCCTTTTAAAAAAATAAAAATCTTTGTAATTTCGCTATATTTTGTAGAGTTCAAATTAACATACTGTAAGACTGAAATATGGCTAAAGCTGTACACTTAGAATATAAGTGCTTTAACTTTGTCATTTTTTATTTCTAGCTATTAAACAGTATCGCTTTTTCCTAGTGGAGCTTATGCGGTATTTTCAAGTGTGGCTGTCGTTTCCAAAAAAATGAAATATTTAACAAAATTCAGCTGAATAATTTGTAATGAAGGAGGCAAAATATTAACATTCTTAGCCCAATTAGCTTGCCAGCTAAGACGTCCACACTGATTTTCCTTAGAAGATAAAATGACTTAATGCTTTATACGTTTTGCAGCAGTTGCCGAGATACTTCTGTCCTGAGACCTTACAGAAGCTTTGGCCTGTGCCCAGCTTGCCACCTTTCAAACGTAAGAAAAAAATAGTTGTTTTTTGTTTCTGAAAAGCTGCTAAGTAGAAATAAAAATTTAAAATTCTAGACTTTTAAAATTTCTTAAAGAGATTCTAAAAATAAGTGTATTTTAATCAAACTTTACTTACTAACTGAGTATGACTACATGTTGCATGGTGGTAAGTCCCCCCCCCCCCCCCCACCTCCCTCCCCTTCAGAGAAAGCATGCCGCAGACAGCGAGAGCCCATGCAGGATCGTGACGTCACAATCCTGAACTGATGTTCAACCGTTCTCGGTTCTTTCCGCCACACATCCTGATTGCCCTCCCCTCTCTCACCTCTCAATAATGCCTGTGCAGCTGCCCTGCGGCTCTATATTTATTTAAGGGTAAGGTAACGCCACCAACGTTAAAAAAAATCCCTCACACAAAAATTCTGAAAAAAAATTAAAATGTTCTCCTCTACACCCCCTATCAGTAGCTAAAATATCATATTTCTCCAAAATATGGAGAAATGAAACTCCCATGTTAAATTAGTCAACTTTAAAAATTCATAACTCAAAAACTAGATCGTATTTGTAAACCTGATATTTTAGCTACTGATAGGGGGTGTAGAGGAGAACATTTTAAATTTTTTTCAGAATTTTTGTGAGAGGGATTTTTTTTAACATTGGTGGCGTTACCTTACCCTTAATTTATTTCAATTCTGGGGATGGTCCAAAGACCAATTTTAGATTTTTTTTTTAATCCTGTAACATCTTCAAAGTGGAGAGGAAAGATGCTGTGTCATGGTCATACAACATTTTTTCTATATTTGCCTGTTAAATAATTGCATCACAGTATTTTGCAGCTTCATTTTAAGGTTGTTCAAAAAAATCTGAAAAAAATATTGACAGTATGTAACTCGCTATTACAAAGAATCCTATCTCATGTTTAGCTGATCCTGGTCTTATCGTCATGAAGGAAGAGCCTCTACTTGAGACTTTGGTGGATACTACCGTCATGACAGTCCCCAGGCAAAAATCAGCCCGAGGTACCTTCATGCCTCGTAAACCAGAAGACCCCTCTGCTGAAAAGGAAGAAGAGAAAAAGGTACAGAGCTGCCCAGAATGTTTCAAGCAATATTCTTCTCTTCGTAACCTCAAGAAGCACATGGCCACACACAGTGCAATAAGACCCCATAAGTGTCCACAATGCATCAAGAAGTTCACGCATCTTGGCAGCGTGAAACGTCATGTGGCTCGAGTGCACTTGGCAGAAAAGAATCACGACTGTCCGCAATGTGGTAAACAATTCTTTGAAAGTCAGAGTATGAAGAGACATATAGCATCAGTTCATAATAAAGAGAAACCACATCAATGTGAAATATGTAAGAAGTCTTTCACAAGAAAATCAAGTCTAAAGAGTCATATAGATTATGTACATAATTCTCCTAATAATGAAACAAATTTAAAAAAGTCACATGGAAAATGGAAAGAAGAAATTCAAGAAACAATTACAACTCCAAATATTTATGAAAATACAACTAATTTTAATATAATAGCACAAGTTACATATGATAGTAGTCTTCTTGGTGAAATTAGTGGTACTGATACTAATAATGATAATTTAATTAAAATTCCCATACATCCTAATAATATTGTAAAACCTATTAAGACTGTGTCTTCTTCTGATAAAAAGACTAATCAGTGTACGTTATGTGACAAATTCTTCTCTTCTCCTAGTAAGTTGAAACGTCACATGTTAGCACATGCTGGTATTAGACCATACACTTGTTCCATTTGTTTGAAGAGTTTTTCGGAGCTAGGGGATATAAACCGTCACATTGCTCGAGTTCATCTGGGCGAAAAGAACCATTCTTGTCCACAGTGTGGCAGAAACTTCTCTGCTCTTCATTCTCTCAACTATCACGTCTCAGCTGTTCATAATAAGGAGAGACCTCATATTTGTCCACAGTGTAAGAAAGGCTTTGCTAAAAAATACAGTCTTAAGTGTCATCTCAAAACTGTACATAGCATAGAGGAACCTGCAGCAGCTAGTACCAGTGCTTTACCGGTAATGTAGTGCTATTATCTGTGTCATAAATTGTCATAATAGAGGCTTCAAGTGTTCCCTTTTTATTTTTTTATTTTTTTTTTTTTTTTGGTATTCCCATTTTTATAATGTTACTTGATTTTATTGAAAGAAAATCAGAGTAGCAGAAAATGTTAAAATGTAACAAGACAGTACTGTACATTAATATGGACCTTATCATAATTAACATTGCCTTTGTGCCTTGTACTGCAACTTGAAGCCGCTATAGTTAATGGGCTTATAGGAGGAAGTAGTGTAAACATTCTAACAATTAATTAATCTTAGTTTCAATAAATGATAGCTCTTCCATAGAAATTACCTGCAAAAAAATTAGAGAAAGAGAAACCAAAATAAAGTTCAAAAAAATTTACTCTTTTTAGACTCTGTTCAAATTTTAGAGTAAAGTATAGGCATAATATCTGCTTTTTTTTTTTTTTTTTTTTAAATACTTGCCTAAAATCATTAAACTTATCCATTGATTTTATTTATTAATGAATTCACTATTCATCCACAGAAATATAGTTGATATTATAATGTAAGATACTGTATAGTATGTATAATAATCATAATATATATTATATACTATATTTAACGAAGTAAATTTGGTATTGGTATAAATAGTCTAAGTTTTTTATTATTTAAAGCTAGCTCTTGTATGTAAAATTTGCACAACAATAATGTAGAAATGTGCTAAAAAAATAATAAATTCGAAAAGCCTGAAAGCCTAAAAGCAAACCAATATTTTATGTCCGTTTAAAATAAAATGCGGACTGCTTTTATTTCCATACCGTGCAAATTTGCTAAGTGCAGTAGTTGAAGAAAGTGTTGATAAATGAAAATAATCAATATTAATCAGTTGTTGAGGAGACGAATATGTTTAAAAAAAACTAATGTCTAAAAACTAATTGTTCTTTCCACTCTTGCTCTTTAATTTGCTTTAATTTAAAATAATAGAGTATCTTCAGTGCTAATAATAATAACAATGCTACTTATAATTACAAGTAAAAGAGAAATGTTTTTGAAAAATTAGAATACAGATAATATTGCTTCCTACTCTTTAACTATTATTATTATTATTTTTTTTTAAAGATGCATGCTTTTAGAATATTTGTAAGTTGCATTACAATTATGACAGAATAAAATGAACACTTAATTGTGTATACATATACAGTACATGAAGAAGTGTTAAGTTGATTGGATTTTTTCTTTTTGATATTACTATTTTAGTTACAGCTTTAAGGCTCATTTCCATGGAGTGATGTCGAGCGAGGCTTGGCGGGGCGAGAAAAGCGCACTTGCTTCAATCTCGAATGGCGGCCATGTTGGCAAAAAAACGCCCCCCGCAAGGCGAGGAAATTCCGAGCCTTTGATTGGCTATGGCACGCGATTTTCTCGCTTTCCACGCTCCATGGAAATCCGCCTTTATTCTTTAACCTTCTGGGATATAGTAAGGATTCATACCGATCAAGTTATATGTTTATTTGTGTACTACTGTGATGATTATGTTGCATTAGTTGCATAATCAAATATAATGGAAAAGTAGTACTGTAATATAAATGTAAGACAGTTAAACACCAAAATTTATATAATTTATTTTTCACAATATCTTCAACATAATCATTGTATGCATTCCATATATTACTACAAAATAGCCAATGTGCATTGTGAAATGTAATCAAATATCATGTTGTTTCTATTGAAACCACCCATATTGAAATGCATGCATTTTTAAGGGTAAGGTATCACACCCAATGTTAAAAAAGATCACGCTCATGAAAATTATGAAAAAAATTAAAATCTCCTCTTCATCCCGTCAGTAGCTAAAATATCAGGTATACAAATTCGAGCTAGTTTTTTTGAGTTATGAATTTTTAAAGTTGACTAAATTAAGTAACATATGGAGAAATGGAATTCCATGTTAAATAGGGGATGTACAGGAGAAGAAAAAAATTTTTTTTTTCATAACTTTCATTTTTTTTTTTTTTTTTTTTTACATTGGGCGTGTTACGTACCTAAGAATGATAGATTATTTGTTACAATTGTTACAATCAGGAATTTCATACATAGCTTATGTTTGGGACATATTACAATACATATATAATCATAAAAGATTTTTTAAAAGAAAAAATGAAATCAAATACCGGCCCCACTATTTGTTATTTTTCATAATATGTGCTTATCAAATTCTGTAATTTTTATTTGGTCACTATAGCTAATTTTGTTTTCTTGCATTAAATAAATATATAGCTAATATTGCTATATTTAAAAGTTAGTTCATTTGACCTTTTTGTTATTTAATATATTTTCAACATAATACATTAATTTACATATTAATTGTTATTTTTTATTTTAATATTGATTTACTTTTTTGGTTAATTAATTTAGTTTGAGCTTTTTAGTGAATTAATTAACAAAAGACCCATGCAGTCTGTATATTGAAAAGAAAATGGAGTACCGACTTCAATTTTTTTTATTGCAGAAATGGGTAGAGGGTGCAAAGTTATAAATTATGCTACTCTGATTTTTTTCAGATTTTTTAGAGCCCGGCAACTATTTTTTAAGATTATTGAAAGTGCAGAAAAAGTGCCGCCTCTCTTAATAAAAGATAGGACCCAAAAGGAACGTGGATTTGAACACGACCTCGCCAAAACTTTTTAGCAATACTTCCCGGTCTCTAAAAAATCTGAAAAAAATCAGAGTAAAACATAATAACATATAACTTTTCATCCTCTATCCATTTCTGCTATAAAAAATTTTGAGGCCGATATACTCCACTGGCAAATTCATTAATGTTAAATAAATGCTTTAATTCCCAGCACATATATAATATATTTGCAAACATTTTTTATATATATAATTTGTGTATGAAACTGTTACAATTTTATAAAGTTTGTGGATACTGATAGAATTACATATTAAAATATATAAATAATAAATATATATAGCTGCTATATATCGAAATTTGTTTTTTAATTAAAAAAATATATTATCCCCATTTTTGTTTTATATAGCTGATGATGCACACAGAGATTGCATACCCATTGCAGTCTTGAATAACCCGGCCGGCCCCGGCCCTCCTAGCTCGATCCTGACAAGCTGCCTCATTGATAAAAATACTACAGCATTTAATTAATAATATATTAATTAATTATATATGCCAGCCCATTGCAGACACCAATAATTAATGTATGAGGCTTAGATATATATATATATATATATATATTATATATATATATAATATACAATTATTGTTATAGCCTTCGATCCCTATATATCTCGATTCTCGATCTATAATATAAGCTGACTTAAATTTTTATTATAATAATAAATATATATATAATATTAAAAATAATTAAATATTTTCAAGTTATTATAAAATATTCCAGATTTTGTTATTTATTAAATTTTAAAACTTTAGTGAATTATACAGAAACCGCGCACAAAAATTAATTATAAATGAAATCCAGGGCAGTCTCCTACGTATTAGGCGCTTGCGTGTGACGTCAGTATAATATATATGACCTTGGATCGGGAGTTTCAACAGCTGTCCGCCAGTCGTCGATTGTGGCCTGGGCCTGCATGGTGGAGCTTCGCAATTTATAAGCATAGGAGAAAACATTAAAAAAAATATTTAAAAATATATAAAGGAAAGATTCTGAATTCTGAGGTGAGCAAAAGTTTGTAAATTTTATTTTAAACATTTTGTTCACCTCACATTTTTTATTTTCATTTTAAATAATTTATAATGTATTTTTTTAATCTTTTGCCTGCATGCAGAATTCTCTACGTACCACTCGACCACTCCACCGGCATGGCAAGCTGCGCGCGCAAGTTTTCACTCAGCCCCTGTAAAGTAGACTGATTGCGTTGCTCATGCAACCGCACAGACCGCACTGCCCCGTGAAGCAACGACACCTTGCTGTGAAGGCTGTGAATAAATCGATGAAATCTTGATTGAGCGCGTTTTTTACTGTGCTACCATCATAATAAAAAACTGATTCAGTAAAGACTAAAAATAATATTTTTTTAGGTTGGTAGTTGGTAGACCCAATTACCCAATTTATTCCCAAAGAAGAAGTTCAAAGAAGCCAAAGACACAGACAATAAATTGTCTGTGCCAAAAGACAGACACAAAGAAAACCTGAAGAAAACATTCAACCACAGGTTACCACATACAATTTTATTATTGTCTGTGATTCAAAATCCAAGGATTTTGTATGTACATACAAGATCCTTGGATTCAACAAACACAAACAGTAGTAGATCGTGTCGGCACTGCGTTTTATGGTTTAATTATTATTTTAGAAAATAATTTTACCACGAATGCCCTTGACGGTATAAAGGCTTTTTGGTAAGAAGATATTCAACAATATGTATCCATAATGTATCATGCTATAAATCTTGACGGTCTAGACTAATGTCCGCTGTCTAGACTGTCTGGAGTTTGGCGCCATAGAGTCGGGCGTATGCATACTGCGTATACTGCGTATGCATACACTTAATTGTTATAGATTTTATAAACTTAATTATTATTATACAGTATGCATACTGTACTGGTAACTGATGTACTATTGTCTTTTGTTATTAGGTTATTCTGTGATATGCCCTAGCTGCAATTTAATGTATGCATATGCATACACTCCATTCGAATAAAAATGTTCGATCCGGCCATGTTGAAGTATAGCCCTGATATATGCATATTACAGCCGGATCGGACATTTTTATCTGAATGGAGTGTACAATGCATAAAATACTCTTAATATGCTGTGGTGTGTGGTATCATATAATATAGGTATAATAATTTATGCATATTATATGTATGTACAGTATGCATAATGATATAATATTTATCATATGTATATAATTTTGTATGCATACTGTATGCATACACTCGTGCATACAGAGACGTCCGTGTCTTATATGGCGGTTATGGCCAGGGATTTGATCAGAGTTTTGCTGGTTCTGAGAGTTGCGGCGCTGTTAAATGTCCGCGCAGCCATGCAGCGAGCAACGACTTGGCAGCGAGAACCTCGCTCGGCCAAGCTGGTCAAATTTCTACCCATAAGACAGGGTCTAGCTCTGACACTCGTGATGTGATGCCTCTGAAACAGAGAGTAATCGTTCTGAAAAGTTCCTTCCTGCCAGCCTTGTTAATCACCATGCCCGGTGTTATTCGAAACAAATACAGTATAATATAAAATACATTGGTAAAATTCTGATATGTGTACGGCTCGATCAGGACAGAATGCGAACTTTAACCCTGCACATCTGTGTTTGTAGGTGTTAATTGCCACACTGTAGTTGTTTATAAAAGCATATATGGGGAACTTGAACTTTTTGGTTAGTCTTACCTCCCCCATAATTACAAATCTGCATCTCTTGAAGCTGCAGTGCCAGCAAATGAGGCAGGAGATTAAGTTCGCCCTGGCCCAAAGGATATCGATGGGTTCCTCGGAGAAAGCGCTGCATTGCATTTTACAAATCTTAACAAAATGACGGGTTTGCTTTTGTAAAGAAGGTTTCTTTTCTTCCTATTGTTATTTAATTTATGACCTTATTGAAAAAAGCAAACCTCTCATTTTAAAAACATCTGTTAAAATGCAAACCGGCGCTTTTTCCGCAGAACCATCAATTTTTACTTTATTTAACTTCACAGGAAGTCAATCCAGCTCTCTTCTGCTTTCCTCCTTCCTCTCTTATTAAAAATAATATGATAATATTAAGCTGAAATTTTCATCACCTGTAGCTTGTTTGGACACGGAGGTCTCTATAGGGAAAATTATTCCTTTATGAAGGGATTAAAAGTGCGTTGAGTATGTTGCGTGCCACCGTGGTATAGCCATATTTGCTGCAGATCGTTAAATCTAATCTAATTAATCCTTTCTTGAGAGAAGTTATAATACTGTATTGATCCACCTGTCATCACAAAGCTAATTATTTTTATTTATTTATTTACCGATATTTATTTATAATAAGATTTATTACAGTACATAATCGTTTATTATGTTAATCAAACAAACAAATAATACAAATTTGCTTTTTATTTCCACAGTATTGGGTGATTTCTTGATCAGCAATTTAATGCATGAATGATGCACCAATTGTCATCCATCTAAGCATTATATCCATCCAGAAACTTGGAGAGAATTGGATCTTGACACTATAATAGCTGACGAGTAAGTAATTATAACATGGAATAATACTATATTAACAATATGATTTTTGGATTGTTGATTTCCCATAAAATTTGTTTAGTTGCAATAGCTGTTATGTACAGAAGACCTTTATATACAGTAGTATAAGTACTATGATATTTTTCTAGTTAATATGTATTGGATATACAAAACCATCAAGCAAAGAGCATCATAGGATGCTGTAAGCCAATGAAAAATGTTCAACAATGCTAATTTGTTAGTCACAGGCAATAGCCGTGAGCTGAGCATTACCGATATAGCTTGGCAATGTTGCTCGATTTTGTGCTGTTTCATTGGCTGGCGACTTTCATAAAGCCCAGCATCCTATGAAGTCCCCCCCCCTCCCCTTTCCCTGAAATTTTGGATTTAACATGGGCAATATAGGCATTTCCCCCACTTCAATTTTTTTTCTTAACATTGGCCTTACGAAGGCAGTCTCCCCTCCTCCCTTGATTTTTTTCTGCGTCCGCTCCTGACACCTAGATTAGCTTGCCCAGTGTCCATTCTACTGCAATGTGCGTAGAATGTAGAAATGTATATTTACGTACACCTAACAAATAACTGTCATTCCATTCAAACAAAAAATTGATTACATTAATCTAAATTTCTGAATGTAATATATAATATTCGAATTAAGGAAAATAAACCATTTAGGTTGTGATAATCTTATTAAAAGAAAATGATAGGAATAACCAGCAAGGCCTTACCGATCGAAAGAGTCACAGCAGGTGGAAATTCTTGCGGTCACAGAGGTTCACTCGAAAGTTTTTACATTTTTGAAACGTTTCGCATCGTGGAGATGCTTCTTCAGTCACAAGAAGAAGTAGAATCTTCAGTCACAAGAAGAAGTAGAATCTACTTCTTCTTTTGACTGAAGAAGCATCTCCACGATGCGAAACGTTTCAAAAATGTAAAAACTTTCGAGTGAACCTCTGTGACCGCAAGAATTTCCACCTGCTGTGACTCTTTCGATCGGTAAGGCCTTGCTGGTTATTCCTATCCTTTTCTTTTAATAAGATTGTAATAAATATAATACAGTTAATACACAAAAAAAGTCATGTATTATTTTAAAAATATATGATAAAAAGTTTGATCTTTAGTGTAATATATTTAAAAGAAGGATTAGGCAATCAATGTACTACTCCATAAAGAATTTGCAATATATCTTATTAATCTCTGTTTGTTTACAGACGGCTCAGCTGAGTGATCCCCCACTTCTCCGTTAACCAGAGAGTTATCTTAGCAACCATCTCGTCACCATGGAAACTCCAGAAGAAAACCATGAGGTACAAATTCCAGAGTTCATAAATGTTAAGTGTGAACCTGAAGACTATGAGGATGAAAATCTTGAAGTTGATACTCAAATATGTGATCCAGTTGATAGTTATCAAGATTTTGTTGAAAATGTGGAAATAAATCAAGAAAATAATGATAAGTGTGCCTTCTCAATAGATGAAGCATTAAAAATACAATTACCTCAATTGTCAGATTATTGCACACAAGTATTGCATATCTTGCCCACTAGTGAGACAAAAAAGAGAGGAATGTCACATAGTATACAATCAACTTCAAATTGTATACTATGTAACAAAAATGTTTCATCTTCTAATCCTATAACTGAAAATTTTAATAAAGATACCCCAAATTCAATTTATTTCAAATGTAAATTTTGTTCTATATTCTGTGAATCTCTTAATAAACTTGGTAATCATATTTTAACTTCACATAAAGATATGTGTAAGACACAAGATATAGAACATAGTAATAAAAAAAAGGAATTTAAATGTGAAAAGTGTAGCGAATACTTCTCGACTCAAAACTGTTTTCATTTCCACTCGTGTGAAAGATTTAGTGCACACCACAAAAATGTATATAACTTACCATGTTTGTATTGTGATGTCATCTTCAAGGACACTTCGGAATTGTGTATGCATGTTCGTATTACTCATCATGTCTGTAGGATTTGTGAAAAGGCAATGTCTAATAGTAAAGAGTATGATTTACATGAAAATTATCATGACTTTGGATTAATACGTTTCTATCATTGTTTATCCTGCGGTATTGAATACAAAACCTTACAAGATATTAAATTTCATGTCTATAATCATCATCCAAAAATACCTGAAGATACTGCTTATAAAATATATTCAAAAAAATTAACAAATCCCACTCTATCACATTATTCTTGTGCTTATTGCGATAAGTATTTTAATACTGTGGTTAGTTTAATTAAACATATGTCACAAATTCATCAAGTAAAAAGATGTCAATGCCAAAATCATTTTCTACATAAGCCTGTATTATTAAATTTTTGTTTAAGTGCTAACAAAGAGATTGAAAACAATGCAATAATTCCAAATACTCAAATTTCTGATTCTAGCAATGACCAGCCCCAACAAACAAGTAATAATAGTTTGGAGATGTCTGAAAGATCTAGAGACAAAGATTTACGTTACTTGATTGACCATGATTATTTAACAAATGATAAAACAGTCGCAAATAGTAAAAGTAACAATACAGAATGTGAAACTGATAATCTACAGGTTGAAAAGGAGGATAAATTTAATATTAATGGCAAAAGGTTCCATTGTCAAGTTACTGTTGATGCAAGTAATAATGTAATAAAATATCAAGAAATTCCAAGTAGGTCTTTAGGCATAGAAGTGACAGAAGATGATACTTCTGAAATCCCTAGTGAAGACGACTTGTATTGTAAATTTTGTTGCTTGGAATTTAAAAGTAAAGAAGAATACTCTAGTCATTTAACGTCCACAGTAAATTCAAAACTTCCGTGCTTATTTTGTGGAAAAATTTATGATGACCCTAGATCATTGGAACTTCATATTAGTAGATTACATCATGCCTGTAAAGTATGTAATGTTACATTTAAAGAAAAACATATGTTAGATAGTCATAATATTCAGCACCAACAAGGTCTTGTTAGGGTGTTTTCCTGTCAAGATTGTAGCATGGAGTTCAGGGAGAGAATAAAGCTTGTGATGCATATGATAGACTGCCACAATAAAAAGAATGTTGACGAAGAATCATTAAAATCAAAGCCACTAAGAGTGCGCTATGAACATCTTATTTGTAATGTTAAATTTATGTGTCCTTACTGTAATATTTTTTTAGATTCTAAAGAAATTTTAAAGATTCATAAATCTTGTATTCATGGTGTACATAAATGTTTAAAATGTGAAAATCATTTCTCAAGCTTTGAAAGAATAAATGATTCTTTACCAACAATTTGCCCAAAATGTAATATTGATACTATTTCTCAAGAAAAAGTTAAAGATGGAAATAAAGGAAAAAATCAAACTATTCCTGAAAAAATTATTTGTAAAATTTGTAACAATGAATTTTATAGTATTACGGATTTAGACAAACATGACAAAATTCATCAAAAAATACCAAACATGGATGCAATACATTATTGTAAAAATTGTTCAGATAAACCCTATGTTAATTACTGTAGTTCAAAAGTTCATTTTATTAGATTTCACGAAAGGAAATATTTATCAAATCCTGTAATTATTAGAAATGGAGAAAAGATGTTACAATGTAAAATTTGCCTTGCTATTTTCACAGATCAAAACTTATTTTATGCTCATTCAGTTCCATATACCTACTATACTTATTTGGTAAACCAATGTGTGTATTGTGATGAAAAATTTAAGAATGTGCAAGAATTTTCATACCATTGTTCGGAAGTACATAACATTAGAAGGGAATTGCAATGCAAAATTTGTAAATTAACGTTTACAGAATTACATTTACTTACAATGCATGTAATAGAAAAGCATAACATTAATAAATGTTTTTGTAAAAATTGTAAGAAAGATTGTGATGAAAATTCATTTTTCAAAGAGCATGTAGAAAATCAATGTATTCAATCAAAAGTTAAAAGAAACATATGTCCTTTTTGCATTCAAGTTGTCAAAGATATCAAAAAATTTACCACTCATGTAAATTCACATTCTTATTATTTAAATACTGAATTTTTATGTAAATTTTGTCTAAATTATTTTAAAAATGAACATAATATAAAAACTCATATAATTTGTAGACACAATATTAAACAATCTATGGTAGAATCCAGCAATGATGGATCTCTTTATATCAAGATATCTGCAAATAAAAATATCAATGCAAGCTCTCAAGAACATGAAAATAACTCGGAAGAGAGTCCTGAAGCAAGTCTTGTTAATAAAATAAAAACAGAGAATCAATCAACTTATGACAATCCTCCATCTGGTGACTTTGAAACAGGCCCTGAACCAATAGAAGACAATTACCAAGGATATACAGCTAACAGTGAGATTGTAAAACGCTCTAATCCGATGGGAGACAATTTTCTAGAAAGTCAGGCCTGTGAGATTGAAGCAAACTCTGAAGTAATAGATGACCCTGATGAAGAAATAAGTGTAGCCGATGATATTAAAACTGAGAATCAAGCAAGCTACTCTCCTGTAGAGGAGGAAATTGAAACAATGTTGGAGCAACTAGAAAATGATAGTCTTGCGAGTGAAATTAAAACTAGCTTGGATTTAATAGACAATAATTCTTTGGAAAGTCAAGAATATAAAATAGAAATAATTGAACATTCAGTATTGCAAAATTTATCTGATTAACATAATATCTATGCAATTTTGTAGAGTTAAAACTTTAAAAAAAATTGCACTGTAAATAATATCTTGTGTGCCTTTAATTATTATTTTTATTGGAGACTTTAATTTTTCTGATGAAATATTTCTTTAACATTCGATTACTCTGTTGTTGTTTTTTAATTGGAAGAAGTATACATTAATATATTGTGTATGTAATTATTTTTTATTATAAATTATGAAGCAATTTTCTTTTATTTTTGTACAAGTGGATTTCACTTAATTTCTCCTAAGTAACAGAGTACGTAGTTTAAACTGATTAATGTGTATATATATAATTATTAATTAAAACTGGCTGCAAATATATGGTATGTGTACATATATATGGCATAATATATTTATATTATTGTAAGTAAAAGCGAAGAATATAAGTTATAAAATATATTCAGCATTAGATATAGTTTTTGAGCCTGCATAATTACGACACCAGTATATTATGTTATAATATAATTATATTAATTATAATATTGAAAAATATGAAATAAAACCTTTATATGAACTATAAAAACTTAATATTTTTAATTACGAAATCATAATAAATTAAATTACCTGAAAATAACAAAATAAAATATTAAATTTTAGAAGACAGATATCTCTGCATATTTAATTGTAATATTATATTGATTCTGTTTCTGACCAAACGGCGAACTTGCAACTGTTAAATTCATTCATTGAGAGCGTAAGTTGAGTTGCGTCTGTTAAATTCACAATTAATTGCAAGTTCGTCACGTTCCAATGTTGTTATAAGCATAAAGCATAGGTAAGTGGTGAATTAACTTGCAATTGTGAACATATGCTCAATAAATGAAAAGATGAAGCAAGTTTGTCATTTGGGCGGAACAGCATCAATATGTAATATAATGTGTTATATATATCACATTGTACAGTCACAATGTGCCAACTGCCAACAGGTATTTAATGTGAATAAATAAAAAAAAAAAATAATAATTATATTTCAGCTAAGAACGTACGACGTACCATATATTATAGACAGATGATTTGATTTTTCAAAGCTGCACGTGGGGTCTGCATGAACGTGTGGTCTAGTGTAGTGCACAAGCAATAATAATAAAATGGTTTAGTTATTTACCAATTTAATAATTTGTAAAGATCCTGCAGTCCATAGAAGAGTAAATCCTAATAGATCGATCATTAGTTAATTAATGGTGACTGATGAACGCCCAGTACTCTAATGAGAACGCCCAAAGTTCCTGATCTACTTTGATACACGCCGTGAACGCAGAGACCTCATTTTTAAAAGTAAGCCCGCGCATGACCGCCATAGAAAAACAAAAAAGATCCGCAAAAAAATAAGCGCAATGTTTTGAATATTTTAAATATTTTGATGGGATTTGTTGTTTTGAGGTAAAATTTAATATAAAAGATTAAATACCGGCATATTGAGATTAAAAGGTAAAAAAGTAAGTTTCCTAAGCTCTTATTAACTTGTCCAAAGTGAATATAAAATTTCGTTTTACCTTTCTATTTCATTAATTTTATTTAAAACGACGATGAGTGGCCGCCTGGTCGGTCCGGTCAGTCTCATGATTTATTTTCATGTCGTTCAGACTATTCAGGTAGACTCGTTTTACAATATTATGTGCTATATCTCTCCAAAAATAATATGCTTAAGAAGAAATTTTTATACATGCATAATAATATGGTGTATTTTTAGCCGGACGATTAGGCACCCTATTTGCATACAGTACAGTATAAAAGATACAGTAGATGCCTACACTTGTCTTGGAAAAGTTCCTAAATTTATTGCAGCCTCGTTAAATATCATGCACTAGGTTATTCTTACGAAGCATGGTGATTAACAAGGCCACAGACATACAGACGAAGCACCAAGCGGGATTTCTGGGCCCATTATTATATTTACGATCGTTCCCCCGCAAAGTATGCATATTCCTTTGTATTCAATAGTGACGGTACGTGGCCACCAGAGGCAGCACTGGTTGTCCCTATCTCTTAACATATCCCCTACACTGATACCCCTCTCTCATGACGTCATACTAAACGTTAACATGGCTTATTATATCTAAGCGGGCCTAAAAATCTTGCACGATGCTTCGTCTGTCTGCATGTGACAAGGCCACAAAAGGAAATTTCCCAAGGCGATTAGTGTAAAAATATATTATATTTGCTGTATGTACATATGCATACTGTACAATACGTACATTAATATAGTAGGATAAGCTCTTCATCATGCAGCAACTATCTGGTCGCTTTCTGATGAAGTGTTATCTGAGTACACTGCTGGGGGGAGAAAAGGCCAAGGCACTATTATCAAATAAGTTTTAAACATAGAACCAATTTTTTAAGCAAAAAATACATGAAATAATTTATGTATAATGTTTTTAATACTGTACATAACGTAGTTATGATCAAAAGAAATTGCTTCTGCTGTTTAAATCTCATTTGACCGGTACCAGAGCCTTAGCCTTTTCTCCCCCACACAGTGTATATTTATTGTGCTAACGTCTATATTTTTCTGTGAAGTCGAACCCACAGCTGCTGATTGCACTTTTTTTTTTTTTTTTGCCTCGTACTGTTAAGTAGCTATATAGCGTCGCCTCAGAATGCAAATCACGTAACTACAAAAAAATTTGATGCAATTTTAAACCTTATCTCACTAGAACATAAGGGTCAAAGTTCCATAACTTTTTTTTGTAGTTACGTGATTTGCATTCTGAGGCGACGATAGGTATGATATTCTGGGTATAATGCATAATGTATAGGGATTTGTCTGCTTGGATCAAACAGATATCCTGTCATTCCTCGATCCCTCTAAAGACACGTTCACATACTCGGGGAACTGCTACGGCATGCCATAGCAAAATCAATGTTGCTTGATTTTCTTACAGAGCTGCATGCGCTACTGCGTCTTTTGTGGCATAAATGCTGTAGCAATTTTGTGCAGTAAAGGACATTTTTTATGGCAGTCTATGAAATATTATGTACTCCTCCTTGCTTATAAAGTTGTCAATTTTATTCTTCCTCTCATCATCTCTCCCATACTTCCTCAGCTCCTGTCTACCAAATATGATGATAGTTGATGTGGCCTGGTCGCAACTGTATTAATTTTTTATGCCGATGAGGCTAATTTTCTGTCTGATTTCAGATATCAGTATCTTGTGGCTTCTGTCAAAAGTGAATGATGTCCTTAAAACGTAAGATGTATTTCTTGAAATTCATAGAATTTTCTTCAACAGCAATGTGTTACCTAAGTACTTTCATCACCTTTGAAATTTCCTCCTCAATTTATATAAAATAGCATTGAAATGTTCATGTAGTAATGACACATTCTTGAGATTACAATAACTTGCAATATACCGATTACCGATACTGTATACTGTACTTGTAGGTAAATTGACTCATGCTCTTACTGTACTGTATATTATAGAGTATGGATATACCTATAAACTTTAGGTGCAGTGTATATGTAACTACTGTATTTCACTATATTATACTACTGCTTGTATATGATTTTAATGTTAAGAGTTTAACATCTAACGCTAGTTAGTTTAGTTAATAAGTACGGTAGTATGATGGTCTGTGATTGACCCATCATAGTTTTGTGACTATGTAGTTCCCTCTGACAAGACTTGTCTCTGATTGGTTCATCCTATGTTCCAGCTGGTATGGAGGGAGAGGATGCTGCTCGTGTCCGATTTCAAGTGGAGCTTGAGTTCGTGCAAACTCTCGCCAACCCCAACTATCTTAATTGTGAGTATAATTTGTTATTGTGTTGATGTAACCTAAATTGTCCTAAATTCCAGCCAAATTTTCAAAACAATAAATATGAATTGTTTGTATGATAGCTTCTCAAGAGCAAGTCAACACATCATATAATACCTTAGTTGTTTTGCATTTTCTTGTACTGACATGTACATACCTGTTTTCAGTCCTTGCTCAACGAGGATACATGAAGGACGCAGCATTCGTCAACTACCTTCGCTATTTGCAGTATTGGAGGGAGCCTCAGTACGTCAAATATCTCAAGTAAGATTATTCACAAGTACATCTCTTCAAAGTAGCTTTTCAATTTATGAAGCTTTCTTGCCATTTAAAGTTATTTAATTTCTTCAGAATTTAATAAATTTGTCTGTAGGTATCCGACGTGCCTTCACTTCCTTGAGCTGCTACAGTACGAGCATTTCCGAGCAGAGCTGGGCAAGGCCCCGTGTGCCAAGTTCATTGACGACCAGCAGATACTGCTATGGCAGCACAACACAAGGAGGCGTTCTCGACTGATGGGCATCGCCTCACAGCCTCCGGGAGGTGAGCAGCAAATCAAGAAAGAGGTGTGAGACTGACAATGCGAGTGCAGTGGAGGTTTGGCTGCAGAGCCCATAAATTGTGGATAACCTGAAAGATTTTTTTACTGTAAATATCGATAAATAAAAAAAAAACTACAGATGTATCAATATAAATCTAGTACCTTCTCATCATACAGTAGTAATTTTAATAATTACTGAGGCACCCTGCATATCAGCAAACAGTTTACGTGACTTTCCATTTTACTTTGATTTTGAGGATGTTTAAGGCTTAAATAAAAATCTCATTTGTTGAATAAAGCAACATCTGCTATAAACATTTTGCAATAAAAATTTATTCAGGTTGTCCATATTAAACTGTCTGAAATATTAATTTTTCTATCTAAAATAAGATTACATTTGTGTTACTACTGCAGCATTATAACAGCAGCTAGAGATATCTCACATACATTTCATAATTACTTCTGTGTTTAGTAAAATGTCATAAGCACAAAAATTAGTGAGCAATAAAAATTGGCTGTAAAGCACACTTAAACATTTATCATAAACAATTAAATTCACAGTATTTTTGTATTTTGTTCTACCTAAAAAATTGAATTTTCACCGCAATTTGTGTAGGTGCTGCTTTTTAAGAACTGCCGGTAGAAAAATTATGCAAACTTTTTTTCTACTAAATGGTTTCATAAATATATGTCATATAAGTTCAGTTCTTAATTCAGTATTAAGTAAATTATAAGATATGATTCTATTTTCTATTTATTTGCAGTGGTGAAAGTAAGCCGGTGAGCGCCGGTGCGCCGCACTGGTAAGACATTTGACGCCAGTGCGGCGCACTGGTAAGACACTGATCGAAATTTACTAAAAAAATCAATAATTTATAATTTTTAATGAAACAAACAATATTTGCAAGTGTGAATAGATCACATTATAAACCATTATAATCATGCTCAATGCATGTTCTTGTACTTGGATTTTATTTACCTCACGAAGTTTTAACTTGCACTTTCTTTTAAAGTCAAAATTTTGTACTAAAAAAAAAAAACAATAATAATAATAATTGAAATCTATATTGAATGTATTTACTTTTATTTATTTTTTTCATCGGGTAAAAAATAAAAATAAATTGACAATTTGTGATAGGAAATTGTTGCATTGTAAACAAATGCATTGTAAGTGCTGCAGTAAAACATTATTTTAAAAGACTACGATAAAAAAATTAATTTTAATATTTTTCTCACAAACGCCTAGCTTTTTTTATGGCGAGCCTGAGAACAGATTTATTTATTTATTTATTTTTTTTTAGATTTTTTAAGTCAAAGAGTTTTTTTGTATTTTTTTTTTAAATATCTGTAGGCTTACTGTTTTTCCTGGGTTTATATACTACAGTATTTTCTCTTCAATTTTCATATAAAAAGTGGTAATCGTCAACACTTTTTTAAAATTGTAATTTTTACATCTTTTTGGAATTTTTTCTATAAATTAATTTTTGAGACATTTAAAACTATAATTTAATTATTTAAAAAAATGTAGCATTTATTGAATTAATTTTATAGAACATTCTAAATTGTGAAACAGTTCATTAAAATATTTTTATTGTAGTAACACTGCAGCTATATTTTTTTTATCAATTTAATATGCTGACACTACATTTTTTTCTTTTTACTTGGTTAAAAGTTTGAATAAGTATTTAATTTTACTTATTTTGTGGGTTAATTCCCACAAAGATTTTCAATATTTTTTCCGGAAAAACAGCTCCGTAAAAAATATTTTATTTGTAAATCGAAAAAATCCATTAATGAATTTATCATAGATTACGTAGGTATTTTTGAATTGGTACCATAGTTCAAATGAAATTTAAGTAAAAAGCTGTTTTCTGTGCCATATAATTTTGCATGTTAAACGCCTCCGAAACACTAACTTTGGGAATTTTGTTGTTTTTATTTCTTAATTAATAGAGGGCAGGTTAAAATATTTTTAGAAAATAAATTCTTTAAAAAAATGTAATCGCTCACTCGACTTTAAATATTATAAATAAATTTTAGTGTAACTGTTCAATTAAAAAAAAATAAGCCACGCCCCTTTTTCCCAAAAAATCTCACCTTCGGCGGGGGTTTGGGCCCTTCAGGCCTCTATCTGAAGTGCACTGGTAAGAAATTAAAACTACTTTCACCACTGTTTATTTGTCACTTATTAATTGAAGCACATTCTTTAATCAATATTATTTTTTATGGTTTTCATAATGCACTCAAATTAACTTTTGTTTAAATGATTCAAAGTAAATTTGTATTTCATCTCTGATATCTTTTGTAAGTTTTGTATTATTTTTAATACCTTACCATATAATAAATGTTTCGTAGCTAAAAAATGGCTTTCTTTTTATTATAACTTGTGACAATTTTCTCTCCCTTATTTTCATTTTTTTTAAGTAATTTAAGTTAGGGTAAAATAGTATATTACATTTACAAATTCAATATTTTTATTATAGTTTTAAAATTCATAGCTTATGGTTAATTAAAATGTAAGATTTATTTTGCTTAAATATTCTGAAGAACTATGAATCTAAATGTAAATATAAACCAAGCACATGCAAAACCAGCGTGACATTTTTTTTTTATATTACAGCGCGACATTAATAGGAGGTATCAAATTATGCTGACCTGAATTTTTTAAGAATTTTGATTAAAAAAACATTGGGGGACATTCACAAAGCACTTTAACCCCAATTTTAGCCCCAAGTTTTATCCCTGGTACTAAACATGGTGCTAAACTAGGAGCTAGATATGGTTAGCCCCTGGTTTAGCACCATGTTTAGTACCAGGGATAAAATTTGGGGCTAAAATTGGGGTTAAAGTGCTTTGTGAATGCCCCCCATTGAAAGCGCTGTCATACAACCTGGATTTTTTCAGAATTTTTATTAAAAAAAAAAAAACATTAAAAGGGCTGTCATGCCTCTTGGAGGCGTTTAAGCCCTATCCTTTTAGTACAGAACAAACACCTTTGGGATGTTGCCAAACCTTAAATATATAATGTATTTTGAAAATCATTCCCAAACTAAAAAAAAAAAGATAACAAAAATCAGAGTGGCATAATTTGGTAACCTCTATTCCTGCAATAATAATAAAATAAAAAATAACACATTGCATTTTTTTAGCTATTTTTCTTCATTACTTAATTATAAGGTATACTTTGAGAAATCAATTAGATACAGTAAAGAATAACACAAAAATGAGTAAAAATATATTTATTAATTTGAAAAATAAAATAAAGAATTTAACAAAATTATCATTTAACAGTACATTGGGATGATATATATTTTAAAATAATGGTTGTTAACTATAATACATGAAATAATGAATTATGAATGATTTACATCAATTTTATATATTTTCCTATTTTAAATTTTCTGTACTAGTGCAACAGGGAAGAAAATATAGTATTTAATTTTAATTTATTATAATCACATTTTTTATCACTACAGAACATAATACACATTTTTTTTTAGAAGTAAAGATGTTTTTCTTCTAAAAAAAAATATATATTATATTTATACATTTACAAATAATAAGAATTGTGGGCAAACTAATTACAAGATAAATTTCAAGAATAGCTTAGAAAGGAACATAATTAGGAAGAAAAAATAAAAATTATAGATGTTAAAACAACAAAATCATCAAAGTTGGTCACAATTATGGTAGTTAGCTGTAGCTTAGCTATAACATATAATGTTATGAACATTAGATTAGAAAACAATTAAAAAAATCTTACAGCAATTTATCTAGTAATTATTGCAAATGTATAAAGGAATTATAATAATTCATTGCTTCTTTAATTTTTTATTATTTCTCAAGTTATTGTTATAAAAACAAATTAGCTAGAGATGAGTTTCTTCATATTTTGCAGCAATATTTAAGCAGGTGTATTTCATATAAAGGCACAGGGGTTAACACTAAAATACTTATAAATTAAACAAGAATTAATAATAGATGAAAATGAAGCTATTTAAACATTAGTCGAATTTCTAAGACACCTAAAGTTTAAATTTTAACAGTGTTTAGGTAGTAAAATTTCATTATTATTATTATTTTTTTTATATAAATTAGAAAAACAACATAAAGTTTGCTAGGTACAAATGGGATTTAGAAACAACATAAAATAATATTAACTACAGTTACTAATTCACAGTGACAAATTAATTCCATCAACACAATTGTCTTTGTGGGGTTGATGAAAAATAAACACACTTAAAAGTCTGGCAATAATAGTTTGTTTCATGAAATTATTTGCCTATAGGCAGCCTAGGGATGATAGTAGCACACACAGGTTAACTTTTACGCTGCACCAGGAATCAGGTTTAGTGCACGATATTGATTGTGAAGGCGCTGTTTGCAGAACTCGTAGAATTCTGTTTCACGAGTGAAGTTCTGTCGCACAATATTTTTAACTTCTTCACTGACAGGAGGTTTGAACATGTTCTTATTGATTTTACTGAAGCTATTGGAAGCATCTGTAAGAAAAGAAAAACAAATCTGTAAAAATTACATATTTGTAACATATCATGATTAAACGGGAAAATTTAATTTAATATGTTTTCAAACTTTTAATTACTTATTTGTATAATTACTGAATGAAATAAAATTATTAATTCATGATAAAACATCTATTGATAATCAGAAATCTCATACATTTAAAAAAAAATAAAATAAAAGCAAAAATGCAAAAAACATTAATTTTTTAAGATATATATAATGTGATAATACGTATAATATATATAATATAGGTAGAAACATGCAGTATAAAAGTATATTAATTTTTAAATCAACTTGAGAAAAAAAAATCAAACAGTTTCATTTCACTCATTAACATGTAATGATATAGATAGGTATCATGCAGTTTAGTAAAAACAAGCTGATTTAATTTAGAGCCTTGAATGTATGCAACCGACGCTGCACATAGAACATGAGGGGTGGTCTACTTTATAGGCGGTAAGTTTTTTTTTTTTTTTTTTCTTTTTTGTTAATTACAATAATTTACAGTATAATATTGTATTATCTGATATATATGACACTTCAACTGTATTCAGAGAGAATGATTGCAGTATACGATGTATAATATTTACGGTGTATAGATAAAAGTATATAAACCGCCCTCACAAAAGTAACGACGATATTCGTAACATTATGAACAACCAGACACAACCTGGAACGTACCCCAGTAAAGGTCAGCGGCCCCCGCGAAGAACCTGGGCACATATTTCTCGAGGACGGTGAAGGTGGTGTTGAGGTCCTCCAGCACTCCTACCACGGCGTAGTGGCGCTCTACCGCCGCCTTGGCTCTCTGCAGTGCACCCTCCGTGTTGAACGGCCTGCAGACAACGTTATGCTTGAGAAATTATCACAGGTGTGATTCACGAAAGAGTTAATTATCAAAAAGTTTCTCACTAACCACGCGATTAGCGTCATTGATTTGGACTGTAACGTGGTTATTATAGTAAGAAAAACTGGGAAAAACTGCTTCGTGAGACGCACTCATATTATTTCTAATTTGTTTTTGTGAGCATGGAATAAAAATTTGTGAATGGAAAAAGTTATTATATAGTTTTGAACTAAAGTATTTTCGCCAAATTTGATAAAAATAAGAATTAAACGTAAAAATTGTATTGTAAATTAAAAGTTTTCTTATTAAAAATTGAAATTTGTTTTGATTGGTAAGAAAATATAATAGAGAGACCCCACGTCATGAACTCACGTGCAAGCCTCGTCGTGTCCGCAAAAGAAGAGCGTCTGGCGACGATGGTCACCGATCCCTTCCCTCGTCTCTCCCTCCATGTACCTGCACTCGCGGTCTCCACGCAGCACACAAGTCTCGAAATCCTGCAACAATATGGAGAGTTACGATTAGCGATGTAGGGATATGGAGGTTCCGAGTTTTATAGTATCTTCAGAGAGTTCAGAGATATAAATTTACGGAAAGGGTTCACCATATTTTTCTATATAAATAAGTAAAGTCCTTTTTGTGATAGTGAGAACCATTCTCGTTGTTTTTTACCGTTAGGTATATACACCACTATAAATGCGTGTAATTATATTGAATGTGTTATAAAGAAGCCAAGTGTTATGCAGGAATAATAATTAATGCGACAAACAGCCACCACCATGCATCCTCATGCAGTTTTTTCATTAATAACTATTATTAAAAAAAAAAAATGTAAATAAGGACACGGGAAAGCGTTCAAAGTTTATATTAAAATTTAAAAAAAAAATTTAATTTGAGTTTAAAAATCAAGTAGCAGTTAAAACATCTTTATCTCTCTATATATAGGTTAATTTTTTTATAATATATTTTTTATTAAATTGTTAATTATATTCAAACACACTATATACCAAAGGAATTTATAGACAACTTCCACTTTCTAAATTTAATTAATAAAATGTGCCTCTGTTAAATGGTTTGTATATATTATACAAATTAAAGAAAATTTAATTTTTAAAAAAATATAATTATTCAGTGTTATAGTTCGAGCTTCCGAGAGAGAGAAGCACGTAATGTATACGCTGTCGCTCGATCCTCAGTGCTGGGCTACGATCTGTTACAAAATATTAAGTTCTCTGCGTATTTCTTCGAGTTATAAACGAGTTATATAAGTTATAAAGTATTATAAATAAATAAAATTGTACATACAAATTTTATAATAACCGTATTAAATAATAACATTTAACCTAAAATAAAATTAAGTTAATAGTACTAATTTAACTGTAATTATATTTAGACCATTTTTCATTAAATTAATATTATACAGGCGATGCTTTAATAATATTTTAGTTGGCATAATTATCCGATTAAAGCTCACGAGATGACAAGATAAAAAAAAGTGCACGCCATTCAAATTAACCTGCGGAACAACGATTGATGAGGAGAAGTTACGCCCATTTTCTTTCATAATTTGTTCAATTACGTCCGCGCTCTATATCTCTTCACCTAGTTATTTTTTTTTAATTAATAATAAACCAACGTTTAATTACTTTAGTAAACAATGATAGTCTGCAAAATTTAATTAGTGTATCACTTAATGATGATAATCAACAATTTTTATACTTTGATATTAAATTTTGAATTTTACGTGAAATAAATAGAAGAATTTTCTGCAAAAATTAAAATGTAACGTCACCTCAGAATGTCTTCTATAAAAACTCAAAAGAATTAACTTTTCATATATAGAAATTTTGTCATCAAATGAATGTAATAATTATATCATTTAATGATAAGGTTCTTTAATTTTTTTTTATCTGTATACTAAATTAAATTTTCTCAGTCGTAAATAATTCGCGTAATTAAAGAAATTTAATTATCCATAGGAAACCTCAAATATATAGTGCAGTAAAATTATACATCGCTTTTTTATTTCCCTAAATTCCTCAAAATTGTGGTAAAAAATGCTATAATATACATGCATACATGCAATTAAACCTATTTGCACATGCCAATGTTTCATTTAAGTACGCCACCTCAGAATATAAATCACGTAACTATAATTTTTTATGCAAATCTAATCCTTATCTCAATTAAGCTTAAAGGTCAAAGTTCCATTTTTTTTTTTTTGTAGCTACGTGATTTACATTCACATAATGTTGAAAGTTCTTTGACCCGGCCCACACCCTGAGTCCTCCTCACCTTCTTGAGCCACTGCGGGTCAGGTAGTGGCAGGTCTGGGAAGGCTTGCTTTCTCTCGACGTAGTACCAGGGCGCCCTGATGTAGTAGTACCACGATATGACGCGCTCCACAGGGTCCCTAACCAGGTTCACGTAGATCGGCTCAGGGTAACCGTACCTGTGGAGAACGTTATTTTAATTAGTCATAAAATCCTCATTTTACCTTGTAACTGGAGACCTTCCTTTATAATTTCTAATCAATATAAACACCTATATAACAGAACTATGTATAAGCATAATGATCGCTATAATAACATAAATGTATGAAAAAAATACAAAATAGACTTGCAATATTCTTGTATTTTTTTTTCTTACATAAGGGCATTGGGTGTAGCACCGGTAGTTGGCAACACTGTCATATCTTCACCATGTTAATTTTTTATCATTGCTCCTCGGAGTAATTTTTATGCTAGAGCTAAGCTGATTGCTGTAGTATCAAGATAATTAGTAGCCCAAGTGCACAATTTGGCTAAATAAAGCCTGATTTAAAGAAAAGTATTTTTTAGTTATTTTTTAAATTTACATGCATTTTTCTAAAATATAAAAAAAAACAATTTTCTTTAAATCAGGCTTTATTTAGCCAAATTGTGCACTTGGGCTACTAATTATCTTGATACTACAGCAATTAGCTTAGCTCTAGCATAAAAATTACTCCGAGGAGCAATGATAAAAAATTAACATGGTGAAGATACGTCAGTGTTGCCAACTACCGGTGTTACACCCAATGCCCTTAAGTTGAATAAAAGGTTGTAATGTGATTTTTTTTAGCCTATAACTTACGTCACAGGCATGTATTTTTGAATGACGTATAACGAGCCTCAATTAACAAACTCAGATTAAAAAAAAAAAAAAAAAAAAAAATCAGAACTTTTCATAATTTTTTGTTATATTATATCAATGCAGTATTCAATCTATTCATTTTGCATCATGTACTGATCATGCAAATAATTTATCGACGTTTTTTGCATTGAAATTGGATCGTGAAAAAAAAAAATAATAATAATAATAATTGTAAAAGAATCTATCTGCACAAAAAGGATTAAATTTTTATGTTCTTCTCATAAGCCTTTGCTTTTTTGAGATTTAAATAATAATAGACTTGTACTCATTTCTTGCTACTATCGCTACTATTGTTTGGTCGATGGATGGATGTCTTTATAATATATGTTTACAATGTTATCGAGAAATAAAAAATAATCAAGTTAGTTGACAAAGAAAGAAGGAGAAACTGTGTGTATATTTTGCCTTATCATCTTGTTGCAATTTAATTTAAAGAATGAATGAACATTCTTAAATGTATTTAGATGCAAAAACTTGTGTGCTATATATATTTTAAATATGCATGTCAACTACATCATTTCCCTTGATAAAAATTCATACTTGGTAGCAAAAAAATTAAGTAATATTTTATAGCTAAAAATAGTTTTGGTTTTAATGCATTTTTAATAACATAATGTGATATATACAACTTGCTTTTTCTAATTTTATTACCAGACATATTTGCAAAATTCATGCAATATATATGTCACGTCATTTGTAGATCATTTGCAGATTTGCGATGAAATTGTTTTTACTTTTCATCAATTTTGTTTGTCATTGTAAAATATCTAAAAAAAAAAAAAAAAAAATGTACGAGACTGGCATGTAGTATTACAACAATATGTTGATAATGTAAAATTTCACTTTCAATATATTTTACATAATTTGGAATGAAATATTATTTTATAAGTAATCGTTCATCTTTATTGGTCGAATCTACAAAATAGTATTCAGTTACAATTAAAACAAATTTAATTCAACAAATAATTTATTCAAAAATAATATTTCTATTTTCCAAGTGCATGCACATATTGATTCAATTCTTACATATCGTTTTGCAATTTTTATTATAAAGGAAATGAGGTATTTTACATTTTTTTTAAGATCTTTAGAATTCAAAAAATCAGTTATTACAACTTTTTAAGAAAAAATTTGTAGATAAAGTGCCATGCATGAACTTCAAAATAATGAAATAATAATTAGCCATGCATTAGATAAAGGCCTTTAATTATCGCAAAAACAAGCTAATGAAATTATATTAATATTATATTATACAATATCACTTTTTTTGCATTTTACATTTTCAGAACAATAATTTAATATTTTTTCAATTCAAATGTTCACCAAAACTAATTGCATGCAAATTAATTGATTGATGACCTATGATATGACCTTGAGTGACGTCATACTCACTGTGTAAAGTTGGTGAAGCACACGTGTTTAACGTACACGGAGGGTGCACTGTAGCTGCTCACCATCTCTGCCAACCGCATCTGAAACACAACAATGGGTAACATATAAAATAAGGACAACAAGTTCAAGGTGGTGCACATTCTGTAATATTGTAATAGTACAGAGTGGGGGCCTGAAACAGGTCCTTCCAGGTATTTTGAGACATTAGTGGGAGGGGATTCCAGCCCTTATCATATTATATGGTGTGACATGTGCTTCGTAATACAATTAGTTACAATTAGTAAAAAGATGATCTATCTGATACTCTATATTAATATAAGTATATTTATAATACTAACTATAAAGTTTAAATATGGTTTCATATATGTACTGCTTCTAGAGAACGCACGATAAAAAATATATTGAGAATACCATTGAGAAAAACATGAAAACTATAATATATACTTATATATAATTTATAGACAAGAAATAATTTTCAGTGAAATAATATAGCTTCTAAATAAATATTATGATTATAAATGATTTGTGTGAGAGAGCATTAGTTATAACGAAATAAATATTGACGATATGTCTTGATTGTGAAAAATGGATATAATTATTATTATATATAGTTAATAACTTTATTAAATTCGAATTAAGAGCACTGAATCCGTTTAGTGATAATTAATGGTACATTTTTAGAACTGTTTTGAATTAAATATCTTGATAACAGTCACTAAAAAAACATTAGTCGAATTTCCTTTCTCCTTTCCTTCTCAACTTTCTCAAATGCGATGGACTTGCTTCTTAAAAAATTGTGTATTACAAGGATAAAGATAGCTGCTATAGTTTATTTCCTGTATTAAATATTCAACAAAGAAATGAAATTATTATTGCAATTAAATTTAATATTGAAATGTTTAAAATTAATTGGATATCTTATCATATAAAACAGATTTCTCTGACACAATTTTGATCTATGATCCTTTAAAGAAATTTATTTATTATCCATACATCAATCAAAACTATACTGCATAATATATTATTTTTCTATACAACATATAATTTTAATTAAAATAGTTTTGTAATATATAATATTTAAAATTATATTGCACTCATATATAATTGACCATTGACCTACTGTAATATACCTATATATAATAAAAGGCTCTAATTTACATAACTGTGGTCATGATATAAAATGCAATATAAAAGCTATATATAATACCACCTATATAACCTGCATTACATTGAACTTGTTTATTGTGTAATTATATATACGGAACGTAATATGAGATTATAAAATAAAATCACGTATAAAACTGTAAATATGTTATTGAATTATTTTTCACACCATTCATGTATAGAAATTATAGAATATTAGCATGTACTCAAGTACTTAATGTAGTAGGTAATTGAAACAAGTTTTTGTACGTAATTTGAATATATGTAGCTAGAGCAATGAAGTATAACCTACATACTATGAAGATTATTTTATAAAATTTCATTGATATAGTACATATAAAAAAAGTATATTTATAATTGAGGAAAAAAAATCATGTAATTTATCATATTTATCTCGAGACTCAGAGGAACCACCTGAGGAAGAGAACCGTTGATTCTCGAAATGCCGTGAAGTGAAGTACAAAAGTGATGGACGTACACGAAAACTAAGTGATCATCGCAAATACTATACATATACAAAAGGATTTCATCGAATACCGGCAAAAGTAAAAGTCCAACAAAATAAATTTTTATACTGTGCACATACACTGGCACAGAGTGTATGATCACATACAATTCATAGCAATATAAAGAAAGTTATAAATCACCACATACTGTAAGTAATAGTAAATGAAAGTACATTAACATCTATATAAAAAGTTGTACAATTTCTTTGTTTTAAGAGAAAATCATAGATTATTATATTTCAAGTTAAATAACTCCAATTTGTATTGCCATACTTTCGCCATGCAAACGTCAGTTTTGGTGCAGTGATGTTGACATCCATGACACGAATATGTTACGTCAACTTTTGTAGACATGCCATGTGGTAATTAAGGGAAGACTGACAAGGATGATGTTTTTATTTAATTATACAGCACAGAAATTTTTCCTGACTGATTTGTTTGAGCTGCGGTTCAAAAGACAAAAAGAGATACAGATTTGGACAGTCATCCTAATATAGTTCATACTTCATTTATAATCTGCGTAACAAATAGCTTAAACAAAACAGGAGAAAATTTCATGTTTCAAGTAGCACTTAATGAATTTGATCGATGGAATTCTCGAATAAGTTGCGATGTGCAGTTCTTCTGTGCAGTATTGTAGCTTCAATTGAAGTTTAGAAGAAAAATACGGAAAATTTTGTTCCTTTTCATTTAAGTATTGATTTTGAACAAAAATTTAAAATTTAGGATTAAATTTTTTAGAAAGCAAAATCATCGTAAAAAATCAAATATATTATTATAATTTTCTGCTACCTGGACAGCTACCAATTACATGCATGATGTCATATTTTAACAAGAAATTATTTTCATGCCACAATTATTTTCTTTTATATTATCCTTCTGTGCAAATTTGCATTGCGGTAAAAAAAAAAAATCAATGATCTGAGCTAAATATACGAAGTGGTGAGACACTTGTGTCATAAAGTGCCGCAGCGCAGTCGTGAAATAATGAGCATAGCGTGATGAAAGAAGTTCATGCAATAATAAGCCTTATGTGTACCTCATTGAACGTCGATAGTTGCAGTTTACATAACTTGGAGTACCCTTGTGGTTCATATCAAGTCCTATGACCTCAATTGTGACCATAATTATATTGTATCGATTATGTATGGAAATAATTTATACAAAGTGTTATTATTTTAATATAAAGGATATCCTGTTTTATAATATATATCGTTCTTTTTAAATGCATTTTAATAAGACTTATTTACATGAAAAAATAGAAACTATGTTTGTTTAAAAAATTATTTCTCCTAATTTATGTAATTAATATTAATAGTTGAATAAACATATAAGAAATGAAACAAATCTGGTGTTCAAGACATGACCTCTCCCTCCGTCTCTCTCTCTTTTTTCTTTTTTGTGTATGTATTAAGTAATAACTTAATCTCTATACTTATTTTTGTATCACGTTGTTGCATATAATCCTTATATTTCTGTGTCAATACTTTGAATCTTTCATTACATATAATCTGTTTGCTTTACCACACTATACCTCCCTGAAAGGAGAAGTCATCCTTGGACATACCTGGTGAACCTTATATGACTTATACTTAAGGTTGAGAATCACTCACCTCGTCAGGCGGGGATAATCGGATGGTCTCGACCCTCTGCACTCGGTCTCGATGAAAGGCAAATCCGTTCTTGACGGCAAGCCTTCTCACCAACTCCATGATGGTCTGACTGCCAACCTTGGGCACTCGGTTGAAGAACACGATGTCCTGGCCAGCGTTCGCCGTGTTGTTCAGCGCTCGAGCGTCCAGCTGAACAGAAAAGAGGGCGTTAGTGTTTATAAGGTTGTTCATCCGCAAATGATCATCAAATAATAAATCATAAAAATAGTAAAAATTTCTTTATTACAAGTCTGTGATTGCATGCACCGACCTCGTTGTAACGGTTCCCTGAATATTCCCAGTACTCGAATTTCAAACTCTTGAAAGTGAAATAAATAAATACAGTAACTGTGATATTTTATATAATAAAACATATTTCTATATTATTGCAAAATTGCATTTGAAATATCCACTTTTAGCACTGGAAAACCCCGGATGTGATATATATTTTTAATAAGAGGGCATTAAAGTGTATTGTGTTTTTTTTTACAACAATTAGAGAAATCAGCAGACCTGTGATAATTATAACATGACAGATGGCTTAATAATATACGGATGTTGTTATAATGACATCATAAATAATAATCTCTCTATCGTAATTTCTCATCGCACAAATGATTGATCATCGATGCATTTAATAAAACCTATATATATATATATATATATATATATATATATATATATATATATATATATATATATATATATATATATATATATATATATAATATACTTTTAGGTACAAAATTATAATTAGAGTAATAAATATACAACAATAGACAATTCATGCAGGTAATAAGAGTAATAAAAAGTTTACAATTGTAAAAGTGTACATCACTTACATAATATTATGTGCTAACTTGAGTACAACAAATGATCAAATGAACGATAAAAGTGTAATAAAAGTAAAAAAAAATTTTTTAACTAGATTTACATGTCTTATATTATTTTTTTATTACGATAATAAAATCGTAATAAGGTATAGAAAGCAAAAGTAGACTAGAACCATATGTTATATTCGAGCAGGATGATTTAAGCAAGATTTTGTATACACCTGTTTTAATACGCATATGCGATGTTCTGTTGTTATTTAGAGCAAAAAGAAAGTATCCAACTACAAAGGTGTTAATGACTGACATTGCACGGCTTATCATGCGTACAAATAGTCCTCAACAGCCACGGCTTTTCTTTCCATTAAACTTTATGACTTGCAACATTTTTTTTTTTTTTTTTTACTATATAAATAAAAGATTTTTATATAAAGGACCTGAATTTTTTTATATTTAATATATATATATATATATATATATATATTAATTTTTAAAATCAATATTTTATAAAAAAAAATATAATTGTGTTTTGTAATGCGTATGGTAAAATAATTTATTTTTGACTACAAACATGAAAATATTAAATTTGATACATTTTTTTATTGAAATTACGAAAATAAAAATGTTTAGTATAAATTAGGCCAATACTTTTCTTTGTCACTGAATTATGGTCACTTTTATGATAATAATTAGTAACGTGTTTAAATAATTCTATATCATATATGTGTTGCATAACGTACGTTTTGCATTTTTTTTTTATTATTGTTATTAGTTATTATTATTTAGAACTGTGGTAAAAACGATTAACAATAATTTTATGTGTAAAATAAAAGTCGAAAATTGTGAACCATAATGATATGTATGAAGGATAAAAACACACAAATAAAATGGTTAATTTTCTTTTAAGACCCAATTAACTAAGCGCTCTTGTACTGTAACCTATAATAGTTGCAATGGTGAAATAATTAAATTTGATTTATCATATTATCATTTCTTATATAACTTTAACTATTTACATTTTTTGTTGCAGATTAGTTTTTTTTTAATATGAATGGAACCATATTGTACAATACCCTCTTGCAAATAATTAGACGATTAAGAAATTTTATCAATCAAATTGTCGAATTTAAATTATACTTCTCGATTAAAAAATATCACCTGATAGATTACGGAAATTCCATTAGCATGGTGGAAAAATGTTAGGAAAAATGTCATATTTCATGATGAAGATATTTTATAATTAATTTATAATATTTCTTTATACATTTTGCAATTGTGGCTTAAATATTATTTTCTAAAAAACAAATATGTTCAAAGCGTCGATCTTTGCGAAGTTTTAAAATTAAAAATAATAAACGGAAGAAACTGACTGCTGTTTAGTGTGAATTTAAAATCAATTAATTAATCCAACCATGCATATTCCAATTGAGAAATATTTCTTCTAATCGTGCTACAAAGCAAGTTATATATTATAGTGTCACTTTTTCTATAAAATGGTTATTCAAAAGAGGATCGAAGAAAGTAGAGTTACTTCCTAAGTTCCCCTATACGGAAAACATGCAAAACAAGATTTAAGGACAATGACATGAATTTAGAGTAGTTTTATACATAAGGATCATAATATCATGGTTTTCTATTGTTGCAACATGCAATTTAATTATAGGAAGGAGGTAAATTGGTTCAGAGTGTAAAAAAAGGAACTTTTGCTTTCTTTCTTATTATGCATAGCGTGCGAGCGTTACATCATTTATGCAATGGTATCATGCAGAGTTCAAACAACATCATTCAAACAGCTGTTTAGTTTAGGTTGTAGTTACAACATAAGTTCACTAGATTGAAATTGTTGAATATTGAAAAAGGGAATTTATTTTATAATTTGATTTATATAAAAAAACAATTTCAACATTCTAAAACTTATTTGATTAAATAATAATATAAAAAAAATATGCATGCAGTTCCTATAGAATTGTATACATAGTAAATTGTGTGTTTTTATTATAAATTGAATCATAAACATAGGAAATTATTATTAAAGCTTTAAAATAATTTATAAAAAAAGCGTGCATGAATGAGGTGTAATAAATAATATTAGATACTTTTCATTTTTCATAACAACAATTTTGCATTCATATCATATATGGTTGTTTTATTACAAAACTATTCGTTACTTAAGCTTACATAAATGTACTGTAAATGAAGAGGAAAAAAATATGTATCAAAACTACGAATCTTAAAAAGAGATGAAAAATTACATCAAATGTTCACAGACAATCTACGTAATCAAAATACTACGTTAAGATTGTACATATAAATAGTTTTAAATTTGTGAAATGTATTGTATAAAAAGTATAACAATTATGAGAAAACTTTTAATTTTATATGTTAATTTTATAATTTCACATTTTAACATCAAAAGATATACTCCAGTTACTTAACTTAAATTTAACATTTAATTAAAGTAAATTTCATCTGATAACTAAATTTCACTACAATTTTGTAATTAGATATTGTTCTAAAATTAAATGTAATAAATAGAGATCATTCATCATCAGTAACCGGGAATGCAAGGTTATTTACTTTCCTTTAACACGCATTTAACTTTATAGAGTTTTTAAAGAAAAAATGCATACAGGATGTACAAAAACCTTGCAATTTCGGTTAAATGTGATAGGAAATCTGAATTTGATTTAAATCTACAGTTAAAAAGCATGTCGATTTAAATGACGTTTTCACACGTCGTTACCAAAGTAACCCACAAAATTTAAGAGTATATCTAAGAATTGCAATTTACAATATAAGACCTTGTTAATCTAATTGCATGACGCAAATATGTTATAAAATTTAACTGATGGAAACTAATGGTAGTTTTATATACTCTGCCTAAAAAATGTATATAATTTGTATTTTTACAGTCTATTAATTATCAACATTCATTGTTATTAATCATTATCATTCTTTCAATGATGCAATTTTGTATTTATAAAATATATAAATGTATAAAAATTAATAGTATATTAGTGTTATGTAATGCTTGAATCATATATTTCATAAATAGTAGCATAGTTTTTAATGCAATATTATTGCATAATAGTTGTGTTATTTAATTGCTTTAATATATTTTTTTTATTCCGATTTCTTAATCTAGATAGTAAGAGTGTTAAATTTTATTATATGAGATAATGCATTTTTATTAATAATTTAGATTAATAAATATTTTGAATTAATTGATTATTGCCAAGATAATTTTATTAATTGAAAACTGAAGATATCTAAATTTTCTACAACTCACCATGATAATATAGAGCGGTTGTCGAAATAATTTATGCATTAATTTTACCACTTATATGAAAAAAATTTTAAAAAAACTTTTAAATTAATATTTTTGAGGTGAATTTAAGACACTCGTGAGCCCTAATGATATAATTAAAAACTTACTGTTAGTTTAAGCAGTTGACATTAACTGTATGATTATCTCCAAGTCTTACATATATTATTATAAATCTAATAATGAATAATAAGAGATGAACTTTATATCACATTTTTTAAAATATCAATGGAGTGGATCTAATGACTTTTTTATTCTCCAAAATAGCGTCCTTCACCCTGTGACGTCATTATCTTACCTGGACATCCCTGGCGAGTACCCTGATGAACCTGCTTGTGGAGGAGATCAGTTCTTGACCAGGGGTCGCTGCCACTGCTGAGCCAGATCCTAAAAACAAAACAAGTATCGTTATTAGCCAAGTATAATTGGGTTGACATCTCAATAAAAATAACATGACCAATATATTTTCAGTTCAAAAGTGAGAAAATTAACATTTTGAAATAATCTGTAGAGTTAAAAAAGAGATCCACTTTATTTAGACTCCAATATAAAAAAAAAAACATTTAACTGAAATCGTTCCGGAATACAGCACACCAGTCATTATGCAGTTAAAGGTTATTTTCTTATCTTATGTAGACTGCATGATAACGTTGTGACCCCACGAGGAAATAAATTATGTTAATTTTTGATCCCAAACGACCTCTACGAATTTTAACTTATCTTATGGGGATAAAAGAGTTAATGCTAAAGAGCTCATAAAAAAGGGTAGAACATCAGTAAGTTTTTGGTTATGAATATATACACTAATTTACACAAAATGGTACACAAAAAAATTAGCATAAATTTAAACTGTATGTTTTTAGTTATACAAGTTGAAATTTAATGTTCAGTTCTAGTACTAATAATATAATTCTTAATCTGTGCTAATTGAGACCTTTGTGAATTCTTACATATACATTGCATTGATTACATTATTTGATAAACAATAGAAATATAGCATGTAAAAAATATTTTAATATCTCTAATTGTGTATAAAATAATCGTGAAACAATAAGATTGTACTGATTTTGATTTTGAAAAAAATAATGTCAACAAATTGGCGATATGAAAATTTATTTCTTTATTTATTTGCACATGAATATTTAAATTTACTTTCTTCTTAACCTACATAATATATATATAACATAAAGACAATTAAATTTAAATTATATGATAAAATTAGTAGTAAGTTGTATTAATTAGGTCTTAAAAAACACATTAAAATTATCTTATATCTCTCCATTGTGCTGACAGATCTATAAATATCTTATTACAAAGGTGAACTAATTTGTATTTTTTTATCAAACAAATAAAATTATAATTTGCAATTTTAAATTTATTGTTTCCTTTCTCAAAAAGTTAATATTATGGATCGATGAACACAAAACAATATAAAAAGTAACATTATATTAAACGGTTATTGTTATCCATACTAAAATATTTGTATTGTAATGGCTTAATTATAAAGGATCACAATAAGGTAAATAATAAATCCTCATGACTAACCGAAAATAATATTTGATACAGTGTATCAAAAATACGTCTTTGTTTCGCTCTATATAACATTTTAACGTTATGTCATGGGTTTGTGGTCTTTTCTTTAAACATTTTAAAACTCTGTTTTATTTTTAATATATTTTTACGGAAGTGGGTTACACGTGAGTATAATATAACAAAAATTTGTTGAGATAAATAACTAAATTACAGATTTAGTGAAAGTTATTTTTTTATTTATGAAAATGTACGCAAGATTTAAATCAGAGTCAGTGTTGGCCACGTTCGTATATAATACGAACGCGTTCAGTTCATGTTCATTTACTTTAAAATTGAACGAGTTCATGTTCATGTTCATTAATATGAGAATGAACGCGTTCAGTTCATTGTTCATTTTATATATGAACGCGTTCATTTCATCGTTCATTTTTATAGATCAATGCTTTAAATAATGCAGCTAGCCTATTATAATTTATGCAGGAATTATATATAATAAATAAAACAATTTCTCACTGTCACAGTTCATAAAGAATTAGAAAATATTTTGTTTATAAAATTAATTAAAATTTTTAAATTATGTCTATTTTGTTTACATGATAAAATACATTATCAATATATCATTGCAAACTTACGTTTCATTTCTGAATTATAACAATAAGAAATATATTCACGGATCGTAAGATATTCATCCTTTATTATTTATTATTATTATTATTATTTGTTTTTTCAAAGCAGCTTTTTTCTTGATCTTTAATTATGCTGTCTTTTTCTATTAATTACTTTCAGTCTAGGGTAACCCTTCCTTAATAGTTTGTGGAAGTGAGGCTCATTAGCTGTACTAAAGGATGATTTCCAGCAACAATGATTTCTACAAATATGTCATCCAGTGTTTCTGAAAAATAATATATATTTCTGTTAAATGAATAAAGAAGAATCTATAATATATCTATAATGCATCTAAAAAAAAAAAAAATATTGCGAAAAAATATGAGTTTTACTTAGGAAGTATTGTTTTATTATTAATTATTATTTTCATTATTAGTAAGGTAGAGTTAATACGTATCAGCTGGCCCAATGCTAAAAAAATCCCATTCATAAAAATTGTGAAAAAAATTTAAAATGTTCTCCTCAACATCCCCTATCAGTAGGTAAAATATCAGGTATACAAAAACGAGCTAGTTTTCGAGTTATGAATTTTTAAAGTTGACTAATTTAACATGGAAGTTCCATTTTTCTTAAGAATACTTTTTAACGAAAAAGTTTTTTACTAATATAGTATTATATTTTTCACAAAAATCCTACGGACAAATCAGAGTTCATTACCCGAGATAAAATAAATTTCATCTTTTCTTCGGTATTAAACTCTCTTCTCGTCTTTTCTCCTCTTATTTTGCACCATTATAGAGGAAAAAAAGAGGTAAAAAAGACGAGTTTATTTTCTTTCCGCTTTTTAAACATAAAATGTAAGAAATATTTTCTTCATTTTATTCTCGCTTTGAGCGAAGAGGAAATAAGATGTGCTTTAGTGGTAAAAAGATTAAGATTAGACATGCAGTAAAAGATGAGTTGAATACGTAATTTTTAACTAGGGTAAGTATAAAATGAATTGAACAGTTTTATTTTATATTATGCATTATAAATTTTTAAAACGAATATTTTTTAGATACAAAATTAAGTTTGTCAATTTAAAGCAATACTTCAATAAAGTGACGCGACATACTTAATTGTGTTACTTATATTTAAAACTGGAACAATTGGCATTAATATTACATTTTGCTGCTTTATATATATTATATATAATTTATAAATGTAATTATGTATAATATTGTTTAGAAACAAACGAATAACGCAACGTGCTATAAAGATATCTTAAATAGGAAGTATTTTTATTCAATAATAATATATAATATGACTGTATGATATTATTAATATAACTTTTAAACTTAAGATATTTATTTAATGTATAGACTTATGCTCATATGTCCTACATTTTCAATTTTAGTTGTTGTTAACAACTGCTACAATCGACAATCGGTAAATGCTAATTTATGTTATAGTAATTTGAAATATAATTCTATTTTTTTTTTTTTTTTTTTTACAAGGAAACACACCTTAGAGCTTACAGCTCGCGGCGGGGTAATGGGTATATAGCGATAAGGTAAGGAAAGGATGGCAATCATGGCCTGTTACGCGTCCTATAATTTGCTAGCTGAGGTGAGACTCAGGGAACCGTGGAAAACCTCAGTCAGGACGGACACCTCTACTTTGTATCATTTGTATATTGCATTGTATTTAATTAAATGTATAATTAAGTTTTTTAAATAATATGAAGACTGAACTATAAGAACCTTGGCTGACGGGACTTCGCTGCAGCTGTAATATTTCTGGGATAGAAAATTGCTTGAACTTTTTTGCATCGCCTGGTTCATCTCCTTCCGATGATTGTCGTTTTTTGGAAAGTTGTTGGATGCTGAGCTCATTTAACTTCTCCAATGCAAAAAAGTGTTTCAAGTATATTGTAATGAAAATGGACATTTGTTAACAAAATTTTTTGCAAATAAATTGTGTAACTAAAAAACCCAAAAAAAAATTAAAAAATTTTTTTTAACGTATTCAACATATAAATGAAAAAAATCAATATGAAATTAATATAAAATTTATGAAGTTCAATATTATATTAATTTTTAATTAATGGATGGTTCAATAATTAATAATTTGTGATTTAATAATGCGTATAAATTTTTATCAATGCACCGTGAATATTTGTTTATATAAAATTAAGCTGAAAACATCACAAAAAAATAACAACAACAAATAAAAATTAGCACTTACTGTAATATGTCTCTAAAACTTGGCTGCAAATTTTTATCTGTTGAATATTGTTTAATCACCGGCGGTATCGGAGTCTGACATTATTTTTTTTATTATTACTTATTAATTATGAATATGATATAAAAATTGTATATATTTATTTTTTTTATAAATATTCACATAATCACCTTCACAACACAGAACGCACACTTAGCACTTTGTTAGTTTTATTACATACTAATTGAAAAAAATTTTATTCACCTTTTTTTTTTAAAAAAAAAAGAATGATTGATTCATGCGTATCCATCTTCGTTTAACTAAAGACTGCGTGATTGATGTTTGGAGTGTGTACCTGTTGGAGGGGTGATCAGGGGTAGGAAAAGGAGAGGGGTAGGGGAAGAGGGTTCATTGACTTCTTCAGATCTTCCCTTACTGTGTTGACCTTCGTTTGGCAGCGGCAGCGATGGCCTACTTAGGAGGTACCGTACGAAGAGAGGGTGGAAGGAGGGTTGAAAATTGCAGTGGTATCGCTCTGTGTGATCAGCAAGTCAAAATCTATTTTCTACTCATTTCCTCTTTCTCTTTGTCCACGCGGTTCCTCTATGAAGCCGCCGCGCCGCTGTTGCGCCGCCGCCGCGGAAGGTGTGACTTTTACAACAGTTAGGGAAGATTTACAAGAAAACCTTCAACTCTGAATCTCCTTTTTCCCATCACTAAAGAAAATATTTAAAAAAATTGTAAAAAATTTCCGAATATATCTTTATAAAAAAAGTCAACGAAGCGCAAATAAGTTTATGATATAATTGTCTATACCTTTTAGCACATTTTACAGCTTCAAAGAGAGAGTCGGCAAATTCAAACGACCCTCTCTCATTCTCTCTCTTGACTTTCCTGCCTCTCTAAACCTTTCAAATTCGTACTGAGAGGTAGAAAATTTCAATGGTGTTTTTTTTTTTTTTTTTTTTTTTTTAAATTACCTCAAATATGAACGAAATATGAACGTACGTTCATTTCATGTTCATATATAAAAAATTGAACATGTTCACGTTCAAGTTCAGTTTTTGTGAAACGAACGTCGTTCACGTTCAGTTCATGAAAAAATGAACATGTTCAATGAACGTCGTTCATTGAACGCGTTCATGGCCAACACTGATCAGAGTACATATTTTATGTAATAGAATTTTTTAAAATATAAATTGTTACCATAAATAAAAATAATAATCACGAGTGTAATAATATCCTGAGATTTGTTTTTTATGACTATCGGATGTATTAAAAATTGATGATGCGATGATTTACAATAATATTATTTTTACTCACTTCTTATTTTGGGATCTTAAATTAAGTTTATAGCATTGAGCGTTTGAGGAGTAGTGAAATAGAATGCGTCTGCTTATTATTTTTGTCTGAATTTTATGTAAATTTAATTTATACACAGAAAACTCCTTTATGAAGTGGTAGCCTGACAATTATTAATTGCTTATTGTTGTTATGAAAATCATGTACGATATATATTTTTTGTATTAATAATTTAACATTATTTAGCCCCTTTTTTTGTATTTTGATTAAATTTCTGAGTTTCCTTTTTTTTATAATTTTGCTGAATGTTCTATTATGCAGTAATTAAATTTATTGAAAGGCATATATACAGTCAGTATATATTATTGTGATAAAGATCAATAATGTGCAATAAAGTGTCTCTTTGGAATACACAACTGAGCTTGGAAATTATTGAATAAAATTTTAATAAGTTACATTGTTATTGTGAAAATAAATATATCGCGTATTTATCAGTTCATTTGCTTTAAAAGAAATGGAGCCAAAAGATAAATTTCCGTTGATCTCAAAACTTTAAATACAGAAATAACGTTAACTCTGTTGAAAAGTTGAGTGTGATCACTGCTTGTTGAAGTACAAAAAATATGGCATCCAGTGTCGAAATTTGTTCGATAATTTTCATCTTCTATAGCATTTTGGGTAAGATTTGTAAAACTAATTTTATTTATTTTATTTCGTTTGGTTTAAATATGAAATTTTAAACAACGAAATTACAAAAAACAAAAAAAAAACAAAAGAAAATTATTTCATGTACAGTATTGCATCTTTAAAAAAAAATTTACTGATGTTTTAATTTATGATTGTTTTATAGTCATTAAAGTATTAATTACATATTTATATGTTTTGTATAAAGTGAAAATATTATATGATAAGAATTCCAATAATAGGTTTGCACCCCTGCTTTCTTGATTAATACGTTCATCCTCAAATTAAAATTATATATATTATGCTTGTTTTATATACTCCAAAAATTCACTTTTCAAAAGATGTAATTTGAAAAAAATTAATTATATATAGCAAAAACTTAAATGCATTTGATTTTAAGTAAATTTTTTTTTTTTTTTTTTTTGCCTGAAAGCAAGCCAGTAAATTATCACACACATCGCAGTCTCTAAAAAATATGAAAAAAAAATAGAATTACTTTACACCCTTTATTCATTTCTACAATAAACACGCCTTTATGCTAGGCAAATTGTTAAGCAGCCAAATGGAGCAATACAGAAAGGGTAACGTCTTCAAGCGTTGATCAGTTTGACGCTGAACAAGTTGCCAAACGGCATGACAAGATTATATTTCGACAGGGAAATTTGAGTGGACTTGTATCGTGAATTTTAATAAATCCTTATTTTTCCGTATCTTTATATTTATACTAATGAACTAATGAATAAGAAAACTATATATAATAAAAAAAAATAAATATTTAAGCTTAAAACTTCAATAAAAATATAATTATATATCCTGCCACTTGAATAAATATAGACATCGAGACATGCAGCACAATCTTTACTCCTATTACTTTCTTTGTTGGGTTAGTCATGTACGTGCGTAAACTATCAATTTTTAAATTTGATTTTTGGCATTAATATTTATAATATTGCGATTGTAACATTTTAAATCAGCATCTCTTTCTTTATTCATAATTCATAATATTTTATTGCTTTTCGATTGCACATCAACAATCAATAAGATATAAACATACACAAAAAATACTACACTTAACACGATTCATATTACAGCAGTATAATGGGGTGTATACTTTAAGTTGTAAAAATTTGATAATGCACAATACTACAGTGTAATAAGTGGAAATTATTCCATGTCAGTTAACACCTTTCAAATGTAGATGACGGTACACATTAGAATTTGCAAAAATTGTGGAACATATCCAAATAATCATGTAACATTCTAACTATCCTGAAGTGTAAAAATTTTCATTAAAATTTAGTTCTAAATGCAGTTTAATGCAAGCGAGTTGGTCTTAGGAGAGACACCAATGACGTCATTGGCCCCTGGGCTCCAGTATATGCAAGTGGTCTTAGTGGTCATCCACGCACACGGCAAAGGTAGCATGCGGAGGCGAACGGCAGCAGAGCAGATAGGCGAGGCGACTGACTGACCCAGATCACTTTTTTATGCTAAAGAGAAGGGATTGTAGCAGCAGGAAGGAATCCACCAGCTGTTCGTACTATTCAGACACAAACGATCTTTGTAAGGCTCGTTGCACACTGCAATGTAATAGGAGGTATTATCTATAAAAATATAATGCGCCTGTTTTTTTGCTTACTATAAGTATAGTATAACATTTAGCATAAGTGTTAAAAATTAATGTTATTTTAATGTGATCCAAGAACTATATATATATGAAATCTATAGCTAAGGGATAAAAGAGCTCCGTTATTATTATTTTTGTAAATAAATAGCAAAAGAGTGCATATCAATTAATTTTCAAATATTATTTAAACAAGCGTATCAAGCACACACAATATCATTAAATATACAATAATTGAAGGTGAGGAATATAAAAACTAATAATTTGTGTAAATATTTGAAATCTATTAATTTATTAAGAAAAATAAACGCAGTAAGATAACGCCACCAATGTTAAAAAAAATCCCTCACGCAAAAATTCTGAACAAAAATTAAAATGTTCTCCTTTACACCCCCTATCAGTAGGTAAAATATCAGGTATACAAATACGATCTAGTTTTTGAGTTTTGAATTTTTAAAGTTGCCTACTTTAACATGGAGAAATGAAAATCCCATGTTAAATTAGTCAACTTTAAAAATTCATAACTCAAAAACTAGATCGTATTTGTACAACTGATATTTTAGCTACTGATAGGGGGTGTAGAGGAGAACATTTTAAATTTTTTTCAGAATTTTTCAGGGATTTTTTTTAACATTGGTGGCATTATCTTACCCTTAATATCACCAAAATTTCATTACATGTTTAAATTTAATAACATATATATATATATATATCTGTATCTCTATTCCTCCTAATATAAATTTGTACTTATAAACATAACCGTATAATATGATTATTAATTAACAGAAAATAAATTTCTTTTATTATTTCAATTTTGCAAACTCGTTTCAGATCATTGCGGTGCGCAACTTACTATATAAAATACCATGCTCTCATATCAGAATGTATTGCAGTAGTGCCTTCCTTTTTATTTTAATAAAAATCTTGAACAACCGGTTTATATACTTTTTTTTTTCTTCTATGTATATCTTCTTATATACAAAAGCTCGTAGTATTATAGTCAAGTGACACATTATTACTGCAGTGAGTTACTCCGCCCTACAAATAGGGTCATATCATAATGTATTACTTCCTTTTATATATGAGATGCATTAGACATTTAAATATTATAAAGGTGTAAAAAAATTTACATTTTTTTTTTTAATTATTAGTATGAGAGTACGTTATGTTAATGCTACATTACTACTTTCTTTACCATCAATTGTAATATATTTTACATTAATAGTAGAATGTTTTACATGATGGTATGTTTAAAAAAAAAAGGATGTTCATTTTATATTCTTAGGAGTTGAAAGTAGTTGGTGATTATTTTGAAAGTATAATGGTTATATAGAAAATGGATTTCTCATGTGTATATTTTTATATATTGTTTAAAATACTTGTTTTAAAGAATGAAAGCCTACTTGTTGTTTTTTTTTTATGTATATAATTGTAAGAAAATACGTACCTCTTCATAGTCTTCATGTTTAAAAGTAAAATTAGACTCTAGTCACTCTACTGTCAAATATAAAATTTCATCATTAATTACAATTAAGTCACAATCTCGTAATAATTATAATTAATTTTTCTTTATTTTTTATTTTACTAAAATTGCGAATTTGCATACCAAATTGGAAGATTGCTTACAAAAGAATTAATTATTTTCTAAAATAAAAATTAAGTTAACATATTGAAATTAACATGAGAGAGAATAAACAAATTAAATTAATTTTATAGCTAATTTGTTTTAAGTAATTTGTAGACTTTTGCATAAAGTATCGGCATATAGCAAATCGCAATTTACAATTTTTAGCATGCAAGTTTTACAAAAGGTTTTGACGATAAATTTCCTATAATTTTTTTAGACAATTTTTGTTTCTTATAAATTACGATGAATTGTGTATTGTTAACTGTTTGTTTTATATTTTAACAATATCCTTTTATATGTTTCACGTCATTAAACATTATAGAGCGTATCTTTGTATTAAAGTACTACACTAAATTTAAAACAGGATAAAGAATTGGAATAATGATGCAGTATTTACTTTATTGGGTTATGAAACAGGACAATCACCTCTTAGCTGATATAATTTGAAACAGCAAAATGACTTATAGAACGGTATACCATGTAATGAGACCAATGAGTAATGAACGTATCCTGCAGAATAAATATAGTAAAAGGGAAATGGCTTAAAAAGGTATGAATTATCTTTATATACTAAACGACTCTTATTTGACGTTCAATAAGAAGGTGATATCAGTACAACATAAAATCATATTAGAAATAGAAAAACGGCTATTTAGGACTAGAATATGAAGCAATACATACAATTATATATGTATTATAATAATGACATCCAAGTGATATGCAGCGTTTTGTTAGAAACATTGCGCGCAGAAGACTCTGCATGCATGGTTTAAAACTGAGAAGAAACATTATTATTTTTGTTACTGAAAATCAAGGATGTAAATTTATTTGTACACAAAATTTAATAGATAAATTAATAAGTCCATAGATCAAATAAATCCTTCAATGAGAAGCTAAAATATTAGAACAATAATTTAATAAGCTAATTACAAAGTCGGAAATAATACTGACGAAGTCATCGAACTTCTTATTTTTTTGTGAGTTCATTATCAAAAGAATAACGTACACATACACCTTGTACATATTACAATTAAAATACTAATTAAATATACAGTTATAAATTGGAAATGTGACTGTCTTACAGGATAAAAAAAATGACATTTCTTGATGGCTTGCACATTCTCAGTAGAGAAAATAACATCTATAACTGTTCTTTGATGACAATTAATCTGCTGCAGCTGCTTTTAAGTTTAAGAACTTATTTTGCTTTAGGGTATCATATATAATTAATAAGGATCTACTTTCTCATATAAGATAAACAGTGACAATCGTAAAACCAATGGTCACAATATACTATAAATTAATATAGTGAAAGCCAAATATTTTAATTGTAACTATACAGTTTCTCAAAATTAAAGATTCTCATTAGTATATCGTTGCCTGAGAATAGAAGTGCCTTAAGCACTACGAGGTTTTGATGCAAATGTGAGCCTTATGCGACATGTAGCATAAGGCTCACATTTGCATCAAAACCTCGTGGTGCTATAGGGCACTTCTATTCTCAGGCAACGATATAGTAACTGTGGATGTGTAATTTTTTTTAGTGTTGAAATTATCAAACTTCCAGGGAGGTTGAAAAATATCTCACCAAACTTTTTCTTTCAAAATGTATCCATTTTCTGTTATGGATATCCTTGGAATATTTTATTATGAAACTGCATTGATACAAAAACTTATTATATAGTTCCATATTTCACAATGAGAACAGTATTATAACGTAACTTCAGGCTAAATAATTATAAGCCTTAGAAACTAGTAGTTATCATATAAAAGTCAGGTAAGTTATATATTGCATCCTCTATTGGGTAAAAGTATAATATATGTTTTTTAAAGTCTATCATCAAACTCCCACAACAAAAATTTTATGTACAATAAAGATCTTAATAGCCACCTGTTGTTAAATCCCTCCCCCAAAATAACACTTTCTCTAAAGATACATAATGTTGAAAACACATATCTATATTATTATAGTGTAATATGCTTGAAGCCTCAATTTACATATAAACTTTACATCGATGAGGTGAACTTGGTTAGTATTTTAATTTTTTTATATCAAGGTCATAGAAATTCTATTTAATAGCTGGAGATGTAAGATGAAACTCTGATATTTTATCCAGAAAAAATAATAAAATATCATGGAAAATATCTTTCACCAAGAGATGGCATTTCTCTAAGTTGATGTGAGGGTACAATCAACATTTGCATTATTTTCATCAAATTAGGACCTCAAAGTATGAAATAATTATATACTATATATGTATTTTTTTATGCTTAGATATATTTAACACATTTTAATTTTTTTTCTATACTAACATTTATAATATAATTATACACAATATAAATATCAGTAATTAAAAGGGCGTAAGTCATTACTAAGCAAAATTTGATTAACAAATTAAATTACAACATATATCTGACATGCGATCTGATCAACAATAATATTACTAAAATAATTATATAATTGTAGATGCATGCTGATTGATTAAATTAATGAAGAGTCACGTTCTTACGTACGTAATTATAAAACCGTTAATGCCATTTGAACTTATATCAGTATAAGAAGCGGATGATGCAGTTCTTAATTCCTCTTTGTTAATTTTGATGGGGTAATGGGGTGCTATATAGGGAAGGGGTGGTATTAGTAGAAAGGTTCCATGTTCCTAGGGAGTTGGGGGAGGAGGGAGAGATAAATTGCCACTGCCTGTTTATTAAATCTGCATGATCTCGTATGATTATCACTCCTATAGATTATGTGAATTGTTTTTTTAAGGATGAATCTCAGTAGGTTGATATTTCGCAATCGTACCGTCTGAATGCAACAAGACTTGCAGGGGACTTAGAACTCACTATCAATAGGTGGCATACAAATTTTGAAGCTAATCTGTCTTATCAGTTTTGTGAAAACTGAGGTAGAAGTTTAACATTGGCCTTATGGACGAAAACCGGAAATGGAGCTATTGCAAGAAAACTGCAAGACTGAATTTGCTCAAACCATAAGCGATTAAGTTTTAGAACATTCTCGATTTTTTAAAATTTATTTTATTTGATTCGTTTGCAGGGAAATATTCTTTGACTCCAGCAGTAACTGAGATTAATCGTTAATAATTTAAAAGCATTATATATAATACAATAACCATAGGAAAATTAAAGTGGGAAGTTTTTGAACACCAAAATGGCTTACTATGTAACGTTGATGAATTTTTACCTAAAAATTCCTAAAATCAATCCACAGTAAAATAAATGATATTTTGATATCAAAAATTTTGATTGAACTTCAATCACATTGCCCTACTAAGATAACGTCCACACATATGAGATATTTGCAATGTTCAACATAATAACATAGATTTATGAGTGTTCGATTTAGTAAGGCCAGGATGTCACGATGTTGTTATAAACCACATTCCTTACAGGGTTAAACTTCTCTCTCTAGTTAAATTTAAATAATGCATTAAAATGATATTCTTGTTGACACATTAAGATCATCTGACATGACTTTGAAAAATATACAAATTGACCTTTATATTTTAATATGAAGATATGTAGTTTTGAACTACATAATAATGGTATATACATTATTTTTTTTAAAAGAAAATTGATCAAATTGACACAGTTATACTTTTTTAGTTCCGTTTTTAATATTATAAATCTACTATAATATTTTAATATCAGTAGGATTATTTCGTTGTCAAAATAAACATAAAAACACACTCAAGTAAACTTATCTTCAGGCATAATGAAAACACACACACACACACACACACGATTTTCAGTTTTTCATAATAAAGTATATTTATGTGAGATTTTTTAAGAGTCATTCAACAGTAATATAGTGTTAGTATAGGTTGACATGCAGACTGAGTCAATAACAAAAATATTTCAAAGCTTAAATAAAAGTAGGTAAGATATTGTATTCTATATGTAGGCAACGCATGTCATATAGTAGTATACGTGTGTACGAGACATAACTTTTATGAAACTATAACCGAAATTTGGAAAACGAGTCAAAACCTGTGCACAAAAATCATATATATTATATTATGTAGTTGCCTAATTTTTATACAAGGTAGCTTTAAAAAAAAAAGTTTATAATTAACACTGGTTTTAAATTTGTACCAAACATCATAATCGGTATTTTTTTTTCATTCTGGGTTCAAATTTCATAGTGTTTAACATAATCCTTTTATAAATATCTAATCAAATGCTAGTAATGAATATTATGAAATGTAAATTTAGTTTAATTCATTGAGATTTTATCAATTAAAAAAATGCAGTAGTATTTGCTATTTGTATGTAAACTCGTAAAAAGCGACACCGATATTTTTGATTCTGACACAAAATCATTTTCGTATTTGTACTCCTCGGGATAGAAGGAAGGTTAACTCTGTTTTTTATGAGCCAGCTAGGTCACGTGATCTACGGAGGAGTGGTTGAACTTGAACCCTCACGGGATGAGTAGACAGACTCTCTCAACATGAAAAATTTACATTATTTTTCTATTGTAGCTGCAGCACGAGTAAATTAGGCAGTGCAAAGTTTATTCACGCGGCATGATTAATGGGCGCGATTCACGTAGAAGTTAGCCAGGTTTCTAATCACGTGATTTAACACGTAAAACAGGTATAGTTAAACGTGGTTAAGCTAAACGTGGTTAGAAACCTGGCTAACTTCTTTGTGAATCGCACCCATTAATATAAATAATAAAAAATTCATAATTTTTTTATAAATATCTAATCACATGCAAGTAATGAATGTAATGAAATTTAGTTTCATTCATCGAGATTTTATTAATTCATGGAGATTTTATCAATTAAAAAGCATTTAAAAAATGCAGTATAGTATTTACTATTTCTATATGTTTTAATATATTTGCTATTATCAGCTAGTTTTTGTGTATAGTCGGTCTTTGTATGGTGGCTTTACGTCTATGGGTCGCACAAAATGAAACATAATGGTAGTACGTATAATATTAACTCGTTTTCATAATTTTAAAAATATAAATTTCTGGTTAATCATTATTATTCATATACAATGATAGCAACCATAAAAATTGAGTCTTTAAAAATATATTATTAATTAAGAAAAAATATTAATATTGAATTTCGTGTTTCTTATTATTTTATTTAACGGGTTTAGATTTTTTATATATTTTTATTTAATGCAAATCTTAACTTAAATTCCTTCTCAAGTCAAAGGTTAAAAAAATGTTTTAAAGGTATAGCATCTCAAATTTTATAGCTCACATTTTTTTTTTTTTTTTTTCAAAATTATCAAAATTCTCAACACGAATCATGATATTTGAACCAAGCTCAGGGCAGGTAGAAAATAAAATATTCGTTTTGCATTTCGTCATAAATTGCAAAGGTCACGGTTACTTTAATTTAAGTCAGCGTAAATTTTGCATGTTATGAATGGAGCTTGAATATAAAGTACACATGCAGCAAAACATTTTTTTCCTCCATAAAAACTGAAAGAGCTGAGAAATAAATTATTAATTTTTTTAAAAAAGAATAAATGAAAATGTTCTGAATAAAGAATAATGTCAATGAAAAATGTATAATTTTGCTAAAACTGTAGAAACTCATGTTTTAATAATTATAATATTAATTAAATAATTAAACATGAGAATAGTCATGTATATCATAATAATTATATATTGTATACATGTTTTTTTTTGTTTGACAGTGAAAAATAGTTCATTGACCTAATTATTTTATTGTTTTATTATAGTCAGTTGTAATTTGGCAACAATTTGGGCTTTTAAAAAAAATATAATTTAGCTTCAATCTTACTACGTAACGAGAGAAAATTTTAGATGGCTTGAAGCTTAAAAGAAAATTTTGTATAGAAGTAAAGGAATTAGGACCGCTTTATAAATTGATGCAAAAAAAACAAAAAAAACAGGCAATATTTGCGGTAAAGGATATATTATATACTTCCCAAGATTCTAGAGACAAGAGAAGTAATTCTTATTACTTATCACCTTATCAGGCAGGTGTACAATTATGTAGTTTTGCGTCCCATTATATTCTCATGTATAATATAATAATTAATTATATATTTTTTTTATTGTGGTGTTTGGTGATTGGTGACAGGTTTTTGATTCTTCAAAATAATAATAATAATAATTATATACCATATTGATAATATAAAGTATGAATTTTACTTGTATATCTATATAATTTAAATTCTCATTTAAAATTTAGTATTGGTTAATAATCACAAATAAAATTACTATAATATATTTTTATATTTATTAAAGTTTCAATATAGAAATATATATTATTTCTTGTCAGTACTGTTAATTCATGCATGAATAAACATAATGTAAAAACATTAAATTGAAATACGATAATATTGTGGTACCTTCTATTCTGATGATATCTTTCTTATTATACTATAGAGAGAAAAGACACTTTGTATATTATTACAATATGTGCACCGTTAGTTACCACGTGACCCAGAAAGTAAGCACGTGGTCAACAATCCTTCCTTGTGTCTGCAGCGCCCCACCCATCCTCCCAATCCGCCCACAAACCACCCGCCTCTCTCTCTCTTTGTCTTGGTACACTAGCAATGAGCACAAAATTAGTATTTTGTTTTGAAAACCAAATAAAAGCCAAAATATAAAGTGGATAGTGGATTCTTATACAATTTATACAAGTTTAGTAGTTCTTGTAGAAATAAAAGGAGAGAGTGTGTATGAATTTATAGTCAGTAAATTTAAAAATATTAAATATTATATTTATTATTGATATGACTTTAATAATCAAGGAAATTTCAATTTTAATTTTAAGCACTTAAAAATCCACAACGAGTTTTTATCCACTAAAGAGTGCTCTAAAATGAAGAAAAAAAAAGGGTAAATTTTTATATAACATATAATACACCACGCTAAACCTCAATTTTGTTTAAAACTGTTTATAAGAGGCGTCTGGATACCAATGGATATTGGATACCATTTTCCTCTTATATCAATCAAGTAAAACGAGACGACTCTCTCTCGTACACTACTGGTTTAGACGAGGGCTAAACACGAATATATATCTTCTTGACCCCTAAAAAAAATATTGTACATGTAAAAAACTGGTACTAAAAAAAATAATAACGTTTCAGCTTTAAAAAAAAAAAAAAAATATTTTTATCCACACAACAAGTCCTTGAGATCCGCAAGAGCTTTCCTCTCTATTTGACTCTTTGATCCAAGCAGCAGCATCTTTTGAATGAAATCCTTTCCTTTACCGGTCCAGTACCCTACTTGTGCTAACCTATCACACCTTTTTTTTTTAAAACACTTATGAACAATCCTTTTTTTTTCCCTTCTTTTTTTGCGTCATTAAGTTATAAAAATATTAAGTACAGGATAAGTAGGATTTTGGTCATTGCTATTATTATATGGTTACAATTATAAATGATAGGGTTTTATAGTTCAAATTTTTACCAAGAAATTTTATAATATAAATTACATGATATTTAGCTCTTATTTTGAGTAATGAGCTGAAATTTTGAGTTATTGAAAATTTTAATATGTATTGAAAATATTAACTTTTAGACTGAAAAATGCAAAACAAAACAAAAAATAATTTTAATTTCTGATATTAAGACCTATTTTCCTTTACTCTGTACTTTAAAAGTGACCTTTATTGCAAATATTTTGCATCTCGCGGTTTCATCTAATCATATACAGTTATTATTATTTCATAATAAAAAATATTCACCACGTCCTTCTTTAAGATTGCATGCATCAATGATTGTAATATAAAATAAGTTCAGTAGAGCGTAAATTTTGATTGTCTTTTTTTATAGTCCAGTTATTTGCATGATAACCAAAGTAAGCTCACGATTTTAATCCAAACATATGTTTAACATATAATCATACTATTAGATTATTATCAATATAAAAATAACATTATCATCACACCTCCCAACCATACTTTCTCGCTTCAAAAATTATAATTTGTTTATTTATGTAGATTTTTTGTTGAGATTATGTTTAAAAAATATAAATTTAAAGCCAAGAAATTAATCTTATATACTACTTTCACATATACTGTTACACAAGTTTTGTTGTAAAATCAAATATTTTTCTTATGCTCTCCAATAAATTAAAGTTAAAATGGATACCCATTCACACTAGCTCTAATTTGAGGTTAAATTTGAAATGAACTGTTATTATTTACGCGTTTAGAGCAAGTTTTTTTAACATACTTGAAGCCAAACAAATAAAATATTATTGCCAGAAAATGATTTTTTTTGTGTCTTTCTGTTTGAAGCATGTTAATTTTGAGCATTTTCAGAATGCTTTAAAATAAAGTTTAAATAATCCATCTTCATAATTACAAATTTGCATCAAAAACAAACAACGGACAAATTTGAATAGAGTAAATGGCACGTGTAATCACCAAAAAATAGCATATTTATTTATATTTTAATTGCTATAAAAAAATTAATTTAGTGCTAAAATTTCAGTTTTAAGCTACAATGCTAAGTCCTTTTTTTGATATACCCTATAGCTCTTTAAGCTTTATGAACTAGATTTCTTTATTTCTTTGATAGACATCAAAGTCTATCAATTAACGAGTGCATATAAACATTTCAAGTCCAATGTTTGTTATAGAGAGCTTGGAGATAAAAAATAATATCCTCTTTCAACTTTCAACTAATAAAGATGAAAAACATACAGATAACAAGCTTATCTACCTGAATAGCTTATAATTATATAGTTGATCACAAAGCCCTCGTAAATATAATATATAAATATTATAAATACACATATTTACACCTCTAAATAATTTTTAAAATCATCTATAATTTGTCAGAAAACTGTTATCTGTAATTTATTATTATAAATGCATACATTAACAATAATAACTGGTCTAGCATGCAAAAGGTCATATAATTTGCTGGCATAAAACCCAACTAATAATGATGATACATTGCATTCAATATAATTTATATTTCTAGGTCATGCTTAAATCTTAAGTCAACTATTAATTTAACTCACATGAAATTTATTTATCCATATTGAAATTATTTCAACCCCTCCCATGAGCTGCTATGACCTTGTCGTGGTAGGAGGGGCTCACTTTGTATGCCTTTGGCCGGACAATTGCTCGGCCAAAGACAGGCATGGTGCTAACAGGCAGCTCAAACCTTTTCTCTTTTCTCTCTTTCTCCCTTTTAATCTTCCCGGGAACCTTCCCGGACTATCATAGAATTGCGTTGGTGGGGGATGTTAGTAGGCAATAGTACGGCAGCACCCGGTCCGTTCTTTGGGCTCTCTTCTAGCCCTCGCACGGTTGTATCCCAGTGGAAGTTGGGTGGCTATCCCACCTAATCAAGCGAGATCCGTAATTCACACGGCGACAAGAGGATACAAGAGCGCTGATCTCGATCAGTTAACGCCGGACATGCACCAGAACCTGGAGAACTCATCTTTCCGCCCCAATTCCGATGCTGTAATCGCTCTGCAAAGCCCCGTACGTGTCTTGCTCCGTTGGGCAATCCTTACCATGGCGAAGCATTTATGTTAGCTCATGGAGAGCAGAGTTTTCAAGTCCTAGTTGTCAGGAGTCCTCTTCTAGGGCGAGGCATTTTACAGCACCCCTCTCCACCTTGGGAGGTCCCTTGGTGGCAGTAATGACCTCGTGGCCGTGAGCGCGGCAACCCCTTTTTCTTATGATTACAATTTGTGGGCCTACTCATAAAGCGTTCATATATCTTTCTTAACTTTCTTTGCCATTTTTCCAATGTCGAAGAGGAGCAAGCGACCAGCGTGGCGAGAACTCACGTTCTCTCACGACAACCGGCTCAGGGAGGGGAGGGAGGCCCCTACATACCTCACCATAAAATGTAATGTGCAAGGTGAAAGACTGGATAAGCTGTGTGCAATCCGTCTCCACCGCAATATGATGTTAGCTTTTGGCCAACCCAAAAGCTATCAAACATTAAAAGACGGATCCATCCTCGTAGAAACAATCTCGGATGATCAGTCCCGAAAGATCTTAATGGTGAAAAACCTTGGAGAAACCTCAGTCACAGTCGAGGCACATCGCTCCCTAAATCAAACAAAGGGAATAATCTCATGCTCTGGCCTGATGCAATCAACACTGGAGGACATCAAGGAGGAGCTGAAAGAATACAAGGTAACTGAAGTTACCCAGATCAAGAAACGTAAGGGCACTGAACTGGTCCCCACCGAGAACTACATCCTAACATTTGACCAAACAGTTCTGCCGGAAAAGATACAAATCGCCAGATTTTTCTTGAAGGTACGAGCTTACATTCCAAATCCTATGCGCTGCTACAAATGCCAGAAATTCGGACACACCAGCAAAGTGTGTAGAGTGGACGAAGTCTGCGGCAAGTGCGGCAGCAAAATACATGAAGACAACTGCACAGCTGAGCAGAGCTGTGTAAACTGCAAGGGAAAGCACGTATCTTGGTCTAGAAACTGCCCACGATACAAAGAAGAGCTCAAAATCCAAGAATACATGGTCTTGGACAAAATCAGCTACCGTGCCGCCCAGGCTAAGCTGAGAGAAAGCACCCCAGCTCTGGTGAATACTTTCGCGAAGGCAGTTCTCAAAGGAAAACGCCAACAAGGAAAGAACATAGAGCAAGAACAGAAACAACAAGAACCAAAGAAGCAGATGATACCTACGCAGGTGTTATCTACCCAAAGGCTGAAAAAACGTCAGGCAACTGACCAAACCCCTCAAGAATCTCAAGAGTCCGAGCAAGAGGAGGAAAGAAAGCAGAAGCGTCTAAGACGCCGCAGAAACCAAGAAGTCCGCGTGTTCAGCGAGTCTGAAAACATGGACACCGAAAGCCAGTCTGGAGTAGAGCAGCCGCTCCTCACGACACCGGAAGCTAAAGAGGTGACAGATAAACCCTCAACTTCTTCCGAACAGAAAAAAGCGGAGCAAATTGCTCCTGAAACTGCAGAAATGCAAGAAGAGCAAGAAACAATCTCTGCTCCAGCTGCACAGCAAGAACCCAAACTAAAGGCTCCTCGTACCTCTGGATCGATTAATACATCTTCGAAGAAACCAGAACGAAAGCCAATACTACCACCCGGGAAACAATTCCTGGAGGACAAAAAGAAATACGATGCAAACGCTGGCAAGAGTCAGAAAAAGTTAACACAAACAGCAACTAAGGTTGGGGCTAAAACCCCTCCCAAACCATAAGAACTTCCAATGGCTACCCTTCAATGGAATATGAACGGTTTTTACAGACAACGTGAAGGCCTGAGCCTTCTAATGTCTCAGAATAACCCTCTTGCCATTTGCTTACAGGAAACTAGGCTTAAGCCTACACAAGATGCAAAATTGAAGAATTACACATGCTACAGAAAAGACTACGTGGATGGCGACATTGCCTGTGGGGGAGTCGCGACATTTGCTCGCAATGACGCCTTCTCGCAGGAAGTGCCACTAGTCACGGAACTTCAAGTAGTTGCGGTGCAGATGCTCATTCCTCACAAGGTATGCATCTGCAACATATATCTTCCACCGAATGTAAATGTAACACAACAGCAGATCGTTGCCCTTGTGCACCAACTCCCCAAGCCGTACATCCTCTTGGGAGATTTGAACGCTCACAACACCGTCTGGGGATGTGACCGCATCGACCAGCGAGGGCGTATACTTGAGCAGTTTGTGAACATCGAGAGCCTCACCATCCTCAACACAGGAGAACCAACACATGTGACGATGGCTACTGGCACGCACTCTGCAATTGATTTGACCATCTGCACTACACGACTTGCTCCCCAACTGGAGTGGCGAGCATACCATGACACCTACGGTAGTGACCACTACCCAATAGTAACAGAAATGTTAGAAAATGAAATACGACAAGAGCGTGCACCAAAGTGGCGCCTTGATAAAGCTGACTGGCCCAGATACACTGAGCAAGCCCAGGTCCCGTGGGATCCCACTCAGGGAATAGACGAAATGGTGGAAGCATTTACCAACGCACTTTTGGCGGCAGCTTTGGACACCATCCCACAGACAAACACCAGGCCTGGGAAAATACCAGTGCCCTGGTGGACACCAGAATGCAAAGAGGCGATTCGAGAGCGTAGGAGAGCGCTCCGACGATGCAAGAAACGCCCAACACCAGAAAATGTCGAATGGTTCCGAATATGCCGAGCCAACGCAAGACAAATTATCAGGGAGGCAAAGAAGGCCTCCTGGCAAAGCTACGTATCTTCAGTCAACTCCACGACTCCTGTCAAGGAAGTCTGGGACAAGATCCGCAAAATTGATGGAAAGAGCACATGCATGGCCATCCCTGCTCTTGAAGTCAATGGAGTAATAGAGACAACACCAGAGGCAGTGTCTAACATTCTGGCAGACACATTCTCCTCAATCTCAGACCCAACTAACTATGACCCAGCATTCATCCCTCACAAGGACAGGGCAGAGAGTAGACCACCCGACTTCTCCACAAGAGAAGACCTGGACTACAATCATCCTTTCACCATGTGGGAGATGGAGGCAGCACTCAAAGATGCCAAGAGCTCAGCTCCTGGCCAAGATCAAATCCACATAGAGATGTTACGACACCTGAACAATCAAGCGTCTGTTCAACTTCTCCAGATGTACAACCGAATCTGGCTCGAAGGCATTTTCCCACAACTGTGGAAAAAAGCCATCGTCATCCCGATCTACAAAACCGGCAAAAACAAAATCGATCCGAAGAGCTACCGCCCAATCGCCCTCACTTCTGTCCTTTGCAAAGTGATGGAAAGAATGGTCAACAAGCGCCTGGTGTGGTTCGCTGAAAAACATGACCTTCTCTCCAATGAGCAATGTGGGTTCAGACAACATCGCTCTACTACCGACAACCTGGTGAAACTCGAAAACGAGATCCAGAACGCCTACCTCAACAAAGAACACCTCGTAGCCGTGTCTTTCGACATGGAAAAGGCTTACGACACGACCTGGAGACACGGAATACTCAAGACCCTCCATGAATGGGGACTGCGCGGTCACATGCCAGTCTTCATCCGAGAGTTCATGAAGGACCGAGTCTTTTCAGTACGTGTTGGTAACACCATCTCTGATCAACGAGCCCAGGAGACTGGCGTCCCCCAAGGATCGGTGCTGAGTGTAACATTGTTCGCTGTGGCGATCAACAGCATCGTTCGCAATGTCAGTCACCCCATCAGGAGTTCGCTGTATGTGGATGACTTCATCATCTACTGCGCAGCAAAACTTCTGAGGACGGCTCAACGACAACTTCAAATGTGCATCAACAAACTGTTCAGGTGGAGCAGATCCAACGGATTCAAATTCTCTGCGCAGAAAACCACTGTGGTCCACTTCCACAGACTGCGTGGTGTGCAACCAGAGCCTGAGCTCCAGATGGGAGGAATTCCGATCCCATGCTCTGATACTGTCCGCTTTCTGGGACTCATTTTCGACAGCAAATTGTCGTGGAGGCCCCATTTTAGAAGCCTGAAGGCAAAATGCCAACAGCCACTTAACCTTCTCCGTGTCTTGAGTGGAAAGTCCTATGGTGCTGACCGAGTGGTACTCTTACGACTCTATCGGGCCCTGGTTCGTTCCAAGCTAGACTATGGAGCAATAATCTACAACTCAGCTAGACCGTCATATATCAAAACGCTTGACCCAGTCCACAACACTGGACTGAGGCTGGCCACAGGAGCATTTCGCTCTAGCCCAATAGAAAGCCTCTGTGCAGAGGCTGGAGAACCACCACTCAAGAGCAGGCGAGACTTGCTAACTTGCAACTACATCGCGAGTCTTCTTAGCAAGCCACAGCACACAACATTCGAGTGCGTCTTCAAACCAAAGCACAGGAATAAATACCTCCAAAGACATAAAACAACAAGGCCTCTGGGCATCCGGGCGAGGGAACTTCTCACAGGAGACATGGGAATCCACTATCTCCCCGCTGTGTACAACCAGGCACCAAGCTCGATTGCACCGTGGAAAATTCCACGCCCACGCGTGAGACTTGACCTGGCAAACAACAAAAAAGACAGTACAGACCCCTTACTCTACAGGGGCATTTACTCAGAAGTGATAGACCAGTACAGAGACTACACTCTGGTCTTCACCGACGGCTCAAAGAAGGACGATGACGTTGGCTGTGCCTTCGTCATCAACAACGAAGAACATGGATACTGCCTGCGTGAGCAAACAAGTGTATTCACATCAGAAATGTACGCCATCTGGAAAGCTCTCGAGCACTGTTTGGAAAGAGACGACAGATCCATTATGATCTGTACCGACTCCCTCAGTAGCCTCCAGACAATTCAGAAAACATTCCCCAAGAATCCACTGGCAAAGAAAATCCAAGATTGTCTCTACCAGTTGGCGAACCAGGACAAATACGTCTCTTTCCTCTGGGTACCCGGCCATGCTGGAATCCCTGGAAATGAGGCTGCAGACAAAGCCGCAAAGCGAGCCTCTGAGAAAGAGGACTGGGACTCGGAGGAGATCACATCAGACGACTTCCGCAACTCGCTACAACTGGACATCCAAAGGAGATGGGAAGCATCGTGGCAAGAGGTCACATATGACAACAAACTGCGGAACATCAAGGAAATGCCACGCGCATGGCAGACCAGCTACAGAAAGAACCGCAGGGACGAGGTCATCCTCGCCAGACTGCGCATCGGACACACCAGGCTGACACACGGCCACCTCATGGAGCACGAAGCCCCTCCTCTGTGTGCAACCTGTGCCGAAGAACTGACAGTGGACCACATCCTCACGGACTGTCGCCACTACGTGGAAGAAAGAAGGACCTGCAAAATGACAGGCTCCACTAAAGAGGTTCTCGCAAACGACGAGGAAGCAGTGCAGCGCATCTTAGAGTTCACCACTAAGGCGAACCTACGAAGAGAGCTGTAAACAGAAACAAACAAAGAAAAGAAACGAGAAAAACAAAGAAAATAAAAACATAGACACAATAAACAAAGAAATAAAATCCCATATGGGAAACAGTCAAAAATCTGCGGTCTCTTAAAGGCCGCGCTGGGGGCATACATGACCAAAATGTGTCAATTGCCCCAAAATATAAATCAATCAATCAATCGAAATTATTTCAATATAAAAATAAATGTGTATATCATTGTTTATAATTATATAATTATTAAAGCACTCACAAACTCTCATTGTCTGTTTATAGCATTTTTATTTAATTAGCTTTACTTATAAAAAATTATTCTCAGACATTATTTTTAATTTTTATTACGTTGAAAATTAAGTTATTATAATTTATTAAATTTATATATGTACTATACAACTATACAGCATTACCGGTTCCAAGAAATTTAACTTTTATTTATTATAATATATATACAGTGTTTGTGAGATAAATGGTAAAACAACGGCATTAATGGTATGCTGGATGTAGAGGTAACACTTTTAATATGGAAATAAAAAAGTTAAAAAAGTTTTGTATACTGCATACAGTTAATACTTTGAATACAGTTTCTTCCATGATTTCCTATAACTAATAATTTTTTTTTTTTTTTTTTTTTTTTTTTTTTTTTTAAATTCACGGAGATATTGAACTTTTATGTTAAATTAGTCAACTTTAAAAATACATAACTTAAAAACTAGCTCGTTTTTGTTTACCTGATACTTTAGCTACTGATAGGGGATGTATATATAGAGGTGAACAAATTAAATTTTGTACATAATTTTTATGTGTAGGATTTGTTTTTAACATTGGGCGTGTTACCTTACCCTTAATTTAATAAACTAATGTAAATAAAATTGATATGCAAATGACAGCCTACATGAACGTTTTTATTGCATATGTAGAGGGTTTTTGAGTTATTAAGTATTGTCATATTTTTTCATATTATTTTTATTATTTTGAAACCCTTTAAAATTATGCTCCAAAACACTGTGACGTCATAGTCATGTAGTGTCTTTCCCAATTAAAGCTTGCGTGTTAAATATTTGCGTACGTGACTATGACGTCACATGATTTTAAGAGAGTCACAGGGTTGAAAAAGATCTGCAAAAAATGTCAAAAATCGATGTCCTCTATCCAAATATGCATTTAAAATTTCATGCAGATGTTGTCATCCTATTATGACAAGAAGAAAAAAAAAATACTGCTTAAGTAAAAAAACAACAACAGACTTGAGCAAACCTGTTACATTAAAATGATTTATGACGAAACGTGGCGAAAATAAAATTTGCAATTAATCTAAAAATTATGTAAACGTTTATAATAAAAATCATAATGTTAAAATTCAGCGTGTTTTTAACAGACACAAAATTGTACTTCACTTCTCACTTGATGACGTCATCACAAATTACTAACACAGATGGCAGACACCCACGTGACCAAATTGAAAATGACATGCTGAGTTAAGAGCACTCCATGTACATTTGCAAGGTCGGAGAAATTACATTACAAAAAAAATAAAACTTAACAAACATGATAAATCATATAGAAAGTGTACAGCTAATGACATTCAAATAAATAAATTCAGAACGTTACTTTGCTTAATTTAAATATAAATTTTAATTAAATTAAGTTAATTTAAATTTGTAATTTAAATTAAATTATTTAAATCTTTCAGTTCAGTGAGATATATAGCCGGTATGCATATTTGTATAATTTTAGGAACCGTAAGAATTTGATACAATATATTAAAACAAATTAAATGAGATAAATTGTACCTCGATCGCCTGCATGGACTATAACTTATAGTCTATAAGTGATGACTGTGATGAGTTTTAAAAAGTATAACGTTCCTAGTTTCCAGAGTTGTACACCTCGGAACAGCATGAATTTAACTCCTACCTTATTTGCTGGTGCTCATTCAAAGAGATGGATTTTTAATTTGTAAGAAGAGCATCCTTTCTGGTCAAACTTTGAATTTCAATTTCATCACGACTATATGGGCTGCGTGATAACGCTCCCAAACAAAGCAGAAGTACAGTACAGATGTACGTACACTTCTGGACACTACGAATTTTACTCCTGCTTTAAGTTAGAGATAATACGGATCAGCTGGCCCAATGCTAAAAAAATCCCATTCATAAAAATTATGAAAAAAAAAATTAAAATGTTCTCCTCTACATCAGTAGGTAAAATATCAGGCATACCTGATTTTTGCATACTGCAAAAACGAGCTATAGTTTTCGAGTTATTAATTTTTAAAGTTGACTAATTTAACATAGAAGTTCCATTTCTCCATGTTAAATTAGAGAACTTTAAAAATTAATTACTCGAAAACTAGCTCGTTTTTGTAAACCTGATATTTTACCTACTGATAGGGGATGCAGAGGAGAACATTTTATATTTTTTTCATAATTTTCATGAATGGGATTTTTTTTAGCATTGGGCCAGCTGATCCGTGTTATCTCTACCTTAATTGAATATGACGGCCAGTGTAGTGAGGCAAGGGTAAAGTTCGTGCTGTCCCAAGGTCTACAGTACGTATACTGTTACGTTCCTTAGTTTACATAAGATTACTTTATGTTTATATTGTAATAACGGTATTACATGTATATTGAATAATTTATTACCAGTGTTTATTTAAGTTATTAAATAAATCGTAAATACAAGTTTTTATAAAAAATTAATACCATAAAATATGATTAAGATAATAATTCATCATATACTGATGTGGTATTTTGAAAACTTTCAAGTTTCGTTGTAATATGTTGTAGGGACATATCAATACATTCTTGGGTATACATGTCTGTCAAGCTTGTTTTTTTATTCATTCAAACAATAAAATATAAATAATCTTAAAATTTGTTAGGAGAGATGAAAAGAGAAAATGCCCTTATTATTCCTATGTTATTATTATGGGGATGGCAACGTTTTTATTATCTTTCTTCTTTCTTATCACTCACATCACTGTTATCAACTTTCTTTTGTGCGGTCAAGAACATATGTTAATAGACATCTCCCATTTAATCTGTATTTATAGATTTTTATCTTGAAACGAGTGTATATAAATTAATTAGTCATAATATCATAAATGATAATTAAATTTTAATGATAAATAAGTCATCAGTCATCACTACGTTTAAATGCGTATCCGTTGACGACGGATAATATGTTATTGTTATGAGGCGTTGTCAACGGATACGCATTAAACACCATCATGTGAACGCAATACATATGTTAAATTAATGAAACATATGATAATAAAGGTGCAGTATAACATGTTTACTTTTTTTTTACATTTTTTAGTGCACCATCACATTCAAAAATTTATTCTAGACCTCATACTCCTATTGCTTCATATCATAACACAATAAATTAGCATTCTAACAATAAAGTTTTGAAATTATATTCCAGTAGTCTATTTTAAAAATCAAAATACACGGATTCATATTATTAATTATGGTCTTCATGATGAAATTTTGAATATATAAAATGGAAAATTAACATAATACCTTAGAATTATTACGTAGGTCAAGTATGCTATAAAATTCTTTTATATACACTACTAAAGTTTTATATATCAAAGTTATAATAAAATATTACATTTTTATCTTCATTATACATAAGGAAAAGAAATTCGAATGCATTTAATAAATATCTAACAATTCCAAAACTTATAAACGAGTGTACTGTATATAATTATATACTTATACTTCAAATCATAGCAGATAATCAAATTTACATTACAATACATTGAATAGTACTTTTTGAAATTATTATTGTGTATTAAAAATATGCAAATCATGTATTGTTTGGTATTATCCCTCAGATTCGTTTTCTAAACATCACAATAAGAATAAATTATTATTATTTTTCTTTATGAATACATCAATGAAAATCAGGTCAAATTTTTAAAATGTTTCGTTGCTTAAGTCCATAAATACTTAATAATGTACAATAATATTTCATGTTCATTGTGTAAGTATACAATACTTATAATATAGTTCAGTAGCTTCAGTAATTTACATAACAATTTATATTCAATAAACAATGATTGTTCATATTACAAAGAATACACGACGATGAATAATTTTACAGTAAAATTTGAGTTCTCCATTTGAAGCAATATAAAATGTAGCTATATTAATTTAACAATATATAAAATAAAGTACTGCTAAAATTATCCCATAAATAAAAAGAGCACAATGCGATATGTTTATTGGTAATGGGCAAATCGAGAAATCGTGTTTGTATTCTTGAATTTCACACGCATGTAATTCCAAATTGTACTTATTCCATTCTCATATAATGGTTTATTATTGACTTTTTAAACAATAAATATGAACCTTTATCGCAAATGGTAGAAGGGCCGTTTAATTAGAACTAAAGCTACTATAGCTATTACGTTATGCAGTATATAAATTAGTAAGGGAATGTTCATTTTCAAAATAGGTGGTCGTTTGATATACAACAGTATAATTGGCTTATTAATTAAGTGAAAAAATCCCCTCACAAGATGTAATTAATTGTCCAGGTGACTAATAAAGCGTTTGTTATGTCAAACAACCACAGGAATATTCTATTTGCTCATTAGAGCGGAAGACTTTGAACTTTAAAGTTAAATTTAGAAGACAACGTCCTGTAATTTGAGACACTTTACGTTAGAGATTGTCTTCTGTTTTATAAAGATATCTGACCTTCTTTGTCACAACACAATTTCTATAAAATTTTAAAAATTTATTCTATTATATATAGCCTCACGTTTTCAAGTTCAAGCATTTAATTTTTGTTTTGATTTAAAAATTTATGTTTTGGAACAGTGAACAAATGAAACAGCAAATCAATTGTTTCCCAATTTGTTTACAGTACATGCTATATATACAGAAAATTTTCTTGTTTTGATTGTTTTTTTAAAACTTTACGTTATTAATTTCAATTAGTTTTGGATTCCAAGTTCAGTGCCATGAAATTTCTTTTGATATGTTCCTTCCTGTCAATTAAAACAAACAATATACATTGTTTTCTATTGTTTTATATTTTTTTAATAATAATTAATTTAAATTTGTTGTAAAATTAATAGAAAAAATAATTTTGCGGAAATATCTTAACATTTTTAATAAATTGATAATCATTATAATTTAATATCAGCATATAATGATCAAAGTTCCGTGATAATTAAAAATTAATTGCATTTTTAAAGAAGAATAAATCTGTCATAAATTTATTTTAAAAAGCTTAAAGGTGGTCTTTTAAAATGAAAGTTATAATGAAATTTGAAGGTTTGATTCTTCGATACAAAGTGCATTGACGTTTCTTCCTTGCCAAACTTTTGAGTTACGTGGGTAATATTTCTTACTGGTGAAACAATCGATTCCTTTCTTTTCATACAGGGTGCCAACAACGTAAAAAACAACACTGTAAGTTTCGATGACGAATTATTAAAATTTGTACCCTTTCTTTCTGACCCAATTAAAAATGTATTATTTTTCTTTTAGATTCCTTAATTCGTCAGAATTTGAAGTGACAGATACAAAAAAGTTACTGTAAAAAATAAATGTGCAAAATTCTTGTATTAATTATTGAAATATATAATAGTTTTTAAATGTTATTGCATTACAATACAATAAAGCAAAAATAAATATTTGAAAAAAATGAGCAAAATATTGATTTAACTTTTTAAATTTCAATTTATGCAAATGATGTTCAATTTCGACTTAATGTAAATTTGAGAGCTGTAATATAATTTCCTTTTTCTTGTAGAAACTTGTTATTTTTATACTGTCGTTCTACTCCCTTTAGCGACACACCTATTATATTTTGTATATTTAAAATTTGTGAGTTGATAATTTTTATTTTTTGCCCTTGGCAGGTACTGTATAATTTGCATGTCATATCAATTTCTAGTATATAGAAAATGTGGGAAAATGCTGCCAGGAATTAAGAGTTGTGTTTGTCACGCATGTCCTTGACACCTCGAGAGTGCACGAGTCTGTGGCACGCGGCCAGGACTCTCTCTTTCTCTCTCTCTCTCTCTCTCTCTCTCTCTCTCTCTCTCTCTCTCTCTCTCTCTCTCTCTCTCTCTCTCTCTCTCTCTCTCTCTCTCTCTCTCTCTCTCTCTCTCTCTCTCTCTCTCTCTCTCTCTCTCTCTGTCCTCCCAAACTATTTTGGCCATCGTACAACTGCAAACTAGTCATTAGGCTTATAAAAAACAGTAACGAAAATAACTCAAATGTATATCACCGTAGTAGCTGAGAGTATAAGGTGAGTGAAGCTGAAAAAAGCACTTATTTTTACGTTAATTTAAAGCAAAAAGGAAAATAAGGAAAATTGTAACAATATATTTCTGTGTTTATCATGAAAAATGTAATAAATAAATATTTAATGTACAGAATCTTAATTCTTTCAATTTGATCATATATATGGTATAAAATATAAATAAAATGGAAATTTCATAGGTTCTTATGGCATTAAAAAATTATTCATATACAGTACGTTAAAACTATATGGGAGGAGAAAAATAGAACTGTATTGTTTTAAATGCATTGGATTTATAACAAACTATTTGTACATTTATATCAAAACAAAGAAATAGAAACAAAAGTTTTTTTTTTTGTACTCGTGTCCAAAATATGTAAATCTAGAGAGATTTAATTTACTTTTTTGCTTTTATTGTATAGTATATTATGCATTAAATTTCTAAAAAAAAAAAAAATAAAAAAAAAGAGAGATACAAATGTAGAATTTGCCTTCCAGTCGCGCTCAAAGGAGCTTTGTCATTAAAAATAACAACATGCAAATAAAGCCATGCTGTAGAAACGACGTTCAGTAGCTAATTTAGTAATGTATGAGCTCTTTGAGCTAGTTCTGAGTATGTAACACACTCGTACAAATGCAGACAACTTTTTAACATATTAACAAAAATTTCTATGTTCTGTATTATACTGAGGCTATTCAACCGTGCATGTTTTTCTTTTTAATGCTCTAATATTAATGTCACATTTTAGCATATAAAAATTTTATAACCTACACTGTTATAAAATATATTATAATTTTACTAAAATAGTACCTTTGTCCAATTAACTGCATGTTCATATAAATTTTCTCAGATTTGCCATATTTATATATAAAGCAAGAACGCGTAATTTAATAATCAACTCCATATTTTTGCGGCGTTATATTATATTAAGCTAGTGTAAATAATTTTGTGATACTCTCAAATTATCATAACTTTGCGACAAAATCACAATCCATGCCACATTGCTCCCCAATGTCTCTCTATTTGCAAGCTTTGTTGTCACCAAGTTTTTTTTGTTTTGGTGACAACAAATTTAACCCACTTCTCTGGTTGGCTGCTTGGCGTGATTTGAGAAGGCTCTGTGATAAAGGCTTGACCCTATATCTCACTCAGGTTATATACAAATATCAAGTATTTTAACCGTAGCTTATATCCTTACGTTTCCTTATTACCCGAGTAAATTAAAGTTAACATGAGAAGAATTTTGCAATTTTTTAAAATTTAAATATGAAAGGTGAATTTACATGATTAAATTTTAAGAGCAATGCGATGCGATTGCATGCATACACTTGCTGTGAAACCTTATGGCAGTGATATCTTTGTTGATGTTGCAATTTCACCCCCATGCATGAAGCGCAATATTGTTAGCGATTTTACTATGAAATACGATGGTAAATCGCGGTCATGTAAATACACCTTAACGGTGCTCAATGATGACTCACCAGCTCCTGAGGCTCGACTGCTGGCGGCTGCCGCAGACTCTTCGATCTCCTTCAGCCTTCCCTGCAGGTTGTGCGTGTGCAGGAAGAGAAACAGCGTGGTGGAGATGGCCATCAGAGCCAGCAGCTCACTCGGCCTGGAACAACATGTAAATTAATGGAGAACCTTAATTATGAGCTTTTCGAGATAACGAGTCTGATTTTTGACATTTTTTTTTTACGCAAGAACTATTTTGTTTAAAACAAGTAAATTATAAAGCTTTAATTACTCTTTTATAATATATACAAACTATATTGTATTATAACTTTGATACTTTAGAGGCTAGTTATTGAATCCAAATATATATTAATTAGTTATTTTGAACATTGAAATGCTTGAAAATTTTAGAGCAGTGTAAATTTCATTTAAAGTAACAAATAAAATAATAAATTTATTGATAGAATCAAATTCTTAGATTTATGGAGTACATTGTAGAGTTTTTGCTAATTTAATTAGAAGAAGTCCATCGATCTGCTCATATTTCAAAATACTGGAACATGTACACAAATCATGCTTTAAATTTATTCTATGTATTAATAAATAGAAGACTGTGTATAATTTTATATTATGCTGAGGAATAAAATAAATGTTCAAAATAATATTTATATGTCATATTTGCAGCTCAATAAACGAAACATTCTTACATGTTGTATATTATTCATGTAATGGAAAGTATTTTGCGTTCAAAATGGTACATTTTTTTGTTATTTATTGCCAAGTTTTCCTTATAAAAAAATCAATTCCGCTTGTTTGTGCGGAGATTTTATTTTCTTGTAAGTTAAAATTTTATGCAATAAAAATACAAATTCTATCGTATTTGACATCGTGGCTTTTAACATCTTGAACCTCAATATAATATTCATTGTAATGGTCCGTAAAACATAATTATAAAAACTGATTTTTTTTGTGTAAAGTGCTGTATTTTAAAAAAACATAAATTTCAACTGTGAATACGATATTTTTTTGCTAAAACCACATTGAAAAGTGTGGTTAAGATAAAAAAAACATTTTATTTACTTGCGGTTACTTGTCTCACCTAAAGATTTTACTACCGTATTTAATATACACTGAGACGAATTTAAAATTGATATATAAAACTAAATGCTCTAAAATTGTTTCATATTTTCTTTAAACACAGTTTTTTGTTATATTATAACCATACAAAAGGTTCATTGCTCTATTAGAAATTTCCGTATCTATTACAAAAGATAAAAACAAGGAGAAATTATTATATAATGCTTTTTTTAAAAATCAATTCTCAATTTAATATAAAAAAAAACATTGTGGGATAAGAAACAATTAATAAAAAAAACTTATTCACTGCATGGCCCGGTGTTTCTTTTTATAATAAATTTGTAAAGGAAGTAATGTTGGTTTGTTTTTACAAAAAATAACAATATAATTTTCGAAACTAATTATCAAAATTAGTTCTCTACACTTTTTGTACTAGTTTACTTTTTTTACAATATAAATTTGATATATAATATATAAGAATACATTACCTTTTTTTTCCATTTTTTTACACTATATATGTTTCTATTATTATAATTATATAGTAAAGTTATAATTTTATTGTTACTTTGAAAATTACATTTTTAAAATACATACATATTTTAAAGTAAAAAAACTCTCAAAGGAAACTCTTTTAATATATTATTATTATTATTAATAATAAGTATGAACTATTTTTTCTTGGCCTTGCTAACACAACATCAGAATCTACATAATTATACTTGTGAGAATATGTTATGAATTTTGGAAATATTATAACATTATAAACGATTAGAAATTTTATATAAATGGTTATAAGGTCATATGTTAATGATGTATTATATATGAATAATTATATTTATTTTGTAATTAGTATACATTGTTGAATCACATTGATTTGTGATTCAACAAATCGTAGTTAAAAGTTATAATTTTTTTATATTTTATTATCATTACGTAATGTAATAATACTAATAATAAATTTTCTAAATTTACTTAAAATATTATATAGTTTGTAATTAATTTTATGAGGTCATATCGTATTATAGTATGCAAATTATTATGATATTTCTTAATTATCTTATAAGAATTGTAAAATAAACATTTATTATTATTTCGTGTAATCGTTTATGGTTTAAATTAAATATTACCAGAGATCTTACAATGTAATTAAGCTCTTTGATATTACTATCCTTCTCTAATTTATCTGTTCGTATAATAAAAGAAAATCAAGAACAAGATTTTCCTTGTTAATTCTCCATACATTAAATGGTTCATCTGAAATAAATGTATGAACAGAGAGGCCTGTAGTTTTATAAGTTACTTTTACGTGATTAATTCCTATATTATTTTTACTTTTTTTAAAGCATTTAATAAATTTTTAACTAATTTATTAAATATTTAATATAAATTAATTCATGCAAAAAAATGAAGTATTTAATTCATTAATCTTTTTTAAAAGCTCTTAAAGTAAAATATATTATAAATAAAATAAAAAAACTCCTAACTCCAATTGTATTAAAAAAACATTATAATTAAACTGAACATTATAAAAATAAAAACATTTTAGTATGAGCCTGCGAGTTATATGATTATTTTGTTACTTATGTGTATTAAAGCAGCCACGATAACTGCAGCTATCAGAGCAGTCGGTATCTGAAGGTTGGATCTATACGAGTCACGATGCTCGCGGGTGCAGTCAGACGGTGAAGGTGAAAGACCCTGAGATCCTGACCTCTGACACCTTTCTGTATTTAATTAATAAATAAAGCAATATTACGTAAAGTAGAATGAATTGTCTGAATGATTTGCATTTTCATGAAAAACTGGTTCATTATGCGTACACTGAAATAATCATAAAATGTTCATTGTTAATTTTCACTCCTTTTTAACAGTTCTAATACTGCTCTACGTAAATGTAACAAAAAATTCAGATACAAATTCATTAATTTAGTATTATTTGCCCTGTGAGGAGAATACAATACATTTTCTGGCCAGGGGTATGAAAATGCAATTTTGCTTTGCCCTCATCTTATAAGTTGAATAAATAAAATATAAGGCTGAAAATTGATATCTTTTGTTTTACATTGGATTATACACGTAAGATTAAATTTTATACAAAGAAAAGGAGTACTTTAAATGCAATGACTGTACAATATATAATTATATTTTTAGTTCGTATCTTTAAAAATGTTTCAAAGTATTTTGTTTCTTGGCAAAAGAGTAAAATTTAAAAACAAAAAGCAGTTACTTCTAATATAAAGTATTAAGAAATTCTAGGCAGAGATCCAGATAACGCTTGATTAGAAGCTAATGTATCTTGATTTACAGCCAAACTAACTTGAGATGCGTTATAAGGAGTTAGTTCTCGGTGAACTTGCATTGAATTTTGATCAAATTTCTACAACAGTACTGTAATTTATTATGACTTTTCTTGCCAATAATTTATTTTTTTTTGTGAGAGTAACTTTTTATCATTCAGAAGAAAATACATTTTATAAATTTAAATAAAATTCTAAGACATTATAAGAATTTTAATTTTTAGCAAATCTTTTATTGCGGAATGTTTATAACTTATAAATTAATCATATGAAGTACAATACCGTTAAATATTGGAACACATAATATATATATAAATACTATATCAGTTATTGTATTTGAATGCATTTAACCTGTAAAGTTGTTTATTATTGCAATTATAGACAATATAGACATGCAGGTTACGTACAGTTATAAACAGTGCACTTCAATTCATTTGAAATGTCACCTCTGCCTGATGCTGCGAAGAGACTAAGGTATTCAGATTTGAAATTTTTAAAGCTAAGAAGAGCACTCAGTCAAAATTCATCGCAAAGAGCTGAAAGTTATGGCACTTACATATAACAATGCTCCTGTAACGAGTTAGGAGTAACGTTCTAGCATATAATAAATATATCTTCCAAGTATATACTTTGTGCAAAATCAGTATTGAAAACACGTGTCGTGTTCAATACTTCCTACTGCGAATAGAATTGAAAATTCAACGTTTCCCGCTTACGAGTTCTAAATTATTGGGGTCTAATTTGTATTTCCATTGTAATATAATGTTCGATTTATTTCTAAATAAACACATTTAAAAAATAAAAAAAATAAGCCATGTTTTCTCATGCAGTCATCCCGTAGAAAATATTGCATGATGATTACAAATAGGCTATACTTGTTATATAAAGATAATACAAAATGATGGTCCATATATAATTAACTAGAGCATTATATAAAAAATGTTCCTTTCATATCCATGTCATCATCTCGTGATTATGACATAAATAATGCATGCTATTGATATAATAAGCATAACGTTATGTCTTGAAAATTCTCGTCCAGTTTAAAGTAATGTGAAAGTTTAGAAAAAAAAAATTGGATTGAGACAGATTTCTTCTAGATCCGTCTAGCATGATTGCAACATAGATAATTACTATTTATTAAAATATCTTCCTTCCTGATTTCTATACTTCCGGAATTGATTTTTCTTTAAAAACGATCAAAATTACATTTTTATAACAATTTAAATGACGTTGAATCAATTTTATCAAATTGTATTTTTATTATTAAAAAGTTTACATCGGAAGAGAAAGAGAAAGAATTATCACATGCAATTTTTTTTTTTTTTTTTACGACGAGTTTAAATATTTATAGGACTATTTTGTATCAAAACAATCTTGCCACATGCTGCACGTTCAGAGAGGGGGTAGCCAGATGATGCGATTTTTTGTTTCGTATTTCATGCATCTTAATTTTTTGTTCGTTTAACAGCTTATATCATATGCACCAAATTATTTAGCGTCAAATATAACAATCTTATATTATACAGTAAGTTATGAACTTGAATAACAATTAGCCTTTTTAAAACGTGATAAACAGTGCTATTTGTATGTAATTAGATCGTCTAATTAGTAAAAAAATTAACTGAAATCAAATTACAATAATAAAAGCATAACATCGAATATCATATCATATAACTTGGGGCTGTGTATTCACAAAAAATTACTTAAGATTTTATCCTAGAAGATTTAAATAGTAAATTTTATATCAAATTCCAGTAATTACTAATTATGAATGAAATAATAAAATTTTCTCGTCTATATGCTAATTAAGTTAATAACCCCTGTTATCAATTGGAACTATTTCAAGTTAAAAATTATAATAAACTCATTATAGTTTTAAACAAGAAATTTATTAATATTTGTTTTAAATTTAGCACAAATTTAAAAGTAAAACCCGCATATATTTGCATAGTACCTTCCGTTCAAGTACCCATAATAATACAAAGATTTTCTTTTTAAAATAAATGACAAAAAACCTAAAAATTAGCGGTAAAATTATGAACACTTTTGTATGGGTGTATAAATTGAAATATAACGTTTGGCTTATCATCTTTTAAATATTTATCTTATTAATTTTCTACTATTTGACCTGTTAACAAGTCTATATATTACTGTATACTATAAAACCGTAACAATTAACACGTACTAATTTTAAAATAAAATAAATAACAATTTACCGAAACATTTGATAAACAATAAACATTATTAGTTTCGTTCTAATAAACAAAATAAATCTTACCTTCTTGGGACGTAAAATCTTTTACTATTTTTAATAAATTGATCCATTTTTTTATTATTAATGAATTACTTTATATGTTAATTAACACATATAAAAATACACTTCCATATAAAATACTGAATATAAATATTTAAATTTCACGTGTTTTAACTCATGACAAGGCTCTATTAAACCAGGAGCTCCTATTTCATCCGTGATTCAGAAGAAACTGTTCGTTCACTTCGCGCTCTCTTTCTCTCTAAAACTCGTGAAGATGGTTTTACTGCGCATGCGTAAAACTTACCTGTATATTGAAAGTTAATTTTCTTTTACCTGGAAGTACCAGCGCATCAAATTTTCCTTATAAATCACATGAAGTATAAAACATTTTTTCCTAAATTCAATTTTAATGCATGGTTGCAATTTGATTATACAGATTAATGAAAAAGAAATGAGAATAAGTTTATGCTTCAATTTTACAATATTACCATAAGGATCATATTTATATCTAATAAAAACTATAATGAACTCTATTAAAATGCCTTTTAATTTCTTAATTGAAAAAATTAATTATATAATTTCAATAAAAGACACTAGTCATCTAATACGAATTAAATTAGATAATTATCAAATACTTTTTTAAAGAGTACAGGTGTAATCGATAATTATTTAATTACACACACAATAGACTTAATTGAAAGTGATCTACATTTACATGTTTAATTATATCTACATTTTTGAATTATACGCAGTATTTTAAGGTAATAGAAATTTATCAATGATTATACAATTTTTATAATCAAGCCAAATGATTAATTTTTTTTTTTTTAAATGCTGCAATGTACGATTTTGATAATGAAGAATATAGTTATTAATTTTCTTTGTGTTTCTGGTTTATAATTTTTTTTTATTAAATTTAATAAGTCTATATTCTCCACTCAGCAATATTGAGATTCTAAATATTGTGTTTTTAAACATATTCTCCCCTATTTTACTCGAAGAAATAGTTACAAAAAACACTGCATGATGTAATTTCAGTTAACAGTCTAATGATAATTATTCTTTTTTTTTTAAATAATTAATTAACATTATAATATAAATTGAATGGCATATATTATTATCTATATAACAAATAATGTTTTGTAACTTTAATGTAGTGATACTCTTACAGGATGGACTTAAATTAGACAATACACCATTTTCTGTAACGAATAGTGTAAAAAGTTATAATAATAATGTGATTCTATGAATTATAATTAAGCCAATCAAATAAGCTATTATTAATTTAGTACGGTATTGGTACAATATATGTATAGTTTAATTGATTCGTATCAATTAACATAATTAGCTTAAACAATGATAGTTTTTAACACACAAGAAATTACTGACTCAAATTAAAAAAATACATTGTTAAACCTAAGAAGAAAAAAATCTTTGTTTCTGGTCATTATTTTTACGCTTCCATGCTTTATAGCTGAGATTTAGTTGGTTTTCGGTTCATTAGACGTTAAAATTTTAGGCCACGTTTGTGCGCCCTGATACCTGTAAGTGTTGAGCCATAACGTATTACTGTATGTTATAAAACCATTCATAAATGTACTGTAGTATATACATAAACAGCTGATGAAATTGTGTTTTAAAAGCCTTTTTTTTAGTTATCAATAAATTTTCATGAACAATCACGATTCAACCTATATAAGAACTTGGCATTGAAATGATTATTTTTTTTACTGTATTACGTAATTTTAAATATAATATAGATTATATGATTAAAAGTTTTATATTTTATTTCAAAACAAATGAGAATTTTTATTGAACTGTCATGATTGTTGAAAAAAGTAATTTAATTAAGATTTATGTTGTTATTGTAAAATTAATGTGTAACTATTAAGTAACTTTTCAAACTATTACCTTTTATTTTTAGTAATAATTTTTTGTAATAAATCAGCTAAACGTTATACAAAATTATTTTCTTTCTTAAAATATTGCACAATGAAAATGCATACAAATTAAACCTATCTTACTTTTCATATCAATAGAATTTTTTTGCAAATTGCATTATTAAGCATGAAGTATTTAGGGTAGAAAAATTCCTCCATAAAATTAAAAATATTTAAACTGATTTAAAACAATTCAAAAGCTGTTTCTGGGATAAAAATAAATATGATTGAATGGCAATGTCTTATTATATGGCAATGTCAAAAAGAAGATATTTGTATATATTGAAACCCAATTTTTCATTAAGGGTTGTTTTGGTTAATTTTAAAATAGCAACAATGGGTTCAAAAGCTCAATTTACGTGGAAAATAAAAACTTGGTGCATATTGAATTTATTTGATAAATTAAACCTGTTTACATATGAAAATCTCATAAAGAAGATACAATTTTTGGGTTTGATTCCCCCAGAAGGGTTGGAAAAAATTCATCGCAACTCTCCACCAATATATCTTTAACATATATCTCAGCTATGAGGGTGCAAAACATTTTTAAAATTCTACATTCATGGCAAAATCCATGATCGAAAATGACACACGAATTTTGACTCGCTGTATAGGAAAATTAGGTAATATTTTAAGTGCTCTTTTCAATACACAGTATATTATACTGTATAGTCTAATCATGCTGAGCCTTCATTTATAATAATATGAAGATCCTGATACTCTTTATAGCCCTTTAATTTTAATGGAAATTAGATTTCTTCTCAATATCCCCCATATTACAATACCAGGAAATATATCACAAAATAGAAAATATTACTCAAATTCATGCATGATTTATTATGTATTATCACAATATTTATCCTATAATATTCAATTGATAGATAACGGACTTTTAACTTTATCAAAGCTTTTCTTTGTCAGAACTTTGCTATATTTTTGTAGATTATATGAGAATCATCTTCAATATAAATATAACGTTAAGTTCTTTTTATAAACTGAGAGTGCACTTTATAAGATAATATTTAGTAAAAGCCATTAAATTTCATTACGAGACTAATTGCATATTAATGTTCACAATGTAATTATAATGCTTGGTGCCTATAAAATAATAATTAACATGAAAATACTAATGGAAAAAAGTAAAACTTGTTAATTTTTAATTAAAACTCACAAAGCTTTTATAATTATAATTTAAATAAAATTTTGTATGCTCTTACTACTGTGTCTTGATAATTTTTATTTATTTAAGTAATTTTTAAGATTGAAAGTGTTAAAATTTACATGGTGCAATAATATTTTTTAAGGTAGCATAATTATTTAAAATGCAGTAAAAGTGTTTGCATTATTACGACTTTATTACCATTATGTTGTATAATTTTACTAACAAAAAAAAAAAACTTAAACGTAAGTAAAAAAAAATCATAAAGTGAATGCAAATGATTGATATTTGCTTCTTTGCAGTTTGTTGTGAGAAGTTGCTAAAAAAATGTCAGATATGCATCTCCCCTTCCTCCAGTCTCCCTTATCATAGGTATTGTGGCTTAATTCTCAAATTTTTAGTAAATAAAATCCAGCTGATGCTCAAAAGAGAGCTCGAAAGTTTTGCTTATTTTGCTCAACTGGCAAGTCCAATTCTTGTGTTTTGTTGATGCAGCAACTTAAATAGAAAAATTTAAAATTTTGTGATATTAACAAGTACACCGAATGGAGCTATCCCAAACGAATATTTTAAGTGACAACGCCCACAAACAGAACAAAAGTGACATTTCCGTTATCTTGAAATGTATACCTTGTAACATTTATTATATCTTTTACATTATTAATGAAGAGTTTAAGTTTAAAAATTTTATAAAGGAATCATCTGAAAATTCTCTTTGTTACTACCTCAACTTTCTAAATAATATATCCCACTATTTTCTTTTATAAATAAAAAATGTCAATGAATCAATCACCTATACATTTTTCCGTTACATCATCGATAGACTTGACACTTGACAGATTATAACATTATATTACGACCTTGACATTACATTATAAATATAATAAAATAGAAATACAAAACCATACGTGAAGATCATATTGATATTATACCGAGTGGTTTACGTTTCATCTAACTGTTTATACCTGATGTGTTCGATATATGACACCAACTCAAGTTTAATACCCTATGACGTCACATCTTATATAAATATTATTACATTAAGTTAAGCTGCATGGACAAAGGAATATTTTATGAATGAGTAATTTATCTATGATTGAATCCATTTTAATTGTTATTGAATCGTGGTAACCTTAATACTTTTCAAGTATTCAATATTTCTTGGGTATATAAACAGTTGTATAATTGTTACTGCATGTTATTATTATAAAAGACACGTTTCATTTCTATAGTGTTATATTTGAATATTGTGTAGTATATTTTTAATATAAAATGCATACATACTGAAACTGAATATTTTGGAAGATTTTAAACATAGAGAGTATGAACATTGCAGCTACCTGCTTTGCTGAAGACAAAAAAATGCAGACTTACGATTCTGAAAGAGGTGAAAAGAACATCCAGTCTATAAATCAATCTCAAAATAGTTCAAATTCACTATGCCTTGATATATTAAGTCGTATTGTCTACAAATAGAAAAATGGTCCCAAGGGGTACTTTGACTCGAACAATGATTTTAATTTTCAATCCTTCGTTAAAATTTCTCTCGGCAGTAACCGAAAATGCGTTGGTTTTATTCTTGTATAATTTAATTTCTGAATCATTTCAGACAAGCTGCCTTGATAGGATTATTGAGTGACATAAAATTAATGTAAAATTTCAATAATATACTGCCAGAAGAGTCGTAAATCTCACATTTCTGGAGGAAAAATCAAAATAAATGTTTGCCAATGATGGTCAGTTGATGTTAATTTTGATGCATAACTTGACCATATAAAATAAGCGTATAAACGTGTAAGTATTAAGCGTATTGTGATTTTTTTCAATTGAAATAGTTAACCTCATTTAACCTCAGTTGGATAAAAGTACTTTTTTTTTACTAAAATTCAAAAGTACAACTTAAAACACACAATAAAAATATATAACAATTTTTTTACATGCACGGTGTCTAAAATATCACAAATGACAACAATAGTACCGTTATAATACAAATATTATTACATTATTTTTAAATACATACAAAAAAACATTAAATATTTTAACAAACTTCTTTTTTCTTTTAAGTTATGCTGCAAAGCTTTTTATTTTCTCTAATAATGTTTTTGTCACTTTATGGGGCGTATTCTATTTTTTCCAAGCTGACATAAAAGCTATATTATACTTTTTTTATGCTTCCGGGATGGTATGTACCTAGTTAGAATAAAAAAATAACAACACCGTTTCTGGTGCTTGACTTTTTGAATGCCTCACTGCTGTAGCGATGGTGAAGGGACAGTCCTCCTCACAGACAGAGTATTGTAGGAGTGAACTCCTCAGGCACATTACAAGAGTGTTCGCTAATTACAAGCTTACACTTTGTGCTCTTTAAAAGAAGTAACCAAAAATATTTGAACCCATGCACCAGATATAAAAACAGACATTTGTAGTTTCTAATTAAAGATATTTTGTTGATTGTTAGGCAGAACACTTTCGGGAAATCCATGGTGAGTTTTTTTTTTTTTTTTTTTCTTATCGTTGGTGTTGCGACGTTTCGCCTCGATCGTATATTCGAGGCATCTTCAATTAAAAAAATTCAATTTTGCGTGTCTGACGATTTGTTAAACTAACACTTTTTAATTTTTCAAAAATATGTCAATGAGTCTTTTAAATTGTTTATACTTGCCACTTGAAGTAAATTAAATAAATGTATTTAGGATTTTTTTTTTTTAAACTGAAAGTGTTGTAAATATTAAATTACTGTTTATGTATGCAAATAATGACAGTTAAAATTATATTATTATGCTAATTATAAAAATTGTACAAATAGTTTTTTTGTAATAAAGAAATAACTTTTTTTCTTGAATCTACACGTGTAAATAAAAATTATATATTTTGTTATTAAATTATTAATTTAAAACAAAGATTGATTAATTCATAAGTCAAATATGAATACGCAGTTAATATATATTATATGGATGTTTTCATGATAAACAAATTACCCTCATATTAATATATAATATTCTTATTTTTAAAATTGATTTTTTATGTTAGTACAAAAGTTGCTGACTCATATATATATATATTTTTTTCTGCTTACGTCAAATTATGAGTTCACCAAATTATTTACTATAACAATTTTTTATTGTATAGTAACAAAGCAGTGAATAAACATTGAATTATACCATACAAATTTATTTTTTCAGTATTTTAAAGAATCGCTTTCATTTAAAGAGTAAAACTGCATTTAGAAATTTGATGCACATTTTCTCTTGTCATTTTAGTGAAAACAAACGCCAGTATTTTTCTGAACTAACGATCTGTAAAACTACAAATGTTGGCAAAGATTGTGACAACTTTTTTAGGTACTTATAGTACTGCAGTAATTTAAATAATGGTTTGATACAGATTTATATTCTTGTAAACAGTTTTCATCTATATACAAACATAGTCATAATTATTATTAATATAATATACTATTGAAGTAAAAAAGTTGCAAGCAGAAGAAAATGACATAATATATAATAATTATAAATAAGAACATCTCTTACATCTCAGGGTAATCTGATTTCCTGATCTGTTGGGGAGCATTATTATCACAAAGTCCATAAATAAAAAGCATAGATTTTGTTTTCAATGACTGGACTTAATTGGTTCACAACGATTATACACCAGTTGTTGTGACTTGGTGCTCTATCTTATATATACTAAATAATGCTCTAAAATATCATGTGCATCTTCATTTCTAGAGTTGACAGTGTCAGTAAGTCGAGCCAGCTGTTAAGATTCCATGGCATATGTACAGCTTAAAAATAACTTAATTGCAATCACAACATTTTGCATTTAATAGTACAATAGTAGCCCCTCTACTTAAAACTTTTACGGTTCATTAGGAGACCTGGAGATCTGCATGATGCACAACTATATTCATTTATTCTAAATCAATAAAAAAATATTTAAAATGGCATATTTTATTGTAGTGACTATGGAAACCATGGAAACTCAAGATTATCTGAAAATTAATCTTCTTTTGATTATTGAATATAATACATCATACAATATATATTTTGATAATGTACGTAGCCTGTAATGTTATAAACATGCAGGACTTCTGAAGTGCACAATTTTTTGTTTTTAAATATTTATTTATTAATTATCATTATAGGTTAATATAGTTCAACATATTGAAATCTGGCTCCTGTTGATATATAAGTGTAGAGATTGATATATTATATTTTCTCCATTGTTTTCCAAATAAAATTTTCTTACATTAAAAAAAAAAATCAGTAATAATAAAAAGCTGTTTTCTCTTTCCACACATTATATGCCAATTTTCTCCCTCTCTACACTGGATTTGATATCTACTTATCTAGATACGGTAGTTGTATATTATAATTTTAAGAAAAATAGTATCATAGCATAGTAATTTTTTTTATAACAATTGAAAACGTACATAAATAGAATATAAAATAGATCTTCTTTTGTTTATATTCACAATAACCGCAATAACAGTTCACATGAAAATGTCACGATATTTAACCGTACAACTACTGGAAGATAATAATCACATATAGACTTTTTGTATTGTTTGTTGTTTGAGAGTACAAATTTCTTTAGGACACTATAATCATAGGGCTTGACAAAATATACTCAGTCACTTATAAGTGACATAGAAATGTCATTATAGTGAAGCCTGATAGATGAAGAACTACTAGGATTGAATATTTAATATTATTCTACAATTATTTTTAATAAATTGCTAACGTCATTAGATGTAACTATATATTATGTTATTAATTATACTATATAATTAAGATTGTACTTTAATGAAAAAAGTAACTAAGAATTAAAAAAAACTCTAAGCATTTGAAAATTTCTATTTGATTTTTCCGAACAAATAATAAAACATTAGAGCAGAGATTGTGATATTTTGATTCCCAAATTATTTTAAATTTATTAAAGTTATTAAAATCTTAATATTTTTAAAAAAGCATACTAAAATTCAAATAAGTATGTTGTACGTTTCCCACTAAATATAAAAACAACAAACATCTATTACAAAAATGACATTTCCTTTATATTAGATGCATGGAAATGCATAGATGTTGGGACATAATATTCAGCTTGTATACTATTACATCACAAAACCTATTTTTCTACTGGTTCTCTAAATATGTAATATATATATACCACTAAACTGAACATGTAAATTTGTTAGTGCACAAAAGCGTGAACACGAGACATCCTAACTCAAGACTTGAGTATAATTGGTGACCAGTGTAGCGAGGAGTCACGTTTTTGTCGTCGTGTTCGTCATAGAGGAAATGTTTTTCTATGGTCACCCACCCGCCCGCTTGTTTAAACGTAAAGAAAGTAGAGCAGTAGAAGCTTTTTTTAACAGAAACGGTCAACGAACGACAATGTTAACAATAAAATAGAAAACATTGGATAACTTTTTTATATATAATAAAAAGTCGTGATCCATACTACTTCTTTTTAATAAATATTATATTATTGTTAAAGGTCAATTTTTATTAATTGATAAAATCCTACTTAAAAACAAAAACAACAAAAAAAGAAAACTGAAATTGTGCAATAATATAAAAATTTGGAGCATTTCTATTTGATTATATACCGTAAGATATTTTAGTTTTTTTTATAATAAAAATATTGGTTTTATTTAAACGATATTGTGAAATTGTGTATATTGTACGTAAACCTGCTACATCTCATAAGTCAAGACTCTTGAATGTTTTGATTATCATCGGTTTATAACGGTGAGATTTTTTTTTTCTTCAACTATTTAGCCTTGGTGACTTTATATTTTTTATACTACGGATCAGTTTTTCATTCATATTATTGGAAATAACAAACCATGGTATGTGAAGTCGTATAATTAAAAATCTCTTTAATATTTTATACCATATATTTATCAAATCAATCTGGTAGCGTTAAAAACTAGGTCTTCTATTTATAATAAAAAATTATTTGTCTTTGATAAATCTTTTAACATCGTTTGTCCATTATTTATTTATTTTTTTTATAATATGACCTCAAAAACAAGGATTATAATTTGTCATTTTAATGTCACTTATGTAAATTAATATAACATTATAAATTGATATTACTGGAAGGTTACATACATCATAGATTAAAATTAGTGGCGTTAGAATGGTAAAATAAAAAAAAAAAAAAAAACTTAAAAAACTAATATTTTAAGAATATCTATTCTGTATTGTTTTAAGAAATTTTCATATTGAGGATGCCAAAAAACTGATATAATTATAAAATTTTCTTCTTGTACCTTATTATATCAATTAATATAAAGGGGCATTCACAAAGCCTTAAGGCCACAATTAAGCCTCAATAATTTAAGACCAAAAATTTTGGGTCTAAAAAACACGTCTAAAATCAAGCTTTAAATTATCGAGCCTTAAATGTGGCCTTAAGACTTTGTGAATGCCCCTTATAATGATTAATCACATGTTATTTGCAGGTAATGAGGTAATATACGGTATTATAACTTAAAAAACGATATTATTTTGCCGATGATATTAAATAAGCTAAAAAGTTGCAATTCTAAAAATTCTATTCAAATTTAATATACATTTTTTTTTCACTGACCATCCTAACACAGGTTTCTGTGGTCCCTTAGTTACAGAAGACAAATTCTGGGATATATTGAACAGCTATAAAACTTCTAAATTGCTAATACAATGCAGTTCTCCAATAAACTATTAAGATGGTTTGTTGCAAGAATGAGGTTACATTTTTATTAAAAGTATATAATTACATAATATATTTAACATTTTTCCTTGAGCGTCAACATTTTTTTTTTTAATAAAACTTTCAGAATTTCAATTGTTTCTTATTCTTAGGTCATTTTGATTCATGTTGCGAAATCCTTTCACGAGCATGCTGAGGTTTTCTGTACTTGTAAATTACTTTAGAAAACAGTTTGTTTAGACAATGTTAAACTACTTAAAATAATTGTGAATATTACAAGCAATTTAAAAAGTACTTTTAAAAAGAAATTTACAAAGTACTTATAGAATACTTTTTTGTTAGAAATCAGATATGATTTGTTAGTTTGAACTTCCGTAAAGTTATTTTCTATAAATTTTATTAAGACCTTCATATAATTCAATCAAATTATTAAATATAGAAAGGAACGTATAGCTAAGGTCAAGGTGCATTAACTCTTAAAAATAATTTTACATTAAATATAAATCTGTCAAAAACAATAAAATTAGATCAAAATTGTGATATTATTCATTGTTTAAAATTATTGTACAATTTAACTTTCTAGAACCATATTGCAATATCCTTTTTTTTTTTACTACTTTTGATTCAAATATAGAACCAGTTTTTAATATGAGTGCAATGGGAATATTTTTTGGTGAAAGGAGATCGGGAAGTTAAGATGATGTTAAAAAAAAAAAGGGAAGGGCTCGATAATATATTATTATATTGTCGAGCGATGATCACATATTATAGGTTACATACTATTGCGGTCAACAGTATATCCATTTTCTAACGTCACTTTTTGTTATTTGTGAGGTATACAATTTTGATGCTAATATTATTTGCCTCACCTCTTAAGATCATTGAAGATGATGTGCAAGATAATTACTATATAGCAAGGCTCTGGTATTTATGCTATAAAAACCAGTATAAAAAAATTGCGGAAGCTTTCATTACGTTTATAGAAAGGAAATTTAAATAAAGAGGTAGATCAATTTTATCAATATAAATAAATAAACGTCATAAAAGGATTTAATATATGTATAATGGAGTACCGACCTCAAAATGTTTTATTGCAGAAATGGATAGAGGGTGCAAAGTTATGCTGCTCTGATTTTTTTCAGATTTTTTAGGGACCGGAAAGTATTGCTAAAAAGTTTTGGTGAGGTCGGGTTCGAATCCACGTCCCTTTTGGGTCCTATCTTTTATTAAGAGAGGCGGCAAGAGGCGGCACTTTTTCTGTACTTTCAATAATTTTTTAAAAATACTTTCCGGCCTCTAAAAAATCTGAAAAAAATCAGAGTAGCATAACTTTGCACCCTCTACCTATTTCTGCAATAAAAAATTTTGAGGTCAGTACTCCATTGTATTGCTAGAGATTTATAAAAAGAATGAGTTCATTAAGAATCATTATAAAGTACAGTCAAATTTATGTAATATTCCTGCCGGAAGTAGCCGGAAGTGAGAGATCATCTTGTTCATCTCTGAGTCTTGAAAATTTGCAAACATGTTAGTACTCTTCTTACAAACCTGTAGCCAAAATTTCAAAATACAAATACTAATAGGGAGGTCAGAAACCTGTCACTTCCGGTGGAAATATCAAATTAATTTAACTGACCGGTACATAATTAGAATTTGAATGTAGGAGCACAAACAAAATATTTGAACCGGAAGTTACCGGAAGTGCAAGATTTCCGGCTTATTTTGAGTATATTTATTATAACACTCACACTGTCAGCATGATGTAATATTATAAATTCTCGTAATAAAAACCTATTTATAAAGTTTAAGACTTTGATATACATGATGCGGGAAGAACAGAATACTGCATTTGCAGTAAGAACCTTGTATACATATATGACTTCCTGGTCTCATTAACTTACAGGTGGGCTAGTACTTGGAACATGAACATCAACATTTTTATTGTAATTGCAATTCTAATGTAACTTTTGCTCTATAGCTTAAATGCACATCCGGGTTTTTCCGTAGAAAATTATTATTATTATTTTTTTTAATTTAATTTGAATACTTAACATTTAGAAAATGTGCAGCTCCATTGAATATTTTAAAATAAACTTAACAAAACTCTCTCTCTCTCTCTCTCTCTCTCTCTCTCTCTCTCTCTCTCTCTCTCTCTCTCTCTCTCTCTCTCTCTCTCTCTCTCTCTCTCTCTCTCTCTCTCTCTCTCTTAGAATAGACTCTTAGAATAGAATTACTAACAATGTAAAAAGCTAAAGTGTTGAACAATTTTTTTTTACTATTATTTGAAATAATACATTAATATCAAAGCCTATAAAGGCTTTGCATTAATATTATAAATGATAATGCTGCATGTAAATAACCATTCTGCTATATCATGCAACTTTTTAAGTCATGTTGTGAATTAATTGTGTTAATAAAATCAGATGCTTGCATATTGATGCAATTGTCTGAATGTCATTCAATGTTTCTGTATTTTCTGCTCTTGAAATAAAATAAAAACTAAAATCTGAAACACAAATTCGTGAGATCGGATCAACTCTCATTTAGACTTTTACTACTCCCATAACTAAATTAGAATTGCTATTAAAATATCATTAAATTATTTTATGACATATTGAGGTCCTAATGAGGCCTGTAATTTTATTTAATAACAAATTAAAAAAAGAAAATGTGAAAACTTGAGTTAATTTAGTATAAAAAAAATTCCCTTAAAAAATAAAAAGAATTTGAGAGTATAATATAAAGTGAAAGAATCTAGATGATCTCATACAGTTTATTGATTGACCTTACCTTCCTTACAGTAAGAATAACTCCACCTTTGTGCAAGGTAGGTAGGTGTGACCGGTATGACCTGACCTACCTACCATTCAGCATCCTTTCTTGCTCCAGATGGACGAGTAGTCTGGTCAGATATGGTACCACTTCCTCCTATACCATACGATCCCTTCTCTTCTTCGCGCTGGTCATCCTCTCTTTCTCTCTCTCTCTCTCTCTCTCTCTCTCTCTCTCTCTCTCTCTCTCTCTCTTAAAAGATGGATTGTCTGTTACATATAAAACCAGTTTCACTTGGGAAAACATCAACATATGATATGACAAGTGAAACAGCAATTAAAAAAATGTGTGTTTTCACTTTAAAAATAGAGAGATTTAACTTAAATAGTGGATATATCGTGGATTATAATGTATAATTTATATCAATATATCAATCATGCATTTCGAGCAATATTTCACTAGTTTTTCAGGTGTAAAACATTCTTCTAGATAAACATTCAAATTTATTTTATACAAAGTAAATACTTCATTACGGAAGTAAATTTGTTAAAAATTTACAAGACACCTTCTACTTTTTTTATTGACATTAATGTAGTAACTTTAACTTTCATTCGATAAAAAACTGTATTTGTATATAACACAACATTTTTAGCATAACGATTGTAGCAGCATAAATGTAATCAATTAATCAACAAAAATTCAGTGATTGTTTTTAAAATTAAATTTTAAGTTCTACAAATTCTTCATTATTTAAATACATTTTATGAATATTCCAAAAATTTATTATATTTAGCAGTGTTATATATATTATGATATATTTAATTATGTAATAAAATCGGTTTTATTTTAAAATATAATAGGATTGGGTAGCCCTGCAGGATAATTATACAATTTTATGTGCATGGCAACTTAATTATAATTTGGCATTTTAATTATGTCTAACGATTATTGTTTGACTGTATAATTTAGGATTTTCAAATTAAAAAATAAAAAATGGATTGGAAGACGTTCAAGTACATCTCGCTCCTATATTGTATGAGAACCAATTAATTAATTTCGCTTAATGCAAAATATAAATGTTCATAAGAGCAAAATTTCATATTTAATCCACTTTTTGCTTTACAGAAATGATGACAATTTTTTAACAAATTATTTGAAAAATAATTTTGTCTAGTATGTTCATGGGCAATAAAATAATAATTAACTATAAAGTAAATTCAGCATTATACTGTATTTACATTCTGTATTGTTATTCCGATTCCTTGAAGTATTTTAAAATAGTAATATTATTTTGACATTGCATGTCATTGAAGAAAACAATAATTTTATTTTCCCTGAAAAAGGTCAGTAACAATATATGTATTTTTGAGAAATGTAATTTTGTCTTCACAAAAATTATTAAATACGATAATTTCAATAATTTGTATTGTCATATTTATATAAAATATCAATTTTATAAGCCACAAGGTTATCAATATTTTATATAAAATACATTATAAATAAATTATAACTTAAGTGATTATATTATAAGTGATTATAATAAATAAATGTTAGGACTTCTTTAAAACAAATTAAAACAAACTGACCTTCCCTATTTTCTATAGCATTCAAGAAACTTCCGACGGTTATACGTACCGTAATATTTGTTTCTTTAATAATATATTATATATATATATATATATATATATATATATATATATATATATATATATATATATATATATATATATATATATACTGCAATGTATATTAAGGTCTAGTATTTAAAAATAGCTTAATTTAAAATTAATATGTTTAAACTATTTTTTTTAATAATATCAATATTTCACATTAATTTCTCTTAATTTAAGTATAATATAAAAAAGATAAAAATCTATCTATATCCCAAAATATTAAGAATTTCTTTTCTATTATTAAAATAATCTGTCAGACAAAAAAAAAAAAAAAAAAAAAAAACAACTTAAAGTTCAATATAATAAAAAAATTACGCGAAACACACATTTCAATCATTAAACTAGATTTCTACGAACTTAAAGTGAACGCGCTAGCTGGGATGGAACATCTTAGGGCAAAGGTATTAAATGAGGTCTTAATATTCCCTGAGGGCCCGGAGATGTTACAGTCTAGTGCTAAACTTATAATCTAATTTTTTAAACCTAGTTAGTCATTAAGGATCATTTTCATAATATATTACATTATAAGTGAATGTAAATGTTTTATTGTAATTACTATATTGGCGGGTGATGCATGTGGACAGTAATTTCTATAGCACGTTCTCTTCATAGCGGTCATACAACCTCACACATACTATACTCTTCCTTGTAAAATAAATACTTTTTTTTTTATTCTGTTAGTGTTAAAAAATATATGTGGTAGACACACACAGTTATTTATGCATGTATGTGTATATGCATGGTGGTATTATTCATACTGAAAGTTAAAAAAAGGATTTTTATAAATTTATTATGATATATTTTTATTTTATATTTTACTAAAAACTAGGTCATTTATAATATAAAGTACAGCACTTTTTGTGATTTATTATACTTTTATAGTGAATATGAAATTCATATATAGTTTATATATATAATGTATTTTAATGTATAAATAATAATTCTTTTGTTTAAAAAGAAGATTTATTTTTTATTTCAAGTTTAATATAGTTGCTATATACTGTATGAAGGTTTTGTTACTGCATCTTTTCCAGGTAAAATAAAATTATATTGTTGAAATTATTGTTTTTCTCAATGATAATGTCAAAATATTATTAATATTTTAAAATACTTTAAGGAGTCTGAATAACAATACAAAATTTAAATACAGTATAATTGATGAATTTATATGCTGTATTCAATAAAGTATAACCAAACACCATAACGATAAAATAATACTAATATAAATATAATAATAAATACACTGCAAAAACAATTAATGCATTCCTTTTCTTTTCTCTTTCTCCTTCTCTAATATTTTTTGCAAATATATAACCTCTGTATCACTGCGCACAAACGAACCGTAATATCATTTTTTTTTAAAGAATTCTTCATCCAATCAAGGATCATGTATTGTATAGTGTAAACCTTTACGAGGGTCGATTTCAACATAGTTTTCATAAATATAATATTCCTCTACATTTTCCAATAATCGGGTTGTATAAATTATAAATATTGAATCACTGCAGCTAAAAGATAAGAATTCAGTTTCGAAACTGGCACTTTCAACGCGAACTATACAAGTTTATAATCGCATATATACCTGAAAGATATCTTATTATAATTATATATGTAATACACAATGTATCAGTTACCTGTGGTTTTTCAACCTGACGCTGAAAATATTAGAGGAAATTTAAAATTATATTAATTACTATTAATAAATTAATATAAAATTAGATGTTGCAGATTTAATTACACAAATTCAATGTTGAAATTTTAACTTTAATTAAAAAGTAATTATTGTTATAAAATTACTTTGAAAAGCCGACATCACTGCTGAAAAGAACGCATTAATAGAACCTGGATCTAATTTTAGAAAAATATTAGAGCGTACGATATAACATTGACATTAGAAATAATATATCTAAAGGTTGATAACTCTTCAAGAAAAATGTTGTAACGCAGCAGCAATTTTTTTTAATGTAAATGCATTGAACGCAAGAGTGCATTTTGTGACTGCGGGAGATAGGAAGAAGTTTCATGTCGTTGCCTTTCAACAACTTCACCTGAGCATTAGAATACAAAATATTTACTGTTGCTTTCAATGACATTTCACTGCCATTGTCATATAATAAAAGAACAATGACCTTTTTAACTGCAGCACAAATACTGTTTATATTATGAATTTATGAAACATGCACGTGATGATTTTGTTCTTTGTTCTGTTCCATATAAAACATTATTTTCAATATTATTTGTTTTCTTGCATGAATGCATGAATATATTTTATGGGAAATAACAAATAAATAAATAAAAATTAATAAAATGAATTATATATAATTTATGTATTTCTAAATTTTTATTATTATAACACATAAAGCTATATTATATATTATAATAATTGTTATTTTAGATATAGATTGTAGTTACTCATCGATCTCTAACTATATATAATATGACTTAATTTTCTTACAAGAAAAAGGTTTTCAATAGACCACAAGTTTGCAAAACTATATTAAAGCAAAAAGTAAACAAACTCACATACCTAGTGTATTGTTGGTTGTTGATTATGTGTATATTTTTTCTAATGCATTGGACCTTATGGAAAATTTACGATTTTCATATACATATTTCATTACATGAGACATACGTAGGATTTTAAAAATAAATATATCACCAGAATCTGCAGTTTTTGGCCATTTATAATATTGAAATGTGCATCTGAAGAAGTTTTCTTCATTTCAAAATCTTAAATTTTAAATTATACATAATCAGCCAATTGCGTGAGTTTATATATTTAGCTTTAAGCAAGCTCTAGAGTTTGTTGATAATTGCAACAATTAAAAAAATAAAACAACAAACTTAAGCTTGCTTAAAGTCATATTATGCTTTCTCAATGCTATTGGCTGATTAGTATAATTTGAAATTTAAGATTTGAAATGAAGAAAACTTCTTCAGATGCACATTTCAATATTATAAATGGCCAAAAACTGCAGATTCTGGTGATATATTTATTTTTAAAATCAAACGCATGCCATGTAATGAAATATGTATGTGAAAATCGTAAATTTCCCATAAGGTCCAAATAATGTATTAGAAAAAATTTACACATAATCAACAACCAACAATACACTGCTTGATCGCGTTTCCATTTTTAAGTGGTGGCTATATTAATATGCAAGATCTTCAGTTGCAATTAAGTTATTGTCAAATTTTTAGTAATATTTGGTTTTATTTAATCAGGAACTAATTACTGCAAATGATGTAATTTAATTAAAATTTATGAGTGCAATGAAATAATTACGAGTAATATAAAAGCTAATTTTTTAAATAAAATAAAAATAATTAAATTTAGGCAAATACAATTAATTAAATGCAAGTTTACTTTACTTTATAGTTCTTAATTTTTAACCTTTAACCCAGCAAAAAACAAACATAATATTGGAATCATTAACCGACTCGAGAAAAAATTACATTTAGTTGGAAAAAAAAATCACGTATTAGATTGTATACATAATTATGATAAAAATTAATATCTTACTCGAAAGAAAAATCTATCAAGTCTCACTTAAAAAATGCAAAATAATCTACTATGATATATATAGTCTATTAACAATATTTTTGAGAGCATCATAGTTTGTTTTTGATTTCCAACTTTTAATTATATCCACAGTGCGAAAAAAAGAAAGAAGTTTTGTGGTATTTCAACACGATGATGGGCGATCTGGGTCTTAATTATGGCGAGTTTCTAGTCCAAGAGACTGCAGATCACACTTCTTCTTCCGATGATGGCGAAAGCACGATGGACCAATATTATTTATACTGTATTCAAGTCGGTCGGTGGCGCAGTGGATGCGTGCTTCTCTGTCGCTCGGGAGGCTCGGATTCGCTCTCATGCAGGTGCAGGTGGCTTTTACATTGTAAATGTCTCTAGCTGCGCTTATAGTGTGAGCTCGTGCTTTCCGAGTGATGGCGCTTGCATGTTCTTTGCTGTGCTGCCGCTATATAGGATTAGAGTGTATATTATAGGCTTGACAGGTCACAGGTCTATGCATTTTACTCCGGCTATATCCACAGGCTGTGGTTTTAGTGGCCCACACCATATATACAATAAGGGAAATCTCGGGACTCACCAATCCACCGCATGAAATCATGCATTTCTATTAATTAAATCATATATGTTATTGAACTTGCCCATTTTGTGATATAGAACTCATTTTCATTTTCAAGTACATGAAAAGTTTATATAAATCAAGCTCCAGCTTCGATCTGCCACCATCAAAAGTTTCAAAAAGTATAATATAATAAAATATAATATAATATAATATAATATAATATAATATAATATAATATAATATAATATAATATAATATAATATAATATAATATAATATATATATATAATTATATATAAATGATTGATTAAAAATATATTATATACAACCTCGTCTATTATACTATTGAATCCAAATATCTTGCATCATTTTTATTAAATGTATCCACAGAACTTAATTATATTAGACTTCCATCCAGTTTAATTATAATAGCTGAAATATATTAAATTTATATATTTATTATCATGCGATCAAGCCTAACCCAAGAAAACCCCACTTATTTTCCAGGATTTTTTTGTGCTGACTTATATTTATCAGTAAAATATGTAAACCATATCAGAAATGGCCGGGAGATGGGAAAAGAGGTTTTTGCAACTGTAACAAAGGCTCCATATCAGATATATATCAGAGATTCGAAAGAGAGAGAGAGAGTCCAGAGACCTCCGCGCGTGTCTTATATATATATATATATATATATATATATATATATATATATATATATATGGCCATAGAAATTTGACCAAAAATGGCAGTTATAATCTATATTATTGTTCTATCATACACTATATTATACTGTATATATAGGCGGCTTAATATAACTACAATATTATATATATAGTCACTATAATATAATATGTATTAATATATATCGATCATATAATAAGCCCAATGCTAATTAAAAAAAATGTAGGGGAGGAAATGCCTACTTGCAATGCCCATATATATGCCATGTACGTTGATCGAATTCAAAATTTCGGGGTGCCCCCCCCCCCCCCCCTCCGTCACCCCCATGGATTCGCTCCTGATGCATAGGACATCATGGCACGGGGATGAACGGACCATATTTATTACACGGACGGACGCGTCTCTGCATGCGTGATGCTTTTTTCCCCAGTCCTATCGATCCACAGTTATCAATATGTTCAAGATTTGTTTTTCTTTAATTGCTGTACGTCCTGGTAATAATGTAGTATTTAATTAAGTACAGAACTGTACATGTGCCTCGATGCTTCGATCACCATCTTTGAAAATATAGCGCTGCATGACTCTAATTTTGTGACGTCACGAAAGACAAACGATAAAAATTAAAAAAATGGCAGTGATGTAAACAAATATAAACCGGTCACTTTTTACAATTTTTGCGCTAAAATGGCTATGATAACACTAAATCAATACTTAGGACAGGTAATTATTGAACATAAATATTTGTTTTACCTAATCTATGTCAATATTAGGCAATACATTTTGTATAGTATGTGGTATTTTATGGGAGAAATTCAGAATGACTGTCACCAGTCACCAGTGTCGCCAGTAATCATTAATTCTACTTCTGTTTATTCTGTATGATACTATTGTATGCATACTCTGCAGTATGCATACGATATAATGATATATTTTGTTAATTTTTTGCAATTACAGGTTGCAAATTCGTGGGAAGAAGGAAATGGTGATACCCTTGCTGTGAGTACTGTAGTGTTAGCCCTGCCGCCGGCAAGCTCCTGCCACTGTGAAGTCACTATTCCCAGCATTAAAACTGGTCTGACAAATTTCGAGATATATGTATTTGCACACAGTATCATATGCATACGTTATTATATGCCTTCAATTACTCTATTGTCTACATTACATAAAGTTTCCAATAAGAACCTTCAATGTACTGTATACATATACAGTACTATATGTATACTCATTGCCAATGAAAATCTAGCGAGCGAACTGTGTTTCACGATAGCAGGTTCTACCATGCTCTCTATCCTTTAACCTAGCGGTACCTGCTCTCTATTTTTTCTCAACATTCCTAATGAATTAATACAGGACCAGATTCATACGAAGGGTAAAAAAATCACTTAAAGTAAAAAATATTCGAGCTTTTGTGCAACATAGAATTTGAATGAAAAAAGTAAATATATGTAAGATTTTTCTCCTAATATAACAAACTTAATTTACGGAACAATATGAGAATGCACCGTGGTAGCAATGGCTTGTTAAAGGTTTTCATTGTACGTACACATATGCAATTATTTATTTAAATTGAATTTATTTTTAAAAAAAGAACAACATTAAATTTTTTTTTTACAAGGATACACCCCTAAGAGCTTACAGCTCGCGGCGGGGTACTGGGTAGGGATAAGATAGGGAACGGATAGTGGCCACGGCCTGCATGCTTACGCGTCCCAGCATTTGCTGAGGTGAGACTGAGGGAACCGTGAAAAACCTCAGTCAGAACGGACACCTCTACTTTTTCTCAATAGACCAAAGCTTCAATGTCCAAAGCCTGGGGAACCACACACAAGTGCATCACTGCACTGGGTGGAAAGCGAGATGAATTTACCCCAGGGAGGGAGCAGCGTATTTTTTACTTGAAACGGTCACCCATCCAAGTACTAACCACGCTCGACGTAGCCTGATTTCGGTGATCTAACGAGAACCGGTCAATGCACTGCGCCACGCTCGACCTCATTAATTAATTTAGTATCCCCCAAATGTCAATTTGATTACAGTATTTACAGTTATTTTTTACAGTATTATAGTTACTCTGAGACAGCACAAACTAAACCCTTTCTTGATTTTCAGGAGCTCTCAGTGCTTATCAGTTAACTTTTTTGTAATGATTTATCTTTGATTTACAGAACTTGCTGTCATTTCGTCATCCACATATCGCGAGCAGCAAGCTGCAAGTGGAGAATGCGGAAGATTCCGTTGAGAACTTTCTCAACCCTCCCCTTAGTGAGATTGTAGCTGCCCATCTGAGGTTAGTTTTGTTATTGTTACTGCAAACTTTATCAAATACTTGACTCTACTCCCATACAGATACGTAACTTCAGAAAATTAAACCCTACCCTGTTACAATTTCTGCACTCAATCAACTTGTATGTCCAAATAAATAAAGAAATTTTGTGCAGAAATCCTACACACTTGTGGGTTTACGAAAAGACCTGTAATATTTTGTTTTTAACACCCGAAATTCTAAAAATCCATTTTCAATATTAATTTTTTTGTATGTTGTACAATGTAATACACTAATTGAAGTGCCTATGTACATACTATGTACTATTTCAGGTATTCGACAGCATTTCCTGATTTTTGAAAAACTTGCTTGATAAATTATAAAGCTAAAATTATTACAGTCTTTCTGTCATAATTATATTATCAGTATGAAACTGAGTTATTTTTTCGTTGATCATCAATATTTAATGTATTCCTGATGAAAAGTAGAATTAATTGTCCCTAATAATATGATTTATAATTTTTCCAGATGTATTCGTGCAGTGAGTGAAGCGGAGTGGTCGAAAGCTTTTGAATGGCAATGTGCAGTAGTAGCCGCAGTCACAAGGTAATTATTCATTCACATATCATTCATGCAGTGCAGCCCATTCATTACAGACTAGATGAAATTACCATTAGTAAAGTACTAAAATTTGAATATTCAAATACAATATCTCATATACACTATATTCAAATAAAAATGTCCAATCCAGCTATACTTTTTTATTTATTTTATAAACATTTTTATTTGAATGGAGTGTACTGTTAAGTTCATTAACCTCTTATTCGCATATACTGACAATATTAATTAAAGTTATTATTATTGGTTTTTAAAATGCAATAAACTAATAAATCATTTTTGTATCATATTAAATGCTAATAATATTTAAGTATATTAAGTATAATACTGTATTATATTAAGGATATTTATTATATTTTAATTTTGGTTTTTGTAACTATGGTTCTAAATATGTTTCTGATCTATATGTGTTATTATCTATATTTGTATTATTCGTCTTGTAACTATGGTTCTAAATATGTTTCTGATCTATGTGTTATTATCTATATTTGTATTATTCGTGTCTAATTGTATCTGTACACTACATATTTATGTTTAATAAAATCAAAAATTTATATTTTAATGTCTTGTTAGTTCCTATTGTATTGTTATTGTGTATTCTGTACATAAAAAGGTGCATTCACAAAGCCTTAAGGCCACATTTAGGGCTCGATAATTTAAGACCAGAAATTTTGGGTCTAAAAAGCATGCCTAAAATCGGGCTTTAAATTATTGAGCCCTAAATGTGGCCTTAGCGCTTTGTGAATGCCACTTATAATATAAAAATATGTTTAGGTGAAATAAATTAACTGTTTTTCTAACAACGACTCTTGTAACAGGTGGCTACAGACTCAGAAGGACGATAACTGGGCACTATCTGCCATGCTGGTGGTCTGCGTGGACCTGCGTCTGATGGCCTTGCAGGCAGAGAAGCAGCAGGACCGTCTTGGCTCGGGCGCCCCCCGTAGACTTGACTACCTTGAGAAGGCTGCCGAGAGCCTCATGGGCTGCTTCAGGATATGTGCCTCCGACAAGTGAGTTGGTGAAGCTTCTTCTCAGTTTGTGATGCTTAAAATTGCTTAAGAGACAGTTAGAGACAGTTGGCCAGAATTTTAAAATTAATAAAATGGTGACCAAAAATTACAGCTTCCTACCAAATATAGCCCTTGAAATAAACTTCTTCTTTGTTTATAGATTCTATACAGTACATTTTTAAATAAATTTTAGCAAATCTTTATCAGACGTTTTTGTAAAAAATTATTTAAAGAACTTATAAATTTAAATTAAAGGTACTGTACTTATTATAGATTATGGGGAGCGGATAGCTCTTGACAGAAATGAGGTAGACTTGTAGACAACATTGAAAATCGGCCAGACTTTCATCTTGTAATGTAAAGAGGTGGGCTTAGAATACGAACATCTTGAGACTGTTCCCTCTTCACCTCTAATGAAGTGTCTGTGTGCAGCCGTTCTACAGAGGAGGACACCAAACGGTGGGGCATGCTGGCCCTCGTGAACCAACTCTTCAAGGTGAGATATGAATATATTGCCGATAGTTTTAATTTTTTTTTTTTCTTTTACCTTAAGAGCTCTTAAGGATAAGGTAATACGCCCCATGTTCAAAAAATTCTCACACATGAAAATTATGAAACATGTCTTAAAATGTTCTCTTCTATACACCCTATCAGTAGCCAAAATATCAGGTACACAAATTCAATCATTTTTTTAGTTATTTATTAATTTTTAAAGTTGACTAATTAATACAGTAACTCAAAAACTAGATCATATTTGTACACCTGATATTTTAGCTACTGATAGAGCATGTCATGTAGAAGAGAATATTTTAAGACATGTTGTATGTTTCATAATTTTTATGTGTGGGAATATTTTTTAACATTGAGCATGTTACCTTATCCTTAACAATTGCTTTAAAATATTGATCAGAAAATAGTTGAGTTTCTGTTACTATGTCTTCCAGTTCTCATACTAACACCTATTTCCATTCTTTCAGGTGTACTTTGGCATCAATAAGCTGCATCTGTGTCGTCCGCTAATCAGGGCCATAGAGAGTTCTCCGTTCAAGGACAGTTTCTCGCTGGGCCAGCAGGTTACCTACCGCTACTACACTGGACGGAAGGCCATGTTCGACAGTGACTACAGGCTTGGTAAGTTGAAGATATTTCACTTGAGTGATTGACGTGTGTATGCAGTATCCTTTTTTTTTAACCACTGATTGAACATTAATGTTTATTACTTTTATGTATACTCTAGTATTTTATTGTTATTTGGATTTATATTTGTTTACCTCAAGCTTTTTTTTTTATATATATCCGAGAAATCTGTTCAAAGTTTCATAAGCTACAAGCTATTGTCCTTTTCATTCCCCACTGCCTGGTTCAACTTTGATGGTAATTGTTTCACTGATTGCAGCTGAGGAGTACCTGAGTTTTGCTTTCGAACGCTGCCACAGGTCCAGTCGAAAGAACAAGAGACTCATTCTTGTCTACCTGACGCCAGTCAAGATGTTGCTGGTGAGTTGAGGAACAAAGAGGTGGCATGTGTGCTAGAGACGATTAGTATAAGCCAAGATTGGAAAAATTTCAAACTCAGAAATGTGAGGTGATAAAATATATGGACCCACCAATGCTCTTTTTACTGTCAAGGCTAGTACTTTCCAATTTTCTTTGAAATATTCACAACAAATCTTGCTGCCATCTCTTTTGTTTAGGGTAAACTACTTAATCTTACTGTCCATGGTTATTGAAAATCTAAATATTTTCCGATTGCAGGGCTACATGCCTCGCCGCTCGGTCCTTGAGAAGTACGAACTTCTTCCATTCTGGGCAGTGGCCGAAGCAGTGAAACATGGCAACGTGGCGCAGCTCTCAGAGGCCATGAGACAACACGAAGCCTTCTTCATCAAATGCGGGATTTACATCATCCTGGAGAAACTCAAGATGATTACCTACAGAAACCTCTTCAAAAAAGTGTGAGTATTAATTGTCATCACGTTTTTACAAACTTCAAGAATACTCCTAATTCAATTAATTAACAAATTAATTTTAGTTCTTAATATTTTCTGCACAACTTTTGATTTTGATGTTGCTTTTTTTTTTTTTTTTTTTTTTTTTTTTTTTTTAATGAGGACAATTTCTTGGGATTTATTTAAGGCAATTTTCAGAAAAATTTAATGGTCACACAGGTACAAGATAAAAAAAATAGACACATACATACAGCAATGTACTGTTAATTTCAATATTATAAAAGATAATATATTAGATAAGAACAGAAAGAAATGTGAAGGAAGAAAGACTAGAAAGAAATGTGAAGTTAATTTTGCTGTAGTTTAAGTTTAGAAAAAAAAACTGGAACGATAACACAGTAATTTGTAATGAAATGGTCGCCACAGTAAAAAAATCATAATGGGTAAAGAGCAGGTACACCAAAAATCACAGTGACTTTCCTTTAATTTTGTTTTTCCCTGGCTACCACTTATAAGCAACATTCACAAGGAGTTCAATAAAAAAAGTTTGTACCAATTAAACTTGTGTGTGCAGGTACCAGCTGATGAGGACACACCAGCTCCCAGTGTCGGCCCTGTTGGTGGCGCTGCGTGCCGGGGGACTATCTGACGCAGACGAGGACGAGACACAGTGCATCGTCGCCAACCTCATCTCTGACGGAAGAATCAAGGGCTACATCTCGCACCAACACCAGAAGCTGGTGGTCAGCAAGCAGAACGCTTTCCCTGCCCTCAGTTCCGTGGCTCCGTAGCTTAGTCACATGGAACTTTGTGAAGTATTTAATTCTTTATTCTCACCAGTTGAGCCAGGAAGTGATTATTTTTATATTAAAACACTTATTACTCTAAGAAAACTGTAAATTGTAATAATTAATAAAAGAAATAAAAAACAATACCAGTAAATGAATATTAATATATCCCAGTAAAAATACAGCTTCGGTTCCAGAGAATTTTCCATTTCTTCCAGGGATATTTTCCCAAATATTATGAATTAGGAATTTTTCCTAATTACTCTCTACAGCAGAAAATAGTAAATCGAGGTAAAATTTGATTTTGAGTAAAGGAGATTGTGGTCCCATATAAAATAATTAACATTGCGGGTATAGGAAAAACTTGATATAAGGTAAACCTAATTTTTTGGGTCCCTAGACTTAACATAATTAATTTTTACTGTATAGCTATATAAAGTGATTAATTATAATTTGCTCCGATTTATTTTACCAAATTAAGAAGCTATAAGAGTAATATATATATTATTATATATATTATTATATATATAAAAAAAGTAAAACAAAGAATATTTTTCTGTTAAATGTGCCTCTTTATTGTAAACACAAAATTATTATAGTATATAGAGGCTGCAGAGATTATTATACATAATTATATGAAAAAATATGTTTTATATTATAGTTACTACAACGTAACACGAATGTATTATTTGCCAATGTCTATATAGTACAATAGCTAAATGTATATGGTGTATTCTCAAACTTAATTGGCTTTAGTGATTAAGACATTGAAGGTGCATGGATGAGAGATGCATTTTTGCTACCAAAATTAGCACACTAAATATGAACCATGCATCTATCAGGTATAATATTATGCACGCCTGATCTAATTGAAATATATATAATATACCTTTGAAAATCCCTGAAAAAACACATACATATATTACAGTAAAAAAAAAATTAATAATAATTTTATAAGAAAATTAAATGGTAAATTTTATAACTTAAAAATATAATACGGTTGCTCCTCTTGATATTTTGCTTCCTAATTAGCACAAGAAAAATAATAATAATAAAAAAAATCAATGGGTAATTCATCTGTTAACTTGAGCCTATCTCTATTTTAAGCATTGACATTTTTTATCTTTGAAAATCCCTTTCACACAAAATTACATAAAAGAAAAAAAAAAAAAAAAGACAAACAATGTACACTTTTTTAATTATTATAATACTAATTAATCAATGAAAAAGCAACAAAAAACCTGCAAGAAGACAAAGATATATTTGTTAAATAATAAGATACTCGGTCTAGAATGGCTTGGCATATTTTACATCCACTTTTTACGCATGAAAAAAAAAAACATATTTGTAATTACAAAAGTTAATACACTTCACAACAATATAATTATGCAGTATCTAGTAACAACAAAAATTATGACAAAAAGGCTTGGTGTGTGGAGTGAAATACATGGGCCATTAGCCTGTCCATCTGAGCCAAGTATGGCTAGATTTGATCTACATTAGAAAATTCTTTAAAACACAATTAATGAAAATAAAATTAAGTAATAAAGAAAAACAAATCACCTTTAATCTTTTAATTAATCAAAATTTAGGCATTGTAAAATGATAGGATTAATATTAATAATATACAAAAGTATCTTATAATTATTTGATTGCTTTTTTAAGACAAAATATTATTGTACAAATCAAAAATTATAAATTGTATTTTCCTGAAAACACATACATTAATTGCTAACTTAGAAGTTTTTTTTTTGAGAGTTTAACCACAACATTATTTATATATTCAACATATTGACACATAACATACATATTACATATTTTACAATTATATTAAGGTTGGGAAAAAAAAAAAAAAAAATCTTAAAAATTATTCAAAACGCATCCAATATTATATATATTTGTACAAAGAATTAATGTTAATACAGTAGCATTACTCAAGAAAATATACAAATACTTCACAAATGGGGTACTGACCGGTATTTGAGTTAGCAATACTAGTAAAAAGTACTGTGCATTCTATGAAGAACGAGCCCTATTAGAGCATTCTACGACAATTTGCTGATTTTATATGAAATTTTAAAACTTTTTTTGATGACGTCATACCATTGAATCTTAAATGGGAAAATGCATCAGTTAACATTGCTGAAATGAAAAGTTATTGAGGTAGGAATTTGAAACCTTCATTGTCGTGATTCTAGCACCTAAAAACCTTGCAAATTAAGGTTTGGTTACATTTCAATATGAAGTATGGGGTTTGGCAATGTTAAGGGTAAGGTAACGCCACCAATGTTAAAAAAAATCCCTCACACAAAAATTCTGAAAAAAATTTAAAATGTTCTTCTCTACACCCCCTATCAGTAGCTAAAATATCAGGTATACAAATACGATCTAGTTTTTGAGTTATGAATTTTTAAAGTTGACTACAGTATCACAAACCTTAGTTTACGCATGGAAGAAATTTTGAAAAGAAAATAGTACCGTTTTGCGTTACGACCTTCATTTTTTAACGATAGGCGCTCGATTAGAAAAAAACATCACATCCCTAGTTTAGTTTGCCGGTTTATGAGAACGCCACGGCCGTGGGCGCGGCAATCCGCTTGCCTAGCGGCCATCCCAAGTATCTAATATACTTTTAACCTATTATTAGTACTGACATCATGGTTTAATGTTCATTAATTTAGCGAACTTTAAAACAAGAACAGAAAAGGCACGCTACCATGATTTTTGTTATTGTGACGTCACAGGAGCTCGAAATCGAATTATTAAATCGAACCGAATCGAACTTAACCGATCAGCTGAGCTGAAAAAAGGCGTTCGTTTTAAAATAAAAGACAGATCGGAATATACGTCTATATACGCCTTCAGAAGCTATAATAAATCCAGAATGTTACTTTTAAATGCGTAAGGGTGCTTATTTTTTTTTAATTTCACCACTTTTTTTCAAGTTTTTAGCATTTTTGGTGTCGACGTGTTGTCACAACAGCGGCTCCATGCGGCCCCACTGGCCCCAGGCTTTCGTCTGGAAGAGGTGCAAAGTGGTCGAAGTGGTGGTGACGCGATTTTGAAATCAAATTAAACTTACTTTTTTATACTTTTTTCTAATAGTTATACATATTATAGAAGCATGTAATATTTTTAAAAAATTCCATAGTTTAAAATAACCTTGTTGTGGGACATTTTTAAAAAATGAAGATTACTACGCCTTGGCGACGTCTAGTCTGTGATCTCAGGCGTAATCTAAGGCTTGTTTTACTGTAATTTAACATGGGAGTTTCATTTCTCCATGTTAAAGTAGTCAACTTTAAAAATTCATAACTCAAAAACTAGATCGTATTTGTATACCTGATATTTTAGCTACTGATAGGGGGTGTAGAGGAGAACATTTTAAATTTTTTTCAGAATTTTTGTGTGAGGGATTTTTTTTAACATTGGTGGCGTTACCTTACCCTTAACCGATCTATTTTCCCATTTAAGATTCAATGCTATGACGTCATTTTTGAGAGGTTTCAAAAATTCATATAAAATCAGGCAATTGTCGTAGAATGCTGTAATAGGGCTTATTCTTCATGAAATTCTCGTGCCTTTTGAAATGTTGACAAAAACTTGAAACTTTTTTTTTGGTCAGTACCCCATTTCTGTTTACATTTTTACAATAACCGTGCAGCCTGCAGTGTTCATGAAGGAAACAAGGTAAGAGAGGGCAGGTTAAATGTATTTGCCTGCTGAATGCTGTTCGTGATGTACTTCAGAATGATGGCAGCAGCCTCTTTACTCTTTGGGGTGAACTGAAACAATAAGGCAGTGATTAATCAGGTGTTATTGCCATCAAGCAAGTATGCTTAAAAATTAACTGTCCCCTATGTACCATGATTCTTTGTTAAATTTTTTTAATGTTAAATTTGTTAAAAAATATTGAAACAAGGTTAAAGTGGACAAAACTATACACTTCTGTAATACAAGGAAAGCAAATAACATTAATCAAAAAGTAATAATTTTTGGGCCCATGCAGTAATTTATTTTTAAATGTGGGTTAAGTTTGTTACAATACTGTACTTTTAAACCACACTCTGATGCCAATATACAGCACCCATTAATGCTTAATATAATTAAAAATTTATTACTGCACAGTGCTGTAGCCAAAAAAAACTGTTTGGAGGAATCTTTTTGTCTTTTAGAGAAATTTTTGCTACAAGAAGTGGGCAGGTGAAAGTATGTTAATGTATTTTCCCTACCTTAATTTTGAAGAGTTTAACTCCTTAAGGGTAAGATAACACGAAACATCGATTGTTGTAGTCTTATTTGATTAACATGTAAACCTTAGCAACCTCATAATAATTCTGAATTTTTTTTTGAGAGACAGTTCTTAGCACAAAAAAATGTGGAAAAAATTTCAAAACAATCAGACGATCCAAATTTTTTAAATTAATTTCTTAGTTTATAAAAAAAAATTGATTTAAAAAAATTGGATCGTCCGATTGTTTTTGAAATTTTTTCCACATTTTTTTGGTGCTAAGAACTGTCACAAAAAAAAATCCAGAATTATTATGAGGTTGCTAAGGTTTACATGCTAATCAAATTGGACTACAACAATCAATGTTTTGTGTTATCTTATCCTTAAGAGTCTACACACTGGCTCAACTGGAAAAAATGTTAAAATTCAACAAACCCACCTGTCCACTGCAGTCGTACTCAGAATTGTTGGCAATTACGGACTTGAGCACCATTTGGTTCAGATTGACACCAAAGACTTTAGAGACGTGCAACATGATGCCGTTAATGAGCTCCTTCACCTCTTTGTCTGTGAATTCAGTGTTCTCTCTTATCCTGAAACAACAGCAATAATTGTTTATAACAGGTGACAAATATCTCTGCTGAGAGAATGACAATTTAAAATGAAAATAGCCCATTCAAGTACAAATTAAAAGATTTATCTTAATGTCAGTGAGATATTTTTTATTTATTTTTTTACATAATTATTTTTTCAATATTGAGAGGGGGTGGGGGTAAAAGAGCAGGAGGAGGCCCAGGAAATAATTAAAAGTAAAATCTCCCTAGCACCTCAAAGTTAAGTTTAATATTGTGAAATACCCATTCTAACTTGGGGATCTAGCCATTTAATATGGTGGCCATGTGAGATATGTCAGAAAGAAACTTGTTGCTCCTAAGCCAAACATTATAGCATATATACATTATACAGCATATATATGTATAATATGTATATAATGTATATATAATATATAATGTACATTATATACAGCAAATCGATGGTGTTCCGTCAAAAACGACTATCTCATTTTATCGCGTCCTCTCAAAAACGACTAACTCGTTTTATCGCGGGCCGAGATGGTCGGTTTTGCACTATGGGTTTCCAGGTATAAAAAAAAAATGTATACCTGGAAACCCATAGTGCAAAAGCGACCATCTCTGCTTGTGATAAAACGAGTTAGTCGTTTTTGAGAGGACGCGATAAAATGAGATACTGTAGTCGTTTTTGAAGGAACACCATCGAAATATGTATAGTATGTTCTTTATATTCCATGAATTTATGTTTCCACTTTATTATTTATTAAATGATCTTGCAACAAAACAGCCTGTGTTTATTTTTTCACAAAAATAACATGCACTTCACTACTATTCCCTTAAAAAAAAACAAAAAAAACTATGGAACACTAAACACTTGTAATTTTGTTTAGCAGACAGTTAGATCACAAGATTTGATTGTATCTGTACTTACTGCAACCAGATCTTGCGCGTAGCTTTAGCTTCAATTTCAATTGAGTAAGTATGCTTTGCTTCTAACTGAGGTACAATAAAGTTCATTTCTATGTTTCCTTTGTCTGTTAACACATCTTCCAGATCTACACTAATAACAAAAAGCCAATGTAAATCTCTTTGATCAAATAAATATGTGGCAATGATACAATCAAACAGTTTCTGTAAAATATCATGAACACAAGAAGTAATTTTTTCAGATCCTTTTCTACAAATTAAAACTGGTAGCTGTGATAATTGTTCTTGATAATTCATCTGTCCACGGCTTAAAATATAACCATCATAAATTGTTTTTTCATACTTTTTTTTATTTTCCAACGACACAGATCTAATGTTAATATGCATTGCTTTTTCATCAAAAACTGTTTCAGGAAAATCTTTTTCCATTTTAATTTTAGCTTTAATTTCATAATTTGACTTATTAGTGGAACTCATAACGCCGGCGACATTTTCACGGACTTTCTTAGCGTAATGTTTTAGGTTCAATTCACTTGGTTCATAATTATGCAATTTTGATACAGAGAAAACGTTCCATGGGTAGTCAACAATTGCTGAAACAAAAATAAATAAATATGTACAATCAGCTCACCAGCAAGAAACTATTTAATTTTTGTTTTAATTTAAAAAATTGTCTAAGCGATATTATTGTTTAATTAAAGAACAGGATACACAATTTAACATTTTTGAAAAAGAAAAACTCGGCTGAAAATATTTGTTACGTTTTCTGATAAAGTAAACCTACAACATTAATTTTTCTATTTACCTCTAACAATAAGATACATATTGTGATACTGCATGATAAAACCAATTAAGGTAGAGATAACACGCCCAATGTTAATAAAAATCCCATTCATGAAAATTATAAAAAAAATAATAAAATTTTCTCCTATACATATATGTTATCAGTAAGGCTGCTCGCAGACAGCATAACATCGTATGACTTCGTATCGTATGACTTTGTATTGTATGACTTAATTTTTCGTATGATAAAAATTTAGAACCGGTTCTAAATGAGAAACTTACTATGTCATACCACACGATACTATGCGAAGCTGTGTGCGCGCGCATACCTGATTGCATAATTTCTTAATTTTTTTATCATATGCTGCGAAATCATACGATTCTGTCTGCGACTAGCCTAAGGTATGAAAAATATCAGGTATACAAAAACGAGCTAATTTTCAAGTTACTAATTTTTAGTTGACTAATTTGACATGGAAGTTCCATTTCTTTATGTTAAATTAGTGAACTTTAAAAATTAATAACTCGAAAACTAGCTCGTTTTTGTATACCTGATATTTACCTACTGATAAGGTATGTAAAGGAGAACATTTTAAATTTTTTTCATAATTTTTATGAATGAAATTTTTATTAACACTGGACGTTTATTTTTACCTTAAAACTACGTTTCAAATGTTTAAGATTTTAAATGTTGATAAAACTTTAATACAGTATAACTGTAATTCTAAATTAATTAATTTTAGTTTTATTTTGACACACATTTTTTCCCTTCAAAAAAATTAATAATTTGTAAAATATTTTACTCATAGCTCAACAATAATTTTCTACACACAGGTTGAATGTTAAGGGTAAGATAACACGTCTAATGTTAAAAAAATTCCCAAATGAAAATTATGAAATACATTTTAATGATTGACCTCAGTTACAAACCGGAAGCGGGAAATTTCTGTCGAACGGAATCAAATGAAATAAATTTAAAAAAATTGAGGGTGCTCTAAAACTTAATCGCTTATGGTTTGAGCAAATTCAAGGGGTCGGTTTTCTCACAACAGCTCCATTTCCGGTTTCCGTCCATAAGGCCAATGTTAAACTTCTGCCTCAGTTTTCTAAAAACTGGTCGAACAGATCCACTTCAAAAAAATTAAGCAACCTTATTGTTGCGAGCTAAGACTCCTGCAAGTCTCATTAGAATCAAGGGGGCTGTTTCCGAGATCCAGATCAACTGAGGTCAATCCTTAAAATGTTTTCCTCTACATCCCCTATTAGTAGCTAAAATATTAGCTACTGTACTGTAATACAAATTGTAAAGTTTACTATGTAATTTAACATAGCTATTCTATTTCTCCAAAATTCATAACTCAAAAACTAGATCAAATTTTACACCTGATATTTTAGCTACTGATAGGAGATATAGAGGAGAACATTTAAAGTTAAGATATATTTCATAATTTCATGTGTGGATTTTTTTTTTTTTTGACATTGGGCGTGTTATCTTACTCTTAAAAATGATCATAACAACATTACTTATTAACCTTACATATATATTATGACCTCTAAAGCCTTGATCTCACAACAAAACATTTTCATAGTTCACTTGCAGTTGCTATCAATTGTCTTATGAATTATTGTCGAGCTGGCAGTAAGAACACTGATGTTTTTTAACAAGATAAAATTATTACAGTATTCACTTACATTCAAAGCAATCTAAATTGTCTGATTGCATAAATGTTGAGAATCTTTTGTTTATGGCCTCCTCTGGTGAACGTTCTGCTGGTGGGGCTGCCATTGTAGAAATTGCAACTCAAGTATTTAAATTTCCTATAAACAGATGAAAATGTTGTTCGTTACTCATCATATATTAATTACGTTGCATAAAAAATATCACACACCATATGTACTGTATACAAAATTATCAAGTGTTATATTATAGGTAGTTATTTCTAAACAATCAGGCGCGGATTCAGAAAAAAAAATTGGGGGCCAGGGGGTGGAGGGACTGCCTTTATGAGGCCAATGTGTTAACAAAAATGGAGTGGGGGAAAAGGAAATGCCTAATTGCCTATGTTATGAGTCATTGTGACAGCAAAATAAAAACACTATGGACTGAATTGAATTTATTGATTTACTGTTTTGATCCTAAGTCAATGGACCAAGCAGTAGATCAGTGTATGTTTAAATGTTTAAAATATTATTTTTATAATTTTGATTTTACTGTACAGTATTTATTAATCATTATGTCATGTCTAAATATGTGACTATATATGATGATGAAGGACACGATGCAGCATGATCATGCTGGAAATAATAGCTGGAATCATGCACACACTGCTATAATGCATAGCATGGAAACATGCATACCAGAGGCAGCAATGCCTTGGTTGCCCTTGTCAATGGAATGTGATATATACGACGATGAATGACATCGATGATGAATGCTACTGCTGCAGGTTACAGCCACTACATATACAGTTCTGTACCGTATAAATACAGTAGCTGCATGAATGTAAAATATTATAGGAGCGAGCGAGCGAGCTACACAGTATGCATAGTGAAAGGTCGAAAGTATGTTGTATGCATAATCCTATAATATAAATAATGCTCCCATGCATATGATGTATTGAGTTAACAATAAAACGTAGATGCAGGAATTGCAGGATGAATGGCGCACAAAGCAAAGAAATTTAAAACGGTCCGACTGCACCACAGACAATTATTGTCTGTGCTGTGACTGCACGGAGGAGACTTGCCCGCAAGCAAGTCCAAACAAACACAAAAGGACGCTGGTCAAATGATGAGTTGGCGTAAGTTTTCTAAAATATGTATGAATGAATAGAGGTGAAACTATGCATAGTTACATGTAATCTATTATATTTGCCTTAAACAAGCGTAAAATCTCAACTGAAGCAGCCATGCAGACAGTGAAAATTTTTCCACTGACAGTTCCGAAGAATCCGAAGTTTTTCAAACACAGCTGACTACAGAATTTGGCGGGAATATAAAAAATTGAAGAACGATATTTTTAGGGAGCGAAATATTCAAATCATGTTCAATTTTGTTCAATAAAGGTCCCTGCCGGGTTGATGTTCCTCGATAATCACTTAATTATCAAATTATATAATATAATTATTATTATTCTAATGTTAAAAATGTTATTTTTTTCTGCACAAAATTATTTCAAGTTAATCTATTAATTAATTCTTAACTGTATTTATGCTTATTTGATATGCATACTCGACCGTACTCGACTATAGCTTATTAGCTAGCATTATTTTTGGAATGAATAAATGAACACATGTCATATCATATAAATATGATACAATGAAATGAACTTTAGATTCTTTTAGCATACCCTTTTTTTCATTTTTAACTAAAATAATGTAAATTAAAATACACATATTTTTTACACATCCTTTTTTTTTTATTCAGCCATTTTTCCAGTAAAACAGTTTAATTAATATATTAATTTCTCATTGTAACACATACTGCAATGCAACCCAAATAAATACTCAACATTATACATCGTTTATTTTTTTATCACTATACTACAATACTATATACTTTTTTACATGTTCTTTTACATTTTTGATTTTTTTTTTGTAATAATTGTACACATGATTTTTAAATTATAAAAATTAATTGTGCATTTAATAATGAAGTGAAGCTATATGAAATAATATAATATATAAGTATTTTTCAGACAGTAATTAAACATAGATTTACATCAATCATAGATGAGTAACATAATACAACTTACATTAAATTTGTATCATATTTGTAATTATCTCTTTGTGCTTGTAATTAAAAATTACATTCGTGCGTTTAATGTACATTACAATTAATTTAATTAGTTTTTGAAGTAGCCGGAATCACAAAGTTTCCAGAGTTTCTGTTCGTACTTCAAAATGTGCTTTTAATTTGAAAAATAACAACAACAATGCCGGAAAAGTCAACTTCCGACTAATTGAACTGCAAATGAAACTAATAATTAACACATATAATTAATGAACAAAAACATCAGATACGGTCATTTATAGTTTTTACGTTGTATAAATTATGCGATTTTACATTAAAATAAGAAACACAGATTTGTGTTTTTGACGTTTTCCAAATGAAAAAATAATCATTTAATTTATCACAGAAAAAAAATTGTTAATATTAATATAATGTAATACTAGTAAACAGTGCACAGCTTTTGATACAACAAAAGTACAAAAAAATGACAATAATTGGCATTCTAAATCACAACAAAACATTTTCTTCTTCTTCTTTTTTTTTTTTTTTTACCTAAACATTCAACCAGGGTTATTATTTTGTTTGTTTGATAATTTTGTATCTAAAAACACTCAATAAAAGTTACCAACTTTATAGGATCACAACTCAAATCACCATTATCACCACTATACAAAAAAACTGTCAATTCATTTTACCCCCATTTTTATCATTTTAATTACCACGATTTTGTATCTCAGCTTCTTATTTTTTCTCGTAGTTTTTAGCCGTTTATTCCATACTTCTTCATATATTCGGACGGCTAACAATTCTTACATCTAATAATATATTCTCGCATCCCTTCTACAAGAAGGACTTTTATTTTCTTCAATTTTTTATTATATTAATTAGATTTTAGTAGAATATAGAAATCAGTCACTGAGATTATATATTAGCAGTAGAAAACACTTGAAAAAAATTTGCATTTCTTCATTTATATATTATAATATATAGCCTATATAATACGTAGTTATAGAAGTATATAGTTTCTTTTTTTTTTGTCACATAACAAAAAAACAAACATTACATTTGATATATATAATAATTTGTTTTCCTCACACTTTTATTTTGTAATATTATATTTTTAGTAGAAGCTTACGAAAGCAGCACGGGAAGAAGAAGATGTTAATTTCTTTTTAATTGTTCTTTTATATGTAGCTCTAAACACAAGGTAGCTTAGAAAATGACGGATTTGGAATTTTTTTATAATTATTTAATTCAGTCCTTTATCAATTTGCATAGTGATCAAATGATCCTAAATATTCTAATGCAGCTCGGTAGCAGAATTGATACTGTTCCTGAAAAAAGAAAAAGAAAGTATTAACATTAATTTTTTTAAAACTCTTTAAAAATTAAAGAGGACCGGGAAAATTAAGAAAGTAGAGTGAGCGATTTCATTTGTTTGAATATTTTATTTTCTAAAAATAGTTTAACTTGTTCTCTATTGAGAAATGAAAACCAAAAAATTCCATCTCAAATAGCTTCACCACAAAAAAATCCCAAAGTTGGTGTTTCGGAGGCCCCTTAACATGCATCTTTATGGAACAGAAAACCGCTTTTTACTCCAACTTCGTCTGAACTATGGTACCAATTAAAAAATACGTACGTAATCTATGATGAATTCTTTAATGGATTTTCAAATAAAATTTTTTTTTTTACGGAGCCGTTTCTCCGGAAAAAAATCTTGAAAATCCTTATGGGAATTAACCCGCAAAAATTTCAATATTTTTTTTCGGAAAAACATCTCCGTATTTTTTTTTTTTTTTATTTGGAAATCCATTAAAGAATTCATCATAGATTACGTACGTATTTTTTAATTGGTACCATAGTTCAGACGAAGTTGGAGTAAAACGCTGTTTTCTGTTCCATAAAAAAAAGCATGTTTAAGGCCTCCGAAACACCAACGTTGGGATTTTTTTGTGGTGAAGCTTTTTGAGATGGAATTTTTTGGTTTTTATTTCTCAATAGAAGGCAGGTTAAAATATTTTTAGAAAATTAATGATGACCTAATTATGCTTATACAATTAATTGTAATTCAATTAACTATTTTTAACAAATGTTTATTTATTTAAATTATTTATTGTACTGTACGAATAATTCGGTCACAGTTAATAACTCAATGTGATAATACTCTTATAATATACCGCTTGGGATATACTAAATTAAGATACCATTTTTTTTATTATTTATTTATCTACCTTGATCATATCACCATGAGATTAGACAATTTGCTGAAATTCTTAATTATTATACAGTAAGGGCGGCGTTTTACCTTGGACCAAATTGCTTAAAATGTAAGTCAGTATGATGCTGAACAAGTTGCCTAATTTCAGGGAGCTATGTCTTATAGGTGCATTTTTTTTTTAACAAAGGAAATTCTTATTAATAAATGATCACCACGTGTTAAAAAAACTGTATTTTTTAAACTTTGATATCATAGTAATACGTAAATGATAGAATAATACTCCCCATTTTTCTAAAAAAGGTCTACAAGACAAGTATAGTCAACAAAGGAAAGATTACTACCGGAAGTAATCGGAAGTGGAATAAGTGGATGGATTTTGGCTGAAATATGAACATTCTAAGATTTGCAGATAGGCTAACCTCACACTTCCGGTTACTTCCGATGGTTGAACTATAATATTTACCTCTGTCTGGACCATGGCTGGCCGTTGCGTGCGTAGTATCCTGACGGTTTGGAACACGTCCACTACGCCTTCGTACTGCATTCGTTCCAGCACGATGCTCAGCCCGATGAATACGCCGGTCCGACCCACTCCGGCGCTGAAACATCGATTTCATTCGTCTCCGAATCATATATACCCCCAAAAAGTTGATCCATTAACTCAATATCACTATACAGTACCCCACTTCTTCCATCCCCTTTAATTTTACCCCCCACCACCACCCTTTCCCCTAGAAGTGAGCCCGTTCAGACATTTACCCGAGGGTTGATTGTTTAACAATTTAAATTGTATCTGCATGCTGAAAGTTTGCTTGAAAGCTTGATGACATAACTTGCATGAAAAAATAAAAACAAAAAATATGAATAAATATTTTATTAATTGCTATTAAAAGAAAATGTTATTCTACGATTGTAAACTATATCGTATATAAATAATATATAATATTGAAGTCAAGGGCGGAGACTCTAGAATATACACTAGCCGTCATATTTTCATTTAGGTTATAGCTCAATGCACCGGCTGGTCATACAATAAAATTATACCCAGCACATTTAAAGAACCTATTTTGGTCCATAAAATAGGAAGTAATGTTACATAAAAACTTTTTGCTTAATATTGTTATATTTTTATGAGTTTTTAAAGCACCGTCGAGAATTGTCGGAATCGGAAATAATTTCCATCACTTGGCTATTCTTATACGAGTAGCAATCGGAAATTTTGAATTTTCTGGTTGTTCGAGAGCTTTTTCGTTCCGTTTCAGAAGCAATTGTGGACGGTACTTAAGTTTCGGTGCAATATTGTTTTTGGATTTTATGAAGAAAATATTTATTTTAACAATTTTTTTAAGTCCTTTATGCAATATTTACGTCTTATGCATAATTTTTATGACAGAATTTTTTAAATATATTAGATTTCGTTATTTTGTCGTTATTCAAAATATAATATCAATCTGATGTAAGAATAAATTATTGATTCAACATTATATTAATCAATTAAGGATGAATCTCAGTAGGTTGATATCTCGCAATCGAACCGCCTGAATGCAACAAGACTTGCAGGAGACTTAGAACTCACCATCAATAGGTGGCATACAAATTTTGAAGCGAATCTGTCTTATCAGTTTTGTGAAAACTGAGGTAGAAGTTTAACATTGGCCTTATGGACGGAAACCGGAAATGGAGCTGTTGTAAGAAAACTGCAAAACTGAATTTGCTCAAACCATAAGCGATTAAGTTTTAGAACATTCTCGATTTTTTAAAATTTATTTCATTCGATTCGTTTGCAGGGAAATTTTCTTTGATTCCGAAGTAACTGAGATTAATCGTTAACACGATTAATTAGTGACGATTATTTAAACAGATAATATAATTATTAATTATTCTGCAGTACTATTAATTTTAAATTTATAATTAAATTTGACATTTTAACCCTGTAACTCAAGTTATGAGAATTTTATAATATATTAATAAAAGATTTTGCATTGCATTAAGTAGAATAATGTGAAATTATTATATAAAGTATCCTGACATTTTTATTTAAAAAAGTTGAAAACTTCATAAAGTAATAATTTTATGGTAATATAAAATATATAACAATCATTTCCAACGTTCGCGGTGCAAATTCTAACACTTTTTGGTATATATTGTTGAAACTATAAACAATAAAAACAACAACTGAAATTTTAAATAAACGAACAATCAATTGACGCTGAACTTCAACAAGAGTGATATTTGAATCAGTCGATTTCTGAAGAATTTGTGTTGCACGCGGAACTCTTCAACTAAATTAATCAAAATCGTAATGTTGTAAGTTTATAATTAGATCTGTCAATGAAATTTTCAGTTATCATAAAATGTTTAAATTCATCTTTAAAGATTTTTTTAAAATATATTTTGTATGCATCATGCTGTTTAATGCATTATTTATTACTTGAAGTCTAAAATTATGTTTAATTTTGTCCTAAATTTATTATTGATACAAAATATTTCTTATAGCAGTATGCTACCCTCTGGCTGGCAAGATGAAGCCCTCAAGAAATTTCTGAACGAGAAGCGCATTGCACGTGAGGAGCGAGCAAGACGACGTAGAGAGGAGGAAGAGTCTCAAGTGAGCGTCCACCCCACAGAGGGTCGCTTATTGAGGCCATCCCTGTTCACTGATGATGACATACAAACAAGTCAAGCGAATATGAATACAGAAACTCAACAAATGGCACAATGCATTGCCAAGCAGCTCAGAGAGGAGAAGCGCGCGACAGGCAGCAACACAAGTTTTGTGGACGAAAGCGATAGAGGTGACTGTCCCGAGTTGGTTCACACGAGTTCAGAGAACGAGAGCGAGAGCATCAATAGCTTTGAGTGGGACAGTGCAAGATCCGTGGGCGAGAGCGATAGAGCTTACTGTCCTGAGTTGGTCCACACGAGTTCAGAGGATGAGAGAGAAAGCTCCGTCCGTTCAGAGTTGGTGGACACGAGTTCAGAGAGCGACAGTTTTGAGTGGGACAGCGCAAGATCTGCGAATGAGAGCGATAGAGACAGCTGTTCGGAAGAGGAGATGGTGAATGTGAGCTCAGAGGATGAGAACTATAGATATGTCTTTCCGGAGGAGTTGGTGGAAGCGATCTTAGAGGACAAGACAGAGCTGGTGTGCGAGAGCGTCGTCTACTGTGACCACGAGAGCCAACCTTCGAGCTCCATAGACTCTCTCACAATAAGTAAGAGCAATAAAAGAGTATGTTATATGTGACATTTCGTGGTTTTCAAATGACAATTAAGGCACTTTTTTTTTTTTTTTTACCTTTTGTTTAGAAAATCTATGACACAGATTTCTGATAATGGCATAATCATATTTTAACAAAAGAAAAACAAAAAAAAAATACTGCTACATAGTGATTGAAATAACTACATAAAATGTTTCGTTTCTAGCTACCCCCATCGCTACAGACAACGACAGCTCCAACACCATGACACATGCAGAGCAAGATGCTTCTGGTACGCAGCTCGAAGTGACCGAGGCCTCATCAGAAGACGTACCCTGTGAAGGGTTGCGAGCTGAAGAGAATGTCACGAGGACTCACAAGAAGAAAAACAACAATAGCTGTACAAGCCACAAAGGTATATAATATTAATTTTTAATTCAAATTAAAAATGATTTTTTACTTCATTAAAAAAAAAAAAACCCGTTTTATAAAGATTCCATAGTAAAAATCATCTTTTCCCCCGTTCAAATTTTGAATTTCATGACTGTCACGTCCACTATACAAGATAGCTCTGATTTTTGTGCGTGTGTGTCTCAGACTCCTTGTCTGACTGCAGCGAGCAGCTCCAAAGTCCAGCAAACGGCCGAGAGGCGACGCACGCTCGGCAGTGCCAAGAGGAGCAGCAAGCGGGACTCGGAGGAGCGTGCGAGTCCGTCGGAACCTCCCCCCCGCAAGATCAGGAAACGATCGTGTTCCGCCAACGCTCTCACGACAGGTAACTTGTTTCGTTTAATAAACAAAAAGCAGATAAATATTCCAAATAATATATTCCATTGCTTTATGAGTTTATTCAAGGTTTTAAGGAAGTTAACAAAATAAAAATATTTATAAAATAATTCCTTCTGTTGATATTTGTAATATATATTCAATCTATATGGAATGATAATAAATAATAATGTTAATTTTAAAATGCCCCCCTCCCCCCACAGTTTTGATGACGCTTTAGCTCTAATAAACAAATTGATGATTTATTCTATTAATATAATTAACCAAAAATAATGTCTAACAATGTTTCCACATTCATAATAACACAGCTAGAGAAGCCGCCTCAATTTTCCTGTCCCTAAAGGCGGATTCACATGGCCTGCGACGAGAAACGAATAATGCGCACTTGCTGAAATATCCATTGGCGGCTATATTTGGCGATTAAAAAAAAGAGCATCGTAATTTAACGCGATATTCGCCACCGCAATGGCAAATTCGCTTCCGCATAGAATATCATAGCTTGTGTGACAAAATCACGTCGCATCGCCATCTGAATCCGCCTTAACCAAGCCGTCTCTCGTTGCAGACACACCCCGTGGTGCTTGCCCCTCGCCAGAGAACGTGTGTGGAGCCAACTTATCGCCAATGACTCGGAGCAGGGCTAGTCAAGTCAGATTGCGACCGGTCACTCGCAGCATGACGAGGAAGTGAAGTTATATTACCTGTGTTTATCTGAATTTGGATGTTTTATTGAAGTTCGTGAAATTGTTTTGTACCATCAATTGTTGTAATTTTTATCATGATTGTATAAATTTTTGATACTGTTTTAGTTGTCATCATGTCTAATGGAGTATTGACCTCAAAATTTTTTATTGCAGAAATGGATAGAGCGTGCATAGTTATGCTACCCTGATTTTTTTCAGATTTTTTAGAACCCGGGAAGTATTTTTAAAAAATTATTGAAAGTCCTTTTTGTGACGTTATACGCGGCGGCAAGTCCTATCTTTTTCTTAAGGAATGGCGTCTCGTGACGTCACAAAGAGAACTTTCAATAATTTTTTAAAAATAGTTCCCGGGCTCTAAAAAATCTGGAAAAAATCAGGGTAGCATAACTTTGCTCGCTCTATCCATTTCTGCAATAAAAAAAAATTGAGGTCAATACTCCATTAATGTTTGATTGAATAAATTGATTGAGTTTTGTAAAAAAAAAAATATGAATTTTCTTCTCAATTTACAAAGAATGCATTTTTAATGAGTGACCTTTAAAAGATAATTTTTCTTTGTATATTTTGTATTTCATTTTTAACTATAATAATTATTAACATTATAAAATTATTAACACGAGAATTTAAAGTATACGAGTAAAAAATAGTAAAAAAAAAAAAAAAAAAAAAACTCTTCAAAATGATCTGTAATTTTATTCTTTACACTAAACTGTAATATTACGAACTTTTATTGTATATTAAAGAAGAACTTACATATAAAATAACTATGACCGGTATATTAGTCTACGGTGTTATCTTTTTGTTGTTGTTCTGCATATTTACGATGATATAGTACAAAATGTAAAATTTAACATATGAAGTAAAAAAAGTAATGTATCTATTTATATAAACAGAAAAACGTAAATTTCATTTAAACGATATAAATCGTATATTGGCAAAGTTGGATAAAAAAGAAGGGAAAGAGAGGAGTGAAGGGGGGTGGGGCGGGGGGGGGGGGAGAAGGCATGCAGAATATTTGGTTGGAGGAATGATAAATTTAACCAACCTACTGTCCATGTATTTTTCTCTACATCTCAACAAAAACCTTAAATTACCTTATCTACGCTACTGGATTAAAATGATATATTAAATTATTTAGTCTTACCTGCAGTGCACGGTAATTGGTCCCTCTTGGCCAAATTGCTCTTTGGTTTTGTGCACCTGGCCAATAAAATCGATGAAACCTTCTCCCGATTTTGGCACTCCTTGCTCGGGCCACTCGATGAATTGGAATTGACGCATCGTTCTCGACTGTCCATCACGCGAGTCCGTCACCTGCAAACCAAAGTGTATAATGGAGAACGTAGAATTTGTGGCTAGGTACACTGGAGAACATCGAAATTATCTCCTTTAAACTAACACACTTTTCAAGATGATATGGTCTAGTGATGTATGTACACATTTACTACGTTTACATGACGATGTTTAATACGTATTCGTTGACGACGGATAATGTTATTCTTATATATAAGGCATAAGGCGTCGTCAACGGATCCGCACTAAACACCGTCATGTAAACGTAGTAATTTTTGTACTTAAAGGAACTGTAATCACCTCTCATGATTCTTTTTATAACGTTAGTTCACATATTATTTTGATAAACGTACCTTGAATTCTCTGAGAATATATTGCGGCATATTGTACTCTGCAATTGGATCCACTACGAAGCATTGGTACCTCACTGATCTCTCATTTGGCCAATATTGGTAGCATTTTTCCTATTATAAACAATAATAACATTAAAACACACACATAAATTAAAAGAAAACTCAATTTTTAAAAATTACAAAAACATGGAAGATTCAGGTTTATAATATCAGACGAGATACGAAACCCATTGAAATCAAGTTCAAACTTCTACCAAAATTCTTTTTTTCAATATACATTAATTTATCTATTTTCAATTCTGATTGTATTTTTTTAATAACTATACTTATTTATTGCTCGGCCGTTTAATTATGCAATAAATTGTCCAGGACAAATAATATATACTCTTATCTGCCATTATAATGTCCATTATTTTAATTAACACATATTTCACTTTGTAAAACATATGACAAAGATCTTGATCTCACCCTGCCTAGTTCCTTGAGTTTTGTCAGCATCACCAGAATAGTGGAGTTGTGCTCCCACAACATCCTCCAGAGGTCCTCAGCAGTGTGAGCCAGTGGACCCTGAGTGGCGATGTACGCGCCGCGGTATCGGTAGCCGTCGATGAAACTCGCGTTGATGAAGTCCGAGCCCTCCAGCCCTCTGATTGGCTGCAGACAAACGCGCGTCGCCTCGTACGGCAAAATGTGGACCAGACGGTTCTTGGGTTTATTACATGGCAAGTTGGCGCTCACGAATCGACTTGAGTCTGCGTGCACGCTGTTCAGTTTCTGTACAAAAGTTATACATTTTTAGAACGGTTTTTAATAAAATAAAATAAGTACAAGTATTAAAATAAATAATCACACTAACAATAAATGTTTTTATTAAATATATTTGTTAAATAACGTGTTCTTCCAAACATAATCATGCATTATCAAAATTTATGGACTTTGAAAAGCTCGTAAATTAATTCAATAAAAGGATTAGAGCACGTAGAAGTGGTTGCAAATGCAGATATACACATTGCAGTATACTTGTGAGTAATAAAAAGACTGTAACAATTTATGGAATGAATTAATGTACATAAAATATTATTGTGATAAATAATTTATAAATTGCAGATTTTATGACCTTAATAATCACGTTAAAATGGAAGTCATGAACCACCGTTTTTTTTTAATATTTCTTTCTGATCAAATAAAAGTTTCTATGGAGCTATGGACTGACCTTGAACTCGAGCTCCATTCCGGTGGCCGAGTCCATTCCGTCGTTCTGCATCAGCTGTGTGAGGTGATTGTGCAGACTCCTGGCTGGCACCTCGGTGTTGCCGCACATTGCGGCCTCGAGTAGCGCGTCGTGGATGAAGATGTACTGGTCCTCCGTCTGAGGGCAAACATTACTCAAATTAAGGAAGTAGTTAATTTGATTAATTAAGGAGGTCCGGCCGAAAGGAAAGGATCACCATAAAATTCCAGTATAAAAGTTTTCTGTAAGTATACAAATTTTGTTGTCAAATCAAGTTATTAATTATCACGCTACTTTTAGTCTCATGTGGTCTAATTCACCTGCACCATGTAGTTCCTCTGCGCGCGCAGACAAGTGACGTGGCCGTAGATGTCGATGGTCTTCTCGTGTTTCATCCGCTCTAACATCGAGTCGATCACGATGAAGCACCCGGTCCGTCCCACACCCGCACTGTAAACATGACGTTAGGGGGTCATAGGGGGGACAAAGGTACACTCTTTGCCTTGTTCTCTCAGAAATAGATGACAATAGAGTCGATGTATTGTTACATCTACGTTACAGATGTTGCATAGTCGATAATCTCGAAGTGATATTAGGCAACCATTTAAGCATCACAACACAGCGGGTTACATATTTGGCAGGGGTAATCACTCTTCGATAGTTTGTAAATATTATTTAAATTTATTTAATGTTATGTATATAAATATAATGCTATTTAGGTGAAAGTTTTGCAATTATTAAAAAAAAATTAAACCAACAACATTTCGATTTTTAATTGATTATTAATTTAATAAAAAGTTATGAAAAAGTATTTAGTATCTGAAGAAAAAAACAAACAAACAAAAAAATATCTATACAATTTGAATTTTATGATATAATTATATAACATTTACAATTCTAAAAGCATAATTTGAGATATAGGTTAAGAAGTATTTACAAAATAAAGAATTTAATTATATAAATATCATATAAACGTTTATGAATTTATTCAGTTGTCAATTTTGTTGCCTTTAATGGACAATTTGCATGACATTTTTTTATTGCAGAAATGGATAGAGGGTACCAAATTATGCTACTCTGAATTTTTTCAGATTTTTTAGAGAGCGGGAACTATTTTTAAAAAATTATTGAATGTCAGTTTTATGACGTCACGGGCGTTTAGCGCCTATCCTTTTCTTAAGGACAGACTCCTCGTGACGTCATAAAATCGACTTTCAATAATTTTTTAAAAATAGTTCCTGGTCTCTAAAAAATCAGATCATATTCAGAGTGGCATAACTTTGCACCCTCTATCCATTTCTGCAATAAAAAAATGTCATGCAAATTGTCCATTATCTTAAATTAAAATTCGTTGATCCTCATGACTTTACCTGCAGTGCACGATCATAGGTCCGGAGTCTACGGGGTTGAGCGTCCTCACTCTGCGGAGGAACTGCAGGAATGGTGCGGGATGGTCGGGGACGCCATGGTCTGGCCAGGCCGTGAACTGGAACTGTCGCAGCTCGCGCCGCTCCGAGGAACCCGCCTGCAATGACGCACGTATGTTGTTCGTGAAATAATAAAATAAGAAATTCTAAAAGAAAAAATACAGTGGAAATTGAAATTATTGCAAATTACATCATAAAACAGTCTTCCCTCGCATAAAACGTCACGCAACATATTCTGAGATGCTTGCAATACAATACATATATATCATTTAATTTACAAGCTAGTTGTAATTACAAAAATTTACAAATGGTATACAACTGAACTTGAAAGAAAACAATTTTAAATATAAAACAAATCATAATCAAGAAATTTAATAAAATTTTATTATACTTCATAGAATGTAAAATATTAATAAAATGCAAATTTTTAAAGTTTTCTTCTCAGAACTGCATTTATTTTAATTCATCGACGCTACCTACTGGTGAGGGGACTTTTCCGTGATGATAGATGTATAATAACATACATTCTAGAATACAATATCGGTCTGACATCATCATGAAAACAAGAATGAGTGACTCACCCTTGTCAGGTGGAAGGTGCGGACACAGAAGGTGGCAAGCTCCTGCACGTCCGCGGCAGTGACGGTGACGAGGCCGTACGTCTCCGCGCCTCTCGAGGGCCAGTACTGGTCACACTTGATCCTGGCGCGCTCCTCCAACCGTGTCATCATCACCACGCTGGCGCTCCGGACCTCCCAGCACATGCGCCAGAACTCGGCGAACGTGTCTTGCAGTGGACCCTGAGGAGGCGAATTAAAGGTTAAATCAGTGCAAATTTTTGTGGGAGTTAAGACTGAATATGCAGCTAAATTGCAAATAATATACTAGAACATCTGTTAAATTATATATATAAAAAAAAAGTTTAAAAAAAAATGTTGTGTCATTTAGCTTGACAAGAATAAGAAAGGCTTATAATATTAGAGTGTAAAACATTTCTCTGCAATGTTAGCATATCTTTATTAAATTAAAAAACTGTAAAATATGAATAAAGAGGAGTTTTATTAAGAAGGTCTGAATTAAACGATACGCGTAATACCATTCATTTTTTTTTTGTTATTTCGTCGCATACGGTACGTAAGTGGCTTTGATAAAAAAAAATGGATATTTAATTTAAAATATGATGACAAATATTGACATTTAAAAATAAAAAATAAATATATTTTAATCTGTAATTATATTTAGAGCATAATAAATCTTGTGAACGATTCTGCAAGCGTTTTAAAGAGCGATTGAAGAAGAGTCTTCTTAAGAAGCGATTTTATACCATTTAGGGTAACAGGTAAGACAAACTCTCCTTAAAGGAGGGGAACCGCTTTAACTTTTATATTTTTAATGTTTTATAAATAATATCAAAATTACTTGTGCACCAAAAAAATAGTCACCACCCTCAGCCTAAAGCCAGTTCAGCAGTTGATTTTTAAAAAGCGCGCCAAAGAAAATTGGGGCTTATGACGTTAAGCGCCATGATAGGTCAAGCGCAACCAATCATGGCGCTTGACGTCATAAGCCCCAATTTTCTTCGGCGCGCTTTTTGAATGTCAACGGCTGAACTGGTGGAAGGAGGAGGGTGCTGACTATTTTTTTGGTGCACAAGTAAGTTTGATATTATTTATAATACGTTAAAAATATAAAAGCTGAAGCGGTTCCCCTCCTTTAAATATACACTCTTAAACCGCTCCTTAACTTTTGTTGAATCACTCCCAAGCTCGCTTCTTACTATTACAGGTAATTCATATCTCACACTGACGGACGAACTTCTCACCTGTGTCGCGATGTATGCGTTGTGCTTCCTGTAGCCATCACAGTAGTTGGCATTGATGTAGTCACTGCCCGGCACGTTGTCTGTCTGTTGAAGGACCACGCGAGAGTGGTCGTACGCGATCACGTTGGCGTACCTGTTCTTGGGCTTGTTCACCTCCAGAGAGGAGTGGTCCCAAGTGAACTGCTGACCGGGCTCGATGCTCTGAGGGCAGAGTAACGGTCAGAATTTTTATGAGGAAATTATTTTATGTTCACTTTAGTGTTACATATTTTCTAATTTGTTGTAAATTTAAATTCAGTGAATAAGTTTGATGGGTCTCTATTCAAATTTAAAATATTTTAAATATTTTGCTTAAAAAAAAAAGAAAAGATAATTGCATTACGCAAATTTAGTTAGAAAGTTATGAGATCTCTTCGTAAATACACAATCAAAGGAGAATTTTCCATATAAATGTTCCCTGTTTATTTAATTCTTGATTCAATTAATGAATGAATGAATTAATTAATTGTGAATTAACGAATATGCCTAAGCTAGACAAATTGTTCAGCATAATAAATATAAAATATATTATATGTATGGTTTTATGTATAACAGGAGCTTTGGAGCATAGTAAAAATGCCATCCTGGTGCTGGACATGTTGCATAATCTCAAGGGAAAATTACCCAATGGAGTATCGACTTTTTTTTTTTATTATTGCAGAAATGGATAGAGGGTGCAAAATCACTTTTTTCAAAAAGATTTTTTAGAGTACGGAAACTATTTTTAAAAAATTATTGAATGTACATGCAGAGAAAGTGACGACTCTAGACGCCTCTCCTTATAAAAGGATAGGACCTAAAAGGGGAATGGGTTCAAACCCAACCTCGGCAAAACTTTTTAGCAATACTTCCCGGACTATAAAAAAAATCAGAGTGGTAGAACTTTGCACCCTGTATCCATTTTTGCAATATTTTTTTTTTGAGATCTATAGTCTATACTCGTTTAAATTTTACACATTTTTATATATATATAAATTAGAACTCGACTCACCTCGTATTCCTGTGAAAACTTGAGATTGTCATTGACCTTGAGGTTATCCACGTGCGCGGCTAGGTGAGCTACAAGCACTGGCGGGTGTGCCAGCATGGCGGGGGTCTTGAAGTGAATTCTGCGCATCTCCACGGGGTCGCTGGGGGCGTGGTTGCTGGTGCTAGCTGCCCCGCCCCCAGGCTCGGAGGCCGCGATCAGAGGTCGGGTCACAGCCGCCTGGTCGGGGGCCTTGCGGGGTTGCCGCTGCCTGTGGGGACATGGGGTTAAAGAGTGGAGGACGGAGACGGGATTCTTAATGTAAGACTCCAGTGGGTTATTTAGGATTATATTATTTGTGAAGTTAGTTTACAATATATTAAGAGTTGCAATCATATATTGTGAGTGTTTGGATATAAAGAACACCATATATAAGACTGCTAAATACAAAACAAGACAGCTAACAGTTTTAATAAAGGTTTCTTTAAATAAAGAAAATCTTAGCTGTTATTAGAAAATTCAGGTCATTTAGGTGTATTAATTTTGTATCTGGAGCGTGATCTCCTAATTAACTATTTATAACCGCATTGCAAATAATGAATAAAATGACTTACGAGTTGCAACCATTAAATATTGAAAATATAGATTTATGAAAATTAAATTATTATTTAAAACAAGTACAGTATATAATTATTATAATAATTATATTTAAATTACTTATTTTAGTTCGTTCAAATGAAAAGAAATACATTTCAATTTTCTGTTTTATTTCATGCAATTGAAATTTATAATTGACATTTAAAGGAGACGATCACTTTTTTAGTTTATGACCTGATTAAGTTGTGTTCCTTGTAATTATATGTTTATGAAAATAATGATTTAAACTTACTGCATTAAATACATTAATAATTATATTATTTGGAGTCTTCATTAACATCACATAAAAACATTTAACAAACAATTAAAAAGATGGGAGAATAAACATGCATGCTCTAGAAAAGAGAAATTAAAGAAACATCGATGTATAACGACTGATTTATAAAACATAAGAAAGGGTAGGGTTTGGGGGCTTGGAGGGAGGTGTAGTGATAGTTTTTGATCAACATGCTCACCCCATTTTATACGGGATAGGAGCGTGCAGAAGGCGAGGCGGAATTGCTAACAAATTTCATAAATACATCATTAGAATTTTATGGGAGAATCATCATAAATGAAAAATTTAATGATTGATTTTAATTCGAATGTTTTGTAGTTTTGTTACATTGAAAAAATTTAGTATGAAGTATTAGAAAAAATTCCATGCAAAAGATTCTTATATATAACAATCAAGCATTTTGAAAATAGTTTAGTAGTAGAGAAGAATAAAATTAGCATGGAAGAAAATATCAACACCCTTGAAATTAAATATTGAACAACAAGAAGTATATGAACGACCTGGTTTTAGAATATACGAACAGATTTTTTCAATCGTTCTTAAAGATTGTAAAATACCAAAAATATTTAGAAAAGTGTATAATTGTGTAAATATTATTAGACATGCTTGCAATAGCTGATGTCATGAAAATGTCATGATGGCATGCCGTATTAGTTTGTTTAACTTCACAAATTTTTTGTGTTATAAAACTTAAAAATGGACTTTGAATAGAACGCAGTATATCATTGTTACATTAATTCACGACATCTTAAGGGAAAATAAATATTTTTTATTTGAGATAAAATCACACGTATTTGCACAAGAAAGCTAAGTTTTATCAGCTATCACATATATTCAAACAATAGAACTACTCTCTTGGTTAAAAAGAGAATTCTATAAATTTTATTTTATAGTTGCTGTTACTCAAAATTACTGTTTCATTCAAAAGTCCAGTACCATTTTCTACACTGCCCGTCATATTTAATCAAGTTTTCATCGTATTTGTAACGTTTTCAGTCATTGATAGATATTTTATATCGACTCTCTTCATTGACGGAACTTGAGCCGAGATCACGTACGCGGCGAAACACACGACGAAAAATTGATTTGATTGACAGTTCTTTTAAACACCATACGGAGTTACGTCTCAAAACACAATTGTCCCCTACAATTGTGCCCTACCTCCTTTCGTCCTCTACAAAATGGCTGAAAATCGTAGGGTCCATCGCGTGTATCCTACTGCATAGCGGCCATATTGGAGAAGAGGGGAGGGCTCGAGAGTAGAGAAGACGCGAAATGAAATGAGACGCTTCTCAGTTCTAAAGATTTACCCTCTGCACTTACCTGCGCACTACGAAGCCAGCAAGCAAGCACATGGTGAGTACGATGGCAGCGATCACCGGTACGATGACCCACAGAAGACCAGCTTCCTCCAAATTACGGTTCACGGAAACATCCGAACTTTCCACCGGTACGTTCGGGTTAGGTCTTCTCGGAGGCTCACCAGGAGGAACTTCGCGCATGTCGAGGGCCAGGGGTTCGGAAAACGGGCTGGACGTGTATAGGTGCTGAAACAACATGGGGTGTTGTAGTATATTTATTATGATAGAAGTTGTCGTGTGATTTCACTATTGACGCTAAAAGGAAGTTTCATAACCACTTATTTATCATAGAAATTATTACTACACCATTACCCCCCCCCCCTTCAAAAAAAAAAAAAAGAATAATTTTAATAAAGAGAAATCTACATGTCTAATAAAATCCATCAGATGGAAAAAAACTGCATACTGGTATTGAAAACGCCTTTCGCCTATTGGATATGCAACCATGCTAAGCATTAATGCTGAGCAAGTTGCATACATTACAGCAGACAGATATAAATTTGTCGCGGGAGCAATGATTTGGAATAATAAAAGGAATGATTGCAGTACGATGACTTGTTAACTCTGAAACAATACTTTTTAAATTAACTCTTCCTCTATTATTTTCTCCATGTATGAAGCGATCCCCACCCGAAATATCATTCTAAATGTGCCCACCTTCTGTGGGGTGTCCACGACGGCCCTCACGAAGATGCGGTACTTCCTGGTCCGCTGCAGCTTGCGGTTGGTGAATCCCTCGTACGCCTCGCCGTTTCCCAGGTGGAACGTGTAGGGGATGTTGCGCTGTGGGAACTTGGCCGCGATGTAAGGAGCGTTCTCGAACTCTTGCTTGAGGCGCTGGGTGACCACCAGCTGAGGAAGGTTAAAGAAGAAGTCAGGTATGGTATGAAAATGGATGTATATTTTATTATTCGCAGCTGTAGTGTTTTTAACATAATATAATATAAAAAAGAGGAACTGTAAAATTAAATACAGAACAAATAGAATTTGTAATAAAGGCGGTCACTGAAGTCTTTTAACGGTTTTAACGTACAGAGATGAGGAAATTAGCTCTTAGCAGACCGTACATTTGCCTGGTTATGTTGCTTCTGCAGATGGTCTCAAATGATTAATTAAAATTTATAAAATGTATTTTATATTAAAGTTATTTTCAACATGATAAGTACAGTAATAGCTATATTGCAAAACAAAAATTATTAAAAATTAATTTCAATATTTAATTAAGGATTTCATTAATGGTTAATTCAATTAATAATGTTTTGATATCTCCTATTTGCCCCCGTCTCAAGATAGAAAAAAAATCATAAAAAAAGTCGGACACAACATAACAAAATAAAAAATTAAACTCTCAGTCATAATTTCTAATACTATAGCGTTACCTCATCAGTGAGGAACTGGTCCGGGTTCTTGTGCAGACTGGGCTTGTCCTCGGGCACCACGACCAGGAAGTAGTGGCTGATGGGGCCGTACTCCTCGGAGGCCTGGGGCAAGATCACCTGGATCTCCTCGCCGCTCACCACGCCGTAGAAGTCGGGCTTCACCATCGGCTGGGGAGCTGTGGAGGATGAGAGTGTGAGCAAGTGTACACCTCGGGACAGTTCAACCTCTGAATGATTTTGATTTACTATATAAGCTTTAAGAAGCATTTTTTTTTTAATTTAAGGAGACGTAAGAAGAGCATTCACGCGTAATTGCAAAACTAAAGCTTTTTCCTAAAAGTAAAGTTCTCTACGCCTTCATAAACCACGTGGACGATAATATCCACGTCGTTATATCACGAATGTATTGACATACACTACATTTACATGACGCTGTTTAATGCGGATTTTAATTGACGACGTATCATAAGAATAACATATTATCCGTAGTCAACGGATACGTATTACACACCATTATGTGCACGTTGTGATAGTCATGCCATGCATTGTAATTAATATTGCTAATGAGCCTTCAATTATTTTTATTTTGATATAATAATATAATAAAAATTTCAACATGTAAACTTACAGCACTATACAGCTGGACTTTTCATTCTCGCTCGTTCAACAAACCCGGAAAATAAACTCTACATAGATTTGGTGCATGCCCATCCAACAATCTCTATTATTGAAGATTCTCCTGATGGCGTTGCACTGCCTGCACTCAGTAAAGACAATGTCTTCGTCACGGCCACGCCAGTTATTCTGTACTGACCTGCCATCTGCGTGGTGACGGTGATCTTGGTAGGTGGTCGGTACTGATGGTCCGAGGGGATGGCGCTAACATTCACGTTGTAAGTGGTGAACGGAGACAGCTCGTTGATGGTGTAGGACCTCGAGGAAGGTTCCAGTAGGATGGTGCGCCGAGGAACAGTCTGCATCTGGGTGATACCTTGAGAGTCCACGAACTCCTTCTGAGCGTCGAATGAAATCTGCAAAATTATATGAGAATTGGTAAAATATAACATTCAAAAACAAAGATTATTTTTATTACATGGTTTAATTTGAATAGTTAATTAATTGTAGTATATCGATTGTAAATTAATATTAATAAATTTGAATTTTTTATTATATAGAAAAATAATTTTTAGTTTTTACTTTAAAAATACCCAGTACAATGTACTTTATCGATGTCCAAGAAAACTATTTTTTTAGCAAAATCTGACGTGATATTTATAATTAACATTTCTACTCCCAAAACACTGATGTAAACAAATAAATAATAAATTTCAGTAAAATGTCCATATACAATATCATAATTTTATTCATTGTACTGTACATATAATACCTTGTAGTTGATTGGGTTGAGTCTGATAGGCGGGGACCACGACAAGGTCATACTGTGCGTGCTGACGTCATGGGCACGAAGGTTCAAGGGCACGTCCTCAGGTTTGACCTTCACTGTGATCTTCTCGGATAATCGTCCAAGACCCTAAGTGGAGTAATAGTAGACATTTAATATATTTTTATTACATTTTATTATAATTCGTAATAGTTAAAAAAAAAAAAAAAAACGCGGAAGAAGTTTAACAATTTTATAAAAATAAAGACGTAAAAGTGATCTAAATTATAGTAGACAGAACATTGTAATTATTTGAAAAAAAAAAAAAAAATGCAACATCTGATAGCACATTACTTATTAATTATTAAAATGCTTGTTCTGGAAAATTGCTAATAACCATCAGCCTTTTTTTAATGAATATAGTCCAAATATAATATTACACAAAAATGCTACTATGTATTTTCATAAGAAATGTATATTAGGAATTATTTAATAGTTAAATACTGTAGTAAAAATGATACACCACATTAGCTAGCACGTACCGACTTGGTCCTTGCGGCGACAGCGAGCGCGTACTGCGCGTACTTCTCAAGACTGGTGAGGTCAGCTGACTCCGTGATGCCCACCGACTTCTGCTGCCACTCGTCCAGGTCCTCCACAGCCGTCATCGTGTAGAAGATCTGCACCAGAAGGTGGCGTAAATAAATCTGAGTTCCAGTTGAAATAAAATCTATCGTAGTCGTTTTGGAAAGGAGCACACGGAGTTTATACTAAATTATGCTAATATTATGAGTTATTGCATTGTATAATCCTCTTTGCAGTGACTATACAGGGTCAATATTTTTGTTATCAACCTTATTAATAATTTATATAATTATAGCAACAATTGATATTATTTATTAGATTATGACGTTGCATAAAAAGTATTAAAGTTATATTCTTATAGCAGCCAGATCAAATTTTTTCAGTATAATCTACCCCTATTGGTACCTTGCAGACCCTGATGACTGACCTGGTAGCCGATGACCTTGCCCCTGCTAGGTACCGCCTCCCACCACACCTCCACGCTCGAGTCAGAAGTTGCCACCGCGCGAACCGCCATTGGGGCTCGCACAATGTCGCGCTCAGTGTGGAACGTGATTCGCTCGCTGTAGGGGCCGGGACCCTGGGCCGTGTGGGCCCGCACTTGTAGTACGTAGTCAGTGTGCTCTTCTAAGTCCGTGAAAACCGCCTGAACATCATAATAATTAGATTAATTAGGTTAAAATTGATATCGATATTTTTACACGTTGATAATTTTGATGAATAAAATAAATTAGTCAACAATTTTTTTAACGAAATAGTGAATTTAGCAAGCTATGGATCAATATTATTGATTTATGACAACTAAAACAATACATTTTGTCTGTCATTTTTTTTTGTCACTGTATATAACAAATAAAATTATGGGATAAAAAATATTAATGGAAAAAATCCTCAAATTTCATTTTAATGATTTCCTATTATATTACGATGTTCTAAGAATTTTCTAATCAAATCTTCAGATGCAAATATAATTCAATTTTGTGACAGTACCTTGGTCTGGGTGAGATTCCTCTCTATGGCAGCCGAAGTATCAGTCTTCTTATGGAAGAGCACGGTGTAGCGGGTCAGTTGACCGTTCCTGCGTTCCCGGTTTGGCGGGGCCCAGGTCACAGACACTACATCCGGGGTTTGGAAGTGGTAGCTCACGTTGACCGGGGCCCCAGTAGGGGGACCCTCGGGAGTCAGCAGGTACTTGATGGTCTCCTGACCGTACCCTACTTGGTTCTGACCTGCGATTCGGAACTCATACTCCACGCCGCGTTCTGTAGGGTTAACACTATGATTAGTGAGGAGCAGAATATCAATGTTTTATTAACATTGGAAAAAAAGTTTTTTTTTTTTGCAATATATCTTTTATACAGTAAGTAGAAGTACCCAATTGTGATTACTGTATATAACTAAACACATAGTTATATATATATAACTATATATGAAATCAAAATTTTAAATATGAGAGATATGGGTTTTAAAATATTAAAAACTATAGGATTTTGAATAAAATTATTTTGCAATTGAAAAGGAGCACGACCGCCGGCCATCTCATCTGTTGTATTTTCCAAAATTACTAACAATTGTAAGAGAATTAAGGCGGAACCTGACGTTTTTATATAAATAAATAACTAAAATGAAAACAAAAGATGCATTAATAGCAGTTAAGTAGACAATACCACGCACCCAGGTTCTCGATGCGGTGCGTGTGCGTCTGCGTGCTCTTGTGCACCTCCTCTCGCAGCTCCTGGTCCTTGACCCCGTACCTCACGCGGTAGCCCTGCAGCTCGCCGTACGCCTGAGATGGCTTGGACCACTCCAACTCGATCGTGACGGACGGCTCGCGTTCGAGAATTCTGGACAGTTCAACAATTTGATTAACTTCGTCTTATGGACTTATCGATTTCTAAACTTTCCGAATAATAATTATTAAATAATAACTGATAATAACTGCATGTCTTAAGACATGCAGTTATTATTTTAATATGAGAAGCAGATTATATAACGTAGATGCAAAATTACGGATATAAATTATTATAGCTCCTTTTGATAGGAATCTTAAGTTGGTAAGATTGTCTTTTGGGATTAAGAAAATACTGATTTAATCATGAAAGGATGCAATTATTCGATAACCAGGAATTTACTCATGCAGTTTTCTTATTATAATAATCAGGGATAGTTTCAGTTCACAACAATGACAATAATCATTGATTATTGTCATTGTTGTGAAGTATAATCATAATATATGGTAACTGAGCAAGCTGGTCTTTTTCTTCATGAATAGCACCCATTATAATTCAAAGAAAAAGTCTCACTCTAGCTGTCTCTTCCCTCCCGACCTCTAAATACTCACTTGAGGTTGACGGTGGGCCGGTTGGGGACTCCCCCCGGGGTCCGCACGATGACAGGGGGACTACGGTCCCCGTCTCCTTTCCTCGTCAGTGCTGCCACCTGCACGGAGTACTTGGTGTCCGGCTGCAGTCCAGACACATTGAACGTCTCCATGTTGCCGCCAATCACGTCAAAACGCATAGGGTCGTTTAATAAGCTCTTTCCCTGAAAAATAGATCAGCTGTACACTTACGGTGTTGATCAGAGGGCTTTAATAACTTTATAATATATATCATGTCTAAAAATATTTGTGAATTAGTTGCATAAAATTTCGTAAGAAAATAATGTTAACGTTTTGATAAGAATTTTAATATTTGATTAATTGCTTGCAATAAACAACTTCGAAATAAATGTAAACGTCACTGTCATGTATAATGATGTGTTTGATTGTATTAGTGCTTGGTTTTGATATCGCAGTATACTATACTTATTAACAATAATTTATTTTGGTTGTTATTAAAAATTCTGAAAGAATATAATATAAAATATGTAAAATACATTTAAAAATATTTAAAATACATAAAATAATTTATTGAATTATATTATATTTGTGACAAAAAAAAAAACATGATATAGTCATTATAATTGAGAGCAAGGAAAAATTTATAAACATATATTTGACACAATACGGATAATACCTTTATAAGTCTTGCTAACATCGTAATATTATATAACAGTAAAAATTTTCTAATGAACATAACTGTTTTTGAATATAACCCACCTCCTCTCTCATCTCCTGTACATGGACGTGAAATCCTCGGATGAGTCCATTCCTGTCTTTGTCTAGGGGAGGTTTCCAGTCCACACGGACGCTGGTCGAGTTCAAAGGAGTCACGCGAACGTCTTGAGGGTCTCCAGGCACTGGGAGGGGGGAGGGGAGGGGGGGAGAGAACGTGTTAGTTGTGATGTCGAACATGGAGAACCGTAGACACATCAGAGTTAATTAAGTCATTTTACATTTTACTAGAAAGTAAATACAAAAATTTTACATACACGATGCAACGTAATTTTCGTGAGATCAGATAATTGAGAGCGAAATCAACAAAACTTGCCACCAATTTTCAAAACAAGCAATTTTCATATCGACCTTAAAAATTTTTCAGTAAATTTTTTATATTTCATTTATTAAGACAGCAGGACTAAAGTAAGAACAATTTGTTTAATAGCTATATATTTATATATTTTGACCCTTTTAATCTCTGATTTTTAATAGACGAAACCTTGCAAATTTAAATATTATATTATCACGATCGGGATAGAGCACCCTGAGGTGCCATCAAACGGTGGAATTCAGGTGGAGTGTGACATTATAATAAAATTTACTACAAATAAAAAGAAAAATAGGTTTCATTTATTAATGTCTACAATTCGTTAGTTTTTAAACAAACACATAAAATAATAACAATAACCATTTCGTTTCTTTGCTATATTATTTCATACACTAGTTCACAATTTTTTGCTTTTTCCAATATTTAAAATACATGATAATTTTTTTCAAAACGTAGATCTCCTTATATTTCCATGACCTAAACATTACCGTTTTAATGCCGCATCAAATGAAGTATCCTCTAGCATTTGAATACCAAAATCTAAAATACTTTTTAATAAAATGATAAATTTTTAAAATTATTAATTTTAATTTAATGTAAACAGTACTAGAACAAAATACTGGGTAAAATTACTTCCAAGAAAATTTTGGATAAAATTTGTAGAAAAAAAAAAAAAACACTTAAAAATATTCGATGTCAAAATTCAAATTTGTAAAAAAAAAAAAAAAAATACAAAAACATGACTACAAAAATACTTTTATGGAACATGAAACTTTAAAAGTTAATAAAAAATTGTTTAAAAATTTCATTGTATTAAAAAATTCAATACCACGTTCCATAAAAATTGGGACATATAGACAACAAAAAATCTAGATGTTGACAAAAATTGAAACTGGAGATACTTACTGCGGGCTTGGAGGAAGAACACCCAGGAGAAACGAGAAAAAATGGGAAAAAATCGTAAGTCCCATATCAAAATACAAAAATATTGTTTTTTAATATAAAATAGAGCTGGTGTTGATAAAATTTGTGCTCTCAGAAAAATCGTGTTAAGTGTTTTAAAAAATATCAAAAATATTGTCGATGTTTTAAAAAATTCGTAAAATTAAGTAAAAAGTCATGTAAAATCATTTATTAAAAAATTAATTATCCTTGTGCTTAAAAATAGCAATTAAAAAATGTAATATAAAAAGCAAATTGACGAAAAATTAAAATATCAGTTGCAAAAATTTAATTAACTTTAATCGTTTCGTATTGTGTTGAAATGGTATTCAAATGATATTAATTAAGACTGTACTGTGCTTGGTGCTTTAAATATAATTTGGTGCTAATATCAAAAAGGTGCCATGTGCACATATTTTGCAGTGCTTTGTGCAAATATCATGCTGTGATTTTGTGCTTTTCGTGATACATAAACGTGATAGCTTGTTATATAAAACTGTAGAGTTATACATATAATGTTTACACACACAAATTGATACAAATATTTAATAATGATAAATATACATATTTATGGGAAAATTATAAATTACATCTGAATCCTTGAACAAATTTTTAGTGTTTATATTAAAAAAGTATTTTTTTATGAATATCAAGTCAAATTAAGTTGTTCACAAGTAATAGAAAAATTAATTAAATTAAAATATGAAAACCCATTGATAATTTAAAAACAATTAGCATTATATGACGATTGTAAATAATATTAGTTATGTGTATTTCAATGTATAGAAGTTTAAAAAAATCACACTATTAACCACACTTGGATAGTTTTGTCATATTAACTGTAACTATAATTTAAACTACATTACTATTATTATTTATTATAAATACTACTTAATGATGTGAGAATCAAGAGAAATTTTAAAAAAATTAAATTTCAATATTATTTTATTTTCCTACTACAATCAACTGAAAAAACTAATGTCTTTCGCAAATTTCTCACAGACCCACAGAATAAAAATTCTCACTGAAACTTTAACATTTTTTTTTGTTATTCTCTGATCGCTCAAACCTAAAGAACTCTTGGTACACAGATATTAATTTCTTTCATAAATTATTATCCTAACTGATAATTTTTTAGTTATTTACCAGAAATTCTTAACTTTCTGTGAGAATATTTCATTTATTCATTATTAAAAAATCACTCTGATGTCCATCATAATAATTATACTTACCATCTTCATCAGTTCTGACAGTAACAGGAGGACTAGGAGGTCCATCCCCTACACTGGTACCAGCAAGTACCCAAATTCTATACTCGGTCCATTTCTTGAGTTCATCAACCAGAAAATCCTTTGCCGTACTGTTGAGAGTAATCACCACAGCCTCCGAGTCAGGTCTTGCGTTCTCCACTACTTGTATACGGTAGTACAAGATGCGGCCATTTTGGTGCTCAGCTGGTGGTGGTTGCCAATGGACTCTCAAAGCACCAGAACCCTCAGGTACTGCGCTTATATTCTGTGGAGGTGCTCCGGGGACTGTATGGGAAATATATATAATGTCATGTGTATATGGGATTATGTTATTGTGTTACGTTATATGGCGTTTGTATTTGTCAATATGTTTTGTATCGAGAGAATTTTTATAGTGATTTTTGCAACAAATTATGTATTTTTTTTTAGTGGATCGTAGAATTAACTTAGAAAATATTATTATTAAGGCAGCTTGGATTTTTTTTTAAATTTATCGTCCTTATCAAATTATTTAAATTAGTGACCCACGCAAACAATTTGAGTACATTTTTAATTAACTTTGAAAAATTTAAAATAAAGACAATTTTTTTATTATTTAGTAAAATTATAAAAAAAGAGCTTCAAAATTTAGTCTCATAATTTTATAAGCACTTTCATTTCGACCGAAGGTAATAAATATAAACTTATAATAATTATATAATTTACTTAATGCCTGAAAGTTATGCAACCCCCTTTACAAGTTAGCTTTACAAGCCTAAACATTATTCTTATTCTTGAATAAACTTCAATAAAAATATTCATAATTTTGTCTTCATTTCAAAATAATAGAATCATGATTTTTATTTTAAATTTATAAAAAAATTAGTTTGATATTGACAATTACAATCATGTATTCGTTATTGTATGCTCCAGATTGCACATGATGTTAAGTGTTGAAGTATTTAAGTGCAAATTTTGTGCAAGTGATGGTGCATACAGTTACGGTGCAATACAAACAAGATAGTAAAAATTACCAATTTAAAATGAATATTTGATTATATATAAAATTGGTAATTTTTGCTGTGCATTGTGCTGAAAAGTGACAAAAATAGAAGACGTGATTAGTGCACCACAAAAAAGTGAGCTACATGCACATTGCAGTGAGAAGTTATTAGTAGAAATTACTTACCAATAATGACTAACAAATACAATTTTAATTAATCTAAACTACTCAATAAACTTACCTCACAAAAATCTGCTTAATGGTCATAAAAATCTGATTTGCTAATGTTAAAAAGATTATTAAGATTGTTTCATCGAAATCACTCAAAATGTTCTATGGCTACAATGCCGGTTAGACGATTCAATAGCTCTCCTTGGTTGTTCGTTAATTAAATGCATTGGTAAATTATCATAAAAATAAAACACTTCGTTGAAGCTCACTCAAAACAAAGCGAGAGTAAAACGGAACAATATTGAATAAAAAAATATATATATATTTTAGAATTTTTAAATTAGATACGAGTTGTCTTACGGTTAGTGTATTTAATATTGGTTATATATTATACAATTGCATATACAATACAATATTTTTTCACATTTTCTTATGGATTTTTTTTTTTTTTTTTTTTTTTTTTTTTTTTGTAAAGTAATTATTACAAAAAAATAACATGATGATTTTCCAACGCCAACTTGTATTCTTTCTGTTAGTTAAAGTAGTAGTTAATATTTTAAGCAATTATTGACCGTACATTCTTAAAAAAGAAGATTCAATTTCATATGGTTAGCTGAAAATTGACTTGACAAAGTAACTGATTTCTCGATAATTTCTGAATAAAATCACGATTGTTCCGTTCTACCCTGGTCCACTCTGTGCCAGTGCAGCTGTCAGAAGGTCCACCTACCGTACTGCTTCGTGCGTATCGGGGTGGGGCTGGTGGTGGCTCCCTCCCCCCTCTGCGAGCGCGCCGCTAACCACACGTAGTACAACGTGTTAGGGTACAGCCCCGTCAGCGTGTATGTTTCCGAGATAGGAATGCGACGGTGGTGCTTCTCCTGTAGTGCAACCAGGGTGTCAGAAAGGAGTGAAAATTTATTATCAAAAAAACAGCTGAGAGATCAAATACGTGTGACTTTGTGACACGTCTTTAGGGGTCTCTGAATATGAAATTGAAATATTGGTTATACAAAACTAATTAAAAATAAATGATCTGGGGAGTTTCAATAAAATTAGTAAGTCAATAAGGCGTCATGATGTCTCATTATAACTTTAACCCGCAAGATTATAGGCTGAAATACGAGCTTTTGTTTGGCGTGGTTTGTAAGTTATAAAAAGTCAAAGCAAAGTCGAGTTAAATTTTAGGTTTGGCACAATATATTTTTTCGGCGTGCGCCGAGTTTTCTAGACTCTGGCAAAACCAGGGTATAGTAGGAACGCGCTTAAGTTACTGGGCGCAAACTGAGTTTTAGCCAATCAAAGCGTAAACTGAAACTGAAAAGCTCGTATTTACACTCATATATAATTATAGTCTTTCTCCCTTTTAGTACAACGGGGGACTAAAAATCTCTTCTGAGAACTAAGAAATCGATTTGACTCCCACCTTTGCGTAAGTGTCGTTCCAGTAGAGCTCGTAGCTGACGATATTCTCCCCCGAGTGTGTCGGTCGACTCCACTGCAGAGTGACCGAGGTCTCGCCCACGTCCGTGGCCCGCAGGTTGCTGGGCTGACTCGGCACTGAAACACGTCGCAATGAGACAAGGTCATTATGAGGACGGCTAGATAAACAGCATGTAATTTATTCGTAGAATATCTACGTCAAATGGAATTATTACTTCAAGCGTTAGACACGTCATGCTTCAAATGTTGGAGATTCAACACTTATTTATGGCCGTAAGTTGCAGCCAACCTATCTTAGAAAAATCCGACAATTATCTGAGAATTTTAATGTTAATTAGTAAATAATCTACGGATAATCCTCGGATAGATGGCTGCAACGGCCATAAATGCTTGAAACGTTGGAAATTAGCACTTCAAGTATATACTTAATAGTGTCTGTTGACGCATAGTTTTCACAGTGTACCTATTGTCAATATAAAATATTTATAAAAATTAACATTAATTTGATTTTATTTAACAGAATAATATTTTTTTTTACATATTTCAATTTAAAATTCAACGGTCAGCCCGTAAATTAGGCAACTTTAATGACTTTTGTTGTTTAAAAAGTTATCTACTTTACAGAAAATAACCTTATTACCGTAATAAGTAATTATCATAGATAAATTACCTTCCTTCAGTATTAAAAGTATAACCGAGTATATTATTGTATTATCAAAAATGGGACAGTACAATTGGTGCAGCAATTTAAATTCTGTCTTTTTAAATTTGACTTAGACTGTATAGCTGATAAAAAATACTGCTAATAAAATAATAATAATCTTGTTGAGAATCGAGATGGTTCGAGATATTTGTTCCATTTTCTCCGGTCTATATGGACAGACGTTACGTGAAACTCAATACTGCCTTGTCAAGTGCTATGGGAACACTCTCTTGTGAAGCACCGCCTAGCTTCCTGACTGCATGCGCAAGCAACAGGTGATCTCATCATCCGATACAAACTACATACAGTCAAATTATTTAAATATTCTTTCCGGAAGTAGCCGGAAGTGTAACATTTGTAGTTTTGATTCTAATTTTGAAACTTTACAGAGTGGTTTGAAGTAGAAGTATTGACTTATATATGTGAAATTCTAACGTTGAAATACGAATAAAAAGACAAGAAAACTTACACTTCCGGTGGGAATACTATGTAAATTTGACTGTAACTCATATTGCGTTTAGCTTTCGAGTATATTTAAAAATATTTATCTATATGATGTTATAATATTTTTTTTAAATCCCTGCGAAATCTTGACTTTAAAATAAGTAAATTGAGTGCAGGGGTTATGATACTACGAACATATAGAAGGTAATGATTCAAATTATTATTTATTTAGCAACAGTTACAGAACCACGGCAATAAATATAATAAATTTTTGAATTTTTGAGACCTCACAAGTTTCATAGCTTTAAGCGATAGATACAACAGATATTAAGCTTTCAAATAATAAATTCGAGGATGATTTTGCATGTTGTAAATTTCTTTACCTCTGCCTGACAGAGGTATGCAATTTGTGAACAGATAACTAACTTGTAAGAAGCTAGACATCTTAATTGCTATTCAAAACTATTTCAAGCGCACTAAATTTCCACACGTAACAATGCCCACAAAGTTTGGTCTGGCAAGATCAGTTTACTTTTAAGTTAGGCAAATTGCTTAGCATCAAAGTAGAAAGTGTTACGTGTTCGGTACAGGTAATAATAATATCTTAACACTTATTATGTAAAACACTTTAACTTTAACACTTTTTGAGCTAAAGAAGATGCCTAATAAATAATATGATCTGCAATGGCGATGCGGATATAATTATATCTCATAAATTTTATTGTACTTGCAATCATTAAAACTATTAAAAGTGAAGTATTGAACTCAATTAATTTAGCAACGAGCATTCAAATCTAATTAAGATATAATTTTTTTATTATATATTTTATAGCATTCACATTTTTTTAAATTATGTTATAAATAAATATGGTTTCTTCCCTTTCTTAGCTTCATACTTCTCAAACAACGAAGGCTTACAACTTTTTGCCTAATGGTTCAAAATTTCAACTTCTTGCTGATGTTTTACCTTCGTAAAATTATTATTACTATGTTATAATTTAATTTTTATTGTATAAAATGATATTCTGGTTTATTTTGTAACATTTTGACGACGTAGCTATATATTTCTGATCCACATTTTGTGGTTATTCACTTTGTGTATGGGTATTTGTTTTTTCAGCTACCAATTGGGTTATTTTGTTTCTCCCCGATCTTTAACCCAGTAAAAATTATTATAAATAAATGTTGAGTAGGTTCTTTAGCCTACAAAACTCACCTCCCTGCTGCGTCTTCACCTGGACCGGCGCGGAGAGCGGTCCTGGTCCCACGCTGGTGAACGCCTGGACCCTGATGGTGTAGATGGTGTGCGGCGTCAGGTCGCTGATGGTCGTCAGTTGGTTGTTGTCTACCATCTGAGACTCCCAGTTGGCCATCGGAAGGCTCGGGTTTACCGAGTAGTACACCTTGTAGCCCTGGAAATAGAAGCGAATTGTGTCAGAACCCGTCATAGCTCTGAATTGTATTTTTTATTCGTACTTCTTTATTTTTTTTAATGTATATTATATCCAGGTCAGATAGCTCATTTACATTTATTATTCCATTATTAACAACTATAACTGGTCAAGGTATCGTTGGAATATACTATAGAAATATCATGTTAGTTATAGTCACCAAAAAAAATATTTAAGCCTTTTATTATCAATATAATATAATATATAATATTATAATAGACAACCTGCATGGATTTTATATTTTATTATTACATATTTGGATGTATGATTTCGAGTAATGTATTGTCTAATTTCTTCATTTTTTTTTTTTTTTTTTTTTTTTTTTTTCCCACTCTTTAACGGTGTTAAAGTGCTGGAATGATGCTGTGACGCTGTGACGTTATGATTTAACACGCAAGCATAAGGAAGGGTGTTACATGACTATGACGTCATAGCATTTTGCAGCACAATTTAAAGGGTATTAGAAGGCTTAATAGATAACTTAATGTCCTCCATCCAAATATTCACGACATAAAAAAAACATGCAGATTGTCCATTCTGTTAATTATAAATTAACGGTCTCGCTCTCGAACACTAAGAAGGGATACTCACGGTGACTTGTCCGTTCGGGGTCTCAGGTTCGTCCCATTGGATCACCATGGTGCTGGAACTGAGCGGTCGAACTTGGACGTTGCGAGGTGCCGTACCGGGTTCTGTGCAGGGAGACACCACAGATATATCACTGTTATACAGTCATTAAATTAACACATTAGAAAATTGTAGTAGAGACAATAACTCTGTTTGTAAATACTAAATACACAATCAGAAAGAATCGATTTTTAATGACGAACCTTATGTACATGGAGCATAAGGTTTATCAATAAAAATCTATTCTTTTTTATTGTGTATTTAAGAACAGAGCTATTGTTATTCTGACGTTAAGACAAGTTTGAGATATTTTTGTTAATTATTTTAAATTTGAATGTAACTTAAAACACTATGGTATAAGTTTGATATTATGATCTTTGCTGCGAGTTGCAAGGTACAAAGTTCAATCCCTCAAAATAAAAATTGAAGATACGAATAGTTCATTGTTGACCATTTAAGTATAATAAAATTAACTATAAAAAATTACTTACTTGCACCTCCAAATGGAGAATCAGCTGAAATTATTAAATATAAATTAGTATACATTTTAAATGTAGTTTCATACAATGATCATGCCAAAACCTGATAGTCTATCAATATACAATATTATATTATACATTAATACAGAATGCTACTTTTCATTGTGTCTTGAAGCTACATTTATAAATATTTCTTTTAATAATTGAAGTCACAAAAAGATCCTTTACACAACACATTACTGACTTCGATTTTCTATTAACTTTTCTAATCAGAAACTACAATAATAATGATATTAAAATTTTCTATTATTTTTTTTTTATCCAATACCCATGGCTTTTATATCATTATATTCCACACATTAACTGCCAAAGGGAGGGGGAAGTTCAAACGTCCTACTAATTAAATCCTTATGCTAATTTTGTAAAGTATTTTTCCTCAATATATTTTTTTTACGGAAATTTGCTTTTTGAGGCTATACTAAAGATTATTAATTTTTTTAGATTTTTTTTGTAGCCGTCTTTTACACCCACACCATTTTCCCGCTTTAAAAACTGTAAGGGTCGTTCAAACCCCCTGCCCCACCTTGAGAATGCTAGGGTTAATGACACCATTATGAAAAAACATATAAAAATACCAAACCTAATGACTTGAATTTAAAAGAAAATTTAAACTATGCAAACTTCAAAACTCTCAGATACTTTATCTGTTATAGAATAAACATACAGGTCTAAATTATTTACCTACAATCCATATATTTACAAAATTAAATGTTAAAAAAATACGATATAAAAACACACACGAAATAAACAGATTTCTATAAAATCTAGAAGAATTTAACCTCCATTTATTATACACATGGTATGAATATAGATGTTAGTGCATACATAAAACATTTTGTGCTGTACATTTTTTTGACAAGAAGTGAAGTGCAAAATACAAAAAAAGACAATTCACTTACGTCAGTCAAAAGTTCTCACAAATAGGAGCATAAAAAAGTCAGAAAAATATTTAGTTCACTTGGGACAAAAAATTTGATACCGAAATACAAAATCAATAATTGCTTACATACATAAAAAATATTATTAATTTTTTAATAGAGCATTACAATCTCTAATCTTGATTAATTAAGTTTCAATATATATATATTTTTTTAAAAAAAGTATGATAACAACAATAAAAATTAATCTTAATACTTGTTTTAATATATTTTATAACTATAATAAAAGATGTAAAATTGTATGATATTAAAAAAAATCATTGAGTCATGCTTTTATTATTTCCTAAAGATTAGTAGAGAGTATTAATTTTGAATAGTAAAAAATCAATTTTTAATACATTATTTTTTTAAACAAGATTACCATATATTATAAAAAAAACTTTTTTTCCGGGAGATTAATAAAAGATTATTTTTGAATTTCTCCCAGCTTATTAAATAGAAAAAATTACTTATTTTGCAACATTTATGTAACTTATAAAAGAATTATTTTTTATAAAAATCTCTTCACTACATTCTATCAACTTTATTAATACAAAAGAATTTAATAGCATTAATTTATGCAGTATTATACATCTACAGAATTTTATATCGATACTTCTACGATTTAGCAGGTGTTACTTTCACGAACGGTCTTTTTATATAGTTTCTTTTTATTATACTAAACTTGTTTGTGAGCATATATGACCAAAATGTGTTAATTGCCACAAAGTACCAATCAATCAATCAATCAATCAATCAATCAATCAATCAATCAATCAATCAATCAATCAATCAATCAATCGAAATAAAATATATTGAAATCATACATTTTAAATTACATAGAGCACGATTCACGTAATTATCTAGCTTTCTTGTTATAACTACGTTTAGCTGCAATCAAAATAAAATACACTTAATGCAGTTAGTGAGAAAGCTAGATAACTTTCTAGGTAACTTGATCGTTCGTAAATCTCGCCTAATATAAATATAATATATTACATTATTTAGTGCCTGTACTAATGATTTAAGTAAATTTTAAATTTTAGTATCTTCTCGTTGCTACTTAAAGTTTCAGATTGATTTTTTTTTTCAAAATTAATTTATAAAAAATTATTTTACATTAAAATAATGAAAATAAAACAAAATCCAAATTGAGGAAGTAATCAATGAAGAAGGAAATCACTGAAATTTTAGAGACCCAATTTGTTCGTCACTGACCTGTTTCTCCAGTGGTGACCAATGCTGGAGTGCTTGGAGGTCCTCTTCCTATTGAGTTTACTGCGATCACGTACAGCTCGTATTCGGTATATGGACTCAAACCCCGGACCGTGTAGTACATCGTAATGACCCCGCTGATCTCGGAGTACGCCTGGTTCGCGTACTTAGGTTTGTATTGGATCACGTAGTACTGAATCTCCTCGTTCTCAGGATAGCTCCACGTTAAACGAACTGACGTGGCGGTTACTTCGGATATTTTCACGCTAGTGGGAGCACCAGGAAGGGCTGTGGGCATTATGAAAAAGAGACAAGAAAATCATTATATATTTATAAACAAAATACGTTTACATGACGGTGTGTAAATACGGATCACGTTGACGCAACCTGTTATATTCTTATGAGGTCTGTTCGATCGTAAACCATGCCCAGTGTACACTTTCTGACTTCGAACAACCTTATGTCCACGTGCATAAGGAAATTCTGTGCATATACACAGTTCAGGGTTTATATACGAACATACCTATACCAGGTGCCCCAACTGACAATTTCACCGTCATGTGTACGTAGTGATAGTTATAGTTTAAAAATATAACAAATCGACGCTGCTGCCATCTATGTTGCAGTAAAATTTTCTTTGACGATGACTGTACCAACAGGTGGTTCAACTCGCTTACTCACATTGCACTTTGACGGCTGTTGATGCCTCGATGACTCCTAGAGCGCTGGCCGCCACGCAAGTGTAATTTGCAGATAATCTGATGTCCTCGAGCACCAACACGTTACGTCCGATGGGTAACTGGTCCTCGGGAGTAAGCTCCGTGCTGGCCCCCTGGCGCCACTTGACAAACGGCATGGGTGAGCCGACAGCCACGCACGTGATGTTCAGGTCCGCGCCAAGCATCACCTCGTGTAGTGGCTTTGGAGGGATGGAGAACTGGGGCGGCACGCGGCGAACTGAAACAATGGCACGTCACGTCAAGCTCATCATGGTGGACAGAGTATAGAGGACATAAAGGACCAAGAGATGGCGCTGACATTTGAAAATTTTGCTCTTTGCATCGAGGATACGGCAATACCTATAGCATTGGGAGAATCACAAAAATTATCAAATTTTTAGGAAAGAAATCACTTACGAAGTTGAAATGTTTTTTTATACTTGTCCGAAAGTATTTGTCAACTAACCATGGTGTTGTCATTTCTGTAAAATTATGCTGTGGCTGCTGACAGAGCATTTACATGATTTTACAATGTTAATCATACACAGCAATCCTCGCTAGACGCACGTAGTTTCAACTCAACAGTTACCACTAGGTTCGCACTAACTTTATGACGCCAAATAGCACGTTTTAGTATTATATGACAAGAACAAATATTAAAGTTAGTGTAGATAACCGAGATATTAAATTATAAGAAGTTTATTTCTGTTTAGTGGTAGAAGTAGAATTACAAATAAAAATAGTAACCGAGATATTTTAAGAATCAAAATTTGATATGAAATAATATTAATTACTAGAAATTGTTAGGCTAAAGTCATCGCACTATAAACTATTTTCTCAATAATCCAATGATATGGACGTCCAACTATTTAACTAAATGTTGCTCAAAATGACAACATAACAAAATGTGGTAAAGGAAAAATGTTTTATTGCTCAAGAGCCTCAAGTATGTATGAAAGTAAAACTGGAATTCCGGACTACATTACCAATGAATTTATAATACTCAAATACTTAACGATTCTACCTCAGTTTTCACAAAACTGATAAGACAGCTTCGCTTCAAAATTTGTATGCCACTTATTGATGGTGAGTTCTAAGTCCCCTGCAAGTCTTGTTACATTCAGGCGGTACGATTGCGAGATATTAACCTACTGAGGATCCTTAAATCCTTAAGGATTTTTTTTTTCACTGCCACACTTTGAAATAATAAAAAAAAAATATAATGAATGAGTTTTCTATTGATTATATTTTGGTTGTTCATCTTTCAATTCTACAGCATTGAATTCTGAAACCATTCACTGCCTAAATAAAGCAGTTTGTGAATTAGTTGACTTATAACCGATTAATTTTAATGTTTTGTAAAATATTGGAATTTTGTATATAAAAATGTTTGATTACCTTATAAATTTAGAACGTATCATGAGTAGTAATTACTGATCCATGAACAAAATGCAATGTTTTTTTTTTTTTTTTTTTTTTTACACAAATCCCATGATTTCTTCCAGTTGAAATTTAAATTTATTTTATGTGTAATTCATTGTTAATTCGATCCGAAAGACGCAGATTAAATAAAGGTTTATAGAAAGTTAACTATTGCTGAGAGCTAAGTCGTACAAACAACTCATACCCGTTATATCGGTTTAATTAATTGAAAGGAGGGAAATAAAAGTCGACGAAAGACATTTTAATGCATTTATCGGCACAGTGCCAGAGAAAAGTTTTAGGGTAGTGAAATATAAAGACTTAAAAGATTTTAAATAAATATATATTTTTCTAATTTCATGTTCTCTATAAATACGACGTAAAAAAATAGCCCCAAAAATTATACTGAAAAATTATATTGTTAAAATATTAATATATCTATATAACTTTCATTTTAAAGAAACACATTTTTTATTTTGACTATAACTGCATTTTTTTTTTTTTACTAGAAATTGGAGATCATATGAACCATAAGTGGTGAAACACCCACTTTGGGAGAACCGAAAATACTTGAATTGCATTCTCCGAAAGTGAGTGTTTTACCACTTAATCTCGTATAACCTAGCTGTGGTTCCTACTACGCTAAAGGTACAATATTATACACAACCCGAGTCTCTGCTTACCTTTGACGTAAAGCATGGTGGCGTGCGAGTACTCCGTGCCCACCACGTTCTCCGCTACGCACTCGTACTTGCCCTGGTCCTCCTCTTCACTGCTACTGATTTGAAGAGAACCTGCAATCATGCCACTCAGTTAGACATGGCAGTTCATATGTTTATGCCCCCTGGTCATGTGATCATGATCAATTAATCATGCTACTTATAAAATAATTATAAATAAAAATAAAATATTCCGTACCTGCTTCGAGTACAGTGTACCGCGGGCTACTCATGTCCACAGGTAGCATGTCTCTGACCCAGGTGACTCTTGGGGGTGGAGAACCGTTTGCATCACACTGGAGAACAGCAGTGTGACCAACTTCAACAACTTTGGTCCCTGGAGCTTGTGCAACTCTTGGGAAGCCGGCAGGAAGTTTTTCACCTGAAAACAGAGAAAATGTAAAATTTGGTAGCACTGTCGTACTACTCGGGAAAGGGAGGGGGGGGGGAATTATCACACGAAAATGTATAGGTTGGCCTCACTGATCAGTAATTAAAATCATATTTCTATTGGGTACAATATGAATTCTTTGCTGTCTTTCGAGAATCGAGATCATTACTGTATATTAAAGGTAGATAATGATGAACTGACTGAGACAAAACACCATTTACCGTCACCAAGACGCTTAAAGGGATACATGCCTCAAATTACAAATTAGACAGACATTATGTGTTGCTCGAATTTATAATAAACATTCGTATTATTTTTACATGCGCGCGGTGCGACTGTGCGAAGTCGCGCTACAAAGAAAGTCCTTGCTGACGTCACAACTCACAGCTAGCACCGATTAGCATTGAGTTGTGACGTCATCAAGGACTTCATGACGTCATCAAGGACTAAATTTCTTACTTTGAACTGCGACTTCGCACGGATGCATCACTCGTGGGAAAAAATGATGCGAATGTTGATTATTTACTCTAAACCCACTTGGTGACTATCTAATTTGTAATTTGAGGCCTGTATGCCTTTAATATCAACTTATACATATACGCAGTCTTTAAATTTGTCAAAAACAATACGTATAAGAAATTAAATATAAGATATATTATGTAATCTAATAATCAAAGATTCAAAGATTGTCAGTACAAGTTTAAATTGAATCTCTTTTTCATTCATAAGTACATTAAGATTTAAATATAAATAATTAAAATAATTAAACTTAAAATTTAAGATGTTGTATTCCTAGTTAAATACCACAACATTATAAAATATGCCATATATATATATATGTATTATATAAGATATAAAATGTAAATGGCTTATCATCGCATGTCTTACAAAGTATGTACTGTATACATCAGTTAAAAAAAAAAAAAAAAAAAAAAAAACAACGGTTTCTACGAAAATGTCACAAAAAGTAACATTATATTTATATTAATTGTTTAAAAGAGCAAGACTAAAATCCAAACTCTCCAGAGTAAAATTTATATCGTAGACATGTTGGAAGCTACTTTCCATGTTTTTCTAGAAGCAATTTATATTTAATCCAGCTATCAGGCAAAGAGTAAACATTGTGCACGTGAATTAAACGTACGTAATTATTAAACAAGCATTTTCAACAAGTAATATTCTCGAAATTAAGATAAAAAAAAAAATACAATTTTCAAATGTTGTAAATGAAAATAATCTGTACCTTATATTTTGTAGGGGGAGGGGGGGGGGAACAGTACTAATACCAAATTTTAAAGTTCACCAAACCTCAAATAAAAAACTACGCCATTGAAAAATCTGAACAGATAAATTTTAATTTTTTTTTGTGAAAATTAACGTACATATTTAAAAAGTAAATATATATATATATATATATATATATATATATATATATATATATATATATATATATATATATATATATATATATAGTTGTAAAAATAAAATAGTAAGAAGTATACATTTAAGTCATTATAAAATTATAAATACCCATTAAAAAATTGAATAAAGTTTTTTAATACTCAAAAAAAAAAAATGTCTTTAGTTGCCATTAAAAACTTGTAGTGAAAAGTTGTTTCGCACAACAATAAAAACTCAAGAGTTAAAATAAAACTTTTTGCATATTTAGAAATAAAATTTCTTCATATTTTCATCTTGGCTCTGTCATTGGACCATTAATGTGAGTCATCATTTGTGTCTGTAACTTCCTCAATATATTTTCAGTTACTAAATTACATGTAACCAGGAATCATTATAAATTCTATATTTCTCTCTTAGACCCTCAAATATATATAGCAATATTTTTCTCCATTAAAATACGATATAAATAAAAAATTATGAAAAAATTGAATGTTTTGAAGCACTGAAAATTGTTAAATAAAATATATTTTAAGATTGAAAAATATAAAGGTAAGTTAAAGGAGTAAATTTAAAATTGATTGAAGCTTACATAATACATAGCTATATCGATGATATTGTCATATTGTATAAAATTTGAAAAGTTTTTTGAAGCATAAAAAGTAAATGAAAAACAATCACATAGAATTATGCAAATCCATCCATCTAGAAAATTGAAACACAACACTTATAAATAAATTTTCTTTTGTATACTTTATTTATCATTTTAAAGATAGAAAAAACAGAAAATATGAAGTCAGTTTTCTGCATTATTGAATATCGTCTTTCCTATGAAATATTACGGCCATATATAGGCAGCAGCAAGTATATGTAATAGATATATATCTATTTATTTTCTACTTGAAGTAAATATGTTTCTTTATTTACTTTTCTTAGCTCAGGGGTTGGCACTTTCCTGTCAAAAAGACAAGAAAGAAGTATTATATTGTATTACACTGTAAAAAGCTTCTGCTATAGCATTGTTTTATTTATTTTTTTTTTAAATATTTGTGCTGATTTTCATATTGAAATGTTAACAACTTTATAGTTTTTATTTCATTTACGAGAAAATTACGTATATTAGTTTCATGTATTATACGCAAAAATGCCTTTGTAAAATTTATTTTAAAAAAGACTATAATTTATTGATCATCTAGTGTTCTGTATAATTATAAATAGCATTTTTTTTATGAATTAACCCAATATAAAATTGTTCTATACATTATATCCATTTCAAATTAAAATTTATATTTTATTTGCAGTTATTGTTAAGTTATTTTATGGCAGTTTTAATACAGGTAAATTAAAAGTAATTAAAAAAGTGCATTACTTAAATTATTTAAATTTACATAAAAGATTATGGAAGTTCAAGCTTTCATACTGTCATAAATAAATACAAATACTCTTCCATCGTTGAAGAAAAAAGAATTGCGTGTTTCCCAAAAGTCAACGAATGGACAAAATGTATGATTTTATTTTTTTTACATATTATATGGATAGAGAATCTCGTACGTTCTGTATTGTCAATTTTTTTTAATTTTTTTTTTTTTTTAATTAACCCTCTAACATTCTCAAAATCGAAGGCAAAGACGCTTTGATGCCATTATCATGCAACATCTTTCCCTATGCTTCCGTGTTAATATTTTCATGCCTATGTCATGTCAAAAAATGTCTTTTTCCTCAGTTTGAAGACGTTTGAGAGTTAAAAAATGGACAATACATAACTCGTGGTCCTTTAACCAAATATGCAATGAAAAATTTCATGCAGATTGTCCATTATTGCTTGATCAACAATGAATTAGTTTTTAGGTTAACAATGACATTTTTTGACAGTGTAGGTCTCTCCAATATTGTCGTCTTTGTTTGCAAAGTTAAAGCTTGACTTACTTTGGAAATATTGACTTTCTTACTTCACGATATAAGCTTATATATAAAACCATGCTATGCTTCTGTATGATGGCAATATAGCTTTATATACCATAGCCATATCTCGGATTACACTTCGCAAAACCTGTAAATACAAGAAGGAAGTAAGAAGAAAAAAAATATGTATTGAATATAAATATATATTATATTTTTTCTTATACTATATAAATTTTATTATGATAATATAAAATATAAAAATCATATTTCACATGTATTGAATAATATTTTCAATAGATTTTTTTTAAGTTATAAAATATCTTATTTCTTATTGATAATAATTTTCTAATTTAATTTTATATGTGAATTTATTTAATTCTTCAATTTTTTTCATTTATTTTAAATTGAAAAAAAGCTTAGTAAATTGATTCAATATTGAAAATTTTAATAGAGAAATTATTATAAAGACTAGTTTTTTATCAGACATAATTTTAATATAATATTTAATAATACCATAATGTGTATGTGTATTACATATTTATATATATATATATATAAATATGTAATACACATAATATAATATAATATAATATAATATAATATAATATAATATAATATAATATAATATAATATAATATAATATAATATAATATAACATTTTATTATATAGTGTATAGTTTAAAAATGAGTTCATGTTATAATCCATTTAAAGCTCTAGTTCTGATTTTCTATAACTCGCAGCTTCAAAAATAAAAGTATTTTACAAATGATTATGGTGGGGCATACATGACCAAAATGTGTCAATTGCCCCAAAATATAACCAACCAATCAATCAATCAAATTAATGATTATGGCGACTGGGAGCATATTTTGATCTGCACAGTCTGTTACCATTAAAACGTTGATAATTAACAAGTTCAACCTTGCCTGATCATCTTGCTAGGCAACTTGTAAGTATCAAAGCTGATCTTAACGTTTGAAGACATCAAAGTGCCCCCTTCTGCATATAATTAACCAACTATATTTGATGCTGAAAAAGTTGCATAATCTCAAGGCGAATCTTGAAGCCTAAGAAACTTACCCCCTCTGGCAAGGTGGACAATTATTTGAGTGTACAGTGAAGGTAAAAAAGAATGGAACATTTGGCTTGCATGCGTGTAGAAGTGTTCGTTATCGATTCATTCACTTGACTTATCTGACAACAACGGAATGGACAACCTGCATGAAAATTTTTTTATTGTCGAAATGAATAGAGGGTACCAAATTATGCTACTCTGAATTTTTGCAATTTTTTCAGATTTTTTTGAGTCCCTGAACTATTTTTAAATAATGATTAAAAGTTCAGTAAGTCAAGTTGGCACCCCTGAATCCTTAATAAAAGGGATAGGAACTAAAGCCTATTGACGCCTCCAGGGGGCGTGGCCGCAGTTTCGATAATTAAAAATAGTTCTGGATCTAAAAAAAAAATCTGAAAAAAATAGTAGCATAATTTGGTACCCTCTATTCATTTCTGCAATAAAAGTTTATCATACAGGTTGTCCATTCAGGTGAAGTTACTCTTCGAAGTCTTTACCGAATCCACCTGGCCACAGTTAAATCTAACGTTGTGACTCATTGTCAGCACGGTCAGTGAACTATTGGTGGCTAATCGGTCTCACACGCATGCCAACTGTTCCAGTGTTATTGTACTTAACTGTACATCAATATGTTCCACTAGTAACGAGTAACTCAATATTTTAAATAGAAGAAAGGAGATGAAAATCGATTTATCCAGTGCAATAAACATTAAATTTTATTCATATAAAACCATAAATATTTCATATTTTTTTTATACAACCACATAATTTCAAAAACAACTTTGATTACGATCATTGAATATAAAAAATGATTCAACGATTGGCTATATATAGATGTCCTGATTAAAAATATAATGAAACTATAATAATAAATAAATATAACAGTATTTAGTAAAGTTGAAAAAAAAAATGTTTTATATCAATGCAAGAGATAAATTTATCTTTGAATTTTTCATTTATATTCCATTCAGTATAACACAAATAATGTTTTATAGTACACTGTCACATATAACTGGATACCACTTTCAATTCTCAACACTTCATTTTTAGGGGTGTTCCATTAATTACTGTATCAACAAGACAACTGGATTAAAAAAAGAAAATAACATAAATTTGCAATTAGGTTATATTAAACGTAAAAATATAAGAATATAGCTCTTATCTAAAATTGAAGTGTCGTGTTTTACTCTATCATATTCATACTGGTCTCCAAATTTCCTTTGGCACGTCCATGATTGACTCTCTACAAGCTTAGTAAAGGAGTCCAGATACTTATAGCCTTGGGTGTACAGATGGTGGCATAATATTATTTTACAACCATGCAAAAGTGTTAGTAGCGTCAACACTGCTCAAATGAGAAGGTGAGATAATGGAGTATCAACCTATTTTTTTTTTTTTTTGCAGAAATGGATAGAGCGTGCAAAGTTATGCTACCCTGATTTTTTTCAGATTTGTTAGAGGCCGGTAACTATTTTTAAAAAATTATTGAAAGTTTTTTTGTGACGTCACGAGGCGGCAAGTCCTATCTTTTTCTTAAGGAGCGGCGTCTCGTGACGTCACAAAAAGAACTTTCAATAATTTTTTAAAAATAGTTCCCGGCCTCTAAAAAAATCTGAAAAAAATCAGGATAGCATAACTTTGTTCGCTCCATCCATTTTTGCAATAAAAAAAATTGAGGTCGATACTCCATTATATTGCATTATCATGACCATATTTCCATTGTCTTTGCTAGCAGTTTACCATAGAAGTTTACTCTGCTTGTCTCGGAATACAATCTAGCTGCTTCTTTTAAAAATACGTAAATTTAAACCTGCTATATACTGAACAGTATTCTGCAGGTTTAGAGTAAATCATTAATTTTAAGAGTAAAAAAAAAACTGAAAAGCTTTTAATTTTATACCCACATGTGTTTAATTTAGAACTAAAAAAATCTTATATGTAATTATGTTAAATTTTAATTCACAAGAGAAAACATAATTAATCCACTCTCTTTTTCCATTAAGCTTCATATTGATTTAATGGACTTCACAGCAGTTACTTATGTTTAATCAACCATTTTTCATTGTGTTTTTGGTTCAGATCCGTACAAAATTTTGAAGAAATATTAACAAAAATTTTGCACTTAAAAATACTTTTAGTATTATGTTTTACATTATAAAATATAATACCCAAGCCGAGTTTACTGTATATTTGCTCTTTAAAGAGATGGTCATTAAGTAAATCTTAGTATTAAAATATTTTCGTGAAACTAAAAGGTTGTAAACGTTAATAAAAATATAAGAGTAATAAAGACACTGCTGGTATACTGTATACTTATACGTTAGTTATTTTTAAGCAAGGAAGAGTATTATAATATAGACTCAGTTTCAAGTAATATTATATACAGTATTTACATTAAAAAGAAAATTGTGTTGACTGTCGTCTTTCAATTAATTTATTTGTTAATTCTAACTTATATTTGACGGTATGAAAAATTTAATTATTAAAAAATTTTAATGTTATTTTATAAATTTATATTTATTTAAAAAGTTCGGCACATTTTTTTTAAACTATAGATTTATGATGTGTATAAGTATAATACAATAATAATGTTTTTCAGATTCAATGATTCAATTCATAATATGCAAACAATGGAAATTTTGGCATAAAATCAGTCATTTTTGTTTTTTAAATTGATTTTTTTTTAAAGAAATAGTTCATAATAGATTTAATGTTAATCGTACGATTATATATTAAATATTTTATGTTTAATAGTAGGTTTAAAATGAAATCATCGAGCTCTTTAGTGTAATAAAAAATAATTAACAGTAAATAAAAATTTATAACTATAATTACAAAAATGAAAAACAATAATATTCAATTAATGTTTATCTATTTGAGAAAGTGAAACCATGCAGCAAGAGTTTTGTTGTTGCTTATTTCAATAAAGAACTTCGAGTTACGTATTGTCATTTTTTCTCATTTTTTTTTTCTATTTAATCGTGCTCTAAAACGCTGTGACGTCATAGTCATTTAAAAAAAGATGCAAATGTAGTGAAAGCGTCAGATGACGTAACAGCGTGTTTTTACTGTTTTACATTGATTTTTAAACGTGTAAAAAATATTACGTCTGGGTTGTCATGCTACCCAATAAAAAATTGTACAATAATTTCATGCCAGTTGTCCATTGAATTAATTTACATTAAAATTGTTTCGTCACATTTGACATTTTGATATGAAGTTATTGTTTCAATCGATAATATGCCAAAAATGACATTACAAGTAATACTAAAATAATGGAATATGTCATTGTATGTTATATTGATATGATTGCATTAATTTCAATGTTAACCACATTTTGCACAATTTGCAATTGTGGTTATCATTACACGTGTTACATTTTCATTACAATATAAAAAAAAGTTGTTGTAATTGAATGATAGGTACATACATATATGACAATTCACTTTATCATTACTGTTCTAAAATAACTAATTTATAACGGGAAATAATTATTGTGATAATATAATATACAAATGATGTTTTACTTGGAAAATATCATTTTATAATTACATGCATTGTAAATATGACACAGAGGTAAAAAGCCACTGGGAAATTTCATATTATGTAATTCATATATTATAAATTTATTTTGCAATGAGTTGTTGAGTGTTTTTGATTTGAAGTAAGTTAATGACATTGAAATTAAATATAATTATTTTTTTCAACTGAATCTTTTTGTATATTATAGGGTAATCGTCACAAGTGACTGAATATAACTTCCCGGCTTTCTTTGTGAACCAGAATTAGCATATTAATTAGAGTTTTGTGGGTCTCTTCCAAACCGAGGCAATTGACAAGGTTGAAAAGTAAGTCTCTTATATTATCAGCGATTGTTAAAAAAGAAATGTGACCATTACAAAAGTTTCTAAGATTTCCCGGAGAATGTTAGAATGTGGAAAGAGGGAAAATTACTTTAAAATTATGAGATTTAATGTAAAGTCATCGTCTCAGAAGAAAATTTTTCCTTTCGGCCTGGTTAATCAGTTTAATCACCATGCCATATAAGAATAAAACGGGGCATGGTGATGAACAAGGCTGCAAATGGGAAATTTTCCAAGGCGACGAGTGTACATGTACGAGAAGGAGAGTGAGACTTTTTTTTTTATAATTTTTGAGTGCTGCTATGGATCATGGTTGCTGTGGTGATAATTCTGTATTTTGTATACATTTATTTGTAAAGAATAAGTTTTTGGAACATTTCCAAATTGAAATAAAAATACTTTAAGTAAAAACTGAAGAATTCCTTTGAAACAAATTATAAGAACCTTTTTATATAGAGAAATTAAAATATGTGTATTATTTTTCAAATAATAACAAAAATTTAAACATTGGAATATGTGACTAGATAAAGTTTGAATACTTGTCGCAGTATAAATTTAGTAGAAGTAGCTAAGGGAAAAGTATTTGAATAGTCACACTCATCACTTGGTAAGACGCAAAAATCCCAGGGCTTGTGAAAAGTTATGTGACTGGCTATAATCACGCAGCGGGGAGGGCCATATCTGCTGCTGCGGCGAGCGAGATCTCAACGCTAACTCCAACAGTAAATATCCACGAGACTCTGCTTCCAAATGAGAACCGGGTAAGTGCAAAAAATTTACTGTTTGTTATTTTGAGGTAGGTGAATTTTGCAATTTCCATTTAAATCACTCTTAATAAAATTTGGCTGAATGTCGGTGTATTCTTAAATTGATATATTATAATCAGAGGATAACACCTTAAAATGCGCAATGAAATACCTGAAAATCATGCTGTTAAAATTCCCTGATTAAAAGATGTCAATTTAAGCATCAAAGATACAATGACATCTAGACAAATTTTAATCAGAATTTATGTAATTCAATTGTTTTAATTACAACGATTTAAAACTGTAACTAATTACTAATTTCTCTTTATCTCTTCGTAAATATTGTTTGATTTAGTTAAAATAATTTGAAATAAGAATCTTCTTCATTTATTATTTTTAATGGCATTTCTCATTTACTTATTTTTTCAGCTGTGGCTTTTAACAATTTAATTGTAAATTTTTGCTCTAGATTTGATGTAAAAAAATAAATATATACACTGTGAGTATAATTATTATTAAATTACAAATTAAACAAATAACTAGCATTTATTTATATTAGTTATTGTACAGAAGAAATTAGTAAATAAAGGATTAATGTCATTGGTGGCCATTGCTCATTATTTTGCAATCGTATATATATATATATATATATATATATATATATATATATATATATATATATATATATATATATATATATATATATATATATATAAAAATCACGTTTTTAGAGGAAAAATTGATTACTTACCTAATTAAGTTGAAAAAAATTGAATATATATTTTTATTTTTATTTTTAGATTCTGATTTGACCAAATTTGACCGCAGTTCCCATTGTATTTTTCCGTTCTATAATTATATATGCTATTATATATCTCAAAAACTACTATTTTGCTTCTTTTTATATATTTTCTAAAAATTATCACAATTTTAATTTTAGTGAACAGGAAAAATTTAACTAACATCCTTTAAATACTATTCCCCCCATCTATAATTATTATAAAATTGAAGCTGCAACGTTAGGATAACATTCCATATGTACCGATATATTTATATATATATATATATATATATATATATATATATATATATATATATATATATATATATATATATATATATGTATGTATGTATGAGCTGTATAAATGTTAGGATAACATAACATTCCGGATTTACCGATATGCATGTATATAAATAATAAAAATAATGTAAATATGTCAAAATACATTACGTAAATGCGATTGTATTCGGAGACTGAAAATACTATAAAAATGTATTCGTGATGTTTATACTAATATGAAGCTCAAGCAGAATGATTGATAGAAACAATTTTTATTTACACATGTTTTTTATAACATGATACATGGATTTATTTTATAACGTAGAGCAAATATTTACAATGTAAAAATTGAATTCCTTTACAGTTTTCAATTAAATAAAAATTATACTATATTAAAATATTTGTTATTTGTTCTCTGAAATGGTGCTTAACTTTTTTTTAAAAAATAAATACTTAATCGACGAAAAAATTGTTAACGAAGAGGCATATTAATACTGATAGCCGTATTTAAAGAACAAAAAAATAGCTGAAAGAAATATGGTAAAAAATTTGATTGAAGGAAAATTTAAACTTTTACAACTAATTTTTGCTACATTTTATCAATGACCAAAATAAATTAAATAAAGCATTGTTTCACAATTAATAAAACTGAAAAAAGCAGCCGAATTATTTTAATGACCATTTGTGACTGAGGAAACTTTGAAAACCTCAGTCAGGATGATAACGCTGAAATTGATGTGGGAGACTAATAAAATTATAAAACACATTTTAATAAAAAAAGTAACTTACTTTCATATACGGTGAGTATCGCTTCCGCACTGACTGCATCCCCGACTCCATTTTCAGCGACACATTCATAATTAGCGTCATCTCGGGCCGCTCTAACAGGTTCTATACGCAGTAGTGCACCTCCACCTGCCGGGTATTCATGTACCAGGTACCTAGACTGGGTACCGGATAATCTCTTGCCGTTCTTGCGCCATTGAAGTTGCGGAGGAGGGTCACCGGCAGCTTTGCAAAGAAGCGAGGCGATACCACCAGCTCGTACTTGTTGATCACGTGGTCGAACGGATATCTGGGGTGGATCTGAGAACAAAAAAAGGATCAAATTAGTATGAGGTAACATGTAGGTTGAATTGGAATATTTGTCAAATTGTTGATACGCTTTCAGTTTGGATTTTTAGTAACTTTTCATCAGAAATAGTTTTTGTTATTGCTGTCATTTTACAGAGAAAAAATTTAATACTTTCCACTTTCGGTTACTTCCGGTGGATATCTTTGTGTATATATGACTGTAGTGAGAGTTCAAATACTTATAATGTATGGTCAAATAAATCAAGAAACAGGAAGATTGTAAAATTCCAGCGTCTGCATGAGACGTCCGTTTCTGACGGCAATTTTTTAGACAATTAGGCATTTCCCCCTGATATTATATTAAAGATATTAGGCCTGTTCGTAAACCCTGCTCGGTGTATACTTTCTACACCCAATCGACCTTATATCGCATGTACATCATACGACATCTCGTATAACAGTATCTGGTGAAGATCTTCTAACTTTGATTTGACTTTGTCAATAAATTTAATTGGAGCCAAAACGTCACTACTAAATTTTTAATATAAAGAATTCTCTACTATTGACGCTTATAAACTTTTCTTACTTTTTAAATGCCTCATTTTAAATTTTAATACAAGATTAAGTAGTATAAAAAAAGTTCAAAAGTCTACTTCAAACTTTTCAATCAAGCTTTTGATAGCTTTAAGTAAGCCCTTTAACTAAAACTATCATAAAAATAAATTAAGTCAGTTAATAAAAATATTGGATGCTTTAAATATTATTTATTTGCAAAACGTATTCATTTTGATAAACACTTTATCACAAGCAAACATAAAAACGAAGGTGGCAAACATTTTTCATCGTATATTAATGTTACTCCAAATGTTTTTTGTTATTATTATTTATTATTTTGAAACATGTGTTGTAAAATTGTAAGTAACTGATCAACAATTTTTGACGTTTAAAGTTATTAAATTTGCTACGTAGTTCTACTTGAAAACTTAAAAAAAAAAATAGCTCTGATGAGATGAAATTTTATTGTAAAGTTCTTGAAAAATTGTTACGTCGTTTTGACATTATAGTCATTCATCATTTGTGTAAAAAAAATATATTATTGCACTTTAAAAAATTATCATTTTGAGAGATATTATATATCAGACACGAAGAATTACAATTATTTTCTTGGTCTGTGTTTATTAATAATATATTCTTAAACACACAGTCTGTATAAATAACAAACAAAACGAACCATTCAAACATGGAACTTAAGGTTCATTTTATTTTTAATCTTCCTTTAATAAATACCGATTGAATGATTTACGAAAATTTCACTCATCAGGATTATTGCTTACATAATTATTGAAGTTTTTCATTCTATTTTTTAATCTCTTTTAAATATTATGCATGGCATCATTCAACCCTCAAAACAAATTAATGAATACAGCAAATTATTAATAATATTGCAATAGCTATATTTATTATATTTTATAGAAATTAATTAATTTTATCATTTAGCTGCAGTAATTAAAATAGGATTACTAAAAAAATAATTTTTTGTTTCAACTTCATAAAAATAAGTTTTATATAGAAATTTCATAATACTATTGAAAAGAAGCTGCTATTGATCTGTCTCTTTCATACAAAAACGTGTTGTAAATAATAATTACCAAGAAAGTAAATTATTATAGAGTCGCAAAATGAAATTTCTGTTAATTTAATATATTTTTCTTCGCGAATGTTCGGAAGTTTTCGGCTTATGTTTCACCAATGAGGAGAGTTATTACAAAGTTTTTACCAGTAAATGAAGATTTTACATGGATGTGATAAACAACACATCGGAAAGTGCAAGATTTTTCTTACGTTTTCTTGGATCTTAAATTTAACAGTACATTATTTGTTTTTATATTATATTATCTTTTTTTTTATGGGCAGTAAATACGAACATAATAGTGAGTCCAAAATAGAGCCCGTGGGACAGATAAAAAATTCACCGAACGTGTGTAGTTTTCAATGGAAACTTAGACTTTTCTGTGACTTGTTAACTGAATGTAATTTTGAAAAAAAAAAAAAAAAAAAAAAAAAATCAATTTTAATATATTCTCGTCACCTGTGAAAAGTTCTGTTTACAGCCTTGTTGACCATCATACTCTGATACTCCTGTTATATACTCACAATGGAGATTTACAAGGCTGCAAATGGAAATTTTCCAAAGCGACGAGTGTACACTTAAACTGACAAAAAGTTTCCAACTAATCAAACATAGCACCATCACGAGGTTTGTCAACTTGTTCAGCTTTAAAGCCTGCGCGTATACACTCCGTTTATATAATGTAAAAATGTAACGTCAATGCAACTATTGTATTGAAATGTACAGGTTTTTTATTTAAAATTTTTCCCATACAATTTATTACTCGATGGCTCATCTGTAAAAAAAAAAAAAAACAGACGAGTCAGAGTATCGTATAGAGAAATACCAATTAAATAAGCGAAGAAAAAAGAAGGAAGAATTGACGTTTTTGAACTGTTGACTGCACTAGATAAATGAAAAAATTTATCTACAGTAAAACTCGAACACGTTGATTGGCTCTGCTGAACAAGTTGCATAGCCTCACGACGTTATGATTGGCTGACTATCTCGGCTTAAGTATATGATAAATTACGTGCAGTGCTTGGGTGCACGGCTAAATTTTGCCTAAGATTCTCAATAACAGATCAAAAAGAAAAAAAAGATAAATTACATACTATTTAATATTCTTTACAATTTTATTAGAAAGGTGGACATTTAAACTTACGTTATATAGTTATAATAACATCCACGAATGTTGTCATTTTATTTATTATTTACATGGTCTAACTTTATCAACACAATTTCTTATCATAATTAAAGTCTTTCAAATTTTAGAGGAAACTTAAAATCACCAATTACACGAGTAAAAATATATAAAATTTGACATTTTAAGTCAATCTTGATTTATTTTGTGTATTTACGAACAATCTAAGCAGAACCAAAATTAATGTGCAAGGTATCTGAAGTATAATTTTTATACAAAAATTTCAGTAATACTGTGGATATCACATCAAGCCTAAATTTGACGTTTCATATAAAAAATAAGATAAATTTTTTAATTTAACGTAAAAAAAAATATATATAGAAAATAAATCTAACCACAATGAAGTTAAATCCATGATTTTTAAAAATTAAATTTTCCATCGTCTTTTGGTCAGTTTAATTTTTTTTTAGAGTACATCAAAATCTGATAATATATTTCATTGTTTCATCTTCTTGTATAATACGGGTTACAAAGGCCATCATCTAATTCAATGCTTATATAGTTTGAGAATGGAAGAGAAATTATACCACGTTATATATGAGGGTCCCTCATGCTTCATCATGATGATATATTCTACTCTGACTTACTGTCAGTTAAACGTTACATGTCTTTTACATAGTAAAATTTCTATAGACGTTAACATATTATGTGCGCAAAATCTATACAATGTACCATTTGACTGGTTAAAAACAATGGTTTTATTTAACAATTGTTATTATGTCTAGTTTGATAACATGTTGTACATGTCTGTTTTTTTCAAAAATACATTCTTTCGCTATATGGAATTTTAATAATACAGGCATAAAATATTAATGTTGCTATCAGAAGTGCATGATTTAAAATGTTATTATAAATATTTTAATGCTGAAATATCAATGTATTGTTCAGTAATTTTTTTAAATTTCTTTATAAAGTTTTAAATGGAAAATGATAGTTGAAAAAATCTATTTCCGGTAGATTTGTATTGTTTGCTGGACTGTAGCAATGTTATTTTTAAAGTCTTTTGTATTTCTGATTGAATTAATGTCATATAAAATAGTAATTTTGTGTTTTTAAGATAGAATTAACGTTGAAATTCATTGTTAAAAGTTTATATAAAATCACACTTGACAAGATAAAAAGCTTATTATTTAAAAACTGTTTTCAAAAAAACATTTCCGTCAAAGCTAAAATTTAATTTTATATTCTTTTGTGAAAAATATCAAGTTTTTTTTTTTAAAGCATTCATCCATTCATTAATATTACTTCAAATAATAAGTAGAAATATGATATTGTTTTTTCATTTGTTTTAAAATCAAAGACGGACAATTAAAGAGAATATATAATTTTTAAATCAATATTTTTTTATTTTGTTGACTACGTGTTTACTTAAGCCAAAATCCTTCCACTGCCGACTACTCTCGGTGATATAAATGTTGCATTTCTTTCACTGTATTACTTCTATTAAAAAAATGTTAAAAAACATTTAACTTGTACTAAAATCTCTTAACAATTTTAAAATTGAAATATTTATATCAATAAAAAAAAAAGCATGCACTTCCGAATACTTTGATTTGTGGGCATGGTAGCCATACTTTTTTTTAAAAACAGTCATCGATGTTTCATTCAAATAACTCTTTATAAATCAGTCAAATGGAGCGCAGCACGTTGTAATGTAATATTTTATAACCCGGAACGATTTTGTAACCACGCAAATATTTTAAAAAAAAAAAAAAACAGGAAGAATTATTATACTGTTATACAGTGACCACAAAAATTGTCACAAAAATGGTATAGATTTTTTATTTTTTGTATTGAATATTTATTTAATTACTTGAAAATATAAAATAAGGTCTAAATATAGACTAAAATCTAATAAATAAAAATTTAATAATATTTTAGACACGTCAATTTTGTGTATCTTTAGTCATGCAACATTTTGAGTTTTATTTATTCTTATTTAAAATTGATTTAATTTAAATAATACTGACTATATTATTTGTTTTATAGCTGTAAATAATTTAATATTTTTGATGCATATATTTTTAATGTAATGCATTTCGTTGTTTTTATTAAAAAATCTATTCAGTTAAAATTCACCCTTCATATTAACATAAAGCAGAGTTTTTATTAAGTATTAATTAGTGCATTATATATTATTCTGCACGTAGCTATAGCTAATTATATTCTGTACATGTCAACATATATATTTTTTAATATGAATTAATTTTTCATGTTTTTATAGTACTTTTATGTACGAGCTATTTTTATATAATTATTAATAATATATATAATGAATATAATTTAAAAACCAATTAAATTAAAACAAAAATATTAATTTAAAAATATAACAATGCAAATTTAGTACGTCTTGATTTTATTTAAACAATAGAAAATAGTATTAAAAAAAATATAAGCTGTTGTTTTTATCCTCACTTGTATTGTATGGCTACCTCATGTAATTTTCCAATTAAAATGCGTGTAAGCATGAGTAGATTTTGTCTAATATGTTCATGCTATGAAGCTGTACAAACATAGTCAAGTATAGTCATTTACAAAAAAAATTGAACTCGTTGAAGCGTTACATAAGTGTAGTATTTTTTTTTTCACATGACACTCTCTTATCATGGTACTGATATGCAAGAAGAAAATTTTATACTTAATTTAAATTAGGCAACATTGCCTTTTGCCTGACCATACAAAGGAAACTTGATAAGAATGATGAAAAGTGATGTTGCAACCTCATGTCCTTAAAAAATTACATTTTCTACTTTCATCTCGGTATACCGAAGGGTTGGTTGGTTGGTATTTTGGGGCAATTGACACATTTTGGTCATGCATATATGCCCCCAGCGCGGCCATTTATTGGCCGCAAATTTTGAACGTATATAAAGTGTCTTATTTGTTTACATCGTACCGACAACGATGTGAAATAAATTTTGGATTGATGGTCAGTCGATGTGCCCTCTCTCATCACTCATGCCTTGATGTCAAAAGTATTTCATGACGTCACCCATAAGGCCTTTGTATAGACATTTTATACCTTTCCTTCATACAATTTGAATTGTTAGATTATATAATTGTCAAAAATTGCATGGTCAAAAATATTACCTCTAAATTGATAATGATCGAATTCTAGCCACCATAATGAAGACTCCCAATTAATTTAGCTTTGACTTTTGAAGCTTTTCACTTTAATATTGACCTTATAAAAAGCATCAACAGATGGCATTAAAAATCTCCTCATTATATGACACGTCTACTTTAGCCAGTAGCTTTGATATCACACGTGTATCATGACACTTTCAAGCCTGTATTACACGATAAAATTTTACATAAACATTTTACTTACAAGAAGATTTCATCTCCATACAAACAAAACAATGCTGTTGAAGTTTCTTGTTAGAGAAAACTGTATGCAATAGTTAGAAGCTTTAATTGTATCGTCGTGTAATATAGAATCACTCAGGTATAACATCGACCTGTCTTTATGATGCCATCGTAATTAGTGACAAATAAAATTAATTTCTCTCTACTTTTCTGTATATGAATTGTGAGTTGATTGTTTTTTTTTTTTTTTACTTATTAATAAGAGCTAGCAAAGTTATGTAATATTTCATTCTAACTTTTCACTAACGTTATAGTCAACAGTCTGATATTGATTCACTGGCAAGATAATTTTGTTGACATTTATAAACCCATTTTACTTTAATTGGACTGAAAAGGCAATTGTTGATGAAAAATCATTGTTTTTAACAATTTGATTCCATTAAATATTATACAAAAAATATTTTTAATGGATAAATATTTTATTGGTGAAAGCGTATTGTAAAATTTAGCAAAATATTCCAATTATATAGAAGTTAATATAAAAATAATTATATTTTATATGTATAAACTTGAATATTTTATAATTAAAAATTTGAGCATAAAATAAATTCAATGAAATTTATTATAGTTCTCATAAGTTAATTATAGTACTTAAATAAATTTTATACAAATTTCATTACATATAAAATAATTATCATATACATTATTAGAATGTAAACATATTGTACACTCATTGGCATAAATATTTTTCATTTGGAAAATGTTATGACCAATGTGTGTAAAAACATCTGTTATGAAAATCTACCTTTATGTTTTGTATTAATAAAATTAAATAAACTGGCATTATTTTATGAATGGATAGAATTTGCATGCATTAAATGTTAAGCTAGAAATTTTTAACTAAATTTTTTTAACTTTTTGATATTGAAATATATCAAATGACAATGTTTGGCAATTTTATTTTAAAAATAAAATAGTGAAATTATGAAAATATGAAAATTTAATTAAAAAAAAAATCAATTTTATTTTATTTAAACGTCACCAGAGATGGTTAATTACTTTCAAAGGCCTATTTTTAATTACGCATGAATGAAAAAATCAGGTTAGCCATTCATAAAGAGAACATAATTATCCATGTTTCATATATGATTCTTGATTGTTATTTAATTATGTATTTCAGAATAGACCAATTAAAAGTAAAACTGTACCGAGAAAAATGGTTAAGAATATCCATTATAAAAGCAGTAACAAATATAATTTCAACAAGGTAGATTTTCATCAACAAATGTTGCATACTTACGTGTCAAATATTGGATGTAATCTGTTCCGTTATTTGCAGAACCTGTGAAAATTAGTTATGTCCATTTTGATACCTATCTAATAAACCACATTGTACTTTTACAACAATATATGGTAGCACAAAAATGTCTTATATTATATTTAATGTATACAATTTCCTTAACATATTCAATGGTCTTTCTTATATAACTGTGATGTTAACATTTTTGTTAAGGTAGGTATACAATAATTATAATATTAGCAACAAATATTAATATATGACATTGGTTCCCGTTTTGATACACGAAACTATTCGAATTTTAGTTTTCATCGAGCTTTAGAAATATTAATAATTTGGGTGGTATTCACGAAGAGTTAAGGAGCATTTTATAGGGAGAGATATTTTAAGAAGCGTTTTTCTTACCTGTTACCTGGTATAAAAAATGCTTCTTAAAATATCTCTCCCTAAAATGCTCTTTAACTCTTCGTGAATCCCACCCATTAATATTATTTCTAGCATATTGTTTTCCATTATCTAAAATGTATTTTTAATCATTGGATATTTTTAGGACTTAAAAAAGGACTTATGCTCTTTTCATACTATGAATATTCCTATAAATTTGATGTGAAATTGTATGAAATACCTCCAATCAACAAAATGAACACACAATACATATGTTATTTTATATGTGTTCTAACGATCGTTATAAAACTCAATAGTAAATTACATAAAAGGCGTTGATAGTAAAATAGAGACAAAGAAATTAAAATGGACAAAAGACTTTTATGTGCTACCATGCTTATAATCCATTATATATTTAATAGTTTCAATATTTTTGCTTTTAATACTCTATAAACTTGCCTATTTTCCATATTTAATCTAACATTTAAATATTTAAAATTTTAATGTACCGTCGCATGACTTTTATTTATAATGTATATAATTTAACATTTATATTTTAGCAAAATGTTGATATTACGATATTAAAATAAAAAGCGAAAAATAATAATATTGTTCAACGTATGAAACAAAATTGATAAAAATATTTTGTTTTATAATACAAAATACATAATCTGAAATAAAAAATTTATGCTTTAATTTAAAATACTTTGTTAATACGCCTATTACACTTACGGATAGCAAGATTCGTAATTTAAATAGAAAGGATCAGTTTTAATTAAAAATTTAATATATATAGTTAAATATTATGTTCGTGTCTTTTAGAATGATTTAATAGTTCTTAAACAATTATGTATAAAAAAATCAAATGTAAGAAAAAAATGAATATATTTATTCATATCTTTTGTTAGAAACACACTGAAACAATAACTTTTCTTGTAATATTTACCACTACATAATATTTTATTGTTCATAAAGCTTTTTATTACTAAACATAACTGATCAATATAAACCGAATCACGGATAAAATACCCTTTGATAAAATACCCTGGGATATAATACCCAGACAAAATACCCTAGGACAAAATACCCTCAGACAATTTACCCTAGGACAAAATACCCTTGGATAATTTACCCTAGGACAAAATAACCTTGGACAATTTACCCTCGGATGAAATACCCTTGGACAAAATACCCTAGGACAAAATACCCTCAGACAATTTACCCTAAGACAAAATACCCTTGGATAATTTACCCTCGGACAAAATACCCTCGGACAAAATACCCTCAGACAAAATACCCTCAGACAAAATACCCTTGGACAAAATACCCTTGTCTGTAATATATAATATGTTATTGTGAATTGCCCATGAAAGAGATAAAATAAATTCCACTAAATCCTGCGCATGATACTTACACAGCATAATTTATATTTTGTTGTAGACTATAATAATTAAATACTTACCACCTTTAATAATAAAAAATAAACAATTAAAGACTTTGTTTTTTATTAAGACATGCATAACTAAAAAAAAATATGAAAAAATTTATCAGGTATGAAGTGGTTCAAATTTGTATTTATTAGCAAAGATTTCTCTAAAATTTATATAACAGTTCATTATAATGTATATTATAGGTTAATTTGGGTGCAATAAATTTGAGCCAACCCTGGGAAAAAATTACATTTTTTTGGAGGGGGGGGGTGAAAATAGGTAAATATACATGAACAAGGGAGACTAAATTAAAACATCGCATAATTATTATGGTATAATTAATAATTATTTTACAATGAATGTATGAATATGAATGGATTTTTTTCATTATTTTTTTAATAGGGTCAAAAACAAAACAAATATAGTAAGAAAAAAATCGTCACCTCATGAATAGAAGAAAATGTGGCTTCCCCACCCAATTTTTTACGTATTAACATAATGTTACATAAGGTGGACAAGAGATACATTGCATTTTGCAGTAAGAAAGTAGTATCTTTTTTTTTCCGAAGTCTCAATTTTTTTAGTCACTATATCATTAAGAAGTTATTAAGTTTTTTTATAAAACTAAATACTTTTTAAGATAATTTTATTATGTATCATCTGTACATGTAATTCTTTATTTTCAAAAATATAAAATTTCTTCTGATTAAAAATGTTAATTAAACGGAGTACTTATTTTTTCTGATAAATAATGATTCTGTACAATGAAATAATCAACAAAAAAATATCTGAAATAGTAATACGTATACTTTATTATCATGCTTTGTGCGCTTTGTGCTAGTTGTTACTCTTGACAACATAAATTTTAAAACCATTTTTAACATTTAATTTTATATCAAGTTTCCATGAGTAAGTTTATAGAACATTGTATTGCACCCCACCCCCCAAAATGTTCTTTTTCCCAGGGTTGGCTCAAATTTATTGCACCCAAATTAACCTACATTTATGAACTGTTATATAAAAATTTTAGAGAAATCTTTGCTAATAAATATAAATGTGAACCACTTCATACATGCTAAATTTTGTCATATATTTTTTTTTTTTACTTATGCAGGTCTTATTAATAAAAAACAAAGTCTTAATTCTTCATTTTGAATTTAAATTATTTCTTAAAATTTCTTAAACATTAAAAAAATTGACATGATAAATATTAAAATAATTAAAGGTGCATGGTAAGTATTTAATTATTATAGTCTACAACAAAATATAAATTATGCTGTGTAAGTATCATGCGCAGGATTTATTGGAATTTATTTTATCTCTTTCATGATGGTCAATTCACAATAACATATTATATATTACAGACAAGGGTATTTTGTCCGAGGGTATTTTGTCTGAGGGTATTTTGTCTGAGGGTATTTTGTCTGAGGGTATTTTGTCCGAGGGTATTTTGTCTGAGGGTATTTTGTCCAAGGGTAAATTGTCTGAGGGTATTTTGTCCAAGGGTAAATTGTCTGAGGGTATTTTTTCCGAGGGTAAATTGTCTGAGGGTATTTTGTCTGAGGGAATTTCGTCTGGGGGTATTTTGTCCGAGGGTAAATTGTCTGAGGGTATTTTGTCCGAGGGTAAATTGTCTGAGGGTATTTTATCCAAGGGTTAATTGTCTGAGGGTATTTTATCCAAGGGTATTTTTTCCTAGGGTATTTTGTCTGGGTATTATAACCGAGGGTATTTTATCAAAGGGTATTTTTTCCGTTTACCATATAAACCTTATAAGCGTAAGTAGATTTCTTGTTGCTATGGAAACATATTAAAGTTGTACACTACATACACATTTTTTTTTATTATTAAACTTAAACGTACAAAAATATATGATTTATTGTACTTTTTTTATTAATAATAAAACACACAGTGACAAGCTTCTCATAGGGTTAAGTTGTTTTAACATTAAGAACTATTTTTTACAGAGAGAGAGAGAGAGAGAGAGAGAGAGAGAGAGAGAGAGAGAGAGAGAGAGAGAGAGAGAGAGAGAGAGAGAGAGAGAGAGAGAGAGAGAGAGAGAGAGAGAGAGAGAGAGAGAGAGAGAGGAGAGAGAGAGAGAGAGAGAGAGAGAGAGAGAGAGAGAGAGAGAGACCAAGGGGTTGTGAATGAGAGTGAGAGAGAAAAATAGAAAAAAAGAGAGAGCGTGATATAGGTGTGACTGTAGCAGATGAGAAATTGAAAGTATGAAATATGGAGCTGTCTATTCTGATAGCTTATCCTAGTGGCTGCCAGATTTTTGGTTGGCTATTGTATATTGACTTACAGCCAGATAAAATCCATCTCTTACAAAACCAGAGGTATTTTTTAAAATCCATTCTTCATTTTTATTATACAATTCACTTTATTATATTATTTTACTAACATCACACATAATTTTTAAATGATAATATTTTTATGCCAATATTTACTATTTATACAAAGCTGAATGTGAATATTTAAAATTATATAAAAGTTTTTTTATATAAGACAAAAGTACAATATAAAGAAAAGTTACTATAATTTATATTTTAAATGTATAGTTAAGTTGTTATATTATTACGCTCCCCTGAAGCAATTTTTTTAGAAAAAAAAAATGAAATTGCAAGAGTGAAAAGATTGATGATTTGTTATTAATAATAAGTATAATAACTAATTAGTACTATTTTAACGTGTTATCAATGACTGAGTATTTATGATTATAGAGTTTCAGTTCTATTATCTGTGGTTTCAGCTACACCTGTGTTTTCACTGTTTTTAGTGTATGAGTAATAAATGCATTAGATTACGATAATTAAATTAAAATTAAGACAACGTAATAAAAAAAATATAGAATTATTTTAATATAAAAAGAAAAAATTGTTAATTTCTTTCTCTCCTATGTAGAAATAAGGTATCAATAAATTCGTTGTAGAATTCTAGTAATTTAAATTATAAATCATATAAATTAAGTAATACAATATATAATTTAAAATAAAATTCACATCAGAAAATTTTAAAGAAAATTGTAAAAGAAAGCATTCATAAATAATTCAAATATAAACTTTAAATAAAGAAAGAATCTTCTTTAAAATATCAAAAGAAATATTTTTTACCTGTGTATAAAATCTATTGTAACATTCATCTAATTAATATTCTGTATTCATTCATTAAATTCTCTATGGATTTGTGTAGAACCTTCTATGTTGTGGTTAACCGAATATTCTCTTGAGATTTCACAAGTAAGACTATGGACCTTATATAATACAGTTAAATTAATATGACATGTATAACGGAAGTAGCCGGAAGTACAATTTTTTCCAAATTTTAATTTTGAATAGAAAAAATCAATGTTAAAATATACATTTCGAAAACATCAAAATGTTGAATTGTTTAATAATAATTGCATTTCCAACCACTTCCGGTAAAAACTTATTGTTATTTAAGTGTAGTTCTTTATCGCACTTGTTCGCTAGCCACTTGCCACTTAGAATTAAGAACTCGTAGTAGCAGCAGCACACAAGTGCAAATTAGTTTCTTAGTTGCGTATTATAGGCGCTCACTTCACCAACTTCCCTCTGATATCGGATTATGCAAAGAGGTTAGTTTTGGTTTCTCCTACCAACAAGATCCTTAATTTGAAATATATTTGAGCTTATGAGGCAGGAAATAAACCTATTATAAGGTATTAAATATAACTATTAATATAATAATTCTATTCAAGATTTAATAATTATTAATTAATTTAATTGTATACATCCTTAAAACGCGTTATAAAGACCATATTGAAGTATTGTTTTTTTTTAAAGTTTTTCAAGTCTAAAAAAATTTATAACCTAAAATAATGATTAAAATCGAGACGTAAAAAAATGTCCTAAAATCGATCTTAAAATTCTTAACGCTCTGTTAATTCTAATTTAAAAAATGAAAAAAAAAAAAAAAAAATTAATAACAGTAGTTTTAGTACTATAATTTGTCATAATTTATTTGATTTAATATTAAATGTTATTCTAAATAAGTTCATTTCATTTTAACATATTAATGTAATCATATAAAAATTGGACAAATAAATGCTCTTAAATATTTGTGAACTTAAATTATATATTTCTACAGAGTTTTTTATTACTCGCCAGACTTTTTTTTTTTTTGGTTGATAAGAATACATTATACTTGCAAAGACATAAATTTATAAAAATACATGACAATAGTATATGAAAATTTTAGCGTATAGAAAGTAATTTTGTATAAATGCAAATGACCGTTTGGTATTAATATATTATGTTCCTAAGAGGCTATTAAGAAGCATATGTAATTTAATTTGGGGCTAACGATTGCTAAAGTATTAATTAGCAAGAATACACGATGAATAATTAATGTTATTTTTTTAAAATTATGTTTAAAAAATTACTCCTGAATCTTTTAAATCCAATACACACTAGTGGGATTTCCCGCCAAAAGCTGTTTCCTGTTGAAACCAAAATCAACTTATCAGTTTTTCATGTAACTTTTTGGTGTAAATTACAATTTGAAATTTCATTAATTGAAATATTTGTAAGGCCTTAGGTTTAGCTTTTATTGATATAAATTTATGTATGTAACAATGTATCAGGTGAAATAATAAAATAAATAAATATACTATTTGTATATAATATTTTTTATATGTAATTTCCAGTCAAAGTTTATAACTGCGGCTTATATAATCAAATAATTTATTAAGTTTCATAAAGTTTTCAATAAAATAATAGTAATTTTATATGTGATATAAACTTTATTTTGATTTTTATAAATTGTAATATCAATATCAACTTTAAATTGAGACACATGAACTCAAGTTAATGTACACATAGGTACAGCCAAACCTTTACATTATAAATTTGAAATCATAAAATGCGCATTTAGGTAACCGAAAAGCATATTGTGTAGTAGAATAAAAAGCTTATTTCTCATTTTTCAGCAAGGATTCTTATCTCATAATTTTATTCATAAAAATGACCTTTATTGAAAATTATCAAAATTGCTTTTGAAACTAGTGCACATTGTATTTATTTAAATAAATTAATATGTATTTTCATCAGTTAATAAATCAGAATGTCTCTCGATATAAAGTTATCTCAATTAATAGAAATTCTCATGTCTAAACCCCTTAAATGTATGCAACTTTTTAAACATCATAAATTAAATAATAAAGAATATATTACATAACATTATTTGTTGTTCATACTGTACAATATATAGTTTTGGATTGCGTGGGTTATATTCAGTAAGTTGTAGTAGTTTGTATAATGACCTCATGTCATGGTTATTTCAACTTTGTTACAAAGAACGAAGGAATATTATTGCTCTTGACGCCACCGTCTTCTATATACTTTATACCTGACTATACACTGAAGGAGGTGGTCGATATAGTTTTAAAGTCGAATGTTTCTCTTTACCTCCCTGATCTCTCTTATTCACGAACTTATGTCATGTTTTGTTTCTAAAGTATTCTCCAATAATGTTCGTACAATGTACAGTACTTACATTACATTTTAAGTGCAGCTATAATAGTGACATGAACTTTATAAATTACATTATTGAAATTAATACTTTAATGGATATTGTATGCTTTTATATTTTTTTCTTAAGCCTATATTACACGATACAATTTTTCTGATTATTGTTTACAATATTTTCTTGCAAGAAAATTTCCTCTTTATACAAACAAATGGAGATTAAGTTTTCTTGTAAGGAAAATTTTTATACAATAATCAGAAAAATTGTATCGTGTAATACCGGCTTTAGAAGCTAAGATTATATGTATATAATTTGTGTATTACTTAATTTAGTTGATCTTTTAGAAAGATGTAAAAATTGTATATTTCGATACTTTTAACCAATTTTCGTGTAATTTTAAGCAGGAGAATGTGTTTATACTGTATATTATTATATTAGCATCAATAAAATACAAAGATTTGATCACATTTTAAAAAGGGGTGGTTCATAATTACAGGATTATTTATGTTCATAATTAGAAATGCTTTCTTTCTTGGGATATTTTTCTTTTAAAAATGAGAGTTGTAATTAAAAAACTCTTAATGATCTTTTAAGTAGAAAAATCTCATTCATATTTTCGATGTTATAAGTTTAGTGTAATATAAAATCAAAAGTTTGTATTCAACAAGCTAAAATATTAAAAAAAGGAGAATAAATCATCTCTTTCAGGACATGATTATATTTATAAATTTTTTAATTGAGTTTTTTTTATTTGTTTATTCAAGTTTAATTAAGAAATTTACATTATGAATTATTAAAGTGAACACTATGGTATGAAAATATATAAGATTTCTTCTGAAGTTCATTTTTCTTTTTTAATTCGTAGCTTATAGTAAACAAAAAAGCTCAAAAAGAATATCAAAGTAATGGTGGATAAATTCATTTTATAATATACAAAAGAGAATTTTCAATGTGCAAAAATAAATATTATATGTTAATCTATGATAATTTTAACAACTATATGTAATTTTGTACTGATTTTTTTTTATATATAAAGTTAAGTCAAATAAAATCAAGAAAGATAAAATATTTTTTTTTTATAGCTCGAAGCATAAAGATATAAAACAAACTCTTACAAATTTTCTTGCATAGAGTAATTGAAAATTTGAAAAGAGAAGTTTTTTTTTATAAATTAAAAAGTTACATTTGCCAGTATTTTCCATGAACTTCTCTAGTATTTCTAAGAAAGGTATGTTAAATAACATAATATTTTTTTATTTATAAAGTTATATCTTTCTCTGCTTTGATAAGAAAAGTCTAATTAAAATATATTATTATATAGTACATTGCTACAACATAGAATTCATTTACAAAAGAAACCATATTTTTCTATAATTAAATATATAGCAATAATTTTTAATTAATTAGAAGTATAATTGCATTGTATATAAAAACTATCCAATCTGTTCATTTGTTTTTCAAATTGATTGTGGAATTGAATGAAATATATACACATGGCATATAATATTATATTATATCAATGAATTATACAAGCTATACTGGGTATATAGCTTTATTGTAACATTTCTTGAAATAACAAAATTATTGCTACAACAATTCCTATATACTATCCCATTTTTACAAAAAAATTGTTAGCACGCTTAACCTTGAGCATCTCATCATTCTTTGAATTTATCATATAATAAATAATATCTTGATGTATATGACTATAATATATTATACAGTATTATATTGACAACAAATTTATAACGTGTAGCCTGGCCTGATGTTACCCTAAAATTTTACATAACATAAAAGTGCATAGATATAGAAGTAAATGGGCCTCCTAACGGGCCCCTTTCTTGACCCAGCGTCTGCAGTCCCCCCCCCCCCTTCCCTGTTTTTTGAAATTTGAAAATATTCCTGAGCTGTAATACGCTTCAAGTAACGTTTAATTTGGGATCTATTCTATTATTGTAAAATATTAATTCAATTCGTGAGATATTAAATTTTTATTTTTTAGTTGATCATTATAGAATATAATAGAAATTTGCTTATATTGCGGCGAGGTTTAGACAAGCCCATTCTTACACCTAACCGCCATGCTTCTTTTTTAACATGAAGAAATTTTAAGTTAAAAAAAAAAAGATGATCAAATTTTTTAAAAGGTTTCTATTTTAATATAAAATAAATTATATTATAAAATATAATAAGAAGATATATTAGTTTAATGTACTAAATAACATTAAGTTATTCTTTGTTAACTAATGTATCATATATATAGTGAGGCTCATTAATTTTATAAACCTTATGGCAATAACGTTATAATAATACACGAAGTAAAAAGGCTTTTCTTTTCCTTGTATATTACTCGTTGTGCTGTATTTAGGATATAGAGTAGCTGCTCTCAGTAACATTATTTTACATAGAAGCTTGCTTACAGCATTTTACCCTTTAGTATAATATGAGAGAGAGAGAGAGAGAGAGAGAGAGTCCTGCATGCCATAACATCGCCTTGTGTGTTAGGATTAGCATAATGGTGGAATATAGTAGAGAACTCAGCTGCTACAACATATAAGTAAACAAGAGAACATCGTTTATCGCTATCTTGGGTCCTACATATACGTTATAGGAAAATATAATAATATTATAACGTCTAACCTGTAAACAATATCAAATTGATTTACCAAAAAAATCTTCTTTTATTTTATAACTGAATGTAACATACAAAATTCAATACAGTTTGTGTAAAATTTATTATTAGTAAAATCTATGTTCTGAAGCTGTAAGTCAGTGTTTTCTCATAAAATGGTTATGATAATAATGAAACATAATTAAATTATTAGTAAAATTATATATTAAAGGTTTAGATTTTTGTTGAAAAATTAACAAGCTCTATAATAAAAGTTGAATTAGTGCATTCTTTTAAGTAATTTCATCGATTTTTTTCAAAGGGGAAAAAAATGGGGATGAAATTGCAGTTAATAATTTATTTTCTTAAATAATCACTGAAGTAGAGTTAATAAATTGCACCATGAGTATTGAGAAAATATTAATGTCACTCATAAATATATTTTTATATGGTAATTTAGCACTGTGTACGTGTACACCCACATTCAATAAAATCTGAACCACTTCTAATTTTTTTTTTTAGACTAGAGTCAATAACAGCCACTGATTTTTGTGATTCAATGGAGACAAACAAGTCGACTATCAGAACTAAAAATATTTGCCCCTCTTCTTATGGGAATCGTATGCTATTCAGGGGTATACCTTTTTGAATCCAATAGTAGGATAATATTTCTCATTTTTATACTGCTCATGGTTGTTATACAAACATGTATCATTTAATCGAAATTTAATTAACAATTTTTTTATAAGTTGTATAAAAAATTATCATTTTTTTTTCTCGGATTCGAAGGATATTTTCATACATAAAAAATGCAGTAATTACTGTAATTAAGAATATAAAGCTGCATTGGTAGCTATAAAATAAAATATATATAATGTCATAAAATCAATCGAGCTATAATATAGTTTTTACTTCAAAAGAATTGCTTTTCATTTTGTTGGACAAATATGTATTTTTATTTTTGTGAGCTATTAAAATAATTCATTATGCATACAGAATTTTTTTATAGTTAAAACAATACAAACACAAAGAGTTTGAAATAATTTAACCAATGTGTCGTGTTTTAAATATTTGTAAACACATCAATGTAAATTTAAAAGTGATCCTATCGAAAAAACTTGTAAAAAAAAAAAGATATTATACAGCATCAATTTAAAAACAATGTGATAACAAAAATAAAATAGTCTATCAAATTTTAACAAATACATTTAAGTTAGGTTGATAAAATTCAAACATTGATTACAATATGCAATAATATTATTTATAGTTTATTATGATACAGTAATAAATTTGCATACCATACTGCGCATAACAATATACGAGTTATAACTTGTCTTTATATATTTAAATTTAAGTACAATAAAATATTTTTATATTTTTGTAGAATATTTTTTATATAACAGCACGAAAGAACAAAAAATATACTATCTGTAATTCTGTAATAATTGTCAAATTTACTATAATGTAGTGTTGTACAGTACTGTACAATCCATAGCAACATGAAATTAAACCTTACAATATCAACTATTTTTTTTTAATCAGCTGGCCAGAAAGACCACAAAAATGAACAACCTTTATTGCATAATTATATGGATGGAAGATCTCGAATTATGTATTACCAATTTTGTTCCATAATTATTTAACTCTCCAAAACCATCAGAATCGAGGGGAAAGACTAGGTTATGTCTTAGTCATGAAACGTATTTCCCTATGCATGACTATGACATCACAGCATTTTGCAGCACGATTATAAGGGTGCTAAATAGTTAATAAAAAAATCTGGAAAAAAAATGACAATGACACTCGAGGTCGTTAAAATTTAAAATACACGAAGGTTGCTCATTGACTATAGTTGTATCATGGCTCATAGAGGCTTCAAGTGCGCTTCGCGATGCTCATTTGTGTCGCTAAGGTCTATCTTGCACTCGAAAATGAAGCAAACCACTGTATATTTCAGTTTGGACTGAAATTCCGTAAAGTTCCCTAAAAAATATTTTTCTTAACTGAAAAAACAAATTCACTTTTTATTTACATGCTTTTCTTTCATTTATTTATTTATATTTTCATAGGTTTGGATTTGACGGTACTTGGAAACACCGATATTGTATTAAATCTCCACAGACTGTGGCAATGTCCATCAGAAGTAACGCTCTTTCTGCCCTGAAGTGTACAGCTATATATTAAGATGCTGCCATAATAGTTGGCTAGTAGTGTACATGAAATAAATCAAACCGATCCATTCATTATTATTTATCGTATCGTAAAATTACCTTTTAATCCTTTTAATATATTGCTATTGAATATTCCATTTATTTAGCTATAGAAGAAAAATTACTTTCGCTTTTGAGGAGAATAAGTTTTAGATGTGCATAAAACGTCCCTAACTTTAAAACAAATAAAAACTAATATTGTAATAGATTAAATTTTGAAATCAGAGCATTTTAACTAAATACATGTCTACTTTTTTTTGTTTATTATGTCTATACATTCGAATAATTATAAAAAAATTCAATAATGACCATATAGATTGAAATTAATATCAATAACAATATTAAAATTCAATTTGTATAAAAAAATAACTTGTTGCTCATTTTACCGCTTCTTTACATATCGTAATATCAACAAATATTAACTACAATATCGAGAAAAGAAACTATTGAATAAATAACAATATAACAAAAATTAAGTAATTTAAATTATGTCAATAATAATGTTTGTATACAATTACACACATAAATGGTTTCATTATATAAAATTGCCTGTTACATTTTAAATCGATAATCAAGATAATAGAAACCGAATATAGCTCTAACCTAACAACGTATAGTAATTGATTATAGAATGGTATATTTTGTAACTCATATGAAATATAATAGTCCATAATACAAATACAAAAACCATGTCTCAGAATCGAAATAATGTACATATCTGGGTTGACAATTTTTTTATTTGTTTGGGGACTGTATTCGTTGGAAAATTTATTGCTGTTGTATAATAATGATAATATGTGACAATTTCTGAATATAAAAAAAGTTGTAGTTACATATAATTTAAATGCTTATTATCCGAGTTCTGCATGTACACTTTTCGACCCTAACACCTTGGGGAGGAGACTTTTCGGGAACACGAATTGTAAACAAAAATATTGTTGAATGAATTCTTTTTAAATGAGCTATTTTTTAAGTAAATTTTATTCTGGAAATATAGAGCAACGAATAAAAAAGTATTATTTTACCTATTTGCATTAATAACAATATAGTATGGACCTCAAAAATTTTTATTACAAAAATGAATAGAGGGTGCAAAGTTATGCTACTTTGATTTTTTTCAGTTTTTTTAAGAGCCCGGGAAGGATTTCTAAAAGTTTTGGTAAGGTCAGGTTTCAACCCACGCCCCTTTAGGTCCTATCCTTTTATTAAGAGAGGCGTCAATCTCTCTGTACTTTCATTTTTTTTTATTATTATTTTTTTTTTTCAAATAGTTCCCGGACTCAAAATCTGAAAAAAATCAGAGTAGCATAATTTTGCACCCTCTATCTATTTCTGCAATAAAAATTTTGAGACCTGTGTGTTACACGATACAATTTTTCTAATTATTGTGTACAACAATTTTTCCTTTCAAGGAAACTTCAACGCCATTTGTTTGTATGGAGATAAAATTTCCTTGTAAGAAAAAATTGTATGCAAAATTGTATCGTGCATGTAATTCCGGCTTAAGATACAAGGAGATGCAGACTTTCAAATTTGGGGGAGGTAAAAAGAGCACCCAGTACAGTCATCCCCAAAACGTTTTAGTTCACCACGCCTCCACAGGCTGCGTGACAATGCCCACTAACAGAGCAGGGGTAACGTTTGTGGTATCTCGAGGTGTACATCTTATCAAACACCTCTTTCCAGGCTCGGACTGGCCATAAGAGTTGGTGGGCGATCGGTCAGTAGGCCCCCTCTGCTGGGAGACCCCTACAACGTTAAAAGTAAGCCCCCACAGGGTCAAGTAGGCCCTTGATATGAGCCCGTACTCCTGTTTGCTCAGTAGGCCCTTTGAACCCAAACCGACCCTGCCTCTTTCGCAGACATGTCATAATGAATCACGGATAAAATACCCTTTGATAAAATACCCTCGGATATAATACCCAGACAAAATACCCTAGGACAAAATACCCTTGGACAAAATACCCTCGGACAATTAACCCTTGGACAAAATACCCTTAGACAATTAACCCTTGGACAAAATACCCTTAGACAATTAACCCTTGGACAAAATACCCTCGGACAAAATACCCTGGGATAAAATACCCTTGGACAAAATACCCTTAGACAAAATACCCTTGGACAAAATACCCTCAGACAAAATACCCTTGGACAAAATACCCTTAGACGAAATACCCTTGGACAAAATACCCTCGGATAAAATACCCATCACTTTGAGGTTGGGAAAAATTTCAGTTTCAATTCAGGGCGAGAAATTCACATTTTTGAAAATACTGGAATATTTCATTTGCAATACATTCATAAACTAGCTCATTCAAAGAATAATCATCGTTTTGAATAATATATAATAGATATATATGAATCTCAATTCCAAAACGCTTGGGTAGAAATGCATGTCCCCACTCGTGTTCAGTTCGTTCATATATAGCCGTCTCACTCATATATCTTTTAATATACTATACACATCAATGCTCGTTTTTTCCTAACGGGGCCGGCTCCGTAGTCTGGTCTTTTTGTCAAAATTATATAACTAAAAGTTCGGTAAGAAAGAAGCATATGATTTTTTTCCCCGTTGTCTCAATATTTTTAAGTCACTAATATGCATTAAGGTAGAGATAACGTCGAACAGCTGTTCGACGTAATCCCCTTTGATTAACATGTAAACCTTAGCAAATTGACAAAAATTCTGATTTTTTTTTAGAGGCAGATATTAGTGCCTAAAAGCCACATCAAAAGTTTCAAAAACATTTAACGAGACGATTTTTTTAAATTGATTTTTTAGTTTGGCTCTACATGGGAAAGCCCTATGCTGAAAATTAAAAAAATTATTAAAAAAAAATCGGCTCGTTAAATCGTTTTGAAATTTTTTCTATGGCTTTTAGGCACTAATATCTGTCTCTCAAAAAAAATTCAGAATTTTTGTCAATTTGCTAAGGTTTACATGTTAGTTATAAAGGCTTTTTAACACAACTAAATACTTTTTAATTAAGATAATTTTATTATGTACCATGTGTACATGTAATTCTATATCTTCAAAAATATAAAATTTCTTCTCATCATTAAAAATGTGAATTAAATATAATTTTTTCTGGTAAATAATGATTTTGTACAATAAAATAACAAATAAATAACTGAAATAGCAATACGTATTTTACTATCATGCTTTGTGCTGGTTGTTACCCGTGACAACATAAATTTTAAAACCATTATGAACATTTAATTTTATAGCTGGTTTCCATGAGTAAGTTTATAGAACATTCTACTGCAAAAAGCAATGTATCTCTTGTCGACCTTACAATGTAACATTATGTTAATACGTAAAAAATTGGGTGGGGAAGCAATGTTTTCTTCTATTCATGAGGTGACGATTTTTTATTTTTACTTTTTGTTTTGTTTTTGCTCTTTATTAAAAAATAATGAAAAAAATGCATTCATACATTCATTGTAAAATAATTATACCATAATAATTATGCGATGTTTTATTTAGTATCCCCTGTTCATTTACATTTACTTATTTCCCCCCCCCCCCCCCCAAAGTCCCTTTTGCCTGGGTTGGCTCAAATTTATTGCACCCAAATTAACCTACATTAAGGGTAAGATAACACGAACAATCGATTGTTGTAGTCCCATTTGATTAACATGTAAACCTTAGCAACCTCATAATGATTCTGAATGTTTTTTGAGAGACAGTTCTTGGCACCAAAAAAATATGGAAAATATTTCAAAACAATCGGACGATCCAATTTTTTTAAATTATTTTCTTAGTTTAGGTCTCCATGGGAAAGCCTTACACTAAAAATTTAAAAAATTCGTTTAAAACAATTGGATCGTCCGATTGTTTTGAAATTTTTTCCATATTTTTTTGGTGCCAAAAACTGTCTCTCAAAAAAAGATTCAGAATTATTATGAGTTTGCTAAGATTTACATGTTAATCAAATGGGACTACAACAATCGATTCTTCGTGTTATCTTACACCCTTTAAAAAATAACATGATAAATAATAAAATAATTAAAAGGTGCTAAATATTTAATTATTATACTCTACAACTAAACGCATAAAAAAATAAATTATGCTGTGAAAGTATCATGCGCAGGATTCAGTGAAATTTATTTTACCTTTTTCATGGGCAATTCGCAATAACATATTATAAATTATAGAAACTATAATCATAAATTTATGATTATAATTATTGGTACTGTTGAAATCCGAAATATCATATATTTTTAATTTTGGTTGGTTGGTTGGTATTTTGGGGCAATTGACACATTATATTTTTAATTTTATTATATCAATAGGAAACTTTTTATGCAACATGAAAATTATTGTACCCTGTCCCTTTAATAATAATAATATTAATACTGCACTGTACAGTGTAAATACAATACATGTGTGCAAAATGTTTGCATGATGTAGGCATAATTTTTATCATTCTACGAAATACCTAAGATGCTGTTATATATTATAATATATGGTAAATTGTCTGAGGGTATTCTGTCCAAGAGTGTTTCGTCTAAGGGTATTTCGTCTAAGGGTATTTTGTCCGAGGGTATTTCGTCCAAGGGTATTTTGTCCATGGGTATTTTGTCTGAGGGTATTTTATCTGAGGGTATTTTGTCCAAGGGTATTTTGTCCTAGGGTATTTTGTCCAAGGGTATTTTGTCCTAGGGTTAATTGTCCAAGGGTATTTTGTCCTAGGGTAAATTATCCAAGGGTATTTTGTCCTAGGGTATTTTGTCCAAGGGTATTTTATCCCAGGGTATTTTGTCCATGGGTATTTTGTCCTAGGGTTAATTGTCCAAGGGTATTTTGTCCTAGGGTAAATTATCCAAGGGTATTTTGTCCTAGGGTAAATTGTCTGAGGGTATTTTGTCCTAGGGTATTTTGTCTGGGTATTATATCTGAGGGTATTTTATCAAAGGGTATTTTCTCCGTTTACCGTCATAATATTTTGTCTACATTACATGTCAAAGTTTTAGCTATACATATTATATTTTCTTAAGTATATATAATAAAACCATTAATATTATTTCGATCTTCAAAACTGACAAGCCATAAAATTTATATATTTTTATTATAAAGTCTTTAAAAACTTTTGGTGCAAAAATAAATATCTTTTATAATTAATGATAGTCTAGAAGATGCTATAATTATTATACGCATAATTATAACGATACCATCATGTTATGGTATAGAAGCTTCTTGGTTTACAAATTATGTAAATAATTGACCTTATTTATGTATATCATTAAATTATATTTAATAGCTATAGTAAGGCATAATTATAGCTTGAAAAAAGTCAAACGTTCTCATGTATATGATTTGATGGATATTCATCTTCAATATTTGCAATTTTAAGTTTTTTTTGTATGTTTTTTTGGCCTGGAAAATTTTAAGATCACTACTCCATATGGTAATGGATGCTCGTTGTATGTACGAGTTTTAAATTTGTATTTGTGATTATTTATCTATGAAAATCATTATATTCATGTACTGTACAATAAGCTTAATAATTTTCATTATATTAATGAGATGCGATAAAATAATAATTGTAATGAAAATTAAATTTATTGCTAATTACTCCCACCAGTTAAATTTATTTACTTAATAAGTTATTATTTATTTAAAAGCAACATTACAGATAAATAAATTTAATATAACATGTTTGACAAAACTTTGGATATTAATGTATTAAAATAGACAAGTTGCTTAAATTGATTAATTAATGTTAAGAGAATATACTAACATAGTAGTCATCTGCCATATCAGTACAACAGAATAGAAATTTGCTTTATTGCGGCGAGGTTTAGGCAAGCCCATTCTAACACCTAACCGATTTTAATAAAGCTAACCTCCATAAGAATTTCATTAAAGGGAGGTTTCATGTGGGAGGGGTGGCGCAGTGCGCTTGACCGGGCCTCGTCAGATCAGCGAAGTCAAGCAATGCCGAGCGTGGTTAGTAGTTGGATGGGTGACCATTTCAGAAAAAAAAACACGTTTTCCACCCAGGAGTAAATCGTTGCGCTTTTCTACTATGTGGTTCTCCTAGCTTTGGACCATTGCACTTCCGGTATCGTCCATCCTGACAGAAGTTTCTACGTTTTCCTCAGTCACAGGCAAATGCTGGGATGGATTGCAAGGACGAGGCCGCCCCCGTAGCCCGTGAAACGCACAAGTTAGGGTTTCGGAAAGTTCGGGATTTCAGATTTAGATTTAGAAGTACCCAACTGTGGTTTGATAAAAAAAATGAAAGGGATTAGTGAATTGACTGAGGTGTAACTGAGGGAACCGTGAGAATTAATGAACTTTATTAAAAAATTTGTGCTTTTAAATATTAAATTTAATGCAATGCCTGTCTAATTATCTCTTTCAGCAAATCCTAAACTGTAATTTTTGGCGGTTAGGTGCAAGAATGGGCTTGCCTAAACCTCGCCGTAATAAAGATATTTTCTATTCTATTCTATTTAACCTCAGTCAAGACAAACACTTCTACTATCACCAATAAAATAAAGAGGTTTCCAGAGCCAGGGAGATTATTAATAATAATAAATAATAATTACTGGGTAGTAGGGATGAAATAAAATTTTAGTTTTTATTTGAAACGGTCATACATTCAAGTATCAACCACTGTCTAAGATGCTTGACTTCGATAATCTAAGGAAAACCATTCATTTCTTGAGCTAAATGTTTCTTAACTAAACGTTGAATAGGAAACAAGTTTATTTTTCCAGGTAAATAAATATTACATGTTGTGCCTATTTACCTAATAAGCTACTAATTAGCACCTTAAAAATAAATACTAATTTATTTACGACACAAGTTATTTAATATTGAATACAAAAATCAATATTAAAATTATACTAGTTAATAAAACAGGCACTTCATATAATATACAGCCATTTACACAAAAATTATAATTTATCAGTTCCACTTCAAAGTAGGCGTGACAAATTCAATTTTCAGTGTAAATATTCAAACATTATTTTAACACAATCTACGTTCTAATTTTAATTGAACATAAATTTGTACTCACCCTCAGCGTGTAATTGATCAAATCTTGTTATCACCAGGACCCAAAGTAGAGGGCTGATAAGAGATACAGCTCCCTGCATGACGGTCTATTCAAGGATTATGGGATATGATCATGGATCAACTGAGGATTTTATTAGGATAAGAAGGAGAGAAAAAAGAGAAAAAATACATTCTAAATAAGTCCATACATTACCAATTTTTTTTTGTTATCGATGAATATTATTTAAATTTGTCTCTACTATAGCACATCCATATATTTTGATTCCAATAATAAAATTCAGAAGATATCTTCATAGCACCAACCGGATATTAAATTTTTTGTTAAAAAAAAAATGAAAGGTATTGAATATTTAATTAAATATATATTTTTTATTAAAAAATTTTTTTAATCAATAATATTCAATCGTAATATTTATTATAAACATTTTTGTAAAAAAATTATTATGAACACTTTTATTATTATTATCACACATATTTTTTTTTATGAAATTATAAAATAAATCACAGCACTAATAAAAATTAACTTTCGTAAATTTAATAATACTATTATTGTATCTCCACGTTTATTCATGTTGTCTATACGGCTAGTGTAGCCTAACTGACAAAACTGATTCTATTCTACCTTCATATAACATCGCGCCTTCTCTCTCCCCTCCATAAAACCTTCCCCTACTATTTCTTCCTACCTCCTTTTTCCCCTCTTTTGCTATTTGACTTTACACCTTCTATATAAAAACATTATTATAGAAAATGAATAAATATTACTTTTGCTTCATGTATGATTAAGGTAGAGATAATGTCAGTCAGCTGTTTTTTTTTTTTACCTCCATTTGATTAACATGTAAACCTTAGCAAATTCACAAAAATTCTGAAATTTTTTTGAGAGGCAGATATTAGTGCCTAAAAGCCATAGAAAAAATTTCAAAACAATTTAACGAGCCGATTTTTGTTTAATTAATTTATTTAATTTTCAGCATAGGGCTTTCCCATGGAGAGACAAACTAAAAAATTAATATAAAAAAAATTGGCTCGTTAAATAGTTTTGAAACTTTTTCTATGGCATTTAGGCACTAATATCTACCTCTCAAAAAAATTTCAGAATTTTTGTGAATTTGCTAAGGTTTACATGTTAATCAAATGGAGCTAAAAAAACAGCTGACCGACGTTATCTCTACCTTAAATAATTTATTTATTTTTTTAAAAAACTTTTTTTTTTCATTATCTATATATATTATTTGGTTAATTATATAAAATATTATTTGCAGTTGTTGTACAGTATTTTTTTTTTAACTAAAAAGTATCATCTGTATTATCAAAGTATAAAAAAATATTGTAATTAATATTTGATAATGAAAAGTGAAATGATACAAAACAAAGGGAAATATTTTGTTTGTATAATGTGGTATATTAATGATGTTAATTTAAGTATTTTTTTTTATACAATATGGGTATTTGGCGGTTGATTGAAAGATTTTTGAGTAAAAAAAATACCAAAATACATACATGTATGTATAATAGCTACTATGTAAAAAAGCACTTGAATTTTAAGAATAATTATAATTTTATTAATTAAAAAAAATGGACGTGTTCTATTTACCAAAAAAAAAAATACACCATATAATATATTATATGTAATATATTAAATGTAAACAATTTACGTAATTTTATTATAACTTGTTCTATATTAGCAAATAAAAATATTGATTAATATAATTAAAATTTACAATGATATTTTGTAGATTTTTCTGAATTAATGAATTATTTTTTATTTAAATTTTATTGACTATTAATTACATCACTACATTCACTCATACGTTAATGATTTAATGATGTTACATTTTTGTAATTGGTTGTAACAATTAAAAATATTTCAGTAGAGAAACTTTTAAAAAGTATTTCACAGCAAAATAAATTTCAATGCTGCTTTATTTTTTATTCCATACCCTTGTACCTTTTTAAAAATTTCAAGAGCTTTAAAACTGGACAAATAAAATTAAACTAAGTAAGTTCCCTTCGTAGCAGTCATCGTAACTTTGTCCCTGCTATGATTTTTAATAGCAGCATAATTATCACTACATCGTATTATTTTTTAAATCTCTGCAATACCGTAAGCATTTTAATCTGTATCAGTTTAGTAATTAATGTACAGTAACAGAGCAACCATTTAAAAATGTCCACCATGACAAATCACCCTGGCTAGTAGGCAAATTGTTTATCATCACGTTAGAGGGGGTTTCATATGCAACATGGGCAATGGCGTAATTTGGTACTGTGAATTTTTTCAGATTTTTCTGAGACCGGGAACTATTTTTAAAAAATTATTGAAAGTCTATTTTGATGACGTCACGGGCGGCACTCCTTCAGAAAAAGGATAGGGCAGTGCCGCCAATGACGTCATAAAACGGATTTTCAATAATTTTTTAAAAATAGTTCCCGGTCTTAGAAAAATCTGAAAAAATTCACAGTAATATATTTTTACCCCTTTTTTCGATTAAGCCACTAAAATTTTCACATTCTAATATCTCATTGTAAGAAATAAAAAAACAAAGGTAGGAAGATCTATGGATAATGCCAAAGACAAGAAAGATATCTTTGCGAACAATTGCATATTATAAAACAATATTTTCCCATTTTCTTCGTTAAAAATCAAATTCTCATTTTAAATCTTACATATTTGTTAATATATTATAAAACTATATTTAAAAATAACAGATTATATTCTGAGAAATTGTATATTTTTCTTTTTATCTCGACTTCTGAGAGTAAACATCAGATTTTTATTTGCAATCGAAATTTGATTAAATCGATTTTTTTTTGTCTACAGGGAAATTTAAAGTACGTTTAAATTACATCATAATGAAAATAAACAAAAATATTTTATTTGAAAAAGTTTTGTCGTCAAATTTAAATTCAGTTAAGTTTTATATTATATTGTAATGAAGAATAGAAATTCATGACTTATTTACACCTCGGGACAACGCAAACGTTACAAATGAAATTTCAACTCAATCTACAGTATAATATATGTTGAAGTGTAATGAATTTTAAATATATTTTTGTTATGCATTTCTAATCCCTCTCAAAATTACAAATTTTGAATATAATTATCTCTTTAAACACCATCTTCAGGAATATAAATCAGGCAGGGAACATTTTTGCTCTCCCGGGGTGTATATATATGATCAAAAGTAGTACACCATGGGACAAAGGAATTTATCTCTAAACAGATTTGCTGGAGCTGCAACTATCGAAAACCTGCATGTAATTTTTGTATTACATATTTAGATGAGGACCTAGAGTTATTATTAAATTTACTGTCCAATCTTTTTTTTTTTTTTTAATTCTTAAACACCCTTAAAATTGTGTTGTAAATATTTAACATGCAAATAATATATGGAAAGATGATATTACTTGATTTTTTTATGTTTTTTTATTATTTACGTTATATACAAGTACAATCCAACCATTTTCCTCTCGTTTTTAGGGTGTTAAAAAGAGAGTTAAACAAAAATCATAAAACAATTTACAATATACGTAACTCGAAGTCCTTTATCCAAATGTGCAATAAAAAGTTTTTTCATTTAAAGAGAAAGAGATGCATAATTAAAATTTGATGGTAGTCAAGGTCTAGCTGCCCCCCAAAAAGTCAAAATATGTCTACTTTATTTACTAAAGCTGTAGTTTTTAAGTTACAAAGATTTGCCAGTTATAGAGAGGATAAATATAATTAACACCCACTCCATATGGCCACCCACAATTAAGATAAATTTCACTACATCTACTAATATACTCCTCTTTTCTTTTTCTTTATATACTGTTTGATAACGCCCACAAAGGATTTACATTTTTGCTATCTCAAGTTGTAAAGTATAAAATTAAATAAATTATAATATAAGTTGGCATTTTGAAATATGATAAAATAAAAGTAGTGAGTAATAACATTTTTTGTTGTCTTTATTTTTAAACAAAGGTTAACACAAAATTTACTTTCTTTTTCAAAAACAAAAGCTCACGAGTGAAATCTTTGTGAGTGTAATGTGACTTCCTTTGATGTCAAAGGTCACAAATCTCAGCTTACCTGAAGTAAATTTAGTTTACAAACTTAACAATTAAAACAATTAACAGGTAAATTATATTAAGTGTGAATATTTTTAGATAAATTTATTAAGGGTAAAGTAACGCGCCCAATGTTAAAAATAATCCCACACATGAAAATTATGAAAAAAATTTAAAAAAATGTTCTCCTCTACATCATCTATCAGTAGCTAAAATATCAGGTATACAAATTTGAGCTTGTTTTTTAGTTGTTCTCCTCTACATCACCTATCAGTAGCTAAAATATCAGGTATACAAATTTGAGCTTGTTTTTTAGTTATGGATTTTTAAAGTTGACTACTTTAACATGGAAAAATCAAAGTTCCATGTTAAATTATTCAACTTTAAAAATTCATAACTCAAAAACTAGCTCAAATTTGTAAAACTAATATTTTAGCTACTGATAGATGATGTAGAGGAGAACATTTTTTAATTTTTTTTTTTTTTTTTTTCATAATTTTCATGTGTGGGATTATTTTTAAGATTGGGCGCGTTACTTTACCCTTAATTAAAACCATTGAATAAACAAATTTCCATAAAAGACTACATTTTTGAGGAGTTATTATAGGAATATAAATCTTATTGGAAAGTATAAAATGTATAAATATTCAGTTTTGATTTTGGTGGTCTTTATTAATAACTTGATATGAGTTTGAAATTAGTTAGAAACATTGTGTTAAGTATGTTAAATATTAATAATACCATGAAGTTTGCCCTTGTTCTGTTTGTAAGTGTTGCCACGCAGTCTGTAGAGGCGTGGCGAACTTAAATTTGGGGGCGTGGGGGGGGGGATAGCTTGACTGAGTGATATTTTTACCTTCCCCCAAATTTTAAAAATCTGCATCTCTTTGCCTCTTAATTGGAGCTGCAGTGCCAGCAAATAAGACAATAATAAAGTTCGTGCTACCTGGTGGTGTATAAGCAATTTTTTTAATTTATAATATTTGCTGCAATTAATTTCATAAAAAATTTCAAACTTTTTGAAATAATTAAAACATACATCGATAAAATTGTAGGAATTAAAGCTAACATTTTAATGATTTCAAGGCATTGCCTTAAATTTAGAATAAATCCTTAAATTTTTACGAAAGCTTTTTATATTGCATTCACTCAATTTTTTGTTATAAACATTTCATAAAAAAAATATATTAATAAACAATTTAAAAAATGACTGCTAATTCCAAACAATTCATAAAGAGTTTAAAATATTAACTTCTTATAATATAATGATCATCACATTCATTACCTAATTTAAAACAACAGTTTTTTTTAAATTTTCAAGTACAAATTCAGGCAAATTCCAAACTAAAGATAAGTTACAAAAATCAGCACATAAGTTAAATTGTTTCTTATATAGTATTGATGCAATATAAAAAAAGTACCATGTTAAATTGAGTTTAATTTTGTTATCTTACAAGAGAAATCTGTGTGGATAAGAATCCATTTATTGATAGTGTCTCCTGATGTGGTCATTAAGTTCATGTGACACATTGTTCTTGTGTGGTATTTGAGAGAAGGGGGCAAGCTTTGTTCTCCTTGTCTAAATAAATCGATGGTCAGTGCAGGCGGTAAAGTCTCTACGATAACTTTGAGTATTGCAAGATCAGTTTGTGTTGCCTAAGGAATGCTAAAAGTTTCAAGATAACTTTGTACCATCACTACACTGAACAAAAACATTTTAGAGGGGGTGAATTTCAATTTGATTTTTTATTTACACTTAAAAAAAAAGAATATATAATTTGAAAATTTCAAAATATTTTCACTGAATTTTTAAAATTACATTGAATTTATATTATATTACATTTCCTTAAAAGTCATTTTAATTAAATATAAATTTGTAAGACAGCTTAGTGATTAGAAGATTATAACAAATATTTATTACCAAAGAGATTTAAATGAATTAATGAATTATAAAGGTGCAACAGTGTACATAAATTCTGTGGTACTTGAGTTTAAATTCAACAAACGCTAGAGGTTAGAATAAATAGGTACTTGACGCAGTTGGTAGTTCGTGAGTTCGATCCCAGGCACCGTCAAACTTTTTAACATGCTAGCTCAAGTCACACACAACCGAGTGAATGCTGGGATGGACGCCTCAGTTTGGAACGGATCCACAAAATGCTTAGCACAAAGAGCCGGGAATTTGATTAAATCACTTGTGACCAGTATCATAGGACAAAGGTTCAGTAAAATAAAAAAGAAAAGACAAGTTTTCCTCCGCAACTTGATTAGTATCATGTGAATTTGATATTTTTCACTGTAAATTTCTAAAATTCTCCTTCATACATGACAATAAATTTATACAAATAGGCTTCTTATTAACAATACTCTCCATAATAAGCTTATTTTACTGTAAAATTCAGTGGAATTGATATGAATATAGTTGTCTGTTTTATTACATCATAATCAAAATTGTATTCTACACATTAAACAAAAGAATCTGCATTATAAAATTTCTTTTGGTATATTTTTGTGAGGATATTTTTAACCCCCGTAAACGAAAAATTTATGTTGGCTTCAATATGAAACCTTATCACCGCTAGCTCGATTGAAAGTGAAATGTTCACTTTATGTTCAATAACAAATTTATTTTTGAACAAGCTACAGTTTATTTTGAATATCTACAATCTGTTATAATACAGTATTTTGATGTACAGAAAAGCAATGGGAAAATGTTTTTGTTTTTTTTTTTTTTTTTTTTTACAAGGATACACCCCTTTGTAAGAGTTTACAGCTCGCGGCGGGGTAATGGGTAGGGATAAGGTAGGAAACGGATTGTGGCAACGGCCTGTTACGCGTCCCAGCATTCGCTGAGGTGAGACTGAGGGAACCATGGAAAACCTCAGTCAGGACGGATACCTCTACTTTTTATCAATGGACCCAGACTAAATGGGAAAATGGCTATTTAAATGTTGGTAATATTATCCTGATTGGCCAAACAATGGAGTGTCATCACAGCTGGATGAAAACATCGTTGTCACCTCATACCCTCGCAGGGAAATAAGGACATTTTCTATGTGCGTATCTATATTTTTTGTTGAATATTTTTTTTTATACAAAATACCATATTCAGCAAATACAAAAAGTTTTCACGCAGAAGTTGAATTAAACTCATCAATATATTTAAAATATATTAGAATAATTTATAACGTTAGACAAGCTTTAGTGACATTATCCAGATGGGAGTTGTACTACATTAATTTTGTTCTTAACATGTTCTTAACGTAAAACATGAAAGCTTTTCAATAACTAATTTTTATAGACATGCATACTTTTTATTAAAAAAAATCATGTGTTTACTAATCCACTAAATTATAACTGTACATGCAGATTATATTATTTAAAGCATACAGATTTAAAATTAATTGAAGTAAATTCATCGTATTTTTAATTAGTTGAAAGTACAAACTTTATGTAATATTTAATTAAAATTCTGGTATTAGTTTTGGAAATTGGTTTATTATGTACACTCGTCGCTATGGAAAATTTACGTTTGCAGCCTTTGTTCATCTCCATGCTTCGTAAGTATACTAAATATATATTATAAGCTATAAATATACTACTTGTAAGTACTTAAACTGCTACCTAAACTGTAAACTGTACTTAAAATATTTACCGATATGAAATAAAAACGTTGAAAAAAGGGGAGAATAACAAAATACGTACATATTTATAATTATATAATTTAATGATATTAAAAATATAGAAGTAGTGCAACCTTAAAATATTATGAATTTTATTATTGAAAATATGTAAATAAAAAACCACAGTAAAATCAATAAAAATTTTACATTATATTTTTATAAAATAAAATTTATATTTTTACCACTTTTAGGCTTCTATTTACATCAATATATACAATTGAATTTCCATATGTACAGTACAAAAATAAAATTTTAAAATGTTGGACACTTAGTGGTTTTCTTACTATAAAAAAAAACGAACAATATATATTGTATAGATATGGTTAAAGTTTTCCATCTAACAAGTTAGGAAGTTTTATTTGGAAGCCGTTGCAAAGTGGTATTGAACCTCTTAAAAGTGTTCCTTACTCGTTTTACTTCTCTCTTTTCCCCCTTTGCTATAGGGTTTTGTTGTAAGATAGGAGACAAGATGCTATTTATTGGTTCTTTATATTAAACTTGGAAGCGCCAAGAAACAATATAGCCCCCCACCCTCTTTTACTTCGTCTTCAAAACCTCACCCCCTCCCATCTCCTTTCCTCTTTCTCCTAACCTTTCACTCTAAGCTCAAGATAACCCTCTACCCCCTTTTTTAACCCCTACCCGAAATCCTTCAGTTAGGAATTTAGCACTTTGCGATGTTATATATATTTTATTGTAAAAATTGTTTGTATTTTTTTACATTTTTTTTCTTTTGTGATTTAACGTGAATTTATAATTTTCTGATAATGTTACTTTTTTCAGGTTATTTTGCTTCGAAGACTTAATGACTTTAAATGCATGGTTGAAATTGAAAAAAAGAGTAATAAAATTCTCCTTTCAGCCTTTTGCATTTATTACTATTATTGTAAGTTCATTTATAAGAATCAAGGTAATATCAAAGAATTACTGTAGATATTAATTCTTTGGTAATATATTGAAATGTAACTCACAAATTTCAAGAATTTGCAAAATCCGGGATTGTAAAATAATAGACTGTATAATATATCATATTATTATCTAGGTGTAAATGGTCCAGTACACAATGCTGTTGTTAATATTACTTACTGTACATCAATTTTTGATAACGAATTTTTTTTTTTTTTTTTTGCTAACTATAACATAAATAAAAAAGATACTCATTGAAAATTTAAAAAAAAAAAACAATTATTAATATAACTTATCAAATGGTGTATATGGAGATGTTAAAAATATTAGTTTTTAATAATATATAAAAATTGAAAGTGGAAAAAAATATATTACATAAAATTCGTTCATTTTTTATGAATTCCACTTTCATTTCTCACCAAAATGAGAGAATGTGACATTTAAAGAATACATAATATTTTATTTATTATCTCCCTCGTGTTACGTAATAACAATTTGTAGGAGATACTAAAACAGTCCTATAACAATGCAATTTTATCAATAATATAAAAATTAGATGGAATATTCCAATTCAAAAAGGATTTTATTAGATAACAATGACCATAAGTAAAAATATTAATAAAATTCTTTATATAAAACACAGCAGCAGTTAAATATATTATTTAAAATGAGGACTTGTAATTTTCAATTAATTGCATCTAAACACTGTACGACTGCTTTGTAATATTCTATTTTTGTGGTAATGTTTTCATATTTAAAAGACGTTATATTTTTAACCCCTGGTAGATATACCACCAGTTGCACATGCCTGTATATTTGCTGCATAATTATAGGAGGTTTCAAAACTTCAGTGTAAAAATTTATTATAAAAAACATTTAAACAGAAAACAATAACTGTATGTACTGTAAACTTTGTGACTGTATGAAAAAATTAACAAAAATTATAATTAATGGAATCTTTATAGTATAATATATTTTATTTTTATATATTTTCTCTCTTTATTTTTTAGTTCAAAAATGTTAGAGTTGTTCTAACAAAGATTAAGGTTTTAATTTTCGCAGTACATAATAAAGAAAAATTTGTTGAACGCCATTATATTAATAAAAAAAAAAAGCAAAACAGGTATATTACTTTTGAAATACTTGTTTTATGAAACATGAAGAATTTGCATGCCTACAGCTATTTTATGTTAAAAAAGAAGAAAAAAAATACAAACTACAAGTTCTATAACTATTTAGTAATTAAAAGTTTATTTAATTTAATTTTATTATTTAAGCTTACATAAAGAAAAATTCTTAAATGTAGAGTTGTATAAATGGAATAAGAATAATTTTTTAATTATAAAAATGTATGGACAATCTTCTTAATTATTGGGCGCGTTGCTGTCAAAATTATTAATTAGCAACATGAAGTATAAATCTACTTTTTATTTGATATTTCAAAATAAAGTAATAAAATAAAATTATGTTATAATTTTTTTTATTTACATCTTTCTTTCATTTTGTAATTATATTTTTACATTATATAACTCTTCTAGAAAACTAATATAGAGAGTTGGAAAGCCATTAGATGACCTTTAGTTACAGCATGTCTTTTGACGTCGTCCAGTCCCATTAAAATTACATTAATATTTATGAAAATATTGTTAGATCAAAGGTGAAACTATTATATCACTACTGAATATATATGAAACAAAGTAAATTAGTTTTTAATGATAAAATTATAACAAAAAAGTAAGCAATAAGTTTATTTATTGTTATTAAAAACAACTGCATGACATGATGCAATTTAAAGATCGTATTTCATGTAATATGACATTTAATACGTGACCATTTTTTTTTTTAAACTGCATTAGAGTGCATGATACTCAGGAGATATTAGTTTCAAACTCGTCTTAACCTGTAATGGGTTATACTACTCGGCATGTATTATTGAATAGAAATTTTAATGCCCCAGGTGAATGTACTGAAGAAGAAATGATCAAGTTTTAATGTTGAAGAAAAATGGCAAAAACAATATTGAATGTAATAAAACTTTCCATTTGTTTTATTTCTGGAATTCAGGAATAGTTACTATCATATTTTTGCTTTCATGAATTATTTATATAATATATCATTGCAGTTAGATATATAGAGCACGATTCACGAAGGAATTATTCAGCTTTCTCACTAATCACGTTTAGTGTCATTGAATTAGGCTGGCGGCGCGCTAACCGTGATTAGTGAGAAACCTGGATAAATTTCTGGATAACTCTTTCGTGAATTACTCCCATATTTTTTTAAAAAAATAATACATCATATGTGAAAATTATCCCTGCTCTGTTGTTTTCTCTGTTTCAATTTAAATATGCTATGGAGTGTCGATCGACCTCACAATTTTCAGAAATGAATAGAAGGTGCAAAGCTATGCTACCCTGTTTTTTCAGATTTTGTTTTGGAGCCTGGAAACTATTTTTAAAAAATATTACACGTACTTCCTGAACTCAGAAAATTTTGAAAAAAAAAAAAAATCAGAGTAGCATAACTTTGCACTCTATATCTATTTCTGTAATAATAATAAAAAAAAAAATAGGTCGGTACTCCATTGCATGGTTAATTTGAGCGTATATTTTATGTACTTGACTCTACAGTACAAAGTTCCTGAAGTTGATCCTAGCTTGAATCAACTGAACTTTACAACATAATTAATTAATTGAATTGAATTTAAACGAAATTATGCAAGTAAATAATTGTTTTACCATTGTTTTGATTTTTATTTTATTTTCTTATTACATTCTGTTAAATTTGAAACGCAATCTTTGTAATATTAAAAAAATCTTTAAAAATCAAAAGCCCAATCTAATAATTTATATTTTTTATTGCTTAATTTTTGATACTACAATTATATAGTATTATACACACAATGTAAATTGGTAAAGTACTTTTTAATCAAACTATGTTATAGTACACCATAAGGGTTTGCTTTTTTAATTGGTTTTGGTGGTATTTATATCAGAAATCACACAACAATACGTAATAAAATACGTTTAAAAACATCTTAAGATATACAGGATGCTTTTTGCAGCCAAGAAGAAAATAACAAGGAAATAAAAAATTAAAACAGCAATATTGATATATTTAAAATTCTAAAAGAAAATTTCATAAATTTATTTTGAAAAACTTTGCATATTAAATTTAAAACATTAATGGACTTCTAGCTTGAAGAAAAATGAAGAACAAACAGAATAATACGACTCAATTAATAAAGCATCGCAGAATAATATTTTGGTATTTTTTTATAAAGTGACAATTGATCTCAGGTACTCTACATTCTTAAATTATAATTTTAAATATTCGATAATATTCTAAAAATTGTTTACGATCTGAGCAAATTCTATAGGAGGTGGTTTTCTTCCAAAAGCTCCATTTTCTGTTACCGTCCATAAGGCTTAGTGTTGAAATTTCTAACTAAAATTTCACAAACTGGACAGACAGATCCGTTTAAAAAAGTACCTATTGATGGCGAGCTTAAATTCCAATAATTTGAAACACATTTTTATTTTTTTTCTAAGCATGAAACCAGCCCTATTGCATTACCACAAGCTTATTGTTTCATTAATTTTGAGAGTACATTTGAATGGGGGAGGGTAAATAATTTACACGTTATGTTTCTATGATGACATCATTATTTTAGTTGATAGAACTATATTTCAGAAAATCAATTGCCGAACCATGTCAAGTTAAGCCCAGATAGTCATTTTGCAAAAGCTGTAATCACTCACTATATTGCAAAAGATTGTACATAGTTAATTTTGTATTTTGACTCCAACAATGTAAATTAACTGCTACTAATTCAATTATATGATAAATAATTTGTAACAGGATAGCTACCACTTCTTTGTGTTTTAACACGTTGTTTTACGTGCCCTTCACTCTTGTACATTGTATTATGTACTTATGGGTGAAATAATATATAAAAAAAAAAATCTGTAATTTTAAAATATTTGCTGGCAAGTTTTCTGTAGAGTTTTGCAGGTCAAGGTTTGACAACCATGGTGATTTCAATGTTAAATTTTGCATAGACAGGCCGTCAAAGATAAAAACAGTATTATTATTAATTATGCGCAAAAAAAATGTTGTGTTGTATTGTAAATCAATTAGTGAATATTAAATGAAAATCTAATATTTAATTTATTTAATGTGATGTATTTGGCCACTTTGTAAATATATTAATTATTAGCTCAAATTAATGTATTAAAATAAAAGTAAATCTAATTAATACTAAATTTTATAAAATAATCATTCTTGATTTTATATTTCTTGTTAAAGAGTTATCATGTGTATAATTACAAAATATAAAGTATAATATAAAGATTACCTTCCTGTTAAGTTTTACCTGCATGGGAAAAACGATGCATGTCACTTTTTATCCGGAAAAGCTCCTCTTTAATTATAAATATTAAAAATAGTGAAGATTTTATAGTAAAAAAATCACACTATAAAACACTATCGAAGATTTTTAAGTTTTATTATTTTAAGGATTAATGACACCATCCTTACCAGATGGTACACCATATCAGCTATCTTTTCAGAGCATCTTCATAAAAAAATAAGATAATTTTTGAGAAATTAAAATAATATTTTTAAGACTGCGGTGACTTTGGTCAAAATTTAGTGAAATCAGGTTCTAAAAAACACTAAAAAATTAATAACTCAAAATCTTGATCCTATTATTATTTCATCACGTTAGTAGCCAATTCGTTCTTTATCTATAGGTGTAAAAATATTTTAGGTTTGGCATTGAGAAATAATTAGCAATGGCTACTAATGGTATCACTAAATTAAAATTTAGGCATTTTGAAATTTGGAATAGAGTAAAACGAAAGTTAACTTTCTAAACTTCCCTCCCATTTCCTAATATATTTTCTCAAGTGTTATGGCACTTGTCTTGCATTCCATCTTAATGAAAACTGAGATTAAGTCTTGCTCTAACAAATCTTCTCTTTGTATTTGAAATCAAATCTAAACACAAGTAAACAAATTAACTTTGCTAAATTAACTGGAATTAATTTGTAATATAATATATTATGTATATATCAGGATTTGTGTAAATATTATACACAAATCTTGGTATATATAATAAGAGGCATTCACAAAGCCCTAAGGCCACATTTAGGGCTCGATAATTTAAAGCCTGATTTTAGGCATGCTTTTTAGACCCAAAATTTCTGGTCTTAAATTATCGAGCCCTAAATGTGGCCTTAAGGCTTTGTGAATGCCTCTTATGATGTTTAAAATTCAACTCTGTTTATTGCTTTTTGTTGTGAATTAAATTGAAATGTAAAATTAAGCTTATTTAATTACATCTTGAAGAATATACTTTACATCCTTTGTAGTAGCCGCGGGTTATTGTGAAATCTTAATCGGTAAACGTTATTATAATTTTAATATACTCGTATTTCAGTAAGTAAGAAGTCACTATAAATAATTCAGCATGCATTTTTAATTATTTTTTTCTGCGGAGTCAATCTTTTTTGCATCATATTTTTTAATATTTTTTTTTATAGGGATACATCCCTATGAGCTTGGAGCTCAAGGAGAGGTAATAGGAAGGGATAAGGGAAGAAAAGGATGGTGGCCACGACCTGTTACGCGTCCCAGCATTCGCTGAGGTGAAACTGAGGGAACCGTGGAAACCTCAATTAGGACGGACACCTCTACTTTTTATCAATGGATCAAGGTGATATCCAACCTGGAGAACCGCACACAAGTGCATCGTGGAACGCGAGATGAATTTACCCTATGCAGGGAAGGAGCAACGTAATTATGATTTAAATGTCTTGAATCTTGAATCATCCATCCAAGTACTAACCACGCTCGACGTTGCTTGACATTGCCAAACGACAGTTGTTTAATTGCAGTTCAGTTGAAGATAATTATTTGCGTCTGTTACATGAACGTGTCACCTTATCTTAATTTAAGTATTGGATAAAATTAGTATATATTATATTACATTGTATCCCTGTCGTGCATGATCAGATTTTTTTTAAAGTAGTATTTTAAGTAAAAAAAAAATATGAAATTTTCAGTTCTTAAATTACTTTTAACTACTGACATTAAATCACTTTAAAGTATTAAATTAAAGGACCCTTCAATAAATAATTGTTTTAACAAATTTAAATAAAATCAACATTACAGTACTTCGTAATTATACAGTAATATTTAATAAATTTAACCTTTTCCATATTTTCCTACTATACAAAATACTTTTCATAATCTACTACTTAAAGTTTAAAATTAGGTTCACTATCCCCACGTACTTTATAATAATACAATGATAATAATCTAGAAAGTTATTCCTTACGACAGTTGTCATAAAACGCAGTTCTCTCTTCTGGTATTATAGTATAAGTATAGTGCGGAGTTAGTATAGTATAACTGTTGGCACTAAGCACGCACGCTGCTGCTGTGTGTGTGTGTGAAACTTGACGCTTTTATATAAGCCTCGTCAGATCTTGAGTCTCTATATACTCCCCCACCATCGTGTCTTAGCAATGTCGAAACTAATATTGCTATAGACGACTCGAATATCAAGACTACTACCTAAATCTTATATAGATTTATATTTTTACAAAGTATGAAGAAAGAAGGTAACATAGATTGAAAATATATATATATTTTTTTCGTATATAATTATTTATTGATGTAGAATACAGTTTAACAGGTATAAGATTATTTCCGGAAGTGTAAGGTTTCTGTGCCATTCATGAAGGGAAAGAAACTGATTTCTCACTAACCAACGTTAGTATACCTGTCTTTACTCTTAATCAATGACTTTAGCCGTGGTTAATCTATTAAGAAAGTTGGCTATATATATATATATGAATAACTCATTCATGAATAGTTTCTAATAGCTGTGAATATTTTATTTATTTATATATGAAATTTCAACGTATGTGCTACAATTTTAATGTTCAATAAGATGGAATTCTTATAATTTCAAGAGTAATATGATAATGTAATCATATACAACGAAATTAAAGCATCGATTACATAGCAAATGGATCCCCTCTTCTTTCTCCCATACAGATCTTTTCAACGTTAAATTTACTACCCTCAAGACAAGACATGTTTTTGCTACAATCTATGATGTTATTATATTCCATGTTTTAGATAAAATAAACTTCCACGTCCATTGAAATCAAAATATAATAACAAAAGACGAGTATGCTTTTCAATGTAAAATTTGATGTTTAAATATACAAATATGGAATGAAATATAATATTATAGTTTTATTGTGTGTTCATATATTATTTTCTAACGTTATTATATAAATTGATACTTTAAACATTGCAATATATATTTTTTTTATAAACAATATATAAATAGACAATAAAAAATACAAGATTTGTTATTTGTAACCTTTCCAATCCATATATACACTTGAGATATTTTCTATTTGCTATCAAATTTAAAGAATCTGCACAGCTTGTATTTAGGTTCATAAAATTAGATGTCTAAATTTAATAATTTCCGTTTAATATTTTTTATTATATTTAGGGAGGACAAAAACATCAATAATTTGAAATCAATGTAAAACTCTAAGTTAAATGATTCACTTTAACTCCAATATTATACAATTTCTGTTATAGAAGATATACTTAAATTACATTGTTAATGTTTTGTAGATATACATAAATATCATGGTTAGATAAGAGTTTACATGCTTTATCTCTATCATACTATCTAACACAGAACGTGGGTTTACGCAAAACGTGCGAGTGGAAGCTGTAATAGTTATTGCTTTTGTTGTTTAGTCTATTCTCGATACTAAAACTATAAATCAATTTTGTAAGCAAACTATATTAACAAGTGGCTGTGAAGATCAATAATATAATTTTTAATGTCTGTATTATACACTTGTTACATTTTATTAAGGGAGAAATATTGAACTCCCAAAAATTCAATTAATTTAATATTATCACTGTGTGGATAACAATTTTAATAGGATTAAATTTATTAGGTAATGGTGTAATAAAATTTAACATAATTAAATTATTGATAGTTATAAATTGTTATGAATATCATTTACAGATTATTAAAAAATGCTGATTGCTTTTTCATGCAATATCGAGCTTATGAATATATAATTAAAATAATGTATCCTTTGTGATGATTAAAATATGAATTAAAAACTGTTAAACTCTTCAGATCAAAACATGCTAACAGACATTCAAGTACATATAAAGTACATAAGGTTCGTTATCAATGGGAAAAAAGACAAGAAATTGATCTTTAGTAGAAATGGACAACATACATGACATGACATGAAAAATTTTTATTGCAGATATGAATAGAGGGTACCAAATTATACTACTCTGAATTTTTTCAGAATTTTTTGAGTCCCGGAACTATTATTTTTAAATAATTATTGAAATTTCTGTGATTTCAGTTGGCACCCCTGAATTCTTAATAAAAAGGATAGAGACTGGACGCTTATTGACGCTTCCAGGGGACGTGGCCGCACTATCAATAATTATTTAAAAATAGTTCTGGGTCTCAAAAAAATCTGAAAAAATTCAGAGTAGTATAATTTGGTACCCTCTATTCATTTCTGCAATAAAAATTTTTCATCATGTATGTTGTCCATTTGAACAATTCCCAAGCAGCTATTCAATTTTAAAGTTTGAAACAGGCTACGTGGAGAAGAGTAAATAAAATAAGCCACATTGAAGACACATTTTTTTTTACCTTGAAATTCATTTCACTTTTTTTCCAACTGTGTGTGGTGTGTTTTTTAAGTTGAAAGTTTATTTTAACGTTATTGCATACCACCAATATATCAATAATGTAAATGTATTTATCGGTAAGGGAAGTTTGTATCACACATAGGTGTGAAAATCAATTATGCATTAAACCAATAATACGAATTTGAATAGAACAACTCCCTGTTCGGTATTTTTATTTCAAATTATAAATCTATTGATAAATTTTAGTTTGTTTAATTTACTGTATAATGTGTCATATATTTCTATAAAATATAATTACATTTGGATATTAAACTGATTCATAAAAATTAATTTGTTTCAATTTTGTAATCGTATTCGAAACGGAACCTTTTTTTCTTTTAATTTAATTAAATAAAGCTTAGGATTCATTTTACAAATAATTATTGGAATTTTATGGCGTGCTAGACATTTTATTCCAGACAATGTTAAAAAACAAATTTACTATGCTTTAGTTCATTCACATCTTAATTATATGGTAGGGATCTGGGGAAATGCATATCAAAATGTACTGAAGCCACTACAAATACTCCAAAACAAAATTATTAAAATACTGTATAATTTTGAATGGAGGAAAAATACTATTGAACTTTATAATGACACTAATATGCTTAATATCACAGGACTAAACGCAAAAAATTTATGTACCTTTGCTTATAAAATAATCAATAACTTAATTAAAAACAGTTGTTCTTTAGTACTAAATAGTGATGTACATAATCATAATACAAGACGATATAATTACTTCCATATTGATTTCACAAGAACTAATCTTGGAAAATACTCAATTATGTCCAAAGCTATTCATTTATACAATGGTTTACCGGAAAATATAAAATCATCACCATCTGTTAAAATGTTCACAGATAATGTTAAAAAGTATTTTAATTTGTGCCAATTTTCCTTGAGTAATAATAGTTCAAAAAGTAAAAATTCTCTATCAATATACTATGCCTAATTTTTTAATATAGGATTATGCAATTGAATTTATGTCTTTTTCTCTTTTTTTTGCTGTTGTTGTTTTGTTATTTTCTTTTTTTATATTATTATTGGTTCATTCAATTGTATTTTTGTATTCATTCTGAAACTTTTTCTTCTTAATTATTTTTATTTTTTTTGGAAACAATTTGTTTTATGTTATTTAATTATTAACTTCCGCATATAATGTAATATATTATAGCCTAAATATTATACTATTTTCTATTGTATAATTGCATATAATATATAGTTTGTTTCCTGTATTTCCGCCATCAAGTCAGTTTAAATTAATTTTTTTTTCTTTTTCCCTCTGCTCGAGCTTAAAGCTCATAGAGGTCAAAACTATAAAATTGTAATTTTCTAAAATTGTATTATGTATTCTATAATAATGAATAAAAAAAAAATGTTTTAAAATGCTATGGAATATATTAATCATAAAAATAACATTGAAATGTGGATATTTAAACAAGTTTTTGTTTTAAAAGCGAAAAACAAAAACAAAGAACAAAAATACAACTTAAAATTGAATAATGGAACCAAAATTTTAATCCTACAGGCTTAATTATTCACAGCGAGGTGAATTTAAGTGTTGTATGTAAAATTGTAAATATATTTCATCACTTATCTAGGCTACGTCAGAAGCGTATGATATTTAACATTATGATACACTCATTTTGCTTTTATTTCATTTGACTCTAATACTTCAGAGTTGCTTTTCCAACAAATGTTGACTAGAAAATTAATGAAAGACATAAGAAATTTACATGTAACAAGTAATATGTAAAACTACATATTTACATGTAACAAGTAAGATGTAAAACTACATGTAAATAATGATAAATAAAAGTATCAAGCTTGAGATTACTTACGATAGTAAAATTTGTACAATGTAACTGTAAAAATCGTTTTAACTACCTTGTATTTAATATCCATCACACTTTAGGAAAACACTTGTTGAATTTTTTTTTTATTCACTTCAATAAACTTCAATAAAAGTGACAACTTGGGTATGATATTGAATTCTATACAAACAAAAACTAACGTGTTATTACTTTTGACACTACAGAGAGCATTAAAAACTTTATATACTAAAGGCTAAAAATTTTATACAATGGAGTACCGAGCTCAAAATTTTTTATTGCAGAAATGAATAAAGGGAGCAAAAATATGCTACTCGGAATTTTTTCAGAATTTTCTGAAACCGGGAACTATTTTTAAAAAATTATTGAAATTCCGTATTATGACGTCACGGGCGTTAATGTCCTATCCTTTTCTTAAGGAGAGGCGCCTCGTGACGTATTCAAAATGCACTTTCAATAATTTTTTAAAAATAGTTATCGGTCTCAGAAAAATCTGAAAAAATTCAGAGTAGCATATTTTTGCACCCTCTATCCATTTCTGCAATAAAATTTTTTAAGGTCGGTAATCCATTGACAAAATTAACAAAAATATCACAATTAATAAAAAAATACATGAAATGGAAAACAAACAACCAAAATCTGTATTACACGATACAATTTTGCATACAATTTTTCATTACAAGAAAATTTCATCTCCATACAAACAAATGGAGTTCCAGTTTTCTGGTAAGGAAAAATTGCATGCAATAGTTAGAAAAATTGTGTCGTGTAATACCGGTTTAACATTGCAAATTTTTTCAATGCTGTTTTATTATATTTAAAGTTTAATCATGTTCTACAAAGAATTTTAATGTGAGTGACATGAGTGGGACCAATTCACGAAGGTCTCTTACTAACCAAGTTTAGAGTATCATTAAAATTAGGCTGGCGATAACCACGGTTAACTATTTTGTGAATAACCTCTCTGTTTCATGAAGTAAGGTCAGTTATTGCATCGCAGTTATTTTTTAACATAGAAAACATTAGTACACAATAAAAGAATTTCAACAATAATTTATTGTTTCTGTATTAATTTTAAATATATTTGCAATAAAGGTCACTTTCAACGTTTAGAGTTAAGAAAATAGCTCTTATCTCATTGCAAATGTCTGCTTTTGGATCTGGCATTTTTATAATTATGAATATTAATAAATAAAAGAAAACATTAAAATATTAATGACTGTTTATTAACGAAAACCTATTAGACTACGTCTTTTTAAGAAACTAAATTTAGAAATTTTGTGTTGCATTTTTTAAAAGTAGGTCAACCATGATCATGAAGAACAATAATATTTTGTTTGTGTAAGAATAAAACATTTAATATAGAAGATAAATCGAGAATTGCGTCGTAAAAGTATATACCGGTGTTGGTCACATTTAGCACGTTCATAAACTTTGCAGCACGTTGATAAAAAGTTATAGCTATAGAGGAATATAAACATTTCAATTAAAAATTTCGTAACGTATTACACACCTTTTTATTAAATTTTCTTAATAGAAAAGATAATAAAAATAAATGTATTATACTTCTATATAGTAAAACCTTTTTATGCTTTATAATATATCTTAATTTATTTGTTAATTAATTTAGTTTTTAAATTAATGAATACTAGAGAAGATTAAACCATTAACGTATATATATTATAATGTAAGAAATTTGAATGTAAAGTAGACGGATACTTGCATTTTTAGTTATAATTGACAGAAATAATTACAGAAATCGTTACAAAATCTCTCTTTCTTTTAATACATCAACATCAAATGGTTGCTTTATTGGAGGGGGGGGGGGAGTTTATGGAAGAGTGGCGAACTTTTTTTTTACTCTCAACTGAACCCTTGAACCCTGTTGTATTAGGATACTTATCACAAGTGTTCAATTTTACTTCCCACAGCTCTTCGTGGATCCAACTTAGCAAAAACTGTTTTTTAGATAGTACGTTGTATGCATTATTTACCTGTCCCGTAAATCAGCATCTCTATGTCTTTTGAGCTCCATTGATTCAGTTCTTGTAGTAAAATTCAAGCTTTCCTAAGCTGTTTTCTACAATAATTGAGTTGATTTGCGTCTACTGATTCAAATCGAGATGTGTAAAAAAATTTAGTTTAAAAACGTTGATTCAAATGTAGACTAATTTCTATGCAAGCTTTTATCTGCATTTGCTGTGTGATACCTTATCGCTGGCCAGACGTTGCCTTAATGATTTGAAGTAAGGTGGGTTGCCTAATATTCAGGACAAAAAACCGTAATGGCGGCTAAAAAATAAGCTTTAACGATTGGCATGCAGTATCAAGATACCCCACCCACCAAGATACCTACAATAAATCCAAGATACAATCTTTTTAGCAAGTAATTAAGCATGTGCTTTTAGTCATTTTACGTTATAAAAACCTATAACAAATATTATTTTATTTATGATAATTTCCATAATATCAAATGTTCATAAACACGTATTTGCACTTTCAATTTGTTGCTAAAATAACAACAACAAAAAAACATGATAATACGCTCTAGAACAAAATAAAAACAATTTCTTTTCTAAAAAAGCACTCTTGTTTAAATATCAAAATATATACTTTTCATTTTAAATTGAAAATGCTAAATCATGTTACATAAATAAAATAACAGTTGATTAGTTTCTATGACTACGCGCGGATAAAATGTACTAACAGGATATCTATAACTCTATGGAATAAACAGAATAAAAAAGTTAGACAGGATGTATACTTGTATATAAAAAAAAGGAGAACTATGCATGTCAAAAAGTGTTTGATGTTTGGTCTTTTGGTGTAACCTTTCCATTGTAGTGTGTAAAACAAGCGAGTGTTTACCCTTGCTTGCTTGTGAGACGAGGCTGTCGCCCACCCGCCATGTTTTAATTGATATTGGCTGCTATAAATCTCTTTCACACCTGATACTACTTTACCTCTCTCTCTCTCTCTCTCTCTCTCTCTCTCTCTCTCTCTCTCTCTCTCCACTTTGCCACTGCGCTGTTGCTTTTACCTCATTCCTGATATAACTCTCTGTATATTCTGTATATACTCTTTTTTTTCCTTCTCTCTCACTCTTGCCTGTATTTCCTCTCTCTCACTTCACTCTGTCTTGTTCTCACTCTCCATTTCCTCTCTCTTGTATCCTTACCTGTCGCCTCTCTCTCCAATATCCCGTCGTGGTTCTCCCTACGTTTAATTAGAACGGATGACGTGTAAGTTTCAAGGCTTCTACAAAATTTCCGGTGTATATTTTGTATTTGAAACCACAAAGTAAACTTTTACTTAGAGAAAAAAGTATATTATAAAACTTAAAAGTAAATTTATTTTATAATGTAACTTTTAAAAAGTAATAAATGACGTCATTATTAATAATTTGATTTATTATAAAATAAAAAAATAATGTGGTATTCCGCTGAATTTTTTATTAAATTATTTGAAAGACTATATATCTACAACAGTATGGACGGATATAATTATTATTTTTACTCTAGTAATGTATATATATTATGTTTATATAAATCACACAAAAAATATTAATTGACTATTTCAATTACTTATATAATGTTTTTTGTGTTTCAATTAATTTTATTGTCTATTATAATAAAATAACATTAACGTTATTAGAATTAGTTTTAAATAATCCAGATGAAGGTAGAAAAAATAAATCTGATTAAAAGAGTGGGGGGAATCGGGGAATCACCATCTTTGGTATATTTTGAATAATCAGTGTCACTAGTTATTCTTTTCACTCCTCCTCCCTTCCACATTTTTAAGATGTCATGTAATATGTAATATATATTATTATATAAAAATATATGTAAAAATTAATACATAATCATATTCAAAATGCACGAAATGCATACGACTACTAGATACTACAATTGCAGAAAGCGTAACAGGAAAAACAGTATATATGATTTTTTTTTTTTGCACTTTCACATTAACTTTCATAAGTTAATACGAAAACACCTTAAGAAAATTTGAATGAGCTTTTTTTTTAGCCATGGATCATCACTTCACAAAAAAAATGACCCCCCCCCCCCCCCCCGCTCCTCTCTCTCAATCTCTCTCAAACAGCTGATATTTCCCGATCTCCAGTCGGAAGTAAACAAAGCTCGAAACTCAAAGATGCTGGGCAAGAGATAAGACTTGAGAACTTTGCCACGTGTAATTAAGATAGGAGTCCTGATCACAGATCGTACAAGATGTTTCACTAAAGTGTATCAATCAAAGCACTTAAAACAGAATATAATTATTATCATGATGTTGATCTGAAAGTGCTGACATCATTAGCTAAGTTGTTAAAGTTAAATATTCTCAAGTTGAAATTTGTTATCCTCAATTCGTTAAAAAACTAATCTTTTGATGTATTTTTACTTTAAAATAATTAAAATATCTTATAACATCGTCTCTAAAAACGAGGATTTACTGGAAACGCAATTTTCACATTAATAAAGTTTCACGGCGTATTATTACTATTTTTTTTAATCTGAAATCATAAATTGGAAGATGAATACGAATTAAAAAAGACAAAGAGAGATGTTATAATTTAACTCGGGAAGATCGGATCCATTATATAGCTATAACACAGTTTATTTAAAATTTAATGGTAACATATCTGATTAAAATTTCTGATCTCTTTATATTCAAATTGAATCATATATTTTTTTCATTTTAAACAATAAACAACCTACTGTATGCATTTTTCTTTACACATTTATTTGGATACAGCACTCTGAGTTATAATACAGTATTATGTATAGCAAATTTTTCTTATATTTTTTTTTATGTATCCTCCTCAAAATTGAAAGGAAAAACGCTAGGATGTAAATCGTATTTTCCTGTGTTAAATATTTGCATAACTATGACGTCACAGTGTTTAACAGCACTATTTTAAAAATTATGAAAATAAAAATGACAATACCTAATTTAACTCAAGTTCCAGAAATTTATTAAAAATTCATTCCTGTTATCCATTATTTTAATGTATTTTTATTTATTTAAAGAACTGAATACTAAAGTAATAATTTTGCTGTGTATACTTAAAATGTCTAACATTATTCTAAACAAGACAAGTCCCAATGGTGGACTGTCTAGACCTTATTTAATTAGTTATGATAAATATTCATGTGCTTATGTAGAGGAGAGAAAAGTAGGGGAGGAGGGTGAAAACAACTCACCACAGGTTATCGATGTAGAACTCGAAACTAAACCTGTCGTTAATAATATTGAAATGTGACAAATATGCAAATTCCAAAATAATTCTCAAACTTTCTAGTGTGACACGTTCCTGTCGTAATTTCAAAACAAAATACGTGCGAAATTCACAAACATTATTTTGTGTATATTTACCGTACAAGAATGTACATATTATATATGACCTATTGGTTTTATTTTAATGAATTTTTTGATAAAAAAAAATTGACTTGGAAATAATATATAATATTTGACAATGTTTTGAATTAATAATTTTTTTTTGTCATTATTAAATGAAAATAAAATCACGTAATGAAAAATAGTTTTCCTGGAATTTTAATTACTATATTTTGTTGACAACAATAATTTTAATAACATTTTTAAATATAATATTTGCTTTTTTTTTTCATTATATGAAACCTGATACAATACCACAGAAAACTGTTAAAAGTAAATTTTATTCATTATAATATATTCAACATAAACATACGCACAAAAATTAATTATATATAATTAATTTTAGTGATGATACACAATATTGATTTTTTTTTATGAAAATGTTCTAATGACTATTAATTAACAGCATTAACAAACAGTATATACTATACTAGTTTTTTGATTGAATAAAACTACATTTAATATGATTAAGAATATGGTAAAGATGAGATATATATGTTAGTATACAAATATTCTTTTCAATGTTTTATTAATAAATAATGAACTTTAAGACTTATTTCTAAATCAACTTTAAGGAAAAGACACTTCTATATATTATATGACTAGTTGCTTATACTGCTTAATGAAAGCTAATATTTCATATTCAAAAAATTGTGTATTAGATTAACCTTAGACAGTGTACTATTGTAATTAGTTAAATATTTTAAAATATTTAAATCTTTTAATTCTGAATTTCTTTTTAACATTTATAAGTAACCGGCAGAAGAAATTTAAATGATCGGTATTCTTTTTTATGACTTTATTTGTATACTAACCTACAGCATCTTTACCTTCATTTATATAATATATATGTAATTTTATTCAAGCAAAGAACTAGTAAAAGAGTTGATTATAATTTTACACCTCGGGAGAGCATGAACTCCTGCCTCATTTGCTGGCTCTGCAGCTCTAAGAAACTAAAGGTGGATTTCCATGAGCGACAAGTGATTTTGACGTGAAATCTGTAAAATCCTATACGGCGAGCGAATTCGCCAGGTTGCGGTAGCGAATATCATGTTAATTAAGGATGCTCTTTTTTTAATATGGCCACCATTGGATGTTACAGCAAGTATTCGCGCCGCGTCGCAGGCTGGAAATTGCTCATGTAAATCCACCTTAAGAGATGCAGATTTACAATTTTGAATAACGTAAGAAGCCCAGAGAAGTTCAAAGTTCACCATACCTTCGTAGACTGACATCGCCCACAAACAGAGCAGGTGTAAAGTTCAAGGTGTCTTGTATAAATGTATGCTTCTTGACATGAAAATACATTGATTTTTGCGATAGAAAAGGAGCAACTGAAATGACTTTGCAATCTATCCCAGCATTTGCCTATTGTATAGTTTTGGGAGCGTCAGATTGATCAAAGATACTAATGTATGACTCTGATGCAGAATTACAGAATGCAATTAAGAGGTATACACAAGTTGTACACTCGTTGCCTTGGAAAATTTCCCACTTACAGCTTTGTTAATCACAATGTTCTGATGTTATTCTTACGAGACGTGCTGATTTAAAAGGCCGCAAAGGGAAATTTTCTGAGGTGACGACTGTACATAACTATACATATATTTATATTTTTGTATTTATCATAATCTTCTATATTAAAGTAATAAAGAAATGCTTTCTGGCTACATGAAGTCATCCAGGAATGATAAATTTATTAATATAGAAATTTTAAAAGTATATAGACAAGCTTTAATAAAATATTGAATTCTGTATTGAATCCTTTTTTTATAAAAATAGAAATCAAATCGATGTTTAAAAAAAATGTGAAAATATTTATGTTATGATTGCAGGTAAGTGTCGTATTGAATCTGGTATTGTAGCATTGATACGATTTCAAAAGATCTGACATTTAGAGATACAAAAGAAAAGTTTTACTTCTAAAAGAGAAGCTAAAGAAAAAAATAAAAAATAAAGAGAGAAAAGGAGGAGATAAAAAAATATGGATAGCCCATGTTGGTCAAAGAAGAAAAACGCTAGGTTAAAAAAGCTTGTTATAGAATTCAGTGAAGCTTAAAATAAAGATCAACAGGAGCAAAGCAACAGCATCTAAAAAAATATAAGAAAAAAAAAATCAAAGACTTTAACATACTAAATAAAAAAATTCAGTCATTTAATTTCATTTATGTAAAAGTTTTTTTATGTTCAAAAGAATATATTAAATTTATAATTTTTATACCATTATACGGTCATAAATTTTATTTACCATCGCTATTTCACTTAATTTTAGTAGGAAAAACATCAGAAAATGATATTTCATGCGTATATTTTGTATGCATGTGTGCATAATATGATTATATTAAAATGCGAATCAAAAAGTATAAACAAAAATTCCAAATATTTAGGAGGTATTTTTAAAGGACTTAGCACAGATTTTATCTCACAAATTTTTGACACCATGATATTTAGTACTACATTTAGTACTCGATATGATATAAATTTTTCGTACTAAAAATTCTTGGGTTAAAATCTATGCTAAGTTCTTTGTGAATGACCCCTTCATTGTCTAATGCAGAGTCTCGGTATTCTTATTATACTTGTCGATTCAAGAAGTGCGGTCAGGCACTCAATTTCAATTTCTTTGGTATCTCAGTAACTATTAAAGGCATACAGGCCTCAAAATACAAATTAGACAGTCTCCAAGTGGGTTTAGAGTATATAATCAACATTCGCATCATTTTTTTCCACGCGTGATGCATCTGTGCGAAGTCGCAGTTCAAAGTAAGAAATTTAGTCCTTGATGACGTCACGAAGTCCTTGATGACGTCACAACTCAATGCTAATCGGTGCTAGCTGTGAGTTGTGACGTCAGCAAGGACTTTCTTTACAGCGCGACTTCGGATGGTCGCACCGCGCGCAGGTAAAAATAATACGAATGTTGATTATAAACTCGAGCAACACTTAATGTCTGTCTAATTTGTAATTTGAGGCCTGTATACCTTTAACTTTTCCATCAACCCTAGCCACTCTGTCCCGACTGGAACCACATTTGGTCCTCAGTCTAAGAAAATATTGTTGACACCCCTCCGAGACTTTATCAGCAGGGTAAAATACATGAGTACTAGTTTTGATTATACAGTAAAACGTAAACATACTGCAGGAGTTTATTTACATTGATTTGAGTGCAACAGACTAATTGTAAATTTATATTGTTGTTATAGCAAAAAGTAAACAAATTCAACCATCCAGATCAGAATTTTTGTTGATTATTTTGTGTACTGTACAGATTTTGTTTATAAGTGAAATTTTATGAGAATTAAAGGATGCAAGAAAAAAAATTTATTAAATTTATAATTTTTATAACATTGCACAATTGCATGAAATTTTATTTTCCATCATTATTTTGCCAAAAGTATTCGAAAATTAAATATTTACATGTATATTATATATAATTATACTGTATAATAATATATATATTATTATATATAATACTGTAAATAAAAAAAGATAAAAAAAAAGTTTTTAAAGCTTAAGAATTTTCCTTATAAAAGAACGTTAATTAGAAAATATTTATTTTAATATATACATAAAAAAGGAAATTAACTTTTTAAATTTATATTTAAAATATGATATACAAAGTACGGAATAATTAGAATTTATTAAAGCTACTATTTAATTACCTTATTTTCTTTATTATATTACGTTAATATTTATGTTGTAATAAAAAATATTTTACCTTAGTAAGAAAAAGGTAATTCGTATGGAAAATAAATTTACTGTAGCTACTTAGTTTTTTTCCTAATAAACAATGATAAAAGAGCACAAGAAAACATTTTCATTATATTTCCAGTACATTTTATAATGACTCATTTTTGTTCGTATATATTTTTACGTAATATCTACGAACAAAATTCTACGTAAAGCAGAAATAGAAAATCATTATTAAGAATTATTTTGCAACTGTGAGAGTAGGAGATAGAAAGCCCAATGGCAATGAAAAACTCAATAACGAATATTAACAAATAAATACATTTTATATAAAGAGCTATTCAAAAATAAATTAACAGCATAAGTATAAAGAAAATTTGGTGCCAAATACCACTACTAAATCAAATACAATATCTGGTATTCAAAATGTATATACATAACTTACATAAGTAAATATACATTATATTTTTGATACTATATTCATAATATATTGTATAGTAAAAAAAAATCAGGTAGACTGCTTTAAAAAAAAAAAAAAAAAAAAAAAAAAAAACGATTATAGGACTGACTTCACAACTAGATGAGATTCCGTTCTATTTATTAAGTAAGAAACGTATTATTATATTTATTATAATATATTTATAATATATTATATCTATAATATAATAAAATGCAGTTTAACGTATTAAATGTAAATGTACTAAGAATTTGGTCAGTGGCAAGTCCATTGATCTGTAAAAAAAAAAAAAAAAAAAAAAAAAAAAACGAAACAAAACAAAACAAATATGACGTACGCCAAAAATAAAATTTTACATACCAATAAAAATTAAATAATTTAAATTTTTTGGTCTTGAAATTAACAGTGAATATTTTCTGTGCCTCATAAATATTTTATTATCTTAATTATTCACATTAGTTGCAGTAGTTTAAAAATATGTTTTATAATTTTTTTTATAAACACATTTAGAATAATAATCTTAAAACAAAGGAGCAACAAGTTTTTGTTGATAAAATCACAATATTAACTAGAAAGCAATTTACAAAGTACAAAGTGTATAAATATTTATGTTTATCTTTGTTGTTTACTTTAAAATGTTACAAGTTTTCTTTTGCTTGTATTCTTTTGGTTTCCTGTTATTACAGTTACATATAAAGCATGGATATTTTTTTTACATTAGTAGTATAACATAACATGCCACCAGGGGAAGGGTAGGTCAAAAGTTGAGAAAAAAAAAAGTAAAATTTTGGTTGCTTGGCAACCAAGAAAAAGAAGCAGCACCTATAAGGTTTCACCAAGTTTCTCTCTGGACTGGCAGTTTGAGCTTTTTGTTGATCTTTAAACATCGCCTACAGCACAAGGAAATTTAAGAAGAAAGGTAACTTTTATAGTGCAATTTCAATACCTTACAATGACGTCATTATTTTAAGTGTATAAACATTGTTTAAATTACAGAAAATTGATAGTTATAAAAATAAGTATCTACATGTGATTATCAGATAGTTAAACTATTATACAATTTTATTATTTTTAAGTTTAAATTTTTAGTTAAATTTATTTTTTCCCTTTTTGCTGTAAAATAGTGTCATAAATCCTTCTATAAGCTTTGAAGTAAAAAATAATTTGTGCGGGTGTATTAAATTTTACAGAAAGAAAAATTAAACATGCATCATTCATTTTATACTTGTTACGAATCAAGTAGTAATTTCAACTTTCATGTAAAAGAAAAGTTAAAAAAATAAAAATAAAAATGTTGTGCTTTTTTAGTTGATATATTAAAAATATATTAAAATTTTACTACCATACCATGCATCCCTCATACTTTCTTGGCTGATTTTAAATACCTGGACCTCAAACTCTCTTTCCTTTTTCCTCTTAAGTTCAATTCCTTATCTTAATTTCATAAATAACGACCATCTTTCTATACCTGAATATTACATTTGTAGAGTCAAATTTATGTGACATCATTATATGATTTTCGGAAGTAACCGGAAGTGTAAAGTATATCTGGTCTTCCTATTCGTATTTCAGCATTGCAATTTCACACCTTAGGTCATTAGGACTCATTAGTTCTACTGCAAATCTATGTGCAAAGTTTCAAACCTGAATTGCAAACAGAATATCTACAAACTTCTTCCGGCTACTTCCTGAAGGAGGATTGATTTAACTGCAGTATATCTCAGATATAATCACCATCGTAATTCCAAGTTTTACCGCAAGATGTCGTAACATCTCACCTGTGTCTATAATACACCTTGGTAAATGCCAAGTCACTTAACAACTAGACAAGATGCTTTTAGTTTAGCAACGTGTAATCGGTTTTGTATCACGAATATAAATTTTATCTCGTCAGTTTAAAAGCTCAAAATATATTAGTAGAATATTCAATGTGATAATACTGGTATTACATTAACACTAATTAACAAAATAATATATTATACCTAAAACTTTCTATAATATAATATAAATAAATTTTAATGTTCTAAAGTTGATAGTTTTTAGTGCTATAAAAAGAAGAAACTTCTCTGTTCTTAAATTTAAGCTAACTTTAAACAAGTATAATAAGATTAAATTGTAATATGCTATAAAATATTATATTTAAGTAGCACAATTTTAATGTAAATTTAAATGCGTATTTGTTCAAGCATCTGCCAACGCATACGAACCTCAGTACAAATAAATGTTACCTCTTTTTTCAGATTTTTTTTAGAGCCCCGGAACTATATTTTAAAAAAAAAATATTGAAAGTACAGAGAGAAGCGTCAAAAGAGGCGTCACTTCTTAATAAAAAGAATAGGACTATAATTAAAGCCTGTATTACACGATACAATTTTTCTGATTATTGTATACAATTTTTTCTTGCAATAAAATTTCCTCTCAATACAAATATATGGAGATTAAATTTTCTTGTAAGGAAAAATTGTATACAATAATCAGAAAAATTTTATCGGGTAATACCGGCTTAAGGGACGTGGGTTCAAAATTGAACTTTGAATGACAATACTTTCCGACCTTTAAAAAATCTGAAATAAATCGGAGTAGCATAACTTTGCATAATTTCGTTTCTACAATAAAAATTTTTGAGGTCGATACTACATTGTATAATTCTTCATATTTTTTTTAATTATATCCCATCATATGAGGCACGAGTAACGTTCCTACAGTCCCGAGGTGTATACTCAACCAATTAATCTGTGTGATCATCTCGTCGTGAGATCGCAACCTTGCCCCTGCTGCATATGCAACCAGCTTCATTGAGATGCTGAACAATTTGCCTAACTTCAAGGAGAAATGTTTGACAAAGTGGGTACTATTGATAAGTTATCGGTAATTTCTTATGTAATTGTATACCGTATAGTTTCTAGTTTGAAGATAATCCTATATATAATTAAAAATGTTATAAATTATTTAGAATTTTATTCACTATTTTACTTCATTTAAGCACATAGACTTAAAAATCTCAAAAGTTGCGTTTTTGTGGTATAGGATTTATGGATTTTTATTTACCGTGTTCTATTTATTCAATTTCTTTTTTATCTCTCCACCTCCATTTTTTTAAAAATAAATTAAATTATAATTATTAGAATTCATATTGTAATGAAACTGTTATTATTTTTAACTTTAATTTTAGTCGTATTGCTTATTTTCTATTCTATATTGGTTTCTAACCATGTACGGTACACGATAATTTCCAATATATGTTTGGCTGCAGGCATAAAACACTGATCAATAGTTTATCAATTAAATAATTAATACACAAACACGTATATACGGCTGAAGGTAGGGTTACAGTTGTTGCACAATAATTTAATATGCAAATATTGACAGAAACAGCTGTAAATATTTAATTAATCTCGGGGAGTGATTCAAAATATTTGTATTAAATTTATGTACGTTTATTTTTGCTAAAATTTCATATTTTACCTCAATTTTAAATTTTCATACGAAACAACAGTTTCTTTTTATTAGGTTATGAATTGAAAATTATTTTTATTTCATTGCATATAAAGTGAGCTTGTACTGTATTATGTTTCTGTGCCATATATATGTATGATTTCCTCTATTTATTCTACGTGTACGCAAATCGAGAAATTGATTCAAAACTGCATGTCTGTGCATGGAAAAAAATTAATTCATAGTACAAATAACACTGTACCGTATTATTTCAAATAATTAAACAAATTTTGTTGTAAGACTTTAAGCAAGTAGTAAAACGAAACTATACAATGTTTTATTATGTGTGTTAGACGATTTGATGTTCCAAATGTACTACTAGCAGTAACTTTTCGTTGTATTTCAAGAAAAAAAAAAGTAAGATTCAATTTCAATTTAATTTGAAATGAAAAATGAAAGCAATCTCACTTTCTTGTAAAGTTCTACGTTACACTATGTGTAACAAAGCGTCAATAACAACAAAAAAGTTCACAGTATAAACTGTACAAAGTCTAAGAGCGTGTCTGGGATTTATCGAATACTTGGCGCCGGCATTAAAGCTTCAACAGGCGCCAGTGTTTGGCGCCACCCTTCATTCCAGCTTTAGTTCAGCTTTTTCTCACTAGAGGCAGCAGAATATATGGATGTGCAAAGAGACATCTATCGTTAAAACTATAAACTTTTAATGTATACACTATTGCAAATGTATAAAAATCATTAATGTAGCATTTGTCAAGATTTTTTTTTATCGGATCATCCAACATTTTTTTATCATTGGTTTTTATCACACCAGATTAAATGTTTTTTTAAGGCATTTAATACTTTTAAACTTTTTTTAAAAATCAATTTTAAAATAATGTCTTATGTAAATTTAATTTTATTATTATTATTTTTATTTTTAATTAATAGTTTATTTCATAAAATAGATTACAATCATGTAAATATTAATTAAAAATAGTAACTCACTGTCAGATATAGCACGTATAAAATATTAATTTAGATTATTATGGATTAGTGCTATTTTGGTGGCATTGTTGATTGTTTGTAACTTCCACCAATATCTCGATGTAGAAATGTTTAATTAATGATATGTACCATTAAAATAACAAATAACTGTATTAATGCGACAAAATTTTCAGAAATGAAAGCTTTTTTGTGTATATGTTATATACTATAAGATATATATATATATATATATATTCATTTATTTGTAAGCTGAATTTAATAATGATAAAATTGGATTTATCCAATAAAAAAAATCTGTAACATCCTATACTTTCCTCAATGTACATGAGTTGTCAATATATCGAATATATCTAATTAAAAATTTTAATTGAACTTTTTGATCTAATAAAACAAAATTTCTTGAAAATATAAAATATTATTTTCATATAATGAGCATATAAGATTAAAATTTGATCAATAATTAATCTAGATGTGTAATTAGCTGCAAGTGTAATTAAAACTCACCTTATGGTAAAGGGACGTGAGATTAGCACCGCCAAGTCTCGTCTTGTCTATTGGGTCGCATCATCGCACCAATCTGAGAACATGAACACATCTTTGATCAGCGCGTGTCATTCTATCAAGGTGACGTCGTTTGTAAGGTAGGACAATTCATGCTCTTAAGGTCGAAATTTGATCCGCTAACATAACATCTTCGACTTAAATTTCAGGACAGATTTAATGGTATTCCTGTCTAAATTTTTAAACCTGAAGCTGCAAAAGAATTAGGCAGATTTTATTATTTTCGTGTAAGAAGTAAAAAGCACCGAAGCAGCTCAAAAGTTAAATACCAAAAATGTCTCCACATGCTTCTAACAGAGTACCGTAAGCAATCATACTATACTGAGGCGTTTATGTTGTCAACCAAGGTGGCTTATATACGGTAATACGCGTACACAGTATTTGATCTTACGATTCAAGCTCAGATGCAATTGAAAATTTTTCTCGCTTTAATTGACCTACTCTATGAACTATCACGTCATATTCAAAACCATCAAGAGATCTTTTTTAAGTTCGTCACTTTTTTTTTACCTGAAATTTTTCGTAGCATTTGCATTGAGGGGGGGGGGGAGGAACGGAATTTAGTCAGGTCGATGGTTGATGATGACATTTTGAAAACTATGAAATGGATTGCGAGTTATAGGAACCAAAATAGGATATTACAAGCCTGAAATGAAGTAAAAGTAAAAGGAACAAAATTGAAATTTATTTCAACAATTTTGATAATGATATTACCGGTAATAATATTTTCTCAGTAAATGTATGATAAAAATAAATAATATATTATATTTAAAAGTTTCTGCAATATATCTCAAAAAAATATTAAATTTACATACTACTTTACGTATTATGACATTAATGTCCTGTTGTAAATTATGTTTAATAGTTTTAATCTGAAATTTTCATATTTTTACATTCCCTAGGTACACATAAAACTTTGAGAAAACCGTTTTAAAATTAATCAAAAATAGAAAATTTAGAAAGCAGTTCAAATTTACTGTCAAATAAAATAAAAATTTAATATTCATTTATACAAAAATTTAAAATTCTACACTTTTAGTAAAATGGAGGGGTCATGAAATTAAAATTTAACCTTCTAGAATACCTGAAAGCAAAAGAAAAAAAGTGAAAATAAAATAAAAGTCAAAATTAAATATTATTTTAAACTTTTTTTTTAAAAGAATATAATCAAGTAAGATGATAATAGTCTATCTATTTTTGTTATGTCATGTTGTTTATCTAAACGGAAAACAGTTTCAATTTTAGGTTATCAATTTGTCCATATCTCCATATCGTTATTAAAGGTTAAGCTAAATTTATGAGAGTATATGTTCACTGAAGTTTAAATTGAATTCTCTAAGCTTGCTATAATAGTAAATCAATAAATTAGGATATCAATTATTTAATAAGAAAAAAAAACGTACCTCAATAGTGTTCTTTTAATCATAAATATTTGTTAATTAAAACTGTGCAACAATGTAGTACTTAAAAATTCATTACAGAGGTATGAAAATTATTATTATAAAAATAAAGTTCATTAAAATTATAATTTTATTATATATATTACGTCAACTTTAAAAAGTTATACACGTAACTGTATATATACACGTATGTTGAGAGTTTTACATACATACATATGGGTACCAAGGGGGTTTAGTTTGCATGTAGCAAGGTTATTGTATATATACTCTACCAGATAAATATCTTCTTTCTGACTGCTAGGGTAAAAGTTAGTGGTAGTAGAACTGCTATATGCGCACTCGTAATATACTTCATTTCATGTTCATTTATCATTACGTCATAATACAAGTACATGTAATATTTTTACTTCATAATATGACAAACTAATATCATGCTATCCTATACAAAAATATAAATGTAAAAAATAAATGTCTTGTAAAATTCTTGTAAAACGCAAATGTTAAATTTTTGTAACCGCGCACTTGACGCACTTGGATATTATGCGCATCCAATTTATAATCGGATGGTCGTGAGTTCGATCCCAGGCACCGCCAAAAAAATTTACAAGTGGTAGTATTGTGAAAGAACACCCACTCATGCATACGGGAGGTGATTGATGGTCATCCTCCATCAATTGCAAATCATCCAGACTGAGGTTTCCATGGTTTCCTCAGTCACAGACGAATGCTGGGATGGATTGCTAATATTGCTATGGACGGAATGGTTTGAAAGAGACCCACAAAACCCTAAGCAATGTGCTAGGTCGGGTTCACGAAGAGCCGATAAGTTAAATTCAATCACTTTTGACCAGTACCCTAGCTATAATAAGGTTCAGTTGAAGGAAAAAAAATCTTAATAAAATTAATTAAAATATAAATCATTTACGTAGAAGGTAAATTGAATGCAGGTCATGTGTAATGAATAATTAAGTCAAATGTTCACTCTACAGGAGTCAGGTATATCATATTATAAGAAGTGTTTTAAAACCTGTTTTAACAATTTTAACTTGAAAAATTTTGCTAACTGTACTGTAAATAAAAATTATGTAGTTCCTAATGACCCTTCTATACTTGCAATAAGGTTTATATTTAATCACAAGGAAGTTAGTAATGAACATTATAACATGAACTACGTATGTTCCATATTTGTTCCTTCTCATAAGGACATTGACGTTGGTGAACTATCTTGAACATTATTCAACGTTCGAGTACCCTCCTTAACTTACTACAAAATCTAAAAAAATCTGCATATAGAATTTATGTCATGCATCGTATGAAATGCAGTGTCAGCAAATCATTTAGGAGTTACGCTTGCTTCGAGTGTATTCATGAAATGATTAAGAGTGTACCATTTTTTTCCTACTCTTTAATTAAAATGTTTAATTTTTTTTTTTTTCAATATGCAAAATCATATATATCACACACATATACATACAAATTATTATATATAATTATGAGTAAAAGATCTCGAGTTTTGATATCGTTAAATATTTCCAAGCGTTGTTGTTAAAGCCTCATAATTGATAGTATATTTGCGTGCTAATTTTTTGTCAATTAATATGACGTCACAGCCCTTTGCAGCACGATATTAATAAGTAAATGAAAAAAAATATTTAAAAAAAGGTCTGGAAAATTGTTAATATAAGTTAAGAAAATTAATTAAATTTAGATTAAAATTATAAACAATTCATTTCAGATTGCATTTGTATTAGTCGTGATTTTAGCAAACAGATTTTTGCAGTTTTACAATATCTTGAACGAAATGTTATCTAAAATCAAGGTATCTAATCCTACATACAGAATGCTCTATCCAAATGCTTTTAATTCACTTTCTGATCAAAAATAGGTAAGTATTAATGTTTTTACAATGATTTAGGTACTCACAACCTTTTTTACATTTATCAGGTAATAAATTAAAAACTACTTTGAATATTGTATACAAAAATTCACTATCAATATTTGATAAAACGATGATACCAATTATGACAATAAAGTATAACATGACGTGTGTCTATATAGTTATACATTCCAACAACAAATACTTCATTCTATATATTATTTGATGCTAAAGAGAGCTTGCAGCCTGAAAGCATCAACATGTGATTTAACTGACATCCCTTTGATGTTAGTAAATTGCTTTGAGGGTTACTGAAACTCATTCTATAACTATGTTGATTGTTTTTCATTAGCTACAAAATTAGATTTCATATATGAAAGTGAATTATGAAAACAAGACGTCATTACAATATTTACATGACAAACATTATTTTTAATAAAGTATTCAATAAAATCATGAATATATCTTTCATGCAATGTATAATACTACTGTATATAAAATTTATATAATAAATCGCATTTTTTCAGTTTTTTTTTTAATGTTCATAATGCATATAATCAAAAATTAGAATAGAAATGGATGTAAAAGGAAAAAAAGTCTAAAAGTAAATTAATTTTAATTATCTAATAACCTACTTTAGAGGGGATGATGGAACACTTCTGTCCCTCCCCATTTTTTATCAATTGAAAGCAGACATGCAGGAACCTACCTATCAATTACCTATAATGGGCGCGATTCACGAAGCAGTTAGCCAGGTTTTTAACCACGTTTAGCTTAACCACGTTTAACTATACCTGTTTTACGTGTTAAAGCACCTAGTTAAACGTGGTTAAGCTAAACGTGGCTAGAAACCTGGCTAACTGCTTCATGAATCGCACCCAATATATATAAGGTTCTTATTTTTCCTTCACTCCTTCCTAAAGCCAATGCTTTTTTCCCTTTAAAACTAGATGCAAGAATGATTTTGCTAAAATTACAAATAATTTTACTATTTAAGATACTATATATAAATTTACACACTGCATAAATGTTTAAATATTATTATAATCAAACCACAAGTCAACTTCATATCAAATCTTTTACATCACACAGACTGATTTAATCTGGTAGATTAATTTTCATTGTCATCGTTATAATTTTTTTACGTAACCCAATGATCCTACAAATTGCACAGTATATACGGCTTAGCAGCTGTTATGATGATGGTCGTTAATATAATAGCCACTATAACAACACAGACAGTAGCAAAAGATCAAACTATGACATTTCATGTTGTACAATATATCATCAAAAAATAACGCTCGTTTATTTTACTAGTCTACTGGTATTTTCTTTTGAAAAAAAAAAGGGTTTAATACAATATCGTCATAAAAAAAAAATGTTAAAAACGAAAGGAGAGCAGCGTAAAATTGACTTTTATTTCAATTGTTCACCATTGTAATTCATAGAAATAATATATATCTAATGTCTTAAGTACACTCGTCACCTTAGAAAATTTCCCACTTGCAGCTTTTTCAATCACCATGCCCTGTGTTATTAAATAGATTTATTACATTCTGTAGGTCGTACAGCATAGAAAAATTCACATAAATAGTTACACTTGAAACAACTTAGTATTATTATTCTTACGGGGCATGGTGATTAACAAGGTCGCAAAGAGAAATTATCCGAGGCAACGACTGTACATCGAAAATTAATATTATAATAAACATATATAATATATATATATACAATTATTTACCAACATGTAATGATTTTAAAATGGTTGAAGTGTATTTTTTTCCTAATATGTTAATATATAGGTCTATTTAAGGGGCATTCACAAATATTAGGCTCGATATTAGGCCCAATTTTTTGTCAGAATTTAACCCTAAATTGGGCCTTAAGCCTTTATGAATGCCCCTTTATGTAAACCCTGTCTTTGGTACATTTCTGCACTCACAATCAGTCGACCTTAAATCCAAGTTAAAAGGAAATCGAGTGCATAAAACCTTAATGATTTACAAACATAAACCAATAAGTCTAATATATAATTTTATAAATTATTGTAATATCGAGTATACTTATCATACAGGAGAAATAATAAACATTTTTCAGTAGCAGTTCAAGTTTTCATTCTGTTTGCTTACATTTTATGTTTATTTTTTTGTTACTCTGTTGATAATGTATTTTCCAAAAACATAAACATTTTAATTAAATAAACAAATAAAACGTTAATTATAACAATTGCCAATAAATATTTACTTTATTTGTTTGCAGAAGGTAGAGAGAGTGACGTCATAAAAATAATAAAACAACTGTGTTTATTTTGATATCATTGTAAAAAAAAATATGATGTTATAGTGTTTGGTATATCACTCATGGTTTGTTACATATGATGTGCCACACTTGAAATATAACAGAGCAGAGAAGAGGGAGAAAAAGGAAAGGGAGATATCACAGTCTCTTGTAAAATATACAAAATAAAATGTATTATTTAGCAGAAAATTATATAATAAGCCTATAGTGCACAAAAAAACACACGTAATTTCTGCATTTCATTAGTGTAACAAACAAAAAAGGTTAAAAATAAAGCAGCGATTTTTTTGTTGTGTCTTAACTGTATTTTATGTGAACAAATTTTTAGTAACTTTTCCGTTGTCTAACATGTCTACTCCTGGAGTAAAATCTATAAACATGCAGAGACGGAGGGCGATCAGGAAATTCCATACACCCTACAACTCTTATAGGATAAGATTAGAGGAGTTATACCCTAGTTGAAAAATTTCGTCTTGAAAACATCCTTTTACTCATCTAAACCTATAATCTTTTTACCTCTAAAACACATCTTATTTCCTCTTCGCTCAAAGTGAGGATGAAATGGGAACAATACTCCTAACATTTTATGCTCAAGAAGAGGAAAAAATACGTAATCTTATCTTTTCCCCTCTTTTTTACCTGCAAAAAATGGTGCAAAATAAGAGGACAAAAGACAAGAGGAGAGCTTAATAGCGGAGAAAATATGAAAATCATTTCAACTCGGGTAGGAGAAAGGATACTGATATAGAAAAAAGGAAGGCGGAATAGGGAATATAATATATGTATATATGAATACGAGGATTAAATTCTGATTTAAAAAATGACAGTTTGATTAATAATTTCAAGTATAATACACTTTAAGATACCTGGATACACAGTAGCAGTCACTTCGGCTGTTTTGATAACATACGGATTATATATACATGTGCAATATCATTTTGTGTATTTTTTCAGTTTCAAAAAAAGATTATACCCTTACCTTATTATTATGTACACTGAAATAAATCTAACATTGATACACCATAATTGACGTTTGTTAAATATTTGATAAACTAAAATTTTATTTACTTGATACAAATATTAGTAATATGACGTCATGATTATTTACTATGAAATATGATATATATCTACATATGAATGTTTTCTCTCTCAACTCACATAGTCATGTCTATGCATATTTCATATACCGTTCCCATAGTAACGATGTATAATGCAACCCTACTGCCTGTCTATATGTATATTATCACTATATATACTATATACACTTGTATACTATATAGCTGTCTACACCCTTTTTAAGACATATTTTATGTAATATATAGTAGTAAATATAATATATTACTGTTAGAGATATAAACATATGGGGTTTATATAAATATATATATATAATATATATAAAACACGTGAGTTCATTTAGCAATCACAATATTTATTTATATATTAATATTTTAATCAATAATAAATATGTTTGGTCAATTGAGTCAATTCTATGAAAAAAAAAATTCAAACTTTAATGGTCTTAATTATTGAAATCCGGTTATGTTTCTAATGTCTGTGCAAGAAATAAAAAAAATACTCTCATTGCTAATTTAAATGGTGAATCGAGTGCAGAATGTATGAAGTACATGGCATGGGGATTATGCCCGAAAATTTATAAAAGTGTCTGTTTTGTTAAGAAACATAATATGTCTGAATATTTTGTTCAGTGCTTCATTTTAAAAGAGTTTCTTTATAGTACAAAAAGTAAGGAGAAAATAATTACACCTGCGCAGTGTATAGATTGCAGATTTTAAAAGGACCTTATTCCAGCATGTCAATTAGATTATATAATACCGTAATAAATTTCCACTGTATATATAAAACTTATACCACAGTTTGTAAATAAAAAAAAAAAAAAAAAAAAAAATGTAAAAGTATTATTGTTAAAAATTTAATTTTTAAGTGAAGTATTATGTGTTTTTGAAAAATGACCAATCAAGAATTAAATTGAATACCTATAGGTATAAGGTATATAATTAAGAATGATATTCATGCTGGCGCTTAATTTAATTACTAATGGAAAAGAGACTCTCGACGTGGTTCTTTAAGAAATTTTACAATAAATGCAGTTAGAAAGTCAAGAAACTGATAACTATAGCTTTATTGAGCTATATGTTTTAAAATTTAATATACTATAATAATTCAAGTAATAATTGTACATGAACATGTAATGTATTTATAATATAATATACATTATTATTATCTACATCATAAAAACTTGCTGATGTTAAAATCAAAAGTGCTAATTGAGTTATTACATGCACGATTGACTTTATATTGTATTTTTATTATTATTGATTGATAATGTTATTATAGGGCGTGCTTTAACGTTAGGGTGGAATAGCAAACTGTACGTATAATTATAAACAAATATTATGATAGGTAAATAGACATTTTTAATTTGTGATAGTGGGTTTTTTATTGCTTAATTATAAATGAAAACATTAATTTTATAGGATGTATTAAAAATTTATTAACACATTAATGTATAATTTATATACTTTTATTCCCATTAATGCATTAATTCTTAAATATACTTATTTCTATTTTGTTATTTTTTTTATTGTTTTAGACAAATTAAATAAAACTATTAATATTGTATTTTTTTAATATTTAAATTTAATTAAAATGCAAATAAATATTTTTAAAATGCATCTCAAAATAAAATATAAATCAAGACATCTTGAAAATTTTAAATTAAGAAAAAAAGCCATAAAAACTTTTTAGGGCTCGAATTTGAATTTATAATTTAATTATTTACTTAGAATAGCAATCAATATTTTGAGTTCTATGTTGTTGTTTTTGGTCATTTAAATACATCAACTTTAATATTTGTGTAGGGTAAAAAAAAGCTATTCAATCAACCATATAGCATACATATCATATGAATATATGGAATACAAATAAAAAAACAACAAAAGTCATGTCATGCTATATAACATTATTGAACAAAAGGCGATGTCAGATATCGCATTAAAAATGCACATACAGTGTAAATATAAATATATATTACAAGTACATATATGTACAGTATCTTGAGGCTTGCAAGGAAAAACTTGTTTATAACATGGCTGGCGTTATTTGTAAATGACATTTATGAACTTACTACTAGTGTCAAGCTAAGAAATTATAAATTATACAGAAAAATAAATAATGCAAGCCATATAATACATGCATGGAAGAAATTCAATGATATTATATTATGTATGTGCATGATAGTCTAGTTATTTTATGTGTCGTATTCAACATATTGAAAAAAAATATGACAGAAAAATGCAATTTATTATCATCCTAAGTAAATAAACAGACAATTTTAATTAAAAAGCACGCTATCGTAACAATATATTTTTAAATTTTATCATAAAAAATATTCTGGTTGGTTTTTAGAAATGTTTCAAATATTGCAATTAAAATTTATTTTCCATTGAAAAATTGATATTTTTTTTTTAAAACATTTATATAAAATTTAAAAACTTGTCCCACATAACTTGGTTTGTTGTTGTTAGTGTTTATAAATTAATTAATGCATTGCAATGTTCATTGATTATAATTATTTATTTTTCACAATATTTCGTTTTTTTTTGTTTTTGTTTTTTTAAGTAACCTTATTGTATTTTTTCCTGAGTTGCTTTTATTGGCTGTTAAGTCCAAAGGTGAAAACAGCCGCCCACTCTACGCGTTCTGATTGGTCGGAAGTTTGGCGAGGCCAAACTCGGTGCTAAGCTCAGTGCTAAGGTGCTAAGCGCACAAATAATTGCGCTCGTCAATTGTTTTAACCGCGAAATTCAAAAATTTTCAACAATTGCATTGAAATCGTGTGCTAAGGCAATCAGCTGTTCGAAAAAAACACGATCGAAAACATTTGAGCGAGTGTTTCAACTGACTTTCTTAGCACCAAATCGGCGGTGCTAAGCGTAGCGGCTGTTTTCACCTCAACAATGGAATATTCTATAAACATAACCAATATCCAATTGTTATTCCATATTCATATTGTTCTGGTACAACTCCTGAATATTACATGTTCTGAATTGACTTCATAACAAGAAATTGATATGCAAACACTACAAGTTTGAACTTCTATCTAAATTAAATCATAGTTTTATCTTCTAGTCACATCGCTTTCAATTTTTGTAATAATGATTTGTAAAAAAAAGTTTTCAAACCATTTCCTTTACTTTTCACATAAAATTATTATTTAAAAACTTTTTTGTATATTTCGTGATATAAAACTATAACATCAAAACTAAAAATATTTACGGAAATGTTCTATAGAGTTAAATTTTTTACGATATATTTTATAACAAAAATATTTGACATTTTTTAGATACGTAAGAATTTTTATTCAATATTTATTTTAAGACAAAAAGAAAAGATAATTATTTAGTTTATACATTTCTATCTTATAGCTTTACAAAGGGTTTACAAATTACAGTTTAACAATTTCAGTTCAATGTTTCGATGTATAGCTAGTAATATTACAAAAAAAACTTTAAATGGCAGGGTCATTTTATTCTAAGAGACAAAACAGTTTAACTTCCTAATAAGTCTTCGTGGCATCAACAATTTATTCAAGCATTACCTGCTGTGACTGAGGGAACTATGAAAACTTCAGTCATGATGGTCATTAATATGCATTTTCAGTGGCTAATCCATTACAATATTGATAAAATCCAATGACTCTTGGAATAGAACTGATGACCTTTCGATAATACGCACGTGGCATTTGTACATTACACTATTTTTTTTTTTTCAATTTAATATTTTCCCAACTGAATTATTTAAATAAACATTATGATAATGAGATTTTGGTTGCAAAATTGTTATATTTAGAAGTTCAGTGACCTTGTATGATAGAATGGTAACTTGACATGCAAGACAATGTGAATTCACGCCATTCGTGTCACTAAATTCCCCTCTACCTTTTTTTTTACCATAAAATTTCGTTCTGTCTGCTACATTAATAACATATTTTATTGATAAAATGTACATATTTTATAAAATAAAATCCATAGAAGTTACAATACTTTAATCTGTAGTTCGAGTTTTCTATTCATAATTTTATAACATTAAGGATCAATGTCATAATTGGTGGCCATTTCTCGATGGTAAATTTAAAATATTTTTACATCTATTATTAAATGATAAATTGGTTATCAACCTGATATTGTAAAAAATATTCAATAAAGAGTTTGAGTTATTAATTTTTAGTGTTTTTAGATGCTGATTTGACTAAATTTAATAAAATTCTCATCATACTTTTCTTTTGTATTATTTGCCATTTATCTAAAAAATTATTGAATATTGTTTGATTTTTTCACGCAATAATAATATTAATTTTTAGTGTTTTTTTAGATGCTGATATGACTCAATTTGATTAAAGTCTCAAAATTCCTCATGCTATTTCTTCCATTTTATTTGTCATTAATGTCAAAAACTATATTTAATATTTATTTCCTTACCTTTTTCACTCAATAATAAAAGAATTTTGTTAGGAAGGCTTAATTTCTATTTTTTTTTTTCAGACTGATTTACCATTTACTAAGAATTATGACATTGCAGTAGCATTAAAAAAAATAATAAATAAAGGAAGAATATAAGAAAGAATGAATTTGGGTATTTAGAAAAATTCAGTCCTTGACATTCCTAAAAAGCTTTGTCAGGCCCTGGTGTAAATGTTCACTTTGTGAATTCCCCTCCAAAGCTCTCGTTTCCAATTCCATTAGGTTTCAAATTTCATCAATTTGGTGTTAAGAAAAGCTACTGTAACCCTTTAGCAGATATTTGAGCACAAAATCAACAACAATAAGATTTACAAACACTAATATTGTTAAACATTAAATGGTCGGGAATTACGAAGAAGTTATCAAGAAATATATCCAGTTTCTCACTATCCGCGGTTAGTATCAATGAATTAGACCACACGGTTAGTGAGAAAACTCACTATCTTCTTTCCCACGAATCGAGAGCATTAAATAAATAGCAATGAAAAAGTTTCATTAAAAAAATGTAAAAAAAACTACATTTTAAAAAAAAAAACTAATAAGATCTGAACACATAAAACCAAGTTGTAATTTGCTACACTACCAGTCGAGATTTTAATGAAAATTCAACTAACTTTACAACATCACTGCCTTAATTATAAATTTAATTTCATGTATTTGCACTAATCCATTTAAAAATATTAATAAATCAGGATATTTAGATATTAATATATATTATCTTAACTTTACATAAAGTTTGCATTAATATTTTTTTATCCTATAAAACTTTATTATAATTTTATATTTCCTGAAATAAAGAATTTTTTATTGCACTGACACAGGTAATTATATAAAAATATTATAATCATTATTATTTTTTTTAAAAGTTAAGCTTTTCTACCCATTTTCCAACCTCAATGTTTCCTCCCTAAGACTAATGTTAAAATTACATGCAACCCCTTTTATGTAAGAAAAAAAACTTACAACAGCAGTAGTTTATATACAATAACGATGACTATGTAAATTTTTATATTATATCATACTATAATATCATAAACTTTGTTTGAAATAATTTTATCTTAATTTATTCTAACTTTTACATAATATTTTATGTTACAAATAATTAAAAAAAATATGTTACATCATATTATTTTAGATTAAAAAATTATGACAGTTTAAAGATCTCACTTTATTATATTTGCATTTGAAACAGGAAAATATCATTTTAATAATAGTACACAAACATGATTACAGGTGCAGTTTATGATAACATGGTTGTTTATGTAAATTTAATACAAAATGTTACATGTTTATTTTTTTATTAAAATATAATAAAAATTTTCATAATTAACCAAAAATCGTATTAAAAGTAATACTAATTCAAAATTAAATTCTTTAAAATATTCCCAGTTTTATTTCATGTAAAAATATTGTATCTTCTAGGTTTAAAAACCACTTTGTAAGTGGCTTTTTGATAAACTGATTTCATTTTCCAATGAATAAAATAAATAATAAAATAAAAATTCTGTAAGTTGGTTAAATTCTCTGAATTTATAATACGAATATTTATACCAAACGTTATAAGTGAACATAATTTATTTATTTTGTAACAAGACCAGAGGGGATTTAATCCACTTATTTGACGTACTGAACTAATTTTATTGAAATCTAGAATTAATGTAATTGAGTGACCTAGTTTTACAAAATTATCTTTTAGTTATAAAAAGTTATATAATTTTATTATATTTAATCTTATAATATTATTTAACATTAAAATTCAATTGTGATTCAAATTTTTTAACTATAATTATGCAACAATAACAGCTAGGTTTATGATGTAAAATTAAAGCACAATCACAGCTAGTTTGTCTGTGCCAGACTTTAATGTTCTGTGTATAATGTGTTGTGCTTTATCTTTATTATTCCAATACAGGTCATTTGTCTGGTTATTAAAACTTAACATGGAACACATTAAAATAGTCTATTTTTATTTTAAACATCGATTTACTTACATTTTACATAATTATATAATATATATATATATATATATATATATATATCTATATATATATATATATATATATATTAAAATATATAATAATACTTCTACATTTGCTACGTTTTTATTTAATTTTTTCATTGTTATCCTTAATAGTTTTTGCGTGCTAAATTTTTGCATGATCGTGGCATTGAAACCTGTGTTTTTTTTAGTTTTTTTTAGTTAAAAATATGATAACTAACTCAAAAATAAGGGAGTAAATAAAATACTTTTATAATTATGTATGTATGATTATTATATTATGGGGGAAGAAATTTAACCCCTACTTTAGCCTCGATTTTTATCCCTGGTGCTAGACCAGGGAAATAAATAAATAAATAAATAAATAAATAAATAAATAAATAAATAAATAAATAAATAAATAAATAAATAAATAAATAAATAAATAAATAAATAAATAAATAAATAAATAAATAAATAAATAAATAAATAAATAAATAAATAAATAAATAAGTAAGTAAATAAATAAATAAATAAATAATTAATTAAATAAATAAATAATATATTTTTATCATTGTAGTCTTCTCATTTGTCACTTAATAGGAATTAAATTCATTTTGACAATGATGTTTAAAATTTGCAAAAATTTCTTTTAAATTTAAAAAAAAGATGCTCATTTTACGTTTTAGTTATAAAAATTTCTTAGAGCTCACGTAAAAGTATGAATGTTTCACAATATGCTGGATGGTAGAGGTAGACTTTTTAAAAAGGGTGAGATGATTAACGAAAGAGATAAGCAGTTTTTTTTTGTACTAATCACAGCTAACATCAGTGAGTTAAGCACATACGTGGTTAGTGTGAAACCTGGTTATCTTTTTTATATTATTACAACTTAACAAGTATTAGATTACTCCCGGAAGTAGCCGGAAGTGGAAGGATTCTGTTTGAGTTACGAACATGAAAACTTCAAGACTTTGCAGAGATGTTGAAATTCCTCACATAAATCTCTTTGCAAAGTTTCAAGTTCGAAATTTAACAACAAAGTTTAGTAAGCTCTCACTTCCGGCTACTTATGATGCAATTTTTTTAATTTGTTGAAGTGTATTTTTGTGTAATTTTATAGAAAAAAAAAGCATTAATGGACAACTTACATGTAAAATTTTTATTACAAAAATGTAGAGAGGGTACCAAATTATGCTACTCTGAGTTTTTTCAGATTTTTTTAGACCCAGAACTATTGTTAAATAATTATTGAAAGTGCGGCCACGGCCCCTGGAGGCGTTAATAGGCGTCAAGTCCCTATCCTTTTTATTAAGGATTCATGGGTGCCAACTTAACTTGCAGAACTTTCAATAATTATTTCAAAATAGTTCAGAAACTAAAAAAAATCTGAAAAAATTCAGAGTAGAATAATTTAGTACCTCTATTCATTTCTGCAATAAGAAAAATCATGTAGGTTGTCCATTTGCATCACATTTTATTAAAGTATAGCCAAGTTACTTGACTTAAAGTATAAAAATGCGTCGTTGCTTAATGAAAATATTGATTTTTCAATATTCAATATTTTCAATATCTCAATTGAAATGCATAGGCATGCTTTTGCTGATAGTGACCCCCGTGCCATGTGTGCGTCACTTTTCAATCATTTACCTGTTTCTTTGAAGAACAAGAAAGAGCAAAGCAATTTTCCGTGTTTACTAAAGGACTTTTTAGTTAAGAAATGTTACTACAGTGTTAATGATTATTTGAATGAGAAATTTCTTAATATTTAGGTCTCTGATGAATTATTTTATTATCTTAATTGTACTAATACTATTAATTTTTCAGGTAATGGACATCTCCATCTGGTTCCCACCCAATGTTTGTTTATTTTTCAGCAATCTTTTGTTATTTTTATTGTGATGTATTGTTAGGAATAAATTGTTAAATAATCATTGTATTATTGTATAAGAGTCTTAGGTTGAATATATGAAATTATTATTATTTTTTTTTTTATTTATTTATTTATTTATTTTTTTTTTTTATTGTTAATGAGTTATTGCTTTTTGCAGATAATATACTTGCTATATTAAAATATTGTCCAATTGTCTCAATCTGTTTACAATAAATTTTGCCTATTCTGGATTGATATGGTGAGTGTTATAGTGTTTGTGTTATGTTTGTTTTCTGTTGTTATTAAATTTGTTATGTTTAGAATAGTTTGACAAGCACCATGAGGTTGCCACTCACACTGATATTGACGTGCTTATATTGTAATGTACAATCGAAAAGCAATAAAGATGAATATGAATATGATTGTATTAAAAATGCAAGTTTGCAGTTTCAAAAACTCATAAATCTTCTTGTATTTAACATGGAAGGGTGTATAGAAGGTAAAATATTAAACAGTGCCGTATACAACAGTTCTTCAAAACTTGATTTAATTATTTACATTAATATTAATTATTGTTAATTTTATTCTATATCATTATTTTTTTATGTTCATGCAAAGGGGAAAAAAACTCCCTTTTTTCGTGTCATGTAAAACAATGTCTCAAAATATATGATTTTTTTTAAATTTTAATTAGGACATTCATTTTGATAACGTATCAAGTTCTTTTCTATATTTACTGGCTTTAGTGCCATATATAGTTGGGAATAAAGATCCATGTATCCAGTTAACAACTTTCATTAACTCTTAACAGTATTGTGCATGGATAAAATGCTGGCATAATTATGAAAATCAAGTCTTTCATTTTTGTCAAAGTTATATATATCGACATGATACGAACAATATAGTTTTGAATTAGTCACTTGAAGTCATTACGTACGGATAATGGTTGCGTATATAGTGTAGTAAATAATTATATAAAATCAAATGAAACTGACATCAATAAAATAAAAAAAATGTCAAATTGAAAGTTTAAAAACTTGCTGAGGGACTATTCATTACCACGTGCTTGCGGGAATTTTTACAACCGAACTCGACCGTAAAATATGAGGTTTCCACGTTCCCCTCAGTAAATTATGGCAAATGTTAATATGCGAGTACATACGTGCTAATCACCTGGTAATGAGACATTATTTTGATAGAAACAAAAAAATAATATCACTACTTGTGTTACTTAACGCTATCATGATACTTTATAAATATGACGTAACATTAAATATAATAAAGTTGGAGTATTACATATTATAATATAAAAAGTTATATCATATAGGAAAATATTCTCGACAAGTAAACGCCTTGAAGGTTATACAACTTTTACTGCAGCGCTGCTTTGCGGGTTGCAGATCTCGAGTCAAGTAGGCGCTCTAGTGGCGGGCGACGAGAGAGAGAGAGAGAGAGAGAGAGAGAGAGAGAGAGAGAGAGAGAGAGAGAGAGAGAGAGAGAGAGAGAGAGAGAAGTGAGCGTAACATCGGGTAATGGAACCTTGCCAGTTCAGACATGGTTGTTAATTAATCATCAGCAAAGATGCTAAGTTAATCAATTTTATACAGCAGCTCTAACATTATTACAAAATGAATTTTTCAGAAAATACATACTTTCATATTTTTGTTTTTGTACGTATAACAAAATATAAAATAAATTATTATATTCAAATTTGACATGATGTAAATATTATTATACGTTTGTTATCCTAAAATTTTAGATATTCTCTTATATCAAAAGTTTTTTTGTAAAGATTTAAAAATAATGATGGTATATACATCAAAGAAAATACTGAGAAATAAGGGTGTATGTTAATAGTTAGAAATATCAAAGCGGAATTGGAACATTGGAACCGGCATAAACAAAAATAAAACTCTACATTTATGTTCAACGATATTTTAGAAATAAACATTGTCTATATTTTTATTTTGTCATTTTTATAAAATACAATACTGTCAGTATTTTAAATGTCGTCAGTTCACCTCAATTGTTTTTGTAAGTTATAATAAGTTATAATTTATTGACTGAAAGAATAATTTTTTAAATTATTAATTCAGAAAACAGACTAATGACATAATTGTTACAAATATAAATACAGGACACCCCAAGAAAAAACTCATGGTCGGGGAACGTTAGATTCATATAGTTTTATTTACGGCAAGATGAAATCATTTAACTAAATTAAATTGCAAATTTTCATAATTATTTGCAACAATAATTAGATTAAAATAAGAAATAGCTCATGCAGTTATTATAGTAAAAATAGAAAAATGATTTAGAACCAGAAAGAACCACAATTTGAGACAAACAGAAGATGAGGTTTTAAAAATTATAGTAAAATTGAATACAATTCAACAGACACTATGCGTTAATTATGAGACAGGGATGAGTGTATTCTGCATGTGTATTGTCATGAGATAGTAGGCGAATAAAAGATGACGACTTTTTATTAGTATTATTACTACAAGCTATGTTTATTCGTTTTTTTTTTATGGAATTAAATGCATCTTTTTTTGAACTGTGTTAAAGTAAAATTTAATATACTAAAAGTAAAAATAATTATCAATTATCAGAATGCTTTGATTTATTGAAAATTCAATTCTATAGATTTCAAACATTATCAGAGAGAATTCTGAAAAAAATATTTTTATTTCTTTAACGACATTGAAAAAAAAATAAATCCACTCGATAAAGTAAAGGAACCTGAATTTTATTTTTACAAAATTTATTTACTCCTAAACATTATAACAGAGCATAGTAAAGAATAATATTATTTCTAATAATTTTATTATACAATCCTCAGACATCATAAGAACAAAAATATATACGTAAAAGATTTTAATTGGAGATGTTTGAATTTTTAAAAAACAAACAAGTTTGAGTTCATAATTTAATTAAAGTCATTTCAAACGTAATTGTGTAAATCGATTCGATTAATATATGGAAAGCTATGGTAAAATTAATTAAAATTTTATTGACAACGTTATCGTCAATTTTGCATGATGGTCGTAAGTTTTAATATGTAATAAAATAACAGAAAATAGACTTTATTGATTGTAAAATAACTGTGTTAAAATGATAATAACTAATCATGGACTTGTATGTTTTATTGTATATTGATGATGGAAAATCAAATCAAATTTTATTAACATTTGAAATTTATTTCTTTATAACAAAAATACTATCACCTGATTATGATTAGTTTAAAATGTAAATGTGATTTATTGTTTTATATCAATTGATTGGTTTATTTATTTATTGGTTGATTATTGATTTGAACGTAATCAACATTGCTATATAATGTGTGTCCCCTCAAAATACGATGTCTATGTTTGAATTCTTACTTATGATATCACGTTAAACGTTAAAGCTATATACCGTTAAGTACCATAACTTTTAAATTTTCCAAAAAATCAATTATTTTTTATTTAAAATTTAAAATATTTGATTAAAAGTTTCACTAAGTTAATTTACTTTAAAATGCATTTATATAAAAGTAGCTTAAATTTTTGCTACATTTTGCAAATAAATCTTAAAAATACATATTTTACACTCACTTTAAAAAACATAAATATGAAAAAATTTAGATAATGAATGAGTTCATAAATTTTTATACTTTAAACAAAATTCACATTATATTTTTTTAATTAACAACGAACAAACCTTAGGGTATATAATACATGACACATAATATTAGAGAATAACATGATGATAATAATATATACAGAATATATAGAGACAATATCTCGTAACAATGGTTTAGCTTAATGTTTGGCCAACAATAGAATGGTGGACAGTAGTTGGTCCATTCATGGCATATTGTCTAATAGACACAGCTACCATTGTTACTGCCATTGTTCAACAGGCTATATACAGTATATAAGAAACTTTTATCTTTAGTAATTAGAAAATTGGGAGAGTTGAAAAAAAAAATTAAATAAAAACTACTGAATATAATAATTTTTTACATTTAGCATGATGATGAGTGTAATTATAACATGAAAAAGTTAGTTAATTAAAGAATAATTCTCATTAACTAATAATTAACTTTTTCATATTTAAAAATGAAGTGTAATTTATTATAGTCTTTATGTAATTTAAAGAGTTTTAATGCTCATTTTTTTGTGACGCATTAATATGATTCACAATAGCATCTTGATTTCCTTAATATAAAATTTCATGAAGATGATCAACATGGTGATTTAGAGGTAGGCTAAGCCCAGAGAATAGCATGAATATTGAGCATGTTAAAATAAATTTAACCACACACAAACAACATGACGCGGGGTAAGCCAGCAGCATTATTACCTTGGTCGTCGATTTCCAAGACAATTTTTTCCTGCACTTTAGTAAGGTGTTATTTTAAGTAGTGAGGCTTACTATACTAGGGTTCATATTGGTTTACGTTGGAAATGCTCGGGTGTCCTTCGGCTCGGCTCAGCCAATGAAATTCTTTGTTACAAACAACGCACCAATGACTGAAGACGTTACACGAAAACCAAGTTAAATGTGAACCAGAGTATAGACCCCACGTACCAAGGACATGCTGCTAACGGCTTGTTCTGCTGACCAGACTTTGGCATTAATTTAGCCGTTGACCCACAGGGACAATGTACTCACTCCCATGAGCCAGGATGCTGCAGGAACTGCCTCAATACAAGGGCCGGGTCAGCGTTGCCCGTGTTCAACCACTATACTGTGCTCACACTTCTGAACCATTTCTACATTACCAATGCATGATATGGAAATTTCAACTCTTTAAATTTTTATTCTACAAATTTTGTATCAAATTCTAGTACGAAATACAGTACTAAATTTGTTACTAAAAATTTTAGGCTAAAATTTATGCGAGATGTTCTTTGTGAACCTTTTATTTGTCTGGCTAGTAGACAGACTGTATTGCAAATATATGTACTTAGAACGTTATATGTACACCTTGGGATAGTCCAAACGTTGTACCATCGTAATTTTTCAGAAATGTCATAATATTTTAAACTGCTATTCACCTTAAATGAAATTACAAATCAGCAATTTTTTTCTTTTTCTCTTTGAGCTTTAAATGGAGTATTGACCTTAACTTTTTTTACTGCAGAAATGGATACAGGGTGCAAAGTTATGCTACCCTGATTTTTTAAAGATTTTTTAGAGTCCGGGAATTATTTTTAAATTTTTTTTGAAAATTCCATTTTGTGATGTCACGCGGCGAAAAGGATAGGACTTGCCGCCGCATGACATCACAAAAAGATCTTTCAATATTTTTTAAGAAATAGTTCCAGGGCTCTAAAAAATCTGAAAAAAATCAAGGTAGCATAACTTTGCACCCTCTGTCCATTTCTGCAATAAAAAATTTTGAGGTCGATACTCCATTTCTGTACGGTAACGTTTGAGCTTTACTAAAGTGCATGTACACTCGTCGCCTTGAAAAATGTCCCAATTGTAGTCTTGTTAATCACTATGCCCTGTGTTATTCATAAGGGGTATGAAGATTAACAAGGTCGCAAAAAGGAAAGGCGACTGAATAATAATAATAAAAAGGCAAACCCTCTTTATATGCTAAACAGTATATATGTTTAACAAAATCTTAATGTATTTACCTTCAAATAGGTAATTTTTTAATTAATAAATTAATTGAAATAATAAAAATATATTTCTTATTATACATAACATGAGAAATGTAATTTATCTTTAAGTTGAAACCTGAGCTTCATATTATACTGAAAATCTGCGGTAACTCTTTTGGTGAAGCAAACTTAACGATCAATCATTTTTGACGTATTGCAGTGAAGCATTACATGAACCATTTATTAGACGGCAAACAGTCATGTATATTTACAGTGGAAACCCCCTCGATCCTCCCTTCGTTAATACAAGGAAGGAAAGACTTTAAGTATTAAAAATGATCAAATTATACAAAGTAATTATTCATTAAAAATATTTGTTGTTTTTAATTAGTGACAAGATACCATGAAACATAATACCAAAAACATCTAGAGGGAAAGACAATTAGTATTATTTTATAAATTAATACTCAAAATTTGTGCGTGTAAAATTACATTAAATTCATTAAATAAATTGCATGTCGTAAGCAAATTCTATATTGCATAATATAAATATGCATTTTTATTCATAACAATAGGTCTGTTCGTAAATACAAAATCAATAATATTTTTTTCTTTATATTCCTTATACAGATAATTCAGAATGTCCAGATTCATGAATTTATTGTAAATTTACGAGCAGACCTGTTTTTAGTAATTTTATCATAAAATTTACTAAAATACTTTAAACTTTAACATTCACCCCTCTATTTTGACTTAAAAAAAATAATTACAATTTAATCGTGTTTTTATTCCTTTAATTATCTTGCACATTAATAAATAATAAAAAAAAGAAGGAAAAAATAAATCTTACGTAATCCATAATGCCATACAATATTATTTTTTATTTTGCTTGGTTTTAAGAGGACAAAAGATTTAAAAACAAAAGAAGATACTATGTAACGATGATACTGGTATGGTTATAGTGCTGTATAATATTGTGGTGGTATGTGTTTTGTTTAATATAATAGGGAAGAGAGTTATTGGTAAAATATACGCAGCAACACAAGAGATTCTCAAATGATAATTATTATTATTATACGTCCTTTTTTATAAATATGACAATATACCCTCTCTGTCTCTTTTATATAAAATTTACTCTCTATACCACATAATGTGTACAATATACCCACATAAATATAGATAACGTAATATGCTTTTACAACTTAATATTATACCTCAATATTATTTTCAACGATAAAGCTTTCAATAATAAACAGTATAATATATATGCTTCAACTGTCCAAAATTTACAATTGTTTTCAAAGCATCTTCTAACAATATTTGTATACAGTTTTTTGACAATTTAATCTAAATTCTTAGATTAAGTTTTTGCTTTAAAAATTATCAAATTAGGTAGATATAAATACAATAGACTCAATTGACTGTAAAGGTCATAAAAAATGCACTAGAACTCAAGACTATACGAAACAGGTAGATTACATAGAATTTTGATTAAAATGTGAATTCCTTTGCTCTAAACACTACAATTTTATACTGAGAATTTTTTAAATTCTTGTTCTCAAAAAATCTACATTTTCTGCAATTACATCACATCCATGAGCATTCAGAGTTGTATAATTTCTCCCTCGACGTTCTAATTATCTTGCTAATTGGTTGATGCAACCGTTCTCTAAAATTCCCTACTGGCAAGTCAAAGCCAATTAAATTAATTAAAAATTACCTACTTCACATTAATTATCAATTGATTTTCTTTCTAGTATACGAATGATTTGAGGTATATAATTGTGATGTAATAATTTATAATTAAAAATTAATTACATCATACGCTGCTATAGTGCCAGTATTTTATTTGCTGTTGTAAAATAGTAATGCTGTCAATATTTAAATACATTATTTTATTTGTTAAAAATAACTCAACATAATTATTGCCGTCAACATTAGCTACAATGTACAGTAATCGCATTGTAGAATTTGCTACAGCTTTTTTTTTTTTTTTATTGTTCGAAAATAAATAAATAAATAAATAAATAAATAAATAAATAAATAAATAAATAAATAAATAAATAAATAAATAAATAAATAAATAAATAAATAAATAAATAAATAAATAAATAAATAAATAAATAAATAAAACATCAAAGTTGGTCAGAGAAATTTATATATAATATTCCAAGGCGATGACTGTACATTTAAATGCAGATTTGCAATTTTAGTAAGTAGCATTCATGTTTTCAGCACGTCTTTAACGACTCTATAAAATGGTTTACAAAGAAAAAAAAATTGAACTTTACACCTTTTAGTAAATGCAGTTTGAACTTTTAGAATCAGCCATAAGAGACAAAGGATTGTAATTTTTGAAGAAGTAAGAAGAGAACCCTAGTGTAATCAATAAAAAAAAAAGCTAAGGTCATAAGACTTCATGACAACAAAGAGATAACGTTCATGCCGTCCCGAGGTGTACATTAACGGATACGACGAGAGTCTGGACCTTGTGCCGCTATATCCAAGCATTGTCAAGCCTTCTTCATAGGAATGGTCCAATTACTTTCAGCAGCTCGGATCAATAGAGCACGACGTAGTCTTCTTCTTACCAGAAATGACAACATTAAGTCACGTAGTCACGTCAGTGATTGGCTCAGCTGATGCGTGAGGAGCTATATAACAATGAGTGTTTTTATTATAATGTTAATAATTAATTTATTAGTATCTGAAATATTTCATTTCTGCCTGTTTATCTGAAAGTTTGCAAAATACCGCGGAATTTTATGTCTTATACAATGGAGAACCAACCTCAAAAAATTTTATTTTATAAATGAATAAAGAGTGCAATGTTACGCTATTTTGATTTTTTCAGATTTTTTAGAGTACAGGAACTATTTTTAAAATTATTGAAAGTATAATACAGAGAGAGTGATGCCTCTGGATGCCTCTCTTAATTGAAGGATAGGACCTAAAGGGAGCATGGAAACCGACCTCAGCAAAACTTTTTAGCAATACTTCCCAGGCTTTAAAAAATCTGCAGAAATTCAGAGTGGCATAATTTTGCACCATCCTTACTTTGTAACCCACAATATTTGGTTCCATATTTATTTCATATTTGATATTTTAGTATTTTTATATTGAAAAATATTCTTTTGTTTTCTACAGTATATCTAATTTTTGCGTAATATATAATTTTTTAAAATAGAATTAACGTAGCTCTAAAAAAAAATCTAATTCTTGTGGTTTTTAAAGTTCTCGCTTTTAATAACGATGAAATTTCATTTTCTTACTTACGACAACTTCTCTCACCTAACTTTAAGGTGAGATGAAGAGCGCTTGTGGCCACACACTAATTATCCATTCCTGAATTTAGGTAATTAAATTATAAACTTGACCAAGGTTTAAATTTTACCTGTAAAAGTAATGTGAGAGAATGTGTCAGATTACAGAGTTACAGAATGAAAAAAAATGTCAAAGGTCATTTATATATTATGTATATTAATTATTTCACTACACAGCATTTTGTATATACCATTAATATATGTGAAAAGTAAAAAAAAAATAAATAAATAAATAAAAACAAGTTGTAAAAGTGTACGAGTGAGTACAAAATAAAAGAAAAGGTTAGAAAAAGAATGAAACACGAAACAAAAATTGCTACATAAACAATAATTATGCAAGAAAAATAAGAATATGGAATATGTACAATTAGACACAATTAGACAGGTCCTGTAGCTCTATACATTTTTATTGAAAAGGAGAAAGGAGAGAAAATTATATAAATATATAATATATTCATTCGTCTCGTATTACATTTGTGAATCAAGAACATAAAAAGTTTATTGAAAGTTTCGTGTGAAAGGTCCAATATAGAATTAAAGGAAGGCTTTGCAACTTTGAACATTAGCTTCTATTTAAAAATAAATGTATGAATATAAAACTAACAGGTAACGTATTTACATTTTTTTTAAATAACTGTAAATTTACTACATTTATAATTTTTAAGAAGGAAGTAACAAAACTCCACCAACTATAATCCCCTCATTTATATTTAACTAAATATAATGATTTTTTTTTTTTTTTTTACACAGCTGTAACAATATGTGTTAAAATATTTATGATAAAATCCTTTGAAGCATAGGTGATTTAAAAAAATAATACCTGACGGCCAACCATAATTTTAAAAAGTAATTTTTTTTTTTTTTATTCTCATTTCCGTCTTTTGCACCTCTAGCTAGATAGATGAAAATCTCTTTGATAAGGTATTATAAATAGAACATGACGCCACAAAATTCAGGGGTGTTTCCTACTTGTTCTCATTTTACCCCTCGTTTGCGTTGCTAGTTACGTAGAATAATCACTTTGACAAAAGAAAAAAACATGACGTCACAAAATTCAACCATTAAACTGAGTATTATCATACGAAATGGCTATCAAAGTATGTTTTTTGTCATGTGATTTTAGAAGCATTAAGCATTATAGGATAAATAGACAAACTGCTTTAAATTTTATTGTATATTGGATTCAGGAACTTAAATTATACGTGTTGTCAACTTTTTTCAGGTTTTTCTAAAACTGAAACTCTGCTGCAAATTACTGTGACGTCATAGTCATGTAAATATTTAACAGTTGCAGAACATTAAGAAAGGTTTTATAATTACAACGTTTTGCAGCATGATTTTTTTAAAGGTTGATTTTATTTTGAGCGAGCGTTCAAATAATAATAATAATAAAAATTGACCTTTTACATGACTTGGGGTACTCTATTAAAATAATATTATTAATATTATTATGTATTTTATGATAATTCTACTTTAATGACTGTAGTATTTCTAAAACATTACAAAGCATACTTTGTGGTTAAAGAGGTAAAATATGAGGTATGACGTCATAAAATTCAGGTATTTAACAGATTATAGTAAGAGTAGCAGCGGTCAGCTACGTTGACAAGCTGGGTTGGGGGTAACACAAATTAATGGTGCCTTGCAAATCTCGTGTTAAACTGGACGTTAAGTCCAGAAGCAAAACCAGAGAGAAAACTAAAAAGGGGGGGGATATACTATATAATACCAAAGTATATAAACATGACAGTTCTATATGTTTACAAAATACACGCTTAAATATTTAAATTGAACGTTTTAGTATAACATGGTATTTTGAGTAATACCATGCAGTATAGTAAATTTATTTATTAAACTAAAGAGTTACATGTAAAATCCCTTTGAAATTTTTGTTTTAATATACTTTATACATGTATGTATAATATATACTGTATGTAAATATTATATGCTACATTAGTTGTGCAAATACAAGTGAAAAATATGGGTCTTTTATTTTGTTTAATGTCACTTTTGAAATGTTTTACTTTTACGTTCAGGTTTAATTCATATATAGATTTATGCATTATAAAATGTTTTTAATATAATAATAATGCAATTTTATATAATGATAAAATACAAAAAAAAATATATTTGCCGTGTTTATCAACGATCATTAATTTTTATAAAGCATGGTATTATATGATTGTAACCATTGAAAGTGAAAAATGAATTATATGATAAAAATTTGATGATGGCTTTAATACCAATATACCAATGACATCAATGCCGCATTGGTACCGCATTAGACTTCAAATCTAGAGGTCATGCGTTCTAATCACAGCATGGGATTGAATTAAAAAGTGTAACTTATTTCAGGGCAAAATTTGTAACAAATTGTAAACTGGCCCAAATATCATGCAATTTAATTTATAACTATGTTCAGTAACAATATTGGGCGAAACTTTCTTCAGTACAATATTTATAATTCAACTTTTTAAAACGGGGACTTCGTTTAGCCTTTCTTCAATTTAAAATTATCATAAATTGTATAATAAAATATCTTTATTTTATAATTTAATTTACACTTCCTTTTTTTAAATTTATTATAAAAAACTGAAAACTTTTTAATTTAGAGAACAAGACAAGGTAATTAGTAATTACTAATCCGTTCCAAGCAATACTTAATACTTGAAAAATTCTATTTTTTCAGGGATGAGACGTATAAGCAGGTATGTTATCACGTTGTATTTTGTATTTTCATGTTAAAATCCATCTTATACTTCTTTCATCCTTAGGGTTTTCGGGCACTCTGTGTGTATAATGAACCTTTCTTGACCACCCTCCGTCTATGTATATAGGTTCTACTCCTCGAGTAGACACACTAGACATACAAACAACTATATAAACAAAAATATACTAAAAGATCAGAGATTGAGTCCCGCTTGAGCCAATCTATCTTTTGATACACTCGTCATCTTTGAAAATTTCCCACTTGCAGCCTTGTATAATCACCATGCTCTGTGTTATTCTTATGGGACATCATGGTGAATGACAAAGGGAAATTTTCCAATGATATGTCTGTACATTTAAACTCACTATGAGAGAGTATCAGAGACCTCCGTATCCAGAGACCAGAATATTTACAAAATATTGTCAAATATTTACTGTTTTCACTGTTTCAATGCGATACAGTGGTGCCATTATTCCGGTAAACAGTGAATCTCTGGCAATATTTAGTCCATTTTTTTTTTATCATAAAAAGACTCTGACAGTGTAATATTTGAATTGATTTTAACATAGTACGAAATTCAAGTAACCAATCTTTTATTAGCTTAACGATGACGTCATGAAAACATTACATTAACTTGATTATATTATTAGCTAAGATTACAGTGGCAATTTAGGTGGGAGGTCAGGTACACACGACGTAATCACTAGGCAATTGTGTTCTTTTTCTCATGACAACCGTCACGCAGTAGAACAAATACAATGACATTTTGTTAGCATGCAAAATCTACTTTACATCGACCCTTGTATAATTATTGTCAATTTAATTTAGCTCCTGTAATTTTCAACGCAAAATTAACTCCACTTTATTTTATATATACCTACTTCACAACAAAAGAAAAACTTTTTAAAAAAACATTTTCTTTGTTCTAAATTAACTTATACACCTTAAAATTTTAAGTACTTAAGTATAATAAATTTTGTTAATATTTAATTAAGTTAAAATGATTCTGTGTTTTACTAACGCTAAATTACAAAAAGAATGTTTATAATGTAGACTTTTTGAGAGAGTGGCAGCACAACCTCATGCATGTTTTTTTTTATTGCATATTTTGAATAGAGGACATCGAGTTATGTATTTTCAATTTTTACATTTTTTTTAACCGTTACACCCTTAAAATTGTGCAACGAAATGCCGTGACGTTAGAGTCACATAACGAATTCCCTATGCTTGTGAGTTAAATAATTGCATGACTATGACGTCACAGTTTTGTAGCTCGATTTTAAGGATGCTAGAAATTAAAAAAAAATATATATTTAAAAAAAAAAATAGCTCGAGGTCCTTTATCCAAATTTGCAATATTTTTTTTTATGCAAGATTTAGTTTGTTTCGTAATTAATTGTTAAAAATAATGACAATGATAATGACGCAGTTTTTGATGAAAAATTACATTTTAACTCTCATGCACATACATTTATTTTTTTCCTCCTTGATTGATTCATATTCTTACGAAAAAACTTGGAACACAATTTTTTAACGTTTCTCAACGTGTTATTGAGACATAACACTATTAGATATTAAATTTGCACACAAGGGATAGAGACGGTAAAGCATTGACACCTCGTTTGTAACATATGATTTCTGTGATTGCTTTTGAATAGAGAAACACTCCCTCGCCTAAGAAGATCAAAGTCATATCACCATATGGTGCCATAAAGACTTTGTATATAAACCAAGGATCTTGTATAATATAGTACTCTCAATACAAGATCCTTGATATGAACGCAAGTGGCTACCGTATAGACATTATATAGAGTTATAGACATTAAATCGGCATGAAATTTAGTTATAATTTTTGTAACTCTTTTTTTTATTATTATTAAAACTAAACATTTTATTTTAAAATATTTTATAATCATTTCAAAAAATACGTCAAATTAATAATAATTGAAATAATTATATTTTATTAAATTGGACAGACTAGATAGCTAGATACCATACTGTCACAGTCAATAAATATTAACGATAACCATATAAATATTATCAAATAATATTTCATATAATTTTCAAATATTACAGAGCTTTAAAATTTTTTAATCCGTAAGTACATTTTATATTTGTTAAAAAAAATTAACAAATATTAAGTTATTTCTAACTAAATAACAGTATTTAAAACAAATATATAATAGTGACGTATATGAAACAAATAATGTAAAATATTATAAAGTCCAGTACTTCCAGTAGCAAGGGGGATGAAGGGAGAGTGAGAAGGGGGGGGGGGATCACATATGTGCGTGCCGCTGTAATGATGAAGGACGGAATCTAATCGATACTTACTCTTCAAGAGTTGACAGAATCGATAGTGAATTGATTGATAGTTTTGTCACGTTTTACATGCTAAAGAAGAAAAAAAAAACTCTCTTCCACTTTTCTGTACGTATAGTACTTTTAAATATAAGTTATCATTAGAAATAACTGGAATATAAAAAATTTAAGGTTAAAATTTGAAACAAAAATTGAAATATATAAATAATATTAAATATTTTAAATTATTGGATTAAAATAAAATTTATATAAATATTTCCAGTTTATATTTTAGGAAATTTTATTTAAGGTAAACTGTAGGTTTATTCCTAGCTAGATACCACCTTCCCCCATCAACCCCCCCAAACAACGTTTGCTACCCTCTTACCCACACATACTATAACACAGGTTCCTTTTCCTATACTCGATCACCGCAACCACCCTCCTCTCCCCCAAACACCCCTTAAACCTTCTTCTTTATTTCTTTCTTTTTGTAACAGCCAAAATCTCTGCAGAGACATTATTTATACAGTTTTTTTTGACAGCTACTGAAATCATATACTTTACACACTAAATTTTTAGATGCTGAATTGGTTTCAGTACTTTACGTCAGTACAAAATTGTTCCAATTTCGTCTTACATCCAGCACTTTTGACCTATAAAACACTTAATCCAAGTACAAATTTGGTACTGAAAAAAGAGAGTCAATATTTTGTACTTTTTTTGACTCTCTTTTTTCAGTACCAAATTTGTACTTGGAATAAGTGTTTTATAGGTAAAAAGTGCTGGATGTAAGACGAAACTGGAAAATTTTGTACTGACTGGAGCAATTTTGTACTGACAAAAAGTACTGAAAACCAATTCAGCATCTAAAAATTTAGTGTGTATATAGCTTAACATATAAGTTTTAAAAAATATGAAAAAACAATGTAGTTTACATATTTTATCATATTATTGTATAAAAATTTTACATTATTATATTGACAGCTCAATATAAATAATATAAAAACAATTTATACATACAAAAAAGAGTTTGTAAAATGTTTTAATAAATTGGATTATATAAAGTTAAATTTCATATATTTTTTTTTTTTTTTGTGTTTTAATATCAACCATATATCCAGACATCATTGGTGGGTTTTTGTTTATATTTTATAAACTCACTTTACTGTTCAGTGGTTTAATACACTATGAATTCATAAATTGTTTATTAGAGTGTGTAATATGAAATTATATAAATGGAATTATAATATTATTATTTAAAAAAAGTTGTGACATCAAAATTTTATTTAGCGTACAGAGTGATTCAAAAGAAACTGGAAACAAAATGGAAGATTTACATATATATTATTATATATAATAGAAAATGATATAGCCTCTTCCCCCATATTTCCATCATCATAATTATAATATTACGTATACATTATGTACAGTATTACATATTAAATTTTTACCCCATAATAATCCATGTAATTGGTACAAAATTTGAATAAAATTCAACAAATAATAAGAAGACATTATAAATTCTATTCAAGCTCACTTCTCTCTCTGTAAAAATACATAATTATATTAATTATATACTCCATGTATATATAACAGATCATGCATCAGAATCAAAACCAGATATTCACACTTCCAATAAGAGCTATATTCCTACTGCAACACCTGAAAAATAGCCTTTCTTGCAAATGTTTATCCAGTTTGGATTTTATCGATACCTTTTTTATAATGTAAATAATGTTAGTTATAATGTAAACAGTGTTTATTTATTTTACCTAATGCAAAAAAAAACTAAGATTCTAAACATTATCATTTTCCTTACAAAAATATGAAATTTCGTCTAAAATAGCAACAAAAACCACTGCGTTTTTTTTGTATTGTATTATTTTTTTATTTGTAAATAACAGTAATTTAATATACGTCTTCTATGAAGCTGTTAAAATTTATACGCAATAAATTTCTGACAAAAACTTTTCATCAATATTTTTTTTTTCTTTTATATCTAGCACTATTTTGTTGTTATAACTAAAATGTAAGTAAATAAAACAACCAACACTTCTCTTCTCTTCAAAGCTTTTCTAAAAGTTTTATAAGAAAATTGTTTAACAAGCAGAAATAAACAACAACAAGGAAATATCAGTGTTGATGTATGACTTCATCTTTGCTGAGCTGACTTGTTGGAACAATAACAATGTTGGCTTTTCAGAATATACACAGGTAGGTGAGAGTAACAAAACTTTATTGCTATAATATACAACACTACAAGGTGATTTTATACCGCTGTTTAAATTTGTTATGCTTGTAGTTGCTGAATAATAATTATTATAAAATAACACAACATATTCAGTACAGTAACAAAAAAAAAAAAAAAAAAAAAATGTGAAGACTAGCATAATAATATTATATTTATAATTCATATCATGGTACCATCATTCAGTAAACATTGGGGGACATTCACAAAGCACTTTAACCCCCACTTTAGCCCCGATTTTTAACCCTGGTGCTAAACATGGTGCTAAACTATGAGCTTAACATGGTTAGCCCCTGGTTTAGTACCATGTTTAGCACCAGGGTTAAAAATCGGGGCTAAAGTTGGGGTTAAAGTGCTTTGTGAATGTCCCCCATTGAGTTGTTAGACTATGATCTATTCATGCATATATAACCTGTATAATTAGATTAAAATAAAATATTATATTTATCTAGAAAATTATTAATCGACTATAAAAAAATATTGCAGAAATTAATAGAAAGAACCAAATTGTGTTATCCTGATATGTTTCTGATTTTTTAGAACTTGGAAATTATATAAAAAAAATATGTGTTGCAAAGTACAGAACAGAAAGTGACGTCACTTCTAAATCAGACTAAAAGGGACGTGGGTTCAAATCTAAACTTTGAATAAATTTTTAGTACTGGTCTCTAAAATATCTCAAACAAATTGTAATATAATTTGGTGCCCTCTATTCATTGCTGCAATAAAAAAATAGTTTTTTTTTTTTTTTTTTTAATGTCAAAATTGAGATCCATATTTCCTTGCAAATAGCAACTCTTATCAATTTTAGATTAAAGTTGCAATTTTGAAGTGCTAAATATACAAAGATTAGAGAAGTATACAAAGGCTTGTTTATATCAAAGTAAATATACCATAAAAAACACATTTTAATCGATAATTTAAGGCCAACATCAATATCAGAATATTGGAAATAAGTAAAAATTCACATTTTTTTAATTACAACTTTTTGTTATCATTCATGCAATAAATATGAAGTTTCCTTAGGCTCCGTATATAATATTGACTAATAGTAGTTCTAGGAAAACGTTCGCTCCACCAAACTGTGGATTTCAAACTTCGCAAACAAACAAGATCTTTCATTACTTGTACACAACGTCCTTGCTTTCTGTGTACATGAATCGTACCGGTGATCTACGGTTCAACAAATGTAACAATACTTCCGAAAGTAACCAAGGACTTTGGCCTATGGTCGAATTATTTTATTTTGCCGTTGGGGTGCCTGGAAGTGAAACAACGTCTGTCTCTCCTATTTGAATTTTGAAATTTTGTTGACAGATTTCTAATAAAAGTATTGAACTTGTTTACATTTTTTTCAAAACTCATATAAAAAAAAAGGCCACAAACCTCACTTGTAAATTAAATTACTTCTGGATCAAATTAATTTTAGAAATATTCAATAATAATGCATACCTATTGTGCAAGAGACTGTACAAAGTATAAAGAAAAATTTATATTAAATTAAATCAATATCTCTCCTACTATAGATATCATCTATCTTTCATTTTGCTTATTAATTATAACGAATATCAAACTCATCATCATCTTATATAAAAAAAAGGCTTATTTTACATAACAACGAAAAAAAAATGCATAACAAAGAAAAAAAATTGTATTGGAAATTTAATTGGCAATTTAGTTTGATATTAAATTTCCAATTGAGTTGATAAAAAGCTTTTATCACGAAAGTACCATTAATGTTAGCAACCAGTAAACCTATACCAGTAGCAACAGCACACACATACAACGTTTATAGCTTACTGCATTGGATTTCTATACTCATAAGGTTTAATATTGATCTTTTACACAACACCCTTCAGTTTATTTTTTTCTCCCCCTCTGTACAGCAAATTGTCAAATAATCGAACTCGTATTTTTTAACTCTCCCCTTTTTTTATGAATGTGTCAATTGCAAATCTTGAAATTTTATTGCTAAAATAATTAGGTCAGGATTTTTATTTTACAAGTAAATTGAAAAAAAAAGTAATACTGATTTATTAATATTGATTTTTACAACCTTTTAACACAAAGAATTCTTGTTGAAATATTAGTAAATAAAAGGAATAAATGAAGCATAATTTTTCAAATTGTTAATGATTATTATTAATTTATATTGTTCGAATTTAATTTATTTTAACTGGGAAAATAACTTAAAAAAAATAAGGCAGCATGACTTCAAAACGTCACACTTTACTTAAAATTTGAACCTATAATATAAGACAAATCTGCAAAAAATCGTATCACACTTTTTCTTTCGCACATGATTATATTGCAAGTTGATTATTAATGTATTTTTTAACCTTTTCTATTTCATATTATTCTGACGGAATGAAATGTTGCTAATTTTTCTATTGTTAATTTCACATTTCTTAAAGTAGGTTAAAAAATGAGAAGCAATCATATATTTAAATATTGTATTATTTTTTTTATCATTTCACCAAATTAGATATCCATAAATATATTTACCAGCAAATCATTACGAATTCAATTCAAGATTTTTAAACTCATTCCCTAATTGAAGGATTTTAACTAATAATTTTTTTACTAACAATCTCATTATTTTTTTAACAGCATAACTTTTTTTTTTCTTTTTGTAAATTCGTGATATTTATTCGTGTCATTAAAAGACATTAATTATTAAGCTTTTATAATAAGGATTTCCAAACTTTTAACTAACAAGCTGCCCATGAGTTATTAAAAATTATTATATTTATATTTTATTTACAACTTTTCTAATGAATTTATTTAACTTTTTTAATAATATTAACAGGAATTATATTTTTACGTTCATGCACACATATTAATTTTTTATTAATTAAGGATTAACATGCTTACCTTCATTATAACAATAACTCATTCAGACATTCAGACCTTAATTTTTTATGATTTTTTTTTCTTTTTGTAAATATAGATACAAATTAAAATTTGAGCTGTCCTTATTTTTTTGTTAAAAATTAAGTATAGTGATTAGGCTGACATTGGGCGCAATTCACGAAGTAGTTAGTCAGGTTTCTAATCACGTTTAACTTTACTACGCTTAAGCTAGGTGGTTTAACACGTAAACAGGTATAGTTCAACGTGGTTAAGCTAAACGTGGTTAAGCAAACGTGGTTAAGCTAAACGAGGTTAAGCAAACGTGGTTAAGCTAAACGTGGTTAAGCAAACGTGGTTAAGCTAAACGTGATTTCAAACCTGGCTAAATTCTTCGTAAATCGCAACTATTGAGGTCTACTGTAGGATTCTTGACAGTCCTTTACCCACAAACTTGGTAATTATCTAAGAAATTGTCAAGTTTTTACATGGAAACTTTTTTTCAGAATGGTCGGCAATAATCAGGAATGGATCCTTTTTATACATTAGAATAAAATTCAGTGGAGCTTGATTGATTTTATGTGCAATATGATATATATAAACATGAAAAATGCATGGTAAAAATGCTTTATCTTCTATGCATGCACTATTGATGCAAACACAAAAGTTCTTGAACTATATTTCATAATGCATTATTAATAATAGAAACCTCATTACTCAGCAATTACTAATAACCTTTGAGCTCATTGTTTGTAATATTACTTTAGTAATCAATATACTATATAAGTTTATTAAGTAGGCTGCGTTTACTTATTGTAGGTAGAACTTTGCATTCAAGTCAAGTAAGTTTAATTACTGCTTTGTTTGTAATAGTCGTGACCTGAAATACATTATAGATGGGAAACTCGGTATAGAATAAATAAATTTCTCTTCGAACTTAAATTGCAGTTATTGAATTTCAGATGGTTTGGTGACTATTTTTAGTTTATTAACCAATGATTATATACATATACATCCTTTTGAAATTACCATGTAGCTATATTTTAGATTATATCTGTTTGTAAACCTATTTTTCTGCACGATATCCACTTGAACATAAGGTCGATCAGCAGGAGTAGGAAGGCTATAACACAGGGTATCAGGAATTTTTATTTTATTTCTTTATTTTTTTATTACAATGTTAGCTTACTACAGCATATTCTGCTATTGGTGTAAGAATTCAAACTTAACAACAGTATTAACAACAGTTGGAAGGATTGATAGGAAAGGAGGCGGCTGTGGCCTTGTGTTAGGAACTGCCCTGGTATTTGCCTGGGAGTGACGATGGGAAACCACAGAAAACCATCATCGAGGCAGACGATACCAAAGGGAACGACCTTCAGCATCTCCCGAATACAGGCAGTATAGTGGAAGAACATACATGCCATCTCTCGGGAACTTACCAGAACACGCTGCCATACCTCAGCTCGAAGTGACGAAAAGTCACCTGAGCCAAGGCAGGAAGCGATCCTGAGTCTCCCGAGCGATAGGCAGAGATCAAACCACTACGCTACGCTGCTCGAAATTTAGGAAGTATAATTTTTTATCTGGATTTTCACAGTAAATAACAGTTAATTATTATGTTAATATTTATTTGTTTCATATTATACGTATTTGAAAGAAACAAAATAGAGCATACCTTTCAATATATAATATATAGCAGCAAATCAATCACAATGTAGTATCTTCTTCTATGTCTTATGACCAGAAAAGTGACCAACAATTCAGCATTTGCGACAGTGGCGCTTCCGTCTGGAGAAAAAATGAACCTTTTGAATTGTTGGTCAAATTTCTTGACATAAAACGTGGAGGTCTTTCTGATAGTATCTTACGACTAGAATTTTTCTTTACAACTTTTTTAGGCTTTTTCATGCAATCAAAGAAACTCCAGTGACGTCACATCCAAAGTGCTTATGACGTCATAAAAAAGTTCAATTGTTGTGAGAAATCCTTTGTCATTGATGTTCTGACGGATGACAAACACAGGCGAGGACAATCGCGTGTCTGAATCACGTGTCAGATGTAGAGAAAAAGCAGCTGTTAATAACAAATTTATGATTTATAATGTACAAAATTCAAATCATGTGATGCAGAAATTTCTCAACAAGTTTTATAGAAGTTCATAAATTATATATGTTAAATGAATGTAGGACAATAATATTGAATGTTCAATATCCACATAATATAATATTAGTATGTAATTATTGATGACATGACTTTATGGGTTAAAGTGCTATCTAAATCATAAAGTCATATATTATGTAATCAATAATTACATACTAATTTTGTAATTAATATAATTATGGTTTTAGAATTGGTAATTTCTGTTGTACAGTTCATCAGTTGACCCAGTAATTTTAAACTAAAAGAAAAATTTTAAAGCGAGAAAATAATTATATTAGTTACAAAGTTTGAATATAGAAAAAAAAGCAGTGATTTTATTAATATAATTTGTACAACTCAATATACCGTTATACTTATATCCCAGCAAACGTTTCAACCATCCCAGGGTGTATAACTTCGGGACAGCATAAATAAATGTATGATTTGCTACAGCTTCAAGGAACAAAGAGATACATATTTTGGGAGAGGTGTAAGCAGAAGAGGTAAGAAGAAGTATAAGAAACGCACCCAAAAAAGTTTAAAAATATTCCATCATGTCTCCAAAAGATTGCGTGAACTTAAATAGTAAAATTTGTCCTGTCTCGAGATGTAATGTCATATTTATTTAACGTTGTATGTTTCAATATATTATTGACAAAAATAATGTAAATAATATTTTTTTTATTGTTTGACCCATAAAAGTAACCTATAAGAATAACATGGGATAATGATAGCATGCAAAATCTCCACTACCAAACAACATCAAAACACAAATGTTTTCAATGCAAAATAACTTTATATAAAATCACTAAATATTTAACTTTTTAAGTCATAAAAATTAAAATTAGAATACGTATATTCTTTAAAATATGGCATGCGTATTTACTACTTGGTAAACTATACGAACTTTTCTTTTACTAGAATAGTTGTTAAACTTGTTAAAACCCAAAAATTTTGTCAAGTTTTATATTAAATATCACCGCTTAGATGTATCAGGTATTTTTCATAAGCTCTGTGTATACAGTATTAAACTACAGTCAATAGTAGTGAAAAAGAACGCGTAAAGTACGTATTACAATCTTTCATGTACTTAGACTATCCATGTAATGTACAGTACAGATCATAATAATATAGTTGCATGTATATAGGTATATAGTATACAATGTAATTATTTTTAAATTATTTCTGTGTGAATGTAAAACAACAATTTTGTAATGTTATATTTTTTGTACCTTTAACATGCAAGTAAAATTAAATTAAAAACACCCACTTCATTTTTTTTTTTTTTTAATTCTCTTTCATTTTCCTGTATACTTCAGTATAAATTTATCATGAAAAAAAATTACTCCTAAAGAATCTTATGTCGTTGCGTGTTTATTATTAATAATAACAATACAATTTTTTTTATATTTTGTCATGACAACAATTGTGTATAGCAAGATTTAAAGTGCTCTAAAAATAGTCTACACAATAATGTCTAAAGGGCGTGAGTGGCATTTTTTTCCCCTTTTTCTCGTAGTTTTGTGACGCGGAATAAGTTTAATATTTAACCAGACAAACTGTTAGAGCGAAGCATGTCACGACATGTATTTATGAGATGATGATATCACAGATCCATACTCTGCTGGTCAAATATATACACAAAGACTACAAGAGATATACGATTCTTGTAAAAAAGTTGCTAGTCTAGAAAATCTTTGTCAAAAAACCTTCAAATAACACTGCTAAAATTAAGACGGTCTTTATAGTGTATTCTTCATTGTTGCGCTAAGACAGTCTTAGGCTAAGTTTAGATTAAATGGTGTTATTTGAAGGCCCCCGGCCCCCCTGGTAATAATAATATAAAAACATCGCATTTGGCTAAAATAGGCCATATTTGGATATAGAAATTCGGGGTTTTGTATTTTTGTTTTCCTTTTTTTTAACCCTTAAACACTCTCCAATTTGAGAGGGAAAGACGCTGTGACATCATAGTCACGCAATGCAACTTCTTTCCCTATGCTTCCACATGTTAAATAGTTGCATGACAATGACGTCACTGCATTTTTAGCACAATTTTAAGGGTATTTAGAGGGTTAAAAATAAAATAATAACAATAAATAACTAAAGGTGTTACCAAATAGAAATTTTAAAAAAAATTTAAAGGTTATTCATTCTTGTGTTCTTGTGATATCTTTGTGAAGGTTTAGTGAAAATTTTATAATCTCTCCATAAGAGTCGTGTATCTTGTTACGTCTCTGATATAAATAATATTTTTTATCTGAGAGGATATTTAAATTTTAAATACATAGGTAAAGAAAGAAATCACGCTTTTGAATAAGTATTTATTATTAAAAATCATGCTATTTGGTGTTTCAATAGATAAGTTAAAAGTTAAAGTGTTTTTATCATAATAGTTTATTAACGTATAGTATATTTATGTTAAATTTATTATAATAAAGAATTCAATTTTTTATGAGAAGTATGTATGCATGTACAATACTTTATAATATATTATATTACGAAAGTTTTTATAAGAATTTATAATCATACATTATACATTGAACAATGAGATAGAAAACACATTATATAATATATCTATATAAATATACTAAATATACTATTATAAATATATAAGTAGATAAGTAAAGATAATACCACAAATTAAAATTTTTAAAATCATGGACAATTTTTATTTTGAAGGTACTATGAAATTATTAAAATCTATTGTAACAGTCAGTACAAACAATGATTCAGGGAAAATAACTTCAAATTGATGGACTTATTATAAAGTCAATGTTAACAACATTTTAATAGAAATTTTTAATTTCAATTTTATTTTATTTGTCAAATTCGAGATACATTTATGCCTATATTAATTTAATTTTGGAAGGGTACTAAGGGTACATAGGTTCCTACAAAATCCCTCAAATCCACACCTAGTAAAAGAAGTAATAAAATTAGTTCAGTGTAAATGCATCGGTGGCGCTAGTTTCCTGAACACGAGTGACATCGGTGAACTAATAAATAACTAAGTAAGTTTTAAATGACCTTACAATCTTTGATCAAATCACATTTTTAAAAAAATAAAATCCTTTCATGTTTAATGTTCTTTAAAATTTCCTTTAAATATGTCAAGTATTCTATAAACTTAATTCTCTATTGTTTCTTATCTATACTTGTATATATTATACTATAGTAAACATATTTCACTCAATAAATATATGTAACTTAGTATTTTAGCTTATATAATATAAACTATATACGATATATAATACAGTTCTTAGTTAAGTTCTATGTTTGCTTTTAGTAGTATAGTCTGACAATGTACACATCTTTGGGCCTCTTAACTTTACTTGTAAACGTCGACATAGTCGTGAACTTTAGCTTGAAGGCGACTTGTAAAGCCATACCAACTGCAGTAGCAGCAGGCCTTTCGTTACTTGGTGCCCTTCTCAATCTCTCTATCGTCTCTAGCTACTATACCCTTCCTTATATTACTATCCACTATACCATCTTGGGCAATAAAATAGTCCTGTTTGATCCTTAAAAACAAAAAGTCAATATTATAGGTCAAACTTGAAATCTTCGTATGTATGTTGTTAAGTATACAAATAAAACCTATTTATTTGTATACTTGTTGTTTTACATCGTTTTTTTTTTCTAATAAAATTGAGAATAATTTGAACACATATTAGGGTGAAATTTATGAAAGAAGATAACTAGGTTTCTCACTAACCACGGTTAGTGTGAGCTTATATTAACTCTATTGACACAAAACGCGATTAATTAAGGAGAAACCTGATGGATTTCTTTCTGGAGAATTTCTTCATGAACTTCACTCATTAAAGACATTGATTTTGTAAACAAAGTTAGAAGATTATATGGAAGATGAATTTATTTGTAAAAAAAATACGTCATAATACCATTATTTTTTTTCTATAATGGGTAGGTAAATTATGATATTTTTATCTTTTGAAGTCGATGGCAAAGAGATCACAGAATGAAATAGCTCATAGAAAACAACTTTTAATCTTCATCACTAGCTGAATTTTTATGACTTTATGCAATACGTAATTATTATTACTAAAAAAATTAAACAAACTAATTTAATTTTACATAATGTATAATTAAAAATTACATTTTACTCTTTAATAATAAATAACATCAAATTGAATGACAATAATATTTAATTTATAACTTTAAATAAACATAATTAACAATATTTTAGGATACATAATTATATAGTAAGTAAACATAATAATAATAATAATGTAAAATCGTATGTTTAGAGAATGGATTGCTAATTAATATTTCATATATTCATCAACGAAATAAACCAAACACGCCTGCCTAAACAATAAAGCCAACGTTTTGAACTATAATACCCCCCGTTTACTAATCTAATATGGAAATCTGTACCTAAACTCTCTCTTGCACGAATGAGCGCATATGCGGCTTATAACGTAAGTACATGAAAGTTAAAATCTCCTTAGTATTATGCAACTTGTTATACACGGAGAAAAAAAATCATTTCAGAGTTTTTGTTTTTCTTTAAGTTGTCAATTATATTGCCTTAAAATATTATAAAATATTATAAAGACTTTTAAAAATATAATGTAAAAAAGTAAAATAATACATAAAAATTTTCCAAACATGAGCATAAGGTGATGAATTCTAGATTTAATATATATATATATATATATATATATATATATATATATATATATATATATATATATATATATATATATATATATATATACAGTAGTTTGGTCAAAGTTCTTCGCATATAATAGTAAGTAACAGTAACTGCTCTTAATTTTGCTTAACTAGTCTGGGTATACCACAACCATTCGAGCTTTTCAATTCCCGGGCACTATGAATGAATAGAGACATTGCTCGCGGTCTGGCCCCTCGGTCCGTCTATAATGCAAACCGGACCTTTTCATGCCAATCCAACCCTGATTCACGAACTAAATAATATTAAAACACTTTAAATATTTCTCAGTGTACATAAGTCAGATATCAAGTGTGATGTATAAATATAATTTATGCGCTAATGTGGAATAAGCTTCTTTGTGCACTATATCCTTCCATGATATTTTAATCTTATTAAATCATAATGTATTTCCTTTAAGACTTAACAAAATTTAACTTTACTTTTACTTAAAACAGCATTTTATTGATTTTTTTGTTTTGTTTGTTTGTTTGTTTGTTTGTTTGTTTTTTTGTTATATATATATATATATATGCAATTGAGTGTTGAAATTAAGGTATAACCTGAGAATTTGTCTGTCAAGGTCAAGAGGCATGGCTATAGTGGCAACACTGTTTGCATTGGAATGCGCATAAATTTTTAGGAGGGGGTGGTAACAACAGTCCTTGAGAACGTTGCCACATTTCTCATCACATATAGGAAACGATCATCGCCACGGTTCAAAATATATGAAAACAATTCAGAAAAATAGTCTAAAAAATTAGGTTTTAGTAAAAAAAAAAAAAAAGCAAAAAAATCTGTTGTATAGTTTTTTTGCAATGCTAATTAACAAATTTAACATTGGAAGGATACAAAATTCTCATTTAAATATATTAATTATAATTAAACCAACGGTTAAAAAATTCCGAAAAAATTTAGAGCTAATTTGACGATTGTTGTGAGTCCACCAAATTAATTTGAAGAAAATCTGTTGTAGCGAATTTTTCGTCCAAATTTCTAATGTTAAGCTTTAAGTGACTTCATAAATAATTTGCATTTCAATAATAATTTAATTTTTTTAATATTTTATAATAAATAATATATTATTATTAATACATCAACTTAAAAAAGAAATCCGGATATCACACATAATAGAAACTACTTAACTTTTTATTCAAAAGAAAAAATATATATGACTTTCTTTAGATATAAACTTATCAAAAGATCGATATTAGATCAATATTACGTTATACTTATAAAAGAATATTGCTTTTAAAGATCTAAAAATAGAAGTTCACTAGACCTAAAGATTTAACTGTATAGAACTATAGACCCCCCCCCCCCTCCTATCTTTGTGTGTGGATGTGAGTGAGAGCTACAGGAAATTGATGTAGTCTCATGACGTCATATCTCCACTCTCTAACCTATACTTGATCTTAACATATAAAGAACTACAATAGTTCAAATTTTATAATGATTTCAGGTATCGAATAATGTAGTTATTAAGTATTTTTTTTAACGTTACGTGTTATATTCACGTCAAGATCAGATGAAAAGTTAGTACAGAGTTTCTGTTTGACAGGTTCATTAGTAAAATAAAAAGAAATCATGATTTTCATTTTACATTTCTATAATATAGTTATATGAAAGTTAAAACTTTTAGAAATTTCTATATAAATATAAGTGCTTTGAAATTTTGTGTGGAAGCAACTGGTTCTTTACTATAAATCAGATTTCTATGGGAAAATTATTAAGGAAGTCTTTATCTTATCACGTATTTACAATCAAAATTACATGAAAGTTGATATTATATAAATTTTATACATCCATTAGTTATTTGTTATGTTAAAATATACTTGCAATTTTTTTTATTTATGTTAAATTTATCTGTAATAAAGTAAATTACTAATAAAATTGAAAGTAATCATTTTAATTAAATCTGAAGTAAAATTAAGCTTCTAATAATGATAGCTATGACAGCTTTTAGACTTCTGTTTTGGGTTTTGGATTCTGTTTTTGTATTAAAAATGCAGTAGGTTTCCCTTTACCAAGAACAACTCAAGGCTGCTATTCATTTTTTTTTTATTTTTTTTTTTTTACTTCAATTGAACCCTGTTGTACGGAGCACTGCATGCTTGAATTTAACTTCCCGACTTTTCAATCTTGCCTAGCATATCGTTAGGATTTTGTGAGTCCGGGCCTAGCAATCCATCCCAGCATTTGTCTAGTTATGACTGATAAAACCACGGAAACCTCTGTAAATATGGTCGCCAATTGATGAACGATGTCATCAACCACCTCCCGAATGCACGAGTAGGTGTTCGATAGCAACCGCCACTTGTGAAAAGTTTGGCTGTGTCTGCATGGTATCGAACTCACGTCCATTGGATTGCGAATTGGATGAGCATACCAAAGCGTTAAGTGCCCGGCTTTTGTCACCATTTACCAAATACAGCTCAAAACTGCACAAATTTATTGCTTAATTTATTGAAATTGCAAAAGTAAAAGATTAAAGACATACAATTTTGGGAAAGGTCTACATCTCATGCTAGCAATCCTTTAAAATTTTCAAACTCACTTCAAAGGCAACAGAGCAGAGTTAACGATTGTAATGTCTCAAGATGTACTTCTTATATTTTTTTGAGTGAATGTACAGAAAAGTTCAAATTGATATTGATGAAGCGAGAAAAAAAAATAGCATCTGGTCATTCTCAGTTAGCTTTCTTTCACAGCTGGGATCTAGTCACGCAGAAATAACAGAAAAGCAATAATACTCTGCTTGAAAATAGCTTCAAAATCAGTCCACGAACAACTTCTGTCAGTACAGCAATCTTATAGAAGCCTTTTAGTTACAGTTTATTTCGGTAAAGTATTGATGAAATATCAGACAATAATTATCCTTATCCATCTTACATTTTTCGTCACTTCGTCGTAAGGTTAGGCACTTTTTTAGCATCAAAACTGACCTAAAATTTAAAAGGTTCATAAAACACATATTACAATACAAGTTTGAGTTTAAAAATGGTACAGCACATGAATAGACAACATACATGAAAAAAATTTATTGCAGAAATGAATAGAGGGTACCAAATTATGCTACTCTGAATTCTTTCAGATTTTTTTGAGACCCAGAACTATTTTTAAATAATTATTGAAAGTGCGGCCACGCCCCTTGGAGGCGTCAATAGGCGTCCAGTTTCTATCCTTTTTATTAAGGCTGCAGGGGTGCCAACTGAAATCACAGGACTTTCAATAATTATTTAAAAATAGTTCCGGGTTTCAAAAAAATCTGAAAAAATTCTGAGTATCATAATTTGGTACCATCTATTCATTTCTGCGACAAAAATTTTTCATGTATGTTGTCCATTATTGAAAGTCCTGTGATTTCAGTTGGCACCCCTGAATTCTTAATAAAAAGGATAGAGACTGGACGCCTACTGACGCCTCCAGGGGGCGTGGCCGCACTTTCAATAATTATTTCAAAATAGTTCTGGGTTTCAAACAAATCTGAAAAATTCAGAGTAGCATAATTTGATACCCTCTATTCATTTCTGCAATAAAAAATTTTCATGTATATTGTCCATTGCTCCTAATGTATATGCAACCTTTTCCATTTTGATGCTGAAGAAATTATTTAAATGTGTAGTAAGATAGTTTATTAAGACGGATAATCATAAAATATTTGTTTTGCAATATATAAACTATTTTAATTAGTTTATTGATGTTATTTTTTTATTTTTATACATACTAATGGGCGCGATTCACGAAGCAGTTAGCCAGGTTTCTAACCACGTTTAACTAAGTGGTTTAACACGTAAAACATGCAGGTATAGTTAAACGTGGTTAAGCTAAACATGGTTATAAACCTGGCTAACTTCTTCATGAATCGCATCCATTAAGTTTGTTCATGAACTATGTTTTATGTAATTTTTATGCGCTCAATTTTCTTACTTAGACATGAAGTTGATCGAGTGCAGAAAGGATACGCGTGGCAGACTTTACGAACAGACCTTAAGTAGGCAAAAAAAAAAAAAAAAAAAAAATGTAAAAAAGTTTTGAATTTTTATTTAGGAAGTTGTGTTTTGAAAAATAACTTTAATTTTGTTTTTTTATTATTATTATTTCTCTAGAGGTTTTCTGTTTTCTTCAAAAATATTTCATATTTAATTATATTTTTCTTGTAGGAAAATTAAAGCCATTGAAACATTAGCTGATATTATAATTTCCATCATTTTTCATTCACATACCTCTGTGAAATAAATAAGAGAATGATTTGTTTTGAAAAAAGAAATTTTATTCTTTTTTTTTTTTTTTTAAAGAAACCTGATTACACCGAGAAAATATGATTGATGATGACAATTTAATATTTTTTTTTTACATCATGCTTTTTTTTTTATTATTATTGAACATACAAAAAAAGAGAATGCGAAGATAAGATATGTAAGAATACATACATTAGAGAAAACATGGAACAAAAAAAAGAAACACATTACCTCTTCTTCTTTTTTTTTAGGTAAAAGATAAATGTAAAACTCATTGCCAAAAGTTTATATAAAACTTAGAAATGTTTTTTCCATAATAAAACTTTGTACTATTTTATATGATATCTTATTTTTTGTAGGTCTAGAGAGTAATGTATACTACACAAAAAAATATACATGAAAGTGTCATAATTTGTGATGATATGGAGATTTCATTGCCAACAAAATATGTTTTTATTCAACGGAGTGTATACACTTAGGGTCCTGAATTATTTTGCAAGGCATATTTTACTGAGAGGAACGTGAATTGAAACATAATGACTTTCAAACATTCAGCCAAAGTTTATACTCGTTATAGAAGGTTTCAATAAGATTTTGTTCAGTTTTATCGCAAAATGAAAATTACTTTACAATGATAGAAATAAGCTCCATTAAAGTAAAGTGCGCGCTAGAAAAAAAAGTTGAGTTAGTATTTTCTAAAAATAGTTTAAGCAGTCCTCCATATCAAACCAAAATTAAAAAAATTCTATCTCAAATAGGTTTGCCAGAAAAAAATTGCAAAGTCAGAGTGAACGCGTCGCTTAACATGGGGCCTTACCTGACAAAAACCCTCGAATATCTCAAAAAAATACACCGTTAGGTGGTATGAAAAAAATATAGTGATGTTCTATGACCCAAGCTTTAACCAAAAACCGATTAAAAAATTTTTCTCTCGAATCCATTTTTCCGTAAAAAAATAATAAAAAATTTTATGGGAATTAACATGGTAGATTTTGAGATAGAATTTTTTGAATTTCGGTTTGATATGGAGGACTACTTGAACTATTTTTAGAAAATACTAACTCAACTTTTTTTTCTCGCGCGCACTTTACTTTAAATGTTTTTGTATTATACTTTACATTTTTTTTAATAGAAAAACGCAGTAGAGATTATTGCCGTACATACCTATACTATAAAACCTATACCTATCAAAATTGCACTGAATATTAAAGAAAACAGCTCTTAATTACTTAAGTTAAATTAAAATTTTGATTTAATATTTAATTAATAAAAACAGACATGACGATTTACTATAATAAATTGTAATAAATATAATATTTTACAATTTTCTTGAAGATTTACTTTTCTCTCATGAATTTGAACTAATGAAAATCACATTTTTATGGAAATTACAGTTTTCATTGGTTCAAATAACCTCATTTAAAAATATGTGCACTATACTTCACATGAGGAATTAAGTAATAGAATTTGTATATTTATACAGTTGGCTATAATAGATTCTAAAAGATATTACGACATTGGTTTTATAGCATAATATTGGAGTAATGGATTCTTATATCACATTAATTTTACTAAATAGTAAATTACATTATTCAAATTATACCCTTCTTTTCCTATCACCTTGGACTCATATGACCTATTTATATTATATTATGAGGTCCCATGTGTGAGTGGGCATCTGGCCCTTACGAACTAGACTTATATACATATGCTGGCTTCATATAATATAATACGAGTTACTTTCACTGTAATGAGCGTGCATGAACGAGCAGAGTCTGTGAGTTAATATGCAATAACGGTTTTGTGATACAGTTGATCGAAGTTAAAGGTGCATTTCCATGGATCGGAAAAAGCGAGCCAATCAGAGGCTCGGGATTTTCTCGCCTTGCGGGTAGTGATTTTATTGCCAACATGACCGCCATACGAGATTGAAACAAGTGCGCTTTTCTCGCCCCGCCAAGTCCCGCTTAACATCGCTCCATAGAAATGCACCTTATTAACGATGGCATTGCAGGTGGCAAAACGCAAAAGTTTAAGAAAATGCGAATATGTAGAAAGATTTTATAATACAAGTTTACTCTTCTAATCATTTAAAATATATAAATAGTTTCTATCATACATAAGTAAACAGTGACCGAAAAATCCATTTAGGTTTTCATGATGTGTGTAACGCCCTCACTCATTGGCAGCCAGCTTCTAACGAAAAACATCATTGGCCGATGCGAGCGGTTCCGAAGAAAAACCAAAGAGTTTACATTGTAAAGAGGTCGAACGTCCGTGTTAAATATTTTTCCTAGCATTTAACGTATAAACCAAAGAAAAGGTCTAGATGAAATGAAAATGAGAACTTATTATTTGGGCGTCCAGATGGGGAGGGGACCGGCACACCCCCAAATGCTTATAACTTGCAGCTGCAACGCCATCTGAACGCCCCTGCGCTGAAACTTTGGAATAACACATTTTTTCGTACTCGCACTTCCTTCAAGATCTGTGATGTTTGAACAGAATTTTGGCCATAAGCGTTCTATATCTCTACACTATAAGATCTCTGGAAAAACTAAATAAATTAATGTGACATATACACACGTTTAACTTTTTTTTTCCATCGAGAATGTTATGTATTACTTCGGCTCGCATTCAGCTACATAGTGAGTACCTTCATTATAAACTATGCAACAATTACCAAAGACATTACAAAATGATGACACTTATTTAGTGTGTGACGCAGCAGTACCTCCTGGGTATGCAACGTTTTCCACTCCAACTATTTCAACACCAATATAGTTACTTCAATATACATGTATATTGTAACAAAAGTTGCAAACCCAGCAGGCGTATATAACAATTACATATATTCACAGCTGGTTGCATAACTACAAGGCGTAAGAGATTCAATGGCTACTATATTAACAAGCATAACTTGGATAAGTTAAGTAATGAAATGCTTTAAGGAAGTATCCTCCACTTCTGATGAGAAACTTTAAGTTAACTGAACTGTTGTCCATTATACATAATAAATTTATAATATTTGTCTACATATTTTATAATTTGCGGTCTACTATCTACCTTTTAGATGTGTTATTTTTTGTTAAACAATATTTTTATATTAGTATATAATACTTAAGTAAATTGTCTAAAGCAAACAAATTCAATTTTTTCAACAAGAGTTTATGACAATGTATAATTTTTAGTTAAAATGAACAAAACTCTCAAATGAAATTGTGTTATAACAATTTTATATATTTTAAATGTATAAACGTATCAAAGGAATTAATTTGAACCATTAATTTAAAATTTACATTGAAACACTTTCTCATCAAAGTCTCTACATGTTATAGTATGAAACCCTTTCTATCAAATTGTTTCACATCCATCGGTTTCAAATTTCAATTTAATCATTGAATATTTTTATTCGCCAAAGACTAAATCACAGAAAATAATAAATTTAATTTTTAATTTTATAAGAAAAAAGGAGAGACTAAAAAAAATAAAAGCTAGAGAAATAAATGGTGAGAAAATGTTATCATGAAAGTTTTGAAATGTTGTAAATTTATCGTTTCTTACTTCATCAGAGTGGAACTAAAGTTTGCTCATAAATTGTAAGGAATTAAGATCAATCGTTTCTCTTTGCTCTTCTTAATATAAAGTAAGAGTATTAAATTATGTAATTCTTACTAAGAATTTTACTTATATAGATAATATTTGAACATTTATAATAAATTATAACTTTTACTTATTTTAAAATTTAAATGAAAACAAATTTTAAAAATAATGGGCGTGGTTTACAGAAATATAAAATATCAAGGTTTCTCATTAACTACGTTCAGTGTCATCGTATAGTCATGGTTATACTAAAGTTCAGATTTAACTTGGGTTTCGTCGGAAACTCTCGGGTCTCCTTCGGCTCGGCTCGTCCAGTAAAGTTCTTCGTTACAAACAACGCACCAATGACAGAAGACGTTACAAACACGACAAAAACCATCAAGTTAAATGTGAACCAGAGTATAGTGAGAAAGCTGCATGGATATGTTTTTTCGTGAATAACGACCAATAAAAGTTAAACTACTTTCAAAGACATCCATGATGTCTTATGGCCAGTTGGTTGACTTTTGAAAATTCTGGACTAAGAACTGCATGACCATAAGATCTCTGGTATATTTTTATCATCTTATATGATCTTATAGAATATCTAAAAAATTCTATACACACGATATATCTGCCATGTTCTATGTTATACTCGTGTTATTTTATGATACTTGGGGCATTCACAAAGAATTAGGACTAAATTTAAAGCAAAATTTTTAATTGCTTGATGTTTCTATTTTTATACACAAATTTTCCAGTCATACAAAAATTGTAACCTTTTTTTAGTCTTTTTTTAAGAAAGGCCCCCAAATTTATAACAGTTATAACATAACTATGTTAAATCAAAGTATAAAATTCAAAATATGTTATATACAGTATATTTTGTGAGTTGCAAATAATTGCTTATTCAGGTTTTAAATTTAATTCAAAATGGAACTATTCTCTACTGTGCACTTGTTAAATTTGGAATACAAATTTACCGTTATAACTACTATAGCAATTTTCTCATGCAACATAGTGGCATAAAAATGTCAAATTAGTTATTTATTGTCCTCACTTATCACACGATGTATAAACTAGATTATATCACTTTCTCCTCCCCTTTCCTCTCATTTAATATAAACTACAAAGTTAAACTAATCGATGCATACATAGTTACTATCATATACATATTATAATAATACACAAAGAAAATATAGTACTTCACATTTATTTGATATTATCTAAATTTAAAATAATTTAAAATTAATTTAAAAATCATAACCTGAAGTATCCGGAAGTAAAAAAAAAAAATCAACAAATTAAGCATTTTCTTATTTGTAACTTAAAGGCCTTCTGAACCTTTGCACAGTATTAAGTGCACGGTTAGCTTTGCTTCAGGGTGATTCGGCTGCATAATTTTTTTGGTTTCAGTAGAACAAATATTAGAGATAATAGCCGATGAAGAAGCACCTGTGACGTCACTCACGCTCATTCAGCGGCGACAATATAGGGAAATCCCTGCAAAAGATAGGTTCACTCCCGCTGCAACCACGGCCACAATTTTACTTCTGGAATTTTGAAACTTTACCAGGGCAGTCTTGATAGTATTTGTCAAATAGCATGAAAGATTTTTTTTGATGACATTCATAGAAACCGAGTTATTGCGGTAGAAAGAGGAGCAAAAATGTTGTATAGGAAAACAATGTTAAATTTTTAGCTTATCTTGCAACCGCAATAACTCAATCTGTACACAAGCCACCAAAAAAATTCTTTCAGTCTATTTGACAAATACTATCAAGACTGCCCTGGTAAAGTTTCAAAATTCCAGAAGTAAAATTGTGGCCGTGGTTGCAGCGGGAGTGAACCTATCTTTTGCAGGGATTTCCCTATATTGTCGCCGCTGAATGAGCGTGAGTGACGTCACAGGTGCTTCTTCATCGGCTATTATCTCTGATATTTGTTCTACTGAAACCAAAAAAATTATGCAGCCGAATCACACTGAAGCAAAGATAACCGTGCACTTAATACTGTGAAATTAAGGTTCAGAAGGCCTTTAAATGTGCACCTCTTTAAAAAAAATAAATTAATACTAAAATTCGTCTCAGGATATCCACAAACCTTATACTTCCTGTTATCATGCAAAATTCTTTAAATTGTACAGTTAATTTTATATTATATTCCCTCCGGAAGTAACCGGAAGTGCAAGGTTTCTAGTTTTCCTATTTATATTACAGCGTTACAGTTTTATATACATAAGTCAGTACTTCTGCACTCTTTAAAATTTTAAAACTGTATAACAAATAGAAGAGCTGCAAACTTCACACTTCCGGCTACTTTCGGAAAGAATTTAAAATTCATTGTAATGTATTTGACAAATAGGAATGCACCCGTATGTAAAATAGGCCACACGCCCACATTATTATCATGTGCGTGGGAGAGATGATGTAATGATATCATGACGATGTGTCATTTATCATTAAGTTTTTTGTATCAACTTTTTAGTACATGAGCTTTGACGTAATGAATGTATCAAATTACCGTTTTGTATGTATAATTAAACGTTTATATAAGATGTTTTTTTGTTAAAGCGTATAACATTTACATGTTTTTTAAGAAAATTTATGTTTTCTTATGTCCTGTATTCAATGAATATGTTTATTCGAAATTTTTATTTTTTATTTTATTTTTTTTTCAGGAATATATTCTTATGAGTTATGAGTTTGACACTAGAGGTGAGGTAATAAGGGAGAGAAAAGATGGTGGTGATCACGGCCTGTTACGTGTATTTGCTGAGATGAAACTAAGGGAACCGTGGAAAAACTCTGTCAAAACGGACACCTCTTGGATCAAAGTGATGTGTTATAAGTCTGGGGAATAAGAGTATAACAATATGAGAGTAAATAACATAACACTGAAAACCAAATCAATGAAATTTTAAATATATAATATCAAACGTGGTCGTTGCTAAAGAGATGTCATCATTTTTTCACATAACCTGATATGTGGAGAAAATTTTTAACATAAATGGTATACAAAAATTTCAATATATAGACGATTCTAGCGCTGCCTCCATGAGTGCCGACATTACAGAAGTGAAAGTGCAGCCCTAATACTTTAAATGGGCATGATGAAATTAAAATAAAATTTTGAATTTGACCAAATGAATAAATAAATAACTTAAAAATTATGTTGAAAAAAAAAATCTTTTAACCGACCCTATATGTATGTACCGCGTATAATTTAAGACGATAGATATTTTTTAAATAATAAAATTCCTAAATATTTTCTATTAAAAAAAAATAATAATAATAATTTCCTGCACCTATGCGCCAATACTGGTTACTGCGAACAGTGGACATGGAAATGGCGGAGTGGAGGGGAAAAACATCGTCTATATATATCGCGAGTAACTTTTGGTATCAGGTGAGAAGTATTATATTTATAAAAGTTAAAAGCTTTTTTAGATTTATGGGCAATATTTGGGATTGAACAATCAGCATGAGTTTTTTTTTTTTTTTATTGCAGGCAATGAATAAGATGTAAAAATATATATTACTGTGAAGTATCTCATACTCTGCTATAACAATGCAGGCTTCAAGTCAGCTGATTTTGCGGTGTTTCCACCGTCCTATTCAAACCTATGTAAAAAAACTTGAAATAGCATTTTTGATATTAAAGAAATTTTTTAGAGGAAAATAAGTTCTTGATTCATTATTAGAATACCTCTAAATGGGGGGGGAGTAGGAGATGGTTTCAAATTAATAGCTTTAATAGGTACTGAGAAAAAAAAATCAAATTTTCTAACATGGTGGCTTATGGAGAAAATTGAAGAAATTGGAACACTTGAAGCCTCTATTTGTAAAAACAAAAATATTGAAAATTCATTTAATTGTTAATGACATGATTGATTATTTTTTTAATGAAGGTGTAGTAATAGAAAAATAATATAGATAATTATCATTTTTCAAAATATATTTTTTCTAATACTCTATATAAAAGAAAGATAATTAAAAAAGAGGATCAAATTACATACAATTACTATTATATAAATTTTCTTTTGAAGTATGCTATTTTTTTTATGTGCATACACACACTTTTTTTCTTTTTCATATTTTTTTTAACATGATATGTACTGTACTCACACCTTTATCTTTTTATCTATGCGTGTTTAATCATGAAAAAACAAAAGAAGAGAGAACTCCGTTTGTCGTCATCGTGTTTCGTGAGTAAGAATAGAATTCAGAGAGAGAGAGAGAGAGAGAGAGAGAGAGAGAGAGAGAGAGAGAGAGAGAGAGAGAGAGAGAGAGAGAGAGAGAGAGAGAGAGAGAACAGTAGAGAATTAAAGTGTTCAGTATAAAAAAAAACATAACAAGGGTATGAAGCAGGCAGTATGGTGGAAAGAGTTTTCTCTTCTGAAGAGTGCCTTGCTACGCTACACTTCAAGGGGTAGAAAAAGGGTAAGGGGGTGGTTGGGAGGGGTGATGGGGATGAGATGGGTTAGTTGTAGCTTTTGTGAGTAGAGTCAAAGGCCGGATGAGAGAGAGAGAGAGAGAGAGAGAGAGAGAGAGAGAGAGAGAGAGAGAGAGAAATGAAAGGTAGCTCTCTTATATATATATATACAGAAAGCTATGTGATGATGGGTAAAAAGGTAATACTATATTATATACATAAATATAGTATCATGGATTATTTTTACAAGAAATTTAATCATAAAGACATATCAAAAACAGTGAGTTTTTTTTTTTTTAGATTTTTTTACATTACAAAAACTTTACGTGGTGACAAATTTGAAGTTTTGAAGGAAAAAAAGAAAATTTACATATAATTTGTTATTTATATAAGGTAACAGAGTACAAAAAAAATGAAATATATAATGATAAAAATAAAGTTTCATAAAGGCATTAAGTTATGAATGTATAAATATATAGAGACTTGTATATAAAATTTGTTTTGAAAACATTCAAAACAAGTTCAATAAAGAAAATTTGATTACAATCTATATGCCGTTTTTTTTTTTTTTTTATTTTTATCAAAATAACAGCCACATGTTTTTTAATATGATAATAATTATAAACTGTTTTGTAGAGACAGCATATATACTCATAATTATATAATATATATTGAACGTTTTCCATGATTATATTATCATGCAGTCTTTGGGAAAGTCCCCAAATCAAACTTTATTTAATTAATGTTTAGACAAGGGGGTTCTTTTTAACCTCATAAAAATTACAAACCTGCGTATCTCCCGAAATATACTTTTTATTTTATAATCAACGTAAGACAAACTACAAGTTAATTATTATTACAGTTGTATTAATTGGGTATTTTACATAATTTTGAATCGATGCAGAATTCTTGTCATTTAACAAAAAATAAGGATAATTTTCTAAATGGAATAACATTTTCACAATATTGAATTTATATTAAAGTGCTCCAATAAAAAAAATAATAATAATGGACATATTCGTGTTGATTTGAAGTACTCTACATTGCTATAAATAAAAAAAAGTATTATTTCGTACTTCATGATGGTATTCCATTAAATAAATTACTAGTAAGTCGAAGTACTTGCAAGATATTACAAAATGGAAGGGGAAGGGGGTCACGTATTTAGCATAATAAAATTTCTAGGAAGGACGAAGTTCTGAGATTTTTTGTTATTTTGTTTCTTTGTACTAAATAATTCTCTTTATATTTTTATCGACGATTTAAAGATATTCTTAACAAAAAAAAAAAAAAAAAAGTATGTTTTTTCGTTTTTTCCATTCATTTTCAGTACAAACAAATTTTAAACATTCATTTGAAATTGATATTTTTTTCTTGCAAATTTTGGTAATTTTTATTCGGGAAAAAACATGAGTTTTAAGAGTTAAATTTTATTTATTTATTTTTTAAATGTAATATTATAGATTCTAAGCAGACATATTCAATTCTTGTATTCAAAAGAGTTTCCATATTAAAATTCAGTTTGTTGAATTTTATAATGAAAAGTTTTACAAAAATTTAATTTTAAAATTATTTTTTATTTAACATAAGAGGCCATCAAATCAGTTTAAATAAAAGAAGTCCTTGAACACTTAGGGTTAATTTAAGCCCTGGATTTATGCCAATATGTAAATTCAATGGGCCAAAATATCAAATTTGCTTTACATTTATAATTTATTGTAGACCATTAAACATTTTAAATTTTAAACCACAACTTATAAAATATTTTAACGAAATTAATGTTACGTAATCCACGTTGATTAATAATCTACATTACCTGCGCTTTCTAATAACTCTGGATTTGCTGCTCAAAGACACACAATGAACTATACTCTTTCACTGAGCACACTATGCTTTCTCTTTGGTCTTTTTGCCACTTACTTCCTTTGCTAGATTCTCTACTACCTTCAAGCTAACTTTTTTATTTCGTTTTATTTTATTTTTTTTTATATTTTAAGTTAAAACCAGAAACATTGAAATGAATTGGTTCCTTCAATCCTCTCAATAATTTCTACGAAGGAAATTGGTTATTTGCTTCATAATTGAGTTTTCAGCGTTTTTTTTATTAAATGCTTTATATATTTTATATTTTTTTTCAAGGTTTATCAAAACGACCCTTTTACTTATAGAAAAATCAATATTTTATACACAATTTGAATACACGAGAGTCATTAATTATGAATGAATAAGAATTTTTTCAAGCGATGATTTTAAGCATTGATGTGTACAAAAAAAGAGTCTGGTTTAAATATTCTTTTAAAATCATGCACTTCAGCCTTTATTAAAAAAGAAAAATAAAATAAATAATATTTCGATGAAAACATTTCTCTGTCATCTATGGTAGATGTTATATTGTTATAATGTTAAAATCAATTGTAAGGAGGGGCGTGGCTACCTTGAAATGTTAAGTTTGGGGCATTAGAGGGGATTCATTTCTGAATCTTCTAGAGCACCCCTCTCCCCCCCCTGATTGATGCTAATCGTAATAAAGACTCGACGACGCTGTAAGTCCTCTGATTATATAGTATAGTAAAATTTATATAATATTCCCTCCGGAAGAAGCCAGCTTTAAAAAAGTTACTACTATAATTTTGTTTTTATCATTAGATTTAGATGTCATGTTGTCATTTTGATTAGTTTCACATGTAAAAATACGTATATATGATAATATATTGTTACATCTTCTCCTTGTGTTCATATCATTGTTGTTCATTATAAAGATTTATTTCTCGTACGAAAGAGAAAATTTTCTTGTCTATCAAAGCAAAAGAAACAAACTTTTTTTTTAAAACAAAATGAAAAGAAACAGTAAACTTTTTTTTTTACGTTGCTAAGCAACTAAGGTACAAGCCATGACAAATAATTTGATATCTGATCATTTGAGTAGTTTGCACCATTATTTATTTTCTTTCATTTTAATAGAAAGTACACTAATCGCCTTGGAAAATTTCCCACTTGCAGCGTTGTTAATCACCGAGCCCTGTACGTATGTTATTCTTACGGGGTATGGTGATCAACAAGGTCGCAAAGGGAAATTTTCCGAGGCGACTACTATACAGTCTAACAGATCTTAGATTAATACTTGAGTATAGCACCTAGCTTCGAGACAGTTTAGCTATATATGTCTGGATGGGATAAAGCAAAAGACTATCACCGAAAGCAGTCGAATCTACACGTGAACTAAGATCTGTAATACTGTAAAAGACAAATTAAAAAATATTTATGTAAAATATACACATTGCGTTAGTCGTTTTTTTAATTTTTCTAAGTAAGTGAAAATATTGACAAGTAGCCAAAATTTCTAGTTTTTATAAATAACAACTTAATTAATTTAATGAGGTGATAGCTAGACATCTCATTTGTCATTTTCTTGTTTTAAGTTTTGAAATTTAAAAATCAATAATAATTACTATAAAGCTGGTATTACACGATACAATTTTCCTAATCATTACATACAATTTTTCTTACAAGAAAACATTTATAACTATCAATTGTTTGTATAAAGATGAAATTTTCTTGTAAGGAAAAACGCTGTTATAAGATAGCACACACATGCACGAATAGAATTCAACTTAACTAAATTCAAATCACCATTTAGTTTAAATTATAAAAATATCTGAACAAATGTAATTAATTTTAATCTACCTTTTTTCCTTCATTTAATTCAGAAATAAGATTCTGATTCATTATGCAACGGTGTGTACAATGTTTGTTTTAAACGCTATTAATATTCATTCTACTTTTTGCTATATTATATATCTATGATCACTTGACCTTTTCATTTAGTTACAAAAACTTCATATATTAGTCTAATGCAAACATTCAGAGCGGAGCCACTTTTTGTATTGAAGATAATACGAATGCTCAATATAATATCTCTTATAGAATATACAAAAACAAAGAGCAAAATATATAAATATACATGACATAATAATAATTTAATCTTAACCATATAATTATTAATCCAAAATTAGATTTTGTGTGTGTTATGTTGTATAAATAATACTAATTATTACTAGTATATATGTATTTTTTTTAGCTAACATAAAATTTTGTAAGGAAATATTTATATAGACTTTCATATAAATAATGAGGTACAGTAAAACTGTTCGTATCAAAAATACCAAAAAGTTTATTCGATCGTTTCTTTTATATTTTCAACAGCTAAAAAAAAAATGTTGTGGGAATATTAAATTAATTAACTGTAACGACTCTGATTACAATTTACTCCAAATTCAAGTTCAGTAAATCAAATCAGGTCTCAGGTTTGGGTCTAATGAAAAAAGCAACAATAATCTGGAAAGATTCAAATATGATATAATAAGAGTAAATTAAACGTACAGCTAATAAAGTTAAAGATTTTCCCATATAGAGCAGAAAGTTAAAAATTTCTTTTCCTAATTTATGTTAAAAAGGTTTCATGATTCAAGGCAAATTGTCTATACCCGTGAGAAGAAACTTTCATACATTGTCATATATCTTTTTATTTAAAAAAAAAAAATGTGTTGTAAAATCTAAATATACGATGATATTTTCAGTAGATATATATCGATTATATTATGCATGAGAGCACTACAATGATAGGATATTATGCAAACTGTATTACCAGCAACGTCTTGTGTGTTGGTTGCGTTATATCGCTAGAGAATACAAAAAACATGATTTGAATTACTGTCAACCAGTTTGCATATCCAATAGAAAACAATATCTGTAAATATTCATCCATTGAGAAACTTTCTACTTACTTAGATGGTAATATTTCAAATATTTCATTATACAAGATGTCTGTATTCCGCAATTGCCTTAGAAAAATTCAGATCTGATTTCCCGAGTCAACTAATAAAAAAATCTAAATACACAATGTGGTTTAAGAAGGAGATAACCAGGTTGATTATTATAACCGTGGTTAACGTCAGTCTAAATTAATGATATTGACCGTTTTTAATGAGAAAACTGACTATCTTCTTTTATAAATTTAATTAAATGCTTTTTGAGTAAGAAGAGTTTATAATAAGGGAAAAAAGTAAAATTAGAGAATATCTGGATTCACAATAAAACTCTATCATAAGCAAGATAAATTTCATGGTGTCAGTGTACGTGTTTCTTCAATTTATTTAATTAACTCCTCAATATTATTTTGAGGAAATAAATTAATGAATAATTAATAATTGTGATATTTTGGATTCGTTGCAGAATATTTTTCAATGTTTGAAAAACAAGGAAGGTGGTAACGTATGTATATGTGGGGGTGGAAGGTAGGGGGCAATATAGACAAGCTCTTCTTGATTGCCCTATCACTTTATTATACCATTGATTGAAGTTTTAATCCCGTGTTTTTTTACTGTTAAATAAGAACACAAACAGCAATGACGACGTATTTCAGCAGCGACAGTGTGTAAGTCTCCCACTTGACTTTATTTTTAATCCTCGTTCTGGAAATTGCCAGAGGCAGCACTGCTTTGGATTAACTTTTGACCTTCAGTTTCCTGTCTATGTTTTTTACACTTTTTACTTTAATAGCAATTTTTTGTTATAAATATTACATGGATATTACATTTTTTTTTTAAATGAAAGTATTTCTTTGTGGGATAAAAATCCCTTCAATGTTTAAATTTATAGCCTTGCTATATATAAAATGTATATTCAAACAAAAATAATTTTATTTTGCTTTAGTTTCATACAATTTTAACTTATCTTAATTCAAAAAAAAAAAATCTACTCATATTTTATTAAAATTTTATAATATTACACGATATGATAAAATTTAATTGTTAGAGATTGAAATATTTTTTTAAAATAAATATTTAACTTACAGAAAACCATCAAAGTCAACATGCCAACTACGTTTTCAGGAATTTCCATTATAAAATTACATTTCCTCGTAGTTTCTCCTTACCGTGTCTTAATTAGATGCTTAATTACCCGCATGTTAAAATCAATACCAAAGTCTATCCTCACTTCTCAGTTACATAAACACGAAAAAGTATCACAAAATCTTACAATCAACTTACAGAAAATTCAAACATTACTACATTTACAATTGGTAGTATAGGATATAAAAAGTTTCAGTTTTGTGAATTTTGGAGATAAGAAAAGCACCCAGTTCTCCCAAAAAATACACTTAACTTCATCAACCCTCCTCCATAAAACCAAAAAAATAAAATTGGTAAGGAGCTTAAAACCAATATAATGCTTGATAATGCTGAAAACTAAGAAAAACATCATGGGTTACTTTATTGTTATAGTTTGAGTGAATTTTGAAATATCAGAAGAATAAGTACAACTTTTTTTTATTGTAATTGTTTAAATTTTTATTTTTTAACTATGTTAATTTATATAACATTAAACAAGAACAAGAACTTTTTATTTTTTTATCATAGAGGCTTAATGGAGTATCGACCTCATTTTTTTTATTGCAGAAATGGATAGAGGTTGCAAAGTTATGCTACCCTGATTTTTTTCAGATCTTTTAAAGATCGGGAACTATTTTTTAAAGATTATTGAAAGTCCTTTTTGTGACGTCACGCGGCGACAAGTCCTATCTTTTTCTTAAGAAGCGGCGTCTCGTGAAGTCACAAAAAGGACTTTCAATAATTTTTTAAAAATAGTTCCTGGCCTGTAAAAAATCTGAAAATAATCAGGGTAGCATAACTTTGCACCCTCTATCCATTTCTGCAATAAAAAAAATTGAGGTCGATACTCCATTACATCTCAGGATAGTTAACCATTTTTGTCACTAATTACGTTTAGTGTCTATATATTGAGTTAGGCTAGTGCTAATCGTGGTTAGCGAGAAACCTGGATAACTCCTTCATGAATCGCTCCCATTATGAATATATATATACTAAATTGTAAATAATAGGAGTGTATTTAAACTCATTTGATATGTATTTTGTAGCTTCCATGCAGTAAATCTTAAAGCGTGTTAACGTTTGAGTTATCCTAAAGTGTACACATGTACAATATAAAATATGTTATCCCCTATTTTTTATATTTTTAGTAGGCAAATGGCAAAAAAATCTCAAATAATTGTCATTTTAATCTAATCTATATAACATCTATAAAAACAAACGAATTAATTGAAACGTACGTAAAATTGCCTTTGGATATTTTATTAATACACAATTAAATTTTTTTTATATCGTCACAAGAACATAGCCTGTAGGTAGATTAAAATATATAAAAAAGTGATGATAATATAAAACTATATATGCCTTATAGTATTAACTGTTCAGGTAAAGGGCATAAGTTCATTGCTAGCCACGTCATAAAATTAAATATAATAATTTTTCATAATCGAAATATCATGACACACCTCTTTCAGGTATAGTCTATACACGTAAAAAAAAATACCTGCAGAAATTTTGGTGTTTTAAAATTATTTCATGATGGTATGAGAACTAGTTTTACAAAGAAGAAATTACTTGTATATGTAAAACCAAAGATTTTAGTTTATTAAACGTTGTGCATATTAGTATATACTGTTCCTAAATACACAATCAGAAAGAATCGATTATTTATGATGAACCTTCTGTATACATGGAACATAAGGTTCATCACAAATAATCGATTCTTTCTGTGTATTTACGAACAGACCTATATTGTCTGTAAATTTAATAACTATATAGTAAGCAAATTTATTTTTCGTTTAGCATTGGAGCGTTGAAAATCTAAACTATTTTTTTTTTTTTTTTTGCTTAATAACTGTAACAAAAAATGTAAATTTGCACATGTTTTTTTTCTTGTATCACCAAAAAAATGGAAAAAAAATTACGTTCAAGCTGTTACAAAATGTACAGGCGTCGCCCCGGAAAATGTCCCTTTGCGGCCTTGTTAATCACAATGCCCCGGTAAGAATAACACACGGCATTATGATTAATAAGGCTGCAAGTGGGAAGTTTTCCAAGGCGACGAGTGTATAATATATTTTAAATATTTAATTATGTATTTTTTTTTTTTTTACTTCAATTAACATTTTTATGTTTTTATATTGCAACATTGTATAACAACATGTTAATGTAAACTTTTCAAGTATATATTTTCCCATATTATAACCCCCTCTTGTTATTTATATCTTGTTAACAAACATTGAAGATTATTTAAAAAAAAAACAAGAGAAGTTGAAGTTTTAGGAAAAGAGGAAATAAATTACAGGTACAACAACAATTTATCACGATAATACCTCAGTATATTTATGAAGTTTTAATACGTCATTTTAAGTCTAAACTTATTTAATAGTCTGAGTTATGATATTGATGGGTCTCTATAAAATTATTAACTAGTAAAAACCAGTAAAAAACTAATATAATAAATTAGCTCGTAATTGCCAACTTATATAGTTGCTAAAATAAATAATTTATATATATGCATATTAGTGATTGAACTGTAAGTCAATAACATGATGGTATTTAATACAGAGTGGAGGATTGCGCCCTATAAGAATAACATTACTTATCGTCAACCGATCTGTATTAATAATACAACGTTTTATGAACGTACTGTGTGTATATATACAAAATTTATATTTCAATACAGTAGAAAATATGGTAGTAAACCCTCTTCTTTTCCCCAACCTTGTCTACACCAGTGAAAATATCCTGTAGCTAATTTTTAATTTAAATTGTAGCTACTTTCTGTAATAGTAAAAAATTAATCCAACTATATGACAAATAATTTTATACCTAACTAAATATAGATTTCTTGTATCAACATGTTTTATTATGAACCTTGGAAAGTTGAAGAGCTAGGCTCAATGTTTTAAACAAGTCATGAAGAGTTTCCACTCCCTTTTAATATAACAACATGTTTGAACCTTGTTAAAATATGAAATTTAAGTAAGTTAACAGATACTTCAATATAATTTTTATGCATAACATTTTTTATAAATTCATATTCTTTTTTCATGAATAAACAGTAAATCAATATAAACAAGAAAATGTCCGTAGGCTGAGAAAAGGAATATAGTGTTAATTATAAAGCTAACTTGCCTTAAGGCTAAATCTTATTAATTAGCAATATCAACAAAGAGGAAGTCATTTCAACACGCAAACTCAGTGACAAAATTGAACATTATAAAAATATCAGTAATTAGTGAGTTTATATCTATTATAGTATAAAATATTTCTATAAAAATTATTCATAGCTTTTTAACATGGATATAATTTAGCTAACAATTAGAACAAACACATTCCAAAAAAGTTTGGTAATATTTAATTAATTTATTTAACCACTGGTTGCACAAGTACAACATGGATTACGTCATTTATATACAAAATAATAATTATTATAGGAAACACTGAAAGCAAAAAGACAAAAATTATATATTTTCTCCTCCAGCAAATTATTACTGAAATATATTTATCTTCATAGGATAAATTTCTTAATTATTATAAAAAAATCTTTTAATTCCTCCTTAAACAATTTGTTATTGTCCATTGCTGTAAGACTAGAAGTACATCTATTTTGGCTGTCTGATAAAAATGCTTAAATACATTTTTATTAATGTTATTTTTTTGTAATAATTTACTCTTGGAAACTTTAAATATTCACATAAAATGTTGGTATTTAAAAATTTTATAGCTTAAAATTAACTTGTAAGGATTTAAAAGCAAATAGCTAAAAAAATCGTGTTTGCATAAGTATAAGGTAATAAAAAGGAATTAAGATTATTAAAAGTGGATCTTTATTTTGTAGAAACACTGTTCATGGTAATTAGGTGTAATAATTTAGTAACTTAATCTTCCTTATCATTTGTAAAAGACATTCAAACTATGACAAAACTGGAATTAACATTTAACTTTTAGTATAGTTATGCTTATCTTTAAGACCATATCGGAATTTTGTAGTTAGATAACACATTTAATTACAGCAGTAATTAGTTAATATGCAGGTAGATTTAAAAATACAACATTGAATTGGCAATCTCTATTTTAGTGCCTGTAAAAACTATTGTAATTTGGCATCTTAACGAGTGTGATTCACGAAGCAGTTAGCCCGGTTTCTAACCACGTTTAAACTATACCTGTTTTACGTGTTAAACCACATAGTTAAACGCGGTTAAGTTAAACGTGGTTAGAAACCCGGCTAACTTCTTCGTGAATCGCGCCCAATATTATTTCTAATCATTTATTTACTTTTAGTCAATTCAAATTAATTAATATTTGACTGTATTTCATAATAACATGATCAAAATAATTTTTATGTTTCAGGTTTCAACAGAATACTTCAAAGATGTGGACCTAAAGACACGAACTTTACCCCTGCTCTATTTGTGAGCAGTTTCACACTGGTACTGTACCCAAATTCTATTGTTATTATGGATAAACTGAGCATTCCTCGATCAAAATTAAAAAAAAAAAAACTATGTGTTGCAGTGGAGTTGCAGCTTTAGCATATCAGGCAATTTCATGCTGTCCCGAGGTGTACATTGAATAATACATAGAATATACGAACTGCCAAATTGTTAGTAAATTATTTTAAATATTTAAAATCTTCACAAAAAATCTACATTACGTATTACTTCCCCCTCTTAAAATTGTGATAACTTATTAGCTTGTTACACAACATTTACAACATGCAGTTTTATATACCATCATTATTTCTAATATTTCTAATTCCATACTAAAAACTAAATATTATAATTAAGTATTTAAAAAAAAAAATAAAACATCAAAGTTTAATAGAAATTTTTGCTTGAAGCAGATTATAAAAGGAGGGATTTTATATACATACATAAAGAGAACACAAATCTTTTAGATGCGGCTTTTTGGTTAGTTGCGCATTGCTGCAAAATGTCCTTTAATGCACTTAAGTTCACTTAAGTCTTCAATGACGTCATAATGTCCGTATTTTAGCACTTACTTATTAAATACTGTAGAATTTAAACATACTAAAATATTATACTAATTTCATGACATGCAGTATATGTGTAATGTTTTAAATAAGTTTTTTTAATGTAATATTTTAATTAATATTTAAGTTCTCTATATAGCATGTGAAATTTTCATGAATTATAGTTTATCATACATTCCCTATTCTGTTCTTGTGGTTTTCTTCTCTCATATAATAAAGTATTATATGATAACATTTTCTAACCCTTCTCCACTATTATAAGACAAGTGTAGTATTTTCTTCCACATTTACCAAGTATAAAATTCATTAAATAGTTTAGTAGTAATGTTGTATTTAATTAAAATTAACGTACCACACTATATGGACTAAGACCCTAGCTAGACCTTCATTGTATCTATTTCAAGTAGAATTAAGTATAAATGAAGAATTTTTATGAGAAATGAGGGCCTAATCTTCATTTTTGAGGTACACCTAAAGGGTCAGTTTAAACCTTACCTCACTTTCTAGCTATAAACTTTATTTATATAAAAACATTTTTTTATATGTAGATTTGTAGATATATTTTACCCAAAATTACAAATCTGCATTTATAAAAGGGATTATTTCACTTTCTGCTCAGGCTCAGGGCCAATTCAGCCCCCATTTTTTACAATCTGACCTTTTGACTCTGCGAAGGATAAAAAAATCAGCCTTGAAAATCGGATTTTTAAATTGGATCAAAATTAAAGCTTATTATACTTTACATATAAGGGGCATTCACAAAAGGTAAGGTCCGATTTAAGGCTCACTAAATTCTGACATGGTTAAATCAAAAATTGAGCCTAAAATCGGGCCTTAAGCCTTTGTGAATGCCCCCTATAGTCTCTTGAAGCTACAGCTCCAGCAAAGCAAGCAAAAGTAAAGTTCGTGCTGTTCCTTGGTGTACAAGAAATAAACAGGTTTCATATTTTTAATTGGGATTAAATGTAAAATTATACATCATAAAATGCAAAGAATCAACAGGGAACAATCGTGCATTTTTAACATAAAAAATTATGCTTTAATATTGATTTTAACATTAAAAAATTAATATTATGCTGCGTGACATAATAATATGTTATCATTTACTTTAATTAATGACTTCCCGTTTTGTATAACAGAGGCGCTGCTGTTTCTTTTAAAGATTATGATCTTTATAATAGAAGGGTGGTTATATCCTGACATTTTGGTTCACAACATATATTAAATATAATAACTTCAAAGGGGCACTAAAATATCGCATGATTTGATTTAATGAAGGTTGAAGAAGAATCGGGAAGATTTTTATCTTAATATCTTAAAATATAAATCAATTTGATATATGTTTTGGTTTTATAATTGATTGTCTTTAAATATCACGAGAGTATATAAGTTAAAGTAAATATACAATTATCGAGCATAGTGAATTAATTATTCACTTTGCGCTACAATATCCATTAGTTATACTTTTCAATTACTTTATATAACAGTTTATATGTTTCTAAATTTGAAATGGCAATAATGAATAGCGTTCTGTTAATATAATTTTGGTATGCAAAAATTTTATTTAATATTTAAAATTCAAGGTTAAAAAAATATATATATTTTTTTAAATTATTCAAGCTAAAGCTCCTTTTTTTAAGTAAAAATATACGGGATATCTTATTTATAGATAATTTTACATTTATGGTTTTAATGCAATTAAAGAAATCAATACTGGCATAAATAAATGCATATAATTAGTTCTATTTGTAAACACACAATTATAAATAATCGATTTTTATTGATGAACCTTCTGTACATAAAACATAAGGATCATCAATAAAAATAAATTCTTTTCTGATTGTGTATTTACGAACAGACCTATTAATTAACTAGGAATAAACACTTAAATTTTAAAAGGTATAGTACATATTATGTTATAAAAAAAGGTATTAAATGGTAAAATTTCCAAGAAGTGTTATTACAAGACTATAATTAATAATTATTAAAATAAGTGTGACACATTGCAGAGAATAGAGTTGTTCTGTGTGCAGAGAACTTGCAATTTAACATGTATGTAGATAATAACAAACGTGATGTTAACAATAATGATAGTTCTGTAACTTCTGTTTTAAAGATCAAGATAGAATATTCCTCCAACCAGTACTTAGAGTTGTATGACGATGTAAATATTCAATGGCATGCATGATTTTCTTATAAAGTTTAAACATGAAAATATATAAAAAAAAATAATACCGTAATATTATTCAAACATATTGATTCAACTCTAAAATTTAAATATAAGAACACAACATATTTTAAATTTAACGTAAAAATGTGCTGTTTTTAATTATATAAGAAACAAAAATAACTTATTTAATATATTGTATATTACATATACAGTATACATATTTTGTGTTTCCTAAAGAGGCTTATTTTGAACAAAGACAAAAATATTATTTTAAAAAATGCATTGATAACTCTGCAACCCGCATAACAGATATGCTAAACCAGTTGCATACTTATCTTTACTGCAGGCGCTATGATATCACGGCGTCAGCTACTTTATTTTATTTTTATTTGTCATAATACAATATCATATCTCAAATTTTGTGTTATAATAATAAAATAAATGTTATCACAAAACCACTTGAGAATGCAGCAATTCTAATAAAAATAAATTATTATTTGAAATGGACATACTGTATGGTATAGATATTGTGACGTAGTTTATATGAATCAAGAATTTTTCTCTATATTATGTTATAATACCGCATAGAAAAAGGGTCGAGTTATTCTATGCGGAAATTTTTATATAAACGATAAAAATTTCTCTAGACTCTCCCTGTGTTGCAAGCAACATCTTTGAGCTGCAAAAGCAAAGATCAAGAAATCTTCCTTAGACTTTATTTATATATATTACTACTGCTATGCAGTGTTACTATGACTCTATTCGTATAATGTAAACGTATATAGTTATGAGTAACAATGGATTTTCTTTTCTTCTCTGACCTCGTATTTCTCTCTCATTGTTATTATAAAAAAAATATATTATATTATTGAAGTATCGATAAAAAAAAATTATTTAAAAATATTATTTTATTTTCAATATATAGGTTATTATTTTATAATTATATTATACGTAGAGCTTATTGTATTATATTACATAAATTATATATTAATAAATATATGTTAATAAATAATATTTATAGAAATTATTATTAAAATCAGCTCAATAAAATATAATAACGAATAACTATATAAATTTATTGTATATTTATTATGATTATCATGATTATGATTTTACTAGGAGTTTTAATGTAATGATAGAATTGTATCACTAACATAAAAATAACAATATTTCTGTAAATTATCAATTAATTTATATCCTATATTTTGAACAAAAACAACAAAATTAATTTTTATAAAACAAGTATACAATTCTCTGTTAACTATTTAAAAATGCAAATCATGTAAAACAAGAAAACTTAAGTTAAGTTTAATTAAAGTAGCATTTTTTTTATATAAGTATAACAATTTTCACATCTCTAATCTGGCTAGCAGGCATGGGAGGCTTAATATCTCTGCGGTAGGGTATAAATCAAGCCGAATTACAAGAGACTAACTTAACTAAAGTAGCAAGCACAGAAATTTAAAATGACATCATAAAATGAAAAATATGTACTGCGGTAATATTTTTGTTTGCAAAAAATTTATTACATTTATAATATTTTTTATTCGCGATTCTTTTGATGGTTATCAAAATAAGACTATATATAGCGATTGTAAAATTGGAACAAGGAGTGATGTAATTAATTTTACTGATATATTCAAAAGTATCCCGCTTTTTTATATATATTAAATTAAATATAAACATCAGAGAGCTATAAAATTGTTAATAATGTTTCAATAATTTCTTCTTTCTATAATTAATTCAAATTCTTTAATCTTTCTAAAAGACAAATTGACAATACATAATAATTACATAGCAAAATAATAATTGATATAATATTATCATGTTATTTTTCCTATATTGAACTCGGATACATTTTATGACACCTATAAACTTCATAGACGATGTATCATAACAAATAAAGTTGTTTGTATAGTAAAACCACCAAAATTGAAATAGGCAATAATTGAAGTAAATCGAGTGAAAATTAAGATAACCTTCAGTAAATTAAATTATAATTACAATCTCGTATTAGTTATAGTTTCATAAAATACATTATTAATTAATACAATATTAGCTGTGGAAAATTTGATGTAGTAATTCATAATATTGTTTATAACTTTTATCTCAAATTTCACAGGCATTGAAAATTAATTATGCAATTAAAGTAAAATTTTAAAATTTATTTTATCGTCAAAACCTTCAATGCATAGACAGCATTTTAGATAGAAGATCTCGAGCTGTATTTTGGCAAAATTTTCCAATTTTTCAAACCCTCTATATTAGCCTTCAAATGTGCTTCTATGTTTTCGTGTTAAATATGACGTCACAGCATTTGCAGCCCAACTTTGAGGATGTTGAAGGGTTAATTTGTTGTAAATGACACTACATAACTGATCTTCTATCTAAATTTGCAATACAAAAATAAAGCTTTTTTTTTTAATTCTTTAATTTTCACAGACTTTTAAGAGTCTATACTTTCACAAACATATAAATTTTCAAACAAGCACACTTAAAGTTTTTCGATGCACATATAAATTACTGTGGTTGTAAATTATAGCAGAGCACGTCATTTTTTTCTGTACAAAATAAAGTAGAATGAATTCATTCTTATTTCTTAATCAGTCAAATGTCAAACGATAGAAGAGCAAAAAAGCAATGAACAAGACTTGTGTTTTTTAGATTCTTTACTAAGATATATATCTTAAGGCTGCAGCATTGATTAATTGATTAAAATTCATTTGATCTTACGTGTGTGTGTTTTTTTATTACAAAGTGTCTGCTTTCTCATCCAATCAACTTTAACGATGATCTTTTTTTATTTTCAATTAAAGACAAAAAAAACGATTTTTTTTTTCATCCCTTTTTCATTATTGAATGAAAATAAATGTTATTAGATTACACAGAAAAGATTTAAGAGGAAAAAAAGAAATCAATGCTTAATTTTTCAATTACATTACTTTGGTAATAGTGTTGTAGGATATAGATTCAACACTAACGGGAACGAAGTGATATATTAGATGGAAAAAGTAATTCTTAAAGAAAAAAAAATTGAATTATTAGTATTTTCAAATTTACAATGTATATAATGAAATGTAGATTCTTAACAAAATCTACGTGCCATTAAACTAATAATGTGTCTATTACTATCAAATTTATGAAATGTACATACAACTCACTAGCTAAAAACCACTAAACAAATAAAATTCTTTTTTAAGTAGAGGTACTGTACAGTAGGTATATGTGTAAATTTCTATATTTGTTATTCTCTGAGCAAGCTTCTGATACAGTTCCGTTTTCTCAGTTTTTATTGCATTTTTTAAGTTAATTAAACTTAAATTAAATTTAAAAAATGCAATGTTGATTAAATCTAACTTTTTAAAAAAATTCAATTAATTGATAAGAAAATGATTTTCCACATAATATATGGAACTTATACGCAGTATATAATTAAATAATTATTTTAATTACGTTATGTTCATGTATACATTAATAGTTCTATTATTATGATTTAGTAAATAATGATAATTCTTATTATATACACAAGTCTCTTTAACGATTTTTTTTTTTTTATTATTATTTCTCATAAAACAAAAATTTATTATAATTGACACTAACAAATTGTGACTTTTTTCTTTGACTTTTTCTATATATAAGTGTTTGACTGTTTCTCATAAAAAACGAGTGCTACAAATCTCTGTTAGAAAGACCGCAGTGAGGAAGGGGGCGTGGCAAACTTGAGATGTAAGCTGTATCGTGGGATTGCCTCGACTAGAGACCATTACATCTCTAATAAACTTAATTGGACAGTCTTGCTGCGTACGTACCAAAAACGTAACTGTATAGCAGTAGTAGTAGTAGCTCATAACCACAGTATAGGATTACATTGTATTAATTATATTTGATTTTTATACTGTAATTAATTATAAAAAAATATGCAAAACATTTTTTTTAGATTTTGAGGTTTTAATTAATTTAAAAAACTAAATTGAAGATACATATTTTAGTATTGAAGAATTAATAGCAGGTAGCATTTTAAAGGTTTTTATTACTATTTTTTAAAAAAAAGCAGAAAAATCATTATTGTTTTACCAAATTTTTGTAGACATATACAACATGTAAGAGTATTCAAGTATGCCGTGTCGATTTTAGCCTAGAAAATTTAGTACCTAGTCGATTTGGTATTCGATTTAAAAGGACTGGATTTTAAAAGTAAATTTTGGTAGTAAAGAAAATCGTCTACAATATTTGTGAATACACCTTACATTGAACCATGCAGCCGCCGGTGTTTGCTACATTATAATCATATACATATTAAATTTTCCATGCAATAAGTATAATTTTTGCTTATATTAATGAAATCAAATGTTGGGTTCATATAGAATCGTCCTTTCGTCAATACAAAAACTTCTCTTTTCAATATTTTTTTATTTGAGTCAAGAGTATCCTAGCTTTAGACTTTAATTTGCGTTTGAATATAAAGCACACACTCAACTTACTACCATCATTTGAAAATTCCACGAAAAAATAAAAGCGTACTTACGTAGTATTTTTGTATATATCTGCTACTGGCTTTCACGAAAACTCTGAAATCAAAAAAATAAGAAATCATTAGCAATTTCAAATTCAGTTCATATAAAAGGAGTATTAAATGTTATATTTCAAAGCACACAGTCTTTTATACATTTCAATACATTTAATCTTTCCTTTTTTCCTGCGAAAAAGATGAAAGTTAGTATGCTTTGAGGGTATATATTCGATTTATAACGAATTTAATGAAAAGGTTCTCTCCTTCATTTGAAAAACATTATTAAATATTCAAACATTTTAGCACTAGAATTAAGCATATATTAAGAACTATAAATTTTACTATAGAAATATTCAAAGAAGAAGATAAAAAAATATATTCTATTCAAACGATTTTTTTTAACTCAAAAGTGTTTGAGAATTTAAGAGAGGAAATATTTTATATATATTTTTTTTATACTGTATAATGTAGGCCGACGCTTAGCAATTGTACAGGGGAATATGTATAAATCTCCTTGTGCAGATACAAAGTTGAATTTTTGTTATATATTATTTTGTTAAAAAAAAAAGGAAAACTTTAAAATACAAGGAATGTTAATAAAAAGGTACGGATAAATTTTTATATTTCAAATTAACTATTCTTTACTGAAATCAAAAGCCTCTTTCTATTAAGGCTTTTTTTCTCATATATAAATAGTTTTACTAATAATTATGACCTTTATTGAAAGTGATGAAACTAGCAGATTTCCGCCAATCATACAAGTCATTATATATAACATTTTGATTAAATACAAATACGATGGAAACTGATTACATTTAATAGTGTTAACATTGCCCTATTTTCCTGAAATTTAATTTAATATACTTGACTGTAAATCAAAGGTGACCCTCTAAGAAGTAAGAAGTTCTAAGCCAATCGTAATCCAGCAAAGCGATAAATTTTCTCACTCTTTGTCCTTGCTTTGCTGTCTTTAGTATTAAGGAAAATCGTCTTCTTAGACAATGTATAAAGGAAACCTTGCATGTGATGTCGCTGCAACGCATAGTGCATATTATAATATATAGTATGCAGAAACATGCTCCGCCAGCTACATTAATTAGCAGTGTGTAAGGAAAAAAATGTAGGAAATAAAACATAAGCGACATGCAGTTATTATATTAATATCAGTCTTATATCTTATGCTACATCAGTCATGTGTTCTTAAATAATTATTCTTGGCAACAAAATCGATTGTTCAGGGGTTTTTTTTTCAGTTATTAGTTATTTTATTTATTTATTTTTTCAGTTCTTTTTTTGGTCAGTCTTCAAAAGGGTACTTCAGGACGTATAGGGTGTAAGCAGGCAACCCAACAATCTCGTGAGGCTTCCCTAAAGGTTCAATGTAGGTCAATACAAATTTTGGGTTCATATTGTATAACATCTGTTTTATAATCCACCCTTTCCATCCCTTACTATTCCAAATGTGTATACCATTGTCTATCTGTCTTATCATCTTAGTGAAACAATTAAATTTTAAAAATATGTAGATGAAATTTTTACTAACCAGTAAGTTTATTAAAATTTAAATGTCTTTTTTCTAAAATAAAAATTAAAGAACTAATTTGAAAGGAGGAATCTAATATTTATTCGAGGATATAATTGCAAAATATTATCAGTTTCATACATACATTTTTAAACTTCAAACATATATAATACTAAAAAAATCACTTATTTTTTAAAGGAGTGTACAGTACGTGTCACAATTATTTTTACACTAAGGTTTATATTCAGATGGGAAATGTATAAGAATAGCTCTTATGTCAAAATCAATCTAATTCATTTTATTAAAATCAACACTTACTTATCTTGTTGTTGTTTCAGCACTTTAAAAAAGAAAACAATTGTGAAGACAGCTGTGCTATTAATTACCCAGGAAAACTTCTAACGTAATAACAGTACACTTGAGATCAATTAAACAGCCCACTTATATTATTCTATATAATAGTACATAATAAAAGGTAAGTCATTATTATGCATTTACAGTAGTTTATAATAAAAACCAAGTCGATTTGAATCAGTATTATAACAATATCAATTAAAAATATAATACTCATACAATTGATTTTTTTAAATAAATATAATGTATGTATAAAATGTATGTAAATATTGTTTTATTTACATTACCTTTAAATTCTAATATACTTGGATTTTAGTAGCGGATAAAAGCACTTTAAAATGACCCAGATTTGGTCTCTTTTTCTCACTGTATTATATGGTGTAGCAAGTAAGCTTTTATACTTATATATACATATACTTTTATATATATATGTATATATACACCACCTACTAGGTATTACGAAGGCATGCTTTTCTGGCTGCCTGTAGCTATACCCATCATTTTGTCACTATCTCAGCTACTACAGTTCTTTTAGTATAACAATTGCATGAGAAGTATATACTTTTAAAAAGTTCTGTAATTTTAAAAAAACTTGTAGAGTACCGAGTAGATTAATTATGAATCTATATTTAAGTTGTAGATTTTAATTACATACAGGAAGTTAAAAAAATTTGTATTTCCGGTTACATATAAAGGGATTTAATATTTAAATATTTTATAGTTGAAAGGAGTATTGGAATATGCTTTGATTTTAAATACATGATGTGAATCAGAACAGAAAAGTTTTTTGAGCATTAAATAATCGATAGAAAATTTCTCCTTTCTTTTTTTTAACTTTTTCTTTACCCTAAAGCGAAATAAAAAAAAGGGAAAAAGAGAGCTTTTAAAAAATATTCTTTCTTTTGTATTGAAAGAATAAAGGTACTTTTTTATTTTAGCATTACGAGATATAAAAGTGGTACAACTTTTTTTATTATTATTTAATGGTATAAAAATGTATAAAAAAAATACCACAATTCTAACAGATTTTTAAGTAGTTTAAGAGTTTAAAGTTTTATATAACTATATATAAACAATTTTACTGTCTTCATTTTATTTTTTTATGGATGCATTTTTTTACAATGAGATAAATAAAAAGACTATTTGGAATATGGAAATTGATATTTTTATGTTCCGATGCAAAATGGCCTGAAATAAAATTTTATTTTCTACTCTTCGCTACACACATCTTCTTTTAGTACGTTAACGTAAGTAATAGCAAAATAAATCACTTTTAATTACAGGATTTGAAAGTTGTGAACTATATAATATATAACAATTCAATGCTGAGTTTTCTGAAATAAATACGGCCTTTCAAAAATTAAGGGTAAGATAAAGTGAATCAGCTGTTTTTTAGACCCATTTGATTAACAATGTAAGCCTTAGCAAATTCACAAAAATTCTGAAAAAAATTTGAGAGACAAATTTTAGTACCTGAAAGCTATAAAAAAAATCAATACAATTATTTGAGCCGATTTCTTTTTTATTTCTTTTTTCTTTTTTTTTTTTTTTTTTTTTTTAATTTTTAGCATAGGAGAGCCAAACTAAAAACTTAATTAAAAAGAATCGGCTCGAATAATTGTCTTGAAAATTTTTCTATGGCTTTTAGGTACCTAATCTGTTTCTCAATTTTTTTTCAGAATTTTTGTGAATTTGCTAAGGTTTACATGTTAATCAAATGGGTCTTAAAAAAAAAAAGGCTGATTCACGTTATCTATCTATCGTTACCTTAACTTACGTGAAGTAGCATTATTTTATGCCAACCAATGTTTTATTTTATGGCATCACTTTCCGTTATATTCAATATTCAATTTTTTATGTAACTTGTGTACATTCAAACAAAAATTATTATTTATTATACTCGCTAAAAAATTATAAGATTGCTGATATAATTTCAATTATAAAAAAAATATTTAAATTAAATTCATGCACAATCATTTTGTACAAAAATTAGATGCATGAGCTAATCTAAGAAATAAGGAAATTTTTAACGATTGATTTTTTTTAATTTGGAACAATTATAAAGTATCTTATATTATCAACTCATGCATGGTATAATGTGAAAATACTAACATATTTTCAGTGTATAAGTTGACTACATTCTGTTGTTGTTGTTGTTATTGAGGAATTGATAGAAGGGTATTTGTGAACATTCCATATTGTATGGCAGCACCAACATAGAAGATACATTTTACCGTGGGGAGAGTGACTGGATTGGAGTGGAAACTATATCCTTTAGCTTTTCTCCTCAAGCACTGAAAATCTCTGTTCTCTCTCACAATCTTTTTCTCCCTTCAACTCATATTGTATCAGTTTTCTCCCCTAACTGTCAAATTTACGCTCTATAATTCATAAGATTGTCGAGAAAATCAAAATTCCAAGACATAATTTAAAAGTCTATTAAATTAACTGAAGTCTTTATAATTTTAAGACGTGAATTTATTAAAAACGATGGCATATTTTTATATTGAGTTGTATAATATTAAATTTTTAGTTTTACAAAAAAAAATAATAATAATTTCTATATATTATATATATATATATATATATATTCATATAATATTTATTTTTTTCTTCTGCTCGCAATGGCTGTCTGTTCGATGAAGGCTTTGCCATTGTTAAGCATACGATGATGTAGTACCTGATTTCGACAACCAGAGCAAATAACGTAATAATGACATTGGTGGCGCTAGTAGTCCGTTAACTGTAATTTTACATAATTAAGGTAACATAAATCAACATCTGTCCCGTGTAGTTCATTTCATTGGATTGGCATTACTTGGTAATAAAAAATATTGAGCCACTTTGATTTTATACTAACCCTACCAAGAGAGGGCGGGGGGGGGGGGGTAGAAACGACTAGCAATTCTTTTAAAGCGGGAAAAAATATTGTTCCAAAAAATATAAAACTGTTGAAAAGGGTAGCGTCACGAGATTGTTGGGTTGCCTGCTAACAGGATAACAGCCTAACGGTTACCTCCCCTCCCTTCCCCTACCGAAGAGCAAGAGTACTCGTAAAACCATTGAAAAAAATAAAATAGAAAAATTAGAAAATTTGACTTTGTTGACACACTTATGATTAATTAATAAGGACACAAAAATGTAACTGGTGTATTCTTTATAAACTAGCAGATGATATTATGAATATGATATAAATGTAATAATTGCCGTCTATAATTTATAATTAATTTTTTTCTACATTTTCTATTTTTTTTCAATGCTTTTACGAATACTCTTGCTATTCGGTAGGGGAAAGGATGGGAGTAAACATCAGGCCGTTATCCTGTAAGCAGGCAACCCAAAAATCATTTCTTACAAGAGTCTTTGACAAATTTTTTTTTTTTTAAATATATAAATTATTTTATTTATTAAGTTCTAACTACTTCACGAGTGATTCTTACATCAATACGATTGTACTTTTGTTAAGATATCAACATTTCAAATATTACATCTTCAAGTGTCTACTGCGTATGACAGGTAACAAACTTTCAATAGTTGATATACAATGAATACATTTCATGTGTAAAATTGGATTATAAATTTCAATTATAATTATTCTTTAATCTTATAATTAATTCAACTATATCATATAACACAATAGATCTTATTTTGAAGTACGTTTATCTATACAGAAAATTTGTCATGCATTGATAATTTAAATTATATTTGAAAGATAAAATGATTAATTTTTTTTATATAAAGCTTGTCATTTGTTTTGTTTTGTCATAATAAATATGACAGTTTTATATAATCGGAAAATTTAAATTAAAGAGAGAAAATTGAAGTAGTAAAATCGATATTATATAAAGATTACTATCATTTAATTACATTAAAAATATAATATGATAAAGTTTATTTTTATAAATGAAATAAAAGTAATCTTTTGTTGGTTTTGTATAAATTAATATCAGATATATATCAAAGATTTTTTTTATAATTAAATTTAGTATAATTTACGCACAATAATTTTTTTACTTTATTGAAACAAAATAAGTTTTGTAATAAGATAAAAAAAAATGTGTTTCTCTAATTGTATTCAGTTATGCACCTCAAGACAGCACGAATGTTTTCTTTATGGGCATTGTAAAGATGAACCCAAGAGCTTTTGACCACAAAAATTTCAAGTAGGTTTAAAAGATAGAACATCGTACCGAAGGTGGCTTAAAAAGTGACTTGTTGTTTACATCGTATCGGCAACGACGTGAATTGAATTTGTGAAGGTCAGTCGATGCTGCTTCTCTTATTAAAAATAATACCTTGATGCCAAACGTCGTTTATGACGTCACCCCTAAGGCCTGTGTGTAGACACGTTTTAAATCCCCTTCGATACATTTTCCACGTGGAAGGAAAAACTCAGAATCTACAGAAACAATCAGAATGCAGTATTTGAAACTCTTGGGTGCAGCTTGGATGATTTATTTTTCTATGGAGCGATGGCGTGGCGTGGCGAGAAAGGCACACTTGCTTCAATGTCATATGGCGGCCATGTTGGCGTTGAAAAATCGCTTTACCGCAGCGATTAAATCCCACCGTAATTTTTTCACGCCAACATGGCCGCCATATGACATTGAAGCAAGTGCGTCTTTCTCGCCCCGCTAAATCCTGCACATCGCTTCATGGAAATCCACCTTAATGCAGTTTTTAAAGATTTTATCTGAGGAGGGACTAGGGGATTTGTGATTTTTTTTTTTTTAAACATACCAAAATTACAAATCTGCAGTACCATGTTTACTATAGTTACAACTCCAGCATCTCTGACAGGAGTACCGAGCAGTGTAGGCACATTGGTTGAGCGCCCGCCTCGCATGAGGAAGGTTGAGGGTTCGAATCCCGGTCTAGGGTGAGATACTTTTCACTACTTTTCCAGGGTTCGGACAAGTGTCCTGCATTCGGGAGGTGCAATTTCGGGTGTACCGGGCTTCCTGCTACAGGTTTCCATGGTTTTCTGTAGCTGTACATAGCCCTCTGGTGGCCACCACAGGGCTATGAGCTGTAGCAGACTGCCCTGGCTCTAGCTAACATGCCAAATGGCGGGAAGTTTGAATTTGCCATGGCCGCTCGTCCTACGAGTTTGTTATATAGCAATACTTTTATTAAGTTTGAAAGCTTATGCCCATAGCAGAATATGCTGTAGTAAGCTAACATTGTAAAAATAAAAAATATGGTTTGCTGTCGTTACATCGGTTACTCAATTGTCATTCGTGGTTTGATCAGAGCTAAAACGTAACATTATTTATTACGTTTTATTATTAAACATTATTTAACCAGTGTTATTTTGATGTATACAAAATGTGTTAACATTAAATTGAAATTCACAATTTGTAAATAATCCATGACATCAAATTCAGTTCGTTATGTAAAAGATTAGTGAATACATAAAAAAAAAAAATACAGTAGCTTCTAGCTGCTTGTTAATGCTTAGCTAGAATTCCGCACAGTGTTTGCTATATGATGGTATTATACGTTGTATTAATCCTGAAAATAAAAAATATGTACAAAAAATATATACACATAGAATTTTTTCCGTTATTTTTATAAGCTCAGATTAGTAAAATATGCATATTAAAAATATTATACTCTCGTATGTAATATCAATATAAAATGATATACATTATAAATTATTCACTAAATAAAAATATAATCCATACTTACGCTCATTGCATACATTTTATACTTAATTAATTTTTTAAAGTAAAAATTTGTTTGCACGATATAAAAAAAATGCGAGTAAATATGTTAAAAATGCAATGATGAATTTAACAAAAATATACTTTAAAATTTAATCCGATTACTTATTGCATAAAAATTTTATGCATAATTTAATAAACTCGTTTTAAATGTTAACTTTGTAATATGTTTAATAAATTAGTTTTATCTTTAATATTGATTTATATTTATTGACATCTTCATTATTTTGATTTAATTTAATTAATAATAATATGGTATATATTTCACCAATATGGCAGCCTGCTTACACCATGTAAAACAGTCTGACCGTGAGTTTAAACAGTTCAGACTAAATTATTATGTATTTCATTAGTTTTGACACTGTCTTTATAATACATTCAAAAACTTTTATAATTTTAAACCCTAAATATAGAATTACCAGCATAAAAATAATAATAAATATAAAATAATGTTAAAAAAACATTAAAAGCTAAACAATGTACCAGATTTATTATCTTATTGAAAAACGTAAAAACCTTGTTTATATTTTACAGTGTAAAATAAGCTTGCTTGAAAATTCCGTCAGACATTATTGAGTGCGAAGTTTAGTTGAGTGATGAGGGCGGGAAGAGAGCGCTCAAATGCCGGTGAATTCGCGGTGACCCTCTCGTCATACAAGCCTCCAGACAGATAATGTTAAAATATAAGGTAATACGAATATAACTTTAAAATACATATTTATATTAAAAACTTGATTTATTTTAAAGCATTAAAATAAAGAATATGAAATTGTTATTAAATTAATATATTTTAAATTGTTTTTACGGTAATTGTTATAATTTTAACTTATCTTGTTACAATTTTACTATGTAGGAGTACGCTATAGCAGAGACCACCACTAGAAAGCATTTCTGTTGGCCGGTGGCAGATCAATATGTAGGAGATCTCTCATACTGGCTCGCTTGCCTCTCTCTCTTTTACACTACATCACCACGATAACCACTTGAGGACGTGAAAGAAGAAGAAGAAGCTAGATGCTATGCTATTGCCCTTACTGCACCCCTAACTCTCCTCGCTAGCCATTCCTTCTAACATCTATCCCTCCCAAAGTTCTCCTTTTCTTACCCTTATAACGACTAACAATACCGCAAACTCCCACTCTCTCATTCTCTGACTGTTTCTGAAAGTAATAACGATTTTCTTTTGTTTTTAAAACTTTTCATATTATTTTTATTTTATTTACTATAATATAGTTGATTTTTAATATACTGAATCTCAAAAAAATAAATATTATAATCAGTATTATTTGTTACAACTCGTATATTATAAATATTAATTTTTATTTAAATTGAAATTATAATGATAGTTACTGCTTACTTACTTTTTCTACTTATTAATATTTAAGAACAAGAAGAAATTCAAAATTTATGAAGTAAATCAATAAAATTCTTCACATAAATATATATAAGATACAACAGAGAAAAAAAGCAATATCTGTTAAAACCAGACAATTTATAGAGGAGTGTACTTATAAAAATTAATATCATTGGCATTGTACCAATTTTTTTTATATTTTATCTCTATATTTCTATGTTCCTCTCATAATCTATAGTACACAAATATTTTTTTTTTAATTTATCGAATCTTGTTTCTTATTACTTATTATGATATTAAATATTTATGCAAAACGAAAGTTAAGGATTGTAAGATAATAAGAAAATCATATCTCTTCAAAAATTCATTAAAAAAATGTTGTTTTCTTTTATTATTCCTTCTTTAAAAAACTATAAAGCAGGATTTGCATTCATTCTTAAAATTTTAGATTGATAAATGTTATTTTTATTGCCTTGTCAGTATAGAGGTGACATTGTACATTGTAAACAAACTAAATAATGTGTAGACTTAAAAGTTAAAGTACTTAAAGTAATGTCAGAATGCTTTTTTTTTATGTATATGTACCAATTACTCATGGACTTAAACGTTCATAAATTCCATTAAATAACAAAAAGCTTTGTAAAATTTTACAACGAAAAAATTCCAAGGCATGTCTATTTTTGTTCATAAAACTGTTGACCTTAAAAAATATAATGAAGTAAAACATTAATTTATTAACGAAAATGTATATAGAATATAAAAAATGTTTTTTTATAAACTTTTAATTTTGAAAAAACTATTTAAAAACAGGAAATTATAACTCTGTTCTAAAACAATATTTTAAATAGAAAATTGTAATGATAATTTCAAACTAATTTAAATCAAACATTAAATAAAAATGTAATAAAAACTTTACTATAGAGATATAAAATATAAAAGTAAAATATTTTAGCCATATGTTAAATTAAATGTAATTTGGTGTAAAATTAATTATTGACATATTAAGGGGTATTCACAAAGCCCTAAGGCCACATTTAGGGCTCGATAATTTGAAGCCCGATTTTAGACATGCTTTTTAGACCCAAAATTTCTGGTCTTAAATTATCGAGCCCTAAATGTGGCCTTAAGACTTTGTGAATGCCCCTTATTATAATTAAAAAACATTAAAGTAGTTTTTTTCTCTATTTTTGATGTGATAATTTTGAAAGATGATATTTAATAACAATAAATTGCATAAAACATGACTTTTTACGATGTTAAGTTAAAAAAAAAAACATCATTTTCTAAGTGACACATAAACAGTATACGAGTACTTCAAGTCCCAACTGAATATATACACAAAATGGTTGACGCATAAAATATCACAAGTATACGTTATTGGCATAACTTTTAATATTTTGTTGTGTTTCCCTAAAGACATTTTTTTTAAATAAAAGATTGTATTTCTTTTATAATAAAAATGTATTTAATTGTTTTATATAAACTCTGGATTAATTTTCTTAACAGCTTTGCATTAAATATAAATTATTATTTAGCTTATATTGAAAAATATAATATTTACACTCAAATAATTTAAAACTTAACATGATATTGTTATTTAGTTATATACTCTTGTTTTGAAGTTAGTTTGAAACAAAACAATAAATGCCAAATGCCTAACATTGCTGTGAACAATCTGATTGGAAATTTTTGTTGAATGTTTTACTCACATCGATTTTGAAGATGTTATGAGGGTTAAAAAATATATAAATAAATCGAGATCATCTATTCAAATATAATGTGCAGTTAAGATTTCATGCAGGTTGTCTATTCTGAAGCTCACTTCATTTTGGTGCTAAACGGTCTGTTTGCAAACCCTGCCCGGTGTACACTTTCTGCACCCAATCGACCTTATGCACTTGAACATAAGGTCGATTGGGTGCAGAAAGTGTACACTGGACAAGCTTTACGAATAGGTCTAAAATCATTTGTCTAGTCACAAAGTGGACAGTTTGTTTTAGGTTGCTTCAAATATGCTGCATTTGGTTTCTTTAATTTACCGTCCTTTTCCTTGCTACTCCATTACATTGCATTGTGAATAAGTTTAAATCACAAATGTATAGATACCATGGGTATAAATTTAGTACTTAAAAATTGTATCTTATTTTAAATATATGTCATACTACCATTGGTGTTTTTGGTTTTTAGTTTTGTTTAAATAAAAATATCTTGGAATTTTGTGACGAAATAAAAAATTTCGTGGTTGCAATGTTAACATAGTTGGATATTTTACAACTTTGTGCTGTGTTAAATAAGTTAGTGCTAGACCCAAAACCTACAGTGTTAAATAGCACATACATCTTGTCGCCTTTAAAGTTTGTAATACCCCTTACACATATGCAATTTACTTAACATCCATATTAATCTTAAGCGAAAACTTGAATAATTATATATATACAAGTAGTTTAATAATTTATGCAGTAAAATGTACACTCAGATTCATATAAACAGTTATTTTCACTATAAAATACCACAATACATAAATTTTTCATGCAATTATGCTTGTAAGCATGTTATTTCAATGTACGTTGCTTTCAAAAACTATTTTTATGCTAATATATTTCAGAGAATCAATGAACATTAGGTCTGCTCGTAAATACACAATCAGAATTAAAGAATCGATTATTTGTAATGAACCTTCTGTACATGGAACTGATGGAACATAAGGGTTCATCACAAATAATCGATTCTTTCTGATTGTGTATTTACGAACAGACCTATTGAACAATAAGTTCATAATTTGAAACTAAAAAACACAATAGATTTTACTTGTTTGATAAATATATGTTTCATGATATTTCAAGTGAATAAAGTGTACATATTAATATTATTACTTGAAAATTTAATTATGCTTGTCTTCGTATATTTAGGTTATAGAATTACTAAACATTTACAATATTAAAGTGGTAATCCTTTTGGCTCTTGCATTATAATTTGAAACCATAAAGCTCTCTCTCCCCCTATTTTACCCCTATTTGCTATCTCATGTTAATTTTCATGTCCATAATTAACCTTTAAGGCCATCATAACTGACCATAAAATGACCCTTAGAAAATTAACTGCTTTCTATTCTAGTACTATTATTATAGAGATTCAAATTTGTACTAGTAGTATATATAATTAATGCTGAAGCCATGAAAAGTTATCTCTTATCAGTTATCAGTATAATGGAGAGTAAATTTATTAGTGGTGAGACATCGTCGCCTTAAAATCTATTTTATAAGCATTATTATAAAGTTTTGTTACAATTATGGACCTTATGTGACTCATATATATAAATTATAAATATAATTTTAACAAAAATGGTAAAGCTTAAACAAATATACTGTAAAATAAATATTTCATGTAAAATAAAATTAAAGGAGAATTGTATGTAAATGTTTTAAATATTTTGCTTATTTAGTAAGGGAAACTGAGTAAACTCAAGTAGGATGGTTGGTGTTATAAAAAAGTGAATATGAATGTACGTAGTAATACTTACAATTACGGACGGAATTGGTTTAAAAATAAAATTTACCGGTAATTTATTATGAAGTATGTTAAAAAATATGATTCAACCAACATTTATTTTTGTTAAATATATTACACTCCAATATATATATATATATATATATATATATATATATATATATATATATATATATATATATATATATATATATATATATATATATATATATATATATATTAATTTTCCAACTAATATTTGTTTTATATGTATTATTTTACAACACACAAAATTTTCTAGTCTCGCCTTTTTTGTTTTGTTTTCCCAGTAAAATAATGGAAACAAAATATTTCATATGATGACTAACTCTCAATAATACATATTTGTAAAATTTTAGATATAGTTTTAAATTTTTTACGAATGAAAGAATTTTATGATAATAAATCCCACAGCAATTAAAATAATTAAACGATATTTGATGACGTATGTAATGACTAAAAACACGAAGTGGTCTGTCGGGAAATTATCTCTATATATAAAAACTCTTTTCAACATTGATGCAATGATTTTTTTTTCTCATTTTAAATATAAAAAATATATAGAGAATGAAGTATTTCAATATTATTTCATAACATATAAACCTTCCTGTGTTATCTATTATACATACACTTTAATAATTAAATTTCAAGTATAGTTAAGTTATTTAAAGTACAAAATGAATTATTAAATCAATAAAATATGCATTAAAAATAATGCAGTATATATAAAAATCTTATATTTAAACTTGTTCATTTCTTTAAAACATACAAAAACGAAATAGGAATAAGATAGTAACTTGGTAATGGTATTAAGTTATAAACTATAATTTAATATTAAAATTATAATAATTAATTTATAGTTTCTTTTTTTTTATATAAATTCTGTTTCATAAATATAAAATTTGTCGCATAAGAAAAGAAAGAATAATGTAATAAAATATTTAAAAAATGTAGCATTTTGATTTAAAGTTTTTTTTTATGTTAAAAAAAGGATATAGGTGTAAGGGAAAATAGGGTAAGGAGAATGGAATATATAGGGGATGGCATTTGTAATATGGAACACACCATCTCATCCCTTTTCTCCCCTCTATCTTTCTCTCCCTTAAGGCCACTCACTCTTTCTCCCTCTCACTAGCTTTCCCAATGTCCCTGTTCTACAAAGTCAAATAACTTTTATGTGATGAATATTTTAAAGTTCATTTTATAATATTAAAACATGTAATATTGAACCATGTTGTACTAATATAGAATATATTTTTTTTAAATGTAAGTATAGTAAAGTGTTTCGCCTCTCTGGTTTCTGTAAAACCACATTGCAACTTGACTTTATACATAGTATGGTATTTTTGGAGGTAGTTTAAATGTACAAAAATTTTGACTAAAAAATATTAACTTAAAATTAAATACATTACTTCACTTCATGGGATTTAGTACCATTATAATTATAATAGATTGTTGACCTCAATTTTTTTATTGCAGAAATAAATAGAGGGTGCAAAGTTATGCTATCCTAATTTTTTTCAGATTTTTTACAGCCCGGAAACTATTTTTAAAAAATTATTGAAAGTTCTTTTTGTGACGTCACGAGACGCCGCTTCTTAAGAAAAAGATAGGACTTGTCACCGCGTGACGTCACAAAAGGGACTTTCAATAATTTTTTAAAAATACTTCCCGGGCTCTAAAAAATCTGAAAAAAATCAGGGTGGCATAACTTTTCACCCTCTATCCATTTCTGCAATAAAAAAAATTGAGGTCAATACTCCATTAAATTAATTGATTGCTATATATTAAAATTTTTGATAGTAAATTTATTTTTCAAACATAACTTTGTAAGCTTATTGTTTCATTTGAATTAACAAAGAAGATATTAATTTAAGAACAAATTATAAAATCTTCTAATGCTACACAAACCTTCCCCTCCCCCCTCCCTCTTCTCCATCCCATCTCCAATTATTTTTAAATTAAAAGTTATTGAAATATTGATTATATTATTAATGAATATTTTCATGAAGAGTTTGTCATCTATATTAAATTACTCTGATTCCATGCAAAAATCGTCTTTGGATATAAAATATAGCAAATGCTTTTCATTAAATTCGATTAACAAAATTTCTTTAAGCATTAAATTTCTTAGAATGTTTAACATTTTCAACCTTAGCTGAGCATAAATTAAAAATATTTGCTTTGTAAAATCAATGTTGTCTTTTGAGCATTTTACGTTATTTATTTTTACACGAGTCAACAAATGCTAAAATCTTAACGGCGAAGAACGTAATATTATTTTATTTACAATTAATGAGTCTTTCAAAGAAATTATTACGCCTGAGATTTGAAAAACGACAACTTTATATTTTGTTGATATTTATATAAGAATAACCCTATTTACCTTATAATTAATCCTGAAATTTAAAATAAGAATATCATAAAAATTTCAGCACAATTTTTTTTAAATTTTAATTGCACATATATGATAGATGAATATACAATTTGGAAAATTGAGCATTAAAAAGTAGTTAAAGTTATTTTTTTTAATACATTTTAAGATATTTTACAAATAATTTAAAATATTTAAACCAGTATTATTTGCCATTTGTTAGAATTGTGTTTTGTTTTGTTTATTTTCTCTTTGCCATTTAAAATTACCTTACAACTTGTTCTATATATAACATTAACATTGAAGTTTTTTGTTTCATAATATTATTATTCTGTATTACATGTATTTTATAACTACTTTGCTCTTTACACATATGACAAACTGGCTGCTTTTTCGTACTTTACACAACGTAAAACAAGCTTACAACTAACTTTGCTAAAGTAAATATTGAAATTTCTAAACTGTATTTTTTTTTATTTTTTTTTTTTTTTTATTTTTTTTTTTTTTTTTACTCTCCTTTGTATCTTTTAACAACTTTTGTATATGTCTGTGTGAAAAACTTTTTATGTAACATAAGAATCTTATTGTTTTATATTTTAGTTGCATCTATAATTTTTTTATTTAAATACTTTAAAAGTTTTTTATTGTATTTTGAATTGATAATTTCTATTAAAATGAAACTATATTTTCCATTTTATTAATAAATTATTCACTACAATGGAGATTTAAGTTCAACACAATTAACAAGAATGTATTCATGTTATATACTTTACATCTTATAGTGTTAACTTTTGTTTATTTTAAAGTAAATTAAACTTAAAAATAATATATTAAGTTGATTTAAAGTTTTCTATGTCAATTTTCTAATGAATAATGTTTTTTGAATATATTAATTTTAAAATAAACAATTCTAAGAAATTTAATGCATATTTTAATGAACTTTAAATAACAAGATGTAAAAGTTATAAAAGATTGTGTTTTTTTTTTTTTTTTCATATTTCTATTTAAGGCTTAACCTGAGATATTCGGACGAAAAAAGTCGTATCGACAGATGTTCTTGAAATTAATTTGGCAGACTTACAACAATTGTCCAAATACTACTGATTTTTTTCAGATTTTTTTAACCGTTGGTTTAATTATAATTAATTTATTTAAATGTGTATTTTGTATCCTTTCAATGTTAAATTTTTCAATCAACATTACACAAAAACGGCTCGAGAATTTTTTTAAAATTTTACACAGATTAAAAGCTAATTTTTTTGACTATTTTTCTGAATTGTTTTCATATATTTCGAACCGTGGCGATGACCGTTTCTCTATGACCTAAAGAGACTTGGCAACTCTCTCAAGGACTGTAGTTACCACCCCCTCCTAATCTTTTATTCGCATTGCTATTGCAACAGTGTTGCCAGATTTGCCAGTGAAGCCACGCCTCTTGACCTTGACAGACAAATTCTCAGGTTATACCTTAATTATTATACCGTATAGATTATTATATTAATTTTATAATAAAAATCATTAACTACAATGCGTAGTATTTTAAGCTTTTTCATTTATTATATTTGGTAAAAATTAAATTAAGTCTCTTAACTTATCCGAATCGGTGCCGGTCTTTCCCGAAAACACACGATGAAAGACATTTTTTTGGTTCATGGCAACTTTAGTTAGTTATATACACATCAATCGATACTCACAATATACATCAAAAACACTGAATTCATTTTGTAAAAAACTAGTTTAAATTTCTGATGATGGCACAAGTAAATTTTCCATTTAACATGAGACAGCAAGAATTTTACTCCTGCCTCACTTGCTACAGCTGCACGAGACAAAGATATATGCAGATATGCAATTTTGCCATCACAGCCATCTTAAAACCATTCTAGTTCACCACGGCTCCATAGACAACACCCACAAACAGCAGGGGTCTGTCCTGAGATATACAGTCGTCGCCTTGGAAAATGTTCCTTTCCCTTGTTATAAAAAATTACCATGCTCCGTAGTAATAACACAGGGCATGCATGCTGATTACAAAAACTATAAGTGGGAAATTTTCAAAAGTGACGAGTATACGTCATCATCAGGTAGAGTATGAACTGCAGTTTTTGTGATAAACTCACCAAAATGTTTGTACGTTTAGTATAAAAAGTATTATTTGAAAAGCAACAATGCTTAAGTGAAATAATAAAATTGTAAAACACGCAGGACCTCACGTAGCAATAAGTCTGAAAGTATTAATTTATTTATAAATAAATTCAATTTTTATAATTATTATTTTCTAATGTATTTTATATCATGAATAACTTACTAAAAGAACCTATAATTTAAAGTATTGATTTCTATTAAGTATTATCAAGTTTATGTATAAGGGAAAGGGTTATCTCCATTCTTGGCAGAACATTTTCTTTACAACTACTACTGACTTGTTCATTCTCTTTGTCCTAGCGAAGTTTCCTCCTATTGACCCTTGACCTGACAGATATTTAACTTCTCTCTACCTCCTGTCAGAACAGGGGAAAACGTCGGAGCAAGATCTCTTTCTCTCTCACTTTCGTTTTTCTTGAGCTGCTAACTGAAAACTTTACACACCAAAGAAGAAGAAGAAGATGAGCTGCTTTTGTTTTTGTTACAAAACGTACGTATTGTTGACGACTTAAACAAAAGCTATTGAGAAATCGACTGACAAGAACTGATGTCTAAAACATCCTAGTAGTCTTAAATAAATAAAAAAAAATAAATAAAAAAAAATGACTTTTAAAACTTTATTTTGTTGTTTAAAACTTATTATTTAAAAATTCAATACATGTGAACTATTTTACAATTCCCTTTACGATTTAAGTTTCATACAAAATTCAATAACTCAAAATTTAACAATAATTGTATAAACTTTATATATGTCTGCCTTTTGCAAGTATTATATTCAAATTTCTATGAAACTTAACTATACTTGATAATTGAACGCTTTCTTGGCAGTGGTTTGAATTTGTCTCAATAATGATGTGGTATATTATAGTTTATAATTTACAAGAACTGTTACTATAGGTTTGAACATGCGTATTTGTACCATATAAGTAGCAGGTTTAGCAATATGAATAATGACAGTTTTATGTTTAGATTATAAATGAATAGTTTATTAATAATTCCAGCTGATATATTCACATATTAATTGGTTCTTGGTAAAGTTTATTACAAGAATAACGGAATACAGCAGCGTAGATTTAATGTTAATATTTTTATATCTAGGAGTAGCGAATTTTATTGACCTATTTTCAACCGATCACCGATGTCAAGCAATGCTGAGTGTGGTGAGTAGTTGAATGGATGACCATTTTCAACAAAAATAAAGCTTCTCCCACCCAGGGGAAATCATTGCACTTTTCCACCACGCGTGGTTCCCCTGGCTTTGGACCATTGCAATTCCATTGGTAAAAGCTGTAGCGTCCATCCTGGCTGAGGTTTCTACCTTCGTTTCCCTTACAGTCACAGATAAAATGCCAGGATGGATTGCAAGGTCGTGACCGCCCCCGTTCCGAAAGAGCAGACGAAACGCTCAAGTTAGGGTTTCGGAAAGTTTTAAACATAATGAGTAATTAGTAAGTAGAAGTACCCAATTAGGGTTTCACATAAAAAAACTGCATGCATGAAATCTCAACGAGTTTGCTTTCTTCTGCACATGACTGAATACTCCAACGGTTAATAAACATCCATCTTGATCACGTCGCCTGAAGGTTAGGCAACTTGTTCAGCATCAAAAATAAACCCCAAGACTTCAAAAAGTCACCTTACCTCTGATGCTCATATATAATCCACTCCATTTTGAAGCTTACCAACTTAGCTAACTAAACTTGAAGGCAAAATGTTCTGGTGCGTTAGTTGTTTAAGTTTTTGCTGTCAAACGTCACCCTAGAAAATTTTAAAGGCATATAAATTGTCGTAAGGCTGCTAATTTTTAAGATTATTCAGCCATTTGTTGGTCAGAGAAATCCTCGTGGGTCATGAATTCATGATTTACTTTATGTCGTATATTATATTCACCACACGTCTCACAAATTAAAATACACATTGCACGAAACGGAATATCAATATTAATTATTTTCATATTTATTAGCATGGAATTCCATACTATTAACAATGAATATGTACCCTTCTTTTTTTTAAAGGCATGCAATTACGTCATTTTTACACTCCCACAATTATACAGTAAAAACTCACTCTAAGCATTTTGAGTCAATTAAAGGACACATCTTGTCTCTACCCTTCTCAGAGCTTTTAACAAAGCGTTAAAATGGAGAGACTTAATTGTTATTAGCCTAATTAAAAAACATTTTAACACTTTCAAAAACTTTGCTTTTTTTTTTAAAAAATTCTCTTTTTAATTATTTGAATATTCATTTAAAATTTTAGTAGCTGATTTAATATAAGTTAAACTTAACAGTATTTTATGCCACACCCTTAGCTATAAGTATAAATTTTATACTTAGAGTTTAATACTTTTTTAAGCGAAGCATTTTTCCACTCTAATTCGATAACAGTCAAAACTTTAATCTGCCACTTTGCTGGCACTGCAGCTCCAATAGATAAAAATATACTACAGGACTGTATTTTTTTATAAATTTTGGAATGGTATATAGTACAAAATGAATTAATGTAATATTGCCACCGAAATAAGTTGTAATTTCTTTTCGCATTTCAGACTCGGATTATGTCAAAAAGCAATTTTTTATGCATTGTTTTAAAACTTAAAAAGAAATATTGAAATAATAAGGCTTAAACGCTTGCTTACGGTCATCTTCAGTAGGAATAAAATATAAATTGAACTGAAAAAAATCACCAGGTATTACACAAGCAATACACTATCAAACAAGTTAGTTCAAAATTCTAGCTTTACAGAGTGCGGTCTGTCGGAATGCTACATATATTTTATAATTAATATAATAAATTCTAACTGTAATAAAAAAATAATTATAGTGTAGAACAAAAATAATAGTATTTGGTCTGGTCAGACCTGTGTACATCTATTGTCACATTTCTATAAAGCCTGTATAGCCAATCAGGGTCATTTTATAGTTTTTATAATTTAAAACATCCCTTCGTGCATCCGGGAGGTGATTGATGGCAAATTGCCGACCATCCTGACTGAGGTTTTCATGGTTCTCTCAGTCTGACCCAGACAAATGCTGGGATAGATTGCTATGGGTCATTGCATGCTGTCCCGATTTGGAAGGGACCCAGAAAACCCTAAGTAATAGGCTAGGTCGGGTTCATGGCCGGAAATTTAAAGTCAAATGTTATTTGTGACCATTACCCTACTACATAGCTCAGTTGAGCAAAAAAAGGTTATGTTACAAAAAGAGGTTGTTAGTATCAGCTGAAATATATTCCCTATATATATTATAAAAAAAGACAACACAAATTGTAGAAACTTATGTCTGTGTGTGTACTTAAGTAATTTTTATTTCGAATAGTATCATTTTTATAACATTCTAGACTTTAATTTTATTCATGTTAACAGATATTCTATTTTATAACTAACAAAAGATTTTTTTATTAAATTACTACATAAAATTTAATAATAAAAAAACATTATTATATAATGATGTAACAATGAATAATTGAAAACTAATTACTCGTTATAATTATTACAGAATTATATTCCCTTTTCATTTTTTTTATTATTACATAATATTCATAATGAGTATTTTTTTAATATTCTAAAGATTATATAAAAAAAATCTATTTTTTACCACCTATATTAAAGTTAATTATAAAAATATGAAAGATTATTTTTTTTTAAGTTAAATTTTTATTTTAGTTAAAATATATTATGTATAAAAAAAAATCTTTTATGAAGTAGAGTTTTAATGAAGCGTTCAGTGATTGGTTGCGCATGTCAGCCATATTGGAAAATCTGTTTTCCACAGGAGTTAAAAGCAGGGAGGCACGATCTTAATAGGATTGTTAGTAGCCTGTGAAGCGAAGAGAGTTTTGAGAGATACTTATGTAGGTAAGTTTTCCTCCTCTCCTTCTCTCTATATACCTCCTTATCTTCTTTGCTTCTACAGTGTACCCTTCTAAACATGTAAATTGCAACCCACCCTTTTATACATTGTCATCAAAACTTTATTAATTTTAACATACAATATTGTTCTCTTCATTAATATTAAATTATAATGATAAATATACATACTAATGGTTTACTATCATCAATATAATATGTATTTAATCAGAATTAATAATTGTAAGATATAATAAATTATTCATTGTGAATTTATTAAAACAGAATATTGTGGTTAAGGGGGAAATATTGATAGACATGTCAAAAAAGAGAGCAAGAGTATACGTTAATGAATTTTTAATTACTTTTACGTATGCTTTAACGTATACTCATTAAAATATTGCTTCAAGGTAAATGTTGTTATTTCCATTAACTTTCACATCAAAATTTGTTCTGTAAAAAAAATTGCATACATTTTTTTTAATTATTGAGTTGCATAAGGTTTTGCACGTTTATAATTAAAATTTATTTATCATACTGAACAGAGTTAGTCTCAAAGAGTGAGTGATAAATGGGTGATGTGCAAATGTACTCTTTATTCTATTATTTTGACTATAAAAATTTTATAGCATAAAAATATTGCCTTTCATTCATGATATTTTATTCCATTTTTATTTTTATTTTGAAACTGAACCACGTTGTTATTTTCCAGCTCTTCGTATGAAGTCTGTCATGCCTTCCAAATCAGAGCGGCCATGGCTAAAGCAATCCGCAGTATTTGCCTAATTGTGAGTGAGGGAACAGTTGAAACATCAGTCAGGATTGTTCGTAATTGATGGAGAATGCTATCAAGCACCGTTTGAATACACAAGTGAATATTCTTTAATTAGTAACCACTTTTAGATGAAATTCGGAAGTACCTGGGGTCGAACTTTCTTCCAATTAGATGCAAAATCATTAATCATTAAGTTACCAATTTTTAATTACAACCGTTCCTTTTTTTATTATTCACAAATATTGAATACAAATGCATTAATTAAAAAATAAAGGTTTTGAATATAATTTTTATTCTTTACTCTATAAAACAAAGACAAATAGCTTGAATGTATAAGTTGTTAAAAAATACTTTCAAACTACCGTGCAATAAGAGTCACCATTATTGAATAAATAATGATCTTTACCGAGAATCCTGTTGAATATTACTACCACTAGCTCTCATGGTATTACAATATCGATGTAATATTCATTACTCAATTTATATATAATGTTATTTGTCAAATGTGACATTTCATTATAGGATTATTCAAATTTTCTCTAATGTAATTATGATAAATTTTATAAAAGGACTCTTATGTCAAAATTTTAAAAAAAAAATCACGTATCATATCATGATATATTATAAATATTTTTTTGTTAAATCAATATAAAAATGTTAAATTAATTTTATTTTATTTCATGAAGTTATAATCTATTTTGTCAACGCAATTAATTGTGTAATAACAATGACTCATTACAACATAATTACTTCTCGATAGTCAATAGTAATTAAGGTCAAATTGTTATATATAGTGTAAGAATTAAAACTGAATATCCTTTCATATCTTTACACATTTGACGATGCCTTTAATTACGTTATATGTAGTAAAGGAGAAAATAAAGCATATATATTAGATTAATCAGTTATAACATTACATATGGTAAAGGGAATTCACAAAATTATGTTGAACTTCTTACAGCTTAATATTGCATGATTCAAAATATTGTATAGCGTTCAGCATGTATTTTTTTTTTTTTTTATGTTCCAAGTTGCTACTAAAATCTTTCATTAAATCTTGCAGAAATGTACAATTACTTTATTTGATAATTCTACATCGAAAAATCTATTGTAGTCAGCAGTTCAAATGAATATAAGTTGTTTGTTCTTTTTATCGTCATGCCCTGTCACTGTATTGTTTTTTTGTTTGTTTTTTTCAACTTTGTATACCCATGGCACCCACTGCTTTGACCTTTTAATCATAAAAATTTCAAATAATAGTGTAATGGAACTACTGGTGCAATGTAAATTTCACCAGCATAAAGGTGGATTCACATGGCGATTTTTATCATGCGAAGCGAAGCGAATAATATGCACTTCCTTCAACATCCGGGCCATTGGTGGCCATATTTGGCGATTAAAAAAAGAGCATCGTAATTAACGCGATATTCGCTGTCGCAACCTGACGAATTCACTCGCCGCATAGGATTTTACAGCTTTTACGTCAAAATCACGTTGCATCGCCGTTGTCGCTATGTGGACCCGTCTTAAAGAGTTCAAACTTTTGGAAAGTTTTTTAAGTAAAATTGTAATGTGTAATAGCATCTTGTATATTGGACGTCCGTGGTTGTAGTGCCCCAAGCTTTATAATACAATCCACTGCACTGCATAAGATTCTTAATTAATATTAAATCACGTACGTGTATAACTTATGTGTAATTAATGTACGATATAGAAATTTATTTTATTTCACTCTACGATGTCATCGTTTTCAAACAATTACTACAATATTAATGCGTTATAAATTACTTAAAGAAAGTTTGTACTTTTTTTTTTATGTATGTATGTATAAAGTTCTTGTATTTTAATAAAAAGACAGCGGTAGTAAAAGCGAGTACAATATAAAACATTTTATCATAAACCATTTCTTAAATTGTTCATACAATTCATCTTTAAATGTTTTTACTTTTAACATACTAGCTCCCATAAGAATACAAAAAGCCTTGGAGACATTAACAAAAAAAAAAGTTGCTTAAAAAATATTGTATTATTTTTACATATTTTTTATTAAATTTTTTATCATTTTAAAAGTTTTAAATTCCCTACAAAAAAGAAAGGAGAAATAATAAAATAAAAAAAACATCATTAATCATTCGACGTGACAATTTTGTTACCACTTTCTAGCTTAATGATTGTTTGAAATAAAAACACTGTAATATGACATTTTATATACGTCATTTTGTCATTTTAAATTAATAAAGTGCATTAATTTAAAGAGTGACATCTAATATTTGTAGTTTAATGAATTAAATTTAAAACGCATCAAATTAAAAGCGTTTTTATGTTAAAAATTATGCTGCTTCTTCTTCTTGTTTATGTTAATGAAAAGGGTCAAATATATAGAGCATACTTCCACGTACGAATTTTTTTATATACTTTTTACATAACTCTTGAGCTCTCTTTGTTGTGTTGTGTATTATTTTGTTGGTTTTCACACTGGGAGGAGAAAAAAACGTAACCACTAAAAATTATGCCGTATGCCCTTTTTTCGAAAAAGAATGTAAAAAATATAAATTGTGTTTCATGAGGTTAATTTACCATTTTGTTTGTTGTATTTCAACTTTGGTGTGTTTTTAAATTTCAGTTTTATTGTATGAACAAAACATCACAACCAGTGCAAAGATTATAGTAAATTAATATGTTTATTACATATTATAAGTTTCTAGAATCCTCATTAATTAAAGTATTTGTAATAAATAATTTTAAACGGTAAAAATCACTTATAGAGTATTGCAATTCAGCATTGAAATAAAATATAAATGAAACTTGAAACAGAATATTCTTGGTAGAATAATTATTTCTTCCTCGAAACGCAAATGTTTATCCGTTAAATCACAAAAGTTTTGACAAAACAGAACTTGTTTTAATGTCTACTTTTTTATTTTTAGCAAGAGTAGGAGGAAAAACATTTAATATTTTAAATTGTTCACAGAAGTGTCTTATCTCCTCCACTTCATTTGATCTTTGCTCACTGGAAATAAAAAAGTTTTTTTAACATATGAACAAAATTTGCTTTTGTTAAGCAAGTCACATAATAATAATCTAAAAGAGACGCGAAAATTTGTTCCTAGGATTTAAAAAATTACGATTGTATTTATCAATTTAGAATAATTTGCAAGTTAATTTTAGTAAATATGTACCCCCAAGGAAGGAGTCAGTTCACCGCGCTTTCACCCCCCCCCCCCCCCACAAAATCTTCTATACTCGTATATAATTGTTGTAACAAACTATATTACTATTGTAAATTTAATGTCTGTTTAAGGTATAGTTAACACGGATCAGCTGACCCAATGCTAAAAAAATCCCATTCATGAAAATTATGAAAAAAAAAATTAAATGTTCTTCTTAAATTAGTCAACTTTAAAAATTAATTACTCGAAAACTAGCTCGTTTTTGTAAACCTGATATTTTACCTACTGATATAGGGGATGTAGAGGAGAAGATTTTAAATTTTTTTCATAATTTTCATGAATGGTATTTTTTGCATTGGGTCAGCTGATCCGTGTTATCTCTACCTTAATTAAATGAAACCTTTTTTCATTGCTAACCATGAGACTATGTAGCAAATAATTTTGCCCAACATGGCATAAAATACAATGATATTATTGGCCACATTGCTTCTATAATTAACTGTCATTTTACATTAAGGTAACATAATATATGCAAATCAACAATTATCCCTTCACCTGATGACAGACATTTCTAAACAATGCTTTGATTACAAACAACGAATAATTTGCTTACGATAATGCTGATAAATAAAGCACAGCATTTTCACTATCCTAAAATTGCAGAGCTAAAAAAAAAATACAAAATATAATTAAATTTGAAGAGATTTTTATTTCACACCTCATATAGGTGGTATCATTATAACATATCTTAATCATCAAGTATAATTTGATTATATCCATTGTTTTTATCACTTCAATTAAATTAAATTTTATTACTACCTGCAATATAAAAATAATAAAAAAGGATTAGTTTAAAAAAAATAATAATGTGAAGCAATAAAAAGCGTTACAGTTATTCTTGTTTAAGACTTGGTATTTTTTTATTGCAAGGTGCGATGGAAGAGGCGATTATAATACACAAAAATGTTAAAAAAATACAGTCATTGCAGTTGAAAATTGGAATTTTATTAACTAAAAATTTCCCCCGCCAACATTAATATTATAGACATTGTGTACAGAACGTACACCAGCTATCTAGAAACGTCAACTATAACCATTTTGTTTTTTTACTCCTAATATTATACCACACACCTTGCACAAGAAAATATATTACTGCATGATATAAATTAGCCTACTTTTCAATCTTGCTGGGGCCAGATAAAAAAAAAATGTTTATGCGAATTTGAATAAAACTTATTTTGAATCTGAAAAAATTTGAAAAAAATAATGTTTTTCAGTGTACTATTTAAACAAAACAACAAGGCTACAGTTCAAAAAAACTTAAGATTACCACCAAAAGTGCGAGGTTTTTGGACTTTCTAAGTCAATTTTAAATCTGAACTTTTATCTTAGGGATTTCAATATGCAAAGTCTTACAGTTTTTACATTCATTTTTCAGCCAAAAGACTTCCACTTCCGGTTAATTTTGGTGATAATCTTACATTTGTTGAAATATATGTACGACCATATATAATATAAGAGAAATTTTATGAGGCAAGGCATGGCTATATTTTCTTTAGAGAGTACGAATCAATAATAAGCAGTGCATTAAATACCCACTTTATAACATACTTCACTCTGTATATTATGCTCTTTATAATTATAAATACAAAACATCATCATATATGACATTCTATAGACAGTTAACAGTGATACTAATACGACGTACATGTTGATACCAGTACAGAACTAGTTTCCTCATTACGTTCTATTTAATTGAGTGACATAATACATATTATAGCAACAAAGCAGTGTAACTTCGGTATCTACTTTTGTGTTCTATGTCTACTGACAGCAATTAGCAACATTCAATGACGCTTTATATCATAGTTAAGAGGAAGGAATTTACATTAATTGTTGTTGAAATTTGTTGTAAGAGAGTTATTGTTGTTACATGTAAAGTCATTCAAATCAAATAACAATGCATATTATTATTTGTACTTGATTATAATGTATTGTTGCAATATTAATTTATCGTTAATAACTATAAGATTGTAAATTATAATATTGTCTGAATATAATGTATATCAAACGTTGTATATACGAAGAAGTACAAATAATTGTACCTATAATTAATTAGTTAGGTTTTAATGCAGTGGATTTACATTAAGATATACGAGACTCAATACAAATTTACGCAATTGCTCTGAAATATTATGAAGTCCATCTTATGTTGGCGCTGAGATAATATTGAATGAGTGATATTTTAACCATCATATAAGGTAGAAAATTGGCTTAGAATAATGTATTACACATCATGTACAGTACGGTTAAATCTTCATCAAGCTCTTGCATGAGTACGTAGGAAGGGTAAATTTCGTGATTTATTGAGGTGTCACTTCGAAATCATAAACCTGGTAACAACTTATAAATTATAAAAAAGCTTTAATGCAGCGTTTTGCAATGTGATAAAAACTCCCTAATTTAATTTATTTTAAGATAACGCAAGCATTTGTTGTAGTTTATGTAGTTTAATTGGTATAGTTTAAAGGGTAGTAGCCACTTTTAGTGATGTAGTGCCTTTGGTGCTTGTGCTACTGTCCCCACTTGGTGCTATATTTATCGTATATGTACCGTTGTGAATATACCTTATAGATTACCAGGTTTCTTACTAACTGCAGCTGTTATAATATAATAGTGTCATTGAGTAGGCTGACACTATAATAACTATGGTTAATTGTAATTACATTTATTATAATAAATTATTTTAAAACACAACATAAAAATATGCCTTTAGTTAATTAATTTCTCAATTCAGCTGATATGCAGTGTTTCCACCATCATATCCAAACTAATTTAAAAAAAAATCAAAATTCATTATTTGTAATTGTAATTAAATAAAAAAAAACAGAGGAAAATTATTCATTATCAGAAGATCAAAATGGGAGGTGAGAGTAGAAGATGGTGTCAAATTAATAGCTTTAACAGTTATAGAGAAAAATTCAAATTTTCTAACATGGTGGTTTATGGAGAAAATAATCTTCCCACCAGGGAACACTCTATTTTATGAAAGAATAACAATGATTGTACCTGATAATTTTTATTAGTCTTGGTTCAAAGGTTAAAAATTTTATTACATTTATTTTTTCTACAACCACCACCACGCTATGATGTAGTAAATCAATCAATACTCTAACAATAAAGAGAATTTGACCGTAGTAATATAATATCCTCTGACAAGCATTTTTTTTTCTTTCTTTTCTATTAAAAAAAAATATCATTTCCATATCAAAAAGTACATGGTTCATGAATTTATTGTTATACATTACATTTACAAATGGATCTTTTGTTTAAAATGGAAGTATGAGAAAAAATATTTTAGTTATAATGTAAAAAATATAAAGTCGATTGGATATTGAATATAATATGAGAAATTGAAATTGAATAAAATTGAAAGGTGATTGACAATACTTATTTTTAATTTATTATTTTTTATTTCAAATCGCACATTTTTTATGGTTAAAATTTTAAAAAATGTCACATTTTTAGATAAATATAAAACAAAATACTTTTTACATTCATAAATATTGACAAATAAATCAATAATAAATATATGTAAAAAAATGCTTTTAAAATTGACAGGAATCAAAATGAAATATATAATAAAAAAAAAGGTGTAAGCCAGGTTATCCGCTCAACTTTTTTCAGTCATATTTTGAAAAAACAAAAGAAAGCAAAGCAAAAAAATCTTAATATCTGCAGGAAGAGAATAATTTTTAGATAGTTTATGCTAAAAGCAGGAACATTATATTTATATACTTTCGTCAAAGATAATACACGATGTCTGAATCAAACTTGTCACCAAATTATAATTTATTAACATGACGTTCCGCGGTATGATTTTTTCAAAATTTTGGGTTTTTAGGTGCATTTTTATGGAGCGGGGAATGCGAGGAAATTCGCGTGCCACAGCCAATCAGAGGCTTGGGATTTCCTCGCCTTGCAGGGAGCGATTTTATCACCAACATGCATGGCCACCATACGAGATTGAAGCAAGTGCGCTTTTCTCGCCCAGCATGACATTGCTCCATGGAAATGCGCCTTTATATTATACTGTATTTTTTATGTAAAATGTCTTATGTCGAATTCTATGAATAAAAAATTTAGAAAAAAAAAGTTCCTAAGTATAAATAAGTGTATGTAAACAAAATCATAAAAATATGAATTATAAAGCAATAATTAAACAATTTCTTACCGGTTTACTATACTATTGTGACAAGAATATAAATATTATCTATACATGCATGAATGAAGAATAGACACAAAATAGAACTCTCAATAGCAGAAGTTTTATTATACACGTTGTTGTGATATCTTTCTATACAAAAATATAAATCTGAAAGTTTTAAAAAAAAGTTTTTTTTAACTGTTTTGTTGATATTGATATGTATATATAATTGAGCTTAAAATAATTGTAATTCAAATCAATTTCAATTATTTTGTTTTATGTTTTTATTTTGTTTTACTATTTTGGATTAGTATATAATTCACGTAAGTATAAGTGAGCAATTCCTATAAATTTTTGCATCATCTGATTTTCTAAATACATTGGACGCGATTGATGAAAACGCTACCCAGAGCGATAACCAGGCTCCTCATTACCCACGGTTAAAAATATCATTGTGCTAGACCGACGTTAACTGTGGTTAATTAGAAACCACTATATTATTATCATCTTCATGAATTGAGTCAAAATGTCAATGTCTGGACTGTGCAAAGTTACCATAAAGCCTCAAAAGACGGTCAGAAACTTTGTATTTCTAGCTATATTTTCCAGAGAGAATTAATATTTTATGAAACTGTACTGGGAGAACGCATTTTTTTTAATGAGTTTCATATAGAAGATTAAAAATACAAAAGTTAAAAAGTTGTATAAAAATGTTTACTTTAATTTTATTAAAACTTTTTTTTTTTAACAAAAATCTAAATTACTTCACTACAGATGTAAATTAATCTAGAAGTTTGTTTTTTGTTATACTGCTAACAAATTTTAATATAAACTTACGTTTCACCTTATTTTTGTTATGAAAGATATTTTTGGTTTAATAATTTTGAATGAAAGTCGTTAACACATATAATTTTATCACAAGAGTTGCAATTTTAACTAATTAGTAAGTATGATAACGTCTAAGATTGTGGTTATAAAATGTAAATAAAAAAAGTATAGTAGGGTTGAAGTTTTGAATTACATTTTATGTTCACCAGAGGGATGTTTGTCTGTTATTTTCTACTCCCTTATATATAAAGCTAGCAAAAAGAAAAAAGCAATCCCCATGGAACAATCTTTATAAGTAGACAAAGTCACATATCTTCTCACTCTTTGTACATTCTCTCTATATTTCTCTCTCTCTCTTCTTGCTCTTCATTTTTCTTGGCACTTCCTTATCTCTTCACGCTACTCCAGTGCGTCTGATCTCTCTCTCTCTCTCTCTCTCTCTCTCTCTCTCTCTCTCTCTCTCTCTCTCTCTCTCTCTCTCTTCTCCTCTCAAAATCTTCTTGCAGCTTTCCTACTCGACACATCCACTCCCCTACAAGTAGGTAGTCTACAGTGGTAGTTTCTCGTTTTCTTTCTCTCTCACTCTTTCTCTCTCACTCACTCTCTATTTCTCTCTCTTTTTAAAGATTGTCGCACACATACGAAATACAAACAACAGTCTATAACTGATTGAAAACAATTCGAGCAGAAATAAAAAAAAATCTTGAAATTTTTATATTGATAATCAGACAAAGAAAAGACTTTTCCTTCAATATTTTAAAGCTCTAGAATCATTGTTATTATTTGTAAAACTTTGTTACATTATTATATATATCATTAATTTTTATTGAACAATAATTTTTTAATAAACTTAATTTATTAATTGAGTTAAGAATTTTATTAATAAATTAGAATATTTTAATTACGCGGTTAATTTTAGGCGATTCCTTTTTTAATTACACTTATTTGTCTTATTGCTATTTTTTTCGTCAATTTTATAAAAAATTACACTGATATAAATTTGAAAAAAGACAATTAATAAATATATTACTGTTTGTTGAAATATATGCCATTTTATAGTCTAATGCTATTTTGGTAGTTTTTATTGTGAAATTTTAACGTGCATGAAGATTGTTCTTAGTTACTCATCAACTACATACAGTTATAACCAAATTAACTATATAAGTGTAATCTGTTAGGTAATACAATAAAAAATATTTAAAAAGAATTTTGTCAAACCCCCTTGAAGTTAGGCAAATTGTTGAGCATTGTATTTATTATTATGTGCCGCAGAGACGAGACGAGACGTTATATAGTTCAGTGGACGAGACACTTAAATTCTTATAAAAAATGGACAACGTGCATGACAATTTTTTATTGCAAAAATGAATGAATGGTACCAAATTGTGTTTATTAGCTTATTACGAATTTTTTCAGATTTTTTAAGTCCCGGAACTATTTTTAAAAATAACAGAAATTCTGCAAGTTCTTTTGGTTCCCCTTGATCCTTAATAAAACCATACGCCCATACGCCTCTTGACACCTTTAGGGGGCGTGACTGCACATCAATTTTTTTTTCCTGCACTCAAAAAGATCTGGAAAAAATCAGAGTATCATAATTTGGCATCCTCTATTCATTTCTGCAATAAAAAATTCTTGCAGGTTGTCCATTATTTGACATCAACTACAATTATTACACATTGATTCGCATTATCTTTGTATAAAATATACCGTTATGTTATAATCCTGAATATTTGACAATTTTTGCACTCAATTTCTTTGTGTACTTGAACATAATTATGGTCGTTCAATTGCAAAAAAAAATAAACATCAGTCAGGGTTTATAGATTTAAATTCAAAATTTTATTCATGTTCAAAAGACATGTCATGAAAAAATATATAAAATGTATAAATGTTCATATAGTAATCACTTATTTGTAGTCTTTTTATAACTGTTCTGTGCCAGTAAATGCAATTTTATCTATAAAATTTAAAACAAATCCATAACTATAACTGTATAGAGTAAAATTATTTAAAATATATTGTAAAATAAACGTCTCTGTACATACTATCAAAAACAAACCTCTGAAGGTTTATACAATATAGTTCTTTGTTTTTATAAATATTTTCTAATACACCATACTAAGAAATGTTTTCTTTTTTTATCCTTTAAACTTGGAGACAGAATTTTTTATCTTTCATATTTTATAACTTGATGTATGTGAAATATTTTTTATTTGCCATGAATCAAACGCTCTAACATAGTGATAAATATATCATGTGTCTTTTTTTTCTGTAATAAATCTTTTGCTTCTAAATGTAAATATCATACTCTTTTTTTATATATATGACACCTTTTTTTTTCTCATTAATATTTTGCAACATTTATGTTATGGTATCAAAGTTATACCAAAGGAAAGCAAACTTTATTTAGTTTCTTCGGCTCTCTTTTTTTCCCGACTTCCAGTTTCCTTCTCTCTGTCTTTACTGCTCTCTCTTTTGCTACATTTTTTTTTTTTTTTACTTTATTTTTTTTTTTCCTCAACTCAGCATGTTTTTTTAATATTTTCGTTCTATCTAATATCAAATTTCGCACTTTATATTATTTTAGATCTCCTTCAAACAAAAATTATACTTAACAAATTTAAAGTTTTTGCAAAATCTTTATTTAAGAGGGTAGAATTAAAAAAATATCAAGGGCACTACTACTTGTAATCAATATGACAACTTTCACTTAGAGCATGTTTTTCCTTGATTCCTTCAAGTAAGTACGCTTCGCGCGGTGCTTATTTGTGTCGCTATGCTATGGTCCATCTTGCACATGAAAATGAATTAATTATGCACTGTATTTTTCGGTTTGGAACGACGTTCCATAAAGGAATTTTCCCCAAAAAAATATTTTTCTCATTGAAAAAACGAATTCACGTGTTTTTTTTTTGTTTTTTTTTGTTTTTTTACATAGGTTTGGATAGGACGGTGGGAACACCGAAAAATCAGCTGACTTGAAGCCTCTATTCAGAAAAAATAATTTTAGTTTAATTGTTCCTTCATATATGTTTTTCTCTCTGTCAAATTATGTTTGCAACTCCACTACACTGATCACAAGATAAGATTCACGTTATGTCACCAACCCTTACGTTTGATGTAATCTCATATAATTATGTAAAGTAAATTGCATGTTACATTCAGAGCAAACCTGGTGATGTAACTACTGTACCAAATACATTTTAATACTACAAAACTTACGTTTATTAATTAAAATTTTAATTAACATATGTTGTTAGATAGTATTACATATATAGCTATAGCTACAAATAGAATGAATATTATATATAATTAACATTTTATAATTAAAAATGTAACAAAAAATTAAAAATTTACATTTATTTTATTAAGAAGTGTAAAATTACGTGCAATTTTATAATAATAGATGAAGATCTGCAATGATGGCTTTTTTCTGCATGTATATTTAAATCTATATAATTTGATTTTAAATGAAACACAAATAGTGTACAGATACAATTAAGACATAAATACAAATGTAAATAAAAAATATCAGAGAAATATTTTTAAGTTTTCTCTTAAAAAGTAACAAGGTGTATAAAGTTTCTCTATTTACTTGTATTTCAAATTGTAAATTTAAAAGTTATTTACGAAGTTATAAACTCTGTAAAGTTTTGGAATTTCAAAGTTTGTAAATATCTAGGTCAAATTCTCAGCTTCTGATACCTACTTAATTCCCGGATTTATAAAATCCTTGATGAACTATAATATAGTAGCGTAAATTTTTTTTATCAAAATTCAAATATAATCATGAAATATTTTATAAATTTAGCCTTTTATTTAATTTTTCCTTCTTCCATTTTCAATAAGGATAATATTTAATAATGAGTAAGTCAATATAACAGACCTTATTGAAAAATGGTGAAGGTTGTTCTTGTTGCTTGCTTTTGGTTGTATGGTTGTGTGTGGATGAAAAGGATCTTCAAAAAACACTTTTAGCCTAGAAATTTTAGTACCAAAACTTTATTATCTTATTTTAGTAATAAAATCACTGCATGCAACGTTAAAATCTGCGCTAAGTCATTTGTGAATAACCCTTATATAATATGAAAAATCAAGATGTTACATTTTCAAAAAGCTTCTTTGAATTTGAATTTATAAATTATTTTAATTGTTCTTCTAACTTAAAAAAAAATCATCTCGGCATAAATATTGTAAAATGATGACGTCATAGCTTATAAATATCCCCCTTTTAATTTAAAAAAAAATGTTTTGTAATTAAACTTTCAAGAATTGGAAAAAAATAAAAGTAAACTTAAAATAAAAGAAGCTAAAATCTCTTGTTTATGAATCCAATCTAGTGTGTAACAACCCTTACTTACTTCTTCCCCTGAACTGCTGCAGAGACGATTCTCACCCCTTCAAGAGTGACACCGAAACACTTTGGAGTCTCCTCCCCTCTCTCCCCACCATGTCTCTAAGCCTTCCTTTTACCTCACAAATCTCACGACCTCACGGCAAGGGGGGTGAGATCTCCGGAGAAGAGAGAGAGAGAGAGAAACTCGAGTGGCTATATACTGACTTTCTAAACTACGTACCTCCAGTAATTCATTCTTACAGGGAAACAAAAGCAGTGTCAAATAATATTAAGTGGCGAAAAATTGTAATACAAAATGAAATACCATATTATGTGCTTATTTATAATGGTCAATAGACAATAATGGTTGCATTTTTTTTATTTCATAATTAGAAAATAAATATAAAATTATGCTTTTATGAATTTTTTTCAGATTTTTTGGAGTGCGGGAACTAATTTTTAAAAAATATTTAAAATATCTGAATTAGGGTGGTATTATACATCTGATGGGACAACCGTGACGTCATCAATAGCCAATCACAGCAACCGTGATGTCATCAATCACAGCACGACAAATGACGTCACGGTTGTCCCATCAGGTGTACCACCCTAATTCAGAGGTTTTAAATATTTTTTTAAAATTAGTTCCCGCACTCCAAAATATCTGAAAATTTTCAGAAAAGCATAATTTTAGGTATATTTTCTAATTATGAAATAAAAAAATGCAACCATTATTGTCTATTGCAATAAATATTAAGTTATTTAGAACGTTAAACATGTTTCTCACTAGCCATGGTTAATGTTGGTGAGTTAAATTGGCGCTAACCGTGGTTAGGAAGAAGTCTTGTATCTTACTTTGAAAATTGCTTAAAGGTACATTTCCATGGAGCGAGGAAAGTGAGAAAATAACGTGCCACAGCCAATCAGATGCTCGGGATTTCATCGCCTTGCGAGGAGCGATTTTATCGCCAACATGGCAGCCATACGAGATTGAAGGGGCATTTCCATGGAGCGTGGAAAGCGAGGCTTGGCGCGGCGAGAATGGCGCACTTGCTTCAATGTCATATGGCGGCCATGTTGGCGTGGAAAAATCGCGGCGCGATTTAATCGTTGCGGGAAAGCGATTTTTCCACGCCAACATGGCCGCCATATGACATTGCAGCAAGTGCGCCTTTCTCGCCGCGTCAAGCCTCTCGCTTTCCACGTTCCATGGAAATGCCCCTAAAAGCAAGTGCGCTTTTCTCGCCCCACCAAGCCCCGCTCGACATCGCTCTATGAAAAATCACCTTAATACTTGATTATTATTTTTTTTTTTTTTTTTTAGTATAAAACAACTCACTTTTACTACTTTTTTTTTTCTTTCAATTTCTAGTGTGTAGATTTTTGCCACTTTATCTTTTACACTCTACTATTAGTTAATGTCTTTGCAAGAAACTACAATATCATATTTTGTGTTCTCATCATCCTCAAGGTTGTAAAGTTTTGTAACAAAGTGTTGTCTCCGGCATCTGCAGGTGACATATTAGAAGGGCGTGACAAATGAAGCGATGTTACAATTATAGTTAACCCACCGTCGTTTATGTATCATAATAATTTCAATGTAAGTAATAATTATTTGATAATAATCTACCTATAATCAGTGTTTAGTATCGTTTGTTAAAATTCTAAAATGTGCTCATGGTGCTATATTTTATGTCAAATTAGATGTTAATTAATTATTTTATGTATATTATATAGTGTTAGTCAATATTAGTGTGATTAGTGTTACAAAATTATAAAGCGTAGGTGTTAACAAGTAAACATTATTTGACATTAGCACCTGTTCGTTTACTTGAATTGTTTTCTTTGCTAATTTATATTTGAGACTGTATATCATTACAAGTAAATATTGCATCTTTCATATTATTCGTCCTACATTCATATATTTCATATAGTAATTTTTCATCTACTCCTTTAAAGGACTGTAGTTATATTGTACACAATAACGTACAGTTCTTAAAGTTAAAAATTAGAATACATAGGTTAGATTCTAACGCATGTCTAATTTTTAACTTTAAGAACTGTACAGTTGGCATGTTTGATAATTTTACAGAACTAGTCAGTTCAAAAATAAGCTCTTCATTCTTATTTTTTTCATAACCACCACTAACTTTCTAGAGTTACAATACTGTCTGTCTGTCTGTCTGTCTGTCTGTCTGTCTGTCTGTCTGTCTGTCTGTCTGTCTGTCTGTCTGTCTGTCTGTCTGTCTGTCTGTCTGTCTGTCTGTCTGTCTGTCTGTCTGTCTGTCTGTCTGTCTGTCTGTCTGTCTGTCTGCCTGCCTGCCTGCCTGTCTGTCTGTCTGTCTGTCTGTCTGTCTGTCTGTCTGTCTGTCTGTCTGTCTGTCTGTCTGTCTGTCTGTCTGTCTGTCTGTCTGTCTGTCTGTCTGTCTGTCTGTCTGTCTGTCTGTCTGTCTGTCTGTCTGTCTGTCTGTCTGTCTGTCTGTCTGTCTGTCTCTCTCTCTCTCTGACCTGTCTGTTTACTAAATTAAATGAATTAATGTATTCAATGAATTTCTATTATAATTTTGTACTTTTAAAACCAGCTATAAATTACATAAAATAATTTAACGTTAACTTTTCAATTTATATCAACAGTCATTTGCTGTAATTTCAAAAGTGTAGGTAAAAATATTATACATTTATTTTTGTTCTGTGGATTGATATACCTGTTTCATCTGGTCATTTTGTTTATGTTCCATGCAGAAAACAAAATTAATCATTTATTTACTGCAGTAGTTATTGATATAAACGCTGATATGATGGAGTTAATAATTTATGATGTGTTGTAACTTTAAGTTATATGCTAATTTGTTTACTATGGTAATTTAATTATAGTTTGGCTTAATTTAATATCATTATCAATTTAATATACCTGTATCAAAGACACCTGAAATGTTAACCTTACTCAGTTTCTTGGCTGAGGCCACGTTTTATATGGAAGCGTGTTGTAAATTCAATTAATTTGGGATAGCACGACTTCCTTCTATATATAAAAAATTAGAATCTTTTTATTGTATTATTATTATTTACAGAGCTAATTAATAAATCAGTCAACAATTTTGAATATATTCAATATAGTGTAATTTGTAAAATAATATCAAATAAGCTTATTTCCTGTAAAATATTATTTTCAATTTAAAATTCATTAGAAAAGTAAACAAGGCTTATAATATATTATGTATAATGTACATTTAAATTATAATCATTATATATACAAAACATATAAATGTTCTATTTACTCTAAAATAAGAGGCCTACTTGTTATATAGTTATGTTTTGTTACGCACTGCATGGTAGTATGATGTATGTGTGTAAATAAGAAAGAGAGAGAGAGAGAGAGAGAGAGAGAGAGAGAGAGAGAGAGAGAGAGAGAGAGAGAGAGAGAGAGAGAGAGAGAGAGAGAGAGAGAGAAATTTACACTAACATACTATGGTGAAAGTGAGAAATTTTGAGTACATATAGTAGCCTCATAACCGCAAATTCAAAACCTCATACCTTGTAATATATACTCCCAAAGCTAAAAGTATCTGATTGACCCTTTCACTCACTCTCAACATAGCAAATCTAATCAACGAAGCTTAAAATTTGTGGGAAAATAGGATCAACATACACTATTGATACAACCGTATTAATTAATTCTAATTAATTCCTATGATTGGAAGTGACAATACAGATAATTAGTAGTGAGATCTATATATGTATTAGGTAAATGTACAGTTTGCATGTTAATGTAGTATTTGGGGAAATCCACAGCTCTTGAAAAAATAAAAAATATATGTAATAATAAAGTAGTAGCTCAGTAAATGTAATGCGCTTTTAAAAAAATTTATCCCCCTAAATATATAAGCTTATAAGATCAAATCATTTTATTTAAAAAGCATACAAAAGTTCTTTGATATGTAATTAATGATATATAATTATGAGATACTCTTGTAAATTATAATATAATTAAAATTTACATATATTTCAAAAAAGTTTAACGAAATTTATGAATTAAAATATGATATCATCTGATTGCGTGTAAAAAAAATGTATGATGGCAGAATAAGTTTTAAGTTTAGTTTATTCAACTTTGGTTATACTCTGAAATGCACAAAAAAATATTATTTCTGTATTTTCGGGAGATTTGGATTCTAAGAAATTACATTTTTATAAATGTTCTGCAAAGATGCAGTCAATTTCCCTTTTCACATTATAAAAAGTTACACCTACGACCGCAATTAAACTGGATTTTTTTCACATCATATTGATTTTAGATACAGTATACCTCACTGTTTGTTTAAGCAATATATTATTACATCAATGGTTTTTTGAAACTGAGTATGATTTTTTTTTTTTTTTTTTTAAATTAATGTTAAAATTAAGCTATAAAGGTTGAGACATATTTTTTAATTGTACAAAATGTATAAATGTTTTGTATACGTCTGTTATATTATATATAAATATTAAATTCTTATTTCATATACAGTATAGATGTTTTTTTTTTTTTTTTTTTACTGCACAAAAAGAAACTAAAAATTCTATGCACACATTTAAAGTGCATTAAGATTATGATTTATATTTTTCAATTTCTATATTTCGTATATAATAACTTTATGAGATAATGTTATTATTATAACATAAATAAAATAAATTCTTAATATACATAATGGTGACTAAAACTAAGTCACATTTAAAATATGACTGTCATGACATTTACATTATAATTATATTATATAAGAAGTTGAGATACTTTATAACTTTTTGCATGGACTTTCGTAGATTTTCAAGGAGTCTACGTACTTTGTAATTAACGTAATTAAAATGTATACGGTACTAACATTCCATGTCACTGTACATAACAAATTAGTAAACACATCACATACAACTTTTCAACAAGAATGACTTCATTATTATAATACTAAGATATAACAAAGAAACATATGTTTTGATTAAAATATTATTATAAAAACTAAACTAATCAAGTTCATTTTATATAATGTTATTTTTTATTTAAATTAATATTTGAAAAAAATGCAGTAATATAGTAATAGCATTGAATAATAAGCTAATTATGTTATTATTGTAAAAAAGAAGGGTTATTCACAAAGAAATTAGCGTTATTAGATTTCAGCATATAGGTATTTTTGTTTCCAGATTAAGTAGTTAATTTGGACTGGAATTTGATGTCAAATTATAGTAGAGCTAAAATCCGTGCTGAATTTCTTTTGAATAACTACTCATGTGTACTAAAAATATGATTATTTTTATTTCTTCGATGTTTCTTTACATAAATAACTAATAAGTAATAACAATTGACGAATTTTCTTTTTTTTTTTTTTTAGGGAACCCTGTTTTTTGTACCTGTTTAATATTGCTTTTTAACGCTTTGTAAATTCAAATTCAAATGGTTTATTCGTCAAATTCCATATATACAAATGCAAACATTGATAACGCAAGTACTTTGAATATGAAGGTTAGACACGTCAAAAATTTGTATATTAGAATTTAAACTGTAAATAAGAACTAACACTATAAAAACCACAATCATTAAGTAACAATTTCACAGAATTTTTAAAATCTCTGTAATTTGTAATTTCTTTTACACAAAGTGGTAACTTATTATACAATCTAATACACATTGCGAGGGGTCCTTTATTACAAAGTTCTAGCCTGCAAATTGATGGAGTTATTATTAAATTTTTATTTTTTGTCTGATAATTGTAATTTTTTTGTACATTGTACTTTTTGTAATTTAAATCGCTCCCATTAAATTCCAAACAGTACAATTATTTTACTCTTGAAACAGAATAGTACAAGCGCAAGGTTTTTTCAAGTTCATAAAACGTTCATGACATTTCAACTCTATTTACATTGCTTCTGTTGTTTTATTATTTTAATGAGTGTATGCAGGTGTGTTGTACAGAACAACTAAAGGGACTTTTTATTTTCATTCTTAATTGCTCTATAGTTCATACAGTATAATTATAAAAATGTGAAATTATTAGTATTGCCTAAATATTTATACATGGAGGCCATTAGGATCAAAACAGCCTATATACAAAACAAGCTGGAATTCAATTTTTGAGCCTCAGCTACATCAACAATAATTTTTTCAGACCACATTTAAACCTGGATTCGGAAAGACAGCCCAAATCCAGGTTAAAAATTGATCTGAAAAAATTATTGTTGATGTAGCTGAGGCTTAAAAAATTCAATCTCAGCTTGCCTTGGATATAGACTGTTTTGATCACAATGGCCTCAATTATTATTAATTATTTTTTCATTATTAAATAAAGTTCAATTTGAAATTATGTGAAATAGACAAATTTTAACTTCTTAATTTGAACTTCATTTGGAATATATCGTACACTTGTCACAGGAAAGCAGCATATATGACTTGGCCATCGACTTACTGTTGATTGAAAAGTGAACGGTACAAATGATCTATAAGGTCTGAAGGTTTAATAGAATGGATGTCAAGGAAACTTATTATAGACTGAAATGTGAGGTGTATTTTCAGTGCTGTCACACGTTTGTTATATGAGAAGTTCGATTAATTAGTTTCAACGTTGATGAATAGTTAACCAGTCTCTCTCTCCTTTCAAAATCATAACTATTCTCTCAATGGGTACCTGATTGGCTTTTCAACACAAATAGACGAATAACAGAGTATTTCACACACACAACCGTTTGTACATTTACAAATAAATTAGAACAATTCTTCGATTTAAATATAATTTTAAAAGAATACCTTGCTTTTTTATTCATTTAGCTTTATAGTTAGTTGCAAAATAATTTATTTTACCATAAAAGATAAAAAAAATCGATTATGAAATCAACGGTTGGCGTTTTCTTTTTAATTGACATTTTTATTTAATATTAATTAAATTTAAATATTAAATTATATACTGTCATTTTTTTAACTGTAACACTTATAATAGCGTGGTGTAAATACTATTACCTCATTATAATCAAGTAAAGTTTCAACATGTAAACATTATTGTTATGATGTCACAGAGTGCTTTACTTAGATCTTAAGGGAGTTAGACTTTAAAAAAAAAAAAGTTAATGATACAAACTCTGGGTTCTGCATATCAATATGTAAATATGAAATAAAAAAGCATACCGGTTGTTTTAACATGGTAATACGGTAACAGAATATTTTAATTCTAATAAGTGCATTTAGTACTGTACTAATTATATACTTGGAGTATCAACCTCAAATTTTTTTATTGCAGAAATGAATAGAGGGTGCAAAGTTATGCTACCCTGAATTTTTTCAGATTTTTTAAAGCCCGGGAACTATTTTTAAAAAATTATTGAAAGTTCTTTTTGTGACGTCACGAGACGCCGCTTCTTAAGAAAAAGAACTTTCAATAATTTTTTAAAAATAGTTCCCGCGGGCTCTAAAAAATCTGAAAAAAATCAGGGTAGCATAACTTTGCACGCTCTATCCATTTCTGCAATAAAAAAATTGAGGTCGATATTCCATTAAATGTCTCATTTGATCGAATTTTAGAATTTATAAATAATAATATACATGAAATAAATCCAAGATATTATTTCGTTGAGTTTTATTTACAATTTTGTTTATTTTAAACCGAAAATGTTTTATTGACACATTTTAAAAATAAGATTTTATTTCAAAGCAGCATTTCTGTTGATAAAATATTAAAAGATTTATATTTCTTCTTTTTTTTTTCTTTCTTAAAAAAGTTGAGAATATTCTAAAAAGATGGAATAAATTTTTAACCATATACATAATTCATGAGAATCATTTATAGAGGACATTTAAGATTGAGTTTCGTTAAAAAAAATTAAACTTTTTCGTGGAAAATATATATCAATATTTGATATCAAAATTTTCATATATATTCATTAACAATTCCATTCTTTAATTAACAAATGGGGAATTCTCTTACGACTCAAATTTTAATTTAACTACTATATCATGATAGGGTTCATATTAACAACATGTTTGACTAAAGTTTCAACTTTTTTAACTCAAATTTGGGGACTCTGAAGAGATTATTAGAATAGGGGCAAAATATGCAACCCGCGCGCAAACCTGAAAACTGTGACGTAGAAACTCCCTAGTTAACATGCACACAACAACTGCCTGATATCATAGTTTGAGCGTCAAGGAGTGATTGGCTATAAATTTGAGTAACACGATCGAAATCAGCGGGTTTTTCTACCCTAGTATCAGTAGTTTTATCCCTAATATCAGTTTACTTTAAGAGTGATAATCGAAAATACAAATTTATTGCAGGAAAAATTCGCCTGCTAGGCAGTTTCTACGTCACGTTTTGGCGCTAAATTCAAAAGAAGGAAGATTTTTAAAAAATTCCCACGTCTCCAATTTTGAAAATTGAAACTTTTTTGTTTTGGGACATTTAATTTCAAGGCATAGAGCATCTGAAAAAAGATTAAAATAAATGTAGGAGAATTCCCCATTGTATCTGTAAAGAGAAATTTTAAGAAATATAGATATGAATCAAATTTATTTTAACAAAAATCAATATATAATTCTATACAATTTTATTACTGTCTTAAGTTTTATCAAATTTCTACTGCAAATAAATGCTAACCATATTAAGTTTATAATAAATATAATAGTACCATATAATATATAATAATAACATATAATACATAATACTGATAGTACTGTTTATACATCTAAAATGTGTATAATTTCTGCACAGCATTTATTTCCTTGTACACTTGGACATAAGGTACATCGAAAGTGTACACTGGTCAGGGTTTACAAACATACGTAACAATACATATAGTGTATTTTCAATAGAAGATATTCAAGAAAGATCATTCTCATCAGTAAAACTTTGAGACAAGAAGTCTTACTGCAAAAGAGGCTAGATTCTAGTGGGCATTGATGAAATAATATAATAATATTTCTGAACTTAATTTAACGTAAATGAAGTCTTAATAATCATTAAAGAGGGAGAGGAGGGTAAAAGAGAGCTAATTAAGTTTGAAAAGTTTCTGTCGTGGTCTCAGTCTTGTTATCATCACATTACTAGGGGAACTAAAGGAAACCTCATTCAGAATGGTAGGTGATGAAAATAATTTATACAAATTATTTCCCGTTGACCGACTTGATACAGTACGTATTCAGAAAATTAATGATAATAATAATTTCAAATTGATAAAAATGTTTTAAGTAAAAAATCCTTCATACTTATACATTTTTCATTATTTTTGTACACACAAAAAAAAACAATTTTAGAAAACATTCTTTTTTTTTTTTTTTTTTTTTTTTGTTTTTTCATTAATTTTTGTATACCAGATGTGTTTATCTGCCAACATTTTCACTCTTTACTTAAAATTCTTTTATAGACAAAGGACAAAAAAGCATTTTTTCCTACACATTTTTAGAAATATTTTTTTCCATTATAATTGGGCTACTTCCTTAAAAAAAAGGCATCTAAAATATCTTATACGTCTGTGACTGTGAGTGTTGCTAAAAATTATGTGGCAACGCTTTTTTCCTTCTTTCTATACCCTTTTACCTTCACATAACAAAGTATAGAAACGTATATATATATAAAGTTTTTGTATATATGTATGTAAAAGGTTACTACTATACAGTTTGAAATGTTAAAGCTGTACAAGAGAAAAGAGAATATATATTTATATATGTATAAATTTATACACACTATAGCGATAGCTTCGCAGTGAGAGAAAAGAGAAATGTATTTTGTCTTTCTCTAAATCCTCTCTACCCTACCTGTCTAACCTATAAACAAGATAATATTAAAATTAAGGTAGTACAAGATATTTTAAATTACTTGTAATTGTAATAAAACAAAACACTAACCTTTATTTTTTTCAAAATTTTATATTTTAAATTTATTACTGAGAGAATAGTAAATATTTTTGGTTATTTCTTATACTTATGTGTTATGGTAATGTATCTTTTTTGACTATATATTTTGTTATATGGTTTATATGTATAAGATATATTACATTCTTGCTTGTGCTTCTTTTGTAGTGCGAAATATTCCATGCTTACTTTTGCTAACATTTACAAGAAAAAGGTTATAACGGAAGATCTTAAAATTTTTTTTTTTTATTGGTAGTAAAGGAATTTATAGGTTAAAATATGAATTTGTACATTGAAATATTTTATATCTTTAGATAAAAAATTACTTTAAATATTTGCTAAATTGTAAAAAGTGCTTTTATAAATGTAAATTTACCCAAGTCACTTTAACAAAAAAAAAAAAAAAATGAGTAAAGTAGGTGTGCCACTTTTACAATTTCGCACTTTTTACACGCAGGAATGATAATTGTTTTAAATTTATAAAGGTATTTTAGTAGTCAACTTTATACATTCCTTTTTACTTTCTTCTTCAGGTTTTTATGAATCTTAATATTACATTTTATTTTCATTGTGTTTTCAAGTGTATTGATTAAATCAGATATAGTAACGATATTTAATTAATTTTTCTGATCATGATGGGCATGCTAGTGCCACAGTTGTTTTCATATATCAAAAAGAATTACTGTATCTACAACTGATTGTTAATTATTGGTTTCAGTAAACATTGATGTGTGTTCATAAAAAGTTCATAAAATTGAATAATTTAAAAAAAAATACATTTTAATTTTGAGTAGGTACTGTCGTTGCTTCAGAAAATTTTCATTTGTGGCCTTGTTAATCACCATGCCCCGAAAGAATAACACAAGGTGATTAATAAGTATGCAAGTGGCAAATTTTCCAAGACGACCAGTGAACCACTTATTTTATATTCAATGTTTTAGGTTCAGAATTCATGCATTTTAACATTCAATAATTTGAACTTTTATAAATTGAAAGTAATTTATGGGAGTAAATTGCTACTGTTATTTACTCTCATAATATATATCATAAAAAAATTGTCTAATTTGATCTAAAAACCTTAAAATAAATCCTGTTATTGCTTTTACGATTTTAGAACAAATGAAACTAATATAAACATTTTGATTTATTTTTGTATGTTCACTACATCATATTGCAGTGACGTTAACCAACTCGTTCATAATCAAAAATATTTTTTAGAGACAAGATGTCCATGTATCTTTCCAACTACGATCTAGTGCTGAACAATTTGCCTAACTTCACGGCGCTATAACATTACCTAGTTGCCGCCGCGCGTTTAAGCATCAAAATAAAAATAATATAAAGGTATGTATGTAACATATATTTAATATAAATGTTTATTGAGCAAAATCACAAAAAAAAAAACATAAAAATTGCTCAATTGGTGGCTAAAAACGGATATCCCATTCACATAAGTGTTCAGTCCCCCCCAAAAAAATATCGTTTTTACTTTTATAATAAAATCTGCAAATATAATTATTTTCAAAATTCTTGTCAAATACTATCAATATTTAAGATATACATGACTTGGCCCAATTTTTCGTTTTCATAGTTAATTAAAAAAATCAAAATTTTGAGATTTCGTTTCGTTCGTTTCGTGCAAACTCTTGGTTTCGTGTATATTATATGATTTTATATACATATATATATATATTTAAATTTTTATATTAATCATTTTTCTTCTTAAAATGTATTAAATATTTTTAAATCGATATTATCACATTATATATATTTTTAATTGCTCTCAAATGAAATTTAAATAAAATAGAACTATAAAAAGATATAAAGTAAGTTCTCTTATTTGCAAAAGAAGTTTTAAATATATGAAATCCCAATAGCGCAATATAAAATTACCCTTCTAGACACAAAAGATGTTAATATTTGAACTTAAAGTAGGACAGATTTTATAATATACTTTGAGAGAATAAAAATCCTTACTTTTATTTTATTTTTATTCAGACTTTTATTTGACGTCTATAGAAATATCAATATTACATTGCATTTTCATTGTATTTTCAGATGCATTGATTAAATCTGGTGCTTTAACGATATTTAAATACGTTTTTCTGCTGATGCTAGTACTACTATTGTTTTCATACTCTTCTATGCAAGACTCTCTCGATCTATTTTTCTTCTTTTCTCTCTCTCTCTCTCTCTCTCTCTCTCTCTCTCTCTCTCTCTCTCTCTCTCTCTCTCTCTCACCACAAAATCACAGCAATTACAAATTTACTGTAAATTGCATACTCAATTCCGAAAATTTAAACTTTTAAGCATAACAATTAAACCACAGAAATTTAAACAAGGATAATCTTATCTCTAAATTCAAGATAAGATTTCGGTATAATTAACTTTTATCATAGAAAAAAAAATCTGTACTTTTATCATGTTTGAATCGTTTGCAATTAGAGGGGCATTTTTCATTGTCGCGATCATTGACGGAAATACACGAACTCATGCTGACGAGATCTGGAAGAAATCTTTGTCCTAACCCGGATATGAACTAATGATATCCTGAATGAAGAAAAGCGTTTCTTCACGATTGATCATGGTTTTGAAAGAAATGTCAAATTGAAGTCAAGCATTGACACTGCAATTATCAATTAGTTCTTTCTTTCTTTTGTTATTAATTAATTCAATTGGGAACATATACATGTAACAAATTTATATGAAATGAGAAACCTTTGACATCCGTTCAATTACTGAAGGATTATTAATTTAATTTAACTGTAGTAATAATGTTAAAGAAGTACTCATGTTATTTGCTATAACTCTGCAATCCTTTTCACTATCAATAAAAGCAATAAATCAAATATAAATTTTAATAATTATTTAAATTTATAAAGTTTGAAAGTGAACTCAAAAACATCAAACTATATTAATAATTTAAACGAGAAACTCATATATTATTTAAATATTGATTTTAACTTTATTACGTAAGAAATGGTCAACTATAATCAATTTTTCAAAACTTTTTCAACTATTTTTATTTCACAGTAAATAAAAATGTATTTATTTTATTTGTTTATCTGCTATTGATTACAAAAAATATTAATTAATTATTAAACTGATCTATTGTATATTTTTAATTAAGAATGAATCACTTAAAGTTTTCAGATTTTCAAACAAAAACATTTGACATGTTAATTTTAAAGTCAATAATATTTAATCAAGTTCTAAAAAAAAAAAAAAAAAAAAAAAAAAAAAGAGATAAAAGTTTAACATGGAGCCTTATGGAGAAACCAGAAATGAAACTCGTTGTGAGAAAACCATCCTCTTAAAATATCTCAAACTCTAAGCCATTCTCAAAAGCTTCAAATTTATTTTATTGTTTCTGTAAGAAAATATTCTATCACTGCAACACTATAGCCTGAGATCAACAAAACAGAACTCCATCTTGATATAACATGTTTTGACTTATCAATATTTCAAATTTTCTCCTTATATTTCAAAGGTTTTAAAATCAAATTAAAATTAAATTTTTATTATTATTTCCAATTTCAAAAAAACATCAATATAACTGTCCAATGGACAACATACATGGTATGAAAAAAAATTATTGCAGAAATGAATACAGAGGGTACCAAATTATGCTACTGTTTTTTCAGATTTTTTTGAGACCCAGAACTATTTTCAAATAATTATTGAAAGTGCGGCCACGCCCCCTGGAGGCGTCAATAGGCGTCCAGTCTCTATCCTTTTTATTAAGAATTCAGGGGTGCCAACTGAAATCACAGGACTTTCAATAATTATTTAAAAATAGTTCCGGGTCTCAAAAAAATCTGAAAAAAATCAGAGTAGCTTAATTTGATACCCTCTATTCATTTCTGCAATAATTTTTTTTCATGTATGTTGTCCATTTTAGTGTTTGTCTTACAACTATAATAATTACTAATTACTCTTCATTGCATACTATATACTATTTTCCTTATTGTCAATTGAGTTTTGTTTCATAGAAACTAAAACCATAAAACCTTAAACAACAGATCTAAAATAATTATAAGAATATTATAATAAAGTTCAAATTCCTATATTTATATTATTATTATATAAGACTTATATTCTATAAGATGTTATATTGTACTGAGTATACATCAGTGATATAATTTTGAGGTTGTAATATCTCGAGTATATGAGATGATATATATAAAGTTATATACCATGTATTGAGGTAGTGTAGCTAGGGACCATGTAGTAGAGAGAAGAGAGGGGGGGGGCAATACAGAAAGCTATGGAATCAGGAGGGAAATCGATATGTCTTCACAACTCGTCTCTGCTCTTACTTCAAATACCATGATCAAAACTTATTCTAAGGTAATACAAAATATAATATTGACCTCTATTTTTTATCAAACCGTAAATGGGTACTTGTACTTACTAGTCCTATAATCTTCCGAAACTATATTGTACGTTTCGATGGCTCATGAGAAACAGAACGAAGCATATAGCAAGTTTATTCTGTTTTTTTACTTGTGACTAAGGAGAACGTGGAAACTTCAATAAGAATGGACGCTATAGTTTTTGTAAATGAACCGGTTCAAGTTCAAAGTCACATTATGGAAAAGTGCAATTATGTAAATCTGTAGGTAGGAGAAACGTGATTTTTGAAAATGTTTATCCAACTACTAAACTTTGCATGGTTAGTTCATATATAGAGATCTCTGGAAAACTCTGAATATTTTAAAATTTGCCTTTGTTTGGGAAAAGTTTGTTTCTTACATTACTTTAGAATTTGATTGATGACAGAAAACTATGAAAGCAATATGATATTACAATATTTCACACCATTTTTCACAGCTGTCAAATTTTCTTCAGAAAAGCGTGTAATAGAAATTATTGCGGTTCAATGAAGATTATTTTTTTTTTCTTTCAATACGTTTGATTTTTTTTAAAAAGATAGAAACTATTCTTCGTAGTTTTTCTTGAACATGGAATAATAATTATATATAAATTGAATGATGATTAATAATCTATTTAATTTATCTTATAATCTTCAATATGATTTAAATTTAAAATATTGAGCACTGGTTATATTTATTACGATATTTTAGGTACTCAATTTTAGTAATTGATTTTAATATAAAATTTTGGTAATAAATTGTCGAGACAATAATCTAGTGAATACCTCTTGTGGCATGTTATTTTTATCCAACTTTTTTTTTTATAATTTTTATTCATAAAAGACAAGATTATGTACACTTTACATAAATTTACACCAACAATTTCAAAAAAAATATAATATATTCTCCAAAAAAAAAAAAAAAAAAAAAAAAAATTTTTTTTTCCTTATACAGACTTGTTTGATCCTTAAGTTCTAAATAATAATTCTAATAATTAAATGTCATCTATTTCTGTCACTTATCATAAAGAATTAATTCACTAGAATGTAGTTATGTATAGTATTTTAATCTATATCCTTGCGACTGTAAAATTCTTGAATTGTATATTAATTTGCTTTGACCTTTTCAAGTGACGGAATGGAATTTATGGGGAATTTTTGTAACAGATTAAAAACACGAGCGTCGTTTTATAGAAAAAAAAGAGAAAGTAAATTATAAAATGAAAGTACATGTTAATAGCTGACATTTGTTTGCAGAATAATAAATTTTTTTCTGGTTCATTACGCAAAATGCAAAATTTGCACACCTTTTCATATTAAGATTCTTACTTAATAAAGGGGGTGCAACAATTCAATTTTTTAATAAGAATGAAAATATCTTATTTTCTTACTATATGAAGAATTTTAAACTAGAATTCAAACGTGTTTACATCATCTATATAGATCGATCATATAAATATAATTAGAATATTTTTCAAAGAAAAGAAAAGTTTTGCGCCGGGAATCTTACCAATAACATGTCGGCTGCTCGGGTAAGATCCCCGGTTCGATTTCTGGCCCCAAACTTTTCTTTTCTTTGAAAAATATTATGAATATATTTATATGATGCAACCAGATTATGTAAAAGCACGTTTGAATTCTAATTCAATTTTTACTACACATAATTATGAAAGAAATAGTGCAACAAAAAATATTTAATTTTTATATGGAACAGCCTCATTTTTAATGTACTATATACTACTAAAATGTTTGATAACATAATCTAAATTATTAAGAAAAGAATATCTAACTTATAAATCTCACAACCAATGCTCAATATCGGTTTTTATACAAGTTTTGTGCTTATTTTTTTTACGAATCTTCAAATTTATTAAAAAATAACCTGAGGGTAATGTATAAAAAAAATGTTGTAGTTAATGTTGTAGTTTGTAAAAAATAATTACTGAACTCACCGATAAAACTCATTATAGTTTTCCGATGTAATTTTTTTTTTTTTACAGTATTGTACAATTTTTTCTGCGAACCTTTTATAAACATTTGTTATCAAATTCCATGGCCATAATAACGTATTAAAAAATAACAATTTTGCAACGAAACTTTAAGAAAAGTATTAAAAAGGATATTTTCAATATTTTGTGTGATGTTTTATTTTTCTTTTTTTAAGTAGACAAAGCTAGAATTCTACTGCAATGCATCAATATTTCATGCACTATATACATTTAAATAGGTATATCTATATGTGTATACTTTTTTTAAATATTGCATTGTGAAGCTATTTTATCTTTTTCAATATGTAAAACTTATAAAAAAAATAAAAAATGAATTTTTATGGCAATTACAATACAGTGAATTTTTTCTTGCATGAATGTTAAAAAAAAAGTTGCAAATTAAAATTTGTGTGAAAATAACTCAACAAAAATAAAGTTGATGAAAAAGCTTAATTAGCTCGTTTTAATAGAAGCTTATGGTTTTCCCACCATCATATCTAAACCTACGTAAAAAAAAATATATAATATATCATAAAAAAAAATAAAAAATAAATAAAAATTGCAGTTTTGGCATTAAAGGAATTTTCAGGAGGAAAATAAATTTTCATTCAATATCAGAAGATTCCTAATTTAAGGGGTAAAAGATTTGCTTAAATATTAACCAAGAAAAAAAAATCCAGCATGGTGAAAAATTTCCCGTCGAGAAAACTTGAAACCTCTATTTGGAATTTTGATTACAATTTTTGTATCATTGTTTCAGTCTATTGTTTTCTATTGGTTAAAATAACAAACATTACTGGCAATCATTTTAAAAGTACTGACTTACATGTTTGTCTTGTTACCATGTCATTTCTTCTATGATGGCAGCCTGCTCGTCTATATTTTACAGAATGTCTAGTGCAACATGTTATATATCATCGTCGTTGTCTATAATACCTGATGTACTTTATCAATACTTAATGAAACTATAGTATAAGACCCAATAATTGACTTTTACTGTATACACTTCTATAAAAAATAAGATCCCTCCGAGTAGAATGGTAGCATGTTGGACTTCAAATCAGGAGATCGTGAGTTCAAATCCCATCGTGGATACATGTTTTTATGGTTTTGAAATCTGATTGGTGACGAACAACAAGCTTCGGTGTTTCGAATGTGCTTTCAAACAGACCATTTGAACTGAAGTTTACGTGGTTCCTTTATTTAAAATAGTATAAATTTTTAGATACATGAAAATAATACGAATATAGTATGTGTATTACTCTTTTAGTTGTATGTACTCTGATTGACTGTAATATAAATTACTTCATTTTAAAAAATCTATAGAAAGATGTGAAAATTGTTACAAATGGTAGCTTTAGCTTATGACATAACAGGAAAAAAATGCATTTTCAGCGGGTTAACTTATATTATAAATTTAAAATTTTGAAAATATTCCAAAAGTCATTTTCATGAGCATTTTAATGAATTTCATCTGTATATATATGAATATATACTATATATATATATATAAAACTTGTGATAAAATAAATATAAAGTATTTTCAGACTGATAGTGAAATAGATCGGACCATTTCTCTAATGATGTGCTATGTAACATAAAATATTGAATAGCAACTCGGATGCAGTGGAAGGTTTTATAAAATATATTTATGTAGAATCTATACATGAATAATAAATAAGAAAAGTATGAATAGTGTTATATATCGACGTATATATTTAGATAAACATGTATTTATATCGTGGATATAAGTTCTGTACTTGATATTTTCTATATAAATATTATTATATAATATGGTATGTTTTTTTCTTAAAATCACATATATATTTTATCTATTTTATCCATGAATGGTACTGCAATTAAAAATTATTCTAATAATGTTAATAGAAATAAGAAGTATTTAATATTATGTCAAATTCTCTATGTTGAATAAAATATATATTTTTTAGATTATTGAATCTGATAAGCACTGAAAATAATATATAACAGAATTTTCTAAATAGATTTTATTATAAATATTTTGCTATTGATTTAATAGTTAAAAAAAAATAAGCAATCATAATTTTATAAATATTCTTATAAGCTACACCATCTTATTTGCTGAAGCTGCAGATTCAAGAGATAAAAAAATTAAAAATTTACAAATAAAAAAATAATTAAAAAAATTGTAAGTTTGGTAGACTCGTTCTAAGCATCCTATCCTAAGTGCTTGACTTTGCTGACAGGGTCTCGTCAGATAAGCGAAGTCAAGCAACGCCGAACGTGGTTAGTAGTTGGATGGGTGACCATTTTCAACAAAAATAAAACTTCTCCCACCCAGGAGTAAATCGTTGCACATTTCCACTGGTTCCCCTGGTTTTGAACCATGCATTGCATCCCGGTTTATTGACAGAAGTTGTAGCGTTCATCCTGACTGAGATTTTCATATTTCCCTCAGTCACAGGCAAATGCTAGGATGGATTGAAAGGCTGTTGCCACTCCCGTTCCGGAAGAGCCCGCGAAACACTCAACTTGCTGACTTGTCTTGTAAGTGAGATCAATAAATATTTGAATTTGATAAAATTTCGAAAAGTTCGGGGTTTCAAACTTAGTGAGTAATTAGTAAGTAGAGGTAGCCAATTAGGATTTTATAAAAAATAAATTAAAATAAATAAATTCCAAGTTCTCCGTATCCATAGACTGCATGACTATGATTTACAATAACCCCTGCAGAGGTACTTTTCTTGCTTATACCGAGGTGTGCAGTAAATTGCCTCTGAAAACTCTTAAAAGTAATAAGGAATTACATATACTGAACTATAAACTATAGTATATATTATATTATACAGTATATAGTGTATGCGTAAGCAGAGAATTAAATATCTTGGTTATAATATTGCAATATTAAAAGTAATGCAAGTGCAAATTATCACAACATTTTACATTTTTTTTTTTCATAAAAAAACACTATAAATATAATGTAATTCTATTAAAAAAATGTAATATAGATATAAAAAAAAATAATAATAACAACAAGTAATGACGCAATAAATAAAAATCATGAATAAATAGCTCGTAAATTTTGTATGGTGATGACAGAATTTCAAAAGAAATGTGTCATTTTTTTTAATGTATTTTTTTTTTTTTTTTGCATAAAAAAAACTGTATTAATTTTAATAAGAATATCAAAAATATTCTTTTCAGATATAGTCATTTTGTTCGATATTTTTCATCGTTTCAACGTGTTATAACCACAGTACAGTGCTTTTCTGTGGCTATGAATATCGATTGAGACGTAAAAATAGCAATAGGGGAGAAAAATACAGATATATATAAGCATTTCAACACATTATTAGTAAAGTTTTTAATACCAAAATAAGTACTGTACTAAAATATTAATGCATTTTCAGAGATTATTTATATATTTACACATATTAGAGTAAAATTTAAAATATTAGAAAATTTAGAATGATGAATTTTTTTTTAATTATGATGGATTGCGTTTTGAGTCAATTTAAATAATGTCACATACTATAGGGTACTACACCACATATATAATAATGATATAGTAATTAATAACAGTATAATATGCATAATTATATTTAATTGCAATATTCATTTACATGCAATTTATGCTCCATTTAAATATTATAAGCATGCAGTTAAAATATAATTTTAATAAGGTTATTTATTTTCTATCATTTTTGTAGGAGTCAAATACAAATTTAAAAAGATGAACCAAATTTAAGGGACATCTTTGCCAATATTTAGGAAATTGAACCTCCCTTGCTCTTAAACTAGTACTTTTTGTCTCCAAACATAATATGAAAATAATATAAACAAATTCATGAATAAAAATAATAAAAAATATATATATTTCAAAGGTGAATGAAAATTCTCTACATTACAGTTCAATCAATTTAAGATTACCTCCGGAAGTAGCCGGAAGTGCGAGGTTTCCGGACTTTCTAGTTCAGTTTTGAACCTGAAACTTTGCAGGGAGATTTTTTATATTTGAGATTCCAACCTATCTTCAAATATTTATTGAAGTTTTAACGTTTATTGTTTAACAAAAATTCTTCCACTTCCGGTTACTTAAAGTGGTATTTATTGAACTGTATTTTTTTGATGAGTGACCTAACTTGTAAATACGTTTTCTTCATATTGAGGTACACCTTTAACAAGTCAGCATATTACCCCTGACTGATTTTATGGTCCCTTTAATATAAAACTATAGAAGATGCAAAGAGATGCAAATTTACAATTTGTGGTGGCAGTCAATCTACATAGCCATCACAGTTGATTCCCCCACGTCTCCAATAAACGCGTGACAAAGTCAAGAGAAGCAATCAAGGTGTACACTCCATTTGAATAAAAATGTCCGATCCGGCCATGTTAAAGTTCAGGCGGATCGAACATTTTTATTTGAGTGTACAAGATGACAGACTATTATGAAGAATTAACAAACTGGCATGAAATTTTGGATTGTATATTTAGATAGAAAACGCTAGATTATTTACTTTATTTTTTAAACTATGCTAAAATACGTTGTGACTTCATAGTCATGTAAAGGCGGATTCAGATGGCGACAACGGCGATGCGACGCGATTTTACGTAAAAGCTGTGAAATCCTATGCGGTGACAAATTCGCCGAAAATCGCGTTAATTACGATGCTCTTTTTCTTTTAATCGCCAAATATGGCCGCCAATGGATGTTATAGCAAGTGCGCATTATTCACGTCGCGTCGCATTATAAAAATTGCCATCATGTGAATCCGCCTTAACGTTTTTGAGTGTTAAAAATTGCATTCTATGACGTCACAGGTCGTTAAAAGGTTCAGAAAATTCTGAAAGCATGTTGGTAATGGTGCTGTATTCAAATATACATTAAAAATAGAAATGTTTATGCGGTTTGTCAAATTTTATTTCTAGTTCTACTAAACTGTATTGTAAATTTCTTCCGATGCTGGCGCCACTTGGTCCATTAGGAAAGATACAAATGGTATTATACTCCAGAGACCATTAAGAACCTCACGCACTACATTTTTTTTTTTTTTTTTTTTTTTTTTTTACTAGAACTTTACTATAAAAACCGGACGGTCATCTATTCTTGCTGTTTCATTGTCTAAATAAGGGAAAAAAATGCCCTTTCATCTTGATGGCGGATAACGATTCAATTTAGTTTAAAACGGGCATAAGATTATTGTTAAGTACTAATACAGAGTAAGAAACTTATTTTGTCAATTTCGTCATCTCTTGGGAAGTAATTCCATTTTTTCTACTTTAAAAATATATTATTTTACTCTGCTAAATAAAATATTAACTTGTTGTTATTTTCTTGTCCAATTTGTTTTTACTTCTTGTACTTTAAAGATGATGATTTATGAAACAAAAGACATTATTTAATTCTTTATGAATTATTAATTGTTTTTTATGACAGAAAGTCTTAAACATTTTTGGCAAAATATTAAAGTATTTTCTGCTAATGTTTACATGAGGCAAAAAAAAAAATTTTTTTTAGAAAGATTTAAAATTTTATTCCAACAAAAATTGTTGAAAATATTAAATTGAGTATATGAAGCAACATAAAAAAAAAACGAATAAGAAAAAAAAGACGTCTTTTAAAATCGAAACGACACTAAGCCATTACTGTAAAAAGCTTATAAAAGTTGCTAAATAGGATAAGCTGAAGATTATTCAACAGATTAACTTATTTTACAAAATCACGAAACTATTTTTTTTTTTTAGCATTATTAATATATATTTTTATACTTATCATCTTATCATATTAAAATCAAACTTATTTTCTTTTTTTAAAATAATAAGTTTGAGAGTTTTTTTTTTTCAGGATTTATTTTTACCTATTATAGCTATTAAAAGTAAATAGTCAGAAAAAAAAATAATAGAATTTTAAAAAGATAAAAAGGCATAAAAAATGGTTTTACTTTATAGAAGTCAACTACTGCAGTGAATGATATAGAGAAAGAGAGAGAGAGAGAGAGAGAGAGAGAGAGAGAGAGAGAGAGAGAGAGAGAGAGAGAGAGAGAGAGTGAGATTGGGTAGAGAGACAGAACAGAAGTGAGGGGGGAGGGGGGTAGAGAGACGGGGATCGTTGCTGATAAGGCAGGAATTGTAATGAAAAAGATTTCTCGTTTCTTCTCCGTTCGTTGCCTACTTCTCTCCTCCTCACTAAGAGGACGACATTTCAAGACTTGAAGAGTGAAAAGCGAAAGAAAAAAAAAAAATACGAAAATTTCTTCTTCTCTCTCCTTTTAGCTATGCAATGGAAAGAAAAGGATGATGAGAAGTATAGAGGGAAGATAGAGAGTATGCCTTGACGGGAAATGAAGGCCCATTTACCGATAACATAGTCTGCTACTTCATCGATGAACTTCAATATACATAAACTGTTCTTTACTGCTGATTTTTTTTTTCAATATATTCATACTTCGTATAGAACGATACATGTATCAAAAGTTCTTTTTAATATTTTTTTAAATGTAGTATTTCTTTTTCTTTTTTTTTTTGTACATAAATTAAACGGCTACTTGCTATATATTATAAAGAAAAGTTATGTATTAGTAGATATTCAGTTTTATTTATAGAAGACGCGTGTCCTGCATAATTATGTAAAATGGATTTAATCATCCATCGGTTCAATAAAATATTATTTAACTGTTAGCTTAGCAAAATTTTGTTTTGGACAGTGCTTTTATTAATACAAAAGTGACTGATATTTTTCCGTTTCCTATTATACTGAATAATTGTTTTATTTATCTCATTAGTAAAGTTGTTATATTTTGTTTTTATATTCTTAAAAATAGAAAAAAAAATCTAATTGTTATAGGGTTGTTTTTTTAATTATTTTATGTGGTGCAGATGTAAAAAAACATACTGTATATATTTATTATGTATATATATATATATATATATGCTGCTTTTTATGATATTAAAAAATGTACAAATATTTGAATAATTTCATCCTTAAATTATACAATACATTTAATTATTTTAAATTATGTGGCAAAAAAGTACTTCATTATTGTTAATAAATATGAAATTTGAGAAGTTTGATTTTAACGTATGTTTGTTTGTTTTTATACACAGTTACGCACATCATGAAATAAAACATGGTTATAAATTTTCATTTTATAGTACAAGAATGTTTATAAATATAAATAAGAAAAAAAAAAAAAGACCCTACGGGAATTGAACCCAAGACGTCTGAAATACCACACGGCTTTCAATTTTGTTCAATACCTCCCTGATCAGTGGGTGGCTCAGACAAAGAATAAACAACCAGAAGAATATATGAACTTTGAAGAAAAGGCCTCGAGTAATGCAGTAACGAATTCTTGCGTTCAAATCCCAGTGGAAACCTTTTTTTTTTTTTTTACCTTATAATATTGATAGATAAAAGAAGGTAAAAATTTGATTGATATAAAAAAATACAAAAGTTGTAAGCCTATTCGTACTTTTTTCAAGATAGATATAAGATCGCAATATATATGAAATCAATAAATTTCTTCAATTTCATGCAAAAATATGATACACGGTACCTACAAATTTTGTAACCATGTCAGAAACAAAAAATTCTTTGTTTATGCATTAAATTAATTTGAGAATACCGCTGCAAAAATGACTAACACGTTTCGCGTAAAATCGAGTTAGTAATTTTTACCGTAGCATCAGCGTTGTTATGTATTTACGGACAGACCTCTGTATTATAATATAACGTATATATTTGTGTGTGCTTATTTTTTCAATGTTAATTATATTTAATTTAAAACTTTTATAATAAAGTTTCATATTGCAAATTTAGTAATATAATATATAACAAATAATGAATCTAATAACAAGTGAAAGTTGCAGAGAGAGAGAGATATTCACCCCAAAACTACATTTGATCCAATTAATTAAATTTTGATGATTATACTTGAACATGTAACAATGGACTCGTACTACTGGAGTCAAGTTACGCTCCTCCTAGCTGTGCTTGGTCAATAGAATGTCTGTAGACGTCCAATAAAAAAGACTCTTGACTCTCTCCCCTGTCACCAAGTTGTCTTCACCACACGCACTTGACACAAGAGCTCATGCTAAAGTCTGTCACAAAAAAAAAATACAGCTAATTTTATTTTATATTTTCCACCGGAAGTACCAAGTTTTCTTAATTAAGAAAGAGATAACATGCCCAATGTTAGTAAAAATCCCATTCATGAATAAGTTATAACAAAATGTTCAGCGAGCTTTTTGAAATATTTAGAGTATAACTTGAAATTGTAATATATTTTTTTTGGTTGGTTTTACTGAAACATGGACAGTTATAAATCTGAATTTCTCGATACTTTTGGTGAAAATTTTAAACTTGACAGTATGTTTCATGCAATTTTCAGACCACAATTTAAAAAAAGTTCTATGTTGTATATTATTCATACAAAAATATGAGTAAATTCTCAGCATGCACAAAAAAAAGCAATGAATTGCAAGTCATATTTTAAGATTTAGAATATTTTAATTTTAAGAATAAATATATATAAATATATAATATATAGAAAACATAATTATAATTTCAATAATTTTTTAATTATTAATACGTAAACTCATCCTAAAAGAAAATTAACTAATGGGGTAATTTTTGACCTATACCACGAAGTGTTAATATATAAAAAGTTTTAAGCATTATAAAATTATTCAACATAATTATTAAAAAATATAAAACAAAAAATTGCTATAGGAATAAAGTTCCTATATATGTGATATTATTATACATTTGTTTTTAATCCACTAGGTTTTATTTTGTAAATTATACATATAAAATATATTTAACAGTATCATATAATATATACCGTATTCAAGATAGAATATATATCATCATTATGTATTTTATAACTACTTTTACAGTTGAAGAAATCTAAAATCTGTATATTATTTTGTTGACTTTGTGGCAATCATCAGAAGAGACAAGCTTTCATTAAATAAAAACTTGACTTTTGTGAAATAAATATTTTTTTGTAATTTCACTATAAAATTCTTAAACTGAGAACATTGAAATAAAATATTATAACTTTCATAAAACTTCTTTTACAAGAAGAAGAAGAAGAAGAAAGATTATTGACGGAGAAAAAAAGAAATCTTGAGCCCTTGAAGTAAAGTTCAAACCCAAGAAATGTCACATTTTCCTCTGTCGCAGTTTGCTAACAATGAGAAAGTCGACAAGGCAATTCCTTTTTTCTGTATTAGCCTGACGTATAGTGTTCACATAATACTTTGATATCAAAAAAGTTATTTTACTAAAAATTTGAGATAATAGGGTACATGATACATAATAATGAATTGATTGCTGTTTATGTTTACGTAAGGCTCGGGAGGGGAGGTACAACGTTATTCACTACCTACTCTCTGCAGAAGGAGGGGAGGGAGAAAGAGAAAGTGGAGGGCCAATCTGTTGATAACATAAAAGCAATGATAAAAAAAAATTACATAAAATAAAATAATTTTATCAGTTTTTTGGTTGCGAGATTTTTTCTACGAGTTCTGTGTATAAATACTATTTTATATTCTTACAATATTTAAGGGTGGGGGGGTAGGCTCAAACAAGACGTTTTGATAGTGTTCGTGCATTTTAATTTTTTTCTTGGAAAAATTTCATCTGATCGTTTTGAAACCAACTCCATACCTGCACTATATTATTAGCTATCTACTGTAAAAATCCGATTGAATTATAAACTCAAGTTTCTGAGATTAACTGTCTAGAACAACTCTGGAATTGAGTTACAAAAATTGCTCAAAAGATGGCGCTTCAGAAATTTTTTGGCAGTTTTTCTGGGTTATAATTGAATGAAAATTATTAATTCTTTTTACATTGGTTAGCGGCTCTTTTACTCTAGGACCTCAGATGGTTTCATAATAATTACTGCAAAACAAACGGAAATAATTATTTACTTCCTAGACAATTCCAATAGATGGCAGTTACGGCCTCCCGCCCACCGTTAAACCTGATTTATTTTGTTAATTTAAGTAAAAAAAAACTACACACTTTGTTTATATAATAGTTAGTGTATTAGGCCCACCTCAAGGCTGCCTACTTGCCAGGAGCATGACATCAGCGCAATCCTTCCTATAGATGTACGTCTTGTATAATAATTGATAATTCCCTTCCCCCCCCCCCTCCAATATTTTGCTTAAATAACCCACGATTTTCTTCTAAAACAAAAATATTTAGGTAATGGCTATTTTCAAATTGAAAAAAATCCATATATTTCGATTCAGAGGTCATAATTATTGTAAGAAACTGTCAAATTGGATGACCCAAGGGTATTTTAAAAATCTTGTGGTTACCAACACATAATATTATTTCTGGAAAATATTCTAAAGTGTATCCGTATCCTTTGTATCTTTTTTTTTCCATAGGCTCCCATGTTTTCTAAATATATGTAATTTTAAGCCTACTAAATGCCAATACGATGGTAATACAAAAAAATCACTGCATGCTTTATCTTATATATTAAGAAGCACTTTGAAAACCCCAAATCTCCAATGCTTTTCTTATGGCGGACGCCAGATCGGCTTGACAGACCCCTTCCCCCCTTCGGAACTCGACGAGACCTTCTGGGGGGGTCGTCGGTGGGGGCCGCCGGGGGAGGGTGACGTGCACTAAGGTCCACGTTTGGGGGCGGGGGACGGGGGCGAATTTTCCCCGGGTGGTGTGCCTCCGCGGGAAAGCTGATCAATCTCCGAGTTCGTGTGTTCGCGTCTCCTCATCTGGGTTTTTCGATACGTTAAGATGCAAGGCAAAAAGTTACGAGACGTTTTGGACGGTGGCTGCCCGCAAACGGAATCACGTGACCGCAGAAATCATTAACTTTCTTCGTGTGACTGCTGCCATCCCATTGGCTGCTTCTGTTTAGAGGCAACGTTGCGAAAGGGGATCCGACTGCTCGGTGCAGTGATGTGAAATTCGCGCGAAGATTGGTCCGCGAAAATGCGCATGCGAATATCCGCGCAAGTGCGCGCATATGTGCGTAAGATCGTTTTAAGATGGTGGCCGCCCGCAAATGGAATCACGTGAGCACAGATATTGTAGACATTCAGCAGTTCGATCTTCTTCCCATAGATGGAGATGCCACGGTAGCACGTTCCAAGCAAACTACTTTCAGGTGTGACTTAATTATTATAACTTTATATAAAATTGATTATTTTCGTAAATAATGCTCGGATTTACTCCCAATTAGGTCCAGGGGGGGGGGGATAAAATTCAGGTGAAAGTAATACGGGTTGCATACTTTCAGGGGCATGTAGGTTGAGGTTGCATACTTTCAGGGGCATGTAAGTGAAGGTTGCCTACCTTTAGGGGTAACTTATGATAACTTTATATAAAAACGAATATTTTCGTAAATAATGCTCGGATCATCTCCCAATTAGGTCTAGGGGGGTTATCAAATTAAGGTGTAATTAATGCGGGTTGCATACTTTCAGGGGCATGTAGGTTGGGGTGGCCTACTTTCAGGGGCATTTCGCGTTCGGTACATCATAGCATTACGAGCTTTAATTACAACTGGCCACCTCTTTGTGTTGAAGATGGGCAGTGTCCGGAGTAAGCCCATTGCCTTGCTCGCTCGATCACAACCGGACGCTAAGAAAATATAATTAACTCGAATCTGCCCAAACTCCTTAAAAAAATTATTAAATAAAATAAAATAAATATTAATAATAATAAAATAGTAGGGGCCTAACAACTGCGTCAACACGAATTTATCCCAGGGAGGGAGCGGCGTATTTTAATACTTGAAATGGTCACTCATCCAATTATTAACCACGCTTGACGTAGCCTGACTTCGGTGATCTAACGAGAACCGGTCAATGCACAACGCTACGCGGCGCTCCACCTCTACTCTGAATTTTTTTAGATTCTTATGAATCCTGCAACTATTTTTAAATAATTATTAAAAGTTCTGTAATTTAAGTTGGCACCCCTGAATCGTTATTAAAAAGGATAGGACAGAGACGCCTGTTGACGCCTCCAGGGGGCGTGGCAGCACATTTAATAATTTTTTAAAAATAGTTCTGGGTTTCAAAAAAAAAACCCTGGAGAAAATCAGAGTAGCATAATTTGGTAGTATAATTTGGTACCTTCAATTCATTCCTGCAATAAAAAATTTTCATGTAGGTTGTCCATTTTGCATTAAAACACCGTTATGACATCACGTACTGAATACTTATATGGATGGCAACGTATGATTGACAAAATTATTTAAAAGACTTGAAAGCAAACGAGCGTAAGCGCGAGTTTACACCCCACCCCTAGTTAAAATATAACTTATACGTTTTTTTAATAATAATAGACATCGATATAAAATTACAAATCGTTAGAACATCAATAACTTATTTAAACTAGACTAAAGTAACACTTTATAACTTAGATCTTGGTCCATTATAAACTTCTCCTCTGTAACATGTATGTACCTTTTATCTCTACTGTTGCTCTCTATGCTTGAATATTGCAGCAGCGAGATAGCCGCGATCAAAGTTAGTTCACTGGATCAGTTCAGACAGTGAGAAGTTAGTGTAACAGTCAGAGATCACAGCATCCAGACTTGATCTTCAACCAATTTGTAATGCTGAGAAGCCAACCTATAATATCAATATAAAGTTTACATTGAAACTTTATAAATGTTATATTAAAAATGCATATAGAATATTTTAGAGATTTTTTTTTATATTTTTGTGTTTCTTTTTTAACCATACACGTAGAATGACAGGCAGGGGGTAACTAGAGGGGCTGCAATCCAATTCGAAATTTTGGTTTTAGCATGGACAATATAGGCATTTTCCCCCACTCCAAATTGTTTTTTAACATTGGCCTTATGGAAGCAGCCCCTTCCGAAATTTGATTCCAGAAGATCCGTGCCTGTAGAATGACCATTGCAAGCGCAAGCAACTATATTTTTAAGAGCGTCAAAAAAGAAAGTGTAGAAATATTAATAACAAATCCACGGTTATAATAATATTATATAGGATGTATATAGATAGGCAACATTTTTTTGTCTTCCCGAAATACATGAAAAAAAAATGTGAATTAATAATAGATTTTAAATAATTGTGTTGAAATCATGCTTCCTCCTTTGGTAATTCTAGATTTTTGACTGCAATTAAAATAATTTTTAAATCGTGTTTCAGTTTAATTTTAATTAATAATAATTCCATTTTAAAATTGTGGTAATTTTTCTGTATATTTACGACTTAAAAACAATATGTACAGAAAGTTGCAAAAAGCATTTTTTTTTTTTTTTTTTTCAATTTTTCAATCTCCTCATATAATATGAAGCTCATTCTAATTACTGATTTATGCATGCATTTAATATAACGTGAACAAATATTTAACAAGTCCTTAAAAAGCTCTAATGCTAAGCTGCAATGTTGACCGTTGGCAAATACAAATCAAAATGACTAACAAGTCTTATTTTGGCGGGATGAGATTACTGAAAAGCACACACAATAAAGAAAAACATAAACAAAAGTAAATAAAATAATAAAGAAGCTGTAAAATAAGAATATAAATATTAATTACACATAAATAAGCCTATTGTTATAATAATATAAAAGACGCTCAGAAAATTTTAATTACATTACCCCCATTGAAATCTAAATTGTATTTATAAATAATATAAACATATTTAACAACGTACTATTGTTATTTTGTTTATTTTATAGTAAAATTGTATGTATATCAGGTTTCTGTAATTAAGTTATGTTTGCCGTAAACAATATTAATTTTGAGGTGAAACAGTAAAGTGCACATATAACATAATTTGTTCTACTCGCTTCTAACATCTCGCTAGGTATGCATTTAAAATTAATTTTCTTCTGCACTCTATTGTATACTTAATTATGTAATAAACTGTGTTAAGTACAAAATTGCACCTGTAATATCATCAATATCTGTTTATTACTTAGTTTACAAATTCTTAGGTTCAAACAGTACTAGGAATATCTTGCAAAATACATATGGCAAATCTTAATAATGTATTATATATTATTTATGCATGCTCTTTTTATTTATTTAAAAAAAATGCATTTTATTTACAAAAAAATATGTATATAATATAAAATTCTATAATTGAGGATTAAAGTATTGCAGAATTTTACTGTTTTTATTACCAATTGGTGCACCAATTGGTACATAAAATTTTTTATCACACATTATTGCTACTATTTGCTACAAAAATCAACAAGTTAAAAGACATTACTACAAAATAAAAAATAACGTCCTGAAACGAACATCGTACAGGCTCCCTCTAAGATGCATGTCCTGGAAACAGAGACCCTGAGAGCCTCACTGGGGAATTCACCTGGGGTTGCTGACCTTACCACAAATCCTGAGAAAATTGACCAGGTCTATGCTGTAAAGCCAAATAGGCCAGCTAAAAAAAAAATGTTAACAATTTATTTAGAAATTGTGAAAGTGTTTTAATTTTTTTTTTTTTTTGTCAATAAATTTCTAGTACGTAAATCACTTCGAGAGAGAGCATCGTTTTGATGTAAAATTACAAATTTTAATTGTAAAACTGGCACCTCGAAATCTAAGGTAGCTAACACAACATCACTTTTTTTTTTTTTTAGATAAGAATTTACCATAGATGTTATCGATGTACTTAAGACTTTCTTGCATTGAAATAAATATATCCTTGTCACATGACGTCATCAATATATAGCTTGCAAAAATTCCATACAAGCTTACAAATCTTTTACGTTAGATTAAAAGAGGACAAAGGACGATATTTCTTCATGTATACGTCTTTTTTTTTCTTATTGACAACATGATATAAACATTAATCTTATATTTTTTTACCGTGTATTGAAAAGAAAGTACATATCGTGATAAAAATCAGCAAAAACTTTTTCTATCAAACTTCTCTTTATCACATTGTTAGTTATATTTAAGTCTTTGACATGACCTGAGTAGAGGTCAAACTTTTTGACATTTCTGGCTAACCACAGATGACGTCATCACCAGACTATAAATAATTTAAAAGATATGTTAATTTAGGATGTGTTTAAGAATTCTGTGGTGTCTTTTGTCTTTTATAGGCCAGTCAATATAGGTGAAAATCCTATCTTGACCTCGGATAAATTCCGAAGTTTGTAATTTTTTCAGCATCGGTAGAAATCAATGCCCTGAGTAACATATCCAAAGCCCCCCAAAATCCCACCGGGGCTTTCGCCGCCATTTTGATGGAAAGTCATGCATATAGTACCCTCACTAATTTGCATATTGTGGCGGAACCGTGTTACATAGAAGCAATGTAAATGCATATAATGATAGGCAGATATATTTGCTACAAGAAAATATAAAAATATATTTTATTTTAATTTCAATTAACCCTTAAATTAATTATTTTCTGAAAAGTTTGGTGTTAAAAAAAAGTTTAACGGTGAATTTCGTAGTCAATATTTATAAATACAGAAATATTCTTCATTCAAAAGTTTAAGACAAAATCCTTGCAATTTCATAAATGCTGATAACTTTTCTTTAGCTTAAAAAATGAAGGAGATACGCGACTTCGTAGCGCAAGAAACATGCCAGTTGACCGCTCTGCCTGCCCGCCCGCCACAATACAACACGCCATTATAATACAGCGCGCGAGCACTGCAATGAATGCGCTCTCGCGGCTCTCAGTGGCTTGTTACCTTTGTATATAATATGTATTATTTATTATATATATTATTTATTATATATATATTATATTTATATTATATGTTCAACATGTGTTAATAGCTACAATAGCCCTTAAGGGTGAGGTAACGTGCCCAATGTTAAAAAATATCCCATACAGCATGACACATGAAAATTATGAAAAAAAAAAAAAAAAAAATGTTCTCCTCTACATTCCTATAATATCAGTGGCTAAAATATCATGTATACAAATTCGAGCTAGTTTTTGAAGTTGACTAGATTAACATTGAAGTTTGATTTTTCCATGTTAAAGTACAGTCAACTTTAAAAATTCATAACTAAAAAAAAAACTAGCTCGAATTTGTATACCTGATATTTTAGCTACTGATATTATAGGGAATATATGTAGAGGAGAACATTTTAAATTTTTTTCATAATTTTCATGTGTCATGGGATATTTTTTAACATTGGGCGCGTTACCTTCCCCTTAAATCGTGAAGTTCAAGAAAAAATATTCCTCTATTGGAAGTAGGTTAAAAATAAGTTGTAAATTTATTTGTATCAATATGCTTATGCTTATGCTAAATATCAATCATTGAAGCTTTTTATTAACTTCTCGTGACATTGATTATTACGTATATACAATATAAATTGTAATACATTTTCTTAAGTAAAGTGCAGTAAATTTAATTCTTTACCCTTTTTGTCAGTCATGCATGTATATACAAAAATAATTATATTCCTTCTTTATATTTATGTTTGTTTATGTCAGCTAGCTTACAAATAACATAATGTTTCAATAAAAATTTTGCTTCCTCATACCCCCCATATAAGTAAATAATTATGATTATATATTTATATAAATTACAATGTGTAAGGCACAGTGGAAAACAGGCAGCAAGAATATTTTGGTACTGTGTTGATGATACAGTACTTTATTTGAAGTATAATCTTACTAATTTTCGAATTTTTATATGTATTATATATAATACCACAGTCGTATAAATACATTTACAAAATATCATCATATCCGATCCAACACTTATTATTTTTAAAAATAGATAGAAACAATCACAAGTTCAATGGATATATTTAAAGTTTTGTAATAATATATTATTTATAATGTTTTAGAGGGGTCACGAATGCAGTATATGCGTTTTTATATTATATGTATATTAAAAAAAAAAAAAAAAAAAAAACATTTTCGTGGCATAAACTATGTAAGATTCTATGGCTATTAAATTTATAAAAATAGCCTCAGCTCTATATAGAAGCTGAATATACAATGAATAAATATTATTATGTATCTTCATGTATCTCATCGATATTTGAAATCAAAATTTATTACATTTAAAAGAATAATTAGAGCGTAGTTGAATAGTTCGGTCAAAATTGAGTATCTTACTTCTTAAATAGCGTCTTTTATTAAGGAGTACTCAATTTTGTCCGAACTATAAGGCCCAACATTAAATTTATATTCTATCGATTGTAAATAATCTTGATTTCAAAAATAGTCACACTGATTACATGTTGATATAATATTTATATATATATATATATAGAATGCATCATGTATTATAATAATATAATAACTAATAACACATATATGCATTTGTGATATCTCTAAGTGTTAATACATAAACTTTATAATAAACCATATAATATTATTATAATCCATTGAACTTGTGATTGTTATTACATATTTATATATTTTTAAAAATTATGTATCGGATCGGATTTGATGATGTTAATTAAATGTGTATATATATATATATATATATATTATATATATATATATATATATATATATATATATATATATATATATATATATATATATATATATATATATATATATATATATATATATATATATATATTATACGGACAGTGGTATTATACAGTACATGTCATATAAAAAATTGAAAATAAATAAGAGTAGACTTAAATTAAAGTATCATCCACAAATGCAGCATCACGAAAATAACTATTTAATTATATAAGTTTGCCTGTTTTCTACCGTGCCTTACACCATGTAAGGAGACAAAGGGGTAGGACTTAAATTTCTGTTGCAGGTAATTACTTAAAAAATATGTAATATAAATTAATATAATATTATAAAAAGTATATGGAATAATCAATGTCATAAGAAGTTCAATGTTAATTTGATTTTTTTTTTTTTTTTTTTTTGCAAAAGCAGAGTGTTAAAACTAAATTTACAACTTTATAAAACACCTTACACGTAGTTATATATAAATAAATAAAGGTAACAAGCCACTGAGAGCCGCGAGAGCGCATTCATTGCAGTGCTCGCGCGCTGTATTATAATGGCGTGTTGTATTGTGGCGGGCGGGCAGCGCCCAGGGAAACCCTACCCCGTTTCGGCACTACCAACAGCGCTCCTAGCGGGAATTTTGAGAAGCTTCTTTAAAAACAATTTGCCGCGTTTTCTGACAGTTCTTCGTGCTGTCAGAATTTTTTTCCTGGAATATTTATAGACTAATGATGAAAAAAAAATAATAATAATAAATAAACTAAAGAAAAATAAAAGATAAGTTGACATAAATTCACATTTTAAATTTTTATCCAAGTAAATAAACGATCTACTATTGTCTTTCTTGAGAGAGAAGACTAAATATTATATTAATATCATATTTTTTTTTTTTACTTTTCTGAAGTATAGATGATGTTATTTGCTAAATAATGCTCAGAATTATTCATTTCATAGTGTAATAACGTAATAATAATTAATATGCTGAAAATATTAAAGATAAACGAAAAGCGTCAGGGTGAAAAAACTTTGTACGTGTTTGTATAAAGTGACATAATTTCGAGTTAATTGTCATAATATACAAATTGTACTGCATTTCGTATATTATACACAGTGGCCATGCAATTATATTATAATATATACGGTTTATAAAATCGAGTCTCCAAAGATCTTCGTTTTCTCAGTGACGTGAACCATGTGCGTGTAAATTGTACATGTTGCATGGACCAACCAAGTTAAATGCAAAGTAATTAATATACTGTGATTAAAATATATGTGTAATATTATAATTATAATATGCATACATATTATTTCTTTAAATAAAACATAATACTTGTGAACATATAATATTCAATATAATGATCAATGATCGTTCCAAATAATTTAATTGAAAACAACATCGTATATATATATATATATATATATATATATATTTATACATATATATTATTATATATATTTAATATATAATAATATATAAATAATAACTTAATTCAACACCAATTTACTCATTTGCTTACACCTTTTAAAAGCCTTTTATTACGCGTATTTTTATACTTATTTTGTTGTGGCTTTGAATTTTATAAATTTTATATTATATAATATGAACATTATTGCACTTACGACTTTTGGAGAGCTAGAGAGCTCAATGCATTGTATACACACACAAACACACATATTATATATATATATATATATATATATATATATATATATATATATATATATATATATATATATATATATTGAATTTTAACCCCAACAATAATAAAATGTTCATATTATAAAATTCATAGCCACAACAAAATAAGTATAAAAATACGCGTATTAATAAAAGGTGTAAGCAAATGAGTAAATTGGTGTTGAAGTTATTATACATTGTATATATATACTATGTTGTTTCTAATTAAATTATTTGGAACGATCATTGATCATTATATTGAAGATATGTTCACAAGTATTATGTTTTATTTAAAGAAATAATATGCATATTATAATTATATTACACATATATTTTAATCACAGTATATTAATTACTTTGCATTTAACTTGGTTGGTCCATGCAACATGTACAATTTACACGCGCGCATATATATGGTTCACGTCACTGAGAAAACGAAGATCTTTGGAGATTCTATTTTTTAAAACGTATATATTATAATATAATTGCATGGCCACTGTGTATAATATACGACATGCAGTATGATTTGTATATTATGACAATTAACTCGAAATTATGTCGTTTTATACAAACACGTACAAAAAGTTTTTTCATCCTGACGCTTTTTGCTTATCTTTAATATTTTCAACATATTAATTATTATTACATTATTACACTATGAAATGAATAATTCTGAGCATTATTTAGCAAATAACATCATCTATACTTCAGAAAGGTAAAAAAAAAAATATGATATTATTATAATATTTAGTCTTCTCTCTCAAGAAAGACAATAGTAGATCGTTTATTTACTTGGATAAAAATTTAAAATGTGAATTTATGTCAACTTATCTTTTTTTTTTCTTCAGTTTATTTATTATTATTATTTTTTTTCATCATTAGTCTATAAATATTCCAGGAAAAAAATTCTTACAGCACGAAGAACTGTCAGAAAACGCGGCAAATTGTTTTTAAAGAAGCTTCTCAAAATTCCCGCTAGGAGCGCTGTTGGTAGTGCCGAAACGGGGTAGGGTTTCCCTGGGCGCGGGCGGGCATGCAGAGCGGTCAACTGGCATGTTTCTTGCGCTACGAAGTCACGTATCTCCTTAATTATTTAAGCTAAGGAAAAGTTATCAGCATTTATGAAATTGCAAGGATTTTGTCTTAAACTTTTGAATGAAGAATCTTTCTGTATTTATAAATATTGACTACGAAATTCACCGTTAAACTTTTTTTTAACACCAAACTTTTCAGAAAATAATTAATTTAAGGGTTAATTGAAATTAAAATTAAATATATTTTTATATTTTCTTGTAGCAAATATATCTGCCTATCATTATATGCATTTACATTGCTTCTATGTAACACGGTTCCGCCACAACATGCAAATTAGTGAGGGTACTATATGCATGACTTTCCATCAAGATGGCGGCGAAAGCCCCGGTGAGATTTTGGGGGGCTTTGGATATGTTACTCAGGGCATTGAGTTCTATCGATGCTGAAAAAATCACAAACTTCGGAATTTATCCGAGGTCAAAACCTATATTGACTGGCCTATTATGACTGTTGAAAAAAATACTATTGAAAATGTAAATTTGTTGCTTATTTTTCAGTTATAATATATATAAAAAGTAATCAAATTGAATTTTCTTATGCACTTTAATATACACTGATTGCATGCGGTAATATAATATTATATAGTGTCACTTTTTTATTTACTGCAAAATATTAAAATTTGTGTTTTATTATAATACGATGAAACAGAGTCATAACTTCGTAACGTTATTTTTGTCTGATTGCTAAAGATTTAATTGGTAACATTAAAATTTTTAGAGAATTATTATTATTATTCTATGCATTTAAAATAATTTTCAGCTCAACAAGAATATTATATACACACTGACAAGTGGAAAACCTGAAGTACCTGCACGTCATTTTTGTGCTGCATATTTGGATAAGGGACCTCCAGTAAAGTATTTTCAATTTTTTTAATTTTTTTTAAACCCTCTAACATCCTCAAAATCGAGATGAAAGACGTTGTGACGTCATTGTCATGCAATGTATTTTCATATGCTTGCATATTAAATGTTTGCACGACTATGACGTCACAGTGTTTTGCAGCATGATTTTAAGGATGTTAGAGAGTTAAAAAAACTGAACAAAATATTGACAATATAATACATAACTCGATGTCCTCTTCTATCAAAATATGCCATAAAAAATCATCATGAAGTTTGACATGTCCATTTGAGTCCATATATATGTGTTAAACTACATGGAGTAATATTTGGGCTACACAAAAATAAAATGCAGATAAAATGGTGTGTCACGTAAAAGCTGCATTGAACAATTTTTATAGCGAAGTTTCAGTGCATCAGACATAAGTTTTTTAAACAACCAAGAGGAGGGAAAACGTTCAACTAATCTAGTAAGGTACGTACAAGCTGCTGCCTTACAATTTTCCTGAATGTACACAGCATGAACGTTAGTATTATCTGATTTGTTGACATTCAGCTCTATGAGACAAAGGGATGGAGATTTAAAAATTTTGAAATTTTAAGAAAGAGTACCAAGTCTAGACATCCCCCCATAAAAATAATTTCATAAAATCTCAATAGACTGCATTCAACTCACACAAACATAGCAGGGATAACTTTAGTATTAACTCAAGTGTAAAATTGTCGCCATGCATTTTTGCTATGGGTAATTAACATTGTAAAATAACATAATAATTATATTATCATTTTAAAACTGCACTCTTGCATCAGAAATTTAATAAAAACTAACTAAATTATGTATAAATTAATGCTAACTTTCTTGTTTACTCTTTTCTTAATATTTCATTACTAAACATTGTCTTTTATTAAGCCATTGGAAGCACTTAAAAAGAACAACGTAGCTTTTTGTGAGGACAATAAATAGTTTGTACCGCTACAAATACACCTGCATTCTAATGCACTTCTGTAGCTACCCACGCTGCAAAGTGCATATTTATGGTCCAATGTAAATCAGATTTATAGTATAAAACTAAGAATCCAAAATATAGGCAAGATATTTATGAATATAGAAGAAATTCCATTATTTTATGTTTCGATTTTTTAAACTTGAAAATTTGATTCTTTCACTTATTTTATAACAATTTTTTTCCCAAATCAATATGGATAATTTTTGGCCATCTGTGGGTTATAATATATGCGTGGATCTTAAACTAAAAATATAAAAAATTAAGAAGTGAAGAGAAAAAAAAAGATGACATGCATTCATTCGTATTCCATCATCGTATGCTAAACTATAATACATACTATGTTAAATACTCATTGCAATATTGCATTTTTCATATAATTATTATATATTATTGAATAGTGAATACTGTAACCAATATCTTTATTTTACTATGTAAATTTTTATTCAGTAAGATAGGCAGAGCTAGCCATTATAAAATTTTAAACTAAACCAATAACTGATGATCATTACTTTAAAATCTTACTTAACATAACACAAAGTTTACACACATATAGTGTATATAAACATTGTAAATTATTTATAATTAGGTTATATATCTTTGTAGTAGAACATTGTATCGTGGTTTTTGCCACTTTGTTGCAGGCTACTGCATATTTGACGAGTCGTTGAGTGGTTACAAACGCACATGCTATATAGAAGCAGCTATAGCTATATACCGACCATGGGTCTCTCTCTCTCTCTCTCTCTCTCTCTCTCTCTCTCTCTCTCTCTCTCTCTCTCACTCTCTCTCTCTCTCTCTCTGAACCAAGCTTTAATTAAACCTACCGTAGAAGAACGAAGAGAGAGAGAGAGAGAGAGAGAGAGAGAGAGAGAGAGAGAGAGAGAGAGAGAGAGAGAGAGAGAGAGACAGCGAAGCAAGCAAGGAACCGTTCCTTGTACTCTCTCTCTCTCTCTCAAGGTGGTTTCCTAGGATACGAAAGCAAGCTTTTTAGGTCCAAACAAGAAAAGGGCAGTACCAAACTCTATACCATGGTGATTGCTATTGACGATTGTCAATGTATCGATTTTATTTTTCTTTATTTTATTTTTACTTGTAACGTTTCTTGAAATCTTGATGAAGAAAAAAAAAGAAAGTTTTTTGGCATTTTTTAACAGAATAAAAAATAAAAAGTTTTATAATAACCTTTAGCCCCTTTTTTTTCCTTTTATTTATTTTTAGTCTTTTTTATGAATAAAAGTTAATTAAATGTTATTTAATTGGTTTTAAAATTAGTTTAGGATTATATTTGAATTTATATAGTATCATAGAATAAAATGATGATTTTTATTTTATATACTATATCATGCTCAAACTCCGTAATTTTTGGTTAAAAAAATATCAAATTAATATCTATTTGAATGAAATACCCATAAAATTAAAATCATATTAATATTCAAATTTAATACAAAAGGAGAGAGAAAAGGGTGTTGAAACTATTAAAAATTAAACTAGAAGGTCTAGAAACTACGGTTAATGGTCCCATTATCTTAAAATAATAGCAATTTAGAAAAACCTTTGTCTAATAAAACTATCTTTTGATTAGGCTCCTTCATTCTGCACATTTTAACATGCTAAAATATGCAAATTTCATTTGAAGGTTGGTAACGGAAGCAGCGATTTTGTACAAGGCGAGAAATTATAAAAGAATGAAAATAAATCGAAAAATAAATTACTGCATTTTATTGAAATGAAAATGGTATAAAGTTATAATTATTATAACTCCAACAATAAAAATAGACCATTGCACTTTCAAGGCATTTACTTGAGTGATTACTCATCAATTCCTGCATTTAAATGCATGTATAAAATATACTGTGTTATACTGTATTGCAAGCGAAATTTAGATAATATAATAAATATAAGTACTTGTAAAAAAATATTACAAGTTATAGTTTTTTTTATTTTTTATTTAATTATTATTTATATATTAATTCCTTTTTAACTCATTATATATTTACAATTATAGGATATAGTGAAAATATAATTATTTTTAAGAAATAAATACATGCGTGGGTATGTCTCTGCAATTTAAACTGCATGTGCAACAAAAATAAAAATTATTTTATAATATTTTTTAACATTGATTAAAACCATTTACAAATACTATAGTACACTTATCATCGAAACATAAACTAGTTTTGCTATTTTGCACTTGTTTTATATTTTCTCACTTTTTTTAAACCCATATCCAGTAACTTAACACACGTATAATAAATAATTAATATTTTACCGTGATATTTTTGTACCACGACCGGTGGTTATATACATACTCCCCAGTGTAGAAGCTAGATCAAATAGAGTTTCATATGACCTAGTTCGTTAGAAGCTGTGAAGCTTGAGCACGTCTTCTTCTTCGTGAATAGTTAATCAGGAAAAGCTAATCACCTAGTCAAGAGCTCTACAAGGCCTATGACCTCTCAACACATTCAGTTTACTACAGTATATTGTTATATTTTTATCATCAGTATTTTTATTATTTTAATATCATTGTTGTTTTTTTATTGATGTTTTTGTGGTGTAATTAAAACAATGTAAATCCATAGGTTTTTTTAATATGTCATTTACAATCATTTTCCGTCATTAACAGATGGCAATAGCATCTATATGTATTATTCAATAAATAAATTAGCTCTATTAGTAATGGAGAGGGTAAAGCGAGAAATGTAAAAATTACTTAAAATTAAAATATAATCATTCAAACTTCAATTCTTTGTTTTATATTTTCAGGACAGATATGATTTTAGAGATGCACTGAAACACAAGTAGAAAACGTCATTCTTATCAATTTTCTTTTGTATGGTCCAGCAGGAGTGTTGTCAAAGTGTAAATTTAGCAATATGCTAGCATTTCGTACATTTTCTCATTTCTTCTCAGTACATCATTGCAGTGCATTAAATTTTCAATATGGTTTCACCGAGAATATTGCTTTTTTATTGCATCAGTTGTACGTTGTAATGATATAGAGAATTTATTTTTTTAAACGTTTTATATTATAAGTTACTGTTTTAAAAGCTTGTATAATATAATCTATTGTATATTCAACTTTAAATTGGTATAATTTAAACCTTAATGTGTGTGATTCAGAAAAGAAAATGACCAGTTTTTTCCCTAACCGTGATCAGTATCCTTGAATGGACAACATACATGAAAAAAAATTATTGCAGAAATGAATAGAGGGTACCAAATTATGCTACTCTGAATTTTTTCAGATTTTTTTGAAACCCAGAACTATTTTTAAATAATTATTGAAAGTGCGGCCACGCCCCCTGGAGGCGTCAATAGGCGTCCAGTCTCTATCCTTTTTATTAAGAATTCAGAGGTGCCAACTGAAATCACAGGATTTTCAATAATTATTTAAAAATAGTTCCGGGTCTCAAAAAAATCTGAAAAAATTCAGAGTAGCATAATTTGGTACCCTCTATTCATTTCTGCAATAAAAGTTTTTCATGTAGGTTGTCCATTAGGCTGCGACGCTACCCGTGATTATTGAGAAACTTCATTCTCTTCTTGAAAAACTCCTTTGTGAATCAATCATATTTTTAATATTTTCCTTTTATTTTCAATTAATCAAGCAAATATATGAAAGAACACGTAGTATATTTAATAAAAAAAAATGTGTCACTTCTTTGTATTTTTATTTACTAATATATTTTTCAATGCAAACAAAACATCGTTAAGTGCTAATTTTTTGTTTTGTTTATTCAACAAAATCTAAAAAAAAAATATACATTAAAATTCAGACAGAATATTATTATATAATATTATTATAAAATTAATTTATACTATAAAAACAAAGTGTTATTTTTCATGTGTATAATTTATGTAAATTTTTGTAATACGTATTAAAGATAAAAAAAAATCCCTTTTCTAATTTTTATTATCTACACATGTAACGTTATAATGAAATTACAAAATTTTAATGTAAAGTAAGGTGTAGAAATGTTATAATAAATTTATATTTTCATAAAATCGTGAATTTCTATACACCTGACACGAGTAAAAGCGTTACTACTTGCCTTGTTTGTTAAATCTAATGTAGTGCTGAAACTCCAACACATGAAACGATACTGATTTTTTGCAATTTTTTAAAAAGTACATCCATATAATATACATACGTGCTGGATCAATAATTGTTTTTGTTTTTCAGGAAAAATTTCTATGGTGTATTAAACCCAAAGTATACAGTATACCTGATGAAAATATGTTAAATTAGATCTTTCATATTAATTTGCAGGGCAAGGACCTTTTCTAGCTGTTGAGACGTGTACTATTATTATTTGTTTATCGAATCCCATTGGGTACTTCTACTTATTATATAATTACTAATTACATACTGCTTTAAAACCCCGAACCTTCCGATACCCTAACTTCAGCGTTTCGCCGGCTCTTCCGGAACGGAGGTGGCCACGGCCTTGCAATCCATCCCGGCATTTGCCTGCGGTTGAGGGAAACGTGGAAACCTCAGATAGGATGGACGCTACAGCTTTTGTCATGCAATAAACCGGAAGTGCAATGGTCTACAGCCAGGGGAACCATATAGTGGAAAAGCGCAACGATTTACCCCTTGGTGAGAAATGTGGTATTTTAAACATTATATAGAAATAATATATAATTAAAATTATTATAATATATTGACATATAATTTATACATAACAATTTGTGTTCTTATTTAAAATACTGTGAATGATTGTTTTTTTATTTTAAATTGAAAAGTTTCTATTTTTTAATATTTTTCAGTTACTTCGTTCAGTATTTTGATCATTCAGGTTATTATAGGACTAAACTCTACATACCCATAAAGTGGATGAAAACTTGATGTTTCTATATTGTCTGTACTTGCATCCAATTAAGTAATTACAAATTTGATATATTTGATTTCCAAATCTCACTTCTTCGTGTTTCTATATTTTTATTTGCTGCCATACATTTAATTTATATTTTAAATATATAAAAAAATGTCTCAAAACACATGAATTAAAAAAGCTATACAAAATCTATACTTAAATAAAAACCTAAATGTGTTATTATTAATCAAATTACATACAACATATGACCTTCTAGCGTGATATGATCTCATATCAAGATTCAAAATTCTATTTAGAAACATGCTATATTGTTAAAGTTATATCCTATATATTTTTTATTTACTTTTATTTTCTATTGCCTCAAAAGTTTTTAAAAGTAGAAAAAAAAACTAAACTTAAAATAAAATGTCTCAATCAGTTTTCATATATGTTATAAAAAAAAAAAAAATTCAAATACAATTTACTAAATAAAATATATATGTACATGACATCTTATATCCAAAGAAAAATTGGTTTTGAGTGTTACGAAAAAAATATATATATATACAATAGTAAAAAAATACAAATATATATATAACAACAACAAAACTTGTGATAAAAATGGCACGCTATTTTGTAAAGACAAATAGTGTTGGTTTTGTTTGCCTATTTGCTAGGAAAAGTAGGAAGCAAACGTTTCTACTGGTCTAGTGGGAACTTGATGCTTGATGGTAGAGAAAGGGAGGGAGAAGGAGGGATAGCACAAACTGGACGTGAACTCTGTAGGACGTGTGGCAAACTTTCATCTGTCAAGCTTGAGTTAGAAACGTTCTATGGTTCGCTTGGTTTCAGAATAGTAGCAAAACCATTCTACATTAATATCTGTCCAAACATATACATCAACCTAACCTAGTGAGCGTAATTCTCTCTTTCTCTTTTCATGGTTGCAGATATAGTAGAAAATAATAATAATAATAAAAAAGTTCAGGTAGCGACTTAAACAATCGATACTGGAACAATGGTCATATCAATATTATATGGTATTGTATATAAAGTAAAAGGGATATTGTGTTCTATATTATACTTCCAATTTGAGTTCCAATACGTCGACGAATTTCGTAGTTTAGTGAAAAAAAAAATATTATTTCGTCATAATTTACAGTATATAAATTGAAATATTTTAAAAATAATAGGTCTGTTCGTAAATACACAATCAGAAAGAATCGATTATTTGTAATGAACCTTATGTTCCATGTACAGAAAGTTCATCACAAATAATCGATTCTTTCTGATTGTGTATTTACGAACAGACCTACTAATAATAATATTTTAAATAAATATTTCTGAATCAAAAAAAGAACCAAGTGTTTATTTAATTTTTTGTGAAAACTTCTGAAATTATAATACCGGTTATTATTAAAATAGGTAGGTTCATTTTTTGTCTAATGTTCATATTAATAATATAGAAAAATCAGGTGTTAGCAAACATATATTTTTTTCCTCCGATTATACACCAGTTTTTGTTTTGTCTAGACTTCATGCATTTTTTTTCTCACAATATACATTGGCATCATGTTGCTTGACACAATTTTGACTATAATAATAAGCGGGAAATTATTTCACTATATATTTTTAAATAGCTCTTTTTTTTTTCTTTGATCAAACCCTAACTGGGTACTTCTACGTACTAATTACTCACTAAGTTTGAAACCCCAAACCTTTTCCGAAAACTTAGCGTTTCGCGGGCTCTTATGGAACGGGGGCGGCCACGGCCTTGCGATCCATCCCGGCATTTGCCTGCGACTGAGGGAAACGTGGAAACCTCATCCAAGATGGACGCTACAGCTTTTGTCAATGAACCTGAAGTGCAATGGTTCAAAGCCAGGGGAACCACATATAGTGAAAAAGCGCAACGATTTACCCCTGGGTGGGAAACGTGGTTTTTATTGAAAATGGTCACCCATCCAACTACTAACCACGCTCGGCGTTGCTTGACTTCGGTGATCTGACGAGACCCGGTCAAGCGCACACTTTTAGTCCGCAGACAAGAAGTTACCTCCATCAGATAACGTTTCAATTAATTCCAATTTTTTTCCGTAATCCGTGCGTATCATATTTAAGTCCAAATATAAGCATACGAAAGAAAAAATATTTTTTAATTCCTATAGCGTTATTAGATTTTAATGAAAAAAATGTATAAAAATATCTTAACTCTGGTGTATGTTTTTATCAATGATATAATTTTTCTTTTTAAAACCTCGTACAAAGTCCATAACTCACATCATATGCTTACATCTGTGCAATGTACCGGCGATATTTTAACCAGTTTTAGATCATTTGATATCACTTCCTTTTTTTATTACAAAGTATAATCCATTTAATCAGAATCAAAGTAGTGATATAGAGTTTTATAAAAAGAAGACAAACTTCATTAAAAAAAAGAGAGATTGAATAAATATCGACTTAATTTAATTAAAAATGAAATGAAGTTGATGTTCTTTTCATCTTTTTTTTTTTTTGTGTATAAAAAAGTATACATGCTCTTGCAGTCAATGTATAATTTCAATTAGAGCTTCAGTAGGTTTTTATGATACAATTTCATATAAAAAAGGCTGGACACTTATTCAGTTCTCTTTTATAGAAGATTTCATTTAAAAGTACAGTTCAATTCACATCGGTCGGAAGTAGCCGAAAACGCAGTGTTTCTCTATTAAAATCTATATTATGGTAAAAGAAGCCGGCAGTGTAAGGTTTAGCTTCGTATTTCAATATTGCAACTTTAAAAAAAGCAGAAAGTTTCAAAAAATGAATTATAAACAAAATAGTAAACTTAACACTTCCGGGTATTTTCAGAGTAAGTATCAAATTTATTATTATAGAAGAATACCGATTGAAATGTTTATAAAAATATCAGAGAACTTGTACTTACGGCTATTTTCTGTGTATTTGTATTAATTAATTTTACTGTAGTTGGATGTTAATATAATCATATATATATCATATAATATGTACTTTAATTCTTAAACTTTGCTATAAAACTGTTTTCCAATAATTTTCTCTTCTATTTCCGATGAGAAGAAATCGTATGCTTTTAAAACTGTTCTTATATACTAGTCAAAGCTTTAAAAAAAAAGTATTGGTTAAAGGATTAAATAGTGATATAGAAGTGTGTTTTTTTTTTAAAGACTACTCTATATACACCTGTAAATTACATTTTGTAGTGAATCAATGAAGCCACAATGTATCAGAGTTAAAATTGGATACTATTGAAGAGCTTATCTTGCTTTTACGTTGGATTTATTACGTCACTATTTGAGCAAAGAGGAATGATATAATATGAAATTGAAACTGCTCTTTGACATACACCTCGCGACATTATGATCGTTATCTCTACTTTATTTGAAAATTATTTGTGAGATTTGCCTTGTAGTCTATAAAGGTGTCAATTCTTTTCATCGGACACATTTCCCAGAATTGCAAATCTGCATCTATTACATTAGAATTATAGAAAATTGAATTACTATCGGAACCAAAAAGGTGTGCCCCTGAATAGCATATAACTCCCATAAGGAGAGGGGCACACTTTTTTGGTTCCGATAGTAGGTCTGTCCCAAGATGTACAGCTCCAGATAAAACTTTCGGTACCACACTAATATTTTGGAGGCGTGGTTAATTTTAATCATTGGATACTAAATTTAGCAATCGCTTCTCTCACCTTCCTTAAAATTTTAAATCATTAACCTCTACCATATTGGATTCACAGCGTCCATAAATCAATCGGGAGTAACGAAAGTTTTGTCTTGAGGTGTAATTAAACCTCTGAACAGTATAAATTTTACTTCTGGCTGATTTGCTAGCGCTGTTATAGTTTCAAGAGAAAAAATAATGCAGATTTGTAATTTTAGGAGAGGTACGAAGAACACTTATTCTAATACCTGAAAAGTTTAATATCATCACAGATTCGTGATAGCACCTACAAACGTTTGTAAAGTTCATGATATACCGAGGTGCAATGAAACAAAATTATTCGGTTAAAAACAGGAGAATAAAGTTCAATTTTTCACTACTTTTTGTTATTTATACTAAGATTGTATGCGTGCACATAAGTCGAGATAGCGTGTCCGCTTTGTTATTTAATCTTGCTAAGTTTAGACAACTTATTCATCACCCAAATGGAGTTATTTGGCGTAGTCATTTCTTGTTACTTTTTTGTTCAATTTGTCTAGCCTCAGGACAAAATGTTGTAGCTTGGCAGTCACTTTATCTCGGCTTGAGAGTGTACAGTACAGTGTATATATATTGCATAAAAAATCTCTTCTGAAGTCTTGAACATTACAAATTAGCAACATAATACGTCAAATAAACACGCAATAATAGAAACAGACGCTGCATGACTATGACGTCACAGCGTCTTTCTTATTTTGAAAGTTAAAAAAATAAAAAAAAAATCTGGAAAAAAAAAGAGAATAGAGTACATCATAACTCGAGGCCCTCTATCCAAATAAACAATAAAAAAATCATGCCAGGTGTCTATTGTATTATCATAAAATTCTGTACTCTTCATTTCAATGAACAAAGTATGCAATAGCAGAAAAGTTACGAACAAAATTAAAGATTCTTCCCATTTTTTTTCCAAAACGTACTGCATATTATAGTTTATACAAGTTATAATATCACTTTTTGTAGCCACAGCTGTACATGATTAAAATAATTTATATATAATAACATTTCTTGGATAATATTAATTACTTTACTTTTTATTTTAATGAGATTTTGGTAAGTTTCAAGAGCAGGTCTAGCTTTGACTTAGTTTATAACTTGCCTCTTGAGAAAAAAAAACTTTTATATTACTTTTTTTAACTACGACTAGATTTTATTACCTTTTAAGTTGAAATTATTTTATTACAAGAATTTTATGTGTGCAGAAATACTTTTAATTGTATTTTTATACAAGGTTTAGAAAAAAAAATAAATATTTGTAATTACCTTAACATGAAAAAGTTAAATATAATTATATATGGTCAACAATGGTTGCAATTGCTGTAATTTAATTACAGTAAATAGAGATATTGTTAAAATAGTATTAAAGTAAAACAATAGTCCAAAATGTAATAATTATAACAAAAGGTACATAAACTCATCATGCAATGAAACAAATATTTATTCATTTAATTGGTCAAAATTCCAATCTTTCACCACCGCACTTATGCATTAAAATAACATCTATATAACTTTAATTACACTAAAATTTTAACAAATGAATTTCTGTTTATCTGTGACATATTTTACAATGTATAATTATATTCAATTCATTTGGGAAATTTTGTGTTATCTTTTTTCAAATTACTTTTTTGTGATGGGGGAAGACAGAATTGACATCAAAAGTCCCACAAACTAATTTTCAACTGAAAGTAGCAGGTAGTAACTTGACTACCTAAAATCTAAACTTATGAAGGATGAGATTAATTTTACAACTTTTTAGACTTGAATATGAATAGCAATAACAAATAATGCCATGCATATTGGATTTCATGTTGACTAGAATTTAAATTAAAATAAACAATTTTTTACAAGATTAAAAAAAAGTATTAAAAAGTCAACAAAAATCAATTTCAAATAACAAGTAGAATTTTTGCAACATGTTTTTTCATCAATTTTAGATTCTGATATTGATATTTTTTTTAAAAAAGTAACTTTGTAAACAGTCCAAGTTAATCAACTTGCTGCATGTACTGCAAGAGAGTAACAAGTTCAAATTTTTCAGTCCCCCTTCTATTTCGTATACATGTGATACAGTGTATTAAGCTTGGTCTAAAAAAACACAAAAAAGAGGAACGTTATAATTTAAGGGGAAAAAATACAATCAATACTTTTTCAAGTTTCTACTTTTTAAAGAGTTTTTTAACGAAACCATAAATTTTTTTCTCATTAAAAAAGTTTAAAGAAGCTTCTTTTTTTTTCAGATGGTTTCTATAAGTGTCGAATATAATTGAAATAGAAGTTTTATTTTAAAAAATAAATAAAATAAACATTGAAGACACGTACGTATCATATTAATCAAAATTTTATTACTGTCATGTTGAGATAAAAAAATAATAATAAATGATGACAGAAAAAAGTATATTCTTTATTGAAAAAGTAAAGAAAAAAAGGAATAGAAGCAAAAAACTGTAGTGGACCTTTTGAAAGAGTAGAAGAAGGTCCACTACAATATACCATTATTTTTTCTCTTTCTTCACAGTTAGAGACTTTCTTTCTACTTTCTATTTATTGGTCTGGCAAAGACTTCTTTGCTATTTGATTGGCTGTTTATCCGGACACTGTTCTCTCTCTATCCGTCTCTTCTCTTGTCGCACTCTCATGTCTTCGCCTCTTCGCCTTTATCTATATATCTCCTCTTCCTTCTCTCTCTATCTCTCGTTTTCCAAAAGCTCTCACTCGTAATTAGGTTTGAGCAGAACTGAGGGAGGCTTCTCTACCATTTCAACCCTCTCTTCCCCTTGAACCCTCCATCACACCCCTAAATCCCAACACCAACCCCTACTTCTCTTCTTCCCCTAACTTTCACTCCTCATACGTTTTGCTGAGATAGAAAAAAGAAGGAGATAATAAAATTTACCAACTGCTGGACATAAATGGTCTAAAACGAATTCTTTTTTACTTTTATTTTTTTTATCTATCTTGTTGTATTTTTTATTAAATTAATCTTCTATGGAAGTAAAATGGCATTATATATATGTTTATAAATTGATTTAATTATTTTTATTCTGAAAATTTTGGTATTATAAAATTTAAAAAAATTATGGATAAGAAAGTCCTACAATTCGAATTTCAAAAAATAAAATTATATAAAAAAAAAATACTAAAAATATCAAGGATTAGATGCTAGCTAATGTCAGTCTGGTTTAAATTTGTTTTCCATTCAATTCTTACAATTTTCCATAACGCCTGTGTGAAACAAATATTAGAAAGTAAATATAAATCAAGTTAAATAATACTGTACGTATTTTTAATTAATCAACTAATTAATATTTACACGATTTAATGAGTGTAATATATTACATTATTATCTTATTTTCTATAATATAACATTACATCAATTATTAATATATGTACTATCAATCTTTTCAGAAGTGTTATAAAATTTTATTCCAATTGAAGAAAGTGCAAGTTCTATAATAATTTATAGCACTTCTTTTCAGAGTAGAACTCAATTTGTACTTTCTTTTTATTTTCTTAACGATCAATTTTCAATGGACCTTTGAATTCCTAGAGAGAGAAAGAGAGATTATTAGACCCTTTCACACTTCTCCATGGTTGAACAAGAGAGAGACTCCTCGCCCTTTCAATGGTCCTGATTGGCGGTTCACAGCCAGCAAAACCACTCACATGTGGCGAGAGAACGCTGCTAGATTAGCGACACCATTTGCCCTTAGGGGGGAAAAGAAAAACTTACGACCTTTTATCTAGATGGACACATATTTAAGTGACCTATAACTTGACTTTCCTTATATATAATATACTTTTTTTATTAACTAATAGTATTTATTAATTTACAATAAAAATCTATTACTAAAATTAAATGAAACTTGCTCTTTTGCGAATTTGTTAATATCACTATAACGTTCACATGATGGGGCTTAGTGGAGATCAGTTGAAGATATGTCTAATGTTATTATTGTAAATTTTACCAATAAATATTACGTTATTGTGTATTATAATATACAGTGAAGAAATATAATATGCAATACGAGTACATAATAGGTCTGTTCGTAAACCCTGCTCTGAGTACACAGCTACACCAGTGGGGTATAGAGAGTACAGTGCAAATGACGTCACTATTTTTGTTCGTATAAACTTGCTCAGAGTACTTCAAGCAGGGTTTAAGAACAGGCTTTATCTGTTTGTATATTTTTAAAGTCAAATTTAAATTAGAAATTTAAAAAAAATCTATTTTAAATTTTAATTTAATTAAAATCGTTTGCTGAGAGTTCAAGAAATTTATCACAACCATGCGCTAGCTGGAGATAAAATAAACTTTATCACCCACGGTTAAGATGAGGGAAGGGGGAAAAGACTTGCATTATAATTTAACATGTGTGGTAGTCACAAAGGACTTAAAAAGTACAACTTTACTCTAGAAAATTTTCCTGGGTTAAATCGAGTACTAAACCTGATTCTATTATAAAAAAATGTAGACTAAATAACATAAATATACGTTGTATGTTACAAACTTGGCACACATTTTTAGTATCATATTTATATACTTTATTATTTAAATTAGGATGCATTTTTAGAATGAAATTATTCCTGAAAGTATTTTGTGAACATGCCTCCTCTGCTATGCACTCTGCTGCATATTATTAAGTGCTGTATGAAACATTTTGCAATATAGAACTTTGCTTGCAAAGACTACAAATATATATATAATACTTGTGCACTATCTTCAACTTTCTTGCACCGTGTTATTATTTATTACTATTAAAAAAAAATATGAAAAACAAAATGTAATTTTGTCTTCTTCAATTTCTTCATTGAATCCAATAAATAAATAAGTCTTGATTTTGATGTTATATAATGAAGTTACATCAAAATTACTCGCACGATTTAAAAATGAATATCCTTTACTTTGCTGTTCTGATTGTTGATTATTTTTATTAAGTTTTTATTATTGCGAAGCGTTGTGATATCAACACAGCATACTTAGACAGTTTATAATTCGATGTTTAAGTTTGTATTGTTTACATATATGTCACTTTTAAATTGATTCTTTTTAATAATAATAATAATAATTGTTTATTGGGTTTAAAAATACAAAGTATAGAGAAAATATTAACAAATAAACATATACAAAACCCAATTGGTGAATGCAAAAGACGAAAGTCCATACACAAAATGCGTACATTCACCCAATTGGTTTCATTTTGACAAAAGTCATTAATTTTGCTAGACCAAGATTTAACATGTCATGTTTTTTACAAGTAAAATAAAACATTTCAAAAATATATAATATGTAAAAAAAAAAAGAGAATAGAAATAAAGAGCAATTATTTGATAAATATTAAAATTGAGGTTTCAAATTTCATTAAAATATAATTATAATACCTAAAAGTTTTAATATAATTTGTAAAATAATAAGAAATTAAATCTCTCAAATGCCTTATTATATACGAAACTTAAATGAAAAATTGCCCGTCTTTTTTTTTTATTTATAAAAGACATTCCATTACCAAACAAATTATTATAAAATTCGAGTTAAAGAATATGGTAATTAAATTTTTTTTTCTAAAAATTCAATAAAAATTTACATAACTCAATTGCATGGTAATTATGAATAAACTTCTCTCTCTCTCCATTTCTCTTATTTGCAGCAAAAGCAGAAACTCTACATGAATTAAATTTAAAATTCTAATTAGTAAAATGGAATATAACAAATATGACATAAAACATACTCTATATTACACATGGTTTGATATTAACTCTTTTATATATTCCATTCACAGAATACCCCCCTCTATTAATGAGTTAATTTTACTACGCTGAAACGTCTGTCGTCAATTTCGCGCGCCAGCGCCGCCTTTGCCGGGGCCCTTAAAAATAGGGGGACCCACTTTTCATGTAGACCACTTCGGGGGGTACCTCTGAGCCGATTTTGAGCGTCCCGGAATTTTTTTCCGGGCCAGGAAAATTACCCAAAAGTGCAAACTCGCGATGTGTCAAAGAGGTGGTGGAGAAAAGGTGAGGTATGGGTCCCCCCATAAAAAAATCGGGATTTCCGAATCTCCAAAAAAATTTTGAAAAATGTCAAAAAATTTCGGGTTTTTCGCGATTTTTCGGAGAAAAATCGCCTTAAAAACCTCGAAAGTTTTGAAATGTTTGATTTTGACCTCAGAAATGAAAAATAGACAAAATTTCACATAAAATTAGCATACTGAAAAATTCCGCAAAATTAGGGGCCGTTTCGGCCCCCCGTCCCGGAAAAGGGTCTTTCCGGGACCAAATTATCTATTGGAACGGTGCGCGCTAGCGCACCGGTCCAATGAGACGAAATGGGCCTAAAAATCATGTGACTCGGATCCATTCAAAAAAATTCGAAAAGAGTCATTATTTTGGGGGGCGCAAAATTTTGAATTTTCAGCATAGGGACATGCGGGTTAAAAGGGGTCACTTTCGGACCCCACAGCTCAAAAAGTTACAGAGATAGCTCGATTCTGAAAGAAAAACGCTAGCTGGGTTTGTTCCGAACTACAAAACTGCTATCTTGAAAATTTCGAATTTTGAGTTTCGATTTTCAAAATCCCGGTTTTCCGGGACACGTACTCAAAAATCGGGTGAACCAGGAACTTTTGATACACCGAGACCAAGAAAAAGTTGTGCGCCATAGTTTTTTACACCTTCTATTAAATTTTCAAAACGATCGAATCATTTTTCGCGAAGTTATGGCGCCCGAAAATCGAATTTTATATTCGCCTCATTTCCCCATAAGGATTAACCCGGGAAATTTCACCCGAAAATGAAATTTTTGAATCTCGGGTTTTTAAATTTTTTTCTAAAGCAGTTTTTCACGAGGAATCCGAATATGGCCTCAGAATTGAGCTGCAACGAAAATCAAAATTAGGAAAAAATATTGAACTTTTTCAAAATCTGACTTTTTTCGAAAAAAAATTAATAACTCAAAAAGTTGGAATTTCAGCGCTTTTTTGTGGGCACCGTTTAAAAGCCAGTAAAATTTGGCTTTAGAAAAATGAAATTTAAGAAACACGAGACCCATACAAAAAATCACAGAAAATCGCAAAGTTGAGAAATTTTGTGATTTTCGTCATTTTCCAGGTAGAGCAAATTTCCGGGTTTTTCTTTTTTCCGTAACTTTTTTTCTTTTGATTTCTGGGCAAAACGGTGACAACTCCCCGCTCCAGGCTTCGCCTGTCCCAGACCTACTTTTTGACGAGCTTTCCAACGGCGGGCTCAAAAATAAGATCCAACTTATGGTTCGTGACTTATGGCACGTTTTTGGAAATGCACTTTTCCTCGGCGTCCCGGAAAAAAAATCCGGGACGCCGAATTTTGGGAACCATTTTTTCTGGACCCAAATTTTGTGCTCTTTCCATTGGTGCCATAAGATTTGCCATAAGTCCCATAGGAGCCGAGATAATGGAGGGGGAACGTAAAGACAATTTATTTTTATGGCTCTTATTTGGTTTATGTATTATATCATTGTAATAGCATTACATTTACATATTTCTCGATGCGCCCGCTGCCATACCATGAAATCTTATGGGACTAGCGTTGCCAAACTTTGATATAAGAGGCATGGGATGTTCCTGCACCTGTCCTGCTGTGTTTTAAGCTTCCATCAATCATATTTCGACACTTTTAAGCGAGTATCTCTAATCCGAGCGCCATTTGAGTTCACTTTTGTATGCGCCCGCTGCCATAACATGAAATCTTATGGGAGTAGCGTTGCCAAACTTTGACATAACATGCATGGGATGTGCGTGCACCTATCCTGCTATGTTTTAAGCTTCCATCAATCATATTTCGACACTTTTAAGCGAGTATCTTTGATCCGAGCGCCATTTCAGTTCACTTTTGCATGCGCCCGCTGCCATAACATGAAATCTTATGGGAGTAGCGTTGCCAAACTTTGACATAACATGCATGGGATGTGCCTGCACCTATCCTGCTATGTTTTAAGCTTCCATCAATCATCTTTCGACACTTTTAAGCGTGGATCTTTGATCCGAGCGCCATTTCAGTTCACTTCTGCATGCTAAAACCACCCTCCATCCGTCTTCAATTTTCAGCGAGGCTGCGGTAGCAGCCGAGCTCCATTGAATATGACCTATGAGTGCTGGCTAACCTTCATCTAGCCAAGAATTTTAAAACATTTGCCAGAATGAAGCAATTTCTATATGCTAAGATGTAATTTTTATATATTATGCATGCAATTTCCTATGTGAAATGCATATAAATATGAAACTATTGCCGCCACGGCTTTACAAATTTAAAGTATGATAATGTTATGATGTGGGCATGTAATAGCCTCTATTTGACAACCTTTAAGCCCATAAGCACGCCTCCATCACGTTTCTTTCTATGGAAATTACTGTACTTTTATAGCATTTAGATGAGATGCGGCGCCGGCCCTGGAGGGGGCATGAAACATCACAGGATGATGAAAATTGCCATGAACCTTCGTTTTAATGTTCTCTAACATAAAAATGTCCATTTGTGAAAATCGGATGAAAATTGACCGTTTTTCGCGGGAATTTCGATTTTTTTTGAAAATTTCATGATGTATACCATGCAAAAATATAGGAAAATGGTCAAAAAAATAAAATTTTGAGATGAACATCATTTCCCACTATATTGACCTCGCTGAGTCTGAATTTTCAAGAATTTTTAGTCTCCGACAAAAATTGGAGCCAGGGGGGCCAAAACACCTATTTTCCTTCATTATACATATAATATACTATGTGAAATGCATATAAATATGAAACTATCGCTGCCACGGCTTCACAAATTTAAAGTATGATAATGTTACGATGTGGGCATGTAATAGCCTCTATTTGACAACTTTTAAGCCCATAAACACGCCTCCATCACGTTTCTTTCTATGGAAACCACTGTACTTTCATAGCATTTAGATGAGATGCGGCGCCGGCTTTCGAGAAGGCATGAAACATCACAGGGTGATGAAAACCACCATGAACCTTTTTTTTAATGTCCTCTAACATAAAAATGTCGATTTGCGAAAATCGGATAAAAATTGACCGTTTTTCGCGGGAATTTTGAATTTTTTAGCCAATTTCATGATGTATAAAAAATATACTATGCAAAAATATAGCAAAATGGACAAAAAAATAAAATTTTGAGATGAGCATCATTTCCCACTATATCGACCACGCTGAGTTCGAATTTTCAAGAATTTTTAGTCTCCGACAAAAATTGGAGCCAGGAGAGCCAAAACACCTGTTTTTCTTCAATATACATATAATATACTATGATTTCTGCATGAAAATATGAAACTATCGCTGCCACGGCTTCACAAATTTAAAGTATGGTAATGTTATGATGTGGGCATGTTATGGTCTCTATTTGACAACTTTTAAGCCCACAAGCACGCCTCCATCACGTTTCTTTCTATGGAAACCACTGTAATTTTATAGCATTTGGATGAGATGCGCCGCAAGCCCTGGAGAGGGCATGAAACATCACAGGGTGATGAAAATCACCATGAACCTTCGTTTTAATGTCCTCTAACATAAAAATGTTGATTTGTGAAAATCGGATAAAAATGGACCGTTTTTCGCGGGAATTTCGAATTTTTTTCAAAATTTCATGATTTATACTATGCAAAAATATAGCAAAATGGACAAAAAAATAAAATTTTGAGATGAGCATCATTTCCCACTATATTGACCACGCTGAGTTCGAATTTTCATGAATTTTTAATTTCGGAACCAAAACTCGAGCCAGGGGGGCCATAACACCTGTTTTTCTTCAATATACATATAATATACTATGGTTTCTGCATGAAAATATGAAACTATCGCTGCCACGCCTTCATAAATTTAAAGTATGATAATGTTATGATGTGGGCATGTAATGGTCTCTATTTGACAACTTTTAAGCCCATAAACACGCCTCCATCACGTTTCTTTCTATGGAAACCACTGTACTTTTATAGCATTTAGATGAGATGCGGCGCCGGCCCTGGAGAGGGCATGAAATATCATAGGCTTATGAAAATCACCATGAACCTTCGTTTTAATGTCTTCTAACATAAAAATGTCCATTTGCGAAAATCGGATAAAAATTGACCGTTTTTCGCGGGAAATTCGAATTTTTTAGCAAATTTCATGATGCAATAATATAGCAAAATCAACAAAAAAAATAAAAATTTGAGATGAGTGTCATTTCCCACTATATCGACCACGCTGAGTTCGAATTTTCATGAATTTTTACTCTCGGACCAAAACTTGAGCCAGGGGGGCAAAAACACCATTTGGTTTTATTGTCAATATAATTGCCGTGATTTTATGCGTGTTTTTATAATAAAAGGAATGTGTAAACGGGCTGACTTGAGTGGTGTGACCCGTCCCATGTAAAATTAACCCAGGAACTTGAATTTGAGCAAATAAAAGACCGGAAGTGGACAGGAGAGGCGGGAAATTCAAATTTTGGTCAAAATTTCATATATATTATGTTTTTATGGTGTTATCAGTGTCGTTTGAGTAAACCGTTGCGGACGAACTCTGGACTGTTGATTGTCGGCTCCATGGCAACCGATTGTTATGTTTGTTGGGCGACCGGTAAATTCAAATATTTTTAAATTCTCGCCGGCCGCAGTTTACGTTCTTCGACGTTTTACTCAACTTTTTGACATTTTAAGGTAAAGATGAATATTGTGAATATTTTAATGACTTCAAACTTTATTGCACATTGATATTTTATAATTTAAACCAGTGACCGCTACCAGGTTTCTCTGATATGCCCCTTTCACTTTTCGGTTTCCCGGTTTCATCCGATTAAAAAGCTTTCTTTCCTACCCAACAAGGCAACAGACGGGTGTACCCTCTTGGCGTGGCTGTGCCTTGGGACAGCGTGCGGCCGCAACATAACCTCATCTGTTTCCTTTAAGTGGGAGCGCACAGCCATTCGCGAGACCGCATTCTGCCGAGTATTTCGTTGCGGACCGACTCTCCACTGTTGATTCTCGGCTCCATGGCAACCGGTTGTTTTGATTGTTGTGTGACCGGTAAATTCAAATATTTTCAAATTCTCGCCGGCCGCCGTTGACGTTCTTCGCCGTTTTACTCTACTTTTCATCATTTCAAGGTAAAGATGAATATTGTGTATTTTTTATTGACTTCCAAATTTATTGAACATTGATATTTTATACTTTAAACCAGTGACCGCTACCAGGTTCCTCTGATAAGCCCCTTTCGCTTTTCGGTTTCCCGGTTTCATCCGATTAAAAATCTTTCTTTCATACCCAACAAGGCCACAGACGTGTGTACCCTCAGGGCGTGGCTGTGCCTTGGGACAGCGTGCGGCCGCAACACAACCTCATATGTTTCCTTTAAGTGGGAGCGCTCAGCCACCCGCGAGACCGCACTCTGCCGAGTATTTTTTTGCGGACGAACTCTCGACTGTTGATTCTCGGCTCCATGGCAACCGATTGTTTTGTTTGTTGTGTGACGGGTAAATTCAAATATTTTTAAATTCTCGCCGGCCGCCGTTGACGTTCTTCGACGTTTTACTCAACTTTTCATCATTTCAAGGTAAAGACCAATATTGTGTATTTTTTGTTGACTTCAAACTTTATTGAGCATTGATATTTTATATTTTAAACCAGTGACCGCTACCAGGTTCCTCTGATAAGCCCCTTTCGCTTTTCGGTTTCCTGGTTTCATCCGATTAAAAAGCTTTCTTTCCTACCCAACAAGGCCACAGACGGGTGTACCCTCAGGGCGTGGCTGTGCCTTGGGACAGCGTGCGGCCGCAACACAACCTCCTTTGGTTCCTTTAAGTGGGAGCGCACAGCCACCCGTGAGACCGCACTCTGCCGAGTAGTTTTTTTGCGGACGAACTCTCGACTGTTGATTCTCGGCTCCATGGCAACCGGTTGTTTTGATTGTTGGGCGACCGGTAAATTCAAATATTTTCAAATTCTCGCTGGCGACCGTTGACGTTCTTCGACGTTCTACTCAACTTTTTATCATTTCAAGGTAACTTTGACCCATAACATTTCAAAATACACCCTACCCCACCTAAAATCACCTCAGGAACACGATTTTGAGGGTTTTTAAGACCTATTCTCAATACCTACGCCGTGAAATTCAAATTTTTGAGCTCATCACCCATTGTCCAATACCCGTCGTCTTATTAAAATTGTCTTTCGTCTTTGCTCTTTGCTGTCTGTCAATTCGTGTTTGGTGAAAAATATAAGCACCAAGACCAATACCAACACCAATAGCATTACCGAACACCAAGCACCGAGCACCACCGTTAGTATGGCCCCCGATTGTTAAGACAACTTGCAAGTTGTCCCCCCCCGCTTGTACTGTATATTAATTAATTAAAATAAATTTATTACTATATAAGTTTATATTTTGAAATAATATTTTATGTAAATTAAAAAAAATATATATAATGGAATAAATAAATAATTTACTAATTATTATTCATATTTCACAAGTTATAATGTTTACTCTGAAATTAATTCACAAATGATGCATAATGAAAAAAAATACAGATGTGAATTATAGTTAATTTGTTTGTTTTTCTTCCTTTTTTTTTTTTTTGTATTTATAATTTAGTTAGTGCTCAATATGAGCGTATGAAAAATTTAAGGAAATAAAAGTTCACAATATTCCATGAACAATAAAATTCTTTACTTGATAGTTTTAGGCAAAATTGAAACTAGTAATTATGCTAATTCAATAATCCCTTCTGTATAACATTCAATTTTTTTTTTTATTATTATTTAAATTATGTTAAAATGAAGCTGACAAACATAGGTTCTCGTCGTAATAATTATCATGTCGTATAACATACTGATTACTGATAAACATTAAATTAATGGACAACCTGCATAAAATTGTTTTATTGCATAAATGAATCAAAGGTACAAAGTCAAACTCTGATTCTTTTCAGATTTTTTAAAAAAAAAAAATATTGAAAGTTCAGAGAGAGGCGTTAATAGGCGTCACTTTTTAATAAAAGGATAAGAAGGTAGGAACTAAAAGGGGCGTGGGTTCAAATCCGACTTCACCAAAATTTTATAGCAATAATTCCCGGGCTCTAAAAAAATATGAAAATTTTAGGGTAATATACTGTAACTTGATGCCCTCTTTTCATTTCTGCAATAAATATTTTTTTTAAGCAGGTTTTTCATTTGAAACATCTTATCTGGACATCTTAATACACTACTTTGATTATATTGCATGCAATGATGTGATCAATGCAAAGCTATCAACTTAATTTTATTATCAGCTACTCAAGAGTGGAAATAGTTTATTTAAAATATCAGTACAATTTGGCCCTAGAAATTTATCAAGCACTACACATGTTTCTAAATACTTTAATTACAAATGTCTATAAATCTGTTCTAATTAACATACCTGTACATTATTTTAACAAAGTAGATTTCTTAGTATTTTATAAATTTATATTAAGCAAAATTTTATGTTAAAAGCAAATAAATTTGTAATATCTCATGTTTAGCAGAACATGACAAGTAGAATTATCAAGTCATTTTTGGGTTAAGTACATAAGTACTCATATAAACAAAAATTAAGTATAATTTTTCAAATCCTGATGATTTTCGGTCATGATTTATGAGTTGATGTTTAATACTCTACTTCATGTGAAATGTTGATATTAATTATTCTTGGAACGTATTTTAAGCTAGTACATAATGTAGGTCTTAAGTTGGGATAACTTCAACATTATAGTGCAAATGTGAAAAACTTGAAAACTTTTCAAATATTTTAGCAAACTCTTCAGAAAATTTAACATTAAGAGATTAATGAAAATACTAAATGTAAGCACTGCGTTAATTCTATAGATTTTCATACAGTTTCTTGAATGAAAATTTACTTACCAGCAGTACAGCCAATATAAAGCAATATTAATAATTAGAATAACAATTTTTAGCGGCAATTTTTAATATACAAATGTTGTACAGAATAAATAGTTTTCTAATATTACGAAATTTCAAAGGAGTATATTTTTTACTAGCAAAATGCTACAAATATAAGGACTTTAATATTTAATATGGCTGTATAAATAATAGATTTTATAACAGTTTATATTGCTACCTTTATTAACTTTAGCGTTCACAAAAAATTAAGACTTAATTTAAAATTAGACACGCAAAGTTGTTAAGGCTAATTTATATAGGCTTCATTTTTGTACGCAAATTTTTCAAACTAAAAGTATAATATATGTCCTAAAGGTAGTCTTAATTCTCTTAATTCATTTTAATGGTTTTATGATTTTAACATAGAATTTTAATAAAACACCATTCAATACAGAGCGAGTAATTTTAAATCAATCGATAATACCTTCATTTTATATCACTGCAGTATGAAAAATATTCTCATAAAAAAATGCTATAACTATACATAAACTTATAACTACTATCATATGCGGTGGTAAATTTCTATTAAATTTTAAATTGAACCATTTTTTTTTCTCCTTTTTGCAATCTAGTAACATTAAAGTAACATTAATAAAACATTATTTTTTATGTCTCAATAAAAATTTAATTTTTTTTTTCCTATTGGCTATTAATTTTAGTGTGAATTATAGTTATTTGAAAAAGAAATATTATTAATATATTATTTATATCTATATCTTGGATATTTTGTTATATAGCATGTTGACATTGATTTTTATGATCGATCTTTTTCCACATGACGTTTTACCCCTTTTCTATACATGATAATCATCATCACTCATATTCCCCCCCCCCTCTCTCACTGCTTTCTATATACTTGGTTTACATTTTCCATTGTTAGTATGTTAGTATAATATCACAATATTCACGCACTAAACACCCTTAGGAGATTTTTTTAAAAAAAAAGGCCTTTAGCAATTTTATATAATACATATATTAATAACAATAAGAATTATGAGATTTTTAGTTATATTTACATTTGAGAATTAATGAGTGGTATGATTTATATTTTTTGTTCTGGAAAGTTCATATTTATGCTTCTGTTATTGTAGTTAACTATGTTGAACCGCTATTTTACACACCCTCACGTTTTCGGATTGGTTAAGGTTTGCAAATTTAAAAAAATAATAAACCATTATTTTATAATTATCATCCTATATTTAAAAAAATACTTAAGTTGGCGTTTTTTAATCCCTCCATAATCTTACAAAATTATTGAAATTTTATTTAATATGTTTTTTATGAAATTGTGTTGTTTTTTCCAGTTTTTAGTGAAGCTATATTTTTTATTTTTCTTCATGTTTATTACGTATTAAAATTTCATTTTATTTTAAATGACCCCGAGTAAATATTATTAAACCAGCTTTTTGTGGGGTTATTTATAACAATACAGAACGAAAGCCCCTGGATATATGCAACATTAACAACAACACGCTTCAACGGGTTGTATAAACATCAGGGGTAAAGAGGACGTTTTTTTCCACTCCATGAAACAACTAACTAAATCATAGCAGATTATAAAATACCTGGATGCAGATTTTTATTATTATAATAATTCTCTACTAGATTTATAAAAATAAAAGTTATAAGCTTCTCGTGATAATTAGGGTTATTCACAAAGAAAAATTAAGTATATTTTTTAGCCTAGAAAATTTTAGTACCAACTCTAGTACAAGAATTTTACATCATATTTAGTACTTAACATTTATATTTTAAATTCTTTCACCCAATGGCATATCCATCCGTTTAATCAGGTATTAACTTGTTGATTTTGATTGTCACAATAATCGAAATAAAAAGCTTGGTATAAAATTAGACTTCATCTATGGCTCTATGCAATCAGGTGTTCGTTCTGTGGTAAAAACGATTCATACAAACATGTGTTAGGTACAGTACTAGTTAAAAAGAACTTGCTATATTATATATTTTAACCTAGAAATTTTAGTCCTAAATTTGATATCAAATCCTAACACTAAATCTGTACTAAAATTTACTATATAGTATAGACCAAAATCTATAACAATTTAATGTAAATATCCCCTATAGCATATTTTTACAAAATCGTTATTAACTATAAATAAACTATATTTAAGATTCGAATGCCTTTTATGATCCTTGCTTGTCATATTAAATAAAAAGAACAATTCTTACAGTATTTATTTCGTTATCTTATTTTCTAAGATACAAATTGTTAGCAGTTTTATTTTAACAGCCTCAAAGAATATAAAATAATAACTATAGTAGCGATGTAAAGGTTATCTAAAGTTCAATTTCGTAAATAATAACGTTGCTATTTTTTTTATTTATTATAAAACGACCCACGTAAAAGTTCATTACAAACTTGCTTAAATAGCATCCTCTATTTCGTAATAATGGCTCTCGTCGAAAAGAGAAGGAATAATAAATTTACAATTTCTTTACGTATCTGAATATTTGAAAATGAAAAAAAAAAGTAATTTTAAAATTGTAAATAAAAAGAGTTATTTTTTTCACGTCAACACTTTCAAATTCAATCTTACAAGAATAAATAACAAAATCTTGTATATTGATAAATATATTCATCTATACAATATACAATTTTGTTATATATATTTCTGTATTATAGAGTTAAAATATTTTTCCCCCTTTTTTTTCTCTCATATATATGTGATATTGAAAACTTAAATCAAAATTTTTTCAAACAAAAATTGAATCAAATTTTCTTGAGAGCGTAACAATATTATATATTATTTGTTGTTATACCTGAGCTGAATATTTTATTATTTTCTCAGAAAATATATGGAATTTGTTTTTCTTTGCTCTAAAAAGGATGATAAATATATATTTTTTTAGTCAATATTTCTGAGAACAAAATATCATGTATCATGAAAGTTATTACAATGTTAACTGAAACTCGTTTAAATAAGAACACATCTCTGAGGTATAAAAAAAAGTGACATGAAATAGAACGTTTAGAATTTTTCCATTTATAAGAATGTTAAACATTATGGGAGATTTCATAATAGAGTTAGCATAGCTTTTGGCCTTGAAATTTTTAGTATAAAGTTTAGTACAGGAATTTGATATTAAAATTTAGTAATAAATATTTGGGCTAAATCCATGTCAACAAAGTTTTTTTGTAAATATAACCTTATTGTTGCAATTGCAACTAGGTTTCTACTATCGAGATTCATGTGACAGCACATTTATTAAAAAAATTCAATCATCACAAGCATGCAGTAAAAAATATAGTAATTATATAATTTAATAATAAATAATTAATAATTTATTGTTATGTTTGTAGTATACAGATATCAGATAATGGAGTATTGTCCTCAATTTTTTTTATTGCAGAAATGGATAGAGCGTGCAAAGTTATGCTACCCTGATTTTTTTCAGATTTTTTAGAACCCGGGAAGTATTTTTAAAAAATTATTGAAAGTCCTTTTTGTGACGTCACGCGGCGGCAAGTCCTATCTTTTTCTTAAGGAGCGGCGTCTCGTGACGTCACAAAAATAACTCTCAATAATTTTTTAAAAATAGTTCCCGGACACAAAAAAATCTGAAAAAAATCAAGGTAGCATAACTTTGCACCCTCTATCCATTTCTGCAATAAAAAAAATTGAGGTCAATACTCCATTGCGTAAAAAAATGTTACGACTTTTTGAATCATTATAAAGCCATGCAACCAATAACAAGTGACCTTTTTTTGTAGGTAACTGTACATTACATTATATTAAATTTAATTTAATTACATGAAAATAAAAATTAATTCTTAAAAGAAAACCCATATTTCACATACATGTTTTTTTTTAAATTATAAGGAGTTGTTTTTTCTAACAAATCGACTTGCTTTTATTCATAATATATACATAAACTTTACATTGGTGGTAAATATTTGATTATATCAATAAATTGCTCTATTCATTGACTTTTTATATTTTGTTACTGTCAACTAAAAGTTAATATTTATTTATTGGTAATTCAATCAAAAAAATATATTTCTATTGGTTTCGTTTGCATAATAAAATATATAAAATTCAGTAAAAAAATAATCTGAAAAATCTGAACACATTTTTGTATGAATAGCGAAAATACTATAAAAGAAATTCTGTACAGAAATTTAATATTTATATTATTTGACAAAAAAATACAAATATCGATTTTCGATGTTCATTTGCGTGCGGAAGTGACGTAACAGTGACAGGACGTCGTTATTTTTATTTTTCTGGTAATTATTTCTTCACGTATAGTATATAACAACCACGTTATTGACAAATCATGTCTGAAGATAATTATTATGATGTAAGGATTGTACACTTCCAGAGAGTAGGAACGTTACCCATTTGACTGACTTGTTTTAATGCAAAAATAGAAAGACATTTTGTTTTGTAGATTTGGACAACTTGCATGACAAATTTGTAACGCATATTTTTGGATAAAGGACTTCGATTATATTTATATATTTTTTAAATATTCCAAACACCCTTCTTAAAATCGTGCTATCAAAAGATGTGACGTCATATTCATGTTAATACTTAACACGTAAGCATAAATGAAAAGGCATTGCATGACTACGGCAACATCTTTTACCTCAATTGTAAGAGTATATAAAAAGGGTTAAAAAAATTTACAATGTTTTTTATCAATACACGGAATCAAGAAAAAATTAGACAGGTTGTCTATTTTAAGAGAAATCCTAGGTAAAAGTTGAATTTACATGATTCTCCACAACTTCATGCGTGGAATTTTCTCATTTCCTCGCCTGTGGGATAATATTATAGCGCTAGCGAGATGAAATGCTTATAGAATTAGTTTACCTACGCGCTAGCTAAATTTATATAATATATTTTTCATAGCATTAAAAATGCTAAATTAGACAATTATATTGAACAATACAATGGTAAAATTACTCAAATACTATCTAAATATCAAATTTCATTAAAAATCTGAGAATTCGCAGCAATTTTTACATATTTTTTTTTCATTTTTGACAGAATTTATTTTACATAAAACAAAATGAAAGTAATTTTTTTTACTAAGGCAAAAAAAAAAAAAAAAAAAAAAAAAAACTAAAATCAGGCAAAGTTGTACATTTTACTTTTGTGTAAAAAAGAACGAACACTTTAGAATAAAAAACATACAAACGTTTTTTGTGTCCAAAACTTGTAACAAAATTTAAAAAAATGACAATATTATACACATATGAAAAAAAATATTACTCTTTTCGTCGATTTAAAAACATAATATATTTTTCGTAAAAGTCATATCATATTGAAACATTTATAATAAAACAGACTGTGGTTTTAATGTTTACGCTTCTTTTATTTTGTTTTTTTCTCTTGAGGGATATACAAAATGAAGATTGGACAATATTTTTCTCATTTATACTTGTGTATTGTACTTATAATTTCACTTGGGTCTGAAACACTCGAAGTACTACTCATATACATGATGTAAATATAATAAAAGTTCATTGTTGATTATCAACACTTTTGTTCAATTATATTATGTTTATTTCAATATTAAGACGAAATCAAGTGATTTTTTTTAAAATTATAACGCTAAAAAGAAAAAGAAACCCTGTCCAGTGTACATTTTCTTCACCTGATCAACCTTATGTTATATAATATATACTGTACATATGTGTGTATTTCATTAATAATTCAAATATTGATATTCTATGTAACCACTAAATTTATATATAAGCTTATACCTGCAGAGTATTGGTTTCAATGTTGTTGTTTTTTGTTAAATGTAATCTCAATGGTTCTTAATCCTAATAGCCTATTTTAGTGGTCCCTAAAGACCTTGCGGTGTAAGTTTGTTTTCCTTTGTTCTTTGTAAAGACTACCATAGTAGAGGTGACTGCCGCTCTTGTTTGGAGATCACAGGCATTGATCCGAAACCACACACATAGATGCTTACGTTTATTTTATCAGAGACATTTATTTATCCATGGTAGGAAAAATCCCAGTATTTTTTTTTTAAAGCAAAAAAATAAATAAATAAATAAACTGATCAAATATTAATCACTATGTTTGGTTCTTAATAATTTTTTTTCTCAATTTTTCCCTTAAAAAATATTAACAATGTCTATATCAACGAAAAACTTAGTGTATTTTAGCCTAGTAGTTTTTAAGTGGTACTAAATTTGGTATCAAATTCCAATACTAATTCGAGTAATAGATGTGGTAATTTATTTATTAAGTTATCGTGAATACCCACAGTATTAAGCTTGTAATTGAAAGAGCACACATTTTTTTTCTATTATATGGTACACTCGTCACCTTGGTAAATTTCCCACATACAGCCTTTTTTTAATCACCATACCCTGTGTTATTTTTTCGGAGCATAGGCCGCAAAGGGAAATTTTCTATGACAACGACTGTACATAAATTTTAAAAATACTTTGTCTAATGGATAATATGCATGTCATTTTTTACTGAAAATATCCATTATTAGGAAATTTAAATATCTCTAAATAATGGAAATAACCGGAAAAAAATAAGAATCTATGGAATTACGCTGTAATGCTCGTCTAAATGTTGGAGTGTTAAATTCATGCATGACTCTGACGTCACAGCATATTTCACTTCACTTTTGATGACGTTACAGACATGAAATTGTCTATCAGAATTGGCAGTAAAAAAAGTAGGGTGTGTACGATAGTAAAATTCTAGTTTTTTTTTATAATAAATATCTTATTTTAGTTTAAATGTATATTTATTTTAAGACATGTTTTTTTTATATTATACCATTGTGGTAGCTCAAAAGCTTAAGTCAATTGGTAAACAAACAAGAAAAGGACCAAGCCTTTTTTATAGCTGTATTTGAATTTCAAATTTTAACACAACCTTTTGAAAGTTTGTAAAAAGTAATGAAGTTTTTCCCCCCTGGAAATTGTTGTAATTCATGGTAATTTATATCTATATTTTGTAATTTACAGTCAACAATTAATAGTTTTAGTACAATTCGAGAGATCATGAAAGTTAAGCCTGTATTACGTATACCATACAATTTTTTCTTACAAGAAAATTTCATCTTCATACAACAAATGGAGTTCAAGTTTTTTTGTAAGAAAAAATTGAATGCAATAGTTAGAAAAATTGTAACGTGTAATACCGTCGGCTTTGCATTGATTTGCTGAAGCTTCAAGATACAACGAGATGCAGCTTTGTAATATTCATATTCATCTTTATTGCTTTTCGATTGTACATTAAAATATAAGCACGTCAATATCAGTGTGATTAGCAACCTCATAGTGATTGTCAAACTATTCTAAACATAACAAATAAAAACAAAAGACAAATTTAACATAAGCACTTATATAAAAATATATAAACAGAATCTAGTTCCTACACCCCCAAAATTTGTCAGTTAAAAAAAAATAATAATATATAGCATGACACAGTCAAAACAAGAGTAACGTTTATGATATCCCAAAGTGTATATATTAATTATAATAATTGTTATGTTTTCCTCGGTATTATTTTTTAATCGTTAAAAGGGCTACTATTCGTAACTATGTTAATCCGCTTTGCTCTTTTCAAGACTTTTATAGTGTCACCTGTTAATACTATGTAACATGTGGAATAATATAATAAATAAATTGCATTTAATTAAAAAGATTTTAATTAAAAATATTATAAAAGAACTATTGACTTGATATTTTTTCATTCTTCTTGAACTAAACTCTACTGTGTAGATTACTGGTTACAAGTGACTGTATTTAACCTCCCGGCTTTTGACCTGTCAAAATAAGGTATTTTGAGCTACATAAAATTTTGTTTGTTTTAGCTGCATAATATTCAATTATATATATTAACTCTGTTACAACTTATAAAGTAAAGTTATAATTAAGTTATCAATATATATATCCCTTTTACCATTTAATAGAACTTATCAATACGTACTTTTTCCCATAAAATAATATATAAAAAAAAACATACGCTGTGAAACTCCGCGTTACGGGAACGCCTGCAGAGAATAAAGTTATGCAACTTGTTATACGTGCTTGTAGTGCGGAACTGCAAATTACATAAGCTCCAGGCGATATAATAATTTTTTTATACAACAATAATATAATAAGTTAACGCTACAATATTGAAAGCACTTTTACAACGTTGTAAATTTTATCTATACTATGTGTTGATAATATAAATGCTATATAGTGACCAGTATATAATAATCTATATTATCAATCAAAATAAATATTTATAAATTTATTTTTATTCTTTTTTTTTAATCATCATTATTTTCTTACAAATCAATATCAATTAAATAGAAATTTATATTATCACTCTTATTTTGAATCAATAAAATATTAATTATGTAACATAGAGTAAGTTTGATAATTAATTTGTGAAATGGAGATGGAAGTTTTTCTAATTTTGATTAACTACTTCAAATTAATTTCAATTTTTAATACTATACAAATATTAACGTTTAACAAGTTAAACTTTCATTCGACAATTCATATACCTTTAAAACCGGTATATTTTAAAGACCCCTCCCTCTTCCCCGATGAATTTATGCACCAGATTTTGTATTTTATGTTAATATCAATTTTTGGTATAAAAGTTCAAGATTACCCTTTAACACCAACAAAATATTTCGAGGCTTATTGAAATCCTTCAAATATTTATGTTACAGCTTAATCTCTTGTGTATAAAAACATTATTACTGTCATTTTAAAAACCATCAAATTCTTCTTGTATACCCACTAAATCATTGTTTTATATGGTTTGACAGTAAATATTTGTCTAAAGTGTTATCACTACATGTACTATAATATAACGTGTTCGAATACAATGGAAGCTTGACGATATTGTTCGACACATTGTAGTGAACAAGCTATACCCCCATTTCCTCCTCCTCCTATTCCCCACACCTCTTCTTCCACCCAAAAGCCTTAAGGGAGACAGGTGCTAAGCCTCTTAACATGAATCTCAGTAAAAGTAAATATTTACATACACATATGTTCACTACCATCGTTTTTTTCAATAATACGAAGCAGAAAACAAAATCTATATTGTCAATATCTTTATATAAACTTTATTGTTATAAATTTTATCCATGTTATACTCGTATGTACTAGATATATATATTATATATATATTGTAGAATACTATAGAAAATAGTACAATTGTTATTGTATATTGAACCTGTATCAGCAAAAATATTTTTTAAACCAATCTGTATCATGTTACATTTTGTACAGTGAAAATAAATTCTTTGGCCAAAAAAACTGTGCTATCGAACCTATACTTCAAAACTTCGATCTTATTTTAATTTATTATTAATTGTACAATTGGCTAGGCTATTATTTGTACACAAAAAAATTGAAATTAAAAATATTTCTGTTTTAATTAATTTTTACTGTTCATCCGAAAAGTGGTTCACTTTAACTTAAATTTTCATGCTCATAACTCAAAACAAAGAATATATGTGTAGCTAATTTGTATTTTAATTTCTATATTAAAAATTTATCAATTAACGTATATTTTTTGACGTAGTAATTTATTTTATTTTAAACATCTTATAAAATATTACTTTTTTCTAGGTGACTGGACACCTAGAGAATAAAATCCACCTTTATAGTTACCCATTGAGTATAATATACTTATGTTATTTTTGCTTAGTAAACATTAATATTATTTATTAACCAGGCAAATGCTTAAATAGATTGCTAAACGTAAGTGACCCCCGAAAATAATTAAGTAAAGCTAGGTTAAGTTCTATAGAAAAAGCAACAGGATGAATGAAATTTAATGTCGATAGAAAACCAATTGGTTCAGTGAATAACAAAAAGAGTGCATAAAAATTAAAAATGCAATACTTAAAGTCTCCGAATTAAAGCATATGATATTTCTATACATATATTTACATATCATGTTTTTGGTATGCACTTCAGTGTTCTTACAATATAAAAAATAAGTATTATTATCTTTAATATCTTCAGAAATACATCTCAATCGTAATATGGTAATATTTCTGTCATTTATATCCATTTTCATTTCCTATTATAGTAGTAGTAGTATATACGCATATAAATATAGTATCAATAGATAGATAGTCTATGATATACAATAGTATGTTATTATAATATTGATAACATGCTATATATATATATATATTTATATATTGTAAATTTGAATATGGAAATGGAAATTTTGATTCATGTACATTGCTTTAAATTTTGCAGATTTAATTTACATAATACTATTATAAATATATATATGATCAAATTTTCATTTAATGGTGTGTAATCTTCAATGATTATTATAATTATAATATGCATTATTTTATAAAATAGATGATATTTTTTTACGTTGGTCTAAAAAGACCCCAAGTTCGATTTTTAATGAATTAAGTTTGTGTACAGATGCTACGAAAAAAATCCTTTTCGCAAATAACAGGGAAGGCGTGTAAAACTGTTTTTTTTTAACAGTTGTACACTGTGCAATACCCTTTCCCCAGCCTTACTATACAGATTATGTCATAAAAAATGGACAGAGTGATTGTTGCAGTTCATACACACTATCCCACTAAATTTTAAATGTACCTTGCATTTTTGTCAATAAGAATGCATGGAGATTTGATGACATCTACCCTTGGAAAATAATTTAATTAACTCTCTCTCTCTACATTTATTTATATTGTACTATTAATTGATTTGATTGAAACTTACATTAATATTTTGTCCTCGAAAACAAAAATTATTAATTGCAAACTATATTTCAATAAACAAAAAATTATATTTGATTGACACTAGACATTATATTACAGTTACTGCATTCGCTTAGCTTCATGAACACTAATGCAGTATTTTTTTTTATGTAATTATTTATATCATTTTTAATCAAGTGTATGAATAAAAAGAAGCATTGAAAAATATTAGTTCATAAAAAAAAATAATTAATAAAAAAAATGCTAATATTTTAAGTGGAGAAAACTTAAGAATAGCTTGTGAATTATTCATGCCATAACATAACATTCATTAAAGTCCTCATCTCTAACATCAAAGTAGCAATAAATTAATTAATAATTCTATGACCTTTGAAATATTTTACATACTAAATTTTTTATATAAAAAAAAAACTAGTTTAAAAATTCTTAACCATTAGTAACGTACTATTAAGTTTCTTAATTAATATGTTATATAAAACAAGATTGTTATTATACTAATTAAAGTTATATAATTATAGTTTCACTTAAATTACAATGTAACATATAATGTCATATCAAAATTGAAATGTCAGATTCTGTTTATTTTACAGCTGAGCTGCAATTTGAAACCATTCATTTACATTTAATTACATAACTCACTTACAATGTTTTGTATAAAGTTCTGTAGTAATGACTTCATTTAAAAATTATTTCTTTTACTTAGAAAAAAGAATATATACAGTAAAAAATCAATGCTTTCTAAAATAAAAAAAAAATGCATTGATTTTTTGTGTAACATAATAATGCATGTAATTATGAAACAAAAAATTTTCACTGCTAAAAAGCTTTGTTATTATACTATATATTGTATTTTGTGATTGTCGATACAAAATAAATTATTTATACATTAATCGTATGCGATTTTTCACTCTATTCTAAAAGGACATAAGGCTCATTTTTTAAAAGTCTTATACACGATATATTTTGTTTAAAAAACACAGGAAAAAATAACCTCTTTATATGTGCATAATATTTTATATTATATATAATAAAAAATACAATAATAAATAATTAAATGATTTAAATATACCAAGAAACTGTGCTTAAATTTGTTATTTTTATTTGACATTATAACGGTAGAACGCCCTCTTTTATTTAAAAAATATTAATACTGTATATTTTGCTTTGCCAGCAAAAATAAAAAATGATACCGGTACTTATATTGATACTTTACAAAATATGCTTACAACACAGATTTAAAAATAAAAATCTTAAATTTGACCTTTTACAGCTAAAAACTGTCGTTCTAGCTTTTAATTAAATATATTTCATAATTTCTAAAATAATAATATTCCAGTAGATATAAATAATACAGTACCGGTAGTAAAAATATCCATTAGAATCGTCTTGTAAAGTTTAAAACACTATATTTAAAAATGCTATCTGAGTAGTATAGTACATAACCTGGTCATGTATTTAATGTAAATAAAGTTGAAAGAAAGAACCTAGTACTCATAATTTCTAATTAAAATTTCTGAAATATAATAATATTACAGTAGCAAAGAATACTAAATATAAAATACCATCGTAATAATTTTCTAACCATTAATAAATTACGTTTACAGTACTATGATGAGTAGTACATACACCTGGTCATGTAATTCAAGTAAATAAAGTTAAAAGTGTACTCACGGTGGTGGTTGCAAGTGGATTGTTGAAGCGCCGGAATGTTTTCTGTAGTAAGCAGGAACAGAGAAGTGCAGTGCTCGATGCCACAGAACCGTGTGACTCACATCAGCTCGCGCTCCCTCTCTACCCCTAACTTCGATCTAGCAATACCAACTTAATAAAGTTTATCATAAAGTTAGTATAATAGGGGTTAATATTACTAAAATATATAATTTTTCACTTTTTCCTATATTTTAACATGGAGATTAGTTGAATTCATATTGAAAGAAAATATTTAGACGAAATATGTTTTCATATATGAAATTCTACACCCAGAAATAAAGTTAAAATTTAATTTTTTTATGTAATATTTTAGGATCATTAAATAATAAAGGGAAATTTCAATTTACTGCATAACAACTTAATTTCATTAATGTGGTTATGTTGCTCATCATGATATTTAAATTAACACCATCGCTACCTACAATTTTATTGCCTGAAAAAAAAATAGCAAGATATCTATATACTATTGTGTATTAAATTATACAGTCAAATAATTTAAAACTGTTCGCTTGCCGTAATCTCAGGCTGTTCATCATCATAACGATCTCGAAGATAGTTAAATATATTTCTATGGAGAAATGGCCTTAATAAGAAACTTTTAAGACTTGAAAACTCTATTTGGTGCTGAACAAGTTGCCTAACCTTAAGGGGCCATCACACTTCAAGTTATAAATTTCACAGAACTTATTTCATTAATTAAAATGCATGTATAAGATGTAACGCAGAATCGACCACTTGGTAAAATGAATAAAAATATGAGAGTATTAATTTTACATAAAATGTACATTTTTACTATGAAATTTTTAAGCAACGCACCAACTTAATAATATAAAGACACTTAAATTTATTTTACAATTGACATATATCCCCTGTTTTCAATGTTATTTTGTTATTTTATACGTACGATATATTAAAAACCCAAATACGTATTTTAGAATAACGTGCGCTATAAACATCGTGTCATGTTGATAAAATCCAGATACGTCTTTTGCTGCATGTGAACACCACTGTATTTCAACACTGATATAATTATAATACAAAGTTATAATAGACTTCCTTGAAGAAAGCTCATCAAAAGAAAAAAAAAGAGAAATTGTATTAAAAAGTTTACGCACAAGCGACATAAAATATTCAACACTGAGAAATTTAGGAACTAAGACAGTGAAATGTGGCAGGATAATTAGTAGGCCAATAAATTTTCTCTAAGACAAGATTTATTCACTCTCAGACTGTTGAAAGTTTTTTTTTTAATTAAATTTAATTAAACTACTCACTTAAAATTTAAATGCGATGAAACTTTATCTTATATACAACAAATAAAATACTCTATGTAATGAAAAAAAAAATCAAACGTTATGTTATTAATTGTATTGTTTGAACAGAAAAATAGGTGGGAAAAGTAACACTTTTTTTCAATGAATATCGTGTTTTTAAACGTATTTGGGGCTATAAAACAAAATAAACCTAAGCATTACCAAGCGATTTTTTTTGTCACATGCTATACCAAGGGGGGGAGGGTTAAAAATGACCCGCTATTTAAATCGCATGTCAAAGAAAATTTTGATTTTTTTCTCGCTATTTTTTTGTGGAAATACATTGCTAGGTGGCTAACTAAGAATTACAATTTTTTCCAGATTTTTTAGAGCAATAGTTCAAACATTTTTACCCACTTTTAAAAGAGTTACGGGGGTTGTCTCCCCCTCCCCCTGGTAATGTCAGAGTTAATCATACAAAAGTTTAACATTAAAAAAAAAGACACACCTGGTAACATTTTCCACTATAACAAACAGAGCGAGATACATTGTAATAATATGCACTAAGCGCCACCAAATGTCACTGTTATGAGGCCATTGTTTCTTCCACATATGTATAACCCACTCCATATTGTTGTTGTTGACATTGTTGTCTGGACAGCTGGACACATATTGTACTTTTTTCAAACCGCAACAAAGAACGAGATTTTACTTGCGACACTACATTATGTATAAACTACAATACGGAATTAAAAACAAATTTGTGTGCTGATCCGGAACAGAACTGACACAGTCTCGCAAATAAATCCCGATAAGAGAAACACAGAAGGAGAAAGCACCCCGTAAGAAGTGTGATTTTTGTCAAAAATGGTCACCCATCTAACGAATAACCACGGTTGGCGTTACATGGCATAATATCGATAATAAAAATATATAGTAGTCATCTGACAACAGCGAACGTTTTGGTAAAAAATGAAATTTTCGACAAAAAAAAAGTTTTTTTAGGTAAAATCATTCCAGATTAGAGATAATGACAGAAGTTTCTTTTTTAACAAATGATTTTCCTCTATCTTAAGAGACATAAAAATTTTCTTCACTTACGAATGCTGATTAACAGTTGACAGTAATATATTGAACGCTAAAATACAAAATAATATTAAATAATAAAATTAAAAATAATTTAATATTAATTCAAAATTATATTTTTTTAAATTAATTAAATTGTAATTTTTAGTAAATATTTTATTTTATAAAGTTGGTATTCATATTAATCGATTTTTAAGCTTTTTCGCATTCAAGCAGAAATCAACAGACTTATCAAAATAATATAGTGCGACCTCTACAATAAAAAAGAAAAAAAAAATAGATGCGGTATCACCCATAATATGACCCAATGCAATAAATTTTTGTTCGTATTACACTGCGCGCTGTAACATAGAAGTCATTACGTTTTTCAAATGAATGCGAGAATTTTAACAGCATGTATTTTATATAATGTCACAAGGCATTTTAAGAATAAAAGATAAATCTTTTTTTCTTTTTATTTTTTTTTTTTAGCAAATAATATATTACATAGCTGTATACAGTTTAAAATTAGCTTTTGTTTTTTCGAGGGTTGATAAAGTACAATTCATGGTTTTATTTATGATGTCATATTCATTTGCATATATAATAATGAGATACATAAAATTTTAAACATATAAAAGTTAATATATAGAACGTTGTATTTTATATGAAAAATACAAAGTTATAATTAAAAATAGAAAATGAAATTATTATAGTACATTTTATTATATAGAGCTCTGTATTTTCTATTAGGAAAATAGTTAACATGGCATAATTTAATGTTTCTTTGACTCGCATTTAAAATAACTTAAATGTAAATAAAAACTATAAAAACATTATTTTTATAATTGTTATATATTGTTTGATTATTTGAAAAATTTTAATCAATAGATCTAATATAGTCAACAGCTCAAAGCAGCTGGACCATCAATTAAGAAAGCGGGTAAGTTGAGAAAGTTACCAATCCAGTGACGATGAAAATATAAAAGAACTGCCAGGGTGTTCAAATACCGCTAATTAACTATTTGCGTAAAGTTACGAAAGACTTAAGCAAAGGAAATACATGTTAATTTCTTGCGTAACTTTACGGAAATTCTTAATTGGGGGTATTTGAACACCCCCCAATTGACCTTTGAACTCTTGACTATACAATAGAACAAAACATGCTGACGTCATTCCTCTGCAAGAATACTGTGCTGATGATGGACCTAAATGCACAGAATAGCATGCATGTAAACAATGTGATTTTTCTCTACAATACATTCTCTGCGCCAAAACCTTATGAGAATAAGAATCAGAACACAACAGATTTAACAAGTAAAAATCACACTGCTAAAGAAAATTAATTTTAACTCTGTTTTTTTTTCAAGTTTTTATCGTGATTTGTATCTTTAATTCCCTTGCTTGTGTACATATTTCTCCTGATTTTGAGAGGAAAGAGCGTTTTTCCCCTTAAAACTCCAAAATTTATTTATTTATTTCACACAGTATTACAAGTAATGGGGTGGGGGTAGCAAGCAAGGCACTAGACACTAGAGGCACTAAAAGCACCATATCACAAAAATGGTTGCTAATCTAAAATTTACACAGAAAATCGCTCTATATATCCATAAAAAAATTTCAAGGGAACAAACTGTACGTGTGAGATATTTGTTTAAATGCAGAATCGTTCCGGAACAACTGTGACCACCTAAGTCAGTTTGTCTCCTTGTTAAACTGATAACGAGCTGCACTTGAAAGATTTATGTTCTCTTTCATTCGGAACGACCCCACTTTTAGTTTCGAAACTTTACACTGGGCTTGTTTAGAGCTAACGCTCTGTGTTTATTTAATTTCATATAGCGGCTTCAAATGTTTCCTACTGGAAAATTTTTCTTCATAAGCCACCTTGTTTATTTTTTTAGAATATTTTCTCAATAATTATTGCAGCTCATAATTTAAAAACATCTTCTACTCCCATATTTAGGGATTTTCTGATTTTGAATCAAGATTTAATGCTCCTCTAAAACCTTGCTTTAATACTAAAAAAGCAATTTCGTGTTTGTCATAGATCTGATTTAGATTGGACATATGACAGAAATATCAGCTAACTTGAATACTGTATTTTGAAGTACTATATTTTGAACAAAAGCCAGCATTTTTTTAATTATTAGTTCTAAAGAAACAACTTTCTAATTTAATTAATAATTATAGAAGGTTTTAATTAAGTTCAATCATTATTTGTTTATTTCCAATATTTTATTACAAATGTCAAAGTAATGTTAGGTTCTTATACATGGACTGTCTTCTGCCTCTGACTTGTTTTTTATGCATTCATGAGGGAAATATAATAAATAATTAAAAAAATGTTAAAGAAATGGATAATTTGTAATATTTTACATTTTTATTTAATATTAGAGGTCAGCATTATATAGAAGCACATACCAACCAAATAGTAGTACATGACACTATACTTTAAACAAATACCGTCCACATTCCGTTAATCAGTAGCATCACAAATGTCACAGTTCTCATATATTTTTTTAATTAAAATTTGGTATTCTATTTATCTATACTCTTATTTACTGCTATTATTTGTTTCAGCTTTCACTGAATTTGTATATTTTTTACTAACAAAAATAATTTTATTGTTAAAAAAATCTCATTATATTTATACACAATACAGCTTGTTAAAATAAAAAGATATACTGAAAGGCTTGAACAAAGCTCTTTTGATGTAGTTAGCGAAGCTTATTCGATAAATAAACTATTGCAATTTGAGCTGTTAAAAGCTTTTGAACGTAAATCTTTTATACATATAAAAAAAATAACGTTGCATTTGACGCCTGCAGCAGCAGCAGCCTTTTGTAAAGTTTTTTGTTTGTGATCGAGGGAAAAAAAAGGAGAAATGCTTTGTAACATGATGTAAATGACATTAAACCAATAAACAATATAAAATCGGTTATAATTTGTTTGAAATATAATCAAAAATGTAATGTGGTTTGTTTTATTGAAACATTTTGTTTTTAAATATAAATAATTATGTGAAACACTTTTTTTTTTAAATACATTATTTTTGTATTATATTCGATATTATTCTCTCTTTCTCTCGCTCCAGGTCGTTAATTAGTATTTACGCTCTTAATAAGGATTATTGGTAAAAAAAAAATGAGTTTTACAAAATTTTATTTGAAAAAATGGAAAATGAAAATTATTTTAATAACAGCACAGCTTTGTGGTGTTATAATTATAAACCATATATAGAGAATAAATATTATTATAATATTTTTTTTAATAAAAATCACAATACTTCCAAATTCCTTGCTTCCATTTTCCACCAAATTACTGACTTATTTGACAATATAAACCTTATTGTAAATTAAAGGGCCATTTTGGAATATTTTTTTATATAGACTTAGGTTCCTTCTGGACCACAGCTTTTCTATTACTATTATTAAATATTTCAATTTCATTTTCAATACAAAACTCGCTAGAATAATAAAATGTAAAACAACTTATTTATATTAAGGACTTAATAATATTTATGTTTCAAATATAAATAAATTACCTACCGAAAGAAATATTCAGTTCCAAAGTTTTTAATATTCTTTTGGTGCACCGGAAATAGCAAGATTTTTTTATCAAATTACGGAAACTACTTTTGTAAAATTTGAAAAATAAAAATCCTTAACTTCCAGCAAATTATGGTGAGGATATCAAATGACTGTCTTATCATAAATAATTGCAAAAAATCTCCAAAAATTTTTAGGATTTTGTATTAAACTTTCTCTTCCGAATATAGGTGTTATAAATAAATTAATACAATTATACTTTCTACGGAAAATAACCAAAAATGCAACACTTCTGGCCTCGCTTTTTATTGTTATATAAAACCTTATATATATTTATAAAAAAATATGTATCTACAATATTTCAGTTCCTGCGGTAATTTAAAATTTATATGATTGTACAAAAGTTCAAAGGTCATTGGCGTTTTGACTGATGGCTATGTTACCGCCGCCACGCTAAATTATTTACATCGCTTCGGTTTACAGCACGAGTGCACGCAATGATTGGAGTTACTACTAGGATGATTTGCTTCCTCTATCAGCAAACATACGCTAATCAATCTGATATCATGTTATAGTCCCACAGGGTTTAGACAGCATGGATTTATATAATTAATGTTTAATTAAGAATTTGCATATTTATAAATAAATCTGTATTATATAGTTTTACTTCTTTTTTTTTTTTTAAATTGACATAAAAATATTATTGACATATTGAAATCTATATTTTTATAATTATACATGTCATGTAGGTATAATAATTTTATTGAATAATGATAATAATGTACTGTCGCCTCCATGGAAATTTTTCTTAATAGACATTTGCCTCACAGGCTCTCGTGTTTCTCTAAATTGCTACATTAATTATATATATGATAATTTTAATAAAAAAAAAAAACAGTGGCAACGCAATTTTTCTAATATCTTCAGTTTTAATCCTTTGTACAAAATTTACTATAGCAAAAAAAAATAGAAATTTGTTGGTCATTTTAAACACATTCATCAAAATTTTAATTTTGAACAAAACAAATTTACTATTTGTTTGAAATATTAATAAATTTGCTTTAAAATAAAAGTAATTATTGATTTTGTGTTGAACATAATTGAAAAGTGGTCTATGTAAAGGTTTGAATGATGAAGTATGACCAACCATATGACCTAAAAAATGTTCTTTGCGTTCTGTCATTTCTACGGTTCGTAGCGGAGGTCCGAGAAAGTAATTTGATTTCCGAAATCACTCAATCATAATTTATTTTCTAAATTGACACAACATAATTTAAAAATAAATGAGTAATGACTGACAGTGAGTGCACTTACTGACTAAATTACTGTAATTTGTGTTGCTATACAATAGTTTGATGTTCAGAAAAAGCTGCATTATATATGTAAAAATAAATAAAAATTTAATATGTATGACAATTTTTTGTTACAACCTCTCAGAACTTTGAAACTATATTATGTTGTATTGATGTGTATTGTATACGTTGACGCTTTAGAACACGATTTCTAATTGCGTAAGAATCTTTTGATTGATGCTTCATGCATTATACGATTTATTTACGATTTTGATTTTTTATTTACGATCATAGACGCTATGTTAAAGAAAAAACATATTCTTTGTAGACCTTTGTCCTAGGTGCATCCTCATAATAGTAATAATTTATAGTAAAAAAAACTGCAACGATCGCTGTTCTCGGATGACGGTATATTATAGGATCAAACAATGTTATTGAAACTGCAGTACATTACGCTAACTTCACCATTAGATGACACGTCAACATCAGAAGTGTTGTTTTTAGTATTAAAAATTCACAACTGAAGGGGGTTCAAAAAGTGTCTTGCTGTTTACATCGTATCGGCAACGATCTGCATTGTATTTGTGGAGTGAAGGTCAACCGATGCTGCTTCTCTTATCACTCATACCTTGATGCCAAACGTATTTTATGATATCACCCAAAAGGCTGTGCATAAACACTTTTTTAAAACCCCTTCGGTACAAGGGGTTCTTTGGACGCCTTATAATGCCATATTTTTAAGTTAAACATTAATCATATTAATTAATATTAATTACGAAGACCATGCAAGACGTATGGGTTCTATTAAAAAAAATATCAATAGTTTGTTCTTTCCCCATTGATGGCGTAAGCTCTCGTCCACGGTTATTTAAACGAGTTGGACGCTTGCATCATTACTGGGAGAAGTGCAAACTGCAATTTAAAAACATTCCACCCCATCTCAAATATTCGCGGTTTTGCTCTGACGTCACAGCAGTTTCATCCAATGAACATCGAGACGCGGGGGAAGTGTACAAGAGCTGCGCGAATTTCAGGGGCGTGAGCTGGGAGCATAGACGTCGTCTGGATCTGACACAGGGATGCTGCACAAAACATTTCGTCCTTGATTTGGACCCAAAACAATACCATCATGAGGCACAGAATTGCCTTCTTGTTAGCAATTCTGTGCTGTACGAGAGCAGACAAAATTCCAATCGGTAAGTCAACATTTTTTACCGAAAAATAAATAAATCAAACTTTTTCAACATCGCATGCTTTGTTTTTTTTATAAAATTCATTTTAAAACTATATACTAAATAAATTCTGTTTGCCATTTTTTGTACAGTTACTTAGCACTGCTTATGCACCATATAGACTATATTTTGAATGGAATATTCAGTAAGATTGACATTACTTCAACTGCATGCAATTCATTCATATTTATATTGATTTTTACAATCATATAAAAGTGTAGCTTGTAATTCAAATATTGTATACATATCAGTGTAAAACATGAAGTTTGCCTTATAAAAAATAAGTCAATAATTTGTCTATCTTTAAACCAATATAGTACATAGTTGTATAACATAAATTCTTGTTAACATAATATTTCAAATAAAAATTGTTCATTTATAACATAATAAATAGCTTAGAAAACATTGTATAGTTCCATGTTATTATGTACATATTCACTGTTTATTTTTGGTTGCATGATCACATTTATAATGTTTACTAAAAAACATTAAGCATATTTACATTAGTGACTATCATTTCATCCTGTTTCACCCCCTTTGTTCTCTCTCTCTCTCTTTCTCTCTTATTCATTATATTCATATGAAAACTTTAGTTAAAAATGACACACCCACTAACACGCATAGTTTTCATTAAAAAATAATCTTATTAAGAATTAATTAAAAAATAAAATTGTATTACATGTCTAATTTTAATTCATTACAAAATGACATTTTAAATAAAACAGGTACTTTTTGTATTGATTTTTTGGTGTTTTTGGAGAGTAAATACGTTGCTATAAACTCTATAAAGGGATGTGAGATGGCTGCGAGGTGAGCTTATTGATCGAGCTTGTAGCTCGCAGCATCCAATACGACGACTCCAGAGTCAAAGATGCCGCCGCGCAGCGCACAACTACACTATAAAAGCATGTTAGTACTACGTTTTATAGTGCCAGGCACGAATACTCCCCCCCTGAAAATTTGGATTTAACATGGAAAATATAAGAATTTCCCCCACTCCATTTTTTTAACATTAGCGTTAAGGGGACAGCCACCTCCGAAATTCGGTTCTGAACCCGGCCGCGCCTCTAGAGTGCTATTGTACGTAAAATGTACGAAGATGCTCTTCTTACAAGTCATTAGGTCTATTTATAAATACACAATCATGTTACCTGCATGTACAGAAGGTTCGTCTGATTATGACTCGTTAATCGATTGTGCATTTACGAACATACCTATTTTGCTGCATGTCTTAAAAATGGGAAATGTGATTATTTTTATATAAATTACAGCTATATATTATAGGTTCTTCTATAATATTTGAAATTATTGTAGCTTCAAAGTACTACGCGTACAAACAACATTTTTGATACTGTTTACCTTTCAGGGTATACCATTATTATTGGAGAGTTTAAATACTGTATAATCATGCTTTGATTCTTCTGTAGTCTTATTTATTAGTTTAGAGTAGACTTTTAATATTATAAATTGATTTATACTTATTTGAGTGTGGGTTACAAAGTATCATAATTTGAAATTTAGTAATAATTGATGTAGACTGGAAATTTAAACATAATTTTTTGTTTTCTTTTTTACATTAAAATTTAAAATAAATGCTTTCATGTAATATTTTATTATGACGATATACGGTAGCAGTGTTAATAAAAAATTATTCGTACCTCATTTAAAAAAACTTCATTGAAAATAATATCGTGTAAATGTAGTTATACTAACAAACTTGTTCAGTGTACCAAAGAGCACCTTTTTATATTAGATTTTACAGTAAAAGAGGAAATATAATTTTATCACATTTTTTATATGACGTCATCATTTATTGACGTCTCAACGTCGTCGCGAAGAGAAAATTTATAAAGATGGAGGAGGTTTCATTTTATAGCAAGTCTGCAGAGGTTTATAAATTTATAAAATAACAATAACAAAGAAAAGGCTCTTTTGTTGTGCCGTCAAATTTTGTTTCTTCGCTGCCTACTTTTTTAATTAGAAACCTTCTGGATAGGCAAATAATAGATCAGATATATTAATTAATTACGATTCAAGAGACTTGGAAAATCACTCAATCCCTCCACCCAAATCCCACGAATAAACAATATTTATATAGTTTACTTATCTGAGAATTGCATGCAAATATGAAAAGAGGGCCTTGAGTACCGTCAAATTCAGCTTTTTTATGACCCTGAAAATCCGAATCACAATTCATATATTGATTTTTTTTACCTTTTTTATGATCATCTCTTATATCAATCATGCATGAAAATGATAAATTATTAACAAGAAAAAATATTTTGCCTCATAACAAAATCAAATCAATTGTGGTGTCGCAAATTCATAAAAATATTTACTCAAAAATATATAAAACATTAAATTTGTACATTTGTCACTTATCCGATCACTACTTAACCTTTATCCATATTGGAAATTAAAAAACATGCAACAATACACTTGCACGATTAAACATAATATTCATGAAGATGTGAATCCTCCGCTCACGAACACGCGTTTTGTTTCAGGGGCGATATTCGAGCAGGGTACCGATGAGGTCCAGGCGGCCTTCAAGTTCGCCATGCTGCAGCACAACCAGAACATCACAGGGCGACGTTTTGAACTGCAGGCTTACGTGGACGTCATCAACACCGCAGACGCCTTCAAGCTCTCCCGACTGAGTGAGTGTTGCAAAGTTACATTGTTTTGTTTTTTCAGGAGGTTTAAACAAATCTGAAAAAATATAATACAATGCATTACTCAGGGTCCTCTATTCAAATTTTCATTACAATTTTTATGCATGTTGTCCATTGAATTCATGAAGCTAACTTGTCCATACCCGCATGTTCCAGTCTGCAACCAGTTTTCTCGCGGGGTGTTCTCGATGCTGGGAGCCGTCAGTCCCGACTCGTTCGACACGCTCCATTCGTACAGCAACACGTTCCAAATGCCGTTCGTGACCCCGTGGTTCCCTGAGAAGGTCCTTGCACCCTCCTCAGGGTTCCTCGACCACGCCATCAGCATGAGACCGGACTACCACAAGGCCATCATTGACGTCATCAGGTACTACGGGTGGAAGAAGATTATCTACCTGTACGATTCGCATGATGGTAAGTAAATTTTGAATTTAATGCCATTTTAAATTAAACTATATATTACAGTATTTTTTTTGTCATTAGTTCTCATGTACAGCATCATTTTCCTCGCAGTTAAAAAAAATATAAGTAACTACACTGCAATACATAACTGCATAAAGTGTTGCCTACATACAAGGAGCTTCATATATTTTATATAAGCAAGTGTATTAATTTACATGACAAGTAGACATAAGGAATAATGGAGTTATTTAAACATTAACTCTCAGCTGTTTCCTACAAAATTCTCATATTATATTTCAAAATGCAAAAGAAATTCGAATAATACGTAAAATAATTTTTTTTTAGGGAGTGGAAGAAAATTAGAATAACTAACCCAAAAAGAGCAAACTTCTTATAATTAAAAACTTAATTACATAAAACAAATATTATGTTCCTACTAATTAAAAGTTAATGAACTTTTTTTTTTTCTTTTAAGGTTTGCTACGACTTCAACAAATATACCAAGGAATGAAGCCAGGTAATGAGTCTATTCAAGTAGAAGCCGTTAAGCGTCTTCAAAACGTTTCTGACGCAATCTCCTTTCTTCACAACATTGAAGAACTAAGCAGGTAACTTATACATTATAATAAAATTAATATTTCAACCGGAAGTGACAGTTTTATTGATAAATTTACTTGAAAATTTAAAAAAATATTAATAAAACGTACATAAATATAATTAATACCAAATTATCAGAACTGAAATTCAATTAAAAAGCTTAAAAATAAATAATTTCCAGTTTAATTTTAATATTATTAAACTGTATCAACATCATCTGGTTACCATAGCAACTCTAATTGATTTCTTTTGCTCTTTAGATGGTCTTCTAAGTATGTTGTGCTTGATTGCCCAACGGAAATGGCCAAGGAAATTGTTGTATCTCATGTTAGAGATATCACTTTAGGAAAAAGAACATACCATTATTTACTGAGTGGATTGGTAAGTTCAAATTTTTAAAGGTATATTATATAAGAAAATTGTAATTTAGAAAGTGGATGTAATTAATAATAAGGTAAGGTTTTAGAAGTAAGAGGTTACGTAAAAACTATGAGATGGATAATTACATAATTTTAAGTGCAAAAAGTGATCAAAAAGGATTAATTATTAACTGTTATTAAAAAAAACTCCTAGGTTGACATTGAAGCATTGTTTTAATGTAATTACTAAGAACAAATTGAGGAACAAAAATTGTAAAAGAAGATTTTTGAACAAAGAAAAAACAGTTTTACAGCTAAATTTTAATTAATATTGTTTGCTTACTCCTCTATATAGCATGTACGAAAATTTAATTATTTATGATGAAATACTGACACATCAAGTGTTTTTTAGGGTCAAGTTCTTTATAATTATAATTATGACAGAAAAATTAAACATAAACTTTAATATAGAGAAGAAAGGATAAATTTTAAGACTATATAGAAACATTGGGGGACATTCACAAAGCACTTTAACCCCCACTTTAGCCCCGATTTTTAACCCTGGTGCTAAACATGGTACTAAACCAGGGGCTAACCATGTTAAGCTCATAGTTTAGCACCACGTTTAGTACCAGGGTTAAAAATCGGGGCTAAAGTGGGGGTTGGGTTAGCCCCTGGTTTAGTACCATGTTTAGCACCAGGGTTAAAAATCGGGGCTAAAGTGGGGGTTAAAGTGCTTTGTGAATGTCCCCCATCATATCAAAGATAACAACAACTTCATCAGATAAGCCTTATTATTAATATTTCAAGTAGCCGGTTTTCTTAGAACACTTAAGAACTTTTCTTTCTTTGATCTGCTCTTAACTGGAAATTTTCTTTTGAAACCTTCACTTGACTGAACTATACAGTATATTATTATAAATTATACAGTATATGTCTACTTTTTTACTCATTGTTAACGTTATATTATAGAGTATAGAAGATATTCACTTAACATCTACAGAATTTAACATAGATATTGTTACTCGATTTCTTACTATAAAATGTATAGTACATATAAAATTTATATTTTAGTAATAAATTCCAAGCAAAAATTTATGCTAAAAAGTCTGGTTCCCTAATGTAAATAACATATATTTTTTAAATGTATCAACCTCAAAACGTGTCAATTCTATATAGATCCAAATTGCCGTTTTTTAAAATAAAAAGGTTCTTAATTAAAAAATGACTTGTTTTGTCATTAAAAATGCAATAATAATACTTTTTTTTTTAAATGGAGCATACTTAGTTTAGAACTATACTATACAGTATAGTTCTGTAGACGGAAATTTAGTAAATATACAACCCTTCAACTTTAAGGTTACAGTTTTCTGTATTGATTGAATCATCAAGGGGTATATAGAACTTCATGTTTGGTAGATGAAAGACTTGATTTAATTATTCAATAGTAGCAGGGAAGGGGTCCAAGGAAATGTATAAAAAGGTTCGCGCATCTGGAGTAACTTAAACTATCTCGTGACGTCACGATAGAAATATCCAATGTTATTCTTATGATCCTTTATCATGACGTCATCAAGTGGGAGGGGCTAAAATACTCGAAAACAAAACCTGTTCTGGATTTTTATTTTATTTATTTATTTCACCAATACAAAGTACAATAAAAATTCAAGAAAAGAAAAAAAAAATAATAACAATAGCTAACTGTGAAATAGGATATCTTACAAGGCACTACAAAGCACCAGTACACATAAAGTGGTAAAATACCCTTTAACTAATTAATTAAACACACATCTATAAAACAAGATAACACAAATTGACAAATTGTCACAAAAAGAAGTCTCATATTCTTCATTCACTGCATAAACCCGTCAAATAAGATTTACACATTGAATTGAAACTACTAGGAGATATACCTTGAAGGAATGGCAGGGGGGTATTCCATTTCACCCATTTCTTAATGACATGTTCTCCATGTTCTCTACCAGATCATGGACGACCGGTGGGAGAGCGAGGTGATCGAGTACGGTGCGGTTAACATCACGGGCTTCCGTATCGTGGACACGTCACGCAAGTACGTGCGAGAGTTTCTGGAGGGCTGGAGGAAGCTGGAAACAGCCGTAGTCTCTCCAGCAGGGACTTCCGGAGCCAAGGACACCATCTCGGTGAGTGAGGTCAAGGTCAAATGAGTGTGTGCTCTGGAGCAGAATTTGCCTCTAAAAATTATGCAACCCATTGAACCCACATGAGGTCTAATGACGTTTAGACCTATCTAATGTAAAATTTTATTTGATAATAAATAAACAAATTATAAATATTTAATTATATTATTAGTTTTTGTCACAGAATATTGGAAATAACATGATTTATTTCGTATACTGAAGTGGTAGAAGCATGTACGACTGTTTTTAAGAATCAAAACAATCTAACCAGCACCCAAGCACCCAAGTATCAATAGACTGATACCAGCTATACAAATATGGCTATATCTTAATAAGATTAATATGGGATATTCCGGGTTGATGAGGAAAAAAAAAACGTATCAAATATTTTTCACATCACAGAGTGGTTACTGAGGTTGAGCGTGGCACAGTGCATTGACCGGTTCTCAAAAGATCACTGCATGATGTAAAGCAACTTCGATCGTAGTTTTGTGACCGTTTCAAGTAAAAAATTACGTTGCTCACTCCTTGAGATAAATTCATCTCGTTTTTCATCCAGTGCAGTGATGCACTTGTGTGTAGTTCTCCAGGCTTTGGACATCGCTTTGTTCCATTGATAGAGATGTCCGTCCTGATTGGGGTTTTCTACAATTCCCTTAGTCTCACCTCATCGAATGTTGTGGGTGATGTGACAAGCCGTAGCCCTCCCTTATCCCTAACCATTACCCTGCATGCCTCTAGCTCTAAGCTCATAGGGATGTATCCTTGTAAAAATAAATAAATAATCTCCATTTCTTGACTGCAGTCGACTCACCCACGACCTCCATTTATACAGGCCCAGGCAGCTCTGATGTACGACGCGGTGTTCGTGCTGGTGGAAGCGTTCAACAAGCTGCTCCGAAAGAAGCCCGACCTCTTCCGCAGCAACTTCCGGCGTGGCCAGATCTTCAACAACGGCAGCCGAGGCCTCGACTGCAACACCAGCAGGGGCTGGGTCACACCCTGGGAGCACGGAGACAAGATCTCGAGGTTCCTGCGCAAGGTAAGTCACACTAGCTGGCAGAATTTGAGTAATGAACAGATTTTGCTTTGGTATCAATTATGGTTAAGTTTGAGCATTATAATTTTTTAAAACATGTGATTTAATTGTAACATTTTTTAACACAAATTCCATTTATTACCTCTACAGTAACTCTAGACTCTTTTCCCTCCTGTTCCTTTAATACAAATATCCAGAATAAAATTGATATGTTACAATTTGTACGCACCTGAAATCTTAATAATGATAATGATAATTTTAGTTCATATTATATAGTTAAACTATAGTAATTTAAATAACTCATATTAATAATGATACTAATGATAAGTAACAAAAACAAATTATCATACTCAAGTATAGTAAAAATGTATAAAAATATAATCTCAAAATTAACGTAATTATATTATTATGTTCACTTTCCTTACTTGGAAAATCTTGTTGACTATCAATCAACAGGCTGTCCACGAGATCGACATTAACATAAATTATTTATAACATGTGTTCAGGTGGAGCTGGAGGGACTGACTGGGGAGATACGTTTCAATGACGACGGCCGTCGCCAAAACTACACCCTGCACGTGATGGAGATGACCGTCAACAGCGCCATGGTCAAGGTAGGAACTAATCTGATTGTTTATAGAAAACTCAATTTATCGAAATTATATTTTACGAGCTAACGTAAATATTCAAAATTATAATAATTTAGGGTTGAAAAATTATGCTAATCAAATGTATTTATTTTTTAAGTAAACTATTGCAAATGTTAATTATTTTCTAATTTTCTTCGTTTCTACCTGATGGTTTCATATTTAATTAAAAAACAGTTCATATATTATCTTCTAACTTATCCAAAGAATTTTATATTTCCATGCATCTAAATCCATTTTTTGCTCCAGGTGGCAGAGTGGTCTGACGAGAAGGGTTTCGTTCCTGTGGCTGCCAAGTACGTGAGGCTCCGTCCGTTCTCCGAGATCGAGAGGAACAGAACCTACATCGTCACCACCATCGTGGTATGTCCTCCTCACTGCAATATGCAACCATTTGTCGTTTATATATTAATCATTTTCTGAATAGTTTACATGAAACAAAGATAAAGATTTTTTCCTCGTCATTATTAATACCGTCTTCCTTTTTTTTTTTAATTTTAATATTTTATTTCACATTTAGGCTTTTAAAATGGTAGAATTTGTATGCTGGTTTTGAATGTTGTATACAGTCGTTGCCCTGGAAAATTGCTCTTAAAAGGACAATTTATGAAGGCTAGGAGTGTACACATTACCGGCAACAAATCCTTAAAGTACATTTAATTGCTTAATAATGTTAATATTAATTGGTACAGGAGGAGCCGTACATCATGCTGCGTACGCCCGAACCTGGCGAGAACCTGACTGGAAACGACCGCTTCGAGGGCTACTGCAAGGACCTGGCTGACCTTATCTCCAAGAAACTGGACATCAGATGTGAGTTACACTCGACCTTAATGTTCTGAAGGAGGGAGTATTGTATAATTTTTGCCTTCACTTCTCATGCCACAAGTTTAAACTACTTCTGTGCCGTACTGTACAAATAACAATACGAGTACATTGCAATAATTTTTTTTTTTAGCAAAAATACACATATTTTTTTTAATTATTGACTAAATATAAAACAATATTTTTATAATTATACATTTTATTTATCTTGTTTTAATTAACTTAAATTGTAACTGCAAAATGTATATCCTCTAGCTTCATAATCATTTACCTCCTCGCGATTAGGTAACTTGTTCATTATCAGAACTGAAGGTGGATTTCATGAGCGACAACGGCGATGCGGCGCGATTTGACGTAAAAACTGCGAAATCCTATACGATGGTGAATTCACCGGTATAATCGCGTTAATTACGATGCTCTTTTTCTTTTAATCGCTCAATATGGCCGCCTATATATATGGATGTTACAGCAAGTGCGCTTTATTCGCGTCGCGTCGCAGGCTGTAAATCGCCCATGAAAATTCACCTTGAGAGGATACTTAATTTATAGTAATTTAAATATTGGAGTGAGAATTGTGACTTATTTTCACAGACGAGCTTCGTATCGTCAAGGACGGGGCTTACGGCGCTGAGAACCCTGACGTGAAGGGAGGCTGGGACGGAATGGTGGGAGAGCTCGTCAGGAAGGTAAGGTCCACCTAAATCACGTGCTCCTGTTTGTGACTGCGTGCACATGACGGCATTTGAACATGAGACCTCATGAGAATAATATTTGGGGCAGTCAGTTAAACATCGGTTGACATTGCAATGCGTAGAACATCTTTTGCTTAGAATGAAAAATTTATTTAAAGTTATTGCAGTAATAAATAAAAAATGATATAAATTTATACTTAATTTGTTTACAGAATTATTAATATTTTGTTGCAATTTTATCTATGAAAACTTTAAATTTAAATTTAATCACTCATTTATAAATTATCTTTCTTTGTTGTAATCAGTATAATTGTTAATATTTTTGTATAAAAAGTTATACTTAGAAAATAGTTTAGCATTACTTTATAGAATCGTAATATTATAAACCTTACATCAAACAATAAGAGCCAAGTATTATTTCCTGCATGCATTTTCTTTGTCAATTTTTTTTATGTTTAAAGTAAAATTTCTTATAGCATGACTCATAGAATTTAATTTTTTTTAAAATAAAAAATATATTTCTACCTTTTTTACTATCTGGTATTAAATCCAAAATCCAAAGATGTCAGAATCATCAATACAACTTTCTTATGTTATATAAATATATATTAATGTCATGCTACTAACAGCCATCTCCTTACAGTCCCCCTTTCCCCCATATTAACATAACCTCTCTCAGGAGTCCGACATGGCGATCTCCCCGATCACCATTACACGGGCCAGGGAACGGGTCCTCGACTTCTCTGAACACTTCATGGACTTGGGCATCAGCATTATGATCAAGAAACCTGCCAAACAGGCCCCTGGCGTTTTTAGCTTCATGTTACCAATAGGAAGGGAGGTCTGGGGGGCCATAGGGGCAGCTTACCTGGCAGTTACCGCGGTCATGTACGTCTCTCACTACTGGAGGAGGCCCATACCACAACTTACCACACAGCTCAGGGTAATTTTAGACAGGGTATATAGACAAGAGAGAAATATGTCAGAAAAAATTAAATACTTTTAGTAACATTGTTAAGTAATAACTGTAATATTTTTAGATTTTACTAAATTATTTTTTATTTAATTTGTAAACTTATTATTTCATTCATTTCAATATAGTAGTCTTCAACGTAATTAAAAAAAATCTTATGTAGACGCATAGAAAAAGGCAAAAAATCAGTCAGTATATAATTATTGGTACGTATTTATTTTATTTCAACAAAGAAAATTCAATGCAAAGCAAAATTATTACAGCTTTTATCTATTTCATTATCATTTTTAATTTTGCATATTTTAAAAACAATTGTAGTTTATTATAAAAAATTATTCTCCGTCAAATTAATTAATACTATCAGGCAGAGGCAGACTTATATAAATGAATGCTCTCTCACTTCACTCCTCCCCACCCCCAGAAAGCCGCCCCCCGTTTCCTGCACCACCACCCCACGCTGGGCTGGGTGGCACTACCCTGGGACCAGGCCGCGTGTCCTGGCAAGCGTGGCCGCAAGAAGTCTCGGCACGGCTTCAGTCTGCGGAACTGTCTTTGGTTCGCCCTCGGCAGTGCCTTCAAGCAAGGCAACGTACTCTTCCCGAGGTGTGTCTGCTTGCAGGGGCCGCTGACCTCGAGTGACGTTGATGTGTGGTGATGTTTGCTTAAATCTTGGTCATGAGGATATATTCTTTTACACTGAAAGAATCTATTTTTTGTATACTCAAGCTAAGTTTAAAAATATTTCTGCGATAAAGAACTCCAGAGTAGTTACTTTTTCTCTAATTTTAAACGTTTTTAAGTAAATTTAGTATTCTTGATTGATAGCTTTTTAAGTACATTATACTGGGGCATACATGACCAAAATGTGTCAATTGCCCCAAAATACCAACCAATCAATCAATCAAAACTCAAGTTCAATAATTATCTTCAATATATATTGAACAAGGAATTAATTTCAGTTTAAGAAAATCAATATCAGTGATATAGTGTCAATTTTTATTTGAACTTAATATCACTATAACAATGTTGTGAAATACTTTTAATATAAAGTTTCGAGTTTCAGAGTTTCAAGCAAGCATGCACCTGACCCTTCTTCTCCATATCTCACAGCATTACAAAAACAAACTAACTACAGCCCATTTTTATTCTGTTTTCTGATCACAGGAAGTAGACATTGCAATCGCATCAATGACAATTACATCTGAAAGAGAACGAGTGATAGATTTCAGCAAACCTTTTATGACATTGGGGATCAGTATAATGATCAAGAAACCAGTTAAACAAAAACCTGGTGTATTTAGTTTCTTAAATCCCTTATCCAAAGAGATCTGGGTTTGTGTTATATTCTCATATATTGGAGTCAGTATCGTACTATTTACCGTATCAAGATTTAGCCCTTATGAATGGAGAGTTGAAGAAACTTTGGCTGGAACATCGGTACAAAATGACTTCAGTATTCTCAACAGTCTTTGGTTCGCATTAGGAGCTTTTATGCAACAAGGATGCGATATATCACCAAGGTATTATATAACTTTTAATGTTGCTTTTATTTGTAGAACAGTTTAGTATTTTTTAACATAGTTTATGTGAAAACAAAAATTATATACCAAAATAATGAAAACTCGCTTTTTTTACATTATATTGCAGACCAAAGTCTTTTGTTCGTTGTTAGTAAATAAAGTATTGTTGTGTAATGTCTGTCGCGTGAAAGTAAAAACATGGGACGGTTGTTGATTTACATGTTAACTTATGGAAAATGACCGTTAATTATGAAGTTGAAACGGTTAACTAGCGCCAACAATGCCATTACGTTCTCTGCTCTGGTGGCAAAATTAGGCACTACGTCGTCCCATGCTTAACAATGAAAAAGCCTTCATGCGATCGACAGACATTATAAACAATGGATTGTTACAACCATTGCGAGGAGAAGACTTTGTTGCAGACCTACCATTGAAAAACTTCTTCCAGAAGAGGTGGCGATAGCGTCAATGTTTTGCTATCTCTTGGTGAAAGAAATTTTCTAAGGGGACGGCTGTACATAAAGATGGAATTTTGTCTTTTTTTTTTTTTTTTTTCTTCTTATGCGTATTGATTTTATGAATTTAATTTACAAGACTACCAAGATATTAATGCATATTTTTACTAGAAATTTGTTTTCACAAAAATTAGTTGTTTCTATAAACTAATCCTAGAACGCAACATTTCAAAATAGCTGCACATTATAAAATGATTAAATATCTTCATGATTTTAATCTAGCTATTAGCCCTCTTTTTATGTAGCATAATATAGTAATTTATTGGTAATTTCAAAGTAAGTTTATTTACAACCCAGATCTCGATGGATATTTAAAAATGACTTATAATATCGAATTTTAAATTTAATTATAATTGATTGAGGGCTGTGGCTATTTTGATTTGTATGGCTATGGTTTATAGAGTTAAAATGTAGAAACCAAGTTCAACTGTCAGACACTTGAAGTAAAATATTTGCATGTTTATTTTACAGCATGGACTTTAATTAATGTAGAGAATTAATCCCCCTTATAAACATATTGTATAAATATAGAATCTAGACCCTATGTAATTTTTTAACATTAATTTAGTTTTTCGATAACTCCCTCGAAACAGTAAACTTATTTAAACCGATCTCTGATATTTTTTTTTTCTATATAATATATAATAGAAATATAATTTAGTGATTTGCTTTAGAGTGGCGTATGCAGTTAAGGATATTAAAAAAAAATCAATCTGCAAAGTTTTTTATGCATTTCAGTGTACCGCAATACTCGCTTTTGTTACGTGGAAATTATTTAGCGTTCACTCCATTGATATTAAAATATATATATATATATATGAGGCAACAACTGCACATATTTGACATAAATTACAGTTATAGAGTTTCTTATTATATTATACACATTTTCCCCACAAAAACTCATCATTCTACCCACCATCCCCAGGTCGATTTCTGGCCGGATAGTGGGCAGCGTGTGGTGGTTCTTCACCCTGATCCTGATTTCCTCGTACACCGCCAACCTGGCCGCCTTCCTCACCGTCGAGCGAATGGTTGCGCCCATCAACTCCCCTGAGGACCTCGCCTCGCAGACTGAAGTCGAGTATGGCACCCTCTACCACGGATCTACTTGGGACTTCTTCAGGGTGAGAATTTGGTTATATAGCATACAATGGACCATGAAGATTATATGTTAATTTTTTTAAGTAAAGCAATAAATGAATTAAGCCATCAGATACAAAACAATATAATTATATAATTGTTGTTAATTTTCAGTTAGCTATTTCGTTGAATTAAATAGAAAATAATAAATAAAATTACACTCTGACTTTTGTTCTGCGTATAAAATTAATTTTAAAATTATTCCAATCAGAATGACATTTTAAATTATTTAATTAAAACACATTTTAAAAATATATAATTATAAACCTTTGTAAATTCATGCTACACAGTACAGAAAATCATTCTATATATGTAAAAAGAAAATAATTAATGCAGCTAAAATACACACTGATTATTGCATGATTGCTCGTGACACCAATATAAAAGAGACGTTTTGTAGCCATAAACAAATGTTAAATGAGATTAAATCTACATTTTGTTATTTTAATACATTACATGTTTGGCATAATAATTCTGCTTTTGTTTCAGCGTTCACAAATCACCCTCTACAGCAAGATGTGGGAGTTCATGAACTCTCGAAAGCACGTGTTTGTGAAAACGTACGACGAAGGTATCCGCCGCGTTCGCCACTCCAAAGGCAAGTACGCTCTCTTGATCGAGTCACCCACCAACGACTACACCAACGAGCGCGAGCCGTGTGATACCATGAAGGTTGGACGTAACCTCGACGCCAAGGGCTTCGGGGTCGCAACACCGCTCGGATCGCCGCTCAGGTCAGTCTGGAAAGAAACTGTTATTAAGAATTAAATGGACTAGCCTTAGGGCACCTAGGGACAATGACGATTCTCTTACCTCATTTACTGCATGGAGCTGTAACTCCTAGAGACAAAGAAATTAACATTTGTAATTTTTAGGAGAGGTTAAAAGAGCAATTTAATTGCCATCCCTAAAAAAGTTAAATTACATAACGCCCACAACAGAAACAGAACAGGGAAGAAAAAAAGCGTCACCCTACGTTCTTTATTGGGGCGTTGTTACTCAGTCCATGGAGGCTAGGTGCGAACATAAAACATTTTTGGGATGCCTCTTATTAATTTCCTGCCTAAAATTAAAAATCTGAATATTATATTGTATAGCTGCAAATCCAGTAAATCAGGCATAAAAAACGTTAAGTGTTTATTTTTTAATGACTTTCATATGTTTAACTCTTAAAAATAAACTGAGATACAAAATATTCATGTTTAATTATGGAACGCCAATGTATGTTCTAATCGCCCTGTACAACACGTACTCATGCAGGTAATTTGTTCCACATTTTCTCAGGGATGGAATCAACCTGGCCGTACTGTCCCTGAAAGAGAACGGAGAACTGGCGAAGCTGAAGAACCGCTGGTGGTACGACCGCACCGAGTGTCGACATGACAACAAGCAGGTTAGCAAAAAAATAATTCAAATAAAGGTCCATAACTGTTTTTTTTTTTTTTTTTTAATCAATGCGACTAATATACTTGCATTAACAAATATTCTATCACTGCTGTCTATGATGTCAACATTTGAACGTTCGAAATACGCTTGAAAACATGATTTTAAGTTCACCAATTTCACTACGTTCACATGACGGTGTTCAATACGGATCCGTTAACGACGCCTCATAACAACAACATTATCCGTCGTCAAAGAAAACGTATTAAACACCGTAAATGTAAACGTCGCGTCGCATCACGGTCGTTGTAAACCCAAATATATGTAGCCCCTTGTTTATAGACAACCCGCCTTTCAGATTAAACCTATGAAGCTTGCCGCGAATTATTAAAGGTTCAAGAAAAATATATCTCAATTTTTAGTTAAAACAACGCACAAAAGGTATTATAACTAATTACATTATTTTAATCTGAAAGGAGTTCTTATACTTTAAAGTTTTAAACTTACTATTATATTAGCATCACCTGATGTAGGATAATTAAAATCCCAAGTCGGCGATGGGTGCTATGGAGAAGAGTAAACCCGGTGCAGGCACGGATCCAGGGGGAGAAGGGGGGCTATGGAGGCTGCAGCCCTCATCCCCCGAAATTTTGGATTCAACATGGGCAATATAGACACTTCCTCCACTCCAATTTTTTTTTAACATTTGGCCTTATGGAAGCAGCCCCCTACGAAATTTTTTCTTGGATCCGCGCCTGACCCAGTGCAACCATTTCCTATATATTTACCCTATGCTGGTTCCTCAAGGAGAAATTCTAAGCCCTAAAACTACCCCAAGTCTATGTTGACTTTGTTCGAAGGACAAATCCTGACGTGTACTTGCTAAATGTTTCAGGACGCGTCCAGGAACGAGCTGTCCCTCAGCAACGTGGCTGGAATTTTCTACATTCTGATTGGTGGACTGATCTTGGCGATGGGCGTGGCTTTGCTCGAGTTCTGCTACAAGTCACACGTGGAGGCCGGCAGAGCCAAGGTGAACTTTATGTTATAAATTTAATATTAGATGAGAGTGGACAACTTTTTTATTGCATTAATGATTAAAGTGAAAGAATTTATGTAGTATGTCGTAATTTTTAAGAGATTTTTTTACAATTATAATTAACTACTGTACAATTTCTGGGTAAGATAACACGAACAATCGATTGTTGTAGTCCCATTTGATTAACATGTAAACCTTAGCAACCTCATAATGATTCTGAATTTTTTTAGAGACAGTTCTTGACCCCAAAAAAATATGGAAAAAATTTCAAAACAATCGGACGATCCAATTTTTTTAAATTAATTTCTTAGTTTAGGTCTCCATCGAAAAGCCCTACGGAAAATTGAAAAAATTCATTTAAAAAAATTGGATCGTCCGATTATTTTGAATTTTTTTCCACATTTTTTTAGTGCTAAGAACTGTCTCTCAAAAAAAATTCAGAATTATTATGAGGTTGCTAAGGTTTACATGTTAATCAACTGGGACTACACCAATCGATTGTTCGTGTTATCTTACCCTTAATAGTATCAAAAAAAGTATTGATAGTAATTGAAAAACAGAATTTTTGTAATATTATTATTAAAGCAATTTAATTTTTATTGCTGCTTAAAATTATCTGATATTAAACCAAGTCCTAAAAGTACTGTCTATGTTTTTATTTTTTAATGATCCACAATATTTAATTCTACAATTGTGTAGAAAATCTACTAGTAAATTTAATTCTTTTTATGATTCCAGATTCCCTTGTCTGACGCTATGAAAGCTAAAGCTCGGCTGACCATCGGGGGAGGGAGAGATTATGACAATGGACGGGTGCGTTAATTATAATTTATAATTTGTTTTAAAATATGTACTAATATTTTCGACTTAATAAGCATTTATCAATTTAAAAACCAATAGATAAAAAATACATAATTATGTAATATTCAATATGGTGTTATTTAATATTTAATATAATTGTGTTGTGTATGTTATATAGCTGTTTGGAGAGCCATCGTAAATTCTAAAATACCAAAAGATGAAGGTAATAAAATAATGTAAGTATAATATGAGAATGCTGAAGTATACAGTCATTATAGAATGTAAATATTAATGACACATGAATGAAGTATCAACCTCAATTTTTTTATTGCAGAAATGGATAGAGGGTGCAAAGTTATGTTACCCTGAATTTTTTCAGATTTTTTACAGCCCTGGAAGTATTTTTAAAAAATTATTGAAAGTCCTTTTTGTGACGTCACGCGGCGGCAAGTCCTATCCTTTTCTTAAGGAGCAGCGTCTCGTGACGTCACAAAAAGAACTTTCAATAATTTTTTAAAAATATTTCCAGGGCTATAAAAAATCTGAAAAAAATCAGGGTAGCATAACTTTGCACCCTCTATCCATTTCTGCAATAAAAAATTCGAGATCGATACTCCATTATTGTTTTTGTACATTTTTCTCAAACTCGAACAATAAGACTGCAGGACAGTTTAAATCCATATATATTTTCAATTTAAATCCCTTATAACATCAAGTGCCTGTATTAATTGCATAATGCGTTAATGATTATATATTGTATTGTCACTTAATTATTTTCTAATCATATTCCTATTTTTTTTACAGATATGAAACACTAACTTCATAAGAAATAAGAATGAAAATCTGCAATAGAATAAAATAATTAATTGAAAGAAAAAATATTTTACATATCTGACAAATTAAATTCTATACTTGATGTGTTTTCTTAATTCGTATACTATTAAATAATATCCACTATAATAATATGAATAAATAAAACACTTAAATTAAATATAATTTTTTACCTTAAAAAATATCACATCAAATTGAACGATGTGATAATACATAACATTATAATTGTTGTATTTTACTGTTCATCCAAGAGCTTTTCAAAATATTAAACCAAATTTTTGTTTCTTATTTTAATTTTAAAAACAATGTAATCCAGCAAAGGTAAATATCGATATCTTCATTTTGCTTACTAAAATTAGTTAATCGACTATATTGAATGCAATACTTTTTTATTGTATTGTTGTCATACTTATTGTTGTGGCAATAATATATAATGATAAATGATAACTGAAGTTCTGAAATGTTTCACGCGTTTCAAAAGAAGGTTTTAGTTTCAAAGCATATGCAGTTATCGATGTGCTGGTACAGTCAAATTAATTTTACATTCCTTCCGGAAGTAGCCGGAAGTGAAAAGTTTGCAGCTCTTCTGTTAGTATTACAGTTTTAAAACTTTACAGAGTGTGGTTTGAAGTACAAGTACTGACCTATGTGTAAAATTTTAATACTGAAATACGAATAGAAAGACCAGAAACTTTACACTTCCGGCTACTTCCGGAGGGATTTTCATGTAAATTTGATGATATGTTTATTAAATTAATTTCATAAAGGAACTTTTACTGTCCGAAAGCGAGAATTATATTTATGATAAAACTGTGTGTGAATAGTATAGAGTTTTACAATGTTACGTCATATACAGTTCACCAGGTGTTTTAGAAGCTGATTGTTGTTGGTTATTTTGATGTTAATACATTGTCTTAGAATGTATTTACCTTACTAGCGTAATAATTATTTATGTAATTTCAAACCATAGTTATATGTTACTTAAGGTTTACGGTTGCATAAATAATATTATTGTAAATTCATTTTGAAGCAATGAAATATAATAATAATAATAAAAAAATAAATATGTTAAAATATTAAAATAAATGTTTAAGAAAGTAAGGAATTTTTGCAGAGTGTTTTCACAGACAATCCTATATAATATTTGACACTCATTAAAACATTGTATTTAATATATTACAATACCACTCAGTTACTAAAAAAACAGTGAAAACTCTCTGTAATTTAATGTATAATGTCGCATTTCTGTGTGAATGTTTTTACTGCGATATTTAAGTAAGGAATGGAGTATCGACCTCAAAATTTTTTATTGCAGAAATGGATAGAGCGTTCAAAGTTATGCTACGCTGATTTTTTTCAGATTTTTTATAGCCCGGGAACTATAATTTTTAAAAAATTATTGAAAGTTCTTTTTGTGACGTCACGAGACGCCGCTCCTTAAGAAAAAGATAGGACTTGCCGCCGCGTGACGTCACAAAAAGAACTTTCAATAATTTTTTAAAAATAGTTCCCGGGCTGTAAAATATCTCAAAAAAATCAGGGTAGTATAACTTTGCACGCTCTATCCATTTCTGCAATAAAAAAATTTGAGGTCAATACCCCATTTAAAAAAACAATATAATAAATGTGAAAAATATTGTAATTTTAAAAACTTTCAATAAAATGGAATCAAATTTGCTTAGGTTTACTCATTTTCCAAATAATTAACACAGCATACACTTAAATTTGCAGATTTATTTTCATGAAGTAATATATATATATATATATATATATATATATATATATATATATATATATATATATATATATATATATATATAGTGCCTTGGTTCTGTAACTGTTGCAAAATAAATAATAATTTGAATTAGTATTTAAAAAAATGTATAGATTCTACCTATATATACTTGAGATTATATTTACGCTGTTTTTGATATGAATTAACGCATGCAGTAAAACCATATAATGCATGTACGGTGTAATACAAAACATTAATATTATATATTAGATATATCTAGTGATATTCTTTACTGTTAAATAAAAGTTTTTTTATTAATTATTAATGTAGGATCTAATATTGGTAAGATCTAACAAATATATACATCCAATTGCATAAGATGAGGTCTATATTTTTAAGCTTTGTCTTTAAGCTTGATTTCTTTGCAGCAATAAAAATCAACGAAGTTAAAAGTCTAGATTAAAGTTGGGCCTCATTTATATTTATGCAATTGGGTAATAGTGTCTTGTAAATTTTGTTCTTATTGATTAACATGAACGATCTGTAATAAATCATTACTCGTATATGTAAAATAAATAGATTATATCTTGAAAAAATAGACATCAGTTTTTACTCTAAATGGCGACCGATTGGACTGATCGACGAGTGAAAAGTTATAAAATAATTATCACTTTCTCGTTCTACAAAATCTACATGATTATTGATTGCAATACAGAATAGCTACATTAATAACATTAGCAACTTACATTTTCAGACAGATGTCGTCATTAAGACGGTAACAGAGCAACAGCTAGGCTAGTTACGGAGAGATATGTGCACACTTTTTGGCGCGACTGGCGAAAGAGAGCGTTCTTGGGCGGGAGACTGAGAATGCCCACTGTCAGTGTAATGTCGGGTCAGGTGCACACAGGTGCTCCGTGTCAGGGTCCGTGCAGCGCCCGGCGAACGGGTAACCTGACGCCTAAGAAGAGAAAATTTACAGAAGTCCAAATCAGATGTTCGTCCAGATATTTTGGATCAAGATTATATGCGTTATTTTTCACCCCCTTGATGGTGTACACCCCTTCCCTATGACCCCTCTTCGACCTTGATTGAAGAATATTAAAATTAATTTTAAAATGAAAAAAAAAGTAATAAATATTATTTTATTTTTGATAAAACTGCGTGTGAATTACTATATTATTATATAAAGTTTACACAATGTCATATATTATATATACAGTATATAATATATGTTATTGTTCACCAGGTTTTTTATAGAAGCTGATCGATTTTTTTTATGGTAATCTATTAGGTCTGTTCGTAAATACACAATTAGAAAGAATATATTATTTGTGATGAACCTTATGTTCCATGTACAGAAGGTTCATCACAAATAATCGATTCTTTCTGATTGTGTATTTACGAACAGACCTATTGTCTTGAATGTCTTGAAGAATGTATTTACCCACTTTACCTTACTTAATTAATAATTATTTATGTAATTTTAAATCATAATCATTATATTTGTACTTGCTTGCAGCCTACGGTTGTATAAATAATATTATTGTAAATAAAATCCATTTTGAAGGAATGAAATATGATAATAATAAAAATTATTTTAAAATTCAATTTTTTAATTCAATTCAAAAAGGCTTTTATTAGAAAAATCATATTACATCAAACATAAAGTTTGGGTTAAAATCATTGGCATTCTCGTGCTTAATTGTGTTTCTGCTGCAACCCTCTTCGTTATGATGCTGAGTAAGTTGTATGTATGTACATATTGTACATACAAAATCCTTGTTTTTTTTTTACGAGAGATTCGCGGCGCACCGTCGTCAATCGTGCTCGCGACCGAGAACGTTTGGTTGCGATACCAGGCGAAGGATTAGGCGCTCAGATTAAGTTACCAATACCTCCTGTCTACTGATAAACTTGATAAAAATTATTTATATGACAGGCTTGACATAATTTTCGTAATCTTTAAAAAAAATTGACATTGAATTGAATGCACCAAGCAATCATTGTAACACTAAAATACTCTTAAATTAAATATAGTAATTCAACTTCGAACGTTACACTTTTTCTTTCCTTTCTCGTAGATTTTTTTTTGTCATGAAATGATATGACGATTGTGTGTAAAAAGTAAACCGGGGAGTTTGAGTGCACCAACGTTGGACGTTGGGATGTAAAACTCGAGGAAAATCATCAGGCGCGCATGAGACTGCAACAGATACACTTATGCTTTTAGGTGAGTTTTCAAGGGGTCGATTGTTGATTTTTTTTACATCAAAAGGCGAAATGGATATAAGAGTGAATGCTGCTATGGAACTGAATATCGCTATTTTATACTGTGGCGCCAGACACACTTATATAAAATATGAGATTTTTTTTTTTTTTGCAAATTTAAGGGGAAGATAACGCACCCAATGTTAAAAATAATCCCACACATGAAAATTATGAAAAAATTTCAAAATGTTTTCCTCTGCATCCCCTGTATAGACTAAAATATCAGGTGCATATATTATACAAAGTCGAGTTAGTTTATGAGTTATTAATTAATTTTTAAAGTTTTAACATGGAAAATTCAGACTTTCATGTTAAGTCAACTTTAAAAATTCATAACTCAAAAATTAGCTCGAATTTGTATATTTGATATTCTAGCCACTGATAGTAGAGAAGAATACTTTTATGTATTTTTTATTTTTCATAATATTCATGCGTGGGATTTTTTTAACATTGGGCGCTTTACCTTACCCTTAATAGTGCACTGTAAAATATCAAGGAAACTATACATGGGATATATAATATCCTTTTTAATTTATGAAATTTCCTCTAGAGATTTTTGTGAGAATTAAACATTGTATTGCAGAGTATATATATATGCCTCCTTAAATTCTCTCAAACATATATAAAGGATTGCTATTTACTAATATTTATAATTTTTTTTTCTTTTATTCCTTCAGACAAAAATATTTCACTATTTATATACGCATGCAGATGCAGATCAGATAGTATTATATTTTGCCAAAGATATGAAACGAAATTGCATATTGATACATGGACTCATTTTTGGTCTTCAAATAAAATTAATATTAACAATTATAATTATTGATATTATAAATATAACAAAATTTACATACATAATTATTATACAAATCGGTCTTGATCGTTTGTTAAAAATTGTTAAGTATTTAAGTTAAGTGTTAAGTGTTAAGTGTTAAGTATATATGTAAAATAAATATTAAAAACTGAACCTATATGACTTTTTTGTTTATACAAAAGAGTCAAATATAGTCAATTTTCAATATTTATTATTTTATGATTAATTGATTATAATCATTATATAGATACATTATAATATATTTCATTAAAAAAATCATGAAAGTTCAATAGATTTCATGCATTATATAACTTCTTCACACACGTGCGCAGGCGGAGATGAGGAGAGGCGGCTGGGAGCCAAGGTTCGGGCGAACGGAGGATGCTAAAGTGTTCCCCACTTACCGTCACTTAAAATTGTTCCAACTCATCACGCTACAGGATATCAAAATGAACCTTAAGTGCAGTTAACGTTGTGCTGCTTGTGCCGTAGTCTCTCGGGAGGACGCTACACACGGAGTTGTTTGACGCAGACAGGAGGCAGGCGCGCATAAAGCTCTAGCAGGTAATAAACGCAGTGATAAAACGATTGCAAAATAATATTCATTGAGCTCAATGATAATATTATACATGATTGCAAGCTGATCGAGGCTTGCTGCTGGTGGAGAGTTTAATTTATACTATACGATATAATATGATATATAGTAATTAATATAAATATTTCAAATGTTTTAATGAATATTAAATAATTTATGAAATAGAATTAGTAATAATTAACACTTATAATAACGAAAATTTCCTGCAATACTCAATTGTGTTTGCATGCATGGTATATATAGAGATTGGTAGCTAGAGGCTAGCTAACACTGGCCTCTACCATCGCTAACACGTACAATTATAATATCATAATTAATATACAATATAATTATTATATATTATAAATTATAAATGAAAATATATTATTTTCTAATTATTTGTTTATTGAATCCAATATCCAATACAGTAAATAATACAGTATTTCAATAAATTTGGAGACATGATATGTAGTTTATATATGTGTAGTACACATCCTCCAGCCTATAATATATAACATAAAACAATTTTCCAGATATAATTTAAATAAAAATATATGTCCATGTATTAAAATTCGCTGAGTTGAGGGATTAACCGTGGAAAATTTCAGTCTGGACGGACACCAGACCCCTACTTTTTTTAAGCCTGTGGGCCTGTGGGGATCGAACCACACAATAAAGTTATGTTTACATTTTAGCGCATTGTACAATATATCGATCGTATTAAATTAAATTATCTTTTATATTGTTGAATTATTCAAAATCTTTTAATTAGATTGAATTCTGATTGATTACTCCAATAAAAACAAAAACAGTACAAAAACAATTTAAATATAATCATAGACCCGGGTATATTATTATAGCTGGCAATTTTTAATCTAGCTCGCAATAAAATATTTTTAAATTTTTAGTGCAAAGTTTAGCAGTGACCTCTATTTTCGACAATTTTTATGAAATTGACTTTGGATGCAGTACCCCGACATCTCTGGGGTAAGATTTGAAGCAAAGTTTGGCGCGTGCAAAAGTGCATGTCCGCAGCGTTGCCATATATTGCGTGTCAAGACTGCAGTATTGATTCACAAGTGCATTGCACTCTATATATATAGCTCTCACCCAGCCACCCCAGGAGTATTCTACGATGTTCTAGAACCTTTGCAAATAAGCGGAAATATTGCACAATTAACCCATTTCATTTAATTAATAGAAAATATATTATAGGCTAAAGCATAAAAAAGTCATCACTCGTATATCCTCGGATCATCAGCTTTTATTATATATATATAGTCGGCATCGCATGCAGAATTAATTAATAAAGCTTAAATTTTAGCGTGAATATAAATTGTGTGTATTTTAAAATTATGAAATAAACACGACATATATTATATTTATATTGTAATCTGAAACGTTTATATTATAATAAATTTTTATATTAATTAATAATTATTGTAATAATGTGTATTAATATAATATTTATTAATATATAATATATATGTAATTTAAATAAATATACATATTATAATTACTTATTTTTTGTTGCCCCCCCCCCCATTATTATTAATTTCGATCATTAATTATATATAATTTCTTAATTCACAAAAATTTAGAGGCGGTTTTTATTCGTTTTTTTATTCGATGTCTATAAATAATATATATATATTTTTAAATTTACCCATATTATATATATGCTCTGATGCACTGCAGTCGACAGTCGAGTTTAATTGTTTGAAATAAATTGAAATGAAATACTGAACGTATTTTTTTTTTTTTACACCGCCCGCCCTAGCTATAATTAAGATCTCGATTTAAAAAAAAAAAATCTTATTTTTGTTTTATTTTACACTTTTTTATGGTATTCGGTTGTTTATACAGAACCAAGAGTTCTTCTTCTTCTCAGAATATGTTACTATGCATCAGAAATTCATATAAATGCAGAGAAATAGCAAATAACAAGATAGTGTTGTTCGCCGGCAAGTGCATAAAAATGCAGCAAAAATAATTGGCAACAGCGCTGCGCACATGGTCCAGAAAATCGCAGAATGTTCCAGAAGCTTCTAGAACATTCTACGACCGGTGCGGATGTTGTAACTTCGTAATTCAACAACATTTCTTTCCAATCTTTATCAGCTTATTTTTCAGTTTTTTCAAAATTTTACGAACGATTGATACTTTTAAAAATAATAAAAGAGTACATTGTTTTTTATAAGTATATAATTATTTCAATTAATTAGAAAAAAATATATTTATTAGTCATAAACTTGATAGAAGCTTCTAGAAGGTTCTCGAAGTTTCTGCAAAAAAACGGAAGTGACATCACAATTTACTGCAGGTTATAAAAGCCGACAGGCAAGCGCGACGGTTCAGATTCTTTGAAACCCGTGAGCATCGAAGGTGCATCGCGAGCAAATCGCGTACAAATCTATTCAGAAGCTTCTTACACTTACAAGGTGAGATATAAGTGTGTAATTAATATGCTAGTAGTTCAGAAATGTAAATATTTAAACTATTGATCGTGAATTTCTACTGAAATCTGACTTCAAATTCGTTTTCTGGCTCGGCATGTAAAGAGCACATGGCTGACTTTTTGGTTTGAAAATTTTCTTGTGCTAGTTTTATGACAAATATTTTGCAATTTGAGGTAATTTTTTTATAAAATGGAACCATTTTGTGTTTTTAGCACTCGGTATTAAAACTTGCTGAATTATACAGTTTTTGGAGGCTTTTGTGAATCATCGGCAAGCCTCGTGTTGCATCATTCTTGCAAATCTATTGAAAAATTCCTCGTCGCGTCAGATGAATGATTTGACTAATGGTTAAAACAATGAATCTTTGGTTCGAAATAAAAACATTTTAATCATACATGATACAGTAATGATGAAAATAAACCTACGCTGAATAGGTACCATACATTTCATTTTTTTTTTTTCTTCCTGCATGTATGCATATTTTTGCATACTGGTATGATACGTATCAGGGCAGTCTGCTACTGCCCTGTACGTATGCATATGTATTATATCCATGGTCAAGTTCGTCTTGCCGCTTTTTCAAAAGTGCTTTGCAATCAATCAATAATTTTAGCTGTAAACTCATCTGGGCTGTGTCTGTATGCATATAAATTGTTTTAAAAAATTCCATCTCTGTTATAATTTGATTTTACAAATTACCAGAATAATAATGATGTGTACAGTATGCATATTGATCGAGGTATGAATGTCTTGGATGCTCTGATCGCTGACATTTTGTTTTTTTGTTTCTCCGCAGATGCCCGAGGACGTTCAGATGCAGGAGGGAGGTGCGGACGTGGAGACGTTCGCCTTCCAGGCTGAGATCGCCCAGTTGATGTCCCTCATCATCAACACTTTCTATTCCAACAAGGAAATCTTCCTGCGAGAGTTGATTTCCAACTCTTCAGATGTAAGTATTCAACTACTTGGACCATCTATTGCAGGGCCCATTTAGAATTGTTACAGTTGACAATAAAAAATTCATTTCTCTTAAAACAAACTGTCCTAAATCCACATAAGCCACTGCCTAAAAGATATTTGTCATTGTGTAAATAGAGGTGTTAAAACTCGCTTTTCCTTATCAAATCTAAAATAAACTGATAAGAACTTCCTAGAAACTTTAATCTTGTAATGAAATTCGTGTAAAAGTCTAGAATTTTAAATTGACATTTTATTGAAGGACACTAATGACTAGATGCAATAAATTGGCAAATGAGCAACAATATTTGTTCGATTCCATGATGCATGGTATACATTGCCAAATCATTCCCGGTACTAACTTTGTCTTGTGATTGCAGGCTCTGGACAAGATCCGCTACGAGTCGCTGACAGACCCCTCGAAGCTGGACAGCGGCAAGGAGCTCTACATTAAGATCATCCCAAACAAGAACGACCGCACCCTCACCATCATTGACACGTAAGTATAGACCATCCACCCTTCTGTTCTTTGGTGTACGGTTTTCTCCCTAGTTTTATTCTATTTTAATATAAAGGTGAAAAAAGTTTTATTTCATAGTGATTTTTTTTTTTATATTACATTTTTTCAATGTAGTTGCCCCTTTTTTTTATATTTTAGATAACTTTTGTAATTATTTATCAACATAAAATTACAGTAATTTAAATTAATGAGAAGCTTCAACATTGACGACACAATTCTCTCAGCCAATGAAAATCCAGCGCGCGAACTGCGCGCGACGACATGTTCTATCAAGCTTCCTATCCTTTAACCCAGCGTTACCTGGTTTATTAATTTTTTCCGACGGTTCTTATGAAGGGCAAGATTAATAATTCATATGAACCACGGGAAAGATCACTTTACACGACATAAAAAATATTCGAGATTTGAATGAAAAAATTAATAAGATTTTTCTCCTAACAAACTTTATGGAGCAATGTCAGAATGCGGCGCTGCGGCATTTTTGCGTTGAAGCTTGTCATTGAAGCCTACTTCATTATTTTCTCGTTGCATTGATTTTTCACTTCTATGCAGGATATAAATTTTAATTTATTTTATTATTCACCCTTGTGATGTGTGTTTTCCAGTCTAACCATGCTCTCTGTTCCACAGTGGTATCGGCATGACCAAGGCTGACCTTGTCAACAACTTGGGAACCATCGCCAAGTCCGGCACCAAGGCTTTCATGGAGGCTCTCCAGGCTGGCGCTGACATCTCTATGATTGGTCAGTTTGGTGTGGGCTTCTACTCCGCCTACCTGATCGCAGACAGCGTCACCGTCACCTCCAAGCACAACGATGACGAGCAGTACATTTGGGAGTCTTCTGCCGGTGGTTCTTTCACCGTCAAGCTCGACCATGGTGAGCCACTCGGCCGAGGAACCAAGATCGTCCTTCACATCAAGGAAGATCAGCTGGAGTACATTGAGGAGAGGAAAGTGAAGGAGGTGGTGAAGAAGCACTCTCAGTTCATCGGCTACCCCATCAAGCTTCTCGTCGAGAAGGAGCGCGACAAGGAGATAAGCGACGATGAGGCAGAGGAGGAAAAGAAGGAGGAGGCTGAGGGAGAGAAGCCCGAGGGAGAAGAGGGAGAGGATAAGAAGCCAAAGATTGAGGACGTTGGAGAGGATGAGGAAGGAGAGGGAGAGAAGGAAAAGAAAAAGAAGAAGACCATCAAGGAGAAGTACACTGAGGATGAAGAGTTGAACAAGACCAAGCCCATCTGGACTCGTAACCCAGACGACATCAGTCAGGAGGAGTATGGCGAGTTCTACAAGTCTCTGACCAACGACTGGGAAGATCATTTGGCCGTGAAACATTTCTCAGTTGAGGGACAGCTTGAGTTCCGTGCACTTCTCTTCATTCCTCGTCGTGCCCCCTTCGATCTGTTTGAGAACAAGAAGCGCAAGAACAACATTAAGTTGTATGTGCGTCGTGTCTTCATCATGGATAACTGTGAGGAGCTTATCCCCGAGTACCTCAACTTCGTCAAGGGAGTAGTCGACAGCGAGGACTTGCCACTTAACATTTCTCGTGAGATGCTTCAGCAGAACAAGATTCTTAAGGTCATTCGTAAGAATCTTGTCAAGAAATGTATGGAACTGTTCGAGGAGTTAGCCGAAGACAGGGAGAACTACAAGAAGTATTACGATCAGTTCAGCAAGAACCTGAAGCTGGGAATCCACGAGGACAGCGGCAACCGTAAGAAGCTGTCTGAGCTCCTCCGCTACCCAACTTCTGCCGCCGGTGACGACGTGTGCTCTCTCAAGGAGTACGTTGCTCGCATGAAGGAGAACCAGAAGCACATCTACTACATTACTGGTGAGAGCAAGGACCAGGTGTCCAACTCTTCCTTCGTGGAGCGCGTCAAGAAGCGTGGTTACGAGGTGGTGTACATGACCGAGCCCATCGATGAGTACGTCGTCCAGCAGCTCAAGGAGTTTGACGGCAAGCAGCTGGTGTCTGTGACCAAGGAGGGTCTAGAACTTCCCGAGGACGAGGAAGAGATGAAGAAGCGAGAGGAGGATAAGGCCAAGCTTGAGGGACTCTGCAAGGTCATGAAAGACATCCTCGACAAGAAGGTAGAGAAGGTGGTTGTGAGCAACCGTCTCGTTGAATCTCCCTGCTGTATTGTAACCTCACAATACGGTTGGACTGCCAACATGGAACGAATCATGAAGGCCCAAGCTCTGCGTGATACTTCAACCATGGGATACATGGCTGCAAAGAAGCATCTTGAGATTAATCCTGATCATCCCATAATTGAAACTCTTCGACAGAAGGCTGACGCTGACAAACATGACAAGGCTGTGAAAGATTTGGTCATGCTCTTGTTCGAGACAGCTCTTCTCAGTTCTGGATTCTCTCTGGAGGAACCTCAAACTCATGCTGCTCGTATCTACCGTATGATCAAGCTGGGTCTTGGTATTGATGAGGACGAAGGACCCATCGCTTCTGAAGCTACTCCGGCCGAGGAAATGCCACCTCTGGAGGGAGACGCAGAGGATGTGTCCCGTATGGAAGAGGTCGACTAAACCATTCGCTCAACTCTGCGTTAAGTTAAGAAAGATATCTCTTGACTAACCTTTCTTCACATTCAAATTAAACTTTTACCATCTTGCTATTAAGATTTAATAACCCTTTTAATATATATTTAATGAAGTTGCTGGTAATTTCTACTTTTTATGTAATTAAAGGGATGTTAAATACTTCATTCATTACCAGCTGTATATGGGTTATCTAATTTATACTTAAAGAGTATTTAAGAGTATTTAATTTGCCATTTCTTCAGTATAGGTAACCCGTTATTTAAGTTGAGTTAATGATGTTTATTAATAAGTTCCATGCATTGCATTTTTTTCATTTCATGTAATCATTATTTTCTACGTACCTCAGTTAAGATTATTTTTCAAGTCAATTGGATAATATTTTGCCTTTTCAACTTAAAATGGAAATAAGACTGTAGGCAAACTTATCCTAATTTTTTTATTCAGTTGATTGTCAAATGTATGAATGCATTCAAAGATTGAATGTTCATTAAAAAAATAAATGAAAAATATAAAACTTAATTTTTCAACTCTTTTGATTTATCTATCTATATCACCTGTAGTAACTATTTATGTACTAACTACCTTTTCTCTTAATTTTTAAAATGATACTTTCTTTAATTAAAAATAAATCTTTAATATACCATTTTTCATAATAAATAAATAATTTTATCTTTTAATGATAGGTTTGAAAAGGGAACTTGGACTTAGACTCTAAAATAGTCAGTAAAAAATACTCTAATTAAGGGTAAGGTAACGCCACCAATGTTAATCTTTTAATGATAGGTTTGAAAAGGGAACTTGGACTTAGACTCTAAAATAGTCAGTAAAAAATACTCTAATTAAGGGTAAGGTAACGCCACCAATGTTAAAAAAAATCCCTGTCACAAAAATTCTGAAAAAAATTTAAAATGTTCTCCTCTATACCCCCTATCAGTACCTAAAATATCAGGTATACAAATACGATCTAGTTTTTGAGTTATAAAATTTTAAAGTTGACTACTTTAACATGGAGAATTGAAACTCCCATGTTAAATTGGTCAACTTTAAAAATTCATAACTCAAAAACTAGATCGTATTTGTATACCTGATATTTTAGCTACTGATAGGGGGTGTAGAGGAGAACATTTTAAATTTTTTTCAGAATTTTTGTGAGAGGGATATTTTTTAACATTGGTGGCGTTACCTTACCCTTAAATAGCAAAGACCTAAAAAATTATAATTCAAGAAAACTAAAACACCATACCCTCTTCTTTTTTTTTTTTTTTTTTTTTCCAGAAATAGGATGAACAAATTTTTTGATTCATTTTTATATAGCTGGTTATGTACTAGCCTAGCATTTAGTAATACGTTCTAAATGCAATTAAGGGTAAGGTAACGCCACCAATGTTAAATTTTCCAGTCTCATTTGTTCCTCCGAAAATATTTTAAAATATTCTCCTCTATGTCGTTCATTAGCTCTTAAAATATCGTCAATACAAATACGATCTAGTTTCCGAGTTACGTGTATTGAAACTAAACCCATTTATTGAACAAGCATACGCTGCATTTCAGTGACATTAGAAAAATTCTATAATCCAATCGTCCGATTTTTAAAAAAAACTAGAAACAAACTTAATGCACTAGGACAAACCTTCACAGCAAAAAAAAAAGACAATTATGAGAGTGGGAGCGACGTAAATTGATAATAACTGCACGATTTTTGACACTCGCACGTCTCACACACCCCTTTTTGGTCGGCCATTAAACAACTGGCGAATGAAACAGGCTGACTAATGAACCAAAACAACGCTTATAATCCACTCACCTAAAGTAAAAACTTTCCAAAAATGTTTTATAGTAATGAAAAAAAAGTTTTATAAATAAAACAGCCATAACAGTTATTATTTAACTCATTATTTATAAATAAATTGAATATAAAACTGCCGTGACTTGCGTGGTATCTTTAGAGTGGGACAATTTGAATATTGATATAGAGGCGCTGCGATCGCGGCGCAACTCTGGCGTTCCCTTACCCTTAAAAGTAAATAATTTTCTATCAAGATATAATGTAGAAAAAATTTGTATTTTTTTATTATTAAAGTATATAAAATTTAAAAAAATAATACAGCTTTTTATAATAAAATATTTTAACAATTATTAAGTTTCGATTACAAAAACAGAATGATGTTAAATTAAATGCAATATAACTATAGGAGAGCATAGAGATTCTTTTTGTTCGCATGGCATATCACTAATTCTTCACTTTAGTTGACTAGTCCGAGACTTCTTCTGGTTCAGCTGCAGAGAAGGTTAGTTCCAGTCCAAATCTTGCTCCAAATACATTCCAAGTTTTTGGCTTGTGAGGATTGTCCAGCTCTTCTCTGCACAACTCCAATCTGCAGAAATCAAGTTAGAATTTATCAACTTTCATAGCTATAGCCACAGCATGCAGTCATCTATGTCAATGAAAATAATTTAATAAATTATTATGCTTCTATAAAAAATCACATTAATTAATTTTGTTTTATTTTGAATAAATTTCGAGGGGTTATTTATTTTTTGCCCTTGTATAAAATTATAGATTTTGAATTATGTAATTACCATTAATATTTTTGAATCTTATTTTCTTGAAAAGGTGCCACACGTATTAAAAAGAAAACATTGGACAGATTTCATAACCTATATAACCAATCAATTAAAATATGCATTGTTAATTAATTTATAAGTACAGCAGCAGAGTTATAATATATATTATACTTTATAGTTTTTACCGGGTATATTTAATATGGTCTTAAAAATTTACCTGTAATTTTCTATAAATCCAGTGTGGAACCAAAGGTAAAAGGCCACATTTTCATAACCTTTTGGAACATTACTCTGAAAAAAACAATACAAAAAATTTATTAAAATATATTTTTTTTTAGATGTGATTATAAGATTACAAATTCGTAGGGTATATTTCTATGCCCGTATAAATAGCCCAAGGCCAGTCTGAGTTACATAATATCTGTACTGCATGAGGAAATCAATATCTAGACATGCTATTGCAGAGAAAAATCTGGAAACTTGATGGAATTGTCAGATTTGTATATATTTAAACATGTAGTGAATAATTTGAAAACAATAAAGCATTAACAATTAATTATCAATTAAGGTATTCCTAATTTCAATTTATTTTTGCAATAGATTGAATAGCGAGGGCATAGGCATTTTCTATTTTATTCACTTCATAAAATAACACAATTGAAACATTTAATATACAGCTTATATGTATAAAAAAATTATTTTCCTTGACAAACATAAGTTTTAGCTATGATAAAAACAAAAATGTATGATTATAATATCCCGAAAAAAGATAACAAGTTAAATATACAGTACATAATAATATACGTACACTGCATGACTGTGTACAGATACGCAGTAATTATAAGAATATTTATTTTGTTACCTGATAACTTAAATTTTAATAATTTAAAATATAAAAAATATAAGCAAACAATAAAAATCAAAGTTTTGGTTCACACACTAAATCTTCACGGCATTCTGTATCATTAATTAATAAGGCAACTGATGCTCACCGAATCGCATCTGAAGAGCAGCCTGATGTCTGCACGGAGCGTAGGAGAGTTAAGTAGTGAGACTCGAAGCTCATCCATCTCTGGGTCGTACTGCGCCTGCTTTGACATAAACAAATGAATAGAACTGTTAATAATAATCCCACCTACTCTATATCTTAATTGTGCCATGATATCAAATTTGAAATTTTTTATCAGCTATTTCCACTTTCATTAAAATATAATTATGTATTATAAATTGAGAGAAAAGTGTCTAGTATATCATATATATATATGGAACGAAAATTACATAAATAATTATGTATGTTTAGCTTTTGTATTGCAGTATTTTATTTAAATTCCTTCTTTATTAAATAAAAAAAAAATAATAATTTTTTTAAATTGCATACATCCTCTTAAATCTTGTTTATAATTTATTTGACTTAAAAAAATACAACTTAATTGAGATCAATATATTATGTATTGTAGTAATAGTGATTGAGTCATACAAGTGACGTCAGAGCTAAATTTAATTTTCGTTTGTACTACTACTACTAATACATATATAGCTGAGATGCATAATTAGTAAGGCAAAAAGAAAAAAGAGAGAGAGAGAGAGAGAAATATTTTCAATGCCATCCTTTTGAGGTCAATGTAGCTTGTCAAACTCCAATAAGAAATGAAATGACATCTCCCTCCAACAATAAGTTACTAACCTGGCAGTTGGTAAGCCTGCCGAAGTGTGCTGAGAAGACCGACTGGTTGCCGCGACCCTGCTGCACCTCGAGGCTGAAGTCGGAGCCGTCCCCGCGGCCCACCGTCATCAGGCCAGTCAGGCGTAGGCCTCGCAGCACCAGCGGACAATCCAGGGGGGGCACGCCACTTGCCTTCACCCTCTCGTAGTAGCCAACATAGCGACTCTGATGAGAAAGGAGGGGGTATTATGTTTTTAACAAGTTGTTGTTGAAATTTTGTTTTGACTAAACCATCCTTCATATACAACTCAAGTATTGATATTGTCATCTGGCAACACTAGATCCTGGGCTTATTTGCTGTTACCTGAAGACCTCACTGTACAAAACATTTATTGTTATAATTGTTGATAAGATGAGTGACAGATGTCTATTTTGTTGCCAGTAAAAAGGAGTGAGAAACCAAAAATCTGCATGCAAACATGACATCTCAATACAAGCTATAACACCCAGATGACCCACCTGACTCGGAGTCTCAACTCCCTGGAAGGCCCTCCCCACTCTGAGGTCCGTCCTACGCTGGCCGAAGTAGCCGAGGGAGTCTCTGGCAGAGTGGAAGAGTCCAGCCTCGACCAGCCAGATGCACACGAGGGTGCCAGTACGTCCCTTGCCACCCTTGCAGTGCACCACTGCCACGTTGAAAGGCGAGCGGCCTAACCATTCCCTCACACTCTCCGTAAAATCCAGCATCTCCCTGAGAAAGTGGAGCAAAATTAACTACACTCATTTTATACTAGCTAACAATTGTTAAACAATTAAGCAGTTTAAAATGTTGTATCAATTAACCCTTTTTAAAAAACATTTTAATACAAAAGCAAAAAAATATAGCATGATTTTTGTTATATTATTATACAGTATTATTTGCAAATAATAAAATAATTGGATGCTATAAAAAAAAAATGACAATGGTAATAAATGTAAAAAAAAAACATGCTGTAGTGTAGAATTATTATTATTAGAATATAATATATTTTTTTTAAAGGATGGAAATATGTTTCATTTATTTATTTTAATTATATTAATTTTCTCTTTTTGCTGGGTCAATGACGGCTAAAAAAGATCAAACTATATATCCAGCTTCCCAACAAATCATTTTCCATCGTACGAGTTTCTATTCCCTTTTTTAAAAAATAAATAATATTGTAATATTGCTTAATTAAATTTTAAATTACATTTTCTTTGTTAAATATTTCCTAAAATATGATATATAGTATGTCAGTTCTCATCATACAAAGTAGGATAAATCTCTTGCCTATTACTTACTTAACTGTAGGGACATTGTGATCGTCTATCAGGTACCTCTCCACCCTGTGTTGGAAGAGGGAGGGGTCGTAGGACCTCTCGCTACACAGGTTGTACACTTTGTAGCAATCCTTGTGCTTCATTTCAAGGAACCTGGCTACCTCCTGGGCAGGGTTACGGTACATCGCCATGCTGCCCGTCGAGGGGTAGCTCATGGCGATCATTCGCTCAGTCACGTAGGTCAGGTCAAGGTCAAAGCCATCTTGCTGGAACCTGAGGATAGAACACTTCGAGTTAGTATTGGTATATTTAATTTTTTTATCACTAACACCTTCAAAATTGAGAGAAAAGATGCTGAGACATCACAGTCATGCAATATCTTTCCCTTTACTTCTGTGTTAAATATTTGCATGACTAATTGTAAGACATCACAGCATATTTTGCAGCAGAAGGGTGATGGAGGGTTAAAAAAAATCTGAAAAAATTGCCATTGCACACGTACGTTCAAGTCGAGATACTCTAGAGGTCCTATAAATTATGCAAGTTATTGTCCATTGCTGTAATATAAAAATTCTTGACTATTTATTTTTTCAAATTTTATTTGCTTGAATTAAATTTGTAAAAAATAATATCAATGTAACATAGAACAGAAATTTCTTGGTAAAAGAATAAAATTTAAACTTATAAAGTATGTGCTGTAAAATATTTATTGATCAATGATTAATAATACACAACAAACTCCAAAATTTATGCTTGAAATTTTTAATTAATTCAAAAACTGCAAACTTCAGATATTACAACTTATTTATTCACATATATATTCAAAAAGTGATTTCATATTATTTTTAATTAAAACAGTCAAAACTTAAAATTAATCTTAGTCTTGGTATGGATTTTTAGTTCAGAAATTTTAGTATCATTTAGTCAACTCGGTTGGAAATATATAATGTTTTATTATGATAATAGTCATTAACAATTGTTACTTACAAATTTCTAGCCCAAAAATTTATGCTAAATTCTTTAATAATATTACCTAACCAGACAGTTACTTTTCAACTTGGATTTCAGCATGAGTGAGAACATAACAAACGTGACAAAAACTATAATTATGTGTACAGTATTAAGGCAGTGCAATGTAGATCAGTTAAATAATTACCTTCTTTTATTTTGTGACACAAGCTGACGAACTCCTTTCTCCAGATTCTTTTTTTCTGTGCAGAGACGCACCAATCGAATGACTCTCAGAAGTCGCAGAATTGCAATCAATCTAGACAGCAGATAGAAATGAAGTATAAATCTGAGGTACAATTAAGGGTTATTTAATTCTTACCGTAAAGATTTGATAGGAAGCGTAGTTTCCAAAAATACATCTAAAAATGAAATAATTGCAGTAGCATAAACTATTAAGGCATCCAAAACATGATACCATTTACTAACAAATTCTGTAAATCTGTAAACAGAAAGAAATAATACACACAAATTAATTTTACAAACAAAAACTATATTAAATTGTGTTGTACATGTCCACCGGCCATTTCTATGAAAATAAAAATAATAACTGATTATGAAATAAAAGGTAACAAAATGTAAAATAATGTTAAGTACAGTACATGAAAATACCTTTGAAGACAGTACGTACTTATATATAATTATGAAGAACAAAAAAAAAAAAAAATAAATAAAGTTAAAAAACTTATAGATGTATATATAATATATATATCCTAGCTAATTGCCACATTTGCCGCGTTAATATTATTATATATTACAATACATACGTATATGCACCAGATTCATTGATTGAACAGTGGGGAACTTAATTATGTCTTGTTATTTACAGCTTATCGACAACAATGTGTATTTTATCTGTGGATCATTCGATGTTGCCTCCTCTTATCACTCATACTTATTCATACCAAATGCATTTTTTTATGACGTCACCTTTAGGGCCTGGTATAGACAAATTTATTTATTGTATCTCTGTGACTTGTCTTCTAGGAAGATTAATAAAATGATTTGATTTGATTTGATTTAAGTCCCCCGTAGGTACACAGTACAATTACGCTGCAAGGGCAGCTGTCTATTTACTTTATCATGCAAAAAAGGTGTAATATAACATTTTTATTGACTTGTTTTATAAATTTCCATATACTACTTTGTTACTCACCCGAGAGCAAAGAATCTTAGAGAGACTTCAATCACAAAGAGTACCGAGAGACTCATGTCGAAGGAGGCTACGAGACCTGCAATGGTGGGAGAAGAGGGTGGGGCCACGATACCCCACACGATGATACCCAAGTCCACCAGGATGAGGAGGGTGATCAGCAGCCGGCAAGCAAACGATTCGACGCAGCGGCGGACACGCCATCGCCACAGCCTGTCATGACAAAAAAGCAATAAATTATTTTTTAGTTAATTATTTCACCCAAGTTAAAAAAAATATATTTATACACATTTCTGCATATTATATTGTGTGTAGGGCCCATGACTGCTAGTACTTGGTCCACTGCAGAACCGGTTAGACTATAATCCACGAAAGTTACGATACTGATTAAAAAACTTACTTTTCCTAAAAGCTCTTAAATAGCCCAATCTGAAAAGGTATATCACAACATGGCAAATTTTGATTTACCGGAGCTAATTAATTTCGAAGGTGCAATGTTCTTCATACGCCGTCACTCAGCTGACGCGACGTCACACGCGTGAAGTTTGCTCCAGCCGGCAATCGACGCACTGCGCATGCGCGATGAAAAACCGCCACAATCGTTAGAGAAAAAGAGGTACAACGACAGGAAAGTGAAAATCAAGAATGATTTGATTCAATTCGTCAAATCAAGTTATTAACGTGATTTCGAATCATAATACTAAAGCATTATTGCGTAATTCAATGATACTGAAATTGTTAGGGCGAATTTCTACATATATTTTCTAACAATTCTAATCATTAAAATAAACAACAAAACATATAGGCTATTATTTACATAAAATTAAAGTGCGATACTTATGATTAAATTGATAAATGCATTCTTGCGTATTTAAATTGAGCTGAAATTGTTAGAACGATTCTCTAGTGACATTTCTAACATTTTAAGATGTTTAATTAAACAAAATATTGCATTCCCAATTTTGATGAAATAACATAATTTTGAGGCCCATTTATATTTTTAAATAATAATGAAAGAAAAACATTGTTGCGTATTTTAATTAAAATACAATGTTCTGTGCAACCTACTACAGACATTTGCTAATTATAAAAAATAAAAACCATTACTTCCACCAACTAAAACCCTTCGGTTTAATTATTAATTATATTTTATGTTATAAAATTTCAGTTTTCGGTCAGATGATTAAATTTTCAACTATTTTTAATATTCTAAAGTTCAAGTTTTTGGTTTTAAATATAATAAAAAATGAAAAAAAGCATTGTTGCGTGATTCAATCTACTTGTAATTTTCAGGGTGAGGTGCTACTAACATTTCCCAACTATATACCAGTCATAACTTTCTGCAACAAAACATTTTGAAATTTAAATTATATTTAATTTTGGAAAATTGAAGTTTTTTGGTTTAAAATATAAAATTAATTAAAGAAAGCATTGTTGCGTACTTCAATCTACCTGTAATTTTCAGGGTGAGGTGCTACTGACATTTACTAACAATAACAGTCATTACTTCAACCAACAAATAATTTTGAATTCAAAATTATATTTTATTTTGAAGAATTTAAGATTCCTGGTTTAAAATAAAAAATTAATTAAAAAAAGCATTGTTGCGTACTTTAATCTACCTGTAATTTTCAGGGTAAGGTGCTACTGACATTTCCTAACAATAACAGTTATTATTTCAACCAACAAAACCTTTTATATTCTTAATATTAATTTTTTTTTCTAATTTGAAGTTTCCTGGTTTAAAATAAAAAATTAATTAAAAAAAGCGTTGTTGCGTACTTCAATCTACCTGTAATTTTCAGGGTGAGGTGCTACTGACATTTCCTAACAATAACAGTCATTACTTCAACCAACAAATCATTTTGAATTCAAAATTATATTTTATTTTGAAGAATTGAAGTCTCCTGGTTTAAAATATAAAATTAATTAAAAAAAGCATTGTTGCGTACTTCAATCTACCTGTAATTTTCAGGGTGAGGTGCTACTGACATTTCCTAACAATAACAGTCATTACTTCAACCAACAAATCATTTTGAATTCAAAATTGTATTTTATTTTGAAGAATTGAAGTTTCCTGGTTTAAATTAAAAAATTAATTAAAAAAAAGCATTGTTGCGTACTTTAATCTACCTGTAATTTTCAGGGTGAGGTGCTACTGACATTTACTAACAATAACAGTCATTACTTCAACCAACAAAACATTCTACATTCTATTTACATTTTTTTTTTCACTTTTGAAGTTTCCTGTTTTAAAATAAAATATTAATTAAAAAAAGCATTGTTGCGTACTTCAATCTACCTGTAATTTTCAGAGTAAGGTTCTACTGACATTTCCTAACAATAACAGTCATTACTTCAACCAACAAATCATTTTGAATTCAAAATTATATTTTACTTTGAAGAATTGAAGTTTCCAGTTTTAAAATAAAAAATTAATTAAAAAAAGCATTGTTGCGTACTTCAATCTACCTGTAATTTTCAGGGTAGGGTTCTACTGACATTTCCTAACAATAACAGTCATTACTTCAACCAACAAAACCTTTTATATTCTAAATAATATATTTTTTTTGAAATTTGAAGTTTCCTGGTTTAAATTAAAAAATTAATTAAAAAAAAGCATTGTTGCGTACTTTAATCTACCTGTAATTTTCAGGGTAGGGTGCTACTGACATTTCCTAACAATAACAGTCATTACTTCAACCAACAAATCATTTTGAATTCAAAATTATATTTTTTTTTTCACTTTTGAAGTTTCCTTTTTTAAAATAAAAAATTAATTAAAAAAAGCATTGTTGCGTACTTCAATCTACCTGTAATTTTCAGAGTAAGGTTCTACTGACATTTCCTAACAATAACAGTCATTACTTCAACCAACAAAACCTTTTATATTCTAAATAATATTTTTTTTTTTGAAATTTGAAGTTTCCTGGTTTAAATTAAAAAATTAATTAAAAAAAAGCATTGTTGCGTACTTTAATCTACCTGTAATTTTCAGGGTGAGGTGCTACTGACATTTACTAACAATAACAGTCATTACTTCAACCAACAAAACCTTTTATATTCTAAATAATATTTTTTTTTTTGAAATTTGAAGTTTCCTGGTTTAAAATAAAAAATTAATTAAAAAAAGCATTGTTGCGTACTTCAATCTACCTGTAATTTTCAGAGTAAGGTTCTACTGACATTTCCTAACAATAACAGTCATTACTTCAACCAACAAAATTTTTTATATTCTAAATAATATTTTTTTTTTGAAATTTGAAGTTTCCTGGTTTAAAATAAAAAATTAATTAAAAAAAGCATTGTTGCGTACTTCAATCTACCTGTAATTTTCAGAGTAAGGTTCTACTGACATTTCCTAACAATAACAGTCATTACTTCAACCAACAAAACCTTTTATATTCTAAATAATATTTTTTTTTTGAAATTTGAAGTTTCCTGGTTTAAAATAAAAAATTAATTAAAAAAAGCATTGTTGCGTACTTCAATCTACCTGTAATTTTCAGAGTAAGGTTCTACTGACATTTCCTAACAATAACAGTCATTACTTCAACCAACAAAACCTTTTATATTCTAAATAATATTTTTTTTTTTGAAATTTGAAGTTTCCTGTTTTAAAATAAAAAATTAATTAAAAAAAGCATTGTTGCGTACTTCAATCTACCTGTAATTTTCAGGGTGAGGTGCTACTGACATTTACTAACAATAACAGTCATTACTTCAACCAACAAATCATTTTGAATTCAAAATTATATTTTATTTTGAAGAATTGAAGTCTCCTGGTTTAAATTAAAAAATTAATTAAAAAAAAAAGCATTGTTGCGTACTTTAATCTACCTGTAATTTTCAGGGTGAGGTGCTACTGACATTTCCTAACAATAACAGTCATTACTTCAACCAACAAATCATTTTGAATTCAAAATAATATTTTTTTTTTGAAATTTGAAGTTTCCAGTTTTAAAATAAAAAATTAATTAAAAAAAGCATTGTTGCGTACTTCAATCTACCTGTAATTTTCAGGGTGAGGTGCTACTGACATTTACTAACAATAACAGTCATTACTTCAACCAACAAAACATTCTACATTCTATTTACATTTTTTTTTTTCACTTTTGAAGTTTCCTGTTTTAAAATAAAAAATTAATTAAAAAAAGCATTGTTGCGTACTTCAATCTACCTGTAATTTTCAGAGTAAGGTTCTACTGACATTTCCTAACAATAACAGTCAATACTTCAACCAACAAATCATTTTGAATTCAAAATTATATTCTATTTTGAAGAATTGAAGTTTCCAGTTTTAAAATAAAAAATTAATTAAAAAAAGCATTGTTGCGTACTTCAATCTACCTGTAATTTTCAGGGTGAGGTGCTACTGACATTTACTAACAATAACAGTCATTACTTCAACCAACAAATCATTTTGAATTCAAAATTATATTTTATTTTGAAGAATTGAAGTCTCCTGGTTTAAATTAAAAAATTAATTAAAAAAAAAGCATTGTTGCGTACTTTAATCTACCTGTAATTTTCAGGGTGAGGTGCTACTGACATTTCCTAACAATAACAGTCATTACTTCAACCAACAAAACCTTTTATATTCTAAATAATATTTTTTTTTTGAAATTTGAAGTTTCCTGGTTTAAAATAAAAAATTAATTAAAAAAAGCATTGTTGCGTACTTCAATCTACCTGTAATTTTCAGGGTGAGGTGCTACTGACATTTACTAACAATAACAGTCATTACTTCAACCAACAAATCATTTTGAATTGTAACTAAGAATTAGTTTTGTAAATTAGATATGATTTTTTTTTTTTTGAAAAGTTCACATATATAAAATTGATATTTCTTTTCGATAATAGGATTAAAACTGCTATTTGCGACATTTTCTGGCAGTGCTTCAAATTTAATCGATTTAACCAACTTTACTCATTAAGGTCCTTTCACATAGTCCGACTTTTTTTCGGCGTGTTGCAAAATTACAGCAAGCTTATCACATACTCTCGTTCGTCTGCGGCTGTTGCGGCGGAAAATCATGTGAATACCGATCGAAGATCTTCTGCGGAAGAAAAATCAAAAGACTTTGATTTTTCTGCGGAGTGCCGCAACACGCCGCTAAACGTGCCGCAAGACATCGCGGCCCTTTGCGGCGTTATCAACGAAAATAAAATTGCGGCATGTTTTTGCGGCAAAATCGGACTATGTCAAAGGACCTTCATAAGCAATTAACAACTGCCAGTAAATGTCGAGCCTCTCCACCACGACAAGGTTTGCAGCTTCGGAGAGGAGGAAGGGATTGGATAACCTTGCAAGGAGCCTGTGGACTGAGTCGAACTTGTGACTTCAGCCATGACTGGCGTTAAGGGACAGAGGAAGGGTTGGGTAGTAGACAGGTAGGTGAAATTCTTTAAAGTATATCTTATGGGAATATGTACTGTACATTGGCATAATTATCGTTTAACACAAACATTGAAATATTTAAGATGTGTATTTACATTGTCCGATATTGTTGCTAACTATAATTTTTATTAACATTTATTTTATTTATGCGCCGGGTATTTACATTATATACATATTTATTTTACACTGAAATACTATACAAATTTTTTCTAAAATTTAATTTTTACATGTTCAGCATAATAATGATAAAAATTATCACATTTGTTACCTATGATATATGTTTTTATTCTACAATATAACCCTAATGGAAGTTACCACTATCCTCTACGCCAATTAAACTATAACTTTTAACGAGTGTTTTTTTCTGTTCAGAGGGAGTGACTTGCTCCTTATGGCACCTTTCTTTACTTGGCATTCAGAACTGATATTTTTTTTTTTCACAATAATCGTGCATGTGCATGGATATTACGTAAATAAATGGAAAATAATGTGAGGGAAAAACGCCACAAATATTATTCATATACAATCAAGTAGTTTTAGCTGTTATTAAGTCCAATTTGAATGATATAAATTAATTCAATTTAACTTCTTCAGCTATTTTACTCTAACAAGAGTTGCAAAATGAACAGTTCGATTAAAAGTAATTCAAATTAATTTCTTTTGCTTTATACCCCATTTTTTTTTGTATAATTTATCTCGTGACATTATTTTAATTTTTATTTATTTATAAACAAATTTAATATATAATGCATCATTTAAGTAACACGTACATTTAGAAATATTTTGGATGGAGACAGAAAATTTGATAACAAAATTAAAAAAAAAAAATCAATTTAAAATATTTAAATATACTTTTTTTTTATTGGAAAAGTATTCTTCGAAGTTATGCTTTTTGAGTATAAATTTCTTTTATTGCTTTTGTTTCTTTTTATTTTACATGCAACTTTACAACATAATAGGATCGTGGCCAGGTCAAGAAAAAAGGTTGATTTTAAGAAATCAACTCACTGGCACAGTTTTTTTGCATGGTGACTATAATAAATCTCTTTTTTCTAATTCTATAAAAAATGTATATATAAAAAAATGCAATTATTTATATTATTTAAAGTAGAGTGAGCGATTGCATTATTTATTATTTTATTTCCTTAAAATATTTTAACCTGCCTTGCTTTGATTATTGAGAAATGAAAACCAAAAAATTTCATCTCAAATAGCTTCATCGCAAAAAAAAAAAAAAATCCAAAGTTTGTTTTCCTGAGACATGCAGCCTTAATATGGAACAGAAAACAGCGTTTTGTTCAAACTTCGTCTGAAGTTCTGAAAATACTTATGTATAATCTATGACGAAAATTCTTTAATGGATTTTCAAATAAAATAACTTTTTTCGGAAAAAACGGCTTCATGAAAAAAAAAAAAAAAATCATTTGAAAATCTATTAAGAAAAAAAAAAGTAAAAAAGGGGGCGTGGCACCCAAAAAAATCGCGCCTCCGGCGGGGGTTTTGGCCCTTCAGGCCTCTATCTTGGGGCATGTACCGTTTTGGACATCAAGATATCTGGTCACCCTATGTCAGTAGCACCTCACCCTGAAAATTACAGGTAGATTAAAGTACGCAACAATGCTTTTTTTAATTAATTTTTTATTTTAAAACTGGAAACTTCAATTCTTCAAAATAAAATATAATTTTGAATTCAAAATGATTTGTTGGTTGAAGTAATGACTGTTATTGTTAGGAAATGTCAGTAGCACCTCACCCTGAAAATTACAGGTAGATTAAAGTACGCAACAATGCTTTTTTTTTAATTAATTTTTTAATTTAAACCAGGAGACTTCAATTCTTCAAAATAAAATATAATTTTGAATTCAAAATGATTTGTTGGTTGAAGTAATGACTGTTATTGTTAGTAAATGTCAGTAGCACCTCACCCTGAAAATTACAGGTAGATTGAAGTACGCAACAATGCTTTTTTTAATTAATTTTTTATTTTAAACCAGGAAACTTCAATTCTTCAAAATTAAATATAATTTTGAATTCAAAATGATTTGTTGGTTGAAGTAATGACTGTTATTGTTAGTAAATGTCAGTAGCACCTTACTCTGAAAATTACAGGTAGATTGAAGTACGCAACAATGCTTTTTTTAATTAATTTTTTATTTTAAAACTGGAAACTTCAATTCTTCAAAATAAAATATAATTTTGAATTCAAAATGATTTGTTGGTTGAAGTAATGACTGTTATTGTTAGGAAATGTCAGTAGCACCTCACCCTGAAAATTACAGGTAGATTGAAGTACGCAACAATGCTTTTTTTAATTAATTTTATATTTTAAACCAGGAGACTTCAATTCTTCAAAATAAAATATAATTTTGAATTCAAAATGATTTGTTGGTTGAAGTAATGACTGTTATTGTTAGTAAATGTCAGTAGCACCTCACCCTGAAAATTACAGGTAGATTGAAGTACGCAACAATGCTTTTTTTAATTAATTTTATATTTTAAACCAGGAGACTTCAATTCTTCAAAATAAAATATAATTTTGAATTCAAAATGATTTGTTGGTTGAAGTAATGACTGTTATTGTTAGGAAATGTCAGTAGCACCTCACCCTGAAAATTACAGGTAGATTGAAGTACGCAACAATGCTTTTTTTAATTAATTTTTTATTTTAAACCAGGAAACTTCAAATTAGAAAAAAAAATTAATATTAAGAATATTAAAGGTTTTGTTGGTTGAAATAATAACTGTTATTGTTAGGAAATGTCAGTAGCACCTTACTCTGAAAATTACAGGTAGATTGAAGTACGCAACAATGCTTTTTTTAATTAATTTTTTATTTTAAAACTGGAAACTTCAATTCTTCAAAATAAAATATAATTTTGAATTCAAAATGATTTGTTGGTTGAAGTAATGACTGTTATTGTTAGGAAATGTCAGTAGAACCTTACTCTGAAAATTACAGGTAGATTGAAGTACGCAACAATGCTTTTTTTAATTAATATTTTATTTTAAAACAGGAAACTTCAAAAGTGAAAAAAAAAATGTAAATAGAATGTAGAATGTTTTGTTGGTTGAAGTAATGACTGTTATTGTTAGTAAATGTCAGTAGCACCTCACCCTGAAAATTACAGGTAGATTAAAGTACGCAACAATGCTTTTTTTTTAATTAATTTTTTAATTTAAACCAGGAGACTTCAATTCTTCAAAATAAAATATAATTTTGAATTCAAAATGATTTGTTGGTTGAAGTAATGACTGTTATTGTTAGTAAATGTCAGTAGCACCTCACCCTGAAAATTACTGGTAGATTGAAGTACGCAACAATGCTTTTTTTAATTAATTTTTTATTTTAAACCAGGAAACTTCAATTCTTCAAAATTAAATATAATTTTGAATTCAAAATGATTTGTTGGTTGAAGTAATGACTGTTATTGTTAGTAAATGTCAGTAGCACCTTACTCTGAAAATTACAGGTAGATTGAAGTACGCAACAATGCTTTTTTTAATTAATTTTTTATTTTAAAACTAGAAACTTCAAATTTCAAAAAAAAAATATTATTTAGAATGTAAAAGGTTTTGTTGGTTGCAGTAATGACTGTTATTGTTAGGAAATGTCAGTAGAACCTTACTCTGAAAATTACAGGTAGATTGAAGTACGCAACAATGCTTTTTTTAATTAATTTTTTATTTTAAAACTGGAAACTTCAATTCTTCAAAATAAAATATAATTTTGAATTCAAAATGATTTGTTGGTTGAAGTAATGACTGTTATTGTTAGGAAATGTCAGTAGCACCTCACCCTGAAAATTACAGGTAGATTGAAGTACGCAACAATGCTTTTTTTAATTAATTTTATATTTTAAACCAGGAGACTTCAATTCTTCAAAATAAAATATAATTTTGAATTCAAAATGATTTGTTGGTTGAAGTAATGACTGTTATTGTTAGGAAATGTCAGTAGCACCTCACCCTGAAAATTACAGGTAGATTGAAGTACGCAACAATGCTTTTTTTAATTAATTTTTTATTTTAAACCAGGAAACTTCAAATTAGAAAAAAAAATTAATATTAAGAATATTAAAGGTTTTGTTGGTTGAAATAATAACTGTTATTGTTAGGAAATGTCAGTAGCACCTTACTCTGAAAATTACAGGTAGATTGAAGTACGCAACAATGCTTTTTTTAATTAATTTTTTATTTTAAAACTGGAAACTTCAAATTTCAAAAAAAAAATATTATTTAGAATGTAAAAGGTTTTGTTGGTTGAAGTAATGACTGTTATTGTTAGTAAATGTCAGTAGTACCTCACCCTGAAAATTACAGGTAGATTGAAGTACGCAACAATGCTTTTTTTTTAATTAATTTTTTAATTTAAACCAGGAGACTTCAATTCTTCAAAATAAAATATAATTTTGAATTCAAAATGATTTGTTGGTTGAAGTAATGACTGTTATTGTTAGGAAATGTCAGTAGAACCTTACTCTGAAAATTACAGGTAGATTGAAGTACGCAACAATGCTTTTTTTAATTAATTTTTTATTTTAAAACAGGAAACTTCAAAAGTGAAAAAAAAAATATTATTTAGAATATAAAAGGTTTTGTTGGTTGAAGTAATGACTGTTATTGTTAGGAAATGTCAGTAGCACCTCACCCTGAAAATTACAGGTAGATTAAAGTACGCAACAATGCTTTTTTTAATTAATTTTTTATTTTAAAACTGGAAACTTCAAATTTCAAAAAAAAAATATTATTTAGAATGTAAAAGGTTTTGTTGGTTGAAGTAATGACTGTTATTGTTAGTAAATGTCAGTAGCACCTCACCCTGAAAATTACAGGTAGATTGAAGTACGCAACAATGCTTTTTTTAATTAATTTTTTATTTTAAAACTGGAAACTTCAATTCTTCAAAATAAAATATAATTTTGAATTCAAAATGATTTGTTGGTTGAAGTAATGACTGTTATTGTTAGGAAATGTCAGTAGAACCTTACTCTGAAAATTACAGGTAGATTGAAGTACGCAACAATGCTTTTTTTAATTAATATTTTATTTTAAAACAGGAAACTTCAAAAGTGAAAAAAAAAATGCAAATAGAATGTAGAATGTTTTGTTGGTTGAAGTAATGACTGTTATTGTTAGTAAATGTCAGTAGCACCTCACCCTGAAAATTACAGGTAGATTAAAGTACGCAACAATGCTTTTTTTTTAATTAATTTTTTAATTTAAACCAGGAGACTTCAATTCTTCAAAATAAAATATAATTTTGAATTCAAAATGATTTGTTGGTTGAAGTATAATGACTGTTATTGTTAGTAAATGTCAGTAGCACCTCACCCTGAAAATTACAGGTAGATTGAAGTACGCAACAATGCTTTCTTTAATTAATTTTATATTTTAAACCAAAAAACTTCAATTTTCCAAAATTAAATATAATTTAAATTTCAAAATGTTTTGTTGCAGAAAGTAATGACTGGTATATAGTTGGGAAATGTTAGTAGCACCTCACCCTGAAAATTACAAGTAGATTGAATCACGCAACAATGCTTTTTTTCATTTTTTATTATATTTAAAACCAAAAACTTGAACTTTAGAATATTAAAAATAGTTGAAAATTTAATCATCTGACCGAAAACTGAAATTTTATAACATAAAATATAATTAATAATTAAACCGAAGGGTTTTAGTTGGTGGAAGTAATGGTTTTTATTTTTTGTAATTAGCAAATGTCTGTAGTAGGTTGCACAGAACATTGTATTTTAATTAAAATACGCAACAATGTTTTTCTTTCATTATTATTTAAAAATATAAATGGGCCTCAAAATTATGTTATTTCATCAAAATTAGGAATGCAATATTTTGTTTAATTAAACATCTTAAAATGTTAGAAATGTCACTAGAGAATCGTTCTAACAATTTCAGCTCAATTTAAATACGCAAGAATGCATTTATCAATTTAATCATAAGTATCGCACTTTAATTTTATGTAAATAATAGCCTATATGTTTTGTTGTTTATTTTAATGATTAGAATTGTTAGAAAATATATGTAGAAATTCGCCCTAACAATTTCAGTATCATTGAATTACGCAATAATGCTTTAGTATTATGATTCGAAATCACGTTAATAACTTGATTTGACGAATTGAATCAAATCATTCTTGATTTTCACTTTCCTGTCGTTGTACCTCTTTTTCTCTAACGATTGTGGCGGTTTTTCATCGCGCATGCGCAGTGCGTCGATTGCCGGCTGGAGCAAACTTCACGCGTGTGACGTCGCGTCAGCTGAGTGACGGCGTATGAAGAACATTGCACCTTCGAAATTAATTAGCTCCGGTAAATCAAAATTTGCCATGTTGTGATATACCTTTTCAGATTGGGCTATTTAAGAGCTTTTAGGAAAAGTAAGTTTTTTAATCAGTATCGTAACTTTCGTGGATTATAGTCTAACCGCAGAACCGAAGTCAATACAAAAATAAATTTAAAAATTCTCCCTCCAGCATTCCTACTTTTTACCTCTTATGTTCTGGTGCCTGTCCTGAAATCCACAGTACTATTTTTTTGTTTTTCATTTTTATAACACTCTCTTGTTGAAAAGAAAAAAACACTTATGCCTGCACTGGCTTATGCCGTGTGGAGTGTGTGTAAAAAGGATCGTGATGACGAGCCAAGTTTAAACAAACTTACAATAGCGGTTGTTCAGCAGTCGGTCCTTCTGCAGGGTCCTCTACTCCCACGCTATCTTCTACTTCACTACTAAAAAAGTTAGAAGCTCTTTGTAAGGCTTCGTCGCATTGTTCTTCCGGTTTAACTGGCGATTGAAATTCTGTGTTGACACTCGTCGGTCCCGCCATGGGTTCATCGAACTTTTCATATCGAACCATTTCTGAAAGTAATGGAATAAAATATTCATATGCATTTTATCACTATAATCTAATGTATATATTTTATATATCAACATTTAAATTTACCTTGTATTTTCTTAATTTATAGCGTTTTTAGCAAATTTTAAAATCATAACTCATTCAACAGGTGACTTTGACACTTGGATGGTCACGTGACTAAGAGATGACGTCATTAACAGCTGTTTGATCACGTGATCTCTGCAATGTGCTGCCATCTCGAGGAAATGCTCACGAAATATATTCCGCCATTACATTCATTACAACACGCGATTCTTGTTTTCGTGTGACGTGTTGACGTAAATTTTACTTACTATTACTTGCTAATTTATTTATTAATTTAACAGCTTTGAAATATCGTAGTCAAATATTTGAAGTATTAGATTTATGTGTATTGATGTGTAATTTAGGCTTACGTCTGGTGTAAAAGTAGTGTTAAATGCAGCCCTCGGCAAACGGGGGGCCTCATCATCAGGGAATCGGAGCAGCCGCAGCGAATGTTCTACTCAAAATGAATGAAATGCAGCAACTTTCTGCCGTCGGTATGTATCTAATAAATACCTTTAGCTAAATAAATAAAAATATATTTTTAATTAATTTTTAAAGCTCGTAAGAACAGGGAATTTATTAAATTTACTCCCCGTGGGGTGAATCCGCCATTACGTGAATACGACGTATTTTGCTGTTTTCATGGAAAATGTGTCGTCAAATCATGTTAGAATATTGATGAAAATATACCGAATATTATTGCTGAATATCAGAATTTTTAAACATTGCGATATAGTGATAATTTGCTTAAAATTTTAACGATTCGCGTTGTAAGTGTTGTAACTAGGCGCTCGCAAATTTATCGCGCGCCTCTATTTGCATTACAATAATCAAGGTCATACGGTGGAAAATTTCTCAAGGACAAAAATACGTTTGATTTATGTCAAGTAGGACAATTTTATGCATTGTGATGTAATAATTAGATTTGCAAAATTCAAGAAGATTACAGATTAGGGAAGTTTGAATTTTTTACCTACGGACATTGTGGAATATGGCGTTAAATTTCCCATTCAAACATTGGATTGTTATTTTCTTTTTCAATCCTCTGATATTTTTATGAATCTTCCAATAAATCTGAATAATATGCTTTTCATTTTTTAATATTATATTCTATTGGGGAAAGCTAAAGTAAGAAACTATTTCAAAAACTCAAAAATATATTTAAATCACACCAGAAATAGCAGCGTTGGGATTTTTGTCCTTGCTTAGATAAGCCGTGTTTACGTCTAGCTGGACTTCTTGTGGAGTGAATATTTTAAAAGTAAAGGAAGTCAGTACTGCCATTTAGGTTGACGTACTGCCACCGATAATATAAAGGAATACTTGGCGCAATGCTGAGGGGAAAAGCAAAGAAAATCATGGACAAAAATCCCATAGGGTGAGGTGTATGTCTGTTTTTAAATTCTATTCAGTATTTTTTAAGCAGCACGCTACTCTGCTCGCTGCATGACAGACATTAGGTAACAGTACACATAATAATTACTGTTTGCAGTTTCATACAATAATAAGAATTCTGAAGTAGATGAGGTATAATTGTAATACAAAACAAGAATTCTATATTTTTTTTTTTTAATTACATGTAGCATCAGAACCGACCCTTGAGTATCTGACTTGTATGCTTTCCTGCTCTTTTTTCTGATATAGTATAAAATCTGTGTTGAGAAATGGTACTGACGTTGTGCTTACTTTGTCAGCAGGTCTCCTGGAGCTTGCACACAGGGAGTACCAGGCGGGAGACTACGAGAATGCCGAGCGGCACTGCATGCAGTTGTGGCGCCAGGAGACCAACAATACCGGCGTGCTGCTGTTGCTCTCCTCCATCCACTTCCAGTGCCGCAGACTTGATAAGTAAGTTCTCAATAATCAACTAATGTTTATCTTTTGTTTTGTTTATTTGTGAAATTGCTCTCGTTTACTCTACAATGGGGAATTCTCTTACAACTCAAATTTTAATTTAACTACTATATTATGATAGGGTACATATTAACAATAAGTTTGACTTAAGTTTCAACTTTTTTAACTCAAATTTGGGGACTCTGAAGGGATTATTAGAATAGGGGCAAAGTATGCAACCCGCGCGCAAACCTGAAAATTGTGACGTAGAAACTCCCTAGTTAACACACAACAACTGCCTGATATCATAGTTTGAGCGTCAAGGAGTCATTGGCTATAAATTTTAATAACACGATCGAAATCAGCAGGTTTTTCTACCCTAGTATCAATAGTTTTTTTCACTAATATCAGTTTACTTAAAGAGTGATAATTGAAAATATAAATTTATTGCCGGAAAATTTCGCCTGCTAGGCAGTTTCTACGTCACGTTTTGGCGCTAAATTCAAAAGGAGGAAGATTTTTAAAAAATTCCCATGCCTCCAATTTTGAAAATTGAAACTTTTTTGTTTTAGGACATTTAGTTTCAGGGCATAGAGCATCTGAAAAAAAAATAAAATAAATGTAGGAGAATTCCCCATTGATTTGTAATTTTTGTAAGCTCTGCAGAGGTGTTAAGCATGTTAAGTCTCAATTTACAATGCAGTCTAATGCCAATACCAGACACTTTATAAGTTCAATATTTAGTAGCTGTGTACTGTGCTGTTATTAGTTACCCCCTTAATAATATTTACTACTTGCGTTTTTTTTTTTTATTTCTCTCCCAAATACTTTTTGGGAACAATTTTAGTTTGAGTTCTTGTACCCTAACTTTGCTCTAATTGGCTATCTCCACCTGACTAACTCTTTTTTGATTGGCTTTTCCCTCTGACTAACTCTGCTCTGATTGGCTCCAGGTCTGCTCACTTCAGCACGCTGGCCATCAAGCAGAACCCGCTACTGGCGGAGGCATACTCAAACTTGGGCAACGTGTACAAGGAGCGTGGGCAGCTGCAGGAGGCCCTTGAGAACTACCGCCATGCCGTCAGACTCAAGCCCGACTTCATCGACGGCTACATCAACTTGGCAGCAGCGCTTGTGGCAGCAGGCGACATGGAGCAGGCCGTTCAGGCTTACGTCACGGCCCTCCAGTACAACCCTGTAAGTGAAGTGTGCAGTTCTCCTTATCAGCTTTTCGTATGGATAAGTTTTTATTCCATGTACTATATCACAAAGTAAATCAATATAATAATCACCTGCAATTTTTTACCTTATAAGAAATTCTGTTTTATCTTATATTAATTTGTTTAAAAAAAATTTGACAGTCATGTTAACAATGTTGTTAAAATAAGTAAGAAAACAAATTCCTGACAGCAGTGGCAAAAATCACTCTGGTATAAAACTTTAGTAAACCTTAGAACAGCATGAACTTAAACCCTGCTCTGTGAGCATTGCCAAGAAGATAAGTTCAACACACTATGGAAGTGTGTTGAACTTAAACTCGTTTTGTGAGTATGTGCTATTTTTACCTTCCCCAAAATTGCTGCAAATCTACATATTGGTGGGTCCACAAAGAAAAAGTTGGTGTGCGTTTTCCGGAATGTTTCAAACTAACTTTTCTTTTCTTCTTGTAATCTAAATTTTGGAAAATAATGAAAAAGCACACAGGCTATTATGTACCATTCCGGAAAATGTACACCAGAACTTTCTCCTCGGACCCATCAATATCTTTTTGTCTCTTGGAGCTGCACCAGCAGATCATGCAAGGATAAGTTTTTACTGTCATGAGGTGTACATATATTATAGAGTCTTCAAGTCAGCTGATTTTTCGGTGATCCCACCCGCTATACCAAACCTATGTAAAAAAAAACGTGAATTCGTTTTTTCACCAAGAATAAGATTTTTCAGGGATAATTCCTATACGGAACTTTGGTCCAAACTGAAAAATAAAGTAGATAATTCAAGATTTAGATTTTTTACTTGATTTATAACCGAGAAAAGTTAAAAAAACACTTTGCTTCATTTTCAAGTGCAAGATGGACCTTAGTAACAAACAGTTGTGCAGCGAAAGCGCATCACTTGAAGCCTCCATTGACGTAATTGATGTTAGACTAACGAGACCGTTTTACTCTGTGTGTCCCCAGGAGCTGTATTGTGTGCGCAGCGACTTGGGCAACTTGCTGAAGGCGTTGGGTCGTCTGGACGAAGCGAAGGTACCCCGCCTCTCCCTGTCATCCCCCTCCCCTCCTCCCTCCCCTCTCGCCACACGCTAACACTGCGGTAGAGGCAGGCAAACAGCTGATCTCGAAAGGTTGATTTGTGTTGGCAATTTAACACTTTCAAGCCAAGTAAAACCATTGGTTATACTGAAAGTTGTCATTTACTTGTCTTAAAAAACTGGATATATTTCCCAGATTTTACAAATCTTACATTGTAAAGTACATAATTTAATTTATGTGGTCAATTTTTTGCCTGGACTTTACCAAAACACATAAAATAAACCTACAGCTGGGAATATTTTTAATTAGTATATTTTTTTCATAAAATTTTGTATTGATCACAAAATTTTGTGTATTTATCTTTCTCCAAAAACCTTTTTTTATTTTAGTTGTTGCAAATGTGGCGACATAAAGAAATAAAACATTAATATTAAAACATTTAATTGTTACACTGCAGTTTTATGCAGTTCAAAGTTGCTAACAATTGCAGCAGTTAAGATTGTAAGTGAGCTGCGCTCCCTGCGACAAAAAAAGACTGAAAATCTTGTGCTAGGTTTTAAATTTTTTTACCATTTGAAAGAACTTTTAAAGGTTTGTTTTACTAAAATAATAAAAAAAAGCACAAAAGTTATGTTACCGCGCCTAGGTACCATAACTAAAACCTTAGATCAGGATTTTCCGTCTGCGCGATTTGAACTGTGCAAATTCTTGGCATAGAATTTGCAACGCTGCTTCTGCGAAACTCCCAGCGCTTTCCTTTCCGCTCACTTTCAGGGATTTTCAGCAGACTACATAACGTTACAAAAACTAGCGGAGATGTCATAGAATTTGTAAGACTCTTTGTTTATTTTTTAATAACAAAATTTTGTTATTATGTTACTATCTTTTTTTATTATTATGTTGATATTCAATTGAAACTACCAATCGATCTCATAGCTTGTTTTTGTAGCTTCTTAGATACATAAAAATTAATTTTTTATGTTTCAAATTAATTAAATTTAAAAAAAGTTTGAATAATATTTTGTTTAAATTGCAAGTTTTTGCTTTATGAATTAACAATACTTTTTTTTTATGCACTACATTATTTCAAGCGTTTTTTTATTCAAATAATTTGAACACGCGAATTAATTTTTAATATCAAGGAAGATTTTTGGAAACACATGTTAATGTTAATTAAGATAAATGTTTCAGTAAATTTCCCAGCTGTCGGGAAAATGCATGAAAATTTGGGGTACATGAAAGGCCTTACATAAATGTTTTTCAACTTCCATCAAATTTTCTTATCATCCACTGCTCAAAACCTTGAAGGTTGTTCTGTTTTCAGATGAGGTTTTGTTTAATTTTTAAATACAAGTTCACTAAATCACCAAAATTACAATAAAGTTTTTACTTTAAAACCACTTTTGTTACTTAACTATTAATGATAGAAGTTTAAAAACATAATGGGTAAAAAGGTTTTATTAAAAATATATATTTAGCATTGTAATTTATAAATACCAATACTCATTACATATAATATTATAGTATAATACGTAATTACAATGTTAAAATATGTAATTGTTGGGTGGTGTGATTTTGTTAATTAAATTACTAATGATACCATTTTTTTTTTTTCTTTTTTCTTCTGATGTTACTCTGTAGTTCCGTGAGTTCGAAATAGGTCTGCAAATTTGAGAAACCTGAATGATGCTCGGAAAAACAATTCGTCGAATGTGATTGGACATCCATGATAATTGTTCTTCCCAAGAGACGTTACTTCATCCCTCAGAGGTCATCGGAAGTACGTTGGGACGTCAACTAATCCGTGATTTAAATTTACAATTTTTTCTCTTTTTTATAGCGACAAATTTTTTAATCCTTATATTTATCTTTGTACCTTCTCCCCCCATCATCCTACATTGCTCTTTCTCCAAATAATTAATTATTATATTATTTTCTAAAAAAAATGAGTAGCCCTTGTCAATTATAATTAAATTTAGATCATAGATTTTCATTTTTAATTATTATTTCCAAATAAATTCATCATGAATGATTTGATGATAATACTATTTTTTTTTTTTCTTGTAAAGGTGTGAATTTAAACACTATTGTTTATTTATGTCTATGATCTTATGATATATTTCAGCACCTGAAATTTATCAAGAATATGATGGGGTTTTCTATTATCATACAGTAAAAATTTGACTGAACTTATCAACAAATCATGATCATGTTTTTGATCTCTCTTTTTCATCACAACTTTTTGTTTTTATGAGCAATATTTTGCACTATTAGTATCAAATATTTACTGTACCTCCCTTGGCGCATTGGCGACACACATCTGGTATTTGGTACCGGTTTGCTGCGCTAAAGCAAACCTACCATTTGTCAGACGCGCGTAAAGTCTTAACTAATTAGGGATTAGGGTCGCGCTTAATTGCTTTATTGCTAAAATATTTTGTCTAGCTAGTCTACAAGCGCAGGGCGTAAAAAAAAATTATCTTATCCCCTACTGTACTTTATGAGATCGAGCTATGAGAATGGTGTGTATGTTTTTTCTGATTACAACTTATTATTTTCTTCTTTTTTTCATATACATATTATAATTAAAAAAAAAGTATTATTAAAAAAAATATAAAATAATAATTTAAATATATTATGATGAAGTGTGCATTTTCTAATATATTTTTTTCATTGTTCCCTCCTTTTTTAAAACCATATTCCTTTTAACTTCTCATCCTTGGCCTCTCTGCTATTTCTTGTTCCGTGCATGATTATTTAGGCTTGCTACCTAAAAGCAATCGAAACTCGTCCTGATTTTGCGGTGGCCTGGAGCAACTTGGGCTGTGTTTTCAACGCCCAGGGAGAAATTTGGCTTGCGATTCATCACTTCGAAAAGGCCGTGGCCCTTGATCCAAACTTCCTCGATGCCTACATCAATTTGGGGAACGTTCTAAAAGAAGCAAGGATATTCGATCGGTGAGTACAATATTTTGATTTTTATGTATCATTTAGGATCTCATTTGTAGCCTGAATTGTTATTTATTTCGAAGCATTCTCAAGCAAAACTACTGAAAGATGGGGTTAAAACATTGAAAATGAACATATGCTAGAAATTAGCTTGTCAGCATTTTTAACACAGCCTAGGGATAGTTTGATTTCTTCCGACTACAAGGGCTGCTCTACCCTGAGTTTGAGAATACACTACATTGTAGATATAATAGACTTGCATAAAATTTATTCAATATTGTTACAAGTAGTCTTGTTTGCTCATTTCTATACCTTTTTTTATATTTTATCACTTTTATTTAATCTTTTATGTATTGTAGTTTGAATAGAAATATGAAATTCACTACTGATGTGTAAAACACATTTTATGTCTCTTTTTTTTTAAGCACAATGCAGTTGTCAATTTTAATTTATTCTGCTTTGTTATAATATTTATAACACAGGTAGACCTACATTACTACAATATACATGTATAGCCTAATTGAGATCCTGTATGATACAAGTATTTGTTGTAAACATTACACAAACATTACAAATAACATTATGTACTATTTTTAAATCTACGTGCCTCGACAAAAATATGCAAATATTTATAATGCGTACCTTGAAGTTCAGGAAAATGTATATGCAGTAGTAATATTGTATTATGTTTGATATGTGAATTATTTAGCAGCTAAAGCTGTTCTAGAAACTTGACACTATTGTGTTCGTACTTCAGACTTTCTTGTTTAAACAGCTGTCCCGTGTTACATGAATATTAATGTGAAATGTTTGACAATCAATTTTAGCTGCTGTTAAAGTGAGAGTATTACCTTGCTATGTGCAAGTAACACTCATGAAAGTCATGAATTCCTTTTTACTTTTTACAATAATACAAAGTGTGTGTTTGCGGCGGTATTAATAAATTATACCATTTAAAAAATATATACTGTATCTTTAAATAATTAAAAATAAATGGGAATTCTTATAAATATATATATATTTTTTTTTTTCATAAATGATATTTTTTGTGTAGTGGCACAGGATAAAATAACAAAACTAGCATTGAATACATTGTAAGTACTTCACATTTTGCTGTATGTTGTTAGATTTAACACAAAGCAAATAATAATTTTAGTAATTAGTAGAAAATTTTGTCACTAAAAGGAACTCAATTCTATAATTGGAATATTGGACTTTTTAACTACAGTATGTATTAAAATAATTTATTAAATGGTACTTGTGTGTAATAAAATTGCAGACAGGTTTAGGTAAGCCAATTCTTGCATCCATCCGCATAAAACAATTACTTCATATTTTTAATTTGATAAACTACTTATGAAGCATGTTTTTAAGTATCAACTTTTAAAGTATAGTGACTTTATTTGTTGACTACCATAATAATATATAATAATATTGTTAACGTGCAATAAAAGTGCAAGCATGATGGTGAGATTTAGCACTTTTTACAACTAGGTTGAAATTTTAGCAATGGCTGTATATATAACAATAAAAATTTATCTTCAATTCTCACTTGAGTCGATAAGGCGAGAGACATCATAAAGACAATTGTTTCAACTTCTTTAACTGCTTCGAACTATTGTTGCTTTTTATTAGATGTACTTATCAAGATTTATAAAAAAAAAGACATAAAAGAATCACAAGTTGATATAAAATTGAGCTTTATATTTCATAAAACGTTTTAATATTGTGTCTCATTGCATAAAATAAAAGGAGTGTTGTTTCTGAAAAGAGTATAAAATTTTCATACCAATACTTGAATGTAATGAGTCCTTGCTGTTCTATGCATTAACTATAAAGTAATATACTGTATCGTATAACAACCTTATCCCCGAATGAAAGCTACAGTCAAATTCATATAATATTCCTGTCGGAAGTAGTGAGAGGTTTCTGGTCGTCTTTTTCATGTCTTGAAAATTTTCAAATTTGTTAGTACTCTTCTTACGAACCTGTAGTCAAAATTTCAAAAATGAAAATAAATACGAATAGAAAGACTAGTAACCTCTAACTTCCGGGTACTTCCGGTGGGATAATCAAATTAATTTGACTGTAAGATATCGCTGAACATCTCGCCTTGAGGTTAGGCTATTTGTTCAGCATCAAAATGTAACTTCTAAATCTACTACTGATAAAAAATAAACATGGGGGACATTCACAAAGCACTTTAACCCCCACTATAGCCTCAATTTTTATCCCTGGTGTTAAACCAGGGGCTAACCATGTTAAGCTCCTAGTTTAGCACCATGTTTAGCACCAGGGATAAAAATTGGGGCTAAAGTGCTTTGTGAATGCCCCCCGTGATGTATAAAAAAGAAAAACGTAAAATTATAATTTGATTGTCGGACCAAAGCTGAGATTTTTCTCAAAGATATACTTAAAAAAAAATCTATTTCCATTTCCTTCTTACAATTAGTTAAAGCTGTTAAGATTCATTTTATGAGTCCAACGACTTATTTTAAAAATAACTGACTTTGTAATACTCTTAGAAAAACATACATCGAGAGCAGCAAAGAAAAATGTTTTATTTATATTATACCACTGACATAACATTAAGTTTAAATGACGGGCATGTATACACAAACCATTACACTTGAAAAGTATAATAATCGTAAATTTTATTTGTTATGATGCACTGTATTCGATTTTTATTATACATCGTATAATACTATAAAGAAGGCAAGTTATATACTGTATATTATGTTATTATATCAATTGTATATCAAAATTGAGGTATATGTGCCAGTAAGCAGACCATATTCGGAGTAATATAACATGACCGTGCGCTGAAATAATATTATGATTTTCCGTATAGATTTATGCATTTTAAAAACGAGAAAAGGGCACAAGTCTTATAAAAAGCGCATTGAATTTCTTTTTTTTATAAAATTTGGTAAGGGTTTTTAAAATCGAAAATAAATTAAATTTCATTAATTTTTAATTGAATTAAATGTCAAACAATCTGTACATGGTAACTATAAAAATAACAAAGGTCGTACTGTCGTAAGACTCCATCTAAACATATTTTCACTGTCACATGTGTTATACGTCCTTCAGTCCTTTTAATAACTTGCCTACTTGGAATAAAGCGCTGTATGTGTGTACCACCTGAAATATTGTATTCACATGGAAAATATTAATAAAAATGTACAGCCGTCCATGAAATTTTTCAAATTGTAATAGACATACATGAGATTTAGTAAAATGCAATAAATTGACTTCGGTAGTTGTGTGCGAAAATTTAAATTAATAACACGCCCTTTTAAAACTAAATAAAATAATCACTTGTAGTGAGTGGTGGCAAAATATTTTAATACAAAGTACGGTACACCTCGATACATTAAAAACGTTACCTCTACCTTTATATGTACGCAATATCATGCAGTCTATGCATTATTGCATCAAATATGGAGGCGTGGTGAACATAAACTTTTTGGTTAAGGGCTCTCGCATAAAATATACCTTTTTTTTATTAAGAAATACCTCTAGAAATTAGGCAATGTTTGAGTTACTTAAAAATGCACATCCCATCGTTAATAGACAATAATGGTTGCATTTTTTTATTTCATAATTAAAAAATATACATAAAATTATGCTTTTCTGAATTTTTTTCAGATTTTTTGGAGTGCGGGAACTAATTTTTAAAAAATATTTAAAATATCTGAATTAGGGTGGTACATCTGATGGGACAACCGTGACGTCATCAATAGCCAATCACAGCAACCGTGATGTCATCAATAGGCAATCACAGCACGACAAATGACGTCACGGTTGTCCCATCAGGTGTACCACCCTAATTTAAAGATTTTAAATATTTTTTTAAAATTAGTTCCCGCACTCCAAAAAATCTGAAAACATTCAGAAAAGCATAATTTTAGGTATATTTTCTAATTATGAAATAAAAAATGCAACCATTATTGTCTATTATTTTAGTTGCGGGGGGGGGGGGAAGAGGGACTATTAAATTAGCAATACTTTACATAAAATTCCGAACTTTTCAAAATAATTAATACATGTAAAATCTAAATTTCCCGATGGACTTTCTTATAAAAATTGTTAATTAATCCGAGTATAGAATGTTATGCCATAAACGAGGTTATTATCTATTAAGGAATCATAGTGCGAAGAGAGACGACTCGCGTGTAGAAGTTATAAATATCAAGTGGGGTGGGAAAAACTATAATAAAACATGGCATTGAGGATGCCAACTTGAGCTAACTTTGGAACTGATATTGGAATATGTTTGCCAAAGAAAGAATGTGATATCAGCATTCTTTTATACAATATTAAGAAGATTTGTTGTTTATTGAATAGAATTGATACCGAATCGATCGTGCTTAATATCTGTTTTTACCTCAAAATAAATTACTACTGATCAATTTTAACGTATATTATAATATTGATTAGCTTTCCATATTTATTTTTATGGTGCGGCGAAAAATACTGTTTCAACTTTAATTGTAAACAGGGTTGTTGCCGTTGTTGGTGATAAAATATAAACCAACGAGAAAATACAAGATGCAGTGCATGCTTATATAATACGAATGATATTATGATATTAAATACTGACCTTTTTTCTATTATGCCTATAAGCTTGTGGGAATAAAAATTAGCAATATCACAGACATAATCATTTTTAAAAAAAGTCAATTCTGCCAGAAAAGGCTCAATATTTTACTAAATTATCGCATGCAGCTTGAGGTAATGATATTTCTGTTTACAATATTATACATGGTATGTTGAAAAAATAGGGGGGGGGGCGATGTTTTTGTCAGAAAAAATACGACATCATAATCCGCCTAACAAAGTATCTACAGTTTTATAAACTTAAGATTTCGCTATTTTTGCCTAGAGCAATTTCCTGTTTGAAGTTGCACCTTCTCTGCAAATTTTCATAATTTTGATGTTCATGCTAAGGTTTTTCTACTCTCCTTTTTTGAATTGCATACCTCTAGACATCACGAACAGTACTTTTATGTAGGTGTGGTGAGCTGAAACTTTCTTGGGATGGCTAGCCAAGGTGCTATTCTCTTCAAAATTTTAATCCACATTCCTTTGTCTCTTTTATCAAGTATAAACATTTCAATTGTCTTAGAGTTGTATATACCTCAAGATAGCAACTTGCTGTTTGGAGATTAAAAGTTTTTTTTTTATTCTGCTAATGCACTTCTTACCTCCCCTATAATTGCAATCTCTTTATAGAGCTGTAGCGCCTGCAAATGTGACAGGGGTAACGTACGTTTGCACTATCCCGAAGTGTATTAAAAAAAGGCAATACTTTTTTCCCTCTGTTGAAAACGATAGAGGTAAATTTAAGGGGGTGTTTGTGACGTTGGTCGGTCGATACACCAAACATTTTTCAAAGTGTTTATGAGATCAAGGTTGCTGGCAGCAGTACCCCTTGGCTGTTACTAGTAGTCTGTAACTTCAATGCCGCCTTGGTCGTCGTCGCCGTGACATCTTCGCCGTTCATATTTATAGTATAGTCTCTATGCTAACACGAGCCTCAGCAAATTTACTGACGCACCACAGGGAGGAGGCAATAACCACTACTACACTGGATAAAATTTATACTTCCCCCCATATTATATATAATAACAAAATTATTATAGTTCTTAAAATGTTCATTGTAATTTAAAATAATAACTACATGCGTATTGGTGTTATATTATTCGTTTTTAACATAACATTATCTAAAAATCATATAAATATACGGTAGAAAAGCAGAGAAAAATTCATTTTGGACGTCGACGACTAAAGTAATAATGCTGCTGACTTACCCCCCCCCCCCCGCAAGTGTTGTCATGTTATGAATGAATTTATGAATGAGAAATATTTGTCATCTTAATTCTTTTTGTAAAATAATCATGTTCATATTCACAAATGAGTAATATTTTTTTTTTTAACGAAAACAATTATTTATCAAATATTGGTGACTTTTTAATATTAATATTTTCGTTAGCTACGTTATATTTGATTGATTGTCTCTGCACATAGGCCACACATACAGAATTCTCAGTGTAGAATGTTATCGGTCTATTGAAGTCACAAGAGAATTTTACATAATCGTAATATATAGCATATGCCTCACGTTATAAAAAGTATATATCATATGAATGCAATCTCTTTACTTGTATGTATTCTATGTAATACGTAAAAAGAGTACTCTGAAAAGAGAGCTATAAAAAAAGACGGACGTAAAAAACATGGTAAAGTTCAAAACTTTATTTTGTACTAAAATATAGTTTGCACTGTACTTACATTTTTTTATTATACTACTGTATATGATATTTTATATTATAGAGTATAAAAACTAAGTGGAGTAGCTAGAAATATACAATATTGTCTGCTATATTAAAACAGAATAGGACAAAAGTCAATATGCAAGCATAAAAGTCAGCCATCTCTCTTATTAACAGAGGGAAGGGACCACGCCCACTTAATATTGCATGATTAACATAGACTTAATATTTACCGTTGAGTGTAGCCAAGTTCTGACTAAAAATAGTTTATTTTCTTCGTGGAAAAATCGGATTTTTTAATGCACTAAAAATATATTTATTTGATGTTTACAAAACTACGAATATTAAGTTTCCATAATTATTTACACGTTACATAAATACATCATAAATATACACATCTCCGTAAATGTATTTAGGTACCATGCAATTTACAGTTTGTGCGATAAATTATTTATTACATCTTTAGGGGTCCATTTAAATGCATCTCTAAAGTTCTGCTTACGATCAAAAGATTTATAAGAAGAGGAAAAAAAATGTATTAAAATAAATTTAAAGGTTTATCCGGAAACATAGTATTTTTTAAAAAAAGAGAGAGAGAGAGAGAAATATCTAAAATAGACTCCGGCAAACGTTTCTATCAGCGTGTGTTAGTAAAAGATGTCCTATTGTGTAAATAGAACTTGACATTGAGCGTAAATCTGTATGCTTTCGATGTATCACGCTATTTTTGTAATTTTATGCACACATACATTGAATTTTTCTGCAAATAACGTTGCTAATATTAAATTATTTTTTATTATTTTTTTATATAATCACACACAGGGTGACAGAAAAAATAAAAATAAATTTATCTCTGGATTTATTTCACACAACAGCAACAACATGAAAACAACAGAGTGTAACCTATTGTTATATACAACAAAAAAACATTGACATTATTGAAATCCTTGTTTAGAAAAGTAAACTGTATACTTTCGTCTTATTAATAGTTCACTGTTTTCAAAATAATTATTTTGTAGTATTTAAATTTATTTCCCAATAATACGTAAGCGTACACGATGACTCAAAGACTGGTATGTTTAGTTGTATAACGTGTTATACCATATAGAGAAAAGTATATCCTAACATGGTGTCTTTTTTATTCGTCTGCAGTTTAGTACCTCAATCTTGGTTGATAGTTTTTACTTTTATCGCACTATTTTACCAAGTTTTAAACTTTTAAAAAACTTTTTACTTTTTCGGATCTAGGAAGATCTTTGTATAGTATATTTCGTTACTGTAATGTTATTTGAATTCCCCTTGTCCAGGCTTGAGACAAAATTGCGTTTTATTTTGTACAAAAGTAATATATTAAAATTTTTCATTAATTCTCATTTTATGATCAGAGAATGTACACAAAATGACAAAAAAAATATAAGAATGTTCAGAGAATTACCCTATATTCTCATTATAGTTTGTTCTAACATGTAGTACCGCATATCTGTATCATACAGATACGGTCATAAATAATGTTAGAACAAACTATAATGAGAATATAGGATAATTCTCTGAGCATTCTTATATTTTTTTGTCATTTTGTGTACATTCTCTGATCATAAAATGAGAATTAATGAAAATTTTTAATATATTTTCGACACACAGTCTACAGTGCATGATACTTTTAATGTGGATATTTACTAAAGCTTTTACATGAAAAAAACAAAATTGAATTGTATTGTTAAGATTTTCAAGACATTAGAAAAGATTATTGATTGGTGGCGAAATTAATTTTAGTTTTTGATTCTTTAATTAAGCCTGAGCACTTAAGTACTCATGCAGCTTATACAAGTACAGTGTATAGGTGGATCAATACCACTAGCAAGGTCTAGTTTTTATTAGCCGAGACTGTACAGTAAACTATATATATTATATACTATAGCGTTTACAACTTCGATGAAAAAGTTATATTTTTTATCGTTCGCAATATCCTATACACGCAGTGATGATATATTGGATCAAATAAAAATACAACATTTCATCAGTCACAAAATTGAAGTAGCAATACTATTTGAAACTACAGTCAATTTAATTTTATGTTCCTGCTGAAAGTACCCGGACGTGAGAGGTTTTTGTCCTTCTTAATCACATTTTATGTTTGCCATTTTACAGAGAGGTTTACGAGTTAAAAAGAGTACTAGCTTGTTGCGTTTCAAAACTCAGACATGAAGAGAAGAGCCAGAATGTATTCACTTCTTGCTGTTTCCGCTGAAAATAAATTTGACTGGTCAAAATAAACTAAAAGGTTCTTAACAAAAGAAGACTTTAAATGAACGTTTTTTGAGAGTTGAAAGACAAATTCAAACTGCAGTATAATAATAAATAATGCTCTTATGAAAAAGTTCTTTTGTTTGAAAAAAAAAAAAAATGCACTTCCTGCTATATATATTATGCATTTCCGCTGTGTCCATATGTAATTGTCGAATGTTACTAACTTATAAGGGATGCATGAAGTGTATATTTTAAAATTCGATTTCATATACTTCGTCAATCAACTGTTAAACACTGGAAATTGGAAAAAGATCAATAGAAAATCAGTCATGTAAAAAGCCTAAAGGTTGACAGGATTTCAAAGTCAGGAAACCATCCATATATAAACAATGTAATGGTGTGAAAATACTCGCGCTTTTCAACCCACCACCCCCAACCTTCCGCTCTTATAGCTGGAGATGAAAATTATGATGGAAAGTAAGGACATAAGGTCACATAAAGCTGCAGTTACATGAATCGACGCTCATTTATGTTTCAAGATTTTTCTTGGATTTTTTTCATGATACAGCTTTTGTCGTAGCGCCTAGAGGTTAGGCAAATTGTTCAGCACGAAAATCGAGTTGGTTGACCTTCTCTGCTTGTGTAATTTTCTTAATTTTGGTGCCCAACATCGTATTATTAAAGAGATATGCTTTATCTCGGCCAAAAGCTTATAATTATTTTGTCATGTTATTAGACTGTTTAACGATTATAGCGTGTAGACATTTTAAGACGGTGCCCATTTGTGATGTAGAGTCTATGAAAATGCAGAAAATGTCAATTATAATTACGAGTTAGGTAGTTAGTGTTGTGACTATGTCCCAAAGCTCTCACAAAAATATTAAATTTAATTTTTGTCCCTCTTCTGGAAAGTGCTTTTTATAAGGACCTTAAGGTTTCCCATTTGCACCATCATTCTACGTTACTGTCACATATTGTAGATTTGTTAAGGTAGTAATTTTGATAAAAATGTGTTTCAGGGTTAAAAACTAAAAATACAACGTATTATAGTGAATGTTAAGAAAGGGCAAAATATTTTTTGTTAACTTCTAAAATGCAGCTTAATGAGGTTAAAGTGTGCATTTATTTATTTTATTTTGTCCATATTGCCTACCATGATGACATGTTTCCTGTATTACCTCCCTCCTTGTTGCTTTGTGGAATTGTCACCCATGTAAATTTATCTTTACCGCTGGTGTTTCGAGCAGGTTGCATAGCGGTATTAAACGGAAATTTGTACGTTTAATGTGACTTTTCCTTTGTTATTTCCCTTCACTTTCCTTCTTAACAGTCACATTATTTTACCACGTATCCGCCATAAGCAATGCTGAAAGGGTTGCCTATACAGTTGAATTCGTACTCCAACTCGAAACGTAGTGCAGTTTTATAATTGATTAAATATGTGATATAAATTATATAAATCCTCTCTAAAATAGGTTATGATTTTTAGGTTTTGAAAAAAAAAAAAAAAAAACGCGAATCCTATATAACTTTTCACGTTGTTTCTGTTTCTTATTTTTTATCACGTACACAAAAAAAAAAGTTGCATAACATTGCTTTAAAACATTATTTGCACGTGTATAAATAAATATTAACAATAAGCTGTTTTCTAATATAGTTCGTTTTATATTTCTTCAGTTTCGGTTCATTTATTTGACAATGCACTCAAAGGCTTTTGTCTAATTTTTTTCAGAAGAAATATAAAGTGTAAAAGTTCTTTTTCTTTCCAAAGACGTCAGCTGACAGTTCAAATGAGATGAAAAAAAAATCGTTGTTTTTTTTTTTCCTGCAAAACAACAAGGTTTTTAGTAATGTGAGAAGAAGAAAAAAACGTATGAAAAAGTTTTTGCTGCTGCAGATGATGCATGCAAATATAATAAATTAAATGCCACGTTTTCGTTAGGTGGGTGTGGCAGAGTTATTTTTAATATACCCTTTAATAAAAAGTTTTTTTAATTAATTTCTTTCACTAAAGTAGATTTTAAAATGTAGAGAAATATAAAAAAATATTTCTTTGCTTATTTATTCAGATTTGACCAACAGACTTTCTGCTTGCACAAAACCATATGGTAGCAAACACATAAGACTCTCTCTTTGATGGCTTTCAAGAAGGTTTGGATATATAGAAAAAGCATACAGGTCTATAAAGTCTTGTTACTGAGGGTGTAAAACATGAATCATTTCTCTCGCCAAAAAAAAAAAAAAAAAAAAAAAAACTTTCAAGGCAGAAAAAAAAAGCTTTTTTCATGTGCTTTTTCTCTTCATTTTTTTTTTTTTTTTTTTTTTCTTGAAAAGGTGTCTTTAAAAATTCAGGTAGTATCAACGTAATGATTCTTATACAAAGATTATATAAAACAATGTAAATATGTATTTTTAATTTTATGGTGAATAGTGCAATGTGTATGTCTACTTGTCTAGTGTAGTTTTTTTTTTTTTTTTTTTTTTTTAAAGATAAGAATTTGTATATAAGAAGGTGTTTTTTATAAAAGAAACTCGGACGTTGCTTATATTTTAAAGCTGTAAAGATTTTCCAATGTCCGCACTGCAGTACTTGTTTTTATTTAAAAAGAATATGTATAGAGTCTATTTTCACTGAAACTTGTACATACTTGACTGCTCTTTGTTTACAGTAAGCGTAAAAATTAATTATTTTTTTATTCAAATGATTTTTCATAAAATAAATACAACAATTTACAGATTTTTTTACCTCGTAAATAAACAAATAATATAGATAAACATATAATTGGAAGGAGGGGGATAGAGTAGACAATAAAAATAATTAAATATAATTGGGGGATCTCATTTATTTTGCCGTAGTTGGTTATTTGATATTTTATTCATAAATTGGAGGAAAATATGTATTTATAATTGTATAAACTATGGGAAGGGGGGAAATTGCAAAATATTGATTTTTTTTCCCCACCCAATATTGAATAAAAAATTAGCCAAACTTTTTCCTTTTAAATTTATGATGAACGTTTTGCATATTCCTTATCTCAGCACGTCAAATTTTGTTAGTAAATTGATAATAAATTCCTGTCAGTCGTCAATTACACTTGATTACACTGAATTTTTTTTATCCAATCAGGCGTGTAATTTAATATTCATTGAATATAACGAGTAGTAGTTGATATGATTTTTATGTGAAATTGAATTATATTTTTAAAGTCCTATTAATGGGGAAAAAATTTTTGGAGTTCGTATAGAATTTTAATTAAAATTTTAACAAAGAAAGAAGAAAGGCATGATAATTTAAATTTTAAATACATATTTTTTATTCGACTTTCATGGCAAGGGCATTATAATTAAAGAATGCCTTTTCTTACCATTGACCAGTTAATTATAATAATGGGATACATTAAGTACATATGTCAACTTACAAACTAACATGACTTATACAGGGAGTACGTATACTAAAAATTTATAAATAAAAAAATTTGAAACATTCGTTAGCCTAATACAACCTACTTGCTACAAATTAATTTTAAATTATTAGGAGATTGTTTCTAGCTATTTCGCTCTCTGATTATTGCCCTATAATATTTTAAGTATCAGCATTTGAAAGAAACAAGAACTCATCACTGGGCTTTGAGGAACCCGCGGGGTTCGAAGAATCTCATAATAATTAAATTTCATGCCATCCATTCAGACGTAGAAGTAAAAAATCTCAAACTTATTTTAATCGAATAAACAAATAGAACGAAATTTGTATTTTTTTTTTTTTTTTTAATTCCAAAACACTTCTTTCATGGTGGACATAAAAAGAAAATATTTACTGAAAATTTTAATTTGGATACATCTATATATATTATATATAATTATAATATTATATAACGATTGATTAATTATATAAAGATTAATTGGTTGATATTTTGGAGCAATTTATACATTTTGGTCATTCATGCCCCTAATATTATAAAACAATTATAGACTGGCTTGTGAGTTCATGCTTATATTTGTGAAAATAAAAGGGTATGATTCCTTTTAAACAGACAATTGATGTTCTGAAAGCAAGACCTCTAAAAGATTTTTTTGTTCTTTGTTCATTAGAGGAAATAATAAAAAAGTTACCGGCGACTCAATTATACCGTCTAGTGACCTAAAAAAATTTAACAAATTTGGTCGTAAAGAAAAACGTTTTTTTCTCGTATATTTTCTTTCATCCACGTTGTTTGCCAATAATATTTTTCAGCTGAGTTCAAGAACATTATATTATTATTCGAGTACTAGTTAAACCCTTTGGCAATATTTCCTATATGTTTTTAGAACCAATATTCTTTTTTCAAGACTTATTTTTTTTTCTAAGCTTCCTGAATCTTTTCTTCATAATATTATCTCGTATAATATAAAGTATAAAGGTAATATAAGATTATGATAGTATATAAAATTATTTTTTATATAAAAACTTTTTTACGTTAAAAAAGCTAACTTTTATATAAAATTTGTACCTTTCACATACTTACTATTAAAAAAATGTGCATCTAAAAAAAAAAGTAATAAATCTCTAGTGTTTAATTTATATAAATTAAAATTAAAGTAACTTTATTTTAATTAAAATCTCGTTAAAATAAAAAAAAGTTAACATTACATTTTTAAAGGTGTTTCATATAGTGAAGTATTCTCAACACTGCAGTATTATACACTTTGTTTAATTACTATTTCCATGACGTCATTAATGTCAATTTACATTACATGTGTAATAAAAGTGATTTTACAGCATAATTTTATTTAATAATTAAAAATTAATTTGTTTATTTTATAAATATTTTGATATTATATTGTAAAGTTACGTGGAATCTAGTATATCTTTGATACAGTACAGACAAGGAGGTGGGGGACACGTATACGGTGGAGTTTTGGTTGCTATGGTAACAGAACCTCCAGCTAAAAGAGAGAAGAGAGCCCATTTGTATTCTATAGGGAGGCTTAGATATGTAACAAAACCAGATATAATACTTAAATGTACCACAACACTTATCGTCAACATTTTTATGTAAAATTGAATTAACTTAAGGTTTTGTAAAAATAATAATAATTTCACTTGTGCTATATTGGGAATCATGCCAATTCATATTAATTAATCTCTCTAGTATGTTGTAATTTATATTTTATGGTACTTAAAAAAAAGAAGAGGGAAATAACTCTAGAGTAATTTGCATATACACTTTATATTATAATAATGTATGTTACGTTAATTTGAGTATTGTGTAGTGTACTTAAATTGAAAATGTTATTACAGCGTTGTGTTGTGTTTAAATATAATCAATAACGTTACTGTTTATGTTATTAATATATTAAATTTGCATGAGAGTTCAGGCGCAACGCAAGAATATATTAACTTTGAACTTTATTTAATATTTTAAATAACCATTATATTAGAAATCGTATTTATTGTCATTTATTATCTCTAATCTCTAAAAACGTTTCAATTAATTGTTGGTGATTATTTTTTATTGTAAAATGTTAAGTTAAATAGAGTATTGACCTAAATTTTTTTTATTGCAGAAATGGATAGAGGGTGCAAAGTTATGCTACCCTGATTTTTTTCAGATTTTTTAGAGCCCGGGAAGTATTTTTAAAAAATTATTGAAAGTTATTTTTGTGACGTCACGAGACGCCGCTCCTTAAGAAAAAGATAGGACTTGTCGCCGCGTGACGTCACAAAAAGGACTTTCAATAATTTTTTAAAAATACTTCCCGGGCTCTAAAAAATCTGAAAAAAATCAGGGTACCATAACTTTGCATGCTCTATCCATTTCTGCAATAAAAAAAATTGAGGACAATACTCCATTGCATTGTGTTGATCATCTGCTAGATTACTATAATCGAGCAACAGCTTATACTGAATAAAAATGCACTCATTTCCATTTTCTTGCAGGGTACTTTGCAAGTTTTATTATCACCGCAATTTAATTTTATTATATTCAATGAATTATTATTTGTGATAAGAACATATATAATAGGAGTAATTTAACTAACACTTTTACAAATCCTTTTGAACTGCTGTACTTTGCACGTTTCTGACCTACATTAAGAAGGGATAAAAGTTTGGATTTAGGAAACCCGCACAAAAAAAAAAAAAAAAGTTTATTTTGTACGAGTTGATTTTCGTAATTTATCGCTTTTCTCTACGCACCGTATTTTCTCTTCTCTCTTTCCTTTCCCATATATTTATTTATTATTTATGTTGAAATAAAATAAATGTCTTGAAAAGTTCTGCCAATTTATGACCCTTAACATTGGTATCATTGTTTTTTAACTCGTAAGTTTTGGTCATGATGTTTCCCATTGTTACTTTTAAAAAATCACATCAAAAAGATTGTTTTAATTAACAAGAACAACAGGATTTATATATATTTGTAAATTTTGAGCAGGAACATTGTAAGATTCCTTACAAATAATTCAAAACTATTTCAAAACTACCTATCTATAACTGACATTTTTTAAATACCATTTTCGGGAAGTCTATATAATAAAAAAAGACGTGATAGATATTAATTACTTTTCCCTGTGATCATAGTACTGTCAGCGCCAAATCTAATGCGAAAATCTCGGGGAGTGGGCCTCGAACTTTAAACGGCACATGCCGATGATGCTATAGATAGGAAAATTCAGTACAACTCCTTGTTACAGGAATTAAATGTTAAATTCTGTAATATAATTTTATTTTATTAGAATATGCTATCAGATATTGTTCGGTTTGATGGTAAAAAATAAAAACAAAGAGAGTTTCGATTCTTATAATAAGCCAGTATTGAGACGACAGCTTATCAGTATTTAATTTTATCTTAAAGTGGGAGGGGGGGACTTCATTTAAATTCACAGCTTCAGGAAAGATTCGAGGGATTTGCATCAACGACGTCGCAAAATTTAATGACTTTTACGATACTCGTACTTTTATTTCTCTCCCTCTCTTTGTATTTTATTAAAAAAAACTTTGCATTCTTTGTTCCCTCATTTCTAAAATTTTTATGTTTGCATTGCATTCCTGTTACAATATATGTAAATATAAAATAAATATATATCAACCGGGAAGATATTTTTTCTTCTCTTTTTAATTCAATGTACACTTTTTTTAAATTTATTTTTACTGTATATTCTCAAAAAATATACTTACGGAAATGCAGTTTGTAGTGCTTTTGTATATATGTTGACATTTTAGTATTTTGAAGAGGACATTCTGGGACATTATTTTTAATATTTTAATGCAACCCTAAAGCCCTGTTCATTAGAAATATTGATTTTGTAAGAAATAAGTTTTTTTTATATTATACATAAACACTTGTTTGCTCTGCATACTAACAGCTAACAGTGTATTATGCAATTAAATCCTAAGATTGTTTAGATTCCAGTGAATGTGGATCGTTATCACCACATTTTGCTATACAACGTATGTTATAACATAATATAAACTTCGTTTCGCCCCTATTTTAACCTATACTACACTCTCGACTAAATAAATAATACAATAGTCTTTGTTTTCATATTACCGAGTTTTGGACGGATATCTCCAAGTATGCGCCCTGTAGATTTTTTTTTTATAGTTTTCGTCGATGTTAGTTAAACTCCAGATTGCAGATTTGCTTAATTCTGCTCGAGAAAACTTGATTCTTTTTTTTTTTTTTTTTTTTTTTTTTTTTTTTTTTTTTTGTATTTTGAGTATTTCGAGTATTATTCAATACTGGATAATATACTCGAAAATAATGGGAGGGCATAACTTATACATGGGCGACGATTGTCATTTGTGATTGCAATAGTGAATAACTATCAGTGCAGATTTTTTTTTTCAATTTTAGTCGATGTTAGCTTAATTCTAGATTGCAGATTTGCTTTTTTTTTTTCTGGAAAAAAAATTATTTTTTTTTTTTTTTTAGTATTTCGAGTATTAATTTAATAGTGGATAATACTCGAAAATAGTGGGCATAGTTGTCATTTGTGACTGCAAATTATATCAGCTCCCAGGGATATGTGTCCTTTTGTACCAAAACGGGTTTTGGACACTGGGAAGCCATTTGGTTCTTGAGTTCCGATTTTGGGACGGAAATCTCCAATAATGTGCCCTACAGTTTTTTTTATATAATAGTTTTCGTCGTTGTCATCAGTTTAAAAATATGTACTAATTTATATTCATATACGTCAAAGGCTACAAGTATTTGTTGAACTCAGTACAATTCATTTTCTGGTTTTGCATCTGGTGATCAAACAATCTCCTTTGAGATATTGAAACTTGTTGGCCGGTTTAACTCAAAAAGTGAAAAGTGCAATTAATTACCTTACAGGACGTATATATGACACTTATAGAGAATTTCTATCAATAGAAAAAAATGCAACATAGAATTTCCTCATTAAAATTATCTCATATTATAAGCTCAAATTTTAATAACTAATTTATTACATAATTTAATTATTTTTATTAATAATTTAATAAAAAATTGGTCGAGTGATCAAGAATTCGCCATCATCGGAAGTCTAGTGTTACAAAACTACCATACATTTTTTTTTTTTTACATATATGGCAATACAAGGGACCTGATATAATTGCATGTTCAATTATCTAATATGATTATTGGTATACGCTGTAGCAAATTATTAAATAAATTAAATTACAAACCATGAGACAAGTGAACTTGAAAACATTATTAATTAATTTTATTTTCTTTTATTTTTAATCCTAAAAGATAATACAGCGTCATTAATCATTAATATTAAATTTAATGTTTGTTTTTTTATCCGACTATAAATATATAATTTTTTTTATTTAATTCAATAATAAAATTAGTTCGAATCAAGTGAGGTTGGATATGAAGTCGATATTATTTTTTTAATGATTGATGGAAGTTTACACGGAATGTCCATTACGTATATTGAAACTGTACAGATGTTTGTCATGGGACAATGTTTGCATTCCCTCCGTATAATTATCTGCTAGACGTCTTCATTGATCGAGTTAGGAGGTAATTTTCAACATTTCAGACGTTCTGATGCTTTATGTTGAATAACATTCCCTCACGGATAAGTTTATCATGATAAATGTTTAATTTTCAATGAAATATAGAATTACATGAAATTAGGTTGTATTTAATTCAAGTGTTGTAATTTGTTGTCTTCTTAATTATATGATGCTGAATTGGTTTAGAAAAAAAAAATAATTACTTATTAATCTTTTGAAAACAAAAATTACCTGGAAAATTTCACATTTTTTTTTTAAGTTTTAACATTCAAATTTTCATAAATCTTCAAATTCAGAATATTCTCAGAATCTAAATTCAAAAACACTCAATGCAGTATAATTTATTTATATTTCAAACCAAAGGATACGAAAACAATAAACGTAGTGTAGTGCCAATCATTAAAGTATTTTAATTTGCCATCTCTGCATTCTTCCACGAAATTGCTTTAATTGTCAAGACTGTATATAGGAAATTGATATTAAGTTATCAGTGTTTTCGAGTTAACCATTATTTATGGTATAATGATGCAATATCATTTTGTAGTATATAGATTTATAATGAGGTTGTTTAATTAATTAACAAACCGCAGTTGTTATAACATTAGTTTGTGTAATGTCATTAGAAACCGGGGAAAGGTCAAAGGTTAATTAATTATATATTTTTAAAAAAGTTGTGTATTTTGTTGCAACTCGATGCTCATTACTGATCCTATTACAGCAAAGATAATTTCACAGCGTTATACTTATACGAATAGTAATATCAGTTTTCCATAAATAAGATTTGACTAAAGAAATCAATTGTTATTTCATTTAAGTTTAAAATGATTTAATCTGCGTTAGTTAATAAATCTCAGTTGAAATTTGTGCACCGCTTATGAAATGTTTATTTATATGTGTCGCAACCTATAATACAAAATAAAAATGTTACCTCAAATTACAATTTTATGTTAGTTACATTAAAACACGCAACTAGGTTGTATAATAGTTTGTGGGTAAACGTTATGCTTGTATAAGGTAGGTGCCGGCGCCACAGTGGCTGACCGCATACATGCATGTTTCTCTCTCCCCTAGCTATTTAGATCGTGTCCTCTATGTCTATGTTTCTCTGCTCAGATTCTCTGTTACTCTAGAGACTTATTTTTCAGGATTTCTCTTTTATCATTCTGTTTTCTGTGATCTCAAAATCTGTCTTACTTTGTCCCGAGAATTATTTTTCTATTAATTAATAATATATTTTATTATGAAGTTTATTATTTAGTTTCTTACATTTTTTTCATCTCTGCATATTCTCTTTTGTATTTTCCTACTATCTTATTTTTCACTCTTTTTAATCTTCATTTTACCCCCCCCCCCTCTCTTTGCATGTCTTGGTTTTCTTTTATCTCCTTGTTCTCTCTATTATTCTTTTTCAATTCTCTCCTTCACCACATCAATTTTCTCTCTCCCTATAACGTGGTTTTACCTTCACAAGAAGGCACTACTACCAAGTCTCTTATCAGTCTCATCAGCCTTGCTTGCTTGCGTAGCGAATATAAGGGATGCATGGGACAACCTAACTACTATATAGCAGACGGATAATCGATATTTTAGTCCGACAAGTGAGCTAGCTCAGTTATATTATATTATACTAAGGTCTCAAATATATAGTAGAGAAGTTTCTCATGTAGAACGTATATTTCAATGTACAGATAATGTCAATAACAAATGTGCCACGCCTACTTTTTTTTATCAGACTAGAAGTGGGTGTGGCATTTTTTTAAGTTGTGCTCGTCTTCTCGTTTTTTAAACGATTTTTTCGATCCAAATAAGAGCGTTGAGATGTTTGCTTTTCAAAGTGCCGTTGGCAAAAGATGGTATATAGTGTGGGACACAAAGTTAGCCCACCATATGGAAGGTTTAAGTACATACAAAAAGGATGGGTCCATTCCTTGGTATCTCTTCGTAAAGTTTTACTTATATAGTTTGAGGCGTAAGTTTTATTTGCCGAGTATGAAGATGCAATGTTTGCAAGTTTTGTATATAATATGACGTAGACCCGTATTCGAGGTCCCCCCCAAAAAAAGATAGATATTTCCATTTTCGCAACCATGCAGCAAACTATTGTCATGACAGGTCTTACAATATTTTCTTAGATCGACCAATATGGTGTCATAAAGTTAGTGCGCCCCCTAGTAGTAACTGCTGGAACTACGTGCGTCTGGCGAGGATTGCTGTATATGATTTACATTGTAAAATCATGTAAATGCTCTGTCAGCAGTCACAGCATAATTTTACAGAAATGACAACACCATAATTAGTTGTAAAATACTTTCGGACAAATATAACAAAATATTTCAACTTCGTAAGTGATTTCTTTCCTATATATTTGATAATTTTTGTGATTCTCCCCATGCTAGGCTATAGGTATTGCCGTATCCTCGATGCAAAGAGCAAAATTTGCAGACGTCAGCGCCATCTCTTGGTCCTTTATGTCCTCTATAATTTAGTTTCCACAGTTTCCTTTCCTGTATCAACAAATTGCTTCATACAAAAAAACTGTAGAGCAATGCATGGTTTGTATAGTAGTGTTGACATATATCTCTAGAGTATACGATATGAGATATAAAGAGGCTATGTGATTTACATTTAAACAAGTTTCGATAGATAGTATCATCAGATTGAACGACAACGCGTAGCTGCAAGCATTGTCCAATAAAAAAAAAGATGGAACGCTTTATATTGGCCACTTGAAAACATATTGACCTATAATACAACACAAAAGAACTCAAGCCAATATAATAGCTTTTTTTATTGTTTTTTTCATTATATAAATGCTCTAGAATTTACACCAATCTTTTATTAAATTTACACTTGATAGTTTTGATCAATAGAATTTATTGACCTTTGTTCCACAGAGTAAAAATAAATGCATTTCTATTCGTATGCAATATCATGATGGTAATATGATAATAGTTTGACAATAATGTATTCGTCCTGGTTATCAATGAGGCAATTATTTTTTTAAGGATGAATCTCAGTTGATTGAGATCTCGAAATCGGACCTCTTAAATTCTATAAGACTTGCAGAGAACTTGGAACTTGCCAGCAATAGGTAGTATACAAATTTTGAAGTGGATTCGTCTTTTCAGTTTTGAGAAAATTTAGTTTAACATAGGACCTTATGGACGAAAACCAAAAATATTGTCTCTTATCACTATTACCTCCTGACCATGCATGATAAAAAAAAAATTAAAATCAATATTTTTTTCTGTCAACAAAGTTCAAATTTACCACGCAACCCTTGACTACATTGCAACGCCCAGAACAGAGGGAAACTTTGTAACAATCCCAACTTGTACATCAAGATTGTGTTACCTCTCGTAGTGTGTTATACCATGTAATAATAGATAGAAATACTCGTAAATTGTAATGTAACTTTTCTTTAATTGAAAAATCGTCCTTACAATTTATGTTCAATTGGATTCTTACGTCAGAAAATAATTAGAAGATTGACTATTTGCGTCACTAGTATGTTCAATTTGTGTTATGTAAAATGAAGCACTCATTTCAAAGAAAAAATTACACATATAACTTCAACGTAAAAGAAAATTCTTTGTACCTGTAAACCTTATGTTATGTTTATATTCTAGATAAATTTATTGTACTGAATTTTATTTATATCGTTATTCGTTATAAATATTGACAGTATTTGTAAGATCTTTTATAAGCAATAAATAATGAATAGTCTATATATTCTTGTGAGTGTATGATTATCTAAATTTAGGTTTTACAATTTGTTAAAAAAAAATGCAAAACCAAAACCGTATATTTCAAACAATTATTTATGTCTAAAGCAAAATAAAATGTTTACTTTTAGGTCGATAAATATCTTTGTGATATTGAAAGAGTTTTTTTACGACTGTATATTGTAATTTATTGCTCGTGAAATGGATACGAAATTGGTTGAAATTGCTATTTTAGAAAATGTGTAATACATGTCAAATAACTTTTCTTACGTATACTATTTTATACTTGCAATAAGAACACGTTTGCGTAACTAAAATATTTTCTAAATTTGATGAAAAACTTGTCAAATTTGGGGATAAAATGGATCTATTTTTTCTCTCTCACTCTCTTTCTCTCTTTTAGTAAACCGATTTTTAAAATATTTGAACCGGCTACATATAGAAATGCATTATAAATATTAATTTCTGTGCATTTTCAGTTATATAGAGGAGTTCTAAATGTGTATAATATACCCTACTAAAAAGGGTAATCATAATGGCGGCTGCCGATTAAACTTTTTTATAAAGTGTGCATGTTTGTCATAAAACTCATAAAGAGTGAGATACTGATAATAGGCAATAATGGTTGCATTTTTTTATTTCATAATTAGAAAATATACATAAAATTATGCTTTTCTGAATTTTTTTCAGATTTTTTGGAGTGCGGGAACTAACTTTTAAAAAATATTTAAAATATCTGAATTAGGGTGGTATTATACATCTGATGGGACAACCGTGACGTCATCAATAGCCAATCACAGCAACCGTGATGTCATCAATAGCCAATCACAGCACGACAAATGACGTCATGGTTGTCTCATCAGGTGTACCACCCTAATTCAGATATTTTAAATATTTTTTTAAAATTAGTTCCCGCACTCCAAAAAATCTGAAAAAATTCAGAAAAGCATAAGTTTATGTATATATATTTTCTAATTATGAAATAAAAAAATGCAACCATTATTGTCTATTGCGACGGTAAAACGCTGTCCAAATTATTTTTTATTAAGACTATTTCACCTTTGAATACATTGCGACAGGTAAAAATTAACTTTGTAATAACTGCATATTTTGTAGATGGTATATAATATTCATATTGGTTCAATACAAATATTTTTTAAAGGGTGCGATTCACGAAGCAGTTATCCAGGTTTCTAACCACGTTTAGCTTAACCACGTTTAACTAAGGTGTTTTTACACGTAAAACAGGTATAGTTAAACGTGGTTATGCTAAACGTGGTTAGAAACCTGGTTAACTTCTTCGTGAATTGCACCCTTTATCCCTTTATCTTTAACTTTAACATAAACTAAAAGTAAATTAATTTCATGCAGCAGAACTCTCTATAGTTTTTCAACTTTTTATTTTATTAATGAACTAGATATTTAATTAAAAATCAATATTATTAAAAGCTATAACAATCTAAAAAGCATTAATAATTAATAGCACTTTATAATAATCATTAAATTTTAATATATATTATATATTTTTCCCAACCTAAAAGAAATAAAAAAAACATCGTGGAAATAAAAAATAAATTATGAAACGTATATATAATTTCTTCCCTCTATCCTATATACATCCACTTGTTATAAATGTGCTACTTGAAGGCTATTTTTAACACATTTTTTTTTAAAACTGGAGATGCAAAGTTTGAAAAAGAAATCTAAGAAGCAATTTAAAAAAAATTAAAAAGAACGAAGCAAAAGTTAGTGGAGTTAATAGTCGATGTTGTACTACGATAAAATTTTATTCTTTTTGTCGATTTTCTTCTTAAAGTTTCTTCTGTGATTATTCTTGACAGTTTTACGTTCTGATATTTTTTTGTTGTCTTTTTTTGTTAAGTATTGATTTTTTTAAAAAGGATTTATTACTGTTGAAATCTAGAATCCCAAAAAAAGAACTTAACAAAGTTTTAATATAATATATCTTCATTTGAAACATATTGCAACGTACTTTTTCTAAATAAAGTTCAGTTTTGAAAAATGCAAATCCCATGCAGTATAGTTAATTTTCTAATTGAAATTCAATAACTGAATAATTATGTTAATTAATAACAATTGTTATCAATTCATTCAAGCTTTATATGAATATTACGTGACATGCATTGCAAATTTAAATTTATTGTTTAATGCATTCATAGTCATAATTGAATCGATAGTAATTTTAAAAAGATATATAAAATTGTATTAAGTCACCATGTTAATGTAATTAGTGCAAATAATTCATTATTTTCAAATTTCAACGAAGTAGAAACTGAAAAAAAAAAAAATCTTCGATTCTATTATTTTTGCAGTTTAAATATTACTTTTGTATTATGATTTATAATACATCACAAGCAATTTGTACAGATAAATTGCTATGATATATTTTTAATAGCTAAATGTATTTTAAAACGTTTTCAATTATTTCTTTTATTTATGTAGTTAAAAAAAAGCACATTCAACAGCTGACATTTCCATGGTAATTTCATGTGGTTTGGATGTAAAACGCTCGCGTGTTATATTCAAAGTTAACGGCCTCTGCTCTGATTTGAATCTTTCAAATAAAAACAAAGAGCTAGTACAATGGTGTGTAAAGAAAATGACCATCTCGGTGACTTGTAATATTATCATAAAAGACTTTTTTTCTAACTAGATACACGAATCACGATTCATTAACAAAAATATCCAGGTTTCTCACTAACCGCGTTTATTAGTGACGGACTAAATAAATTATATTAATCGTGTTTAGTGAGAAATCTGCATAATTAATATATATCTTTCTGGATAACTCTTACGTGAATCGCGTTATTTGTCAAATTAATTCTTGCCGGAAACACCCGGAAGTGAGAAGTTTCTATTGGTCCAATTTGAAGTTTGAAGATAAAATAAGTAAAGTAATTGTTTGCAAAATTTCTAACATCATGCACGTTTATCAAATAAATTTGACTATATGCTTGCATCTAAAAAATTTAGAAATGAAACTTTTTTAAATTAAATTATAGTTGTTGACCTAAAACTGTGAATGTATTTTCATGTAATAAAATTCAAAATTATGACGTGACGTTACTTGAAGTAAGAATATAGAGAAAATTTAAGTACTGCACGTGTTTCATTTTATGTGCACCTTGCATGGACAGCACCAACTTTACCTCTACGCTCTGAATGTTTGTGGACGTTGTCACGCAGTCTATGAGAACGTTGCTAACTAGAACTTTTTTCGGATGTCCAGGCCACTTTTGATCCAATCACCGGGCGTAATTGATGTCACGTGACAAAAATTATGCCCTCTGATTGGCCGAGCCTTATACATGGGTCTTATCCGTGTCAGCACCATAGTAAATAGAGCCACCATGGGCATGCAAGGTGGCACAAGGTGCTCTTTTTACCTCTTTTGAAAATCTGCAACTGTTGGTCACTCCAGCAAATCAGGCAATGCTTGATGTAAGCGTATACCTCGAGACACCATGAAAGTTTACCCCTGCTCTGTTTGTAGGCATGGTCACGCAGTATATATCAGAAATTAACGTGTGGTGAACTTTACATTTTTGGGATGGCTAGACTAGATGCTTTTTCTTACCTGCCCAAAAAATTTCAAATCTGATTCTCTTTGTCTCTTGTAGTAGCGCCAGCAAATGAGGCAGGGGTAAATTTCGTGCTGTCCCAAGGTGTAAAAAATGCAGATAGTGTTTATTATTATTATTTAATTATTTAAAAATGCATGCAATCTTCGCAAGAAAATTGTAAAGTACGTATATATATAAATATATATATATATATATATATGTAAGTTGAAAAACTTACTATATGTCATCTTTATATATATATATATATATATATATATATATATATATATATATATATATATATATATATTATACATATAATATATATAATAAAAAAAAACGAGAAACGGTATTAATTTTACTTAAGCTAAGATTTAAAATTTTACTTAATCAAATTGAAAACCTTAAAAAAAATGGTAATATTTTAATCGAGAAAAAAATGTTTTATCTTATTTTACAACACATTTCTTTCTTAAAAATTGTACCTCATAAATTTATACATCGTAATATAAATCTTCGTGTATTACTTTTGAAATACATGGCGTGATAACATCAAATACCATACATTATGGTGATACTGGGACAGGAAACTCCCATCAAACGTTCGTAAAGATTATTTCACTGTATTTATCATGGTAAAAAGAAGTATAACATGTTTAAGAAAATGAAAATTTCAGTTTTTGACAGATAGAATCTTACACATTTTTTTTTTTTTATAATTTTAATAAAAATATATAACTCACTGGAGTATATAAAAGCCTTTTCTTAAAGTGATTTTGTAGACCTCGGTTCAAAACATGCACCTCTTGGGACATCACAAACTTAATCCAAGCTATTTTATACTCCATTTGTATGCGCTGTCATGCACTCTATGAAGGCGATGTGAACTTGAACTTTTTTTAGGATGTCTAGGTGCTTTTTTTTCTATAAAAAAAAACAAAGCTTCATTACCATTGTCTCTAGGTGATGCGGCATATCAAATAAATGGAGGGGGAGGGTGTATAAGTACGTGCTGTATTAAAGGGATACATGCCTTAAATTACAAATTAGACAGACATTAAGTGTTGCTCGAGTTTATAATAAACATTCGTATTATTTTTAGTTGCGCGCGGTGCGACTGTGCGAAATCGCGCTACAAAGAAAGTCATTGCTGACGTCACAACTCACAGCTAGCACCGATTAGCATTGAGTTGTGACGTCATCAAGGACTTCGTGACGTCATCAAGGACTAAATTTCTTACTTTGAACTGCGACTTCGCACGGATGCATCACGCGTGGAAAAAAAATTATGCGAATGCTGATTATTTACTCTAAACCCACTTGGTGACTGTCTAATTTGTAATTTGAGGCCTGTATGCCTTTAAGGTGTTCTTCATACACCTACATAAATAAAATATTCTTATGAATGGACAACCTGCATGGAATTTCTTTATTGCATATTTGACCTCAAGTTTTGTATTGTAATTTTATTCCGATATTTTTGTCAACCCTATAACACCCTTAAAATCGAGGGAGAAAAATGCTGTGTCATATATTATCTTTCCCTATGCTTACATGCTAAATATTTTGCATGAATATGACTTCACAGCGTTTTGCAACACGATTTTAAGAGAGTTAAAAAAATGACAATTAAGTAAAACTCGGAGGTCCTAGCTCTAACTAGATATGCAATAAAAAAAGCATGAAGATTGTCCATTGTTGCAAACTGATGTTTCGATACAGAATAAATTTCTAAAGACAAATTTATGGAGTGTGAGAAATAGTTGAATAATAACGATTCCGCGCGAGATTATCAGAGCTACTTGTTTTCTCTCTTTCTCTCTCTCTCTCTCTCTCTGGGTAGAATTTATCAAACAAATTGTTATAAAATTAATTTAAATGTTTAATCACCATGATGTATTGATTTATATTCTTGATAAAATGATAATTGAATTTGCATATTTTTATCATTGAAATCACATTTTCGAATTACACTGTGCACCACACCAGCTCATTTATTATTCTTTATACGAATTAAAAAAAAAATTAGTTTTTTAATATTTTATTTCTTTTAATTTTTGTTGGCTTTCCAAAAATAATTTAATGCCATGATCTTACTCATCTTTAAAAGATTTTTTTATCCTCTAGCGACGAGATAAAATTTATAATCTTATAAATGCGAAAAAAAAATCAAAATTGAAGTGTTTTAATTAAATGGAATGAGATTGTCAGTAAGGTAGCTGGTATCGGTTAAAAGTTACGTTTGCCGTTTGCTCCCCGGATTTTCTCTCTGCTGAATGATTATTTCTCCTCCTCGGCAGTGTGGCGGGGTTTTTTAACGTTGCTAGGCAACCAGACGTTTCGTCACTGGCAACAAGAACCAATCACAAACGAGTATTTTGTAGGTAGAAGGGAGAGAGTTACAAGAGCACCACAGCAGCGCAAAATTTTCACAGCAGATATCTAGTATAGTCAGAATCAAGCAAGCTAGCGTACTGTATAGAGGGAGGACTTTTTAAAAAACATTTTTTCCTTCTTTACATCCCTCCTTCTATATCCTGTTTTACCCCATTTCTTAACCCTGCTCAAAATAAGAATAATAATAAATTAGAAAAAAAAAATCATCTATAAAAATCAAAAAGCTCAAAATTTATTAAAAGCGTAAAAAATAATAAGAAAACAAAATATAAGAAATATATATTTTATAAGTGCAGTATTTTGAATGTCCAAGAATTTTTTTTAATAATGAGCTTAATTTTTTAAATGGTGCTAAGTTCTTATTATTTTGTTCAATAACAAAATTTTATAGTTGCTCAAGAAATAATAAGTGTTCAACAATTTTATAATCAGTAAAATTTGCAGTAAATAATTTCAAAAAAAAAAAAAAGGAGCTTATGACAACTACATTATTTGGTTAAAAAAAAAGTGCGTGTTTTAATAATCATCGCTGTGTTTACTATTTAATCGGTGTGAACATGTTGTATTGCTGGTAAATTGCATGTAATCAATTATTATTTTGAAAAGTCCAATCGTATGTAAGTAATTAACTTTATACTATAATTTTTTTGGGGAAAATTTTAAGACTAATTGCTAACTGTGCTTAATTAAAAAAAATAAATACTCAGGTGTTTAAATGTCCAATTAACTCGAAGTATTATCGTAATGTTTTTTTGAGTCAAACGAATTTTATGTAGATTGTTTAATTAATTAGTTTATATATTAAATTTTTTATATATATTATATCGTATACTATATATTTGAAAATGAATAATTTAATAGTTTTATTCGTTATTTGCATTTAGCTGGTTCTTAAAAAAATATAACATATTTAATTAACATCGGTTATTGTTTTACTAAATAAATTTTAATAATTCGTTTAATAAAAATACGTCTAAATTTTATTTTTAAATGTAACTCAGGTGTAATTAAAAATAAAAAATATATTATGTCGAATTATTAAGTACAATCAAAAATATTTAAATGTTAACTACTATTTTTTATTGAAATAATAATATTAATAAAAATAAGTACTCCCTGCATTTTGCATTGTTATAAACAATGATTCTAAAAATAATATATTGATGTAATTAGTGTTTTTAATTATAATAAAATAATAAATTATTATAAAGTTAGTTGGATTATGACCAATTTTCCTATTGTGGCCTATTGTGCGTTATACTATTATCAATATTTATCGTTATTACGATGGATTACCAATGTATTGTCGTATACACAATCATTACAATTCTTCCCAATGATTCCCCCTTCCATTCCTCAAATAATTCCTCGACTGGCACGTCCTCTACGTCGTCAGATGATGAGGAAAGTCCATCGACTTCACGCGGGACAGGAGCAAGAGTTCCTCATATCCCTCACGAGGAAACGCAAGAGACAAAAGGATGTTTTGCCTGCATTAAACGTTGTATTAAGAGGTACAACTTTGATTTTATAGTTGTCGTCAAAAAGTTTTGAATTCTGCAGGAAAAATTCAGACTACTAGATGTAAATGGCCTTCTTCCATTTCTGATAAGATTTCATATTTTACTCATATATTATAAACATGTCAACAAAAAAAATTCAAATGAAAGTAGCCGTTTGTAATTACTCAAAAATGTGTCCTTTTTTTTTTTTTTTTTTTTACCTTGATATTACTTTAATATAGTGTTTGTCGTCTTGCAAAAATTTTATTACATTTATGCGCATTTGATGGGCTGCTACCTATCGATATTGCTATTTTTCTCATATAATGACAACACCCTAATGAAATATAAATATAATCAGAATTGTAAATAAAGTTTGAGTTTCTCTGTTAGAAGTTCGGTGAAGTAGAAATAAATTTGCAATTACATGCAATTATATATTGTAAATGTGACAGTTAAAATTATTGCATCTTGACTAAACACTTACATTTTCTCACAGATACTTTACGAGTAAATGAAGTTAACAATTTAACGCCATTTAACCTTTATCTGCTTATGTCATGTTATTATATATTACTATAAACAAATATGGTAGTGAAAAACAAAACTTATAATTAAATTAATGTTTACTACTTCTAAATAAATTTCATTGTAAGATATTTATTGCTCGCTCTACAAGATGGTACCTGTGTAGTTATCTTGTGTAAATAATCATAGCTTATATTACATTGTAAAAATAAGTTTGAAAAGCTTTACTCAAGATTTTTCTTCTATCATATAATATTTATATTAAACTTGTTTACTTGTAACTTTGTTTATTTAAAGTAGACCCATCTTTATTTCTATTGCAGCTGCTTAAATTTGGCCATGTCCCAATATTATGCAGTAATGAATTAACTTTTATGTTAAAAATGTAAGGGGTAAAAATTATTATCAAATACAGCAAAACTTTAGTGTTTGAAGTAGACTATAGTACTCACTGTCTGCAAAATGTATCAGCAGCCATCATGGCCGGCTCATAGATTGTACATACCCAGGGTGAATGCCAAAATTTTACGTTAAAAAAGAAATAAAGGTTAAAAAAGTTAGAGATTCGCTGATAACACACATGTTGTAGTAAAGAAATGACAATAGTGACCAGGGGTACTCTGTCTAATAAAGAGCAAACATGAGTAGTTTACATGTCATTTTATAAGCAAGACCTCATAAAGCACCAAGAGATGGTATTAAAAATCTCCTCCTTTGACTCAGTATGACTCAACTACACCTTCACTTTAGTCAGTAACAAACTCTGTTATCACAACAGTGATACTGTTTGACTCACCAAGGTAAAATCCATCTCATCTCTATACCTGTCTTAATGACGTCAATTGTAACATGTGTAACAACAATAGAAATTTAAAAAGAGGGGTCCTGAGTATAATCAGTATACTTTTTTCTGATCAAAATGTATTAGAATATTCCTCAAACACAGAAAACACACACTAGCTGTTACATATATTATTTTCTTACTTTCATGTTCATTTATTTCTCTTACTGTAAAACAAAGTGTTGTTGTCACTACAAGAATAGTTGTGACGTGCCTCATTGTTTGTTCCAGAGCGGTAGCGGCTTACCTTCGTGCTCTCAACCTCAGCCCCAACAATGCCGTCGTCCACGGCAACCTGGCCTGTGTCTACTACGAGCAGGGGTAAGTGTCGCTATGTGTTTTACAAACTTTTTTCACTTAAAAGAAGAAATAAGAGCCTAAAATAAAGAAAGTTGCTAGCGAGTGTCATTTAAATATTGTATAATAGCTCATTTCTTCATTTAAAAAAAAAAATAGAGAGAGAGAGTTAAAATAATTCTATCTGTTTAACTTGTTTTGTGGCAAAATGTATTTCTAGAAAAACTGTTGTTAGTTTGTTTATTTTTTTAACTTCTGAGCCTGTATTTAAACAATGAATGTCAGACCCTACTTTGACAATATTGAAACATAAAAAGAATTGTTGCTGAAGCCCTTTAACTTATTGCAGCATACACCAAAAAAACAGCTTCATCTCATTAATCAGATAGTGTCCGTGTCACATAAAAAGTTAAACCAGCTGCAACGGCGAGAGACAAATTCATAGACAGAATATTATGGAAAGTCTTAGATGTTATAGTTTTCAAATATATTGATTTGGACACGGTCATCAATTGTAGTAGAAAAAGTAGATTGTCTAAAATTTCATCAAACTTTTTGTGAAGTTCCTATTGACACAAGAACAACTTTTTATAGCATGGTACTTCTAGCATAACCACCTTACAACTTTAACCAATACCACCAGTGTCTTATTGTTTGTTTCTCTCCACTCCGTCACAGGCTCATCGACTTGGCCATCGACACTTATCGTCGTGCCATCGAGCTACAGCCCAACTTCCCGGATGCCTACTGCAACTTGGCTAACGCCCTCAAAGAGAAGGGGCAAGTCACCGAGGCGGAAGAATGTTACAATACGGCACTACGCTTGTGCCCGACTCATGCAGACTCCCTCAACAACCTGGCTAACATCAAGAGAGAACAGGGATACATCGAGGAAGCCACGAGACTTTATCTGAAGGCTCTTGACGTGTTCCCAGAGTTTGCAGCAGCTCACTCTAACCTGGCCTCTGTGCTACAACAGCAGGGCAAGCTGAACGAAGCACTCCTGCATTACAAGGAAGCTATTCGTATTCAACCTACATTTGCAGATGCATACTCTAACATGGGAAATACACTGAAGGAAATGCAAGACATCCAAGGAGCTCTACAATGTTATACAAGAGCTATTCAGATTAATCCAGCTTTTGCAGATGCACATAGTAATCTGGCTTCAATTCACAAGGTGAGTTTACATTTTTTTTTTTTTTTTTTTTATTAAAAAAATAATTATTTATTACTATACTTGCAATTTTATAAAGTTTTCAATTTGTAGCTAATTTCATGTTTTCTATTGACAATTATTGTAATAAATTCCTGTAAAAGAATGCTACTTGATTCCGGTATACAAATCTAGATACTCTTAAGGTGCATTATGTAAAATATCCAATGCATCTCTAACAATAAATATATATTATTTAAATATTTGATGGTAAGCTGTTTCTTTAATAGTTTTGTTAAGTGTACATTGATTTACATTAAAACTTGAATGTGTCAAACTCAAGCACACTATAAAACACTACTGAAAGTAGAAGTTACAATAGTTGATTTTCTTCTTTTTTTTTTTTTTTTCAATGTAAAATATGTAAATAAAATTATGCTTTTTGAAATTTTTCAGATTTTTTGGAGTGCAGAAACTAATTTAAAAACTATATATTTAAAATATCTGAATTAGGGTGGTACTATCTGATCGGACAACCGTGACGTCATCAATAGCCAATCACAGTGCGAGAAAATTACGTCACGGTTGTCCCATCAGGTGTCCACCTTAATCCAGATATTTTAAATATATATTTTTTTAAATTACTCCAAAAAATCTGAAAAAAAAAAACAAAACAGAAAAGCATAATTTTATGTATATTTTCTAATTATGAAGAAAATGCAACTACCATTCTATTTTTAGTGCATTTTCCTACCGTACATTTGTTTTTAAATGGCTTGTGGTATGAAAAGCAATAAACAGATGCTTCAAAGAGATTTTAATATAAATGTCAAGAGGAAACTGTAATTACATTTCGCAAGCCAAGTACAAAAAGTTGCCTGCTCAAATACATACCTACCTGTAGTACTTCAATATAATTGCTTTATTAAAAATTTATATTACTTTCGAAGAATTATAAAATTCGTTTTTGTGATACAAATAGTTGCTCGTAACTTTTGTAATTTACATTTATTAATTGACACTTTGATCTTATCTCAAAAGTATTCCAGTATCTCATATTCATTATCAGAAGTAATTGTAAGAAACTTTAATAATTCTGTCTAGCTTATTACGAATTAGCATACTTTATTGGCTATATGCAAAGTCAGAGTTATCTTATATTGATTGAGCTAGTGCAAGCAAAAATATATAATGAGAAATCAATTAGACTAAGCTTTTAAGCTTCAGATTAGCATACTTAGATCAATCATTATATGCAGCTTTTTTTTTTTTTTTTTTTTTTTTTTTTTTTTTTTTTTTTTTTTTTTTTTTTTTTACTGGTTCCCATTGAAGCTTTAACAATATTTAAAAAAATATATACCGGTATAGTGTATCCATAACTTAATTCAGATTGAAATTTTGGTTTCAGTCTAGGAACAATTTTTCTTGGGAGAAAAAGATAAGAAAAGTATTAATTGTCAACTGAAATGTGTTTTATAAACCTTGTTTTTTTTTTTTTCTTATTACATTAAAAGTGCTTTTTTCAAGTTATACATTATACAAACATCATTGTTCACATCATTGAAGTTGATTCACTTCTTTTAGCTAACTTTTAATCACTTGTCTATTTATTTTGCTGGTAATACTGCTGCAATATATATAGTACGGTGATAGTAATATAAAAATAACAAGCACATTTCTATAAGCATCTAATTCACAGTTTCATTAAGAGCATTGTTTGTATTAAAAATACTACACAATATTCTTAAATTTCTCATAAAATGTCTAACCTAGTAAGAATTTTCTTTGGACCCACCCGTTCCTCTTTTTGCTTTCCTTGACAATCACTATTCTATCTCAATGATGTTTGGACAAAAAAGGAAAATACAGTATGAAATCCTTGTCACAAAAGGTCCATTGATAGTAACCATTCCTTCCGTTTCTTGTTCTAGGACTCTGGCAACATCCCAGAGGCCATTCACTCTTACAGGACAGCCCTCAAGCTGAAGCCTGACTTCCCGGACGCCTACTGCAACCTGGCACACTGCCTGCAGATAGTCTGTGACTGGAGTGACTATGACGCCCGCATGAAGAAGCTCGTCAACATCGTCGCGGAGCAGCTGGACAAGAACAGGCTGCCGTCTGTACACCCTCACCACTCGATGTTGTACCCGTTGTCACACGATTTCCGTAAGGCCATCGCCGCGAGACATGCCAACCTTTGTCTTGAGAAGGTGAGAGAAACAAGGGAACTTGCTCTGTAAACGGAGAAGTGTCGTATAATGTTGACTCAAATTCAGACATTAAAATATTGGCTCAACACTTAACTTGCAGACACATTTTGGTTTAAGTGTAGTAACTACAAATAGAATAAATATATTTTGCTGAATATATTATTCATATATAATATATAATAAATAATTAATTTATAATTAATTTAACGGATACTTTTTATCTTCAATTTACTTACATTTTTAAGAAAGTGCTAAGTTACATATTTTGTTGAAAAAAATAAATAATAATAAATACAGTACGAATAATAACTATGTATTTTTCACTTCATTTGAATCCGTTTCATTTTATTTATTTATTTTATTTCTTACCCAAAGAAATTAAAATATTGTATTTTACCTCTTAATCGTACTAAATAAAAAAATAATAAAAAAATTAGGAGCTACGTATTCACAAAGAATATTCACATAAGTTTTAGCATAGAATGTTTTAGTTTTGTACTAAAATTTTATATTTTAAAAGTTTTAATTCTTAATAAAGTACAACTAAATCTGGTTTTACACATTTCCAGTCTATACTATGCCAAACTCATTGTGAATTGCCCCTTCTGCGACCAGGACTCAAACTTGTCGTGTCTCCTCCCTAGATCCACGTGCTGCACAAGCCAGCCTACAAGTTCCCCTCGGAGCTTGCTGGCCGCCTGCGTGTGGGCTACGTGTCGTCTGACTTTGGCAACCATCCTACTTCTCATCTCATGCAGTCCATCCCCGGCATGCATGACCGCACCCGCGTTGAGATCTTCTGCTACGCCCTCAGTCCCGATGACGGTACCACCTTCCGTACCAAGATTGCCAGGGAGTCTGAGCACTTTGTTGACCTCTCGCAGGTGGGTGAAAAGTCCTGACGATCTGTGATTTTAATGGAGTCATTGGAGAGAAACAGGAAATTAAAAACATTTCTAGTACAAGAACATTGGGTGTAGTGCAAATAACACCACTTGAGAAAAAGCTCCTAGCTGAGGCACTAGTTGTGGAAGTAACATGATTTTTTTTTTCTCTGAAACTAGCTATTTTAGCAAGAGAATTGTTTTTTACATTATTATTATAGTAAAAACTTTTAATCCCCACCAACTTGTTGACGTGGTAGCGCCCATTTGTCCCATTTGCTTTCGGAATAGTTCGGATTTTAATTTATTTAAGCTATGCAGAGCCATCTTTTGAGTAAATTTTGTACTAAAATCGATAGATGTGCCGATAGAGCACTGATAGAGCTTCTGAAAACACTCAAAAGATGGCTCTGCATAGCTTAAATAAATTAAAATCCGAACTATTCCGAAAGCAAATGGGACAAATGGGCGCTACCACGTCATTGTACTTTTTCATTCTTTTTTTAGTGCTGCAATAAAAAGTAGTTAAATGTTCCATTTTCGACAGGGCGTAATAAAGATTGTTTGAACCTAATTGCAAGCTAGTACATTTTAGTTGTATGTATATGCCTGTCTTCTCTCATCTGATAACATTGAAAATCTCTTCTACTGTACATTAATTATAAAAATTGAATTTTGTGACAAAAAGATTTCTTTTCACTTCTCTGACGGCTCTCTTTATGTGTCCAGGTGGCTTGTAACGGCAAGGCTGCCGATCGCATCAACTCTGACGGCATCCACGTGCTCGTCAACATGAACGGTTACACCAAGGTGAGGATCTCACAGCACAGAATGTCCCAGGGTTTCTTATAGTAATTCAACAAAAGATTTTGAGACTCTGTTTGCAGATGTAATAGATGGAATGTTTTTTTATTTATTTATTATATAATAATGTTGTTTGGAAAGTTTGTTGTTCCCATCTGTTTTCTCTGTATCTTGATGCCCATATCAGCAGTTATAAACAAATACTTTGAGAAATTTAATCATAAAATATAAGAAATTAATTGTAAATAAAAAGATAGTAATAGCAACAAAGATGCTTTTATTACATTTTCTATTATCTCTATTTAAGATAGGAAAATAGGGAAATAGAGTTACATATTATTTTGTGTAATCACTACATCAAATAGACATTTACATGTTTTTTTTTTTTTTTTTTTTTTTTATAGTCCTTCCTTATCTTACATTATTTAAACATTAGAAAGGTAGCACGTTTATTAACAGTCTATATTTTAACACCAACGTCTACGTTTGGGGAATTTTTCACAATTTTTTAAGGTTTTAATTACTTATGGCCGTAAGTTGCAGCCAACCTATCCTAGAAAAATCGGAGAATTATCCGAGAAATTTAATGTTAATTAGTAAATAATCCACGGATAATCCTCAGATTATTCTCAGATAGGTGGCTGCAACTTACGACTATTAATGTATCATTATTTTTTAAAACAATTATAAATTTAACACCCTGACATTATAATAAAGGTTAAACAAAGATCAATTATACCTGTAAGAAGGGTATAAATTATTGATACCAATATTAAAATTACATTCCTTGTTCTTCCCAGGGTGCCCGCAACGAGATATTCGCTCTGCGCCCCGCCCCTGTGCAGGTGATGTGGCTGGGCTACCCCGGCACGAGTGGCGCTCCCTTCATGGACTACCTGATCACGGACGAGGTGACCTCGCCCCTCGAGCTAGCAACTCAGTACAGCGAGAAGCTGGCTTACATGCAGAACACGTACTTCGTGGGGGACCACAAGCAGATGTTCCCCCACCTCTCCGAGAGGGTCATCCTCACTGACAAGGTGGGCATGTCCTTCGTGACAACACAGACTTTAAGTCAGCTGTTTTTTGTTTGTTTTTTCCCCATTTTTTGTTTTGTCCCCCCCCCCCTTTTTTTTTACTGCTGTCCTATTATTTTAAATCTATTAAGGAGAAAAATAGGAGAAAAGGTGCTGTTTTAGTGTGACCTCATGATTTTAGAGTAGCTAATTAGGTGGGTTGGAAGATGTTTTTTTGAAAATATCAGTTTTAACAATTATTAAATTGTTAAAAACAATTTAATAATTTAATTTAATTAAATTAATTTAATTAATTAAATTAATTTAATTAATTAAATTAATTGGTGCCTTCTTATGGAAAAAAAATCCTTTCATGGAACTTCTTAAAAATATAGCTACAGTACAACCACCATGTAGAATTATTTTGGGATAAGTGTTTAAATTTTATACTGGTAGGTTACAGTTTGTGGTAGTTTATTTGGATAATGACATATTAAATTGCTCGCTGGTTGCATGTGGGTAATACTTAAGAAAGCTTATGTAAGCTTGTCTATGTTACCTCATGCAAGATTAAACTCCAGCTCAAACCAAAGATCTATGCTGTAATGCATTCTTTCTTAGGATGAAGCTTGGAACAAAACAAAAAACATACTTAATTAAAATCAAGGGAACAACACATAATTACCTGTTGCTCTCTACTTTCTCCTATCTTCCGAGAACTCTTAATACAGTATAAAAGTCTTGTGCTTTTCTCCTTTCCACACTCTCGTCTTTGGTTGCAGTAAAATATAATAAAAGTAATTAAACGAGACCGCTGGTACCTGCTTACAGCATGCCAAGAAGGACGGCAATGTGGCAGACAACGTGGCGGTGATCAACGCCACGGATCTGTCGCCCATCCTGGAACACACGCAGATCAAGGAGATCAGGGAGGTGGTGTGCTCTGTGTCGAGCGACCCCAACCTCAGCGGCAGGCCCGTCGAGATCTCTATGAAGGTGGCCGAGCTGCCCACCACCACTCCCATTGAGGTAAGTCATCCAACAAGTGAGGGTCCAGTTTGTTTTCTCCCATAACGAGATATTAGAATGTGAAAATTTTAGTGGCTTAACCATCAAAAGAAGGGGTAAAAATATGGTACTGTGCATTTTTTCAGATTTTTCTGAGACCGGGAACTATTTTTAAAAAATGATTGAAAGTCTATTTTATGACGTCACGGGCGGTACTGCCCTATCCTTTTTCTTAAGGAGTGCCGCCCGTAACGTCATCAAAATAGACTTTCAATAATTTTTTTAAAAATAGTTTCCGGTCTCAGAAAAATTCATAGTACCATATTTTTACCCCTTCTTTCGATTAAGCCACTAAAATTTTCACATTCTAATATCTCACTGTGACTGCTTGGTGACGGCTAAAGAGGGTTACTCTAGCGCTTATGTAAATGTAGTTTTATTTTCTTTCCAAAAAAGTAACATTTAAATTTCTTACTAAAAATTTAGTACTTCAGTACGCAACTCAATTTGTTGTTGGGTAAAACTCAATTTTGAATAAAGGAGATCGCGGTCACCTAAAAAATAATTAGGATTACGTGGTATAGGAAAAACTCAATATAAGGTAATACTTAATATAAGGTAAACCTAATTTCCTGGGTCCCTTGACTTTACGTAATAACTAGTTTTTGCTGTATTTATGAAGGCTCTGCCTGGAAATGAGCCATAATCACTTTGATACACTTGTCCTCTATTGCAGGTTACCTTTTCTCTTGGCATTTAATTAGAATAAATGTAAATTTTGATAAAAAATCATTTCCAAAGCATTCTTTTTAACAAGAGTGAAGTGGCATTTTTATTTGACCTCCAAGAAGTAGAAATAGGCCTTATTTCAAATTGAACGGCTGAGGTCATCAGCAGAAGCCACTTCGTAACTTGTTTAAAAACTAGTTCTTGACAGCCTTCCTTTTGATTTGGACCTTGAGAAATATCTAAGCATTAATTTTAATATGGTACAGACCTGTTTTATATGAAAAATGAGAAATTTTGTTGCATGTGGGTAATACTGAAGAAAGCTTATGTAAGCTTGTCTTAGTTACCTCATGCAAGATTGAACTCCAGCTCAAACCAAAGAACTATGCTGTGATGCATTCTTTCTTAGGATGAAGCTTGGAACAGAATAAATTTTTCCGAGTATATTCTTTGTATTTCCAATATTCTGGTCAGGGGCGTAGACAAGGGGGGGTTTTGGGTGTTATAACCCCCCCCCCCCCCCTTGAGAGCTGAACCTTAGTAAATTTTAAGGGAAAAATAACAAAAAATGGTACTCTACAGATACGATTTAGATAAAATTTTATGAAAAATTTTCTTAAAAAAAACTTTAAAAATTTATATCCCCGAAACACATCATTAATACATTTTTAATTTATTTAAAATCCGTCTACAGTATTATGATTATTTAAGTATTTATACTATAATTCTATTATTTAATTCCAATGTGCTTTTTTCGTCATCGATAATATATAACATCTAGTCTACTGACTATAAAAAAAACTATTATTATAATTATATTATGTAGTATTCATTAATAAGTTATTTATGTTTTTGTAGACAACAATTTAAAATATAAAAAATGTTGAAAACATTCCCCGCATGATATTCAGCATAAAACTATATAGGTATATTACATCTTACAATTATTGCCAGTTTTATTGTCTAATGTATAATACTGTACATATCTTTAATTTTATTACTGAAGTTAAAAAAATCTGATTTTCTTAAATTAATTTTATTAATTTTACAATCAGTATACTGAATGTAATAAATTGATTTTCTTGTCTTGAAAATTTAAATATAAATATTTTTTCTTGCTCGTATACATCAATCAGTACATCGTCTTAAAATGTGGTCTATTTTTTTATAAGAAAAAGTAGTGACAAAAATATTGTAACTACATAATTTACGATTTAAAAATATAAGAAATTTGCTGCAACTTTTCATCGAAAAAAATTAAAGTCCACGTCCCTTTTTCAAAAAAATCGCGCATCGTGAAACTAATAAAAATAATATAAAATTTGGTTATTATAGATGATGAATTACTTGATTTAACTAAAATTATTTACTCAAAGCTTTATTTATTACTTATTACGTTAGTGCATCACGTATATACTGCACGTATTTTAAAGAAATTAAAAAAAATTGGGTGAAAAAAATCTAAAATTTTAAAAAAATGCATCAGGCCATACATTCTCTATAATAGTATTTTTTCATAATTTTACCCTAAAAAGGGGGCGTGTCCTTAAAAAAATTGCGCCTGCGGCGGGCTATTGGGGGGCTACGCCCCCCAAACCCCCCAGTGGGCTATTCTCAATCTTGAAGAACCCCCCCCCCCCCCCCCTTGGACGAATCCTGGCTACGCCACTGATTCTGGTAGCAAGCATATTTCTAGCAACCTCGTCATAGTAAGTAAATAATGAAAAGTGAAATCATGCATTAAATTTGAATGGACAATATACATGAAAAAATTTTATTGCAGAAATGAATAGAAGGTACCAAATTATGCTACTCTGAATTTTTTCAGATTTTTTGGAGACCCGGAACTATTTTTAAATAATTATTGAAAGTCCTGCGATTTCAGTTAGCACCCCTGCAGCCTTAATAAAAAAGATATAGACCAGCCTATTGATGCCTCCAGGGGGCGTGGTCGCACTTTCAATAATTATTTAAAAATAGTTCTGGGTCTCAAAAAAATCTAAAAAAATTCAGAGTAGCATAATTTGGTACCCTTTATTCATTTCTGCAATAAAATTTTTTCATGTATGTATATTAAAAAAAAAAAAAAAAAAAAAAAAACGCTGTTCACTACATATAATTTTGCCCTTCACTGAGTTTATTTTTAAATATTCGCCAATTCAAGATATGTAATATCATTCAAGTCACTGGTATAAAAGGTAAAAACTTTTGCTTAAATTCATATTCTCCACATTATCATAAGCCCTTATATAATTATACAAAAAATAATAGCCCTTCTGATAAATTAAAAATGGATTTTATCCATGAAATCCCTGCCAATTGCTACAATGGACAACCTACATGAAAATTTTTATTGTTGCAGAAATGAATAGACGGCACCAAATTATGCTACTCTGATTTTTTTTTTATTTTATTTTTTTGAGACCCGGAACTATTTTTAAATAATTATTGAAAGTTCTGTAAGTAAAGTTGGCACCCCTGAATCCTTAATAAAAAGGTTAGGATCGAGACACCTATTGACGCACTTTCAATAACTATTTAAAAATAGTTCTGGGTTTAAAAAAAAAAAAAATCATACTAGCATAATTTGGTACCCTCTATTCATTTCTGCAATAAAAAAAATCATGTAGGTTGTCCATTATTTATTATAACTTTGTATGAAAATATATTACTAGCATTATGAATTTTCTCTTTATGAATTACGTACATTTAGACTATTTAGCTGTAAAAACATGTTTAGTAAGGAATCACAACTCATAATAATTTTTTTTTCTTTTATTAATACAACAATTATTATAATTTATTAGTTACAATTAACATGCTTGCTCCGTGATGTTTCAGACGATGATAGCGTCAGGCCAGGTGCAGACCCAGGTGAACGGAGTGACGGTGCAGAACGGGCTGGCCACAACCCAGACCAACACGAAGGCTGCCACTGGCGAAGAAGTTCCCCAGACCATCGTAATCACCACTCGTCAGCAGTACGGACTTCCAGAGGACGCAATCGTGTACTGCAACTTCAACCAGCTGTATAAGATCGACCCCGCCACGCTGCAGATGTGGGTCAACGTGAGTACCAGGCCAACTGTAACATCAGTCGTAATCCTTACATATTGTCATTCCATTCTTCTGAAATGCATTGCAACTTGTGCAGGAATTTTGTGTGAACCTATTGCATTTCTGGTTAGAGTAAAATTTAGTACATATGAAAGTTCTTTAATGAAGCTCATTTTGAGAAATGGCAATATTCTGAATATTCAATTGATTTGTCAACTCAAAGGTGTGTCATTTTGTCATTTATATTATAGCAAAGTGTCACTTCTTATCAAGGCAAATGGTAAAAACATTAATTATATAACATAGTTTAAATAAGATACTTAGTAAAACAATGGGAAATTGGGAATCTATATGATAAGTAATTTGATAATTTTCAAGAAAATTTCTAGTCTTGAGTATCCAAAATTCAAATTCCTCTTCCATGACTTGAATACTCAGCTGATTACAATGATATTATATAATCGTTGTTCACCAATCGCTCCGCTGTAGATCCTGAAGAACGTACCCAACTCTGTGCTGTGGCTGCTTCGCTTCCCCGCGGTGGGAGAGCCAAACTTGCAGAGCTCCGCCCAGCAGCTGGGCCTGCCCCCCGGACGCATCCTCTTCTCGAACGTGGCTGCCAAGGAGGAGCATGTGCGGCGAGGCCAGCTGGCTGACGTGTGTCTCGACACTCCTCTGTGTAACGGACACACCACCAGCATGGACGTCCTCTGGACTGGAACACCAGGTACGAGCATTGAGTTTCAACGAGGCAAAGCAAATGGTACTCATACTTCTTAAGAATGGGACTTTAATAGACATTTCAAAAAAAAAAAAAAAAAAAAAGAAAAAAAAAAAAAAAAAAAAACATGTCATTAATGCTTTGTCTGAAGAAGTTTGGCATATTCTGAAATTAAAAAACTTAAATTTCAAGTTAACAAGTTCAATATGTTTTTTACAAAAATAATAATAATAATGTAATAAATGAGGAAACTATATAATAAATAAGTAAATAAAAATAAATATACTGTATTATATATATATAAATATATATATATATTCAAAATTATGACGGAACCAAGATAAAGGAGGGAAAGGAAAAGATAATCACAAAAATTAACAAAAGTAATTAAATAACTTAAAATGATCAGTAAAATTAATTTTAATTTAGAAAATCATCACAAGTTTATTAGAATTTGTGTCTGTTTTTTAGTGATGTTTCCTTCTTCTTGCTCTGAATGTTAGATAGTAAGAAGTTCATTTCAGTAAAACAACCATTCTGACGTGTCCCCAGTGGTGACGCTGCCTGGTGAGACGCTGGCCTCGCGAGTGGCCGCCTCCCAGCTGACCACCCTCGGCTGCCCAGAGCTGATCGCCAACTCTGCCCAGCAGTATGAGAACATCGCTATCCGGCTTGGCACAGAACGAGAGTAGTGCGTGACTAAACATTTTACCTAGCATATCATCCATCTCATATGATTATGTGTAACAATCTGTTATATCAGGCAAGTGTAGTTATGAGCTTTACCGATTTACAGCTCATAATTACATTCCCCTGATATAGCAGAATGTTGTTGCACACGGTAGGCAGATAGCTCATTATTTCAGATGAGGGAAAACAGTATAGAAAGTTACACTAAAAGACGGTACCCTGCCTTTCAGAGCCTAACACTGCTTAGAATTTATTTCTCCTAGCAAGACAAATTACATTATCTGATCACTCTTCTTCCCTGCCGTCAGAATATGTTCCCTGTCCCTTAGCATTATTGACGTAGCCAGAAGGGAAAAGGGGTAGAGCCATCCACTACCCTCACTGCATTAAATTCCCTGCAAGTTATGATGACATAACAGAACTGTCAAAATCCTTTAGAATATAATTATACCCTAGCATAAAAATCAACTTATGTTGCCCGATTTCTTATCCCCATCACTGCATAGGTAATAGGTTTGGTAATCATCCTGTGTTCCCACCAACCTGTACTTTCAGCCGCTAATTGTTAAATTATTTTTATGAGAGAAAATTTGCAGACTTTTAAGTTGGTCCATTATAATATTTATATATAGGATTAAATATGATGATGGGATATTCTGATTTATTTTGAGAGCTTTACACAAAATACATAATAGTAGTGGCCCTCATTAATTGTGCTTATTCATACATATTGACTAAAAACATGATAAATGAGATAAATGGGATTCTTAATATAAGCTTTGACACTGCTTAGTAAATAATATTTCCTGGCTAGTAATGTAATAAAAAAATTATTTTTATAGTACTATATAGGTAAAATTACCACTCTTTAAGACCAACATAGAGAAGCATGAGTTTATTACATAGATGGCTATTTTTTATAAAAGCTTGTCTTCAGCCCTCATGCAAAATTGAGCACCAACTCAAACCAAAGATAGATGCACAGATGCATAATTTCTTAGGATGAAGCTTGGAACATCACAATGCAGAATACAGCAACAAATCAACCACAGTACAGTCGTTGTCTCAGAAATTTCCCTTTGCGGCAGTAGTAATCACCATGACCCGTAAAAATAACACATGGTGATTAAAGTAGAGTGAGCGAAAAATTGACCGATGGTAAAGCTCATTCTCTTGCATGTAAAAAGTTACTTTGGAGAACCATAAATAAGGATCTGAAATCAGTTAAGACCGTCCTTCGTAAAAATTCTGAGCATTTGGGTCTAAAAGTCGATGACTTTGTCCATCTACTCCATGCTAACGCTCGAAAAACGTGGCTTCTTTTTTATTCGAACTTTAATTTCTTTCGCAATCTCCCATAAAATGTGTTTAAAAAATATTCTAAGATAGAACATATTATGGTGAATCAGAAAGTGTCATAACCTTTATTAGCTCTTCATAAAAATTTTGAGAAAATTCTGATACAATACCAAAATCCGAGGCAAATTTTCATTTCAAATGTTGCGGTCTTCGGGTTAACAGCTGACTGGATCAACGGGATCAACAACACTATATAACTTCAGCAGATGTTCGTATTTCGCATAAATTTCTACTGCGCAGCTATTGAGGAGCCGACGTAACTTTTTTGTATGCACATATGTAAAAATTTGCAGATGAGCATCGTGCGTGACGTCATGCACTGCGCACTCAACTCGTTGACTCCTCTTTAACAAAGCTGCAGTGGGAAATTGTTCAAAGCAACAAGTGCTCATAGTTGTTTGTAACTCCTGATAAAGTAATAATAGACCTTTCTGAAACATGTTTTGTTGCCTTAAAAATAGACTTGTAATTATTCCCCTGGTCATCTAAGCCAAAACTTGACTCTAGGTCACTGGAATTTCTTAAAAATTTATATAATTTTATTGTAAGGTTGTAAATACAGTAAAAAAATCGTTATTACAAAACTTGGGTAAAACTCAATTTTGAGTACAAGAGATCACGGTCCTGTTCAAAATAATTATACATAGCATTGCAGTGTGGGAAAAACTCAATGAAAGGTAATTAATACTCAAAAGGGTTATTCTTAACTGTACACATACATATGTATAAAGAACTTTTGTTCGTATTCTTGCTTGAAATGCTATTTAAGTGTCGGGGGGGGGGGGGGGGTCTTCAAATAAAAACAATCCTAAAATTAAGACAGTCTTGGTGTATTCTTCATTGTTGCGCTAAAGCTGTTTGCTAAGTGTAGGTCAAGTGATGTTATTAGTCTTAGTGACTTTGAGTCTACTTGCCTTGAAGAATAATATAGAAGTAGAGTTTTATTATCCTGCATTAATGACATCAACATCATTTCTCCGCCATTTTAAGAAAATACTAATTTTCTTATGCAGTTCAATTAGTATGTGGACTTCCTATATTATTTTATGCTAGCAGTCCATTTCAAGGGTCTGATGATTTTCTACTGTTTTCTCAACAAAAGTAGTGGTATTTTTAGCTGAGAACATACAACAAAGGGGCATTCACAAAGTCTTAAGGCCACATTTAGGGCACGATAATTTAAGACCAGAAATTTTGGGTGTAAAAAGCATGCCTAAAATCGGGCTTTAAATTATTGAGCCCTAAATGTGGCCTTAGGGCTTTGTGAATGCCCCTTATTACAGTAATACCTGTATTCATTTTATCCACTTTGCTGCCAGGATGAGAAAATTCCTCTCAAGAGACTGAAATAAAAATAGATATCCCAGCCAAAATTAGGATATTTTGTACGTACCTCATTCTCAGCTGTAATTAAGAACACAATTTAAATACAATCAAGTGAGCTTTGTGAGAAGTGGTTTGAAGCTCTTTCTCTTGTGTCAGTGCTTATTTATTTCTTGGTCTACCCCACCATCCCTAATTTGATCCCTTATGTAACATATGCAGTGTCCATTACCAAGATATCGAGCTTTATTATTAAGTAAAAGATAGTCACCATCCATACAACTAACATATAAGCTAACTTGTGAAACAAGTTGTTTACCTGTAACTCTGCTGGCTATACATTTTTGTATTCAAACTTTAACATTCTAAGTAGGTAATAATTTGCATCCAAATGTTTTCAATACAAAATTTCATAGCAAAAAATACATATTGAGGCTTCCGCGGCAAAATGCTCACTTTGAAAATTCCAAAATGCTACAAAATGTTCACTATGCATTTAAGGAAGGTTAAAAATATACCTGATACGATAACAATAGACCTTGATTTGCAAAGTGAGTATTTTGCCGTGGGTGCCCCGCCCCGGTGTATATAATTAATATACATAATTATTATTAATTTTTGGGAGTTTGAGAAATAGAGTAAGTTACTGAGTCATTAGGAACGATATGAAGCATCTTACGTTCCCACATCCTAATATAACCCCACAATCACATAATTAAACGATATAGTGTCATCATTACTGTACTCTTGTGCGAACATTGAATAGGCAATAAAACTTTTAACTTTTATTAGAATCCAGAGAAAAATTTCCTTCTAGCTTTTATCATTATTAGATGTTAGATAAATAAAACTTGATTTTTATGCATGGCAGAACTGAAACAGTTGGTAATTTTGCTCTATAAGAAAATTAATAAGAGTTGGGTGTCATTTTATTTATCATTTACCAGTGGAGACAACCTCCCCCTCCAATATAGCCGCTGTGCAGTTGTGAGCATACAACAAACATTCGAGACAGTTGAAATAGGAGACAGATTGTTAAATTTCAGGACATTGCAGTTACGTGTTCTGACCGGCTGACTTTTTGTTTCAGCTTGAAGGCTGTCCGTGTGAAAGTGTGGCAGGCTCGCTCTTCCTCCCAGCTGTTTGACGTGCGTGTCTACGCCCGGGGCATGGAGCGTCTGTACCACGCCATGTGGGAGCGCTACGCCCGCGGAGAGGGTCCAGACCACATCTCCCTCAAGAACTAGACCCAGTCATAGCAGTCTTACCGCCAATATGATTTGTAGATGGGGGGATTTAAAATAGGAACTGTCTTTTGGTACACATAAATGTATCTTCAATTAAGAACAACTTGGGAGTCAAATCGTCAACGTCAGCAAATTGGAGCAAGTTGTTGATGGGTGTCAAAAAAAAAAAAAAGACAGCAAAGAATTCTTACTTTAATTTCCTAACAAAGAATGGGTATGCTTGAATATTAATGTTCAAGCTGATAATAACAACAGCCTGTAAGAGCCCTCATTATTGCAATTTTTCTATTAATTGTTGCTTGGTTGGTTACCAACGGCAAAACTTGTTTTTCAGCATTGCAATGTTCATAGTACTCTCTGGGGCTGCTAATACCCAGTCTGCACACTAGATGCCCAATACCGTTTCTTAGTGAGACACTTATGTTTTATTTTTTTTTAAGTCAACTACTGGTATCTTTACTACAAATTAATTACAGCAATTAACTGCTTTAATTTTCAATCACCAGGCCCTTTAAAAACAACCCATATTGGCTACTAAGACTGTTTGTGATAAGGAAACTTTAATTTTATCCATGTGGAGTATATTTACCATGCTAAAAGTTATTAGTACTGTTAGTATGCAGCTAGTGTATACCTTAAATTGGATTATACAAATGGGATTCATCCACTATGGAACTTCTGCTTTATAAACATTTTGCAGCCCTTTCTAAATTAGTCTTTAAATTATCTAGTTTAATTGTTTTCACTATTTTTAGTCGATTGCTCCTTCCAAAGTAAAAACTTAAAAAAATACATATTTACATAAAAAATGTACAATTCATATGATGAAATTTTAAATGTTTTAATAAAAATTAGTGTTTGGGCTTTTGTTAAAGTTATATTTATTTTTTACCCTTGCTTTCTTGTTGTCTGCAAGTTATAATTCTGCACCCTATGTAGGAATTGGATTTAATAGGTTTGAAACATTATTTAATTCTCATGCCATTTAAAATATTCAAAACTTTTTGTAAACCTACAGCTTTTGAATTATCATAACTTTATGTGTGTTACGGAATGTAAATAATCGTTAATGTTATCATTTTTTTTTTTTCAATTAATTTTCCCTTACGGTAAGCTTTTTTTACAAAGAAAGGGCTGCAAGTTATCAATACCAAACCAAAATCTCTTTCAAATAGCTTGATAAGTATTATATGTAGTAATAATGACACCAACAAGAATTTTATTTTAAGACAGCAAGCAGAAATATTTTATATATCTTCTAATAATGGAGTCTTAAAAATACTATAAAGCAATTTTGGGTTCATATTTTTTGGAGCTGTTGTTTGAATTTAATTAATAATTTTAAAAACATTACAACCAGAAATTGAACTTAACTTCTTTATTTTCTTATCAAGACTTTGAAAGGGAAAGCACAAGACACAATTATTACCATGTAAAAATAAAATAATTATAAATACTATCTGTCGTGTTTTTGGGGAAAAAATCTTTAAATAGTAATTAATTATATGGTCATGGGATATATGAATTTAATTATAATATTTAAACTATATGTCAAAACAAAACTTAATTTGCCTTTTTTTTTCATTTTATTTTTTTGATTAAAATACCGCAATATGAAAACATTTCACTTTTTTTAATATTATTACAATACATGCAGTTATGATTTAATTACATAATTTTAAATTTAATTGTATTACCTAGCTAGTGATAGTTGTAATTGTAAATATTTTTCAACAATTTGTTTCTTTCCCTATATTTGTTGTATGTTGTAACATCTGTTTGTTTTTCCTCCTTTTTTTTTCTCCCTAGTGATTTTTGTGTGTATGGGGTTTACAAGAATGATTTATTGCAATTTGATTTCAAATTCTTCTCTATCTTCTTATTTCAAGTTTAAAATCTAAATTTTAATTCTAAAAAAAAAAAAATAATAATAATAAAATGGTCTAGTAATTAAAAATATTTCATTGCAGGATATGTGCCTGTTTTGTGTGATTTTATGGAGATTCTTTGAATGTAATTTCCAAGTGATTAAAAACAGAATAAAATAAATATGGTAAATTGAAATTTTGTTACTGTTTTCATTAATTATTTAAATTACAAAACTGTAATACACGTACATAATATGTAATTTTGAAACCCTCAAAAAAAATCTATAATATCTTAAAAAGCTAATATTATATAGCAGCACTTTTTCCGCTTTTTTAACTGGCCGATAGCTTTTAATAGTTGTATTTGTTATATTATCATTATGTTTTATAAACAAACAATAATTATTTCAGGTGAGCAGGTGATGGTTGGTTGGTATTTTGGGGCAATTGACACATTTTGGTCATGTATGCAGTAGGTGAGTTCCACGAGTTATATATATATTTAAATTATGACTCAGATGAGAGATATAATAGAAATAATTATAATATAATATATATTAATATATTATCTAATTAATTATTAGTAATATATGAAATAATATTTTTGTACTCATGCAAAAGCTCTGGCATCAGCTAGCTAATTAGGCTATAGCTATATATAGCCTCTCTATATTATATTCTAAGACACTAAAATTATATTTGTTAATTTTAAGATCAATTCATTATCCATGATGCACGTACGCATCAGCATTCGATAATATTAGCATTAATTAATATTATATTATTACTCGTATTATAGTCATAGCAAATTTATTTTATTTTGTAATGAGAGGATTTTCTGTAGTGAATTAATAAAAAAAATAAATACAAATGAAATTTCAATGGAGATAAAAATTCCATTGTTTCATATTGACTTGGAATAAAGCAGCAGCATCGTGAGCAACCTCCTGCAGTTCCCTGCTCGCCTGGATCGCTGGCAGGTGCTATGAGGCAAATCTGCATATATTCTAAATGGCCGTCTACCCATCGCTTGCTCCGTGTCGCTCCGTGTCAACCTCCTGCGATCTTATGTTGTTCTGCCCCGCCGGGACGCTAAGAACCACTGAAATGGGAACTACAACTAAACAAAAACATCACGCCAATGTTTGAATCAAAGAATAAAAATTATATTTATTATATAGTAAAAAGAAAAAAATGCATTTAAATATATACGTATATATATAATATATATATATATTATATATCATGATTATAATATTTATATTATTTATAATAAATAAATATTCAAATGTAATATATATATATGTAATATTTATATTGTATGTAATCGATTGTATTAAAATACCTAAAATTGTGTAAAAGAAATTGCATTTCAATATATTTCATTTAAATTGACATGATCAGATAAATAATAACATATACATAAATAATATGGAAGGTGTGGCGCAGTGCGCTTGACCGGGTCTCGTCAGATCACCGAAGTCAAGCAACGCCGCGCGTGGTTAGTAGTTGGATGGGTGACCATTTTCAACAAAAACCACGTTTCCCACCCAGGGGTAAAACGTTGCGCTTTTCCACTATGTGGTTCCCCTGGCTTTGGACCATTGCACTTCCGGTTCATTGACAAAAGCTGTAGCGTCCATCCTGGCTGAGGTTTCCACGTTTCCCTCAGCCGCAGGCAAATGCCGGGATGGATTTGCAAGGCCGTGGCCGCCCCCGTTCCAGAAGAGCCCGCGAAACGCTCAAGTTAGGGTTTCGGAAGGTTCGGGGTTTCAAGTAGTATGTATTTAGTAAATAGAAGTACCCAATAGGGTTTAATTAAAAAAAAAAAAAAAAAAAAAAAAAAAAAAAAAAAAAAAAAAAAAATATATATAATTACGTTAATTATACTTAAAAAATACAAATAAGGAAATAAAAAACTTTATTAGATAAAAAGTTTTACAGCATTAATTGCATGCGTCCATATAAAATTTTATCTACTGCATATAATATAATATAATATAATATAATATAATATAATATAATATAATATAATATAATATAATATAATATAATATAATAAGCTTGCAATTAATTAATAGATCAAATTTAATTGAAAAAAATTTAATTTATTAAAAAATGCATTATAGCTATATATATAATATAACAATATGTATCCATCATATATAATATAATAGAGCCATATATTATATCATGCGCAATTAAAAGATAATCACGCGTTAATTTTAATTTCAGCTATAACATTTTATTTTTCATAATTAATCCATATATTATAAAATACAGTTGAGTTCACTGCTCAGTTCGAGAAAAGTTCTTTTTATCAAACTGCAAAAATTTATGATTTCTTGCCAAATAGTATCAAAAATATTGAAAGTGACGTTGTTTTTAAAAAGAGTTTAAAAAAGATATTGATTGAAAAAGATTCAGTGAAATCATATTTTAGTAACAAAATTAGTGAAAGTGTTATGATTAATGTACCTGTTAATAATTGACTTTTTTATTATTGTATTTATAAATGGTTAAAATTTATATCGATTATGCAATGTTTTATGTTTTGTTTTCAGTGTCTGACGTGAACCATGTTGTATGTACAACCAGTTGTTCCAAAATAAAAATAAATAAATAAATAAACAGCGTTTTATCTCGAAAAACCATTTAAACTATATATTAATTTATATATAATTATAATTAGTAAAAAATGGTTCAATTTGATCTAAACTCAAAAATTATTTGAAATTATACATTTCAGCATATGGTACATATATGTCATATATATATCACCATATCACTCAGGCTCACCAAGCTGGCATATATATTGCAAGTTTGCAACTAAAACCAAAGATCATGGGGAGGCAGATAGCTCATTATTTCGGACGAGGGACGATATACTGCAGTGTCTGCAGGATACGATCGCATTCCCATGCACGCAAATCCTATAAGGATTTAGAAAATTCAAAGGTGGTTTCTGGGATAAAAAAAAAAGTTAAGGGTAAGATAACACGGACAATCAAATGTTGCTAGTCATAATGATTCTGAATTGTTTTTGAGAGACAGTTCTTGGCACCAAAAAAATATGGAAAAAATTTCAAAACAATTGGACGATCCAATTTTTTTAAATTAATTTCTTAGTTTAGGTCTCCATGGGAAAGCCCTATGAAAATTTAAAAAATTCATTTAAAAAAATTGGATCGTCCGATTGTTTTGAAATTTTTTCCATATTTTTTTAGTGCTAAGAACTAAGAACCGTCTCTAAAAAAAAAAATCAGAATTATTATGAGGTTGCTAAGGTTTACATGTTAATCAAATGGGACTATCAACAATCGATTGTTCGTGTTATCTTACCCTTAATTCCCATAGGGATTTTCAAGATATTTTTTCCGGCTCCGTAAAAAAAAAAAAAAAAAAAAACATTAAAGAATTCACCATAATTCATAATATTATATTACGTTTTATAGATATTTTTTAATTGATACCATAGTTCACACGAAGTTTAGGTAAAAAGCCTCCGAAATCTGACAATAAACGGGAATTTTTTGTGGCGAATTAAGCAATTTGAGACGCGCGGAATTTTTTAGTTTTCATTTCTCAATAGAGGGCAGGTTAAACTATTTTTAGAAACTAAAATTTTCAAAAGAAATGCAATCGCTCACTATACTTTATATAACACCATCATTTTTTTCTTTTTTTTTATTCTTTGTTATGTCTATTTCTTTGTCTGCATGTTGCTGTTGTTCCTATTTCTGTATAATAAATAAGTATATATAATTATATTATAGTATATAATAAATGTATGTTTCAGCTATAATTCATTAATTTTATACCATATATAGTATGTTGTGTTAAAATAAAAGATTTATATAAATTTAATTAATTATATTTGGATAAAATCCAGCAATATAAGGTGGCGTTCACAACAAATAATAATAACAATAATTGTTTATTGGGTCAAAAAATTACATATTTGGGAGGAAACAAAAATAACCCAATTGGTGGCTGAAAAAGGCAAATGCTCATACACAAAGTGAACAACCACCAAACGTTGATCAGAAGGAGCTACGTCGTCAAAAAAATCATACAAACAAAGGTTTAATTATAACACAGACATGCAAGAATATATGGTACGTGTTCCGATTTCGTGCTAAATTTTCTTCGGGATGATACTTTCATCTATATAGAAAGCTGCATGAAATTTAGCACATCACATAAAAAGCCGAGGGTTAATTGTAAGTTTCAGGCACATGATTGCTTGTGTTTATTTTTATTTTTTTTCAAAACATTCTTTTTAATGCTGTTTTAGGGGTGGATTCACGATTTGCATTTCTTCCTTATGGGGTTAATTTCCATGTTAAATTAAGTCGATAGAAAAATTTTGTCCCATCTGCACAAAAAATTGTTTTTAATGGTTTCAGAGCACGCTGAATATCTAATGGTGTTATATTAAAAAATTGTGGAAACAACCCCTAATGACTTAGTGACCCTTGAGTTAAAATGTGAAGCTATCTAATTTTGACAGTTCCATTAGGTCTGTTCGTAAATACACAATCAGAAAGAATCAATTATTTGTGATGAACCTTATGTTCCATGTACAGAAGGTTCATCACAAAAAATATATTCTTTCTGATTGTGTATTTACGAACAGACCTATTGAAACAGGCTTAAGGGCAAGATGTAAGATAACACGAACAATCGATTGTTGTAGTCCCATTTGATTAACATGCAATGTAAACCTTAGCAACCTCATAATAATTCTGTTTTTTTTTTTTTTTTTTGTTTTTTTTTTTTTTTTTGAGACAGTTCTTCACACCAAAAAAATTTGGAAAAAATTTCAAAACAATCGGACGATCTAATTTTTTTATATGAATATTTTAAATTTTCAGTATAGGGCTTTCCCATGGAGACCTAAACTAAGAAATTAATTTAAAAAAATTGGATCGTCCGATTGTTTTGAAATTTTTTCCACGTTTTTTTGGTGCTAAGAACTGTCTCTCAAAAACAATTCAGAATTATTATGAGGTTGCTAAGGTTTGCACGTTAATCAAATGGGACTACAACAATCGATTGTTCGTGTTATCTTACCCTTAACTTTTTTTTTTATCCAAGAAACCACCTTTGAATTTTCTAAATCCTTATAGGATTTGCGTGGGAATGCGATCGTATCCTGCAGACACTGCAGTATATCGTCCCTCGTCCGAAATAATGAGCTATCTGCCTCCCCATGATCTTTCGTTCCAATAATGAGCTGTCTGCTATTTCAGTTGAGCGCAATTATGAGCTGTAAATTAGATATAAAATAAAGCTCAAAATTTGACTCACTTGAAATAGCAGATAGCTCATTATTGCAACGAGATCATATGGTAGGCAGAGCTCATTATTGCGGACGAGGGACGATATATACTCAAAAAATATATGCGAACACGACCACCCATATTAATAATAAAAAAAAGTCAGGTGCATGCGCTAATTATATGTATAAATAATATATTATGCATAATTAATATTTTTAATATTTATATAATATATTATGTGTGCGACATACATGTATGTGTTCCATTTAAGCCTATAATAATAATATAAAATTATGTATGTGCTACAATGCTACAACCGCATATAAAAAAAAAAAAGGAATTACTTGCATCGTTGCACGTTGCAGTTGCACTGCTGCGCGTCTTGCAATAATAATAGGCTCTTTTTTAAAAACACAAACAAGAAACTTGTATAAAAACAATATTTATTTTCCATATAATCTCGGTATAAATAACTTCAGCGTCACAATGCTGTATTTTGCATTTCATTTCTTTCAGACGGAATTGAATGAAATAAATTTTTAAAAATATATAAATATTATATAATTTATATGTCCTGAAATTTAATCGCTTTTTGGTTTGACTAATTTCAAGGGGGCAATTTTCTCACAATAGCTATATTTCCGGTTTTCGTTCTTAAGGCCCCACATGTTAAATTTCTACCTCTCAATTTTCACAAAACTGAGAAGACAAATCCACTTCAATTTATAAAATTTGTATTATATATGACACCAGCCACCCTGCATGCAAGTCTATATTACATTCAAAGGGGCCGATTCCGAGATCTCAACCAACTTCTTTCAACTGAGATTCATCCTAAAGCTTAAGCCAGGGCTGTTGGTGGGACTTGATGCTGCAGCCTTCCCCCGAAATGTTGAATGGGCAAAATATATAGGCGTTTCCCCCATTTTTTTTTAACATTATCCTTATGAAGTTAGCCCTCCCACCCCACCTGCTTTTTTTTTCTGGGTCCGCGCCTGTCCTCAAGTGCATGTAAAACACTGCAGGTGTATTAAAAGTAAAGTCAATGTTGAGAGTACGTATGTACGTATACTCTGACAGCTAGAGCTATAAGCGGACTTGGACTTGGATCAATACTCGGTGTTCTCATTTACTGATGAACTTTTGCTCTTCAATTTACCCACAACATTACCATAGGTACCGAGGGTACACAGCAGTTACTGTGTATACAGCTGCATAATATATTATTATATAATTAATATATTATACATACAAAATCGTACACAAGTTTTCTTGAAGGGAAAAATTGTATACAAAATTGAATCGTATAATGCAGGCTTAATATAATACGGAATACACATATAATTTTATTTTTATTACAATTAAAATATTTGTTCTTGTAATGTTATAAATTTATAATTTCTAATAATTAATTTATAATATTTATAAGCGTTTTGTATGCCTCCAAACCAAAATATAAAATGTATAGTTTTTGCGAGTTGCAAATTTTTTTTTGGATAATATTAACAAAAAAATAGAATATTTATTTATCAAGTAAAATACCTCGCCAATTTTTTATTATATTATATATATATTTTAAATACAAATATAGAATTTTTAAATATCCAGAGTTCCAGACTGAAAAATTATAATACTGTATAATTATATTATACTCAAAATTATAGTGATTTTTTTCACTAATTGTGAACGAAAAATTTCAGAAAAATGTCTATAAAAAAACAAAAAAACTCGTCGCATTTAAAAAAAAAAAAAAAATGAAAAAAAAAATAAACTAAATAAAAAAATACAAAAAACGAAGAAAAAAGTCGAAGTAGGAGAAATAGAGGGCGTTAGTCTTTCTCCCCCTACTTTTCAGCAACGCAGCCGCCAACATCGCCGCAGTAGGGGAAGGGGGACACGTGTACACTATGCCAGGGGTCAATGCACTCGCTCATACTTCCCCTACTTTCGCGTCATACAGGCCAGTGACGTCACATCGTCTGAGTCTGCTTGCTTGCTCATGGTATGCCAGCCGCAAGAGGTCGCGAATTTTACTATTTTACTTTGCCTCTTTGCTCTTTCTACTTATTAACTGTGTGTATTACTACATTAATTGTTAAACACTGACAGGGATGATAATAATATTATATAATTATTTATTATTTTATAACATATTTAAGAGGGGAGCTTTGAACAAAATTATCTTAGTTTAACAACTCTGCAAGCTAACATATCTGCAAAATGATTATGTGTTTAAAACAAAATCAATACATTTTCATCCAAATAAATTTTCCCTATTTTAGACTATATTGAGCAATTATTTAAAAAAATCAATTATATTATATTTATACATAAATAAACAGGTCTGGAAGATATAATTATAGAATAAAATTAATATTATACAAGTTAAGTATTCAATTTTACGCCTGACAAAATATTTTTTTTTTTAAGTACGGACATGCGGAATTATTTCAAAGCTTTTTGTAAATACCCTCTTTGTTAAAAATTAAAAAGTGGAGATGAGACCAGTCAAGGATCCCTGAACCAGCGTTATGGTAATAATATGGTTCGAGCCGATAATCAAACATAACTTTCAGTATTTATTGTGATGAAATTTAATATTTATCATATTATTTATAAAAATTATAAAATACATAATAATATAACTATCATGTAATAATGATGTAATAAATAAATTGCACACCGCAGAGATTCTAGTTCTTCTTAGTGATTTTAAGCGAGAATGTGTAAATTTCTAAAAAAAAAAAAGTTCCATATATGAAAGGTAATAATTAATAATAAAATAATATCATATTGTATAGGCCGTAGAATTAGAAATAAAAGCATTAAACAGTATTTGAAATATATATGCATATATCTCAGTGTCAGTGCATAACTATAATATTTAATATTTTATTTAAATTTGCAGAGTATGTAGACTGCATTTTATATATTGTATAATTTCCCGGGTAACTAATCCAAATATAAATTGTATTTTAGTATGTAAGAAAACTGATAAAATAATCTTCTATTTTATAATAGAAATTTTTATGTAATATTAGTATGTAATTTTGTATGATTTGAATGTAATACAAAATATTCATGATACATGTAATCTTAATTAGCGAAAGATATCAATGAAGTTTTTCAATTCACTTCATTTCTTAACATTTTTTTTATAAATTGTTTCTGGAACATATGCATGCATCTCATTGCTTTTATATTAATATCATATTTTACTTTCCATTTCCCTTTTTTATAGCATTATACTATATTTAAATACATTATACACGGAGAAAAAGGACAACTCCCTTTCATTTGAATTTAAAAGTTTTACTCCTGTGTATCTGTACCACGAAAAAAATCTTTTGAAATCAAAGGAGTTGCATTGTTAGACTTCTACAATCCTAACAACTTTAAATATAAAGTAGTAGAAGTGTAACGTACTAGATATAAAAAGATGTTAAAAACAACAGTTTAAAAGCGTTAGATTTAAGGGATAAAACTGTACAATTCAAAGCTGTAAATTTTTTAATTTTTATGTTGTTACTCTTTTAAAATCTAAAGTTTCTTCATAGTAATTCTCCTGCTTACATAGCTACCTCCTTATAATTCTACAGATTTACTTTGTTAAAATTATAGTCATTATTACACGATACGATTGTTCTATTTTTTGCATGCATTTTCTTCTTACAAGCCAATTCAACTCTACTTGTACAAGTACTTATACAAGTAGAGTTGAAATTGGCTTGTAAGAAGAAAATGCATGCAATAAATAGAACAATCGTTTCGTGTCATAATAATGATTGCAATATCTTTTAATGTTTTACTTTCTATTTTTATTCTGTTATTAACACTATATAAATTTAACTAAATTGTAATACCTTAATATAGATTTATTGGTAATGAGGACGCGAATTATAGCCAATAATATACAAAATAAAGGGATAAAATGAAAGAACAGGTGATTAAAGTTTATAATACAGTAATATTTAATTTAGTGTGTTGATGATACATATTTATAATGAATAATAATTATGAATGACAGTTTTAATTGTTAATAATTAATTACAAATATTATGTATTAAATTCCCCGAAGAAAAAGCAAAAAAAGGTGGAAGTATGAATACAAAATTTATAATGATTACAGTCAATAGAGTCGTATGAATTTCCATTTAGTTGTAAAGAGATAAAAAAAATATTATGAAGTGAATTCTTTGAAAGATATATATAGTATATAGTGACGCAAAGGTACAGTACTCAACATTTTCACAACTGCAAAGGTGTGTCTGCAACGAGTGTTTTCTTTCCCTCTGGGTGATTTTGGTTCGTCCAGCAAAATGACGGTGCCCATCCAGCGATGTGGAGGTGATATAGGGATGGCTGCTCAAACGATTACATTCGCGTGGCGTTCAATTTGCAATTCTTTGCAGCTAATCAAATCTGTATAAACAAAAATACAAACAGGTCTTGCATTAGTATAATTGCATCATTATTACAATTTAAATTTCAACTTACCATGAAATATTTCACTTGAAGCGTTGTAGAGCTCGCTAAATCCATCCTCAATGGCTTGCAAATCGCCGTCCAAGTGATGCCCTGCATGCTCCTGCATGTGACATTGCTGGCTGCATTTGTCTTTTAAATGTACACAGTCATTAAAACAATGAATAATACTATAGGATGCAAAATCAAGTATTAGTTATAAAACTTACCATTAATAGTCCAGAATGATCTTTACACAGAGCACAACATGAAAGTAAACCGACGCCTGCAGATTGAAACAGGAAACTGGAAGTAAGGCACGTGTGCAGAAATAACGGCCGTTTTCCAACACATTTTAAGACTTTAATTTTTACTGATTTATACGTACACAGCTACACACCTCTGTTGTACTTTACATTTCACGAACGCTTATATTTGAATAGTTTGAAATTGTAAAACATTACACTCCTAAACTTTAAAAAATTCATTAAAAGATTAATTTTTTCTTTTTTACATCGTAAAAGGTTAAATCTTACCATGTAAATGTGTACACTGATGTTTAACAAGTAAGAAACTCTTGATTTTTAATGTTTTCGTATTAACGAGGCTAGAACTGTTAAATTCAAGAGAAAGATCATTTATATTTAAAGTTAATACTTTTGAATTTGTACTAACAGTTTTTAAACTTTAAAAGTAAAGGAAAAATCTTTAATATACAACAGTAATACTTTTGGATCTGTACCTACAGTTTTTAATCAGTTAACTGTTTTCTCCGTGTAGGTAATATAATAATAATTACTAAATCAATATCTTATATATTTTATGACTCGATGGTTATAAATGCTTATTATATGAAATAAAATAAAGGTTTATCATGTAAAAAGTAGTAAACTTTTTACTTTCTGTCGTTGTTATAATTAAATTACAAATTAAAATTGTAACAAAAAATTCAAACGACCATGCAGAGAAAAAATGCATGGTATAATATAAAAATATTTTATGAAAAAAATCATGCATAATAAGCTTAAACTTATAATCTATGATGCTACTGCATGTTAAATAACAACTAATTTCTTAAGCACTAATTATGTAAGCGAAGATTATAAAAGATGTATCAATTAAGTGATAAAAAAAATCAACTTGTACTTTATATATTCAATTTATCTCCTGGAGTATATACAAAAAATTGTACTATTATATTATTATAATTAAATATATTATTTCATATAACAAAATTATCGGAAGAAAAATACACGCGCGAAGTTTTTCACAACAGTATTATATAACAATTTAGCGTAAAAAATTCTTGTGTTCTGCCACGGACATTTTTGAATTTTAAAACAAATATGAACTTATTTTGGTGCACTTCATCGTCTCTTTAATAGTAAAAATATGATAGATGACGTCACTTGAAGCAACAAGTTTCAATAATTTTATTTAAAATACATCTTGAAAATCTACACATACATGAAAACATTTTTCAAGCAAATTATATAGTATTTTTTTTAATAAATTTACGACTTCCATGGATAACTGCGAGGGAGACTTAAAGATTAAACTCGTTTAGTTAATTACTTCAGAATCAGGGGATATGTCTGTCAAATTGAAATACATTTTAAAACATCGAGAATGTTCTGAAATTTAATTGCGCTTATGGTTTGAGTAAATTCAAGGGGGTGCATGGTTTCCTCACAACAACAGCTCCATTTCAAGTTTCCATCCAGCATGATATTATTTATTTTGTTAAATTTCTACCTCAATTTTATTAACCAATTTTGTTCATACAGATCCAATTCAAAAGTTTTATTCCATATGGCGAGTTCAAAGTCTTATTTTGTTGAGTTCAAGAGGAAACCGATTTCGAGATCTCAATAAAATAACGAAGATTAATCCTGTTTTTTTTTTGTTTTTTTAAAATATTCTTTACTTTTTCCTTAAATTTTTTTTTTTATTTTTAAATATTATACCTCAATATTTTTTTATTTGGGAAACGACCGCCGAAATTCGTTCTGAACTCCGAAGGCGGCTAACGGGATCGAGTAGATCCTCTTGCACGCACCATAACGAGAGAGGCTTCGCACTCTTATTTGGCCAGCGTAAAGACGCATGCGACATCGACGCAGCCATGAAGAAAAAAATAAACTCTCTATTACCAAATATTTTCTTAAGATTATTGTTCTTGTTATTCCTAAATATCCACACTAACCAGCAGTGCTTTTTTTTTTATTTTTGGTTGCGTGTGTTAAAAATTACAAATAAATTTTTCAATTTATACATTTATACACAAATGAATATTTTTTGCCATAGTTTCTAGTTTCACAACGAGAATTATATTACCATATTCACAATAATGATGGCTTCATGCACACAAGAATATAAAGTTCCTCAAAAATAAAATTACAGAGCTATAGGAAGTTCAATTGAAGTATATTAATTAACCAAAAGTGAACAAAAAATTGTTATAAAATGAAGATAAAAAATGTTCCAAATTCAATGGTCTGGCCGCGGCTGGGATCATTGATGGATGCAAAATTTAAATTTGAAATTTAATTTTACTAATTTATAATATAAGGTCAGAAAACCTTGCACTTTTGGCTGTATGCTTCCACGACACATTTAAGAAGTAATTAACAAAATATATTAATTATATACAGCAAATAAGTAATAATAAAATTGTCTTCAACATGCATTGTTAAACTGCAATGTATATGTTGGCATCCGGACGCGAAATATATAATAATTTCGGACTATCGCGGAATATATTACATTATATAATCTATATATAATCATTGTTATTATAATGTATATATGTGTATTTCCTAATGCAAAATGTACACTTCTCTGTTTAATAAAAGATTTATTTATAATCATACAATATTAAATTAAATATTAATTTAAAATGTGTATGTGGAGAGGTTTGCATACCTAAAAGGCAATAATGGCGGACGACTTCTGAAGCCGTCAATATTTTTTTGTGTAACGGTTTATAACTTGTTAGTCGAACATTTCTCGTCCTCATGCTGTCGGCGTTCATTAGTAAAGAAATTAGGATCGTGTTACCTACAAAAATGTTATTATAGTTTTTAAAAGTTGGCTCTTCGGTTATATATAGTATCACTCACTTCATATCTAAAATGATTCAGCGTCTGAAGCGGATCGGTTGACGGCAATAGGTGCAGTCAAGTGATCCGTATCAAACACCGCCAGAAAATTAAAATATTATTTTATACCTCGGGACAGCGCGAAATTTTATTTTTTTTATACTCCTGCCTAATTTGCTGCATGCATCTTCAGCTTCAAGAGACATGGCAGGAGATAAAAATTTGCAATTTTGAGGAAGACAAAAATTAAAAGCAGACAATTCTATTATAGGCTTCTATATATATATATATATATATAATATATATCCATACATCAAAATCGTTATGTATTCAAAAAATCAAAATACGCTTCTGGGAGAAAAAAAAAAAAAAACGTTTCTGATTAAATGACAAAGTTAAAAATAATATAATTAGATTGTTTCCTAGAATTAAGTTCGATGTTTCACAATCTAAGGTTGACTTCGAACAGCCATTTTTAAAATAGCACCAGTGGTTTTAGCTGGTCAATTTACCCCAATATTATATAGAATTTGATGGTCCATACTAACTGATTATATATATGTAATTTTTATATATTTTTATTTGATATCTTTCATTTTAACATTTGAATTCCCATAAGAGAAAAATGAATTTACAGCATGGTGATGCAACCCCTATATATATAATATAAAAATAAAGGCTGAAAAAAGGCGTGAACTTAAATTTTTAAGATTCGAGTAACTCGTAAACTGTATTTTTTTATTGTTATAGGTTATCACAAGTATTTCAAGTATATACTCTAATGAAATTTTCACATCCTCAAAGATTGAATTTTAAACTCGTGCGTCCAAAAAGAGACACGAGTTAGTATAAATGATAAATGGGCTGTATAATATATATCATCATGTTATATTTATTATATATAATTATCACTGTAAAAAAAATTCTTCGTATATTTAAAAAAAAAAAAAATTGGAAATAAATTGTCAGATTAAAATGCGTATTTTACTATTTTTACTTAAAAATTTGTAAAATAAAATTACAAATTTTAATGTATAAATAAAAATTATAATTTTTGAAAAAAATTACATTTAGTTTTGTATAAAATTTTCAAATTATATTTTGATTTGTTTTTTGTTTTTTTACGCATTTAAATTTGGCATTTTATTTCCTTTTTATTAATGTAATTTTAATTTTACATTGAAAAAGTTTTTTTTTGTACTATCAGCGTTGTTTTTTTTACAAAAGTAAAAGTAATGTTATACAATTCATATTATAATTTATTAACGTTTCTCTATATACACATGCAAATCTGAGAAGAAAATATAAAAATCTTTATTTTACCATCTTTCAATAATAATGCATGGTTATTTAAAATATTAATACTATGAGTATACCGCTATTAATAATTTTCTGATTTTACCAACAAATAATTGCCAAGTCCATCATAGCATAACACTTATTTAAATTGCATTTTTATTATAACTTACGAACAACTCGATCGCTTGCTCCATTAAACCAAACTTATGCATATATTTCCAAATTGTAAATAACGACGGCTTTGAGATCAAGGATAAGTAAAACCATAAGATATATGTCTCTGGTATATATATATATATATATATATATATATATATATAATATATTCTCTGGCAAAACGGTTTGACATGCACAATATTATTTATAGTTTATGGCTATATAATAATTAAGCATGCAGTATTATAGTTTGTATTATTAAAATGAACAACATACATGACAAATTTTTATTGCAGATATATTCGAATAGAGGGTACCAAATTATGCTTCTCTGAATTTTTTCAGATTTTTTTGAGACCCGGAACTATTTTTAAATAATTATTGAAAGATTTGAAAGTCTCCTGTGATTTCAGTTGGCACCCCTGATCAAGCGGGATCTTGCCCCTGATGCCTTAATAAAAAGGATAGAGATTGGACGCCTATTGACGCCTCCAGGGGGCGTGGCCGCACATTCAACAATTATTTAAAAATAGTTTTGGGTCTCAAAAAAATCTGAAAAAATTAAGAGTAGCATAATTTGGTACCCTCTATTCATTTCTGCAATAAAATTTTTTCATACATATGTTGTCCATTGGCATAGAAAATGTATGTGGGAATCGGATTCTAACAGAAAACTTTAATTATAGATTTTTAAATTAAAATGATTTTCTGTGCCATAAAATCTCGTTTCAAAGTTAAAATGATTTGCATAAAACAATGCATGAGGCTATTCTGGCTATTGTATTATTGTAAAAAAAATCTAAATTGTAGCAAAAATATTGACAAGCTAACAATTATCACTGTATACTGAAATGCGCAATAAAAATAAATAATTTAATAATTAATAAATACAGCAACACTTACCATTTTGTTTTTCACACATATGTTATATTATATTATATAGTACTTGAACCAATCATCCTGCAGTTATATAGAATCAATAGAATGTTTAAGAAAAAAAAAATATATATATTTTTACCACACCGAGATTTTTGGTATATATTATATATATGCGAAAGTTGGGGTATTTTTAATATTTTTATGAAAAATGTCGGGTTTCCGAACGAATAAATTTTTCCAGCGAAAACTAAGATAACCAATTCATGACCATTATAAAAAATTATCATCATTGCACGTGCAAATTTGACAACTCTACATTTTTTTAAATGGAAATTAAGCAGATATTTTCCCATCTTAAATGTCCATGCATAAGCAAAGTATACTTCGCACGCTGCATGCTGCGATGTAGCTCATAGGGCCCCATCTGCAGAGTGTTCGTCAAAACGAACTCAGAAATTATAGTTAATGCTTACATAATAATATATACATGCTCAAAAAAGCTAATTTCCTGAAAAAAATTTCATAGATATCCGATGACATTGGTGCGCATGGATAATTTACAGAATTATATACTCATTGCATATAATACACTGTATTAAATATATATTATATTAATATTAATAATAATATAAACAATTAATTACTTGCATATTTTTTATATAAAAAAATATATATATTTACCAACAAAAATTAGTAATATAATTATATTTTATAATATTAGACTTCATAAATATTATAGGATCTATATATTGTACTGAACTTTAGTAACTTGTTAAGTTAATCTGCGATGCATTGTTATTATATACAAAATGCAGGCAGACAGGCTGAGGCAGGATAAAAAAAAAATAGCTTCTAATTAATTATGCGGTCTATAATTATCAGAAATATAATAATCCATGCTGAATATATTATAGCATTGTTGTATGTACAGCCTATAATGATCGAAAAAAAAAACTTTTGAATGAGAGTTATACTTAAGTATATCAAGATCAAGAATCATTTATCATTTTATATAATTCTGTTATTCACAATAATATACATGCAGGATTGACTCCTGCAGCGGTGGATCAACGGGAGGGGGTAGGTTTGTTTTTTAAAGCATGGGATGTAATTAATATATAAAACTATATAATATATACCTCCCCCATCCGCCTTGCCTTTATTATTTGTTTGAGAAATACCCCCGAAACTAAAAGAGGGCTCCTTTGCTTGCATGCTCCTAATATTTATATATATAAATAAGGAGGGGATTATACATGATGGAATAACCCCACCCCCTTTTTTTTAATTGACACGTGCAAGACAGTAAGATGTTCTAGTGATCCAACATGGGCTTATGGTTAGATCTATAGGGTCTAGTAGCTCTTCCCGCTCTTTTTTTTTTTTTTTCATTATATAATTTTATTAATCTGCAAGTATATATTATGACTTTTTTGGCTTTTTCCCACGTTCCGAATATTATTTATAATAATTATATAATATTATGTTTTGTGTATTGCTTAACCGATCAGAGCAATATCTTTCTACTATTATACAGAATTTAATATACATTTAATAATAAAGATTAATTAAATTTAGAATTTAGCATAGCGCCTAATTGTTCAGTATATTATTTTTAGTATCTAATTTAAAATGAATGAAATATTTTATATTCATTGATAAAAAAAAAATGAAACGGAAATGAGTTACTCACAAAAATTGGCGCCAACAAATTTAATATATGACATCATGACAATATAATCTGTTATGTAATATAAAAAAAAAAAAAGTATAAATGGCGTTGGTGTGTGTGCTGATGTGAGTTTTGCATGACCTTGTGTTGAGGCTAGACGGTTTACAAAACGCGTCTGATATTTCCGGTGGTATTAAATAGTGAAGGGGATAAGCTTCTATTCGCCCACGTGGAGTATACAGACGCCACCGCTATCGACAACAGGTCGATGCATCTTTCCGAGCGGCTCAAAGTTTTGTATTTTGGCCCTCTAGCGGACGCTTCGGACCCTATCCCTGCGCTTCAGAAATTAGATCTCCCACTATTTTTATTATATAATAATTATCTTTGTTTCTTAATGTTTTAAATATTTTAATTTAGTATAATCAATCATAAAAATGTGTTTTAATTAATAAACTCAATTAACTTATTTTTCAAAGAATCTCTCGCCATTTGCGAGTATGACAACATGGCGGCAGCTGCGGCTCGGCGTTCACCATCGGCTCGATTATGTCTTATATTTCGTGTTTTGAAGAGTTATAAATGTGTGTGTAATATCTACAAGCCTCTATTGCGAATACAAGAACTGTATCACCACAATATATAACCGAGAAAAGAGATGCAGCCATCCTGATATGAACGACTGAACGAACTGAAGGTTAGTACGTGACCAAAAGATCGGGAACATTGGGCATTGTTTTTACCCCGTTTTCATCGCTTTTGTTCAAGATACAATTTTTTGTTATACTATACGTTCATTCTGTGTATCCTAATGATTTTATAATTTCCTATATATGCATGTTTATAGCTATAATTTTCGTGTTACAGCAGAAAACAAGCCCAAGCTGCAGCTGGCAAAGCTGGACGCTGTACCCACCCCACCCATTGGATTGGCGTGCCAAGGAGACGATCTCGGGACCTTTTTGTGACAACTGTATATTTTATTTTATTGTAAAATTTCTTAAATACAATTTATAATCCCATTTTCTCTGTGTTCTTTCATAAATAAACAAATTAGTAAGCAAAATAAAAAAAATAATAAAACCGGAAGCGGTAGCCATTTTATTCTAGTGTAGCAATTGAGAAACGAAAAGCGCAAATCGACCAAACTTGATCAACGCGCCATCTGACGGAGGCTGCCGAAAGTTTTCATGATAACGCGGATGAATTCGGATGAGCTAGTTACAAGTATTTCGCTACATACAGAAGATGATCGGACCTGTCGACAACGTACTTCTGGGAATTTTTTAGAAGTCAAAAAATCATCACGTGCAGCTCGCTTCCGGCAAATATAAATAATAAAAATATCATGAGGAGTAAGCGAACATTTTATTAATGTATATGGAATTTATCTTCATATATTTTTATTGGCCGTCTCTTGTTTATAGAGGCCGGATTATGTATGGAAAAAATCCTGCTGGAATATACGCACTCATTTCTTTTCGTTGATTATTATAATCCTTCTTATATGTATAATCCTGAATAAAACACCATTGAAATTTAGATGCAATCAGGCAAAAATTAAGTAAACAATAATATTATAAATATATTTTATATATATTATACATAAATAATACTATTATTAATGCAATACAATGGACAACCTGCAGGAAAAATAAAATTGCAAAAATTGAAAGTTATGTGATTTTAATTGGCACCCCTGAATCCATTTTCAATAATTATTTAGTGACTCAAATGAAAAAATTCATAGTAGCATAATTTTGTATACTCTCTATTCATCTCTGCATTGCATGCAATAAAAAAAATTCATATGCATGTTGTCCATTTTGTACAAACGAATGGAGTATTGACCTCATTTTTTTTTATTGCAGAAATGGATAGAGGGTGCAACGTTATGATACCCTGATTTTTTTCCGATTTTTTACAGGCCTGTAAGTATTTTTAAAAAATTATTGAAAGTCCTTTTTGTGACGTCACGTGGCGTCTCTCCTAAATAAAAGGATAGGACTTGCCGCCGCGTGCCATGACGTCACAAATAGGACTTTCAATAATTTTTTAAAAATACTTCTAAGACTGTAAAAAATCTGAAAAAAATCAGGGTAGCATAACTTTGCACCCTCTATCCATTTCTGCAATAAAAAAAAATTGAGGTCGATACTCCATTGAAAACGGGGGAAAAATGTACACATGCATGATTATTTATAAAATATTGGAAACTTTTGATCACCTGAGAAATATTTATAATAATTTCTTCTTTAAATTAATAATTTATATTTTTTTCTAAAATGCAAAAATTTAACATAATTAATAACAATAATAACATTGTATGTATACTGCAATCGTATTATTTATTTATTTTATTTATTTTTATTCCATCCAAATTACAAAAGAAAAATACAAGTAAAAAGGATGCGGATAACCCAGCAAAGCACCACAGGCACTATTTCACTAATGTGGCTGATACCCTTAACTATAATTAAATATAACAGCTAAACTAGCTTGTGTCATATATATTATATATACATAAGTATTAGGAACTATTTATTTATTTATTTTTTTATTTATTTATTTATTTATTTATTTATTTATTTATTTATTTATTTATTTATTTATTTATTTATTTATTTATTTACTTACTTACTTACTTACTTACTTACTTACTTACTTACTTACTTACTTACTTACTTACTTACTTACTTACTTACTTACTTACTTACTTACTTACTTACTTACTTACTTACTTACTTACTTACTTACTTACTTACTTACTTACTTACTTACTTACTTATTTATTTTATATATAATATATTATATATAAAACATGACTATATAATATATATATATAATACACCGCATGCATGCAGTATAATGCTTTTCATTAGTCGTTGTTATTTTTATTGTTGTTAATTGTTGCTCAGTTGCTGTTATTATTATGTTGTTAGATCAGCCGTCAGATCAATCAAATGATACATTTAATGAAAGTATATTAAACTCAATATACACAATGAAACTTATGGAATTATACATTTATACAACACGCGCGGGATAATATGAACATTGTTTGTTAAAATTATAAAAGTTGTCAAAAAGTCTATAATATATATAGTCCGATATATAATTAAAGGAGAATAAGGAGACTTGCACGATGCCTGCATGGAAAATTACAATAAAATTTAAATTTTATAGGAATAATATTATAGGTGCATGCATGTGTATATAGAATGCCTATATATATGCATGCCTCATGATGCAAATCGGTCTGTCTTCATTGCATCAGTATGGAAGCTGCAGCAACGGTATAATTACATGAGGCATGCAGATGGTTAGCTGCATGTATACAGTATAATATATTATTATTATCCCCCCCCCCCCAAATATATTAAATTTAACATGAGCAATATAGACATTTTCCACGCTAGAATTTTTTTAACATTGGCCTTATGCTGGAGACAGCCCCACCCCCTCTCCGAAATTTGGTTCTGCATGAATCCACGACTGATTGAGGTCAGGTGGCATTGAGAATTCTTTTGATTCATTATAGATGACTATATAATAATAATAATAATTGTTTATTGGGTTAAAAATGCATAGTTTGGAGGGAAAAATAATAATAAATAAATACCCAAAACCCAATTGGTGAATGTAAAAGACGAAAGTCCATACACAAAATGCGTAGACTGGATAATTATATGATATAATTAATAATATATATATAAAATAATATACTCTCCTATTAATTTTTCCCAGATATTGCTAAACTGCAATGTGTCCACAGCAAATCAGACATGAGGTGTATAATAAGTTTTTACTTGTACCATATTATATGCATGGTATATATACATGCATGATCATTGCGAGAGATTGAACAAGTTGTAATTATAAAACTTCAGTCACCTTCACTGCAAATTTATTTTTTTAAAGTTCTTTACTCTGACTGTGAGATGTATGCTGTGTGAGTCTTGAACACATTTCAGTCCTGTAATATTAAAAAATATGAAATAAGCTATAATTTAACACAGCAATTTATTCATTATTTACACTCAGAGCATGGCATGAATTATTTTCCTTTTTCACTTATAGCATTAGTCTATGATATATTTGCTTTAAAAATGTACACCTTGCATGCCTTATATTTTATCTTAATTACTTAAATGGGCTATATAATCTTAACATTATTAACAAATATTCTGTTCCAATGGATATGTATATATAAACATTAAAAAATAGAAAATTTTTATACACAAAGTCTATAACGATATGAAAGCGTGCATGGGATATAAGATATAACTTAAAATTTTCGAATATAAGACACATGCATGGCGCTCTTATTCTTATAATTAAGCCTCCCCCAAAATTACAAATCTGCATCTCTTTGTATCTTGGAGTTGCAGCTATAATATAATACAGCACATCAGGAAGGAGTTAAGTTCGAATTTTCTCGCGGCGGTGTATACAAAGAGTTTTATATATTAATTTGTCATATATATTTACAAAATTTTATACATTGAAATTGACAAAGTTACGTGCATGCAAATTTTATATAATATTATAGGGGTGTATTTTACATGTGCAATATACAGAGGGTGAAAACACATACCCCCTTGAGTATGTATAATAATGCCCTTCATGTTATGACGTCATTGTAATCTGCCTTTCTGTCTTCTCGCCTCGATATATAAGTACAGTACAGACTGAAAACTACACGGAGAAAATTTTATCGAAAGTACAATAATGCCTATCAGCTATCAGATACATGTTGTATAATTTCAATATACAGTATATATATTTTATATTATATAATAATAAGATCAATCCATAAAAGTTCAATAGAAAATTTCGTGCTATATTACTTAAGGGTAAGGTAACGCCACCAATGTTAAAAAAAATCCCTCACACAAATATTCTGAAAAAAAATTAAAATGTTCTCCTCTACACCCCCTATCAGTAGCTAAAATATCAGGTATACAAATTCGATCTAGTTTTTGAGTTATGAATTTTTAAAGTTGACTAATTTAACATGGGATTTCCATTCCTCCATGTTAAAGTTGTCAACTTTAAAAATTCATAACTCAAAAACTAGATCGAATTTGTATACCTGATATTTTAGCTACTGATAGGGGGTGTAGAGGAGAACATTTTAAATTTTTTTCAGAATTTTTGTGTGAGGGATTTTTTTTAACATTGGTGGCATTACTTTACCCTTAAGGTAGAGATAACACGGATCAGCTGGCCCAATGCTAAAAAAATCCCATTCATAAAAATTATGAATTTTTTTTAAAATGTTCTCCTCTACATCCCCTATCAGTAGCTAAAATATACAAAAACGAGCTAGTTTTCGAGTTAATTAATTTTTAAAGTTTACTAATTTAGCATGGAAGTTTCATTTCTCCATGTTAAATTAGGAAACTTGAAAGTTTAATTGCTCGAAAACTATAGTTCGTGTTTGCATACCTGATTTTTTACCTACTGATAGGGGATGTAGAGGAGAACATTTTAATTTTTTTTCATAATTTTTTTTAATTGGATTTTTTTAGCATTGGACCAGCTGATCCGTATTATCTCTACCTTAAAAATATAATACTGATTATGTATATTATTATTTATTAATTAATTTATATTATATATTTTACTGTATAAAATAACTCTCATGTTATGTTATAATATTATACACCCATCTTTTAATCAAACAAGACCAGTGACTGAATTTAATTTTAATATATGACTTTTTTCCATGATCCTTAATATATTTACTGTGAATTCATTAATCTTCGTGCTCTGCTATTAAGCTATTTACAATACATTCTTTTCAGTGTTACGGCGTATATAGTTAGTATACCGTCTATATGAAGCTATTATAAGCACAGCAAGCAAGAAGAAACAAGACGGGGTATACAGTCCCAGACATCGGCAATGTGTTCTCGTATGTGACCCAGACATGAGGAGAGTATTATAATACAGACTTGTGCTAATTTTATTGTGCCAAATATATTTATATAGAACTCCGGAAAGAAAGTGAAATTCCTGGAGGAACATTTTCTCCTGCAGTCGATATTCTAAGAATAAATACATTAAAAAAAAGTTTTTTTGGCTGTATGGTTCAAGAAAGAAAGAAAAACCACTACAAGATAATAAATTACCATGTTTTATGGACTTAAATTGACATTTCAATTTTCATTTTATGTATGTATTTTTTTTTTAAAGAAAAGTATATTATATAATACTTCCGTTTGTTTATAAAAATTATTAATATTAATTTAATTACTCCCGACTATAATAGGAGTTGCTTAAAATAAGCAAAATTATATATAATATTATATATTATTAATCCTAAAACTTTGAAGCATGCTGCTTATTTTTGTAAGGAAAAATATATACAGGGAAAAATAATGTTAAAAATTACATTAATTAGTTCGATTCATGATGTAAAACACTAAAAGAAATGATTGACTAAAATCATCATTATTTTGATTCTACGCAATAGACGTTTGTTATATAAATGATTATATAATAAGCCACATCAACTATATGACATGTCGACTGCGTGCTATAGACATGTGACACATGTCTATAGCACGCAGTCACATTATCTCCTTCATGGAATTTTACTACATGCATATGCGTCGTATTTATTACATTACATTTAAGTGCATACAAACATGCAGCATTTATATAATACATATGTAATGTATAATTCCATTTAACAGGTGCGGATTCAGACGGGGTGCTGCAGCACTCCCCGCCCCCCCCCCCTTCCCCCGTCCCCGAAATGTTGGATTTAACATGGGTAATATAGACATTTCCCCCACCCCCCGGAGTTTATCTGGATCTGCTATAATTGTACAGTATATAATTATTATTATGTTGTATATCCACATGTATTATAGAAATCTTTACGAATCACATGCATGCGAACACGGTATATAATATGGGCGCGATTCACGAAGCAGTTAGCCAGGTTTCTGACCACGTTTAGCTTAACCACGTTTAACTAGGGTTGTTTAACACGTAAAACAGGTATATTTAAACATGGTTAAGGTAAACGTGGTTAGAAACCTGGTTAACTGCTTCGTGAATCGCACCCATTATATATAAATAATTATATTACACATGCAGTATACGATTACGAACCATTTTGCTCCATCATCATGCATGCCATGGATGATGGAGCGAGAGAAATTCTTCAAGAACTGCATGATGTGATATTACCATATTATATTAATATATTATACAGATGCAATGTACAACATTATACTTCAAGTCTCCGTGAGGATGAGGTTGTTTTCCTCTTTATATATGTCATGCATGAGGATTTATAATTTTTACTATATTATAATAATACATGTGATATATATATTATTATGTATATGCAAGATATATGAAGTATATGCTGGAAGTTTCAAGTGTTCCCTAGGCTCAGTAGGAAAATTTTCTCCATAAGCACATCAGCTATATGAATACAAAGTGTTGAGTGTGTTAGATTTTTTTTTTTTAGTAATTTAGTATAATTATATAATAATAATTTATAAGCTAAGCTAATACATTAATTTGACAACATCTACTACCCCTCTCTTTTGATCTTGAATCAAGAACTTCTATTTGTACAAACCTTACTTTATGCCAAAATAGTGCCATTTCATTTTTTTTTTAACATAATAATGATATTAATTATACTCTTTATTATAATACTATCATGGGCGGGGGTAGATTTGAAAGGACGATCGATGAAAAACGCTGCAAAATCAGTCTGCATTTGAAGACATATTATATATATAACATTTGAATATATATATATATTATAATATATATAATATATAATTATAGTATAATGATCTCAATAAAGGTTAATAATGGTTTAGTGCATCGTCAGGATGCTTTATGTGATGGAAAAGAAAATTAAATAATATCGTCTCCATTTTTATATTTTGTAACCAGTAAAATTGCCCTAGGTAGTTGTTACCTTGTGAGGATGAGGTATATACAGTGGGTTGGCGCATTTCCTCTTTATCAGAGTAGCTGCTTCCAGCATACAGCAGCAGTCTGCTATGCTGCCACTTGATCATGTCTCGTTGCCTCCCCTCGCACATTGCCCACAGCATGTCAGCATAGCCTAAGCATTTGCAGGGAATCTGCTTATGTATAATACGACAATGACGGGGCTTTGTTATAACATTCTCTTCAATATTTTGCACAGCAACAACGTAATGATTACTGTACGTATTATTGGCCTTGCATTGCATGTATTATAATATGGCTGTGCCTTGGCATACCCAGTATTATACACCATGCATCAAATTAAGAATAAGTTGGAACAAATGGAGAAAGTTATGGTATATATTAGTATATAATATAATGATTATAGCTTATAAATATAATGCTTATATTATAATTTGTTATTTCAATGATTTAAAAGAGAAGACAGTCCTAGATATTACATCATTCCTTAAGACTGATGCGTATAATTTTTACTTAAAGTTATAGAGTGAGCGATTGCATTTTTTTTTAAATATTTAATTTTCTAAAAATAGTTTAACCTTCCCTCAATTGAGAAATAAAAAACAACAAATTTCCATCTCAAATAGCTTGCCCCAAAAAAAAAAAAAAAAGTTGGTGTTTCGGTGGCCTTTTAACATCATGCAGGCATGCAGCCTTATGATGGAAAACAGCTTTTTACTCAAATTTCGTCTGAACTATGGTACCTAGACGTTACGTCTATGTATGGTATATGTATACCAATAAAAAAAATACGTAATGAATTCTTTAGTGGATTTTTAAATATTTTTTTCGGTCCCACATTTTTTTTGTTTTTTATTTGAAAATCAATTTTAAAAAAATTATCATTATATAGATTAAGTAGGAATATATATATATATATATTTATATATATTCATATATATATATATATATATATATATATATATATATATGTATATATTTTTTTTTTGGTACCATGTTCAGACGAAGTTAGAGTAAAAAGCTGTTTTCTGTTTCATAAGGACCTCTGAAACAACTTTGCATGCATGGGATTTTTTTGTGATGGCATTGAGATGGAATTTTTTGGTTTTCATTTCCCAATAGAGAGTGCATGGAATAAAGGGCAGGCAAGGTTTATTTTTTAGAAAGTATAATCGCAACAAAAATGTAATCGGCTCACTCTACTTTAAAAACACTAAAAACAGCATCAAATAATGACAATTAAGAAGTCAAGAACTGTGAAGTCTTTGAAATAAAGATGAAGACAATCATATATAATATATTATAACAATTTTAGTTTTCGAACAAACTCAAAGCATTGTGTAAAAAAAAATAATCATGAAAATCATTAAAAATTTAAAAATAAAAATTATTTCAATTATAAAAAAAATAAACATGCCTGAATAACATTTAGGCAACATAAATATAATTGTTATTAAACCATCCATTTTTATGAACATAAAAAATATATAATATGTTATATAATAATATATTTTAATTATATCATGCATGTAAAAGCATGAAAACGCCCATCACAGTTATCAAGAAAATTAAAAAATATACTAAAATATGATATCACGGACATGACGTCATTGCATGCTATAAAACAATGTCGTAGTTACAGTAAACAAAATGCGTATAGTAGCAAGATTAAAAAATATAATTTTACATCAGCATACATTTTGCAACTAATATATATATATATATATATATAATTAATATGATGCGCATTATTTTATATTAAGCAATTTAATATTTTATATTTATATGTTAATACTAATTTTGCAACAGTGTAAATAATTTGCATAATTTTTTTTTTACATATTATTCAAAAGAAATTCTTCTTGTACATAATTTAAAAAAAATACAATGCTGTTATAGTAATTTGGAGAAAAAAAATATACATTTTGCCTAAAAGTACAGTTATAATTTTTAGCATGTGTAAAATTAGACAGCTGATGTAATGATAATATATTTCAGTATCAGTGTGTTATAGTTAGTATCCAATCACCATGTTTCCATTGTTCAGTCACCCCCCTTTCCTCCCCCCCGCATTGCACCTGCCACCGCCGCCTTCTCCTCTCCACACAACACTGCAGACAAAATGGCCGACATATGCACCCCTCTGCATTAATCAAAGTACAATCACCAACAAACAAAATGGGTACTATAAACAAGAAACACTATTTATTCTAGTAAAAAAAAAAAAATCATAGGCAAATTTATATAATCCTTATCACTTATTACAGTAATGATGATAACTGTAAATTTTTTATTTATTTATTTATTTCTCTTGTGGCTGTACATAATACAACATAGAGACAAAAAAACAACTTATAAATATAACTTAAAAATTAAACATGATACAATATTATCATTAAAATAACATTCATACACATATATAAATCAAATAAATAAATATTGTATATTATAATATACTGCATGATTTAAGGTTTAAAAAAAATGTATTTATACAAAAGCGTTTTTTATTGCAATAATAGCAATGATAGTAACAAAATATAATGAGGAATTGAATAAATAAATAAAATTGATAATTTATTAAAAATGAAACAGTAAAATCTTCATGCAGTATAATAATATGAAAAAAGTAATTAATTATTTGTAAATTATATTTAAAACAATGTATCTCTATCCTTCAGTCCTCATAAAATAACATGAATGCAATGAATATATAGTAATAAATAATAAATAAAATGCATTTTGTACATTCGCAGTTTAACGGTGTGATGAAGACAGTTATTATTATTTATTAAAATAACAATTAATATAATATACAAGTGATATATAATTTTATGATATAATTTTAAATAAGACAATTCATAAAATTTGCAGTAGTATATAACAATAAAATTATATAAATAATGTAAATATTTTATTTATTCCCTCATAAAATTAGATGTTTGACATGCATAACAAATCTTCCTCATGCAGCTATATATAATTAGTTCCTCCAATAAATGCATGATAAATAATTATGTATTAATTGTATTATATACGTGAACTGTAATATAAATTAAGAAATAACTTTCTAAATTTATAAATATTATAATATGACATGTGTAATATAATATACAGCAATTACATAATTTAATTAATCAAGATATAATATACTATATACAATAAATACGCATGTATATAGTTATGAATGCGTGGATGTTACATGCCCATGTTCAAGAGTATGTAATATTTGTATTTATTTTATTACACATAAATGAGGAATACTCCATTTTACATGGAGCCTGTATTTTCAGCTTGAGCATATATAATAATATAGTATTGTTAATAACTGTAGTAGGCCGTAGAATTTGAACAAAAAAAATAAATAAATAAACAGCGCTATATAAGGTGATCGATACATATATAAGGTATTTATCTCAGTATGTGCATAGCTAATTAATTAATGAGCAATGGTTCCTTGCAAATTGCAGAGAGTGCAAGTTTTATATTGTATTAATTTCCAGGGTTCCTGTTCCAATACTGTATTTTAGTATGTAAGAATTAAATAATGTATTAATCTTCAATTTTACATTAATTTGTCATTAATTCATCTAATATTAGTTAAAATGTAATTTTGTATGAATTGAATGTACTACAAATACTGATGTAATTATTAGCGAAAGTTATCAAATAAATTTTATTTCATTTCATAGAACCGTTTATTAGGTACATTGTGTTTTTACAATATTTTAGCATTGCAATACCTGTAAAAGAAACATAAAAATTAAAACTTATTATTATCAGTTTTATATTATTATAATTACAATCATTATACATATTATAGTATTATCTAGTCAGTCCACAATACCTGAGAAATAAAATTTTTATATTAAAAAAAAAAAAAAAATATTATATATATATTTTTATTAATTGAGAAACAATCTGAAAACTATATTCTTTATTACATTACTATATAATTGAATTAATCTATTACAAGGAAAGCATTAACATTATTTATAGCTGTTCTTTTTCTTGTTATGGCATAAAAATTGTTTTGCATTAATAATTCAATCAGTTTTGACCGAAACTGTTAATTACTAGGTAGTTGTTTTAAGGTATCAGGAAGATTATTGTACAGCTTTGGACCTAATAAAATTTTCTATTCTATACTATTATATAGAAAATAAAATGTAATAAGACAAATCTGTGCTTTCTGCAATGGTATAATTATAAGGATCCATCTTGACGTCATCAACCCTTTGTCCTCCCATTTACTTACAAAAAAAGATTAAGCGCACGTAAGATCCTATACGGAGCAATTTTTCGATCGCAAATTATTAACCCTCTAAATAAGTTTTGTTTGCAAATTTAAAATTTTGTATTGGCACTAACCTTTTACGTTTGCTACTATAAAAAATTTAATATTTGCTTCTGATCAGTTTAATTAATTTAAAGAATATTCTAAAGCAGTAATATTTTAGCATCTAAAGAATTTCGCGGTAGTATATAGTGTTTTGACTTCGAGCCGAAAAAACGTGTCCAGAAGGGTTGCGCGCCGATGCGCGGTGGTTGTGGTTGTAGCAGGAGTCAAAATCAGCAAACGAACATGGCGACTATTTAAGTTTTCTGGTGGATGCTTACCATTAATGGTTATGAATAAAATCCTATATATGTAAGCACAATTATTTCACATTTTAAAAATTATATTAAAAAAATGAAAATCATTTAAGTCTATGAATTTATTAATCTGTTATCACATGCAGGTGTTAAAATACTTTAAATGGACCATTATTGTACACTAAGTGCATACTTCCTGATATATTATTGTTAAAAATGCTTTCAGAGTCAAAATAAAGCCCACCATCATGACAACAATAGACCCCAATATATAAGGATGCGGAAATACCAAAATTCCTATACCTGTCTATGAGCATATCTTCTTTTGTCAATTCCTATTCAGCCATTATAAACCATTCATTCATTCATTCATCCTTTTTTTTTTTTTTTTTTCATAATCTCGATCACTATTAAGAAAATGTAGAGAAACAATATTAAAATTAATGATCTAAAAATGATTCTTCTTGCTTCTGCATGCATCAGGTGCGAGTCAAATCGGTAATTGCACGATACAATTTCTCTAATTATTGCATATTATAATTTTTGTCACAGGAAAACTTATTTATTCCACTTGTTTGTGTGCTGGAGAGAGCATTTTCTTATATATATATAAGGAACTATTGATATATGCAAAATATTGTGTTAATTACAGGAGTACAGGTTTAATTTTTTTTTTTTTGTAAAATTTGATTTAATAAGAATTGTTTGCGAATTCTCAAAATATAATTTATGCACTAAAATACCCGATATTAACGTCATGGTAACATGGTTGAAACTTTATACATTATAATATATATTATAATCTTGCATGTTATAAAATAAAAAAATATTTTTTTTCACACGCGATTATTTTCATGTCTATATAATTTTTAGCAGCTGCGAAATAACGGACGAATAAAAAATACTATCTTGCTGAAAAAAAAAAAAAAAAAAAAAATGCATGTGAACCGTTGCGAAATAATCGCAAAATAAAATACTCCTGCGTTCTTGATTCTATCATGTTTTTCTACGAAAAACGACTGAACTAATATGATGAATAAAACGAACATGCATGCATGTGCATGATCATATAAGGAAAATATGTGGATAATATTATTTACTTCCTTCCAGTTTCGTGGTAAAAATGTCGTGACCAATCATACAAGGAAGTTATTTTAATGCAGCAGCGGTTGTAAAATAAAATAGATGGAAGTGAATTTCCGATGTGTGTAATTAGTTCATTAATTTAAAAATAATAAAACATGGTGCATACATGCATGGGATGTGGGAAAGTCTAATATAATTTATAAACTATTAACATTAATTATAACATAGCTCAATATATGTTATATATTTGTCATATGACCATTACCTGTCTTAATAATGTCATATAAAAATTGAATTGATCAGAAAAATATTCGAAAACGCGTCATGCTTTCATTTTAATTAAGCATTTGTTCTTGTTAAAATCTTAGGTTTAGAGTGTAGAAATTCAATGCAAAAGTTATTTGATTATAATTTTATAAAATAATTATGCACGTTTAATAACTTTTGCAAAGTAAAAAAGTACAGCAATTTTATGGTTTGCATTGTTTGCAATTTTTGTGTTTGATGGATCGACTTTAAAACAAAATAATAATAATAAACAATAATAATAATAAATAAAAAAAAATCAGTCATGTCATTGATTTTAAGTTCATGCAACTTAAAATGGTATTTTAATAATTTTCTTATTAATTGTTAATATTAATATTACACCTTCGTACGAGACGAGTCAGGGCAGTCTGCTACTGCAGTAGGAGACTGCCCTGGACGAGTATAAATACAATTTCACAATATTTATTAGGAGCGATCGCCCACTGAATCGCTCCCAATCACGAATAGTTCAATACTTTTTTCTTTCACATAAATAATTCAAGAAATTTACAATATTTATCGTATTTGCAATAATTATTTTTCTTAATCAATAATGCAAGCGGAAATTCTAAAAAAAGAAAAATTAAGTTCATTATACATGGAGTAATGCTCAAGACAATTAATTTGATATCAATATATAAAAATAATATATTTAAATAACGTAAAATTTTCCTTACTAAACACACTATTTTGTTTATAGTGAAATTAATCAATATGATCATTCTATCCATCAATAAATGCAATTAATTTTAAGACAGCCAGAAGCAGTATTTTTTTAATTAACATTAATTTCAACTTTGATTTTGATGCGCTATAAATGAATCAACTATAATATTGTATATTAGGAATAGTAAAAAAAAAAAAAAAAAAAAAAAAATGAAAATACTTAAATAACTATTATATCTAAAATAATTCTAAGTTGATCTGAAAGTTTTCGGGGCTTGTGGAACAGTTTGAAGGAACAGGGTAACGCACAACCTTTAGAATTAAAATATAATAATATTAATAATAACAAATTATTATATTATATATAATAACCTATTAGCTGCTACCGCCTTACGTCAAATCATTGTTACCTTGCTTATTCTTATACCGATATTATCATATATTATGAAAACAAAAAATATAAAAAATTAATGCCCACACGACATGCATATATCACGCATCATGACTAATCATTTAAAAAAATATATAAAAAATTTCAAACACTGCAGCATGCAAATAAATTTGAATGGGCAGTTTTAGAAAATTGCACATTATAAATGGAATTTATACCGCTTCTCATGCAATGTTATTTTTTTTTTAAAATAAATAAAATCATCTTTGTTGCAGGAGGGTAAAATTTAGACCTACATGTCCAACCAGTGTAATAAATATGTATATAAATATTATATTTATATTTGGCTAATATTCTTCTTCTTTATGTTTTCTATGGCAGAAGTGTACGAAATGGGTATATTAAGGTAATGGTTTATTTTGAAAGGATGCAGTTCAACCCGTATTAAAATATCTGCGCATTTTGCTTATCATATATATCTTATAATAATGATCATCAGTTGAATTCACAGGAGCATGAAGTCTCTTCGTATTAAATGCAAGATTGATAATTTTTACCAGGGAACCAAACAACCAAAGTCTATGTAACAGAATATGATGCAGTATATTATTAATTATTTCCATCACGTATGCACAACTACTTATATCCTATAATATTATACATTGTATATTATAAAAATGTACTGAATTATTATGTTCGCAAACACTATAATATAATCTCTCTCGTAATATCGATAACGAACATGTTCTGCCGATTTTGATTACAAAATGATAATTCGAGTTTTAGCATATTATATATAATTATGGTGAAAATACCTCTGAAAATAATTTCCCATAATCCCAACTCCATAATATAATGCAAAACGATGCATCAAAAAATCATTAACTGCATAATCATTAATTTTGTAGCAAAATGTATTAGATAATAGTGTCGTGTAGTTCTTATTAAGAGGTCCTTCAAACTAAATTATTCGTACCTGAATATATACGAACCAAAACATATAAATAATTTTTAGGGATTAAAGTACTATGCAATAATATAAATAAATACATACAAGTGCATTTATTACTGTATCATGTTTAATTTTTAAGGTATTTTAATTTTTGTTGTCTCTATGTTGTATTATGTACAGCAACATGAGAAATAAATAAATAGGTAAAAGAACGTTATATAATTTGGATGCATTGCAAGGAAAAAGTGCTGTATTTGGAATATACATAAACATATAAGATACTTTATAAATTAATGCTTAAATTATTATTAGCATGCTCCTAAGAATAACTCACTTTCTTTCCAGACTATAATATAAATAGTTATTATATGATGACAAAGCCTTCAACAATGAATTACATAATTTGATTAATTTTTTGAATTTTGTGAATTTTCGCATGCAATTAGGTTAAAACGTAAATTTGTTTGCACAATTAAAATTATAAAATAAAATTCTTCTTTCCGTAGATTAACAGGGGTAGCAGTGACATCAGATATTCAAACGCCAATTAAATAAATAATACAGCGTATTGTAATTTCTGTTTCCACTGCAGTTATAACACGAAACGCGTTGATTCACACGCTGGAGAACAATTCTTCAATCTTCCATACATATTCTTGTATATAGATGAATTTAGGACGTTTATATAGCTCCGTGCATAGGAGAGAGAAAAAGACTGACCTGTGTAAACCAAGCCAAAGTCTAAGTCCCACTCCTAAGCACAAAACAATGTACACCGACGTACATGAAGACCATGATGAGCGAAGAACTGAAAACATCAAATCATTTTTCAAAAACACAAACATTTGAATAAAATGATATGTGGTAAAAAAATTCTAACACACAATACCAGCACCGGAAGTATGGAATGAAAGTTAACACTGCCGAATTTGCCGGGTAGTTAAATAAGGTTAATGAGCATTAAAAAATATTAATAAATTTTAATAAAAACACATAAGAACACATTTTACATCATAGCATGAATTCAACGGTTGATACAAAAGTGACGCAGTCACAAAAATTCGTGATGCGTGGCATTTTTTTTTATATGAATCAAAATGGCGTCCATTTATGAAAAATTAAATGAAGGTTCTACTATGATGCACTCAACCTTACACATTACAAAAATGTGATAAATAATAAATATACAACAAGATCTTATAGTAACCCATTTCAATTGAGAAAAAAAAAGTACTGCAGAACTAAAAAGTAAAAATTTACTTGTTAAAACGTCAATGTTCTTCAGTGAAATAGCTTGACGCGTCTGGGAGCAGCCGAACGGGTTGCTGCTAAAAGAACGAGAGGCCAGCAGGCCACTGACTGAATCCAACAATCGATGTGGATTGGCCGAGAAGTATTACCAGACTGACTCTGCAGCCAATCCCTTCCCGTCTCAAAGCTTTTCTCCTCCCCTCTCTTGTCTCCCAACAAAAATTTTCCCCTCCATTCCCAGACGACGCATGTCGTGGGAAGACGGCGTACGCTCATGATTTTTTTTTTTTACTCAGCTTTTTTTTTTTTTACATATTCGCTTTCAATTTTTATATCAACTATGCATTAAAAATATCCATAATTATTTTTTTATTTTCATTCTCAAACAAATATGGCACTTCATCTATTTTCAACCATTAAAATTGACTGATCGGTTGGTATTTTCGAGAATTTGACACATTTTTGTCATGTCAACTAAAAATATCTTTTTAATAATTATTGTTAGAACAATAATAATTTTATTTAAATTTATTTCGATCGTTGGCTTTACAGCAACATTATTAACAACAACATTATTAAATTGAAGCTGGATGAAGATTAAAAACGCTTCCATGCTTATTTATGGAAGCTTAAAGAGCATGAAAGTTCAACGGTATGGACTATGGAGAGTGGTGTATAATCGTTGAAAAAGACTTGTCATAAAAAATAAAAATTGATAAAACGTTCCCTTCCGATTAAAATCCCATATCTTCTTATTTAATATTATTTAAAAACAAAAACTGCAAGTTGAATGAAATAAATAACCTTGCAAGCTGCAAAGCAAGAACGGAACTCACTATTTTATAATTATGTATGATACCAACAACTTTAACTGTACTCTCAGTTTGTGCACGAATTGTTAAAAGAATACCACCGCAAAAATGAACCAACACAGCAAATTTTAAAAAGAATATCTAGAAATACTGTAGAAGTAGCGAAATCAATATCAATAATATTGTAAAATTTAATACATGTTTTAATACTGTCATTAAAATTATGAGTAAAAAAAAGTGACACCAATCGAGAAAAAAATATGCTCGCATCGCATTTATTTACAACTTTTACTCACGCTGATTATGCATCACCGGATGTTGATGACGTCACGACTGGTTCCCCTCCAACCCTTCTGTCTCTCTCCCCTAACGTCTGTGCAAGGCCATTGGCCCGACACCCCGCACCAATGACGCGTCAAGACTCGTTCCTACAGTACAATGGCCGCGACATAAAACTCGAAACTTTTTTTTTAACAGAAGAGTCTGGTCGTTTTTTTCTCCAACTAAATAGATTAAAATTGTTGTAAGCTAGTAATGTGGTGGCACAGGTCATGTCGCAGTTGTTTTAGTCCATTGAGGGGAAAGTATTTAACCAACACGTTGTAAAAGAGATACAAATGCAAAAATTCATCCAAGTCAAGAAATTAAATCATTTTTGTTAAAGTACTCGAGTATTCACGACAGTTTTGATGAGCTTAAATGTTGTAATTAAAGAATAAAATCATAATATTATAGGAACCCTTGTAAGGTATGCAATGCACCAACTGCCATCGGTGTGCAAAAACGAACCTATTCGCTTCATTTATTAAATAAATTACTATAAAATAAATGTGACCACGGTAGACATTAGAAATCACAAGGATAATTCAATGACAACCTTGAGAAGTTAATGTAGAATTGTTGGCCTGGGACAAAAATGCTAAAATAAACCAGAAAGATGCGGTCGAAAAGAGAGCAACTGATGAGATGCTTTAAATTAAAACCCTCACAGTGAATAACATTTGATAGAAGCCAAAAGCAAGGGGTACTAGAGCCTCAAGTTTGTTAGAAGAGTATTAACTTTCTCCAAAAAATCACCAAACAACGAGTAACCTTGCCGAGGAGCGAAAGGTCAATGTCCGTGGGGATGAAACACGTGCCATCTCTGTTCGTTCTCTCTTGCGGTGGTAACAGAGAAATTTTTGTGGAGACGATGGTGAGGGGAGGGAGCTGGTGTAAACCCCTCCCCCACCAAAACTTTCACTCTCGACAGCCGCCGCCGTGACCTAGCGCCACCGCCGTACTAAACGGGTCAACGATCCTTGGCCCGCACGTGTACACCAAAAACCAGACAGGAATTTCGTACCAACTTAAAAATTATGGTCTCTTTGGCGTATTTGAAATATTTTATTGAGAACCAAGCTACTGATACATTGCGAAGATCATGCAGGAACTTCAAAACCAAAAACTTTGTGCAATTACAACGTAAATTGGCATAACAATTGGTTTTGCAATGAGTGAAAAGTGATATTCATGGAAATTTGAGAACGCCCAATATGTACCACGTGCCTAGTACGCATGCGTGAAAACCACTTGCAGCTTGCAGGATCAATAAAAGTCCCGACGATTTTAATTTAGTTCATATGGAAAGCAGTGGGAAAATTTCAGTAAAATGAAACAAAAGCTTACACATCTGATGAAAACATTTTTAAATCAGGTAACAGAAAATACTTGAAAATTTGAAACCAAGATATCCAAAAAAATTGTTAATAAAAACATACATGCCACCTAGTATGATAATCTTGTACTAATTTTTGTTTCCATGTTTCCTCGATAGATGGCCAGGTCAGGCTTCTTCTTAAAAAAATGCGCGCGAAACGGAAACTTGTGACTGTCATGAAACTCGTGAATGTATCATGTATCACACAATCTGCATACGCCAAAGAAAACACTAGTTGGCACTGGTAGATATCATGCACAGTTCGCTTTGCACTAATCATGCGTTGAATGCAATAAATTTAAAAAAAAAAAAAATAATTCAATGGCACTTCAAATTTTAGGAATGGAACCATTCAAAAGAAAGAGAAAGTTACATACTCAACAAGGACTTCCACCGTTCCACGTTCCTGCAGCTTTCTACGCAGTTAACCACAGCAAGATATTACCAAAAATCTACGAAGATCTTTCCAGGAAAAAAATGAACGCAAACAAAATTTCTACTGAAACCTGTCCTTGAGTACGCATCAAATGAAATTCACGCCAAAAATATGAAACACAAATTAATACAGATTTAACTAAATAATACACAAACACATTTCACTAATATACGAGATAAAAATAATCGGCAACGATATCATAACACTAACACAACATCACCATAAACGTTCGTAAATCATAATAAAAAATTAACTCCTCTGAAAGACAAAAGCATATTTAACATTACTCTTTACTCACATTGTTGTCAACTCGATAGGAAGTATTATCAAAAATCACTAAAAAGTAAAATACCAACAGTTTCACGAGAGAGATGCTTGTGCGTCCAAACAGTTCAGGAGCGAAAGTTGCATTGAACGACGAAACTTTGAGTTAGCGCGCGGTGAGCAGAGCGCCGCGTTGCGTCAACCACATGGCTGTCGAAGTCTTCTAACTAAACGCGCAGGGGGCCTAACCAATATTTTCAGAGTCCCTTTGCTCTCTTATAGCTTTCGCTGTATCTACCCAAATTTTTAAATCTAAAATTCAAAAAAATTCGACACAATCTGACTAATGTTAATACAGAGCCTAATTTTTAATTTTGTTATTACCGATAAAAAAAAAAGTAACAATATCAAATTACTTGTAACGCAATTCTCACACACACCTGCTTCAATATTATATATTTTTTTAAAAAAATCTAAAACACTCCAGATTGTAAATGGGTAGAAAAAAATTGTACAGCAATTGTATTAAAAATGTAAATTTCGTAGTTAGCAAAATAACGTCCTGCTGTCTAACTGGATGTTTGATATCATGCAGTTAATTAAGACAACTATTTAGATGGCAGATGTAACTATCTTGCATCACGAGAACAACTTTTCTTCACTTTCCCTTCAACTTCATAATTAAATTTGATTTCATACATGTTGTAGCTACCAGTGTATGATTAATCTAATTTCTTATTTATTAAAGTAATAAATTTATTCATTTAAAAATTTGAATTTGATTGTGAGCGTACATTAAAAAAAATATTATTTGGGCAGGATAAAGGAATTCATTTTTTTAAATTTTTTTAATTTTTTGAAAATTTAAGAAGTTTGAGCTCTGACCACGAGAGGGAACATTTCCGAGCCTGCAAAAGGCCGCCAAAAGCTGCATGGCAATTGTTCTAGATCAATATAGAACTTAACTAATACACACCGTATTTATTTATTTTATTCTTCCACAGTTTGAATAAACCTTGCTACAATGCGGCTCCAATGTTAGCGAAACAGTATTACAAGAAGATAACAGCATATAGGTGTGTTAACGCTATCTACAACTAAGCTAAACATTGACTCAAGGCGATTTGGCAAAGTAACTCACAGTCGGAGGCGTTTTACCTCTAACAGCTCTAACAAGCGCCTCGCGAATGCACAAATCTCCTATCATGTGATAGAATAAGACATTGTATATATAAAAAAAAAAAAAAAAAAAAATACTAGTGCAGCACTTGGCTTTTACAAGTAAACCAAATTTATTTTACTCCCAGTTTTTGGCGAGGCCCCCCCCCCCCCCCCCCCCCCCCCCCGGATCCGCGCCTGACTGCACTCGGACTGCAGTATTGCCCTTTCCTGTCCAAAACGAAGGACGAAGGAATGTAAATTAATTTTACTGCTACACCATGCAACTGTTCCTTTTTTTGTACGGACTTCACACAAAGAAAACAAAAAAATTCAAATCCTAAGATGTCCTCAATGGATTAACTTTTATGAAAATTATTTACTTTATGTGACAAAATATAAGTAAAGTATCGTTTTTTTCTTAAAAAAAAATTAAAATTTGTTTTATTATACAAATTAGTATAACAATGTAACCAAGCAAATATTATTGTGATATTTTTTTTATTTTCTGGACAGTTGAATGATTACATATCCATGTAAAACCTTAGTAAAATAACCAATGCCTAGAAAGCCTCACACCTACTGGGATGGATCACTTCCTTATTATATGATAAACAGCACTTATTTATGATAAACCTTTTATATAAAAATTCAATACAAATTGAAAACAACTAATGGAAGGCAGAGATGTGTTCAATCTATAATTAATTCATGAACATTTTGATTTATTAAGCCTGTTTTCAACTTTTTACTGGAATACATTATAATGAGATACTAGAATATGAAAATTTTAGTGGCTTAATCGAAAGAAGGGGTAAAAATATGGTACTGTGAAATTTTTCAGATTTTTCTGAGACCGGAAACTATTTGTAAAACATCATAGACTTTCAAAAAATTTTTAAAAATGGTTCCCGGTCTCAGGAAAAGTCTGAAAAAATTCACAGTACCATATTTTTACCCCTTCTTTCGATTAAGCCACTAAAATTTTCATTTTCTAATATCTCATTAATTAATTAAAAAAATTACTCACATATTAAACAAGGCTATATGTACACATAATAAATGCGAAAAAGAAAAAAAATATTGAGTATTTACAAATCATGAATGTGGGATCAAACATTTCAATCACTACTATATAATCATTCTATACACTGTGTGTGGTTCCCCAGGCTTTGGTCCATTGATAAAAAAAAAATAGAGGTGTCCGTCCTGACTGAGGTTCTCCATGGTTCCCTCAGTCTCGCCTCAGCGAATGCTGGGAAGTGTAACAGGCTGTGACCAGCATCCTTTCCCTACTTTATTACCCTAAGCTTCTTCGAGCTCCAAGCTCATATATTAGGGGTGCATATGTTTGTAAAAAAAATAATAATAATAATTGCTATAGAATAATTCAAGTTTAAATATTTTTTGTTACGTTTTATATTATTCCATTTAATAATATATTCCCACGAAACTATTAAAATAGGAACACGTACGACATTGTGAACATAAAAAAAAAACGATGCTATTATAGAAGTTTTTCATAATAACTTGTTTAATAAAATGCTCTTTCATTCATATTATAATAAATGTTGCGTTTTATTCAAATTATTTGTAAAAAATCCAGTTCTAAAAAGAAATTGGTACCGTTTTAAAATTACAATCTAGGAATAATAAAAAAGAAAAAAACTCGATTTTCCTTACATTTTGTTCGTCACGGTGACGTGATACAAGAAAATGAAATCACCATACAAGCAAATAGATTTGAACTTACAAGTATTATTGTAAAGAATAATTGGGTTAAAAAAAAATATAATTATGTACGGCCAATTTTAAATAATAGAAACGATTCAAACTATATATTATATGTTATAAATAGTGTTACATGCTGTATTACGCCATAAAACATTGAACGGAGTATATTTTTTTATCCCGAAATCTCCGATTTTAGGATTTTTGAACGATATTTGATTTTAACACATTTCAACCCTGCAGGGGGTGTAGTAAGTTTTGTACCCTAGAATTAATTTGCACTTTAGTTACAGGCCTAAAATCGTTTCCATTATCTAACCCATGCCATGTATTTAAATTTTTATAAACTTTTAAGGAATGTACAATAATTGGTCAAAAGATAATACACCTAAATATAAGAAATCCTGCATTAAAAGAAGTATAATAAAAATAAAAATTAATTGGGTGCCATTGATTTATAATGAACGCATTCCTCTTTACATTACAATATTATCTCATTTGAAGGAAGAGAACCTTCACTTTCCATGAAGCCATGAAGGGAAAAAAAATCACATCACAAATAAAATTTGGCGCTAAAAAAAAGAAAACTATATTAATAGACTACATTATATAAATAAAAGCTTCCCGTTCAAACATTTAAAACCAACATTAAACTAATAAATACAAGTTAACATGATTATCAATAAGTAGTAAATTGCCACACGCACAATCAACACTTGCAAAAAAAAAAAAAAATTATCAATAGTATAAAGATAAAATTAGCGAGGTTGTTAAGTTCCTACACGTGTATGAGGTTTGCCACGTGCGGTCACCTCCCCTACATTTGTACCAGCTGATACACGTGGTGGAGGGGAGGCAGGGGAAATACGACACGTGTAGCACCAAACTGGTGGTGATATTTAGGCCAGCAGCCAAGCAAAGTTAAATTTCTGCATAGTCTCTATCGCTAGACTTGCTTAGAAAAAAAAAAAAAAAAAAAAATGTTTGCAAAAAGAAAGGAAAAGAAGGACGTTCTCGATAAAAAAAAAACTAAAAACCGTCTGCAGCATCAAAATTGATACGTAATAAGCCAACGAGAAAATACAAAATCGTAAATTAATATATTAATAATAATACATCCAGACATTTAACACCGAGAAAATAATGAATAATTATACCAACTAAAAACACACAAAATGATTGAAACTTCAAGAGACCTATACCAATTGAGTGATATAGATATTTTATTTACTACATACAGTATCATAAACTTCAATAATAATAATAATAAATGCTGGAGAAGTAATAAAATTGTAATTTAACTTGTATTCCATGCAAATTTCACTGTCCTGCTAACAATGTAATTTCAAAGTTTGCTGGTTATTTTAATTTCTAGGATAAATGAAAAGTAAGCATAATTAAAAAACGGTGTAAGGCTTATCAATAAGTTGCGATCTGTGGAACAGTAGCTGTAGTTAACAAGCTAATCACGCGGTGTAACGGGCGAACAGTTGACACCTTGGAACTGCAGTGCGACCCCGTATGAACAAGACTGAACAATACCTACAAAATAATGTTAATAATGTATAAGTACACTAAGTAAGTGTTCGTTATTATTTTTTCAGTTCAGCTGCGGCGGCTAGTGTTCCAAACAAGTTTAGGTCAAAATTTCCAAATCCACCCTAGTGAATCATGCCTAATGATGCGCAAAATTAGAAATGGGAGAAATTTAGTTTATTCTTTATTAATAACTAAAGTACGATTTATTTATTGCACTCTGGTGTATGATTGGCTCAAAGAATCATTAAGGTAGAGATAACGCCGAACAGCTGATCGACGTAACGCCCTTTGATTAACATGTAAACCTTAGCAAATTGACAAAAATTTTGAAATTTTTTTGAGAGGCAGATATTAGTGCCTAAAAGCCGTAGAAAAAATTTCAAAACGATTTAACGAGCCGATATTTTTTAATTAATTTTTTTAATTTTCAGCATAGGGCTTTCCCATGGAGAGCCAAACAAAAAAATTAATTAAAAAAATCGGCTCGTTAAATCGTTTTGAAATTGTTTCTATGGCTTTCAGGCACTAATATCTACCTCTCAAAAAAATTTCAGAATTTTTGTCAATTTGCTAAGGTTTACAGTTTACATGTTAATCAAAGGGGATTACTTCGAACAGCTGTTCGACGTTATCTCTATCTTAAATCATGAGAAAAATTCTTTGTTTCGAAAAAATACTGAATTTACATTTAAAAATTCTTGCAAGGTCCATTGGCAAAAATATGACGCTCAGATTGCTCAGAACTCTCTCGCAGAGCCATGTGTTACGTGTGTTAGATAAATGATAAATAAATCTGCAATATAGACCAAGTAAAATGCACGCACGAAAAATATTTTTTATTATTATTAACACAATCATGAAAATAGTAATTAATTCATTCATTGGAGGTTGGTTGGAAGAGATCCCGCCTTCATAATAAAGACGATTTTTTTTTTATTATTATTAACATTGTATATTTATATACGGTACGAGTAATCGTATTGAATTATTCATGTATCTATCTGCTAGTGTAGTCTCTCGACTCAATACGTACACCTACAAAAATTTATACCTTTATTTTTTATGTGCAAAAATTCTAACATTAAAATTCCTGTATGGTTTTGCCAGGCTTGGTATTTGATTCATGATGCTCTAAAGTTGAACGCCCTCTAAAAACGCTGCTCGTGTAGTCCCAGCAGCAGTCAGCTGAGCCAGCTTGCGGCACGGGGAAGCGCGAGTTGTGTTTGGGTTTAGAGGGCGACGACCGAGGGTTCAACGAACTCCCTCCCTCCCTTCTCTCTCTCATGCGCATGCACTCTTGATGCACTTTATAAAGCGAGGGGAGAAAGTAAAATGCATTTTGCCGTCGACGGTACGCCACTGTTGCTATGCGTACCAACCCTCTTCTTTTTACTGCATAAAATTCAATGCTCTCATAGTTCAATGCTTACAATGTCTGTATTTACGTCAAATAATAAATGTATAGAACGATTTTGTTATTGTCCGGATTGAATAATATAAAGTTTGATCAACTTTTATAAAGGGAGACGAAACTTCTTACCGTATATAATCTATTCTACGCAGTGAAAGCAAATACTATAATTATAACTTAAAATTTCTACATGAATAATTCAAAAAAATTATAGTAGTCTGTAGCTACAAATTAATTATAATGCTTCACAGTGGCTTTTATAATATTTAATGAACGTTGTAATGTACGTTAAAATAAAATGCATTTTTATCAATCAACAATTGGGTCTTTTCATGAGTGCGCATGTTGATAAAAACAGGAAGAAAAAATGTACAAAGGCATAATAATTATCAACTCCAAAAAGTATTCACATGCAGCATAAAATAATAAAGGTATATAAAATACTATGCTCCCTTCAGAACCACTCCTTTTTTTCCCATACCCCCACTATAAAAAACAATTATTATGCTAATTGGTAAATTGTACTAAAAAAGTTAATAACCAGTACCATAGGCTGTCACCTCAGACAAAAAGGGAATCACTATGTTAACGTTGAGAGCTTATGGTATTTCTCTATAGAAAAATAAGCAAAATATGCACACGTGATTCGACGCGATCGATGACGCTGTAACAGTATTATAGCAATTTTTTTTCCCACCAAAATATGATCATTACCACCAGCACAATGTTTTGGTTACAATTATAATTGATTTCTTTTTTATTAATCTCACTAATTTTGAGAGAAAAAAAAAGTGCATTCCGTGTTTGTTTTTTTACCATTTCCAATGCCGAACTTTTTATCATGTTGATAACATTTCATCATAATATACGCGTATTTATATTGACCTTAATGTAAGTTTACACATCGGGGCAGCAAAAACGTTATAATTATAATATTTATTATTTGCTGACGCTCCAATAAAATTTGGGGGGAACAAAGTTGAGAAAGTTCACCACACCTTCAAAGGCTGCGTGATAACGCTCAAAAATAGAACAGGGGTTAAGTTCGTGGTGTACAGATAGGGAGGCATACATAATTATACAATGATGTGTATACAATTTATTTAACAGAATAAAGCCGGTATTACACGATACAATTTTTCTTACTATTGCATACAATTTTTCCTTACAAGAAAGCTTCAACTCCATTATTTGTTTGTATGGAGATGAAATTTTCTTGCAAGGAAAAATTTTATGTAAAATTGTATCATGTAATACCGGCCTAACACGACACATTACATTAAGTCGTTGAAATGAACATAATATATAAACAAAAATGTATTGATTTTAAACTTGACATACAATGATTACGATCGATAATAAATAAATTAAATAATTAAACATGTTAAGTCTGTAAAGAGAACATCAATATTGTTAAAATACTAGCAACAACCCTCACAATGGCATACTTTGTGATACATTAGGGTAGCAGCTTTCTGTCAGTCAATATATCGACCGTGAAGATATAAATAGATTGGCGACCCACGCTTCTAACCCCACGCATCCCCATAGCCAAATATTAATAACATGGAGAAATATTTATTCACCCTAAAATGAAGCAAGGGAGCAAATGTCGTAATGTCCTGCTTGCATTATTGCATTTGCCATGCACTAATCTCGATATTAATAATTGATTACCTATATTTTTTATACTCAGATTATAATCAAGTGATCCTCAATATTCAATGTGTGCGTGTAATTATGACTAACCATAATTTTATAATCATTTATCACCCACCCAACCTGTTATTTTGGAAGAGTTACCCATTTTTTTTTCTCTTTACATTCATGTAAAAAAAAATACTCTTAGTGGATAATTATGCTACTGTTCACTGAACAACCTAAGTGAGGTTAATTATTTCCAAAGCTCCCAACATATCATCCCTGATAATGCCATATATTTCCAACCCCCCCCCTCGATGATGCAGTTATATACATATAGGTTAATGGATTTTTTGCATAATAAATACTAAATAGTTTATAAATTTCATGATGAGTTCCAATGATACATATGTAGTCAAGATGAATTCATTGCCCCTTGCATCAAAGAGAAAACAAGACTGACCTGACTTTGCCAAGTCAAGTCTCGAGTCCTCTTCGAGGCACAAGACAAATTTCCGAAGGACTCTCTGCTGCTGAAACTTCACTCGCACTGAATGCAAGGCTAACCGCCGCTCCTCGCTACGAGCGGCCAGGCAGGCAAGCAGGCAACCGCTCGCTGCGCAGCACCGGCGAGTAGCACAAGAAGGTCTGCCGGTGGCTGGCCTCGCGAGCTTCAGCAAGCTTGCACATCTTGGCTTTTCTGCTGCTGCTGCTTCTAGATGCATATATATTAGGATTTCCTTCTGCTGTTGTGTGCATGACTCACTACTGGGTTCAGGTGTGTGAGAGGGTGGGGAATTCTGAAACTTTTTGGTCTTTCCTTTTGATGCGTACAAGAGAAAAATGGTACAAATAAATAGTTTTTGCCACTGAAGAATTTCATTATAACGGAACTTTTAAATAGGAGACCAAAAGTTCTATTAAACAATATATTTTATAATTATTACATTTTTTAATTAAAATATTTTATAAATTATCTTCACATTTATTGAAACTTTCAATAACAAGGAGAACACTACAAAGTACGATCTCTAAATATAATAACATTTAGTAACAAATTATTATTTAAACATAAAATAAAAAGGAACATGAAGTATACAGAAGCAAAAAGCAATCCCTCTATAGCATGTACAGTTAAATTTAGGTAGAAAAATGAATAATTAATTATTTCGTAGAAAGGCATTAAAAAGGCAGTCCACATTATTTCCGCATTCATTCACTCGTCTTATTATTGTTTTAAATAAAAATAGACACGCAATTTTTTCCCCCCTCCAGTGAAAATATAATCAGATCTTTCCATATATGACAAGGCTAGCGGTCTGAACCCCCAAACCAAGAGACCAAACACAGGTTAGGTTGTCGAGGAATTTTACCTGACCTGCCAAGGTGGTCTTCTAACGTCATTGATAAAAAAAAATGTGTAACATAAAACCGGTTAAAAAATTTGTTGCATTTGCATGCAAATTAATTCACATTACAACAAGATTTAATCAGACATTGCGCACGATGTTACAATGTTTCAAAATATGACATTTCGATTCGTTTAAAAACTACAAAAAACAATAAAGTGAAATAACATGGTATCTGATACCACCTTCGTACACCTCGACTTTTCTTAAATAAAATTTCTTGCTTTATAAGTTAAATAATTAATTATAAATTTGAATTATGAACCAAATTAAATTAGAAAAGGACTTAGGTCCATCAGCGCACCAAAAAGATTTATCTTCTTATTCAAGAAGATTAAATACATAATATCACTTACTTATCAGTTATTCACTTTTAATTTAATTTCAAGTATTTCGACATTGTCGTCACATTATTTTATAAAACATTTTATAGAAGATGACGTATTTCACAAAATCCCATAACGAACACGAAATACACTTCGTTCGCTGCTGGTGTTATTTGTTATTTTGCCTGACGCCATCACAACGGCACCACCAAATGTTTCACTCGTGCCCACAAACTATTGCTGCATTTGACCGACTGACCTAAATATTTAACTAATCTCTCTTTTAAAAAAAGCAAAAAATAAAATAATCCCCACCTTTTTTTTTCTACGCGTCGACGACGACGCTTTAGCTGCAGGTCTTTAGAGAAGATGCCGATTTTAGTATAATATACTATTATGTGTAGATAAAAAAAAAGGCTTACATTGACAGTAAATTGGCTTATATTGACAAAGATTCTGTTAAAAAGAGAGAAAGAGACAGTCGTGATCGCATACAAGTCTATTTTTAGAATATTTTATAAATAAAGTTCTTATTTTGGTATTGACGTAAGTATAAAAAAATATAGTATTATCTTGTTCTAGAGTATTTGGTCTTTAAATAGAACAAATAAGATTTTTGTCTAAATCCAATAAACGTGACCTATATTTTTGAACAGTTTTGTGTTACTTTGAACATTAAAAAAGAGAAGTGGTGAAGGAGAACCGTTAGTTCAGTGGGTCACCGCCAGAGCACGCTACTGAGGAGACAGCACGTGTACTATACTTGCTGGGGGGAAGGAGGGCATGCTTCTCGATGCACCGAATCTTTGCGCAATGCCAATTTCATAATTGCAACGGTGCAATTTTACCGTGAAAACCTTAACAAAAATTGCACCGTACTGTCTGTACAAGTAACGTAAAATTCACTTTTACAATTATTATGATTGAGAACAGTTGCTGAAATGGAGTATCGACTATCGACCTAATTTTTTTTTATTGCAGAAATGGATAGAGGATGCAAAGTTATGCTACCCTGATTTTTTTCCGATTTTTTTTGAGACCGGGAACTATTTTTAAAAATATTATTGAAAGTCCTTTTCGTGACGTCACGAGACGCCGCTCCTTAAGAAAAAGATAGAACTTGCCGCCGCGTGACGTCACAAAAAGGAATTTCAATAATTTTTTAAAAATAGTTCCCGGGCTAAAAAAAATCTGAAAAACATCAGGGTAGCATAACTTTGCACGCTCTATCCATTTCTGTAATAAAATTTTTTGAGGTCAATACTCTTTTGGTCAGTTGATTTGGTTCTGTGTACAAAAATAATAATAAATTTCAAAAAAATAAACCATCTATAATTATCATAATAAATACCAAGCGAAGGAAGGGAAAATCATTGTTCTGTACACAAAGAAGCCATGATATAAAAAATACCAAAAGGGAGGGAGGTTGCATGTTGTACGCAGTTGAACACACACTCAACTGTTTGCTGTACGATTCAAAAATAATGTGCTCCAAACTATTCAAGGCTGCACGTGAATTTCGTGTTCCTTACTTACAACGAGTAGTATGAAGCTTCCACTGCTGCACGTGCTGTATAATACTGTTCTCTGATTGGTACTATATAATTTCTGTTCTCTGATTGGTACTATATAATTTCTGTTCTCTGATTGGTGCTATATAATTTAGTCACGTGATTAAACCGAGGGGCCGGATAGAGGATTCACTGTATGACAAAATAACACCTTCTTAAATGAAGTTTTTGTATTGAAATGCAGCAACTGTTACCATAAACAATTTTACTTCAAGATATAAATTAAGAAAAACGTTTTACAATTTTAAATAAAATTCCATTCAATTCATTACGGATACGACGCAAGCTCCTTTAAATTATAATAGCATCAGAAAAGTAATTAATTCTTTATATTATTATATACTATTATGGTTTTATAAAATTACGCAACTGTTAGATGATATCGCTGAGGTCTGATATTTGTTTTTGAAATAAGAATATATTCTGTTATTTATTATTTTTAGGGCACATGTATCACAGAAATAAACAGCCTTGTCTGTATACATGAAACTCTCTCTTTGCATGCCTGATGGGTGATGAGGGGTCCAACAGGGGTGTCCTTCCACCCGTGTGCAAATTACTTGCAAAAATTCCATCACCACATTTTATAAAAAATTTAATAAACTACTGAGCCAATATTTATAATGCAAAAAGACTACGAACCCATGTCTAAAATAATAATAAAAAATAAAATCAAGCGACAACGATGGTGCTCGATCACTCCAGTTAAAAAAATAGTTGTAAAATTTAGGGTTAATTTTAAAAAGTCCTGTCCCTGGTACTGTAACATTCCTTTAAATTGTGCAATTTCATTGGGTCAATATTTTTGATAAAAATGTATAATTATAAATAATTTAATACTATCATGACTTGATACACAATGAACTGTTTTATTTTTAATTTCACCAACAACTTTATCTTTCCTTGGCGTAATCATTGATACGTTCATTAAATTTCCTCTATAAAATACTTCCTGGTGTATTACATAACATTCCTGCCCAAGTCGCGAGAGTACTCGATTTGAGATTTGGTGCACAAGTTCTTGATGCTGACAGAGCGGCAACGTCGCAACGAGAAGAAGGAATCGATGGCTTGCACGCGCGGCTCCCGGCAGCAGCAAGCAGGCAGCAGGCGGGCGGGTAGGCAGGCCAGAGCAATAAGCCGGCGAACGAGAGCGCCAAGTGGCCAGAGAACAGGCAGGCAGGCCGGCAAGCAGATTGCCGGGGACAGACACGAGGCAAGGGCCGCGCCTCCTCGTCCTCGTTCCTCGTGTGCACCCAGACCAGACGACGCCCGCACTGCACCCGCACGTGTCATGTACCGGCAGAGAGCAGGTTACCGGGCACCTGAGAGCTATTTTCTTTCAACGTGCAAAACTTATAAGAGACAGCTCTAACCAACCTTTAATCCACGATCGCTGATTATATTATTTACAGTCCACCTCGTTGGTTCTACTAATAGTAAAATTGTATGTACCGACACCAAATTTATATCGCAATCCCTTAGGATTCAGTAACAACTAAAAACATTTCCACCGGACACTACTTTTTTTTTATGGCAATCGCAAAAAGTCCCATGAGATCGCGCTTTATTTTCTACCCTCCAAAATTAAAACCAGATTTTTTGTTTATTTTACCTTATTTTAAAAAATGCATTATTCTAATAAGTTATGGATTTTTTTAATACAGTACAAAAATTGCAAATATTTTGCAGGCAAAATGGAAAATTTCTTGTATAAAATTAAAAAAATTGCCAGGAACGTAAAAAAAAAAAAAAACGCAATTAAATTACAAATTACAAATAAGTAGAAATAATTAGTTTTACTTTAAATTAGGTTAAAAGGAAGGACGCAGAAGTGCAAGTATCAATCATCAAGATACTCCTTCTCAGAAAGCCAGCGATGTAATAAAAAGCATAATTATACTTTCCATCACACGTCACCAAAATTCAGCTGCATCGATTGAAACTTGACGGAGGGTTTTCACGGAAACTGCAAGCCTGGGAAATTTAGTGAAGCGTCCAGCAGGCAATCATGCAAGGTGATTCATCCAGTTTTTTATCATGTGAAGTGCATATGACGTTAAAAATTACATATAGTGAGTCATGCGACTAGAAGCGCCATAGTAATTAGATGCACGAATACTGAGGCTGTTTTTTTTTTTGGGGGGGGGGGGAGGGATAAAAAAGCAGTGAAGATATTATTTTAAAAATTTCACTTTGGTACTACTACTGTACTACTTTATATATATGTATATATTTCATATGAAAGAAAATATTAATGCAAATAGTGATTGCGGCGGTGGGTATGCTTACACCAAGGTACGTACATTCCATTCGAATAAAAATGTCCGATCTGTAGAGCCGGATCGGTATTTTTTCTGAATGGAGTGTACTATTAATGAACTCGTTCCACTACATCTGACTTCGTAATTCAGAAGCTCTAAAAATTAATACCAGCACCAAGGCTTTAGTTTTAATTATAATTTATAACATACGAATTACGATATCGAAATTCTCCCTTTTTTTTTAAAATATTGTGATGAACTGATGACTTTCAGTTGGTTCAGAAGTGTATGATCGAGTCCTATGACATTTTCAATGAGCCAGGGCAGGATTGTACTTGCACGCAGCAGCACAATGAAATTCACACAGTAGGCGTTATCAAGGAGATGCTGCTGTGTCGGCTTGCTGCGTTATCAGCAACCAAGCTAGCAGCTCTACTTACACTAGCACCACACAGTGTGCTACATTGAGACAGCCTGCGGAGAACCATCAATGCAAATAATACTATAACTTTTTGCTACAATGAAGTTATTATTAAATCGTACTGAAAATTTTACAAAATTTTACATACTTCAATCACGATAGAATGACAAATTTTTAACCCCAGAACAAGAAGAAATAATGAATATCATATAAAAATTATAAGCTTGAGGAATACATTTTACTTAAAACTCGGGTACTTCATAATCGGTCGGGTTTAGATTGAGTTACTTAAAAATATACAAAAATTTAAGTTATACGAGATTTAAAAGAAAATGCATGTTCGTCGGGCATATTATCGAAACCTAATTTTCAGCTTATTCCTCTTTTGTTCCAAGGGGAGAGGTATGATGCAAGTTGTAATTAATAGATTAATAGTGTAATGCACTTACAAATGAAATAGGATAAATTTATTACTTAAATATTTTACCAACATTTATTTTATTGTATTTATTAAACTCGTATGAAAGATTAATCTAGAACTCTCGCATGGCGAATAAAAAACTATTTCTCAAGGTCATGTGCGAAATCTTGTATCGCAGAAAGAAGGCGTAGTAGAATAATAGCTGGATCTTCTCCGACGCAGCATTCGCATTTTTTTTTTCCAAGCTCATTTTAAGGGGAAGCGGCGCGGGGAAAGGGGTGCCTAGTTTTCCCGCCAACCCCCTTCTCCTCTAGATCCGACACGTGGCAAACGTTGTTGCCAAATTTAACATACGAAATATGAAAGTTCATTGCCTCCATAGCCCATGTCCCTAGCTACCTAATGATGGTAAGCATACTTTACAAAATTATAATTATCTGAGACCAGAGGCATATCCTGCGCTAAAATAAAGCAAAAAGGAAAACTTCTCAGTGCAATTTACCTTTTTTTTTTATAATTATAATTTTTACAAACTTTTAACTTTCATGGATACGGATGATATGTAAAATGTATGTACATTGAAATTTGCAAGACGAAGGAAGTAGGCATTTTTATAATAATAATAAAAAAAAATGAATACATACAAAATTACCATACATAGTACATTCTGCTTACAAGCCGATGAGTATGCATACGCATAGCTGGATGAATCCGTTACTAAATCCTGTTTGTTGGAAACAAAAATGCAAAAAAACATTGCGAAGCCAAAATAAGCTTCTAAAATTCAAACTTCGGATTGGAAATTTGAAAAAAAGTCTCAAGTAGATCTTCATAGGCCTACGGGGCCTACAGACCTCAAGAAATGCAGGAAGAATAACCCTCATGGTTTTCACGCTCCAAGTCCAAAACCTTACAAGCTGTCATGCATGGTTAGAAAATTCAATTGTCGATTTTGTACTTACATTCTTCTTCTTCCAAGAATCTGAAATAACTAATAGCACATACATACGTTTAAATTCGTGATAAAAAGTGAGAATTGCACGTGTAGTGACTCTTCACAGGGATGATTCTGGCTTCAATCTTGACATCATCTTCTTACCGAGCGTTCATGCCGCTTTGTGCTGAGAGAATGAAGAAATAATGAGTGCGTTTGAATTCACGGGCCAGCCCGGGCTGGCCTGGGCTGAAGCGTTTTTTGTCGTCAAGTGGGGCCAGCCCGGCGGCCATTTTTCCTCCTCTCATAACGTCACTTCCTGGCTGGCCCAGGCTGACGCGGGCGGACTCTACAGTGCGCCTGAGACCTGGCGGACAGACTGGGAACTAATTATGACGAAATTATGACGTTTCATACCAGGCGACCAAGGTCACCGCCATTTTACCCAGCCCGGGCCAGCCCGGGCTGGCCCGTGAATTCAAACGCACTCAATAAAAAGTTCAAATTTGTAACTTTCTGCCATCTAGCGGAGAAATTTTTAACAACGTTCATCCATGTCATTGGCTGGAACAGAGCGAACTTGAGTAGAAGGCCACAACACGACCGCGCCCACTTTTCAATAGCCGTCCTACTGAGCAGCAGGTTTGCGTGTAATCAAATGGGAGAGGGCTTAACTTTGGTCGCGGTTTACGACAATTACGCTGTATGCTAGAGTTTTCAAAATGAAACAAGTTTAACTCTAATATAGTTTAATCTTACTGGACAACCTTTTTTTTCACGCAAAAACAATATTAATACACTTAAATTAAACTTTTATGAACCCGACTTCTGCTACTTCTGTTACATCTGCGCATGCGCCGGCATGCGCGAAGTAATAAAAGTCAGTTTACTGGCGATGACGTCATATGAACATTGAAAGCCTTTCTTCATAGCGAGTGACTTTCACTTTACTTAATTGCATTTTCTATACTTTGTATATATCAAGTAAAGTTATTTACTACATCGAAAATAATGTATGAAAGTTGATTCAAGTACTTTTGTAATTTCAATATTTCGTGACGTCATGATACATTACTAAAGCTTGGAAGATAGAACCAAGTTCCCGCCCTAACTTTACCGTCTTATTTCTCAAGAAGTATGATATTTATGAACTAAATAAAATAATTAGCAAACGGGAGACTACATTGAAGTATTATCGCACTACAAGACACCTTCATTAATATCAAGTAAATATTTAAAAAAAAATATTTCCTCCCGATTACATTGCATGTTATTTTTTAAATTCCGGACGGCTAATGTCTCGACAGATGACGATCGCGCCGGCTGGGTTTTGGCCTCCTACTCAAGTACGCTCTGGCTGGAAGCTGGAATTCGAGAATTTGAATTTTTAATTTCAATTTTTTTTTAAGAATCTCGTCGTTTATTACTGTACATTTAAATCCTGGTACAATTTAATTAATTAAATGCATTTTTGTTATAATAAAAAATTGATTTTTTTTTACTCTTTTATTGAACATGATGTGCATTATAAAATACATTTTTTAAAGACGTATATGGAATGCGGAAGTTCCTTTTTTTTTGCGCGAAACATTGCGTGACCTCCTGACCTCTAGCTTTGACGCATTTGACAAACGCAGGTTTTTCTAACAAATTATTATTAATTAAATTAAATTTTTCTCTACTATTTCTTCATAATTAATTTGATAATTTATACGATTATGATGCAGAAAGCTAAAAATACCATTACATTTGAAGAATTTCGCGGTTTAACTTACTTCCGCCATCCGCCAATCCGCAATCCGGCAATCGAGATCTGAAAAAGTGACGTCACATTTACCCCCACAGCGGCCACAGCTGAATGAGAAATGTAAAGTCGACATTTGGAAATGTAAATTTCATAAAGTTTTATTTGCAATCTTGGATTTTTCCTTGTTTTGGTGGAGTTTTTAAGCATCACGGACGAAACCCTTACAGCATTGCGTTTGCTGCGTAAGTTTTACCTCTTTATAATATAAGAAATAAGAACTAAAATTATTTCGAAACTGCATCTCGCTGGAGGGGCCATTGCATATTTTTTTCAAGTTATTTTTTGACATCATAAGTCAACATACACTAGCATACTTACATATCATACTTTACGTAGGAGAGTGTATTGTGTCATCTTCTGATAATTATTTGTTATTGCCCCTTTATTCGTGTAGCTAGTGCTTCAATTATTACATACACACAGTACAGTACATACATATTTTATGCATACAGTATGCATAGTATGCATATGATACAGGTCATTTTATCATGCATTTTTATGTGATTTTTATGCATACTCGTAGCTCATATTTCTACAAATTCAATTTTATGAATTCTGGTTGCAGAAACACTGCATACTATGCAGTATGATACAATGTATGCATATCTATGCATCCTGTGCCATGTTGTGTGTACTGTTCATATATGCATACTGTATGCATACATACATGTGTTATGTGTATGCATACTCTGTAGTCATTTTAGCTCATACTGCTGTGTTCTTTCTCTTTCAGCCTGAGCGGGGTTGACGAGATGTCAGGCCTAAAAGATGGGCGTTACGGCACCTACAATAGTAGAGACAGTAGCAGCGACACGGAGGATTATCATGATTCTGATGAGGGCCATCGACGCTGCTTTAAAAACTGGTCGCGGTAAGTAAATTATTGAATACAGTACAGTATAATTATGTGGGCATCATACAGTAATACAGATCTTAGTTTACGTGTAGATGCGATCGTCTTTTGCTTTTTATCCCAGACAGAAAATGATGGCGATTGTCTGGAAAGCTAGGCGCCATAGTGTCTACAGGTATTCTAAGATCTGTTAGACTGTACATACATATTTACTGACAGGATATTGTGGTGGTTTTAACCAGTAAACACGGGTTTGACTAAAAAATAAGTGCCACGCTCAAGCCTCCCTGCGGTATGGCGGCAACTGCGGAAAATACGCTGAAAATATTGAGACACATACCGGTAGTGTCACGATACCAAAATAACTCAAGCTTAAGATTCCCGAATATGTAAAAAAAAAAAAAAAATGGTGTATCTTTAGTAAGAATTTTAGTCTATGCTCAGCCAATACAACTTGTAATTTCCTGAAATCTGTGGCATTTACAATGAAAATATTTCAACGGAATCCAGTCAAACCAGCACCATCATCATATAAATTTCGCTATCCAAGAGTAAAACTCTTTAACATTAATTTGTTATGTTATACCCTAGCAAAAAGAAGAATGACCTGGCAATTGTTGTCAAAAATCTATCCTAGTTCATTGACTTACTTCCACAGTTCTGGACTAGAAATACTGTACTAGTAATAAAGTAATGTACAGTTTTTTATCCCCACAATTTATTGCATTAAAGTTATTGCAATAAATAACTTGAGTCAATGGGAATAAAAATAGGTCTTATAGGCCATTTATACACCAGATTGTTATCAGTAAAATGAGATAAGAAATTGACCTTAAACAGGTTTACAACACCTTTTTTATTGTTAGAGACTCAACTTCCAGTCTACAGTGTCTTATCAGTACTTGCAGATATTTTTATTACTGTCTGTAATTTAAAGCAAGTTCCTTTACAGAAATATTTTGTACAGTGTGTTATAGTATGTAGCAAGAGTACAAGGATTATATTAATGTGTGTTTGAAAATTTAGTCATAAATCTTTGTGGCAATTACATCTAGTAATAAATATACAGTACCGTCTAACATAATGTCATGCTAAGTAATGTAAATTTGATCAGTGCATGTATTTGCTAGACGTGTGCAATTGATACAGTACATTTATTTTTTTTTTCCCCTCTGTGACATTACTAAAGTAGACTTTCCTCATGAATTTCCATGAGCCAAGGTATGTGACAACAAATACGTAAGAAGAAAATTTGCAAATTTCGGTCTTAGAGTGCTTTATTAAAAAACCTATTACAGGAAGAATAAGCAATGCCTTTATTTTTTTATTTCATAATTTAAAAAATGTACATAAAATTGTGCTTTTCTGATTTTTTTTAGAGTGTGGAAACTAATTTTTAAAAAATATTGAAAAATCTGAATTAGGGACTTTTTTTTTTTTTTTTGACTAATTGTTTGGACTCTCTTGACATTTTCTCATGCTGTGATTGGCTGTTGATAATGTCATGGACTTCCGATCAGGTAGTACCACTTTGATTAAGATATTTTTAATATTATTTAGTTCCCGCACTTTTAAAAAATGCTGAAAAATATCAGAAAAACATAACTTTGTGTATAATGTATTTTTTCTAATTATGAAATAAAAAAATGCAACTATTATTATGTTGTGAAGTGACATTATGTTTCATTCATTCTGTTAACTTAAAATAACTGTGAAATAAATACTGTAAATTGGAAAATTCACCATAAACCCCAAAAATTAAGTAATGATGACAGTAATGATACATAACATCGGTAATGATACATTATAAATTGAAAAGTTAAATTCAATAACCAGATCAAACAAAACAAACAAAAATTCATTGTGTTACATATAAAATGAGGACTGTATAAACCATTGTAGTTAAAAGTTGGTTTCTGATCTCATTTTGCTGTAGTCAATAAACTCATTTGATAACAAGGACCTCAAATATATTGATAGTATTTCATCAAACATGAATGACCCATTTTATCATGATTCCTCCATAATGACTTTTATTTCATTTACTTGTTTTATCATTATAATAGTTTGTTTGTTTTATACCTCGAAAACTCCGGTACAGAAATGACTAACTGGGTTTTTCATTTTGTTAGTAAACATGAGTTAGTCATTTATGACGGTACACCATCAATGACCATAATCATGTTTATCACTGTCGCCCTGTTTCCAGGTCTCCTCGGGTCCCGGTCGCTGCTACCAATGCCTCCGCAGGCCCTTCCCAGACAGCTGCTGGCGGTGGTGAGGCGTCTGCTGTTGTCACAGTAACAGACGATCGCATCACCCTCGTGGTGGATCACACCCGCTTTGTGCTGGATCCCAACCTCTTCACGGCACATCCAAACACCATGCTTGGCAGGTACGGCTAATAGTGGGGTGGTTGTCTGTAATTTCTAAATTGAAATATAATTTTAGAATTATTTAAAAATTATTTGGTAAATTTGTTAAAGCATTTGTTGCATTTTTTCTTAATATTCTAGGACTCTTGACTGTAGCACTGGCATTATATAACCAGCTGTCTGTCTGTGTTCTCAGGATGTTCAGCTCTGGAATAGAGTTTGCTCACACCAATGAGCGTGGGGAGTATGAGGTGGCAGAAGGTCTAAGTGCCACCGTGTTCCGGGCCATCCTCGACTACTACAAGCACGGTCTGATCCGTTGCCCTCCGTCAGTCTCCGTGCAAGAGCTACGAGAGGCGTGTGACTACCTGCTTGTACCTTTCGACGCAGCAACTATCAAGTGCCAAAACCTACGTGAGTTGCTCTATCAAATATATTATATCTTGTACACATCGGGACATCTGTTTGTAAACTCTCGTAGTAAATAAACTTAAACTTTTTGTAATAATTTGACATCTCCTGGGTTTTAACTTCTCACTTATATGCCAATCGATGGTGCCGCGGCAGTAATGAGTAACGGTGTTTACTGCAATCATTTAAACCAACTTACAGCAACTCACTCAAAGCTGCCAAAATGAGCTTTTACTGCGAGGTGGCCAAAATAACTATTACAGAAATCTGACAACACTGTAGTTCAGTGTATTACAGTACATAATATATTTACCGGTAGCTAATGACAAGGTTGCCAAAAAAATAGTTAGTTCTTTTGGCCACCACAATAAAAGTTGTTAGTTATTTTGGCAGCTTTGCGTCATTTGCTATAAGTCGGTTCAAGCAATCGTTGTTATCGAGGTATAGTTTAGCTGTTCTAACAGTAAGATGTACAAAATTCTACTTGTGGTGCTACCTTCTGTAGGTAATGTGTTGACTGACTTCTTGCAGGGGGCCTGCTTCATGAACTGAGCAATGAGGGGGCTCGCAGACAGATGGAGGTGTTCCTGGAGGAGCTAGTGCTGCCTCTGATGGTGGCATCTGCACGACGAGGTGACAGAGAGTGTCATGTCGTTGTGCTGCTGGACGACGATCTCGTGGACTGGGACGAACAGTATCCACCACAGATGGGCGAGGAATACTCTCAGAGTAAGTACATTCATTTTGAAACAAGGGAGAGAAAAAAGTTCAGCAATCGTAATATTATTTCTGAAGTAACCGGAAGTAGAAGGATTTAGGTCTTGAAATTTCAATTTTACAAAGAAGTTATTAGAAATCTATCTTGAAAGTTTCAGATTTGAAATTAAAATGGCAAACACAAAAACATTGCTATAACCAAAAGTTAATTTCGTAACTGTAGCTAAAAAATACTAAATAATGTTTCTGCTTGCAGCCGTGAGCAGCACTGCAATGTACCGTTTCTTCAAGTACATAGAGAACCGTGACGTCGCCAAGCAGGTGCTCAAGGAGAGAGGCCTCAAGAAAATCCGTCTGGGAATAGAGGGCTACCCAACATACAAGGAGAAAGTGAAGAAGAGGCCGGGTGGCCGCGCTGAGGTCATCTACAACTACGTACAGAGGCCCTTCATTCACATGAGCTGGGAGAAGGAGGAGGCAAAGAGCAGACATGTCGACTTCCAGGTAAATATCTTAAAACTAAAAAATCTAATGCAAGGATTCCAAACTTTTATTCCCCGCCTCCCTCCACTCGAGTAGCTATGTCACGAAATGGATGACACCCTTTATTCCTACACCTTCCCTATGGGAAGAATCAACAGACGATTCTTAACCCATCCTTACCACGAGGGAAAGGGCATCTCTTGTAACCTACTTATCTGTGACCTAATAGAACTTTTTCAGGTTAACTTTCTGCGACCTGTGTAGTTTTCTACGACACTATCTTGTGATGTTTTGAAATTTTACAAAATAGAGAAAAAGAGCCTTACCGAAAATTATGGTCAACTAATTCGTCTCACCTGTTATTTCAGTGTGTCAAGTCCAAGTCCGTGACAAACCTTGCTGACGCCACTGCCGACCCTGTGATTGATCTGCATGCTGAGCAGCCCCAGGGAGGAGGGGCAGGAGCTGCTGGAGGGGTAGTGGTCCCTCCCCTACTGCCCCAGCCTGCAGCAGCAGCAGCGGCCCTGCTTCACGACAACCTGATGGACGAGCAGTTCCCAGACCCAGCACTGCCAGCTGATGAGGCAGCATAGATTTTGTATTGTCAAGCAATGTATTTAACAAACTTGCCATTTCTTATTATTTATTCGTCATACTTGTCATTTCCAGTATGTTTTTAGAAATTTTCTTTTAAAATTTAAACAAGAGCTCTTAATGCAATGTTGTACGTCTGATTGGCATCAGCTAACTGTGCTATTTGTAAACATTGTATCAAGACCTTGTCATTAGCTAATAAGTGAAATGATAGAAGGAAATTAATTTTGCACTCAATTGTGTATGTATTTGTTTATTTAATTTCATGAACTTTAAAATACTTTAATACAAATTATATGAGATCATGATTTTCGTTATATCATTAGTAAATACAGTCTCATCACATGAGTCATATTTACATTTTAAATCCCTAGTTTGTTATAAAATTTATCATTATAAAAATTTGCTGCAGTTTGTTAAATACATTCAAAGACTCTGTTTAAGAACTATCTGTTGTTTTCTATCTAAGTAAGACTGTCGTAATTATGTAATTATTGGTGATGATTATTTTTATTACAAAAATCATTAATCATAAAGATTTAATTAAGGTCTATCAAAATTATATTAATTATTTCTTCATAGGCCCATGTAAAATAGAAATTATTTGACTTTCCAACTTTTATTATTTTCATCATAATAATTTATAGATTTTAATTGTTAGTTTAGCTTGACTTAATCAATTAAGAGGTGGTTGTTAAGAATAGTTCCAGTTTTGATAGACTTTAAATTATAATATACCTTATAAATATTCTGTAGTGTTTTAATGAGTTTAAATATGAGCAGAAATCAAGTATTAAAACTGTTTTGCATAATTAATTTTTTTTACATTGTCTGTTCCATCCAAAGATTATTGTTAAATATTGAAATCATAAATTCATTTCGCTTTTTTAAATATTAATATCAAATTGTACTGTACATAATATTTTAAAACCATAGATATTTAACTGCCAAAAACCATTATGGTTTTTTAGTTTTAACACAAAAAATAGCAAAGAGTTCTCTATATAAACATGGATTCATTAGATATTAGATGGTACTTTAATTTTTAAAAGCTAAAATAAATTGCTTTAAATATTTTGAGTTAAGGGTAACATAACACAAATCAGCTGATTTTGTAGTTCCATTTGATTAACATGTAAACCTTAGCAAATTCAAAAAAATTAAAAAAAAAAAAAAAAAATGAGAGATTTCAGTAACTCAAAGCTACATAGAAAAAATTTCGAGACAATTATTCGAGCCAATTTTTTTTTTAATTTTCAGCATAGGGCTATTCCATCGAGAGCCAAACTAAAAAAAAAAAAAAAAAAAAAAAAAATCAAGACATTGAAGCCATTTTTTTTTTATGGTTTTGAGTTACTAAAATCTGTCTTGATTTTTTTTTTTTTTTTTTTTTCAGAATTTTTGTGAATTTGTTAAGGTTTACATGTTAATCAAATGGGATTACAAAATCAGCTGATTCGTGTTACTTTACACTTAACAACTATTCAAATAATAATTTAAAAAATAAGGCACAGGATAAGTCTGTGAAACTAAAGCTCGTAACAGGAAGTGCATTTCAAATAACTTAATAAATTAATTAATTTATACTGTATTCTGAAACAAAAATTGGCCCTGCATGTTTCTCTTACTAAGATAGGATTTAAAAGTGTGAATTAAATGTTGATTTTATTTTAAAAATAATAACTAATTGTAATAATTTTAATGGAAACAGAAAAATTTTATCAAAATTAATTTAAAATAATAATTTGGTGCTCAAACACATTAAAATTTGCCTAAACTACATACAGAAAAAAAAACACATAATAAGTCTGCTCAAGTATATATTATATTATTAGATTAATTAGTTATGAATTATTATTATATTATTGAAGTATCAGTGCAGCTTATTACAATTATTTTAAAGTAATACGGAGTGAAAAAAAATCTCAAAAGTTGCATTTGATTTTTCTTGTATTTTTTGTATCAATACTGTTCATAAAAATAAAATTTAATTGGCATTTTAAATATCTGATTTTGAATGTACCCAAATGGATAAAAATTTAAATAGTTTAACTATTGTAACTAAAAATATGATTTTGCTTTCATAAGAATAAATTGGATTGTAATATAGGGGTTATTTTTTGGTGTAGTGATATACTTATTTTATAAGCTTATATTTTAATTGACTCAACATCACTCGTCAAAGTAACACTTCATTAGGATGAGCAATTCCTGAAAGAGTAATCCATAAAGTTAATATCCGGCTTTCTCACTATTAATTGAGGTTATTTAGCGCCAACCTAACACGTACAAGGTACGATGACAATAATGCAATGCCATGCGTGGTTATAGTGAGAGAAACCTGCATGAATGGATAACTCGAATCTCATTGTGAATCACACCCATATTATATATTTATTAGCAACTTATACATAATTATATGATATATACCTCTACATTTGAAAATATTGCCCAACCTTAATTATTACTACATGCATATATTAGACAAGATCTCAAACGACTGCTTTCAATTAATTATCTGATGTACTCTAGATCAGAGGTCCCAAACTGTGTGTTGTGTGGCCAAAATTGAATTCAAAAAGTAATATGAGACAATCAAAAAATAAAAATTAAACACAAATAGTGGACAAATATATCAAGGAGTAAATTTTAATGAAATTACTATTCATTTCTAACATATTCTAAATTTCTAACATATTAATATATGTTAGAAATGCGTATTTAAAATATTTTTGTAATATTGCTGCATGTTGGGTGAGTTTTATTAGGAAACTTTTTTTTCATAAAGATTTCTTGCTGTGTAAATATATAGTGAGATTCAGAGATATATATATAATGTCACATTATAATACGGGAGGGATCTAATCATCAGTATACTCAAAGAGCAGAATTTAACAGTCAGGAATTAAAGGTTGATGTAGCAGATGAACATTATAATATAGGGACATTTACGTGTTATTATTAAGGTGCTTAAGGGTAATTTAAGGTACGTACCGTCACCAATGTTAAAAAAAAAAATCCCTCACACAAAAATTCTGAAAAAAATTTAAATGTTCTCCTCTACACCCCCTATCATTAGCTAAAATATCAGGTCTACAAATAAATTCGATCTAGTTTTTGAGTTATGAATTTTTAAAGTTGACTACTAGCTTTTTATTATAGCTTTAACATGGAGAAATGAAACTTCCATGTTAAATTAGTCAACTTTAAAAATTCATAACTCAAAAACTAGATCGTATTTGTATACCTGATATTTTAGCTATATTATACTGATAGGGGGGGTGTAGAGGAGAACATTTTGAATTTTTTCAGAACTTTTGTTTGAGGGATTTTTTTTAACATTATTGGTGGTGTTACCATATATATACCCTTAACTTTTTGTAAAATTGTTCGGAATCTATTGTTCAAGATTTTTCACTAATTTTGACTCAATTATTATTTCTATATTTACACACATATATGATATAATAATTTATTTGTCCAAAATAATATTTGCTAACAAACCTTAAAAAATTGAAACAGTAAAAACTGTGATTGAGATCTTGTTGTTATTTTGAATTTTGAAAAAAAAAAAAAAAATAAATAAATAAACTAAACAAAATAAAAAATACAGGGGCTTGTCATTAAAAGGTGGAATACAAATTTTGAAGTGGATCTGTCTGCATGGATCAGTTTTGAAAATTTGAAGTAGAACTTTAGTATGGAGTCTCATGGACATATACCGCGGAAATGGAGCTGTTTTGTGAGAAAACCACCCCCTTAAATTTGCTTAAGGGCATTGGGTGTAGCACCGGTAGTTGGCAACACTGACGTATCTTCACCATGTTAATTTTTTATCATTGCTCCTCAGAGTAATTTTTATGCTAGAGCTAAGCTGATTGCAGTAGTATCAAGATAATTAGTAGCCCAAGTGCACAATTTGGCTAAATAAAGCCTGATTTAAAGAAAAGTATTTTTTTATATTTTAGAAAAATGCATGTAAATTTAAAAAATTACTAAAAAATACTTTTCTTTAAATCAGGCTTTATTTAGCCAAATTGTGCACTTGGGCTACTAATTATCTTGATACTACAGCAATCAGCTTGGCTCTAGCATAAAAATTACTCCGAGGAGCAATACTAAAAAATTAACATGGTGAAGATACTTCAGTGTTGCCAACTACCGGTGCTACACCCAATGCGCCCTTAAAACGTATGCGATTAAGTTTTGGGACATACTCAAATTTTTAAAATTTATTTCATTTAATCCTTTCTGAAAGAAATATCCTTTGACTCCAAAGTAACCGAGGTTAATCGTTAAAATTATATTGGAGGCTACCCTGTCTAGAAAGTTTTGTTTTTGAATATTTTTATCGTCAGCACAGACAGGTTGTTATAGGTTTAAATTTTAACTAGCTGTTTTTGCACAGTCCAGAAGTAGGTTTTAAGGAAAAACTGAACACAAATAAATAGAATTACATTTTATCATTAATTATTTGTTGCAAAAGGTTAGTTTATTTTTTTTTTATAATAAAAAAGTAAATTCCATACAATGTTGTTCATATTAATACAATAAATAAAAGCATTCAAAAAGAGTACATACAGAAATTTTTAGTACATTAATTTGTAAACAAAAAACAGAAAAATGGGTTCTTTTTCATTTAATGTAGAGATAACGCCGATCAGCTGTTTGACGTACGTAGTCCCCTTTAGTAAAAACATGTAAAACCTTCACTCACGCAGGGTTCCCTCGAAAAAACCCAACTTGAAAAAACCCTGAAAAAGCCCTGAAAAAAAAAACACCTTTTATTTTCAATGTAAACAAAAAATTAATACATATTTCCTTATTTTCATAAATTCTGATGCCTATTTAATGCATAGAAATAGAGAATTTTCCCTCCAACTTACATTCACTTATCCCTCAGAGACGCTATAGAGACCTCCGTGACATATGACAAGGAATTTGAACGATCTTGTTATACAGTTTCGCCATAATTAAGAGTGGCACCGCCACTGTCACAACCAATCAGTGTGGTTTCATCATCAATGGCGTCATCGAAGCTGACCAATCGGCATTCGTGATCAGCGATTGGCCAACTTGGATGACGTTATTGATGATGAAACCACACTGATTGGTTGTGACAGTGGCGGTGCCACTCTTAATTCCGGCGAAACCAAGGACGTCAAGGTCAGTCAAATTCCTGGCCACTTGTCACGGAGGTCTCTGTAGCGTCTGTGCCTATCCCTTTTACTTTTCATTTCAAATTTTATGCCGAAAAACAATGGAGTATTGACCTTAATTTTTTTTTATTGCAGAAATGGATAGAGGGTGAAAAGTTATGCCAGCCTGATTTTTTTCAGATTTTTTAGAGCCCGGGAAGTATTTTTAAAAAATTATTGAAAGTTCCTGTTGTGACATCACGCGGCGACAAGTCCTATCTTTTTCTTAATGAGCGGTGTCTCGTGACATAACAAAAAGAACTTTCAATAATTTTTTAAAAATAGTTCCCGGGCTGTAAAAAATCTGAAAAAAATAAGGGTAGCATAACTTTGCACCCTCTATCCATTTCTGCAATAAAAAAAATTGAGGTCAATACTCTATTATTCTATTAAGCATCAGATAATATCAGTGAAGTTGCATTTTTTAATTTCTTTATAAATAGCTAGGCATGAGAAATTAAATAAGTATGATTAGAGTTTGTTGGTCTTAAAGCTTTTCAATAGTATTTAAAAGAATTTTGTGGCAATTTTACAACATTTTTCGAAAAAGCCCGAAAAAAAAAAAAAAAAAAACGAAAAAGCCCAATACAACCCAGTAAATTTGAAAAAAAAAAAAAAACGAAAAAAACTCTGCCCACTGGGTTTTTTCAAAAAACCCAGGGTTTTTTCAAACCCTCTTGGCAAATTTACAAAAATTCTGAAATTTTTCTGAGAGGCAGACATTAGTGCCTATCTGCACCACCAAGTTTCGGCTTTCACAAAAAGCCATCAAATGGATAAAAAACAACAAATTATTGTATAGTATTTACAAATTTCAAAATATAAATTTAAATAAACTAGATAGGTTTTACATACCATTTTTAAATTTAAATATATAGTACATACATTGTAATGATTTCTAAACTGGGTTACATCCAAGTCACTTGGGGAATTGCTACTGTGTGATCAAGCCTACACATAAAAAGTTACGGACCACTTTCCTTTGTTTAAATAATTATTTTTGAGAGCCAAATCATGGTACACAGTTTTGGATATCACTGATATTGGTTGTAACAATTTCTCATGTCCTCTCAGTCAAAATGTTGCACAACTACTTGATGCTCTCTTGCAGGCGGAAACAGTCACTGACGATTTTCCATTTGTCCTCCTGGGCGGTGATCATGAAGTCTTGGGTGAATGGAATGGCCTTTCGATCTCCGAGCTTCACAAACCCTGCTACCAGAAGGTTCAGGGTGATGTTGCCACCCACGGCAAGCTCTAGAAATAGAAAACAATAAAGATTTTTGTTCATTGTTTATTTTGACTTGTCTTCTTGTATTTTATTTGTTAAATATGAAAAATCGTCCACGAAAAATTTATTTTAATGAAAGAAAAGGACAGAGAAGACCTATGAAAACACAAATTATAGCATTTATTATCTTTTAATAATTTATCTTTATATTTCGTGTCACGTATGTAACTGCTTTATTTTGACTTTTTCCACACAGCTTGCACAGTATGTCAAAAGAATCAATAAAATATTCTATTGTATTCTACAATATTTTGAAGAGACTAGTAGAAAAAATCAGGTAATTTAATTTTAATAGCAAAATTGTAAACTAGTAAAATATGTCAGGTTTCACCAGTTGGTAGGTAGCTTGGTGATTGTTTCAGTTGTTAGTGCAGCTGATTTTATTTCTCAGTTCTCACACTTCCCATATTACATCCAAGATGAATATGAGGGAACAGAAATGAAAGGGACAAATTTGTAATCTTACAATTAGCTCTAACCGTACCAGTATCAGACAGAACCTTTTAATACATAGTTTTCACTGTGAAGTTTGGCATTTCTACTTTGAATAAAAGTGTTATCTGAGCCACTTAATGGCATTCTTCATATTATGGTCATATAAAAGACAATAATGGTTGCATTTTTCCATAATTAGAAAATATAATTAAAATTATGCTTTTCTGAATTTTTTCAGATTTTTTGGAGTGCGGGAACTAATTTTAAAAAAATATTTAAAATATCTGAATAAGGGTGGTACACCTGATGGGACAATCGTGACATCATTTTCTTGTGCTGTGATTGGCTTGACTATTGATGACATCACGGTTGTCCCATCAGGTGTACCACCCTAATTCAGATATTTTAAATATCTTTTTAAAATTGGTTCTTGCACTCCAAAAAATCTGAAAAATTAGAAAAGTATAATTTTATGTATATTTTCTAAAATTAATGAAAAAAAAAATGCAACCATTATTGTCTATTATATTGTAACAGAGTGCACATTGTCTTTGTATTGTTTGTTTAGACTTACCGTTGACAGGCTGAGCGTCTAGGGTAGTCAATGTGTGCTCAGTGGTGGGAAGTTCTGTGTAGAACAGTTGGATTTTCTCCTTGCCGGCGATTCCATTACCGTTCCACACCAGAATCCCGGTGTCCAGATAGTATTTCGACATCAGCTGTGGGTGGACAAGGATTATGTTCAAAGCATGTTATTTACATGTATTCTTGATGATGTCCTGATAGAGAGCCATTAGAATAATATGGGAGCTCTCGACCATATAATCATGCAACAGCTATGTATGATACTACAGATGCTTGTGCCATCCCTCCATTACTTTATTGGTTTCATAACTTACTATAATGAACTAAACTAAAATTTACAATTATGTATTTATAGCAATATTAATGCATCTAAAAAAAAGATATAATGTCAACACATTGTGCATTTTTTTTTTATATGTATCATACTTATGTACAATATGATCAATTTTATTGTATCATAAAATCATATAATATATAATGTATGCATATAAATATGAAAGTCTGACAGATGCTTGTTTTCTACCTACCATACAGTATTATAAAGTGTATGGCTATGCATAGTGCATACCTGCATACCTGAAGGAGCCTCACTTAACCAAATGGAATTGGCTGCAAAAAGTATAACCTACACTTCTCCGCTTCTACAGTACAGGCGCGGATCCGGGGGGGGGGGGGGGGGGGGGGGGGGGGGGGGGGGGCGATCGCCCCCTCCAAAAGTCCCAAAATACATTGAAGGTGTTATCACCCCCACCAATCGCCCCACCCTCCCACCCCCAAATTTAACATTGCGGGATAGACACTGCCTCTCTCCCCCCCCCCCCCCCAGAGCCGCGCGCTGGATCCGCCCCTGCCACAGTATACATACATAACACATTGTAATAGTTTACGTGTAGAATAGACGGCTCCCCAAAAGTTACCTGTCGCCACTGGGATAATATATAAAGTAAACTAATAGTAAGATCTGACAAGATGTGTTCACATACTGTACTCGAAAAATGCTACAGCATGCCATAGCAAAATCAATGTCTCCTCTTGATTTTCTAACGGAGCTAAGCGAGTTACGGCGTCTTATGGTATGAATGCCGTAGCAATTTCCAAGTATGTGAACGTGGCTTTATACTGTACGTAAACAGGCACACTAAAGGTGTCCCTTAACTTTTTAGCACTCTCCGCAAGACCCACCTCCCCTATGGAGCCCTATGCTCTATGCACAACTCTCAGCTCTGAGCTCTTGTTAGTAAGTAAGTAAGCAGTGTATATTATACATAAACATGCATTAACCCCTGCTTGCGGCTATTGTGGGTATTCCACCACGGTGGCTCGCCTGCTTGCGGCTGACTCCCTCAGCCTCTCCCTGAACATACCAACTCTTGATTTCATATGATTTTCATGTAATTTTATAAGAGTCCAAGCAGGTATGCATACCAAGCAGTATGTAACACTGTATCAGCGCCATGCATATGCATATAACTTACATGTCGTTTTCTATCCACACTGTCATAATAAAGTTTGGAAAACTCCTCTGCTGTTCGGCAAGCCTGGTCGTTCTTTCCTCGCTGATCCTGAAATTAGAACAATACTTCAGAGATTGAAACACCATTCATTACTAGCATGTTGAATAAATATTTACTCACAAGTTCCATTTTAAAATAAGAGCACTGTAAATACGAGAAAATTTAGGAAATAACACACGTGTAAATATTATGGTTTTGAATTGCGGCCATTAATTTTTTTATAAACAAACTTGTTCGAGAAACCTATACATCGCAATTATTTTTAGTCTACGTGCTGCGCAAAAGGTGCTATTGCTTTAAAATAAATCTACTGCGCAACTTTTTTGATAAATTTTAAATGTAATTGCAAAATCTAAAAAATGTTGAAGGTGAAAAAGCGAGCTAGACGAGAATCTCGTGAGAATCTCGGAGTCACGTGACCTCGACTTCTCGCAGTTATTTTTTTCTGGCATGATGGCGCCAAACGATGGTTCTCAGGTTTATATCATTAATTTTGTGTATTATACAAGTTTAACTACGTTATTTGTGAGTGACAAACCTGTAAAATATATCTAAGATTGTAGAAAAATATATTAAATTATTCATAGGTGAGTAATAATTCATGAAAACACTTCAAATGTGAGACGATTGCAGACATGTTGTTTCTTCTGATGACAAGAAGCTCCCTTTTCGGGAAATATTTAACCGTTTTCTCAATATTTAAGGCATTCGTCAATCCTTTCATGGGTTCATAATATATTCCAGTTTTGGCAAAAGACAAAATATATGTATTTTATTCTTAAATTGCTATAATTTTAATAGAAATGCTATTTTCTTAAAGCGTAAAAGTATCAAGCTCAGTGTCGCCATCTATGTTGTCAATGCTAGAAAACTGCAAAAATTCTCACAAATTTTATTAATTTTACACATAAAATTGAACATTTTAACAGAATTAAAATGTAAACTAAGATACCGTAGATATCTAAGAATGTATTACCGTTGATTTTATGCCTTTAATACCAGAAATAAGTTAAATATCAGCCAATGTTTACATCAGTGCCCCAAATATTTTGCATAAGGGGGTGTTCCTCATACCAGACACTTCATTCATAAAATCTTACTATTCTATGTTACATCACTGTAAATACACCCTTATTATGCTCTATTACAAAGATTAAGTAATATGCTGGTCATTTTTGGTATTAATTACATTAAATCAACAATTTATTTCATATTTTCTTTTCATTGACCTCTTAATAGATTCCACCATTGATTGCATCAAGCATTGCCATAAATTAGTGTAATTAATGATTTTACTCCCTTCTTATACCTCTAAAATAATTTACAAAGCTTAAAATAGTAACATACACTGTCATTTAACAATTTAAATTGTAGAAAAATAAAAAATAAGCTCAAAATTTTACAAAATTTGTGATAAAATTTGAAGTATAAACATACCATCTTGCTCTGTTTTTTAGTGAATTATTTGTAACAGAAAGAGTTTGAGAGTTCAATTTAGCATTGTAATATGTTCTCTGTATAAAATTCAATATTTTTTACTGATGTTTTAATTATTTACAGACGCAGCTCGAGACCATAATTCTACGAGAATGTGTCAACGCAATACAACTATGTAGTAAGTAAATCTACATGTAATATACCTTATTTACACATTAGATTGTGGTCAAATAGTAAAGGATGGTTTGCATAATCATTTATACCTAAAATAATTAGACAAATAATGTAAAAATCATGTTTTAAGTTTGTCAATAAATATGGCCTTGAAACCATAAAGATTGCCTTAAAATGATTTTTATAACATATTTGTGATTTATGATACCATCATTGATAAAAATTTGTAATATTAATTGAATTTTTAAAATTTTAAATAAATATTTAAGATAATATCATCCTAAAATCTGAGACATTGCAGTAAACGTTAACACTGCTATTAGAGACTACGTGGCAATGTAATGCTCCATATTGTAGGGTGTATTTAGAAGAAATATTGGAATCATTATTACTAGTATAATATTTGAACCAAAAGCGAGGCATTTTGGCTTAGCCACATTTTCCGCATTAATTTATTTATTGTTATTTTCCTACACTTATGTAAGTTTTCATAATTTTGTTAAAATACTGGTTAATTATGAGTGACAACTCAAAGAGTGTGCTTATAAAGCTTCCACAGCTGTACAGATTGTGGTAAAAAGTATCAATCAAGCTCTAATGCTAAAATCGTAGGTATAAAATAAGTTAATTCTGATAATATTTAAGATTGTAGATTTTATTCAGCTTCATAGTCATATTAGCTGACACTACCTGGCTAATGTTTTCCTTCCAAAATAGTGTGAAAATTGTATTAAAAAAAAAAAAGAAGGAGAAGGGAGAAAAAAAACTGAATCTAGAGAAAAATCTAGAATAATTATTTAGGACAATCAGTTCCTTGGATGGAAAGTTATCTAGATCATATCTTTCTTATATATAATATATCTTCCAGGATATTTGTATTGGAGCTTAGAATACATGTTAAGGTACACAGATTTCTCTAACCATGTGTTGTTTATCGTTACAGGTTGCCTAGAGAACACTCGACAGCAACAACAACAATAACAACAATGTCACAGAGGCTCAAGCGACAACAAAGTCGTGTTGACGATGCCTCAGGTATGTCTTATCATCAACAAGTATATTTTCTTATCAAAATGGTCATTTTGGTGTCCCTCGTAGGTTTGCTGTGTTTGTGTGGGTTCACATTAGATTAGAGTATAGATCATTAGTGTATGGGAAAAGAATGCATTTAATCTCCTGTTTAAAGATTGAATATTGATTTGGGCACTAATGTTTGTAAAATACTAAATATAGTAGTTCACGTAATGTTTATTGTTTCTTTACAACTGCCTTTGTTTCTATGTTATATTTCTCATTGATAATCCCACACATTTTAAGTACTGTTACTAACTGTTATCTTAAATTCACAAACTAAATGTTCAATATTTTAAATTAAATTTAAAACACAGTTCTGTTTTCTGTTTCTCCACATTATGTGAAAAATACTGTTAGCTATGAATCACAGTCATACTAAATAAAATTTATACGCTTCTACATGAACTGATCGAAACCTATCCTGAGATAGCCTGTACATGAACTTCATACTAACTCTGATTTCTTCAAAGCCAATCTAATCACAAGATAGTGTACTAACCAACGTTCCTGCTCCTCAGTGCCGAGCAAGCGTCGTAAAGGTCGCTCCAGTCCTCGTATTGACGACGACGATGCTCCTCCCCCCTCTTCTGTCACGTGTCCCGTCTCGTCGGCTCACGACGGCTCGGGGGAGGAGATGGAGGATGGTAGCGGAGGTCCCTCGGGCAGCGGAGGGGCCATCTGGACCCCGCGAACCCAATCTGACCTCAAGATCTCGAGCATCTACAACCGTAGCGCTCCAGAAGCCCCTGCAGAGGTGAGAAGGACCCAGTCTCCATTAACTGATGTGAGTTTTATTTTATAGGTTTGTTGTTTGTTATCGTCATACTATCATCAACACTTTATTTTTATTAATTTTTTTTGTTCCTATTTTATCATTTGGATATTAAATGTTTGTTTAAATATTTTTACTGTCATTTTAATCCTCCAATGATGGTCAGTGCACAGCACATTTTTTGCAAGATTATACCTTTGCTTATTTAGTGGTAATAAAGAAAAATATATTTGCTGAACAGCTACGTAGATTGTCCCTATTACTTAACTTCCGAAAGTTGAAATTTACATGTAATAATATTTAGTATTGCTAATTGATTTATAACAGCTAGCAAAAAAAAAAAAAGAAAAAGAAAATTTATAGTACATATAAAATTACAGGGGGTTTACATGACCAATAATGTCAAAATACAGTCAAACGATGTTTTTGAATGTTTGTTTGTGTTTTTGTTTTTTGTCTGAAGTTTACTAAATCACAAATTTATAACTTAAATTCTTTTGTAATTAAAAGTACTGGGACTCAGTATTGACGACTGGAGGATTAAAAATGACAACCAGTAAACCTTCTCCGTAACGAGTTCAAGAGAACAAGCTAAAACTTTGCAATATCGTTAAGACAATCAACTATTGGACACCCGAGATACCAAGGAAACGCAAGAGTAGAAGAGGAATAATGGAATTTATTTTTAATTGATTTATTTTCCTGTGCTCCTGTCCGATAGTTGTGTCTTTTGCTATCGGATCAAACTTATTTTCCTAAATAAAAAGAAAGAGGCTCGATTTATTACATTTTAAGTTTTGCTATGCTATTATATTCTATTGGAAGGTTTGCTGTTTTAAAATCATTTAAAAATGGCCTCTTTTAAACTCTTATTGTCTTTGCATTGTATTTTGATTATACCTTCCATATACCTTTCATATTAATTAATAACAAAAGATGTTTTGATGTCTTGTCTGCATGGTTTACACTTTTTTTTTTTTTTTTTTGTTATCAATCTCACAAGTCTTGATAATAAGAGTTCTAATAATCTTATTTATTTATTTATTTTTTTATTTTTTTTTTTCAAATAACTTTCTTTTCACTTATTAATCATCATTACATTTTAGCACTGTTCCATCACAACCCATACCCAATTACTGAGAAAATGCTTTTGTGGCAGTTTCTTTGTTACTTGCACTATTCTATCACATCTATAACCATAATAGTTTTTACTCTTCAGTCCTTAACAAATGTAGGAGAGTTCTGTTAATTACACTTTTTATAGATTTTTTTTAATTCCAGTCTAATAATATATACAGACATTACTGTATCAGCATGTGTTCTCTGATCTAGTAGTCCCTTAGTCGGCAATGACATTTTTGTGTTTTTTCATGTGTAATTTTAGATAATTATGTAGGAAAAAACACTGTAATATCGTCACTGCACTATTTGCCCTAATTTCTGAGGATTTTAATACTATTATTGCAACTGTTGTCATTAAGCTAATTATTTCAATTGTGTGTACCTACTGGTTAAACTAATAGCAATGATGCTAAGAACAAATATGAGATGATAATATTGATATTAGGGACTGAAGAGGTTATATTAGCATTTTCTCAACTTAACACATACTTATTGAACACACAGTTTACTCATTATGTTTCCTCCCATGTGTCTGCAGCTTTTCCGTAAAGACTTGATCTCCGCCATGAAGCTCCCAGATTCGGAGCCCCTAGCAGCCGACGAGTACTGGCTCATCTCGGACCCCTGGAAACAAGAGTGGGAGCGAGGAGTGCAAGTACCCGTCAATCCTGACTCCCTCCCAGAACCTTCCGTCACTGTCATCAGCCAAGCTGAGAGGTCGCGCCTGGCAGAGTTCAAACTGTGAGTTGAAAACAATGACAATGTAATGAGAATCAGCTGATAATGTTTTAATTTATGTTTGTAAGAGTGTGCTCTTCAAGTACGTATGGAATCTTATTATGTGGTAGTAAATACCCAGCTACCCAGCTGTAGCAAATTCATGAGCATAACTTATTAAATTACTACTGCAATAATCCTGCATCAACCTACATAACTATTATTATTATTATTTTAAATTTTATTTTCATTTTTTCATAATTTGCTTTAGTCAATTTAATGTTGTGTATTATCGGAGAAAAAGTAAAATTTCTATCATTACATCTGTTCGTAAAGACAAGTACACAATCAGATGATAATCAGTTATAAAATTTTCCTTATATTACCTGTACAGATGGTTCATTTGATTATTGATTCATAAATCTATTACAGTATGTATTTGCGAACAGATATATTATTAGGAAGCAACCAACCTTAACTACAAAATCTCAAAGAACCTGAAAGAAGCCATGGTATTTTTTCAGTTCTTCTGTACAAGAAATTAATGCATCTGTTCATTGCACTCCTCCATATTCTGACTGTTTCCTTTTGTCACCAGGCCCAAGGGGAAGTACCTACGCATCACTGGTGGTGACGGGTTCTGCACAGAGACACACCACCTCTCCAACGTTCCCACCGAGTCTGAGCGTGCCTGCGCCTACGACCTGGATGACTGCGATCTCGCCTGGCTCAACAACCTCAACGGAGAACGAGCTCTCATGGGTGAGTGTCTGGTTGATGTCCTTGGAACCCCAGAGCAAGCAGGTGATCATGTTCACAGGACCTAGTTGAATATAACAATGTTGCCATGCATTTTCTATCAGATTGGTGAACAAATAATGGGCTATAAATTTAGAAATAAAATAAATTAAATTTAATGCTGTAGTAAAAATAACATAATTTTGTATGTTAGAAATATGAGTAAATTATTTTAAGCTTTTAATTGAGTGATAGATTGCATAGATTTGTGTTTCAAAAAGGAAAAAAGAAGGGAGTGGGTTGTTGATAGCAGAGTGACGAGGTTCCTCAAACAATAGAAATGGTGAACTGGAAAGAAGTAAGGTGATAGGCTAATACAGTTTGTTGTTGATCAGGTCTTGGTGCGGTACGCGAGGACCAGCTGGAGAGAGTGCTGGAGGAGATGGAGGTTCGCTGCTGGAAGAAGATCCAGAGCATCGTGCGCTCCGAGGAGGGACTGGGCATCGAGTATGACGAGAACGTCATCTGTGACGTCTGCAGATCCGTAAGTACTCAAAATCTAAGATAACTTGAATAATAACATCCACTTCCTTGTGCCTGTATTAGAAATATCCTCATACTTCGTATTTTAGTGGTAAAATTTACTGCAATATTGAGAATATGAAATTTGTTTCTCTGAAATGATGATTATAGGCCTGTTCGTAAACCCTGCTCGGTGTACACTTTCTGCACCCAATCGACCTTATGTACATGGGATATAAAGTCGATTGGGTGTAGAAAGTGTACACCGAGCAGGGTTTACGAACAGGCCTAACATTACCTGCATTATTGCTGTTACAGTCCATTTTAATTCAAATTTTGAATTAAATTCCATAGATTTGACCTTTATCATTACTAAAAATGGTATTCTACTAAAAGGCATCTTACAATTTTTTACAATTCTTTGTTTATTTTCCCTCGAGTTAATCTTATTTTTGACTTTGATATTTCCCTTGCTACTCGGTACTGATTTGTCTACTTTTTGCAGCCTGACTCTGAGGAAGGCAACGAGATGGTGTTTTGTGACTGCTGCAACATCTGTGTGCACCAGGCATGCTACGGCATCACCACCATCCCTGCAGGTAAATTGCAATCTCCACGTAGTCAAATTGTCAGCTTAGTACTGTATATGAAGACAGGCCTGACAATATTAAAAAAAAAAAACATAATAAAATTGTTTAATTCCTTCCCATAACTATGATACCTTAAGTCTTGGGTTTTGTCTGATAAAATAATTGATCAAACGGCCTTTAGGGCCATGTTCTACTGGTTATTATCAGTGAAATGAGATAAGAACTAAGCCTGTACTTAACAATGGTTTTTAAACCCATTCAATCGTCAGGCCCTAAATTGTAAAATAACATACAGTAATAACGACTGGAACTTTCAGTTCCTCAGTGGGAAGAAATCTTTATTTAATATAAGAACATTAAATATTTTTCATATTTATTAGCACTATTTGTGTGACCTCTGCCATCACTGAGCCATCACTGAAGGAAACCTTATGACATTCTATTAGCAACTCTAAATGATCACCTGAACAACCATCATCAATTTCCTCAGGTTCTTGGCTGTGCCGGACCTGTGCCCTCTCCCAACGCCCCGAGTGTGTGCTGTGTCCCAACAGAGGAGGTGCCATGAAGTGCACACGCTCTGGCCACAAGTGGGCTCACGTCAGCTGTGCCCTCTGGATACCGGAGGTCAGCATAGGCTGTGTCGAGCGCATGGAGCCAATCACCAAGATCTCCAGCATACCGGTAAGTCTTCTGCATGAGATGGTCAAAAACACAACGTTTTTCAGAATAAAAGCAAGGTTTTAGGTTGTCTTATGCTTGAGAATTTTCAATTCTTACTATGAAATAGCCTAATGAATTGATTGCCATGTTTTTTTTTCGAATAGGGAACTTAACCAGCAAGTTAAAATTACAGTTGGGCTATTCAAAATTAATTATGTACTGCAAATACTAATATTTGTTGTATGATGTTACAGCAAAGTCGGTGGGCTCTGATCTGCGTACTGTGCCGTGAGCGAGTTGGTGCTTGCATCCAGTGTTCAGTGAAGACCTGCAAGACGGCCTACCACGTGACCTGTGCCTTCAAACACGGCCTCGAGATGAGAGCAATCATCGAGGACGAAAGTGCAGACGACGGAGTCAAACTTAGGGTGAGAGACAACTCTTTTTGTTGGCTTTTTTTCTATTTCTGCATCTTAGAAGTCAGCCATCAGATTCTGTCATTTTTTGCCGTGTTTCTTTGAGTCCTTGACTTGGTTTCTGTCAATAAAAGAAGTCATTGCAAAATGTATATTAATGGTTACAAGTTTACAAACATTACACAAAACTAATTAAATATGGTGATACAAATCTAGTTTTCTAACATTCTTAGGCTGAGAGATTGGATTAATAGCTCTTATATAAAAAATAAATACAATTCTTGACTTGTCGTCTTCACTCAAAAGTTTATTAGAATTATTGCACAAGTAACTAGATGCTTCATCCTTACTCACAAGAATTAACAGAGATTAAATGCTAATTTATTTTAAGACATCTATAGTAAATAATAATATAGCAAGAAGATGTTAAATATATCTCTCCATCTAGATTTTTTTTTTAATTCTCTTTAAAATTAAACAATATCTTATCTGCATTATTTCTGTTCTAACATCATTATTACATGAAACTAGGCTGTTGCCATTCGCGAAGCTGACTTGCTGTGTTTTTGTCACAGTCGTACTGCCAGAAGCACAGCGTTACGAGCAAGAAGGAGAAGATGGCCAGCAGCCACTTGGGTGGCGTCAACTCTGGCTCAGAGGATGATGAGGGGAGGAGACGCAAGCGCAAGGACATGACCTCCGAAGAGCGGTGTCAAGCCAAGGCAGCAAAGTGAGTCTCCAACATTAGATACAGTATAACAAATCTTAATTTATGCCCGACTCTATGGCACCTAACTTGCAGATTTCATACAGTCTGTCGCCAGTCTATGTCTGCCTGTATAAAATTTACAAGATGGTCACCACACGCAGTGAAATCTGCACGTATACTAAGATCTGTAATACTGTAGTCTAATTAGAGTGAAGATTGAGTATGTGATCTAGGCAGATTACTGCAGGAATATTATTACAAAAAAGAGGGTGTGTTTTTTTTTAAAAAATATATATCATATTACTCATATTTTTCCACCCTGAGGAGACTCGTTTTTTTCAGTGCTCTTTTTTTAGTTACCTGTATTGAAGACACATACCAAAATTTGATGACATCCTAAATTAATTTACGGGCATTGCTAATGGTGAAAAATCAACTTCATCACAAGTGACAAGCTAGATAATTTTTATCGTAGTCATAATATTTGCTTGTTGTAACACATTGTGTCTCGTCTCCCAGGCTGCAAGAGATTGAGGCAGAGTTTGACAAGCACATGACCCTGAAGGACCTTCCCCCCCAGCACCTGGACCTGGATCAGGAGGCCGTCACCTTCATCTATAACTACTGGAAGCTCAAGAGAAAGGTAATACATTGTCCCCTATCATTTTACTCTCTTTCCAAGAGAGTATTCGTGCTGATTTGTACAATAAATTTGCTCACTTTCCGGCAATTTGCTCAAACTAATAAGTAGTGTTATATTTTAATCAGGAATTAGGAACAAAACATGATCATCTTAAAAATTTAAAGGGTCACTAGAAGGTTTAATCAAAGAAACTCAAAATTTCTATTATTGATGGTACTGAAAGTTTGTTTTAATTTTAAGATGGTCATCAGAGTAAATCTGACAATGAGATTGAAATACAGACCCAAAATTTTATTGACGGATTTTAAATTATTATGGTTGCTATTTTAATTTAATCCAGTGGGTCAGTTCCTCTACACGGACCTCATACTAAAAAAAATATAATTATATACAATATTTGAAGCTCCTTAATTCTGCCATGTAAAGATGTACAGTAATGTACTGTATTACGATGTTATGTCTAGTGAAAAAAATGCTGACAAAATAAAACAACCGATGATTATGAAAATGTATCCGCCCCAGTCTGAAATGCTGTGCTGATTGATACCTAACTCCCAAAGGACGAATGAGGTTGTTTTGTCATAATTTTTGTTATCTTCTTATCAATAAACTGCTATAATTTGAAACAGTAAGCAGTTATGAAAAATAGGTAATTTTATATGTGCCATTAATAGGAGGAAACAAAGTGCTTTTTGTGTGAGGGTTTGATTTTCTGATCTGGCGAGTCAAATAGCCTTACAAACCAATGTAAGCAAAGGTTACTTATTTCACTTACTGCAGTAAAAATATTCTCCACAGGACCTTCTGTCTTATTTTGAGAGTATTATGAAGTTAGAACCATATTAGACTTTAGTTTACACCATCTTAACAACACATGAATTAAAAATACAATTTTTTCATACAAGTATCAAGTTTTCGTAGCTTTACATTAACCCACTGTCGTGTGTTTATTTGCAGGCTGGAGGTAACCGTCCGCTGATTGCCCCTCGCACGGACGACATAGACATGTTGAGTCGTGCTCAGGTGCAAGCAGATCAGGAGAAGATGAGAATGTTTGTGCAGCTCAGACAGGACCTAGAGAGGGTGAGTCAAAATTTCCATGGCTGACTTTAAAAGTCAATTAATTGTACAAATTCTTTATTCTATACCTTGTACAATGCCTTGCTTTTTCTTACAGTCTCGCATGGTGACTTTCAAAAGCCACTATTTTGTGTAATTGTAGTGTATCATGTATATATACTTTGTAGAAAGCTGTATAAAGAAGCCAATAATATAAATAAAAACTAGTTTTTTGAATTAATATTGTGAAGTCAATGTTTTATTGGCATCACCTCGATAATGTATTGTTGTTAATTAATAAAGTGCTCCTCGTTGACTTGTATATCGTGGACTTCAAGCTCAAATGCCATTTTAGCATTTTATTATTATTGAAGTCATAAAGCCTATTTGATGCCTATTCTGTGAGTCTAGTTTGTTTTTATGGTGCATGATTTAAGGTGACAGTCTGCTAGTCTCATGTCTCAGCATGGCTATGTTGTTGAGCTAAATTAAATACTCACTATTTATTTAAACTTCAGGTTCTGACTCTAGAGTTAAGAATATCAAGAGTTATTGTGATTTAAATGTCCTATGTGTCTAAATATATCGTCGCCTCAGAATTTAAGTGCCGTATAAACCAAGAGGTTTTCATGCAACTGTAGACACTATATACATGTATACGGTACATAAGGTCTATAATTGAAACAAAAATTCATGGCATTTACAACACTTATATTCTAGAGTAACAATATTTATCGTTCCTCGTCCGGAATAATAAGCTATGTGTCTACCATGATCAGTTCAATAATGAGCTATCTGCTTTACCTGTAAGCTAATCACCTGACAAAGCAGAACACGATTAAGGTGGGCAGATAACTCATTATTCCGGAAAAGAGACGATATGCTTTTTGTATGATACTTATATAAGCATTTAGCTTTGGGGCTAGCTTATTTTGATTAAATAATTCTAATAAATTCTATTTACTCTTATACTTACCGCTGTGTTTCCTCAAAAATGTTGTAAGATTGAATGCATGTTATTTACTGTTGTTGTACTGAAGTTGTTCAAATTTAAATGATACTGGTGTTTTTGCTAGATACCATTAATTTGGCTTGTTTCTTGGCATGATTTTGAATTTCTTATCAATTCATTTTCTGTCAAATGCATGGATATAAATTTGATAATAAATGTTTTCTTTTGCTTTATATTTCCTTGTATGTTTATTTTAACTGCCTATTGTACTAATAATTTAATGTTATTGGTTTTCAGTTAGTTTTTTTACTCAGCACTCACAATGGAGTATCGACCTCAATTTTTTTTTATTGCAGAAATGGATAGAGGGTAAAAAGTTATGCTATCTTGATTTTTTTCAGATTTTTTAGAGCCCAGGAAGTATTTTTAAAAAATTATTGAAAGTCCTTTTTGTGACGTCACGCGGCGGCAAGTCTTACCTCTTTCTTAAGGAGCGGCGTATCGTGACGTCACAAAAAGAAATTCCAATAATTTTTTAAAAATACCTCCCGGGCTCTAAAAAATCGGAAAAAAATCAGGGTAGCATAACTTTTTACCCTCTATCCATTTCTGCAATAAAAAATATTGAGGTTGATACTCCATTGAAAATCTCTTAATTAAATAAAGCAGTTCTCTAACATGTCTTTGATGATAGATCAAGGTTTTGTGAATGTTACGGAACTTACGGCCAATATTGCAAATATTATTTTGTCTCCAGTTTCCCCAAGTATTTCTTTTTGAAGTTTAAAAAGAGTGTTTTGAAGGGGAAAGAATTTTTTATTTTTTACTTCATTGTAGCACCATAATCTTGCTTTGCATTCAGTATAATTTATCTTGTTCTCCAATCCCAAATTTCAATATAATGTTCGTCACAGTATTCTCCCCTGTTTTATTTAGTTGACACATCATAACAATAGTGTACATATTTTCTTGCATGATTAAATTTTTTTAAAAGGAGAATTGCATTAATTTTAAGATAAAATAAAAAAGTCAATAATTTAACTCAATAAATACTAGTAGTACTATATTAAAATAGAATCCCTACATTTCTTAATATTATTCTTCTTCCACAGGTTCGTAACTTATGCTACATGGTGAGTCGCCGTGAGAAATTGTCTCGCTCGTTCTTCAGAATACGTGAGCAGACATTCCACAAGCAGGTGAGCGTAATTACAACGCTAGGCTCGTCCTTAGCTGAAGACGATGCTGCTGCGATCATCCAAGCAAATCACGGACCTTCAATCTATGACCGTCTTTACTCCCACGACATTCAAGAACCATTCCCTGAAATCGATGACTTAGTGTCCCGTATTTCGGGAGTTCATGACTCTAATAAAAAGGTGGTCACTTCCTCAACAACCTCTCCTCTTAATGGTCTTCTTAAAAGACCTCCAACTTCACCTATTGATGCTAATAATCCATATAAACGTACCTATTTCAATGGAGCTAGTACTAGAAGACGTGGTTCAAGTGTGTATAGTATGTCAAGTGAAAGTGATTCAGATCTACATAATCGTCATAGTAAGGCATTAACTAGTGGTAGTAGAATGCTAGGTATAAGATCAGATTCTAGTGCGGATGAATCAACAATAACGGCTCTTACTTCGTCAAAACAACAACAATCTTCTATACCATCAAGTAATAAGAAACAAAAATCTTCTGATGATAATAAACCAAGTTCGTTAAGAAGAATGGAACGAGAATTAACAGATCAATCATCAATAACAGGAGATAGTTCAAGTGATGAACTCATGGCATTGCCTAAAACCGCTAGTGGTACTACGGCAGGCTCAAGAATCAAGGCAATTTATTCTGATAGTGATGATGAAGATCAAGATAGAAAGGGAGAAACATCTAGAGCTCTCTTCATGAGAACAAAGGCAGCTGTTAAAGAATTTACACCAACATCAGCACAACAAGGAAAGAAAGACAAGGTACCTTCACCAAATGGTAAGACTGTTAGAGGTAGGAAACCTAAGAGGAAAGTAATTGGTGAGGATAAGAAACCAATTGCCGAGACAACAGAAATGATAGTACCTCAAAGACAAGCAGCTAAGAAGGCCTCAGAGAGCATTAGACATTCTACAGTACGTACGAAAGAACCTGGAGGTACAGCTGTAGAAACTGAAGTGACAACCAAGTCAAGTCCTGAAGAAAAAGAGCAAGCACCACCTTCTCGAAAGAAGAACAAGAAGGACAATCGCGGCTCAGCTGACATTTATGACTTTGAGAAGGAACTTATGGATGATCCAATAGCTTACGTTCCACAAAGACAAGCTGCAAAGAAGGCAGCGGAGCACATCAAAGGTCTTGGTAAGCCAGGAGAAACCCCAGCTGCAGGTACAGAGCTTCTGGATGGTAAGAAAGTTCCCAAATCAGAACCTACAAGTAAGAAACCAGTTAAAACAAGTAGTACATTGTCAAGTAGTGAGTCTGATGATGATGATGCCTTGGAGAAGGCCAAGAGAATTAAGAGTACTGTGTTTGGTAAGGTGAGGGCGGAGAAGGAAGGACGTGGTGTTACCTCAAATATACCGGACCGGCCCTTTCTTGACAAGGAAGTCGAGCCCGGTAGCGATGAGGAATCACCTTCGAAACCTACTTCAACAAAACAAAAACGTGAAAATGACGCAGTATTTAGAAGAAGAGCAAGTCACGAATCATCCTCAGCATCACGTAATAAAGATAAAGAAATCAATATCAATAAACCCTCATCATCCGTACCATCTTCACAATCAATCATTAACACATCCACAGAATCAATTGGTAGCAATCGGAAACCGAAACAGGCGCCAAGTAAGAAGCTTAAAACTTCCGACAGGCGGCCTGATTCAAAGTTTCAGCAGCCGCCAAATACCTCATCAACAAATAATACCACAATCACAAATAAATCCAATACTTCATCATCAATTGACACAAGCCGTACAGCAGTCACATCAGCAACAACAATACGTAAAAAATCATCTCAGCAATCTTCCGTTACAACAGCAACTCCTAGATCCCCAACCAGCTCGAAGGATAGAGTCTCAGCTGCTGCTGGGCGAGATCGTCCTCCTAGGAGGTCGACTAGCTCCTCTTCCTCCTCCTCTACCGCCAGCTCTGGATCCTCCTCAAGTGGCTCGAGCTCATCGGGTTCGAGTTCCAGCTCCAGTGGTTCCAGCAGCTCTGGATCCTCCAGTGATTCCTCATCCTCCAGTGACTCAGAGGACACGAAACGTACTGCGGGAGCTAAGGAGTCATCACTTAAAAACGTCAACCCACCCTCCACCGTTAGTGCAACCACAACAGGCACCCCAGCGAAATCCCACCAAAGTCAACAACAACGGAGGTCAACGCCAAGACGTCAAGAAATCACTCCCACAGCAGCCGCAATCTCATCAACCCCAAGTAAGAGCACAGAAATCACAAAATCAAAATCATCCATCACCACCCCCAGCGGGCCGAGAAAATCGATTAATGATGACGATATTAAGAAAACCAATAAGACTGAAACGTCTGAAAGAAAGCAGTCTATTGACACTGAGGTCAAGAAAACTTCCCCGAAAAAATCTGTAGATTCAAGAAGAAAATCTGCTGCTAAAGATACAACAACACCAACTAAAAAAGCAGCCAGAGAATCTTCTACAGAATCTATTAAAACACCTAAAGGAAAACATGTTTCTCCACCTAGAGAAATGGTTTCGCCTAGAAGAAGACCATCTGCCACACCAAGAAGTGGTGATGTTGTATCTAAAAAGGTTGAAACTCCTCCTAAACGTGGAGAAAATGTACTTAAAAAAGGTGAAACTACTCCGAAGAGACAAGAGACTCCCAAACGAGGAGAGGCCACCCCTAAAAGAGAAGCAACCCCAAGACGAAGTGAAACTCCGAGGAGAGAGTCTTCTACTCCTAGGAGAGAACCAACCCCAAGGAGGGACTCCACTCCTAGGAGAAGAGAAAGTACAAAAACAAAAGATGATATTATTGAATTTAAACCAGAATCTGAAGAAGTTAAGCATGATGAAACAAAACGTAGTAAACCAATGCCTAAATGTAAGAAGAAAGATTTAGGTTTACTAACTGATGGAGATATTACTGAAATTGAAACTCCAGTTGTTAAAAGTCCACCTGTAACTTCAGCAAAGAAACCAACTGATTCTGTAATAGCTCCTGAAGAACCTCTCTTACTTCCATCGAGTTCACCGTCTAGAGTTTTATCTCCGCAAGCCGTCCCGATCGCACAACAACGGTCTATATTTTCACCTCCACATCAAAAAGACCAAGAAATTTTGGACTTCGAGAGAGAAATCTTGGCAGTGGATGAAACTATGGGTCGTGCAGCCGCTGAAAGCTCTGATCTTGTTTCTGGAAATGTATCATCAACTTCAACTGACGATGCTAGAAATTCAATGCCACCTCCATTGTTATTCAGTTTTGGTAGTGAATGTTTATTCAAGGAAGATTCAAAGGAAGATAGTGCAAGAGAAACATTAAATTTAGTAGAGAAATTAAGATTGGAGTATGCAAAGAAATCAGTGCCGGATTCTGAACCAGGTGATGATCTTCCTCCGCCAACACCAACTCCTGTCATGGAGAAACCTAAAGAGGAAGAAGAAGAAATTGAAATACAACAACAACAAGCTCCGATGCCAAAACCAAACTCACCACAACCTGCCATGGCTTACAACGCTATGGAGGTTAAAGTTGGGCCACCTGAACGAGATAAATTGGATCAAACTCACGGAGCTCAAGCGGATGAAAGATGGGTACCACCAAGTCCAGTTACGGCCATTCCCCCACCTTTACAATCTCCACTACCTGTTTCCGCGATACCAGAATTACAACAACAAATGGCTTCCATACCTGAATTACCACCAAGCACTCCGTCAGAATACATGGCTAGAAAGTGGGCTGAAAGTGAAATGATTCCATCTCGACGGTCATCTTCGTCTTCTGGGTCGTCTACTGCTTCTTCCTCATCCCATCGTGATGACATTCCACCTCATATGCCTTCTGTATTACCACCAACACCTCTTGCAGAATTAACAGGATATGGTATGGGATTATCAGGTCCCGAAGCAGCATCGTTATTCTATGGAACACATCTATTCCCACCACCAGGAATGGATCCAAATTCTTACCCACTTTTCCCACCATATTCACTGCCACCTCCCGCACCACCGTTCTCAGCTTTGTTACCATCACAATTAGAAGAGGCTGCTTGCTCTGGAGCTGCATTTACATCATCTCAACATAATATGGCGTTGACAGCAGCTTTAATGTCACCAGGAGCACAAAATGCATCTCCGTTTGCTCAAATGCATATGCCACATCAGCCACAACCTAGCCCTGTTCCATCAGAACCACCCCCGCAAACACCTCCTAACTTCATTCATGCACATCCACCTTTTCCAAGCCCACTTCAAGAACCTTCCACTCCATCCACCCCACTTCCTTGCTCTGTTTCTGAACCCCCTACGCCTCCTCCTCCTCCTCCTCCCCCTGTTGTAAATCACAAACCTCCGACCCCAGCCAAACAAGTTGATTTTGTTACTCCACCCCCTCCACCTGCAAATAACACACATCCTGGTAAGAAATCACCATCAAAACCAACAAGAAGTTCCACAAGAGTCATTCCTAAACCTCCCACCCCAAAACCAGTGGCAGCACAATCGCCTAGACCTAGAGAAAAGAAACAGAATCGAGGAGGTTATGGTGCGAGAGGTAGAGGTAAAGGTCGTGGTGGTAAAGGAGTTGCGAGATTTATCTCAAAAGGTCCACAATTACCTAACAAACTTCAAGGTACAGTCTACGACTTTGATGATGATGATTTTGATGCTCCACCAACACCTGGAGTTGAAAATCTACGAGCCATGAGAGAAAGGAGAAGATCTACGGATGTACATAAATTTGAAGAAGCGGCTTACAATGATTCTCGTTCTGACGAGGGAAGTTTTACAGCCTCTTCTCCACCTCCTCAACATTCAGGAAGAAACTTTCCAGATGTAGTCCAACCTGTCTTGCCTGGCCCTGTAGATATGAGAACGTACAGTGGCGGAAGTTACACTTCTCCTGCAGCTATAGTATGTAATACTGAAATACCAACTCCAACCAGTAGTGCTATACCAGAAGGAACTCTAGAAAATCAAAATCAACTTCTTGGTAGCTTTGCAAATGCAGAACCTCATCCTGTACCTGATTTTGTTGAAGATTTAGAAAAGGAATTACATTCTGCATTAGAAGCAAGTAGACCAGAGAGAATACCATCACCAAAATTACAACAAACAACATCAGTTACATTACAAGAATCTAGAAATCAACTTAAGTTTAAAATTAAAGGACCATTTTATGATGCTAATTATGCTTCTGCGACTCCTGTCGTACCTCCCACGGTCAGTGGAGACCCATCAGTAGCCACGGGATCTGGTGCTGGAGTAACTTGTCTCTCTCAAGTGGCAAGTACTGCTTCATCTGGACCCTCCAACTTGAGAAGGATGCGTAAGAAGGAATTGTTACGACAATACTGGACCCAGGATATGAACATGGAAGAGGGTAACGTAACAAACGCTCTGGGTTCTCCAACTCCTGTCGCAGCTGCTGCTACTGCTACTCCTGTTAGTCGAGCTATCATTATTCCTAAAGCCGTAGCATCAATGACCTCAATTCCAACTAGAGAAGATTACAAAGCAGTTGTTGATGCTAATATGGAGAAGAAGAGAAGGAAAGGCGGAATGATGTCATCTGATGATATGGACGCAAGTCAAGCCAGTTTAGCATTTGCAGCAGCACAGAAGAAAAGAGGTAGACCAAAGGTTCAACTACAAATCATTCCACAGGTAACACAAGTAGCTACAGCTACTGCAGCACCCAAATTGAAAATTCGTCTAGGTGCAAGCCCAAGTGCAGAGAGTGAGGATAGGAGATTACTGAGAGTAAGACCACCAAAGAAACGACTTTCGGCAACAGTACAGATACCAACAATAGAAGAATTAAGAAGGGAAAGTATGAAATTTAGAAAGAAGATAATGGCTGATTTTGACTCTCAAGAACCAAGACAAAAAACAAAATCTGAGAAAAAGAGTAAAAAACAACGAGGGGGAGGAGGAGTTGTTGTAAACGAAAAAGAGTTATGTGTTGTAGTTGATCCTAGTTGTAGTAGTAAAAATATTGAATCTGGTGCCAACAATTTAAATACATCAATAATAACAAATAACCCTAATAGTAGTAATATAAGTAGTAGTAGTAGTATTAGTAGTAATATTTCTTCAACGCCAGTAGTAGGTAATAATGAAGAAAAAAGTGCGCCCAAATTAATTATAAGACTAGGAAAAAGACCTGGTGGTTCAAATATTAATAAATCATCTTCAACTAATACTAGTTTACCTTTATCTACAACTAATACACCAACACCACCACCCCCTAAATCTGCAAGTGATTGTGTTCCTACCCCACCACCTAGCTCAGAAGAAAGATTATCAGGTTCAGAACAAACCCCAACAAATAACAATAATAATAATTCATCATCCACTACCCCTACCCCACCATCTTCTCAACAAGAAAATTTATTAAAAAAACAACCCAGTACCTCTTCCCTTGTGACACCTGAAGGTAGTAGTGAAACTTTATTAAAAGTACGGACGTCAAAAGTGACACCTATTAGATTAAAATTATCTCGTTGTGAGGAAGGTTATGTAATGGCAAGTAAGCAACAGCAACAACAACAACAAGAAAGTGAGGATAATTCATCAAAAACTGAAAGAGATAATAATGAGTTAACAACACAAGAAACAACTCCTACGGTACCTGTACCACAGGGTTGTGAAGTAAGATGATGCTAAATTAATTAATTATGTTAACAAAAATTTTGTAATTAAATTTTACCAATTTGATAGATTTACTCAATAAAATTATTTTTTTAATTATTTATAAATTTTAAAATACATAATAGAGTTATATTATTATTTACTATTGGGTTTCTTTGTCATATTGGTAAATATATAAATAAATAGGAGAAAAAAAAAATCAGATTTTTGTATAAATGAAAAATTATAAATCTGATATCACTTGAAAATAATTATGCTGTTTATGTTACCGGATCGATTACTGCCTATTGTTTTAATATTTAATTTTTTTCTTGTAACATCGAAATATTTGAGTATTATGTTATGATGTTACTGTAATTTATTTGCTTGATTATTACAAAATTATTTTTTTCTGTTTTGATATATTAAATGTTTTTTTGTAAAGTATTGTACAATCATATATTTATGTTAGAGGTCTTCCACTATTGAAAGAACTATATAATAATATTTCTATCTAGATATTTTTTCAGAATTCAATGTTGTAAAAAAAAAAAAGGAACGGCAGCTAATTTTAATTTTTTGGCATTTGCCCTGTATTTTTTATTTATATATATTTTTTCTTCTTTGTTTACTACTTTGGGCAGAATTGTAAAGGTAACTAAGTGATAAGTTGGTTTGCTCACTTGCCCTTCTCCCTCCAAACTTGTAAATAAATCCAATCTTTAAAACAAAAAAATAAAAATAAAAAAAATATATGCCCATTTATATATTATACTTATTAATGCCTATATTAAAAAAAAAAAAAAAAATACACACAACTTCCTTTTTAATTTTTAGAGTCATAGACTCTAATTTAGTATTTATTATTATAAATAATAATATTAATATATTGTTATTATACATTGTAAGGTCATGGTTTTACTCATTAAAGAAAATAAAAAATAAATAATGCTTCGTACTATAAAAATAAATAATAATTATGTCGCAAAATAAAAATACAACTTTTCAAGATCTTTTAGTGCTCATAATATTATAAAAAAAAATCTTTAATATAATTATTGATTAAAAATATATATTATGGTGAAAGAAGTGCAAAATGTCAATTACTGGAATATAAAAAGAAAAAAAAAAAAAATATGAAAGCATGTGCAGTTTGAAACACAAAAATATTTTTGTACATAATTGCTTGAAATTAAAAGAAAAAAGGTAATGTTTATTTGTCGAGATAATTTTTTGAAACAAAAAGTATGGTTTTTGTTGTTAATTAAAATTTATTTTTAAAAAGAAACTTGGTTTCTTACTTTCAAGTACAACATTTTGTTTTTGTTTTCCATTATTTGTTTGTTTATTTTTATAAGCTTTAATATTTTGTTCTAAATAATTCATGACTTTATTAAATAATGGAAAAAATAAAATTGCATTTTTTTTTTTTTTTTTTAATTCAGATTATTAAAATATTGAACATTTTTTTAGACTTAAAAATCTTAAAAAATAAAATAAATATTTTACTTTTTATTAAATTGAACATTGAATCTTCTTATTTTAATAATTTTATCGAATTCTGACAAGAAATCATTTTAGATTTTGAAATTTTTGAAGCACACAATTTTAGTAATTAGGTACTCACTAGGTATATAAGTGCTTAGTTACTTTTTTTAAAAAAAAAAAAAAAAAAAGTGGGCATAATTATATTTAAATTTGAAAGTGTATGTATGAGTGATACGCTGTATGCAGACCTAAATTTTATGACAATTAATATTATGTAATAATTTATAACTTACAGTTAGCTCTATGTTTGCATGTCTTTTTCTTTTTTTCAATTATTTTTTATTTTATTTTAACATTGTAACTTCTGAATTTTTTACAATAATAAGTGCAATATTATCCTTTTTTTATATATAAATATGTAGATATAGCAAATTTTAATGTCATAAAATTGTGATAATAAGTTTTATTTAATTAGTTAAAATATTTTTAGTGAACTTATTATGAAATTCTGCATGCAGTGTTTTTCACTTAATTTTTGCGACAGACAGTCATCATGTTAGTATACATTAATGTTTTATCATATTTCTTTTTTAATAATTAAAATTTATAACATAACACATTTTAATGGATTCTAGGAACAGCAAACTAATTATGAATCAAAATTTTTTTTTAAACAATTAGAAAGCCTTTTTATGTTGTCATTTTTATCAGATATAATGTTTATCACCTGTAGCTTTTCTTACATAATAATAAGACTGATTAATAAGAAAAAAAATAGGACTTAAAATAAAAACAACAATTAACACATGAAATTTGTGTAGTTTTGAAAAATAAAATAATTGTAAACATGTGTTTTCAATATTCAATGAGTGCAATATTTTTTCATTAATTAATGAAATCAACCAGCATGTTTTTTTTTTTTTTTTTTTTTTTAATATTTTTTTAAAGTAACAATATTTTAGTTTGAAAGCATCACACATGTACAGATTTAATTATGGTCTTTGTGGAGTAGTGACTCATTGTTAGGTTCATTTCTTATCATCATTGTAGCGTCTAATTTGTTGAAATCAAGTTGGTGAAAAATGTCTAAATTAATGATGTAAAGCTGGTTTTCATCTGCGGCAATTTAGAAACTTTTAACCTAGAAAACTTTTTGCAAATTAGACACTGCCAGGACGCTATGTTATTGTCATTTATTAATTAAGGCTTTAAATGTTCAGGTTACTGATGGTCACGACAATTTGCAATTTGTAGTGTATTTAATTTTATATGAAAAGAAATTATAATAAAACATTAATGCATATTACTTATTTATAGGCTCTAGTAGCCAATTTATTCATTGTAATCCAATTTGACTTCCCTTAAAATGTTAATAAGGGAATTTATGGAAATAATAATAAAAAGATTTGTTAACTATTGTGTCATTGTATTTGTCCTGTTGTTATAAAAATGTTAAATGATATTTTTTTTTTAATTACAATTGAATGAATGTAAAAAAAAAAAAAAAAAATTAAATCCTCAATGCAATAATTCAAGATACAGACTTATTTTTAATTATTAATAATATGCTCTCTATTATTATAAAAATGAAATTTAATTTTTAATCAATATTGAATATATTGATTAAAATTTATTTTATTTTCATCAAAATAAGTCTGTTGTTTTCTATATATTTTTTTTTTATTCATATTAAGTTTAGAAAATTAGCATGTTTAAATATTGTAGATCATTCTAAACTTGTATATGAACATCTGCTTTGTAAGTCATGTTTTTGTATGTGACTTTAATATTCTTCGATAAGTCTATCTATATATTTTTTTCCATCCCTTTTTTTGAGTAAATGTCTTACGAAATAATATTTAAAAAAAGCAAAAATTAAGAGCTAATTCCGGCAAAGCCGCGCTCTTATTGTGCATAGTGTACTTTTGTGTTTACTGCTCTATTTTTTATTTTCAATTCATAAATGTCATTAAAATATATTTAATTTTTTTGCCATATTTAATTAAAAAATAAAATACAAAAAGTTATATTGTAAAATTACAATTTTTTATTCAAACTGCAGGAAAATAACTTTTTCCCCCTCCCTTTTTCTTAAAAAAAAAAAAATGAAAAAATGATTGTACAAATATCATAAATAACGTCTCCTAAAAAAATGTTTTTTGTCATGTTTTTTATGTACAGTTCTTTGTTTTTTTAATTCTTTACAAAAAAAAAATAACCTAACTTTAATTTATAAATAAAAAAATATATATAATAATATATTAAAAAAAAATGAAATGTGTATATATTGTAAACTTAAACTGAAATTGTTGTAACATAATGATGCTGTTTTTGATGTGTACTAGATATAAAAATACATTGTCACATATAAATATTGCATTTTATTACATAATAATTTATATTTACCTTTTACAACTTATAATAATAAAATAAAAACAAGAAAAAATCATCATTAGTAAAGTTAAATTAAATCAACTATGGTTTGTTAAGTGTGACTGCATTTTGTAGCACCCCAAAAATTTAAAATTAATTATTTTTTAGACTTAACGTTAAAAAACAAATTAATTAATCCACTTTCTACTAATAGGTCAGATTCTTATATTCTTTAAACATAAACGTAACCTTATTGTACCTAAATGGTGAACATTAATTGGTTTTTGATTGATTATTCAGAATGAAAATATTGAAAATAAAATAGTAATTTGAAATTTCTTAAATATTGAGAGATATAAACATTATAAGCACTTCAGATTTGCATTAATAAAAATGTAGGTGTCTCTGATTATTAAATAGTCAACACATTTTCTGCTTGTTTGTTGTGCCCAGTAAACAACTGGTTTATTGGGTGCTATTGGCAGGGACAGCAAGTATTTGTTAAGAACATTAAATTATAATAGGGTTTTCTTTGATCTTTTATTTTTTTAAGGGTAAGGTAACGCCACCAATGTTAAAAAAAATCCCTCTCACAAAAATTATGAAAAAAATTTAAAATGTTCTCCTCTTTACCCCCTTTCAGTACCTAAAATATCAGGTATACAAATACGATCTAGTTTTTGAGTTATAAATTTTTAAAGTTTACTACTTTAACATGGAGAAATGAAACTCCCATGTTAAATTGGTCAACTTTAAAAATTCATAACTCAAAAACTAGATCGTATTTATATACCTGATATTTTAGCTACTGATAGGGGGTGTAGAGGAGAACATTTTAAATTTTTTTCAGAATTTTTGTGAGAGGGATTTTTTTTAACATTGGTGGCGTTACCTTACCCTTAAGGCTGGAGGACTTTCAATTTTTTCATTCTTAAATCCAATAATCTACTTTCTTTATGCTTTAATGATAATTATAATTAATGGAGCTGTACCAGTGTAAGTGAAAATCCTTCTATTTCCGGTGTAGTATATCGCCCTGGTAGCAGAAAAATATCGCAACTCCATTTTGCTTACCAATGGAGTTACGATGTTTTTTTTCCAGCTTACCAATGGAGTTAGGATATTTTTCTGCTACCAGGGCAATATATAATAATAATAATAATATATTTTATTGAGTAGAAATAGACAAAATACAAATAATAAATATATAAGCTTTTATTTGTTGAATTATATAACACGGATAAAAATTTTTAATAGGAAAGGTCGGTAAAAGCGCCATTTACCAGCACGTTTGTAATATTTTACCGACATTGTTACAATGTATTCTGTAAAAACTGAAGACAAAGGATTGTAAAATAGTTTTTAAAGAGTGCTGGTAAAAGTTTAACATTTTTGCTTTGCAATGCCATTTTTACCAACCTAAATCTGCGATTTTAGCACGCTTCCTTTTTGCAACTTCAAACGTTGCAAATATAGCCCATTACGTTCTTAAAATTTACCAACTTGTTTAAAGAGTGTTGGTAAAAGTTTAACATTTTTGCTTTGCAAATGCCATTTTTACCAACCTAAATCTGCGATTTTAGCACGCTTCCTTTTTGCAACTTCAAACTTTGCAAATATAGCCCATTACGTTCTTAAAATTTACCAACTTGGTTGTTTTATTCAAAAACGTCCGTTACATTTGAGCGAACTTCCTCACATTTTTGACGCGTCCTTTGTGAGTGAGGTTGTGCTGAAAGTTGGGCTACCATGTTTAATACGTTTAATTTAAATAGTTCTTCAATACAATTAAGTAACGTCAAGATTTTTCGTCATTACTTCATCACCGTGAATATCATATTAAGGTAAGCATAAAATCATTGTGTCAGTAACTCATATGATTATTTGATTATATTTATCTCCTCGATTTCTCTTTCTGTGTCTCTCTGTCAGTATTTATTTTCTTAAATACATGTATCCTCTAGTGACTAGAGGATAATATTATGCATTTAAGAAAATAAATCCTAGTGCGAAGTGTTTTCGATTACTGTAAATATGGCACTATGCAAATTATTAATATATTTTCAAAAAAATCATTCATGAATACCCTGCACCATTTAACATATATAAATTTACCGAATCAATTCATACTAATTTGCCGTATATTAATTATAATTATAAATAAATACATGGTATACGTGTTAAAAGAGGTTTAAACATTGGTTTATTAATTTTTCGCTTCAGTTGCTTTTAAATTAAGTAACATATTATATATTGTATTTCGAGTATTTTCTCATGAATATTGCTTGTACCTTGTTAGCTCTAATAACGAATATTTACAGCAATGACGCGCCTACCGAAGGTGTCTGGGTGCTGCAGTGGACGATCGACTCATCATCGTGAGGCATCCGCGATGCATCTCTGCGTAATCACACCACGATTGGAAAAGTTATTCCTCAAACCTCTACTTCAACGAAAGGCAAGCCTCTTCACTCCAAAGGATTGGACTATCAACGGTCTGTGTACTGTAGCAATTTGACATTCATTCTCGGTGTTCGACTTAAAAGTTGAAAGTGATTCATAAAACTGAAGTGACTTTTATACAACTATTAACTGCTATTTTTAATTTTCATTCAAATCTCTTGATACTTGCTTTTTTCTCTCTTGAAAAAAAAAAAATATATATATATTATTACCTAATTTGTATGCTGTCGTAAATAAATAAAATGTGTTACATAATGTGAAACAAATTTGATGATACTTTTTTATTTATCAACAATCTTATATTCCATGATGACGTACTTAAGTTTATTTGAGTTAAATAGTGTAATAAAATATAATTAATTCTGGTATAGATCGAGAGTGATGTGTGAAATAATTTCACAAAGTAATTTTTATATATTAATTTATAATTTTATATGCATTGTAATTTTTTTGTAATAATACTAATATTTTCTATCAATGTTACAGTGTATAATGTCATTTCATATTCATTATATTTCAATGTAAGCAAATTATTAAACGTAAAATTTACAAGTATGAAAATAGTAATAGCTACAAATAAGGGAGGCAAAATTTCACCCAATTAAAGAGGTAACTTTAGAGGATACAAGACAGTAAAACTTGGGACATTAGGTCAGTAAAAAAAAAAAATAGCAAAATCAAGTCGGTAAAATTTTACACGTCTGAGTGGAATAGTTTTACTATTCGAAATCTTTAATATTTTACCGACTTAATGTGTAGTTTCGTGTTAACTCATTAAGATTGTAGTTTTTACCGACCTGTTAGTATGATTTGAATTACAATGTTGGATCAGGTGTTTTTACCGACTTACTTGGTTCATGGGTTTTAGCTCGAGCTAAGTCGGTAAAATTCTACCACCTCTTTGTGAGAATTTATTTCCGTGAATAATACAGTCAAGTTTATTTTATATTCCCACTGGTCGAGTATTCTAGCCTTGAAATGTTCACGTCTGAATTTTGAAATTTTTGCGAACAATTAAATCAGCTATAGTACTTTAATTGCAAATGTCTTGACAAAATTTCAAACTTCAAATTCGAATAGAAAGTACAAAAATCTCGCATTTGCATTGGAAGTATAATATTAATTTAACTGTACGTAGCAATTCAACAATTTCCTAGTTAATATTATATATTGCAAGTAGCAATCAAAATATTATTTGACTTCACAGTATAATAATAATATAAATGTTTATTAATTGAGCAAAAATAAATAAATAGATTAAGGGTAAGGTAACGCCACCAATGTTAAAAAAAATCCCTCTCACAAAAATTCTGAAAAAAATTTAAAATGTTCTCCTCTATACCCCCTATCAGTACCTAAAATATCAGGTATACAAATACGATCTAGTTTTTGAGTTATAAATTTTTAAAGTTGACTACTTTAACATGGAGAAATGAAACTCCCATGTTAAATTGGTCAACTTTAAAAATTCATAACTCAAAAACTAGATCGTATTTGTATACCTGATATTTTAGCTACTGATAGGGGGTGTAGAGGAGAACATTTTAAATTTTTTTCAGAATTTTTGTGAGAGGAATTTTTTTTAACATTGGTGGCGTTACCTTACCCTTAAATCAATGTTGTATATTTTTTACACATGATAATTTACTAACATTAATTATTATATATGCAATATATGCCCAATGAGCAGACGCGGATCCAGGGGGATTCGAAGGGAAGTTGCAGCCCCCTCCGAAATTTTAAATTTAATATGGTCAATAAACATAGGTATTTTCCTCACTCCATGTTTTTTTAAACTTACAGCCCCGCCTGCCGAATGGTTCTAGATCCGCGCCTATACCTATTGGTGACTAAAAAAGGGGATTCCATTCACAAGGTGTTTTTCAGTCACCTAGCAGTTGTTATAGTTTGCATGCAGGCTGCAATATTATATAAGTTGGCTTTTAATTATCTCACATTAGGTAAATAAAGGAAAAAGATTAATGCGCTGGTTGGAATGCATCGAGATTTCTTCGTTCTTACGTTCACATGACAGAGTTCGGATCCGTTGATGACGCCTCATAAGAATAACATGATTATACGTCGTCAATGAATACATATTAAACACCTTCATGTGAACGTTTTCTTATCTATTGAGATTAAGGTGAACATTGCCTGTTGCCTCCTTAATTCGATCCACTACGGTTTGTTACTTCCAGAAGAATGCAGTGAACATGATCGTGATAAAATTATTATTTCATAAAGGTAGTAAGTACACCATTGACAACATGCATAGTGCGAATAAAAAAAATTGACATTTTTTTTAAATTCTAATTAATTGAAACAAAAATGCAGTTTCTAATTAATATCTCATATATCTCAATCAAAAGAAATTTATTATAGTTACTTTAAAATATAAAAATAAATGTAAAATATATTAAAGAAGTGTCTAAATTTGTCAAATATAGAATTAAATTAAAAAAAAAATCGAATGCTATAATAAAAAGTTTTCATTAAATCGTAAAATAAAAATCGGGCTTATTTTGTCTTAATAAAAAATACAATTTACTAGACTTAAAGTTACAAAAAAAGGGGTCTAAAAATAGAAGTTGAATCCCTATATATTAGCTAGAGGTTTACAGCTTAGCAGATGGCGCTACACTAATATATCGATCTACACGAAACTGCGGGACATCCAATGATTGTGACGGTTTGTATCACACTGCACGCAGCGAGAGAGCTGCTATATTTCAACCCCTCGCTTACGTACGGTAGGTCAAGGACACGATCCATCTTTAAAGTGTCGATCTCAAATTTCATGCCTTAAAAGTTTCGTCATAGTTGATTTACTACGTAAGTTATTATTTATGTTAAGATTTTATATAATAACAAGGTTTTATGGTAGAAAAAAATCTTAAAAAAGAAAAATAATATTTAACTTTAATAACAATTTGAAAGAGGCGAGCCATTTTCTTTACTAAATGAATTACACTATTACAGTAAACTTTTATGATAGAAATCGCAAATTAAATTTATCTAAAATTTTGTTTCAATAAACTTATCTTCATTTCTCGTTTAATTATTAATGGCTATAACGTGGCTATTATTTATATATATTATAGAAGCGGGAAAAATATTAAATATTAAAAACAATAATTGTTTTATTTCTGCCAATTCAGGTAGCAAATTTCATTTAATAATCGTACTACATTATTTTTTATAGTAAAAATTCAGTAATGTAAATAATGGAAGCTAGTAAAGTATGAAATTCCACAGAAAAAATTTGAAGTGCTTGACACATTTATCACAGTAATATAAGGGTCGATAAGTTTTGATTAAAACAAAAAGTTACTGTATAAATAATAAAACAGACACGCATGCTGGATGTTAAGAAAGGTCAAGATATTTCTCATTAATTTTAAGAGTTCTAGCGATTTCGTAAAAGGATCGAGGGGGAAAAAAAATGAAAATAATAGTTTTAGTAAAGTTAAAAAATTTTCAATAATTTCATATTAAATGTTACCTCTGCAATGCGTTCATGACGGACGTCTTAAAATTCAAGCAATAAAAATAATAAATTCTGGTGCAACTATTACTTATATATAAAACGTTTCACATGTCATCGCAAAACATTTTGTTTTGTTTATTTATATTGAGGGGGAATGTACGGAAAAAAGGGGGGGGACAGCCATACATAGAAATAGGTTGTAATTAACTTACATCCCCCACCCACCAGCCCTCTCCCCTATAGAGAGATGTAGTCAGAAAAATCTCCAATCCCATGCACCCGGCCATCATTTCCCATATATTTTAACTATGCTGGGTATACCTCAATGGGAAGGGGGGATTAACTCCGACCCCCTCCCTTGTCTACGCCTGTCCCTATTATGCCCAATAACAACAACCCCCTTGTCACCTATAGAGTCTACAGCGCAAATCTACCCTTACTTTTGTTATATCGGCAAGAGGGTAATATAACAAAAACGCATGGTAAAAGTTGTAAATTAAGGATACAGTGTTACCGATACAGGAGTTCTCCTAGAAGAAGACAGATGTGAAATTTTTGGACTTCTTATAATTATATCATTATATTTATATTTCATTCATTCATGAAAAAAAACATCTAGTATTTTCGTAATTTGAAATTTGTAAGTTCTCTTAAATTCTAAAAAGCTTCAGTTAGATTATTAATTTTTTTTATTTAATTTTATTAAGAAAGTCCTCCAGAATATTTTTTGATGATACATTATTCTCTTATAATTATGTCATTTATACTATGAATTTTAATTAAATAACAATAGACAAAATATCTTAAAATTTTCCCTCTTAATACAAATTAAAGTGCGCATGAGTGAAACACAAAAGAGGGTTGCTGCGTACAGATCGATTGCACATATATCGACGTTCTCTAACCCCCTCTTTACAACACCCCTCCTCTATTTTACTTCTTGTGACGACCACCGTAGCAGTACATTCGCTCGTTGGTTCGCTTGTTCTATGTTATTCCGCCCCTTAGAAGGCCGGAGTTACGGCTAAAACCTACCAGCAAAATGTATTCTATGGTACTCCCTTTATAATCAATAGAATGTGATTCCAATTTTAACGTGTAAAAAAATTATTTGCAAAGTTAAATAATACATAGAAAAATAATTGGCTTACTAAATAAAAAATGCAACCACCTCCTAGAAAAGTAAGTAAATTTTTTAATGTTTTATTTTTTAAAAATGTATTTTTTTTTTCAATGTGTAGATTTTTATTTTGTTGAAAAAAAGAAAGACTGTTAACGCCCCTTTTTAATCTATAATTATATATTTTTAAGGTTTATTAATAATTTTAATATAATACAATATATATTCTACATTTAAAATGGGTTATAAGTAAATATTTTATATGTTATTATTTAGTTTTTAATTCAAAGTATGTAGTTTTTGTTTGCTAGCATATTATAGATCATATTAAACATTGATAATGTTTATCTAGTTTATCTAGTTTAGTTTTCATTAATAAAATGTTTGGTTTTAAGTTGAAAATAACTGTTTAAAGGATTATATTACAACATTTAATTTTCACAGTAATGGTAAAAGCAGATCGTAAAAGATAAATTATGCTTATAAAACAAAGAAATTTTAATTAAAAATTCCTTACATTTAAATGATAATTATCTATTTATAATGTAAAAATAATAATCATACAGTTAACTCCAACATTCATATAATTTATTCAACATAAAAAAGCTACAAATAAAAATATCATACTTTTAAACATACTTTTAAACATATTTTTATTAAAATTAAGTAAATTTAAAAGTAAAATTTGACCTTTTTTCATTTAATATTCTATTTAAAAAAATATACATACATTGTATACATATCAATATTTTATGTTGCTCCCTTTTTTTTCTGTCTATGCCCTTAAGTAGGACGCTCGTCCGTATCTCGTTATTAATATAAGACTGTAAAAAATATGTTGCAGTAAAGAGACTTTTATTTTCTTATTTATTTTTATATAAAAGACAAAAAAAAATATTATATAACATGTCATGTTAGTGTATATGATATTGAATAAGATACATGTCATGTGTTTTATTAAAAAGATGAATGAAGCTTTATACAGTATTATTGACTTATTATACTACTAGACACATGAAAAAATAGCGCCTTGAAGTTATGCTATTCTTTGAGTATGTCTGTATTGCGGGTTGCGTTATTTATAAAAATATATTTTTAAAAACAGTCATATTGATCTTAGAAATGTCACGGCTTTTTATTTAATTCGTAAGTGTGGTTGGTACAGTTAGCTTCTTGTAAAGATTCCCTGACCAATAGATGGCAATACACGTCAATATATTTTGTTAAAACGTGCCTAATATATTGATGATGTATTGTTATTTGTTGGTGAAAGAAATGTTCCAGGGTGAAGAGCGTACTTTTATTATTGCATGGTTATTCATTTTTAAACTAGATATGCCACAAATAAAATATGAAAATTATTTGTTATCGTTTTAATAATAATCATCCACTTTGTAGAATTATTATTAAGTTTTTGGAAATTGAATTTACAAAAAAAAAATTTGTAATAAATGTACACTCTCTTCATTATAAAGTGTCTTTGTAGCCTTGTCTAATGGTCATGCAACTACTAAATCTACAATATATACCCATTATGCATCTATTTAGAGGTGTAGCAAAATATTACGTAAATTTAAAAAAGGCTTATTTATGAGACAAAAAGATTGCAAAATTTTATGATGATGTACTTACACGGTAATCAATGTATTTAATTAAAGTTACTATAACGGATATCTAAAGGTTTCTATTGATACAGATTTGCTGTCAAGGCTTACATAACTTTTTTTTTTATCTTTTTTCGAAATCAAACATCACAAGTTAATAAGGGAAACAATTTTTATAAATCATTGGCCAGTGGCATTTTTATTCTAAATTTATCGATGAAGGTCCATTAAATATAATTTGTTTTCAGTGTATTTTTATAAGAATAAAACATTATCTATAAAGCAGGTTAGTTAAATTACGTACGTGTTGTTCAAAAATTTAAACATAATAAGTAGATTTTATATATAGCACCTATTTAAATGTTGTTTTTATGAGCATATTATGTAACATTCAAATTTTTCTTTCATCCAAAAAGTTTGAAGAACTTTTTGAAGTATTAAAAGTAAATTACCTTAATTAAAAAGCGCTTTCCTTGAACAGAAAATTAACATCGTACCAACTCAACGACACATTGTTACATCAACTTTACGCGGTCATTTTCCCTATAATACTATAATTTGTTTTTAAAATTTTAAATTAAAAATGTTAAGAGTTTTAGGTTAAGGATTAACGACATCACTGCTAATTATTTCCCGATGTTTTTTTTGTTTTTTTTTTTCACTTAAAGTGACTATAATACTTACCTGATTAAATAAAAAAATAATAAAGGATCAATTATTATTATTAATAAATTATTAGTTATTAATTTTTATTGTTTTTTATATGCTAAATTTTGACTTAAGTCACCGCAGTCCTAATGATATTTTTTATACTTAAATCTCAGAAACTTGCTCCTACTTTTTCTTTTTTTCTTTTCTAAAAAATTATCTTATATTTTTAATAAAGGGTCACTGAAAAATATAGGAATTATGTGCCATGTACTAAGGATGGTATCAATAATCCTTAACATAGAAATATAACAGGATTTTCACTAATATATTATTTTTCAGTTATGAAAGTAACAAATTACTTAACATTACCATCCTTTATATTATAATGTTTTATTTATCACTTAAATTACCAAATTCACGGAAAAGGGGCGATCGAGTTTTTTCAGACTACAATTCCTATATAGTGACGTCATCATTGACGTCATGTGTACCTTCAGATATATTTTAGTACACCTATTTTTATGTAACTTTTTTGGTACGATAAAATTAAAATTGCTAATTTTAGCATTTTTTTTTTATCATGGAATTAAAAGTTTTTATGTTTTATCAATAAAATACGTGATATTTTCTGCAGCAATATGTAACAAGAGTGTGCATGTAATGGGGCTTTAAATTGATGAAAAAGGTTATATTACATTTCTACACCGACAAAAATATAATGCTATTGTGTAGTATTTTCTTTACATACACTGAAAAAAATAATCGGTTTCTATATATTTTTTTAAAAAAGTCTAGACATACAGAATTTATAAGTTTATTTGACAAATTTTCAATGGAATTACATTAAAAAAGGGTGGGTGGCAGTATGGATATGTCCAACGTTAAAGTTAAAATTAAAGTGAGAATTAAGTCTATTCGAATGTATGCTAGTTAAAGTAAAACAATTCAGTCCTCCCTCTCGCCCAGAACAAGTTTTTATCACTCTAAAATTGAACATAAGTAGATATTTTTTTCAGTGTAGGTAAATTTTATACTAGAAATATTATAGTATTATAATATAATAATTATATTTAATTTATGGTTTAATTGACTATATACATACAGCAAATTGACCACAAATTATTGACCCTTTTGCTTTACAGTTTACAGACATGCTTAACTTTTAGCTAAATTTGTAACCAATGTTTTGACAAATTTAATTAAATGGTTAATTTAATAATAAACAACTTTCGAAATAGCCACCTTGAACCTTAATTTGACTAACATAGCTAATTTAACATGGTACACCTAAGGACAGCATAAACTTTAACCTTACTCTGTTTATCAGTTTTGTCACACATGAAGTGAATAGACACGTGATTAGGTTGTTTTTGCAACCGTTTCTATTTGCCTCATATGCTCTCATGTTTCTACTATTGAATTTTCCTATGAAAGATGTAATAAAATAAAAAAAATAGGGAATTTGAACAATTCATGAATTCATGACATCTGTAAGAGTCTCTTTTTTTTTTTTCTTTTCTTTAAGAGAGCTCTTCTTTCCTCTCTCAAAATTGTAAATATTCATCTACTTGTTTCTTACAACCAGCAAGTCAGGTAAAGTTTATGCTGTCCCAAAGTGTACATCTTTGGTGATCAATGGACAAGATGTTTATTACATTGTTTTTGTCCTGTGAGATCTTGGACTTTATTCCAGGTGACAATAAGGTTTATATTCGACTCGAAAAACGCTGAGCTTCATTGTTAGCCATTGACAAATTTTTTTCTTCTGAATTCATTGTTTCATTTATTTTTTCGTAACGTTAATGGAGTATCGACCTCAATTTTTTTTTATGGCAGAAATGGATAGAGCGTGCAAAGTTATGCTACCCTGATTTTCTTCAGATTTTTTAGAGCCCGGGAACTATTTTTAAAAAATTATTGAAAGTCCTTTTTGTGACGTCACGAGGCGGCAAGTCCTATCTTTTTCTTAAATAGCGGCGTCTCGTGACGTCACAAAAAGAACTTTCAATAATTTTTTAAAAATAGTTCGCGGGCTCTAAAAAATCTGAAAAAAATCAGGGTAGTAGCATAACTTTGCACGCTCTACCCATTTCTGCAATAAAAAAATTGAGGTCGATACTTCCATTAATATAAACATTACAAACTCTGCGGTTGTTAAAATAATTATATCTTCTTTAAAATTGTTATTATTAATAAAGTATAAATAATATTTATTATTATGTATGTATTTTTTTTTCTTTGTAAATCATCTTAGGATAATAATGAAGTAAATTCTCTATTAATTTCACAAGTACATTTCTTATCAAGCGAAGCTTCAATTTACTTATACTATAAAACTGCTAGCACAATATTATGCTATTAACGTGCATGAGTTGCTGTTTTGTGAACCTGAATAGAGAATTTACATCATCGATTTCTTTGCTCTGTCTAGCCGAGCTTCTGTTATATATTATTAATTACTTTATTGTTGTTGTTTTTTTATTTCAGGGCAATTATGCCAAATTCCTCAAAAGTTTACATACTGAACAAATAAATAAATTACAAATTAAAAATCAATATGAATGTGAACTACTTGAAGATATCAGGTAATTATGTTTTTAATTATAGTAATAGTGGTGTAATTATATACATTTTTTAAAAAAAAAAGGTTTACAAAGGCAGGCTGTGTAAATGTTTATATTTAAATTTTTCTATATAAAAGTGCATGCACTCGACAAACAATTTTAAAAGCGACCTTGTTATAAAATCTCGCCTTGAGGTTTAGGCAACTTCTTCAGCATACAAATGTAGCATTTTTTAGATCTATATAATTATACAGTTCAACAAATTTTAATATTACGACCGGAAGTGCAAAGTTTCTATAGTTTCTAGTTCTGTTTTGAACCTGCAACTTTGCAGACATATTTATGTAAGGAATTTCAACCTCTCTGCAAAGTCCTGGAGTTTTTATGTTCAAAGTTCGGCCAAAAACAAAAAAAACATCCATTTCCGGCAACTTCCGGTTGGTAATCTTACAGTTGTTGAACTGTATGAGAAAGGGCACGTCTTTAAGCCTTGAATTTAAGTTTCAATGCTGAACAAGTTGTCATACCACACTAAGAAAAACAGTCGCATATTAATTTATATACAGTGTACCATACTGTATCTGAGGGCTTGGCGATCACAAACCAATATATCAACTTTCTAACCTCTATTAAAGGTAATTGTCTTATATTCTTTAAACGTAGCTGAATAGTTTATGATCGCTATAGCCTTTTCAAATACAAAGAGAAGTTTAAACACATGCAATTTCCGGTAATTAATATAACGGAAGAAAAATCCAATTAATTTTAAATTATATTCTTTAAATTCTCAAATAAGAAATTATATCGATATTTCTGATTTAATAAATTACGTGACTTAATTATTTACATGGTAAACAATGCTTTTTACATTGTACAAATAATTACATTACAAAATTGTTATTATATTTTGTAAATATCAGCTTACGATGATAAATAATCAGGTTTTAATTTGATTAATTTTAAATTTCTAATTACGATATACTGTAGTCTATAACATGTTAATCTAATCTATCTATATATAATATTGATGGCTTTATATTGCAAGCACTATGATCCTAGATAAGTATCTGCAATATATGGCTATATATATTATGAACGTTTATAATTTCTTACCTTATTACAAGTTATTAAGGTAATTATTATTATACATAATGTTAAATGTACATATATACCTGTTTTGATTAATATTAATTTTAACTGTAAATTAGCCTTGTAACTATTTCATGTGGAAACTAGAGCAGGCAAGCCATCTCTTTAAAGATGATTTAATAATAATGGTAATAAAGGTATACATGTAGAAAATTGTGTTGTAAGTTACATAGTTAAAAATTAATCTATAACAATGCTAATTTAATGAAAAAATATAATTTTTAAAATTTTGCACTAACTGTTGGATATACCTACGGGAGGAATTTTACTTAAAATATTGTATTAATAATAATTAAACTTGCATACCCTACGTTCAGAGTTTAATAATAAAGAATAACATAAACTGTGTGATCTATATCTTAAACACAATTAACCATGTGATCATATTGATTGTATATTATAAATAATTTATAAAATAATTAGTATTATACTTTAAATTTAATTAGTGATATATGTAATTTAATGAAAATTATTCTATAATGAGTCTAATTTAACTGAGTAACCAGATTTTATTGACTAATTTAATCATAATTAATTACATTAATAATAAATGTATATAATATCAATATTAATTACCTTTGACTAATATATGACTCACCTCATATTAATTAACAGACTGTTATATAAATATAATATTATAAAACTAATTTTAAGCTCATTATAGAAAGTGCAATTTGGAAAAGATTATAGTTATAGCACAAAACTTTATATCAACTTCTATCATAGTTCTATCTGTTTAATTTATGATGCCAAAGTTTGAAGTGGAAATAAATATATTTAAAAAATATCGAGAGAAAATTTATGAATAAAAACTTTATGACAAATATAATATGTTTTAACTGTTAGATCATATATTTTGGCTGACTTTAGCATCTAAAATGTTCAATAAATATAAAATTACTGCATGGAGAATCTGGAAACTAAATCTCATTTTATTATAGTATGAACATTAGAACTGTATTTGTTATTGTGCATGATGTAAAGACATTATAATTATACAATATAATATTGCATATGATTTTGCCTTTCAAGAAAATTCCATCTTCACACAAACAATTGGAGTTTAAGTTTTCTTTCAAGAAAAATAATTGTATGCAATAAATAGACAAATTATATCGTGTAAATCTCAGCTAAAGTTTTCTGCACTCGATTTCCTTGTTACAGAACATAAATCGGGAGCATAAAATTTACATTATTTGGACTGGATTTACGTAAATTACCTATAATTATAATATTGTTTCATTGCAGACAAGTTAATTCAAATTCCTTTTTGTGAATCATGCTACAAATTAAGTGTCAGATTTTGATATGACTAGGGAGGTAATTCCGTCTATTTCCGGGTGTGATTTTATATTAATGAAGCTGTATAGTAATTGTTCAGTATATTAGTTACACCACTGATTAATGTAAGATTTAATTATTATTTTGTATAATAAAATTAATTGTATATTTTTATTTCTTTAGGAATTTTACAAAACAAAGATCGGCAATTGAAAAATCTTATGCAGAGGTAGGTCATTAATTCTAAAGCTATTGATAAATTGAAGGCTTCTTATTGGTTAATAAGTGTCACGTGATAAATTGAAGGTTTCTTATTGGTTAATAAGTGTCACGTGATACCTCTTAAACAATAAGAAGTGTTTGAGACATCATCAATAAAAATCAAGTTGATCAAATACAATCGTGATGTGTTCTATAAATAGAAGAAATTTTGCTGAAATATTAAAATTTACTCTCATTCAGAATTTGTTTTTGTTTATAAATTATAAAAATATCAAAAAATAGTTTTTTATTTGCTGGTGTACTCTTTCATTTCAATTGAAATATTAAATATGTATTGGGAGAAAAAGAAAAAAAATATATGCTAAAATAATATAGAGGATTCTATATAGCTACATAAATATTCTCATTTTTATATAAATAATTAATTAAGAAGTTCATTGAAAAAAATATAGAGTATGCATGATTGTGCTATGTACATCACAGTGTAAAAATTGAAACATTTCAAAGCATTGAAAATGATGAAATATTCTGTGTTCTCCGTTATGGATTTTTAGATTTTTTACTACCAGACATTTTTCACTCACTTTTTTTTATGATTCTGCTATGTTATTCAAGAAAATTTCTTTGCTTAAAATATTATTATATAATGTTATTATTTTTTAATAGGCGTTACTGAAGATATCATCTGTTTATTTAAATAAGAAGATCCCCAATATTCCAGATATCAAATTAGAAGGAGGCGAGGAAAAATGGTAAGTAATGCGTCGTCTGTGAAAATTATTTACTATAGAAAATTCGCTCGCTATGCCAAAATCAATATCACTTCTACAGCCGTATACATTTTTTTTTTATTTCATTGATATTACTATAATATAGACTACATACTGTTCTGTAATAAAAAATATATGGAAATCAAAGAAATTTTAATATATTTTTTTTGTAAGGTTAGATGTTCAAAAATAAATTTTTATGTTTTTTTCCATCCTAATAAAGAAAAAATAGATTTAATTAAAAATGTATACGATTTCAATTTATGAAAAATATCATGATTTCTTTTCTGGGAAAGAGCAAGAAGCTTGATAGCTATCTTCCAATCTATGTTTGGCATTTATACCCTGCTGTTCCAGAAAAATATGGAACGTCTGTTATACCGTTCTGGAGATGAATGAGAAGCTGGTTATTGTACCTTCAAATATTAATATTCATTGCTGTTCCAGGAACATGTGGAACGTCTGGCGTACCGTTCTGGAGGAGAACGAGAAGCTGGCCCGCGCGAGGCTCGCGGCCGTCGAGGTCTTCCAACAGTCCATCTCGGACGACGCAAAGGTGCTGCGATCCCACAAATTGGCGAACGCGAGAAAGGTGAGCAGAGATATTTTCATTAGTAAAAAACTTTTTCGTGCCAAGGGTATTCATATTGAATATATTCTATTTAAGGGTAAGGTAACGCCACCAATGTTAAAAAAAATCCCTCTCACAAAAATTCTGAAAAAAATTTAAAATGTTCTCCTCTATACCCCCTATCAGTACCTAAAATATCAGGTATACAAATACGATCTAGTTTTTGAGTTATAAAATTTTAAAGTTGACTACTTTAACATGGAGAAATGAAACTCCCATGTTAAATTGGTCAACTTTAAAAATTCATAACTCAAAAACTAGATCGTATTTGTATACCTGATATTTTAGCTACTGATAGGGGGTGTAGAGGAGAACATTTTAAATTTTTTTCAGAATTTTTGTGAGAGGGATTTTTTTTAACATTGGTGGCGTTACCTTACCCTTAACTTTTCGGACTTTTACCTTTGCCGGTGTTCGATGTAATATCATGTAATCCTTCTGTATGTAGTATGTTGCGATGGTCACTTATGTTCGTGTACGTCACCAACACTTAATTGCATGTACTACACATATTACTACGTTTCGAAAGTCAACCGCTCTCTTCCTCAGGTGATCTGAGATATTTTCAGTTGTATTTTAACCAAAATAACTAAAGAAAATTTAATTGGGGGGACATTTAGGTGTTCTTCAATGATTATATTGATTTTATTAAGTAAATGTGACACGCTGAGCATGCAAGTTCACAATCTTCATGCAGTTTAATCATAAGACGATTATTTTCTCTAAAATTAACTTTTTATTTATAATTATTTTAATTTTTATAAATATTAGGTTCATTTTATTAATAGTTCACAGTTGGTATCAACGTTAACTAAATTTCTTAATGTAAGTCAGGCTTGCACTTATTTATTATTTCAAGGTTTAAGGACTTTTTGAAAGCTTTATTCTGTTTATTCAATGTAATCAATGATATAATATACCGGAATATCTTTTTATATAATTGTTTAACGTAACCTCAATTCTACTGTTTCGTAACCTTGTAAAGTTGTCTGCAACTTAAGTAAGCAGGAGGTCGATATATCCAACTACAATAATTATTGCGAGGTACTTGAGCTGTTCCGGTGACATGAGCACCGTTCCGGTCGTTATTATATAATTGGTGTTCCGTTAAACAAGCAGCAGCTCAATACTATATAGTTATGATTTTCTCAAAATAATAATATGTTCTCATTATAAAATTTATATCATCTTATTTATTTCATATTTTACGTGCGAACCCTGTTAAAAATTGAAGAGATTTGGCGTTCTTTAGATTTTTGTTTTCATAATAAATCTCTGTTATCATCCACAGAAAAAAAAAAATACAATTTAAATCGATGGTTGCTTATTTTTATAGAAAATAAATTTTGTGCCCCTCACCAAAAGCTTGATTTTCTATTTTATTGCCACTCAGTCACGTGGCTATTTTTGCTATTGATTTGATGGTAGCAAAAACAAAAGTTTTTCTGTTAATATTATGCTCCTCAATTTAACATAAGTTTTTATATAGTATTGCCACCCAGACTCACTTTAATGCGCAGTGACCTTTTTGATACACTTGTCATGCCTCTCAGTTTACTATGAATATCCCTATATCATTGCCACTCAACCACATGACGTCTGCAAACTTTATATTTCCATGATTTCTGTCTTCTCCTCAGTAAAGCACACACTTTTCTATATCGTTGCCACTCATTCTCATGTTCCAGAGCATGGACCAGCTGACAGTGGTACAGAAGGAGCTACAAACTACCGTACAAGACGTAGACCGCCACAAAAAGTTGTACTTTGACGAGGAGTATTCTGCACATGACGTGCGGGACAAAGCAAAGGACATCGAGGAGAAGTAAGTGCCATTCAATTACATACTTATACCTTTATATACCTGCCACTCAATCATATGATATGCTATTTAAACTCTTTGTATGTTTAATCTACCTATTTTTTTTAACAGCTTTAAATTTTATCGCTGTGTATCCACTCTTTCTGTAGATTCACTATATTTTATTATTCAATATTTTATACTAATAAGGGAACTGTAGAAACTCTAAATAAGACCATAAGTCCATTAGATATTGCACCTAACGTAGCTTGTCGATCCAATAAATAATAAAACATTTGATAAACTAGTGCGCGCGTCAAAGCGCCTTGAGAGTATGCAACTCTGTTAGCATGCGCTATGCTACAAAGGCTAAATTATGAAACACTTTTAAGTTGAAAATAGTCTTTAAATTGAACGTATGATATTCAGCTCTTCATTTGTATCACTTATCATTTTTTTTCTTTGTTCACTATTCCTCATTTTAAACAAACATTTTAATTACTAAATACAAATGATCAAACAAGATTATGATGTTTTTCTAGTAATAAAAACAAAACTTACAGTTCCTATATACTTATACTCTAATACAGTAGTGCATGGATAATTTAAATAACACTAATGCATACGATATCATCGGGAGAAATAAGAACTGCATGCATTTTTTTTTAATTAGAGAACTACCATACTCTCTGATATTATAATAAATTAATACAATTAAAATTTGAGTACTTAAGGTTATCAGATTTTTCATAAATTAAGAGTTAAAATCAGATTGTTTCCGTACAACGAACATTGCAATTAATGATCTAAGTCCATTTTTGGATATTAACGAGAAAAGATATTTTGATTCCAATCGACGTATTTCTTTGTGTCGCTTTTCATCATGAAAATTTTCTTGATTGAGAATGTTCAACTTCTGACGCTTCATTTCCTTTCTCAGTTCAATCACAATAAGGTAGTTTTTGTATTCATTTTATGATAAAATTGACCTTTAATATCATCATATTAATGATAATGATGTGACATTTTTTTTTTAAATTATTTGAAATAAACATTGATTTTTGTTTAAAATCCAATATTATATTATTTAAATTAAAAGTATTAAGATTGTGGGAGTTGCATCTTTAATAATAGGAGACAACGAAGCGAGTTCAAAAAAACTTATTAGGAGAATTATAGAAAACAATGGCAAATTGAAGAATTACTTTTTAAATTTTCTGTAAAATTTTGAAACTAATGCTATATTCACACTGAGGCCTCTAATTTAGGTAATATGTTTTCCGTGTATTAAATATATTAAATTTCACCTTAACGCTTATATTTTTACGTATAAACCTTATGACAGTTTAGAAAGATAATATAATTATGTTTCCCCAAACAAATACTCATTTTTTTAAAAGATGCTAATAAAAAACAACAAAAAGGTTTCGTCCATTAATTCTGTAGTTTGTTTACAAATTAAATTTCGTCTCCTGTCACGTCATGTTTTCGTGTTGCGTCACACCGAGTTCTCATTAGTTCACACTGGCGGTGTTTATAAAAACTTGTTTTCACGATTAAAAAACTTACTTTAGTTTTCGTTGAAATTTCAACTAGCAACTACATACGAAATAGTAAAAGGTATTTTTTGTGATATTAGTTAAGTAAATTTGAGTATTTTTATTACTTTATTGGCACCTTGGATTTTTGATAAAAACTTAGGGAGACCCATTTTCTCCTCAAAATCTCATGAAATTGAAAATCTCTATAGAGCTACAACTCATGATCATGTACAGGCGCGGATCCAAGGGGGGGGGGCGATGGGGGCGATCGCCCCCCCCCCCCCAAAGGTCCCAAAATACATTGAAGGTATTACCACCCCCCACCCGTCGCCCCCCTCCAACCCCAAAATTTAACATTGCGGGATAGGGCACCGTCCCCCCCTAAAGCCGCGGGCTGGATCCGCCCCTGATCATGTAGAGGTAATATTTGAACGTTCTCAAGGTGTATGATAACAATCCACATAAATAAATCTTACTGACATTTTTTAGTAGCATATATCACATCCTGTATGCTCTTATACAGCATATATATATATTATAATCTCTATATTATATTTTAGAAATATCTATCGATTTTTATAATGATACAATATTAATACACAAGATTAAACAAAATTATACGTAAGGGTATATATTATACATATATTATTACATTGTGGATTTATAATGCAATATTTAAGCCTTAATTACGAGCCTTTTACTTCTTCATAATTATATTATAGCTTCTGCTATGTTTGGATGCGTGTTGAAAAAGTAGGGCAATATGGTTTGTTTTTGTTTTTATTTTTTAGCAGGTGGACAATTTCAAATTGTTTACGTGTATATTATTTATGAACGTTCTTGTAAGAAAATTGTTTGATCAATTTTTTTTTATATATATTTTTGTTGAAATGTCAGGGAATACATATTTTATATATATTGCTTACAGCTAGATAACTTCAGTGGAATATACAAGGTTTTTGAATAATTTTATCCAAGTTTGAGGTGTAAAAATTTAATAAAGTTGTTTATAATGTTTATTTACAGATATGAATTTTTAGTAATGTATTTTTTATTTTATAAATATAATAAAAGCCAGATTAGTGACAATATAATTATATTTTAAAAAGCACGTTTTTTTTTCAATTTTCAGGTTAAAAAAGAAGAAGGGTTCATTTTTCACCTCAATCACTTCCCTACAGAAGAACAGTGCAAAGGTAAGAGAATATAGTATATAGAGATAATTCTATAAGAATCACGTTATTCGGTACTAAGAAATTCAGATTAGGCGATGTTTTGTGAACATAGTTCTGACCGTAATTATAATTTTTACCTATACCTAAGCTGTGTAAAAACTTTCTCCACTCGATCGAACTTATATATAGTGCATAAAGAAATCGAGTGCAGAAAACCTTTACAGGGTAGGATTTAAATATTAAGGAAGGGGGGTGGGAAGGTGCAAATAGTCGAGGGAGATTAGTTTGTTTGAAACAACCAACGAGTGTGAGCAACTGTCTTGTTTTACTAAAATACATGTTCACTTATATACGGCAAGAGTATACAGTGAAATTATTATCTTAAATTTTATTCTTTATATATTGCCAGCTTCAAAACTGAATAAATGATATAATTATGTGTTTCGATAAGAAATATAATTTATTAAAAAATGTAACTGTCTGTTTTTTTAAGTACCGGTCTCATTACATTCAGTGTTTTTTTATGGTGTTAGGCTGGTGGGTGATATATTTTTAGAAGAAGAGCTTCCGTCCACAGTTGATAATTTATTAAATTGATTGTAGTTCTCGTCGAAGCGTGAGATCTGCGATCAGCGGTCGACGGGCGCGAGGAACGATTACCTGCTGAGTCTTGCGGCGGCCAACGCGCACCAGAACCGCTACTTTGTGGTGGACCTGCAGAACACGCTCATGGTGAGTACTGCAAGTACAGGAGGTAGCTGTACCGAGAAAATGCCTGTACAAAAATATGGGAGAATGGTATTTTAAGGTCAGTCGGTGGAGTGCTTGGCTATCGCTCGGGAGGCTCGGGTTCGCTTTCAGGTACAGGTTACATTGTAACTAATGCCTCTGAGCTTTGGGTGTGTACTCGTGCTTTTCGAGTGATGGTACTTGCATGTTCTCTGATACTGTGCTGCTGATACGACTTGGATCGGTGTACATATAGGTGTATTAAATGAATTCCTCCGTCTAGTCCAGGCTATGGTTGTAGTGGCCCACGCCATACAATTAAGGGAAATCCCGAAACAGTTCACCAATCCACCGCAGAAAAGCATACATTTCAATTAAATCACATGCTATTGGGCTTGTCCGTTGTGTGGTATAGAATTAATTTTTATGTTGATCCTGTTTTACATATAGTTTTATACAAAATATTTAGTTAAACTTTATGAAGGGGGGTGCAACTAAACTTATTTTTAAGATTGTTTACCTCTAATTAATTTAATTCTGTTTCCAACTTTTATCCAATAAGCAAGATTTCTTTTTATAAAAAGTTTTATAACGTTCACTTTTTTGTCTATTAAAAAGTAATTGGAAATTTCGCATGATGTGTCTAATCGATATACTTACCTTAGTGAAGAAGTATATCCATAAAATTTTATGATCAAAGAAAAAATTTTATTGCTAAATTGTCTGGCCATTTAATGGACTTATTAATTTAACGCGCAGTCGAATCATGTCTATCTCTAAAAAAATATATATTTTAACTAGAAAAATAAAATTGAAAGCTACAGTCGAATTGATTTCACGTTCCAACCGGAAGTATTCATTTTCTGATGTTTCAACTAACCTTTAAATATACGTGGTAAACAAAACTCTCTGTAAAATTTCAATTTTAAAATTTTAGAAAACTGAGAAATCAATCACTACTAATTTTTGAGAGTTTTAAATTAATTTGACTAAATTTAAGGTCATGTAATTGTGTTTTGTAACGTGTTGGGAATCGAATTTCCTTTTTAATTAGAATAGATGAAAGAGGAATAGGGGGGATATATCGTCACGCCCATATGAAACGAAATGGTCCATTCGCTTTAAAACAAACGAGGATCGAGGTAAAACAAAAAAGCTTTTCAGATTAAATTTAGTTTAAAATGTTAACCTCAAAGTTAATATTTTCTTTTCTCACCCTTAATCAATGTTCACACATGTTTTTTCCTCTGTAATAAAGTCAAAATAATAAATTAAATGCATATTTTTTCTCCGTGAAGAAAATTATTGAACATTTTAACTTTAATACACATCACAATTCCATCAATTCCATGCATCTGCTGGAAACTGAATTCAAATCTGATAAATCTGATTTTAATTATCTTTGCCTACCTACCAGAAAAACTATGAGATAAATCAACAATGATACAATTATTTAATTTTACATGTTATTGTTTCAGAACATGGAGAGTCACGTGTTCGAACGCGTGCAGGAATACTTGACGCTGATTGGTCGAACCGAGCTGCTCACGTGCTCGGCCACTCAAACCTCGTTTACACGAATCAGGGACCAAGCGAACAAGGTAAGTGAACAACTTTGTAATCGATTTATCGAATGTAATCAGTGGAAAAGAGCATTTAGAGTTTAAGTTCAAAGCAAGTGAACTTCATAGTGTATAAAACTGATAGTGTTTGATATATTATAGTATGAGCTACTAGATTTTATAAGCTCCACAGTGACTTCGGTTGATATATATATACAGTTTAATAAATACAAGATTACTCATTGGAGTAGCCAAAAGTGTAGAAGTACTTCTGATTTTAATTTTCATATTCTGATGTAACTTATTGTTAGTAAACATTTTTACACTTTTATATTATAGGTATTTTTAATATTTCAATGATAATAATATATACGTCACCACTTCCCACTTTTTGTTATTTCTAAATTGGGCACACTTTGCACTTTTATTTTTACATCTACGCGTTAAAGCAGTTGCAGAGATTACAGGGTTATAAAAATTCATAAAATTTCAACCTTTCTTTTAATTCAAACTCGATCAATAAGACTCCATGAATATCATTAACTTTAATCCTAAATTCTATATAAATGAAGTGTCCTTCGTACTGTATTCATATACAATTATATAGGTATAATAAAAATGCAGAAAAAAATACCACGACATTTAGATAACAGTATCTCTATGATTCTATGAATATTCAAATAAATATAATACCGTGATATAATAATTACACTATTTAAGGATGACCTAATTATATAACAGCTATACTGCAGTAGCAGTAATAAAATAGTAGATCGTCGTGTATGAACATTTGGCTCAGGTTTCGGCCAATGAGAAAAGACATTTCTACTAATGGAAGGAGTCTTTTCAACGGAGAATTAAATCTAGTGTGAATGTCAACAATGGAGTACCGACCTCAAATTTTTTTATTGCAGAAATGGATAGAGAGTGCAAAAATATGCTACTCTGAATTTTTTCAGATTTTTCTGAGACCGGGAAGTATTTTTAAAAATGATTGAAAGTCCATTTTGATGACGTCATGAAGCGCTTCTCCTTAAGAAAAGGATAGGACATTAACGCCAGTGACGTCATAAAAAGGACTTTCAATAATTTTTTAAAAATACTTCCCGGTCTCAGAAAATCTGAAAAAATTCAGAGGAGCATATTTCTGCACCCTCTATCTATTTCTGCAATAAAAAATTTTAAGGTCGGTACTCCATTCACAAAGTTGTCAAGAGCATGTCAAAAATAAGTTTGTAGTAACAAGCTCTCTCTATTACCTTATAAATTATATCTCGTGGTTCAACAAGCAGAGGCATCGCGTGAACTTGTATAAATGCATTGCGTGCAGATTGCAAACCTTTGTCGATCATTCCTTTATATGCACTGAAGTCTTATAACTATAGATACACGCTCTGCATGGGCTTCTACTACTATCCGGATCAAAAAGGTGTGCCCCTTTCCTTATGGAACTTATATGCTATTCAGAGGCACAGCTTTTTGGTTCTGATAGTATGATTAAATGACCCGTTTGTGCAGTTATCACATATCTTTTTGCATACGTATATTTAATAAATATCAAAATATTTCAGCATCTGAAGAATCATGATGAGTTCTATTTTTGTTTGGAGTTTGTTTTATTAAAAACTTAATTAAAATATTATTGTCTTTAAACCATATTTTGTCTAATTGCTAATAATATTTAATTAAGTTTACATTTTTTTAAACTTTTGATAGAATATTCAAATTTATAACGTTATAATAACTATTCAAAAAAAAATGGTGCATTAATATAGGTACAATATTTTCCACTAAAGATATATTACTATTTGATACAAATTACAAACTATATTGAATATGTATTTATGGACTAATCGACTAATATTTAAATTTAAATACTTGATAATGACATTTTAAGATTAATTAATATATAAAATAAATAGAAATTAGAAACACCCAATAAATTAATTATTTACATCTTGACAGGTTACGCAACTTGTTCAAAACCAAAACTAATGTGATGGCACTTGGTCCCTGCTGAATACTTACCGTACTGAAGTTATCCACAGAGAATTCCAAATGACGTGCGGCAATCGAAATACTTAAAAAATCTATACAGTTAAAATCTGTCTCTCAAAAAATTTTCAGAATTTTTGTGTCTGCCAAGGTTTACATGTTAATCAAATGGGACTACATTGATCTGCCAACCCTTGTTACCTTCTCTTTAATCCTCTTAATCTTAACTCGCTACATTTAGATGCTGGACAGGTTGCCTAACCTGAAGGTGACATATTTTTAAAAATTATTAATTGCTTGCGTGTCTTCTGCTCGTTGTTTATAAACAAAGTAACCGTTACGAGTAGAAGACCGGTGTTATGTAATATACATTTTATTAATTAAAAAATTCAAAGTCTATTAAATTAATTCTCTAAAACAATGTGTATCAAAGTAAATTTGAAATGAAAGTTACAATTACATACTGAAAACATTTCGTAAAAACGTTTTATTCTCAAGTAATTATGGTTTTAAATTTAAAACTTTCAAAAGTTTGTACTACTTTTATAAAAAATAAAATGTTCTAATTTAAAGCTAAAAAGTTTGAAGTACAATTAATTATCATCATTTTTCAATTACTGTATTGCAAATGTAATTAAAATGTCTGACTCATAGAACGGTATTTCAGCTTCTTTATTTTCACAGTTTTGTTTCTTCTGGCGTTACAATTTGTTATATAAAAACGAACCTTGAGTAAAATATATTGAAAACAAAATGCAAATAGCTGTTGCGTGATCACTTTAAAACTAAACACTGTGTATTTTTATGTTAAATCGATAACTTTTGATTCATGTATGACGAAAAGTAGAAAATTGAATTTATATACTGTGAATATGATGGCGTTTTTTTCTTGTCTGTAGAGAAACGCTGGATTAATTTGTTTACTATTTTATTAAATGTGAATTTTATTTACTAACGATTTATTTATTTTGACAAATGATTTCAAATATACCTAAGACCCAATAAAAACACCACCTGTGGAAATAAAATAGGTCTGAACACGTTTTTTTGTAGTATTCCTAGAACTGAGCCGTTTTAAATTATTATTGTTAAATTATATAGCATTATCGTTGTTAAAAACCGACATAACTATAATAAATAATAATACATTTCAATTAAATACGAAGCTAAGTAAATTAAAAAATATGTTTATTTTTTTTAACTCATGAATTTAAAATACTTCAACATATTAAATTCACAATATACAATAAATTGTCCGAGATAAACAAACTAGGTCATATAGATTTACACCTGTTACGGACCTTGCTTCCTCCCCTCGATGAAACTGAACGATGGGCCTCAGGTTGTCTAGGGGTGAGAGGAGGATGGGCGAGAGTCCGACAACTCCGTCAAATTACAATGAGCCACTAGCTTAGCTTTAACTAAGCCCACTTCTTCCTATTTTCTTTGTTCTATTTTATTATAATGGAAAGGATATTATAGATTGTAAATTAAGAAGATTGAAATTTAAAATTGACAAATACTGACTCTATTTTATTTCGTATATTTTGTAAACAAAAGGTTGAGAAAATACACTATTGACAAATATTATTGTTATGTGGATTTTTGACTGTAGAAAACGTTGGATTAAATAATTATGTTAAGCAGACAGTTGAATACTTAGGTGTGTTGTTGAAGTAATAATTGCGTTGAATTATCTTGAGGTTATCTGTAGTAAAACACAACGAAGATCTTAATTGTCGCAGACAGCCGTGGACACTACCAGCTGGTGTTTCACTAAACGTCGGCAGGTTGACGATCAGCTACTGCCATCTGTAGCCGGACCCATGCACTAGGCCACCAAACAAAGGATTTTGAGAATCCGCGAGCGCGGCGGCAACATGTTTCGCCGCTGACACTCAAGCGAAGACTGACGAGAATTTTCTTGATGCGCGCCTTTGTTCCATATGGTCACGTGGTACAAAATGACGTAACATTTATGAATTTCGGTGCTGTTACATTGTGAATTTTGTTCCTGTTATGACACTTTACTAATTTTTAAGACAAGTTTTTATCATAAAATTAAATTATAATTTACATAAAAACAGTAGATAACATAATTATAATTAAACAGCGTAATTTTTATACAGAAAGGTAAGCAAATTTGACGTTAAATGTTAAATTATGGCGTGTTTTATGAGCCGGCAAAAGAGCAATTTTATATTATTTATATTAGCACAACAAATAGCTTTTATGATTAACTGCATACTTCTATGCACACTTTGAAAAATAATCCATTGAAATATGCCATTAGTTTTACTTGAAACAACTAATTTATGGTTAATTTTTAAGACATTTGCACGAGGGGTAATTTTGGTTAATACGAGATTACATAATAAATACATATGTTATTTACCTTGTAAGCAGCTCAAAAGAAAGTAGATTTAACATATTATGAAATGTGCTAATAGGTTTAACTCGGGAATTTTTTACCATTATGTAGTTTTAATTTAAAAGAAAATTTATTTACATTTGGGCGTGATTAAAAATGTCGGCAGTTCGCCCGTACCAACCGTAAAATTTTAAGGAATTTTAAATTGGAATTTAAGTTGGTAGCTTACAAACATAATATTGAGCGCGTAAACCTTGAACGCAATTTGGAAAAGGAAAAGTAATTATTAATAATATGAATAAAAATGGGGATGTTATAATTGCCCCCTCTTAAACAATTTTTGATATACTTATCAAAATTTTTAAGCAAAAGAATTAACGAAACCATTTTTATGAATTTAAATAAATGAAAAACACATACAGTAAATACAGAAATTGTCCCTTTAGTCCTTGATTATACAGTAGAGATAGTCACCCTCCGTTGTCTTGTTTTGATTCGGCAGGGCGGATGGATCTCCTCGACAACTTGATTGCGTTTATAATGTGGATGGGTACGCTCCAGACGTAAAGTGTGGGACGGGGACAGTGTAAATGCAAGGGTCTCAGGCGTCGCACTCGCCGCCAAGCTTCCCAAGCATAAACTGGGATGATGTAAAAGTTAGAAAATAATTACACAAAAATTTTGTGCAGTTAAAAATAAATATACAGCGTAATAGCAACGGGCGATAAACAGCTAGTCGTTGACTTATTTTGGGGTATTATAATTAAGATATCATAATTATACTTTCCGATGTAAGAGGGGTAGCTGCCCCCTGTGACGTTGGTTGCCCCCCATCGAGGGCAGTGTAGTATATGATGATGTAATATTTTGCATGCTGGCTTCTCCCTCTAGTATTGCCAGCAAGCGATGAATTGTGATGATGCTCTCTCCTCCTGGTGTAGTGGAAATATGACGACTTTGGTGTAATTCTGATGAATGCTGGCGGCTAGCTGCCACCTCGCATGGCCAGCTTGGAATGCAGTGTGATAGCGATCGCCTGCCGCTATCATGCTGTGACGATGATGACGTGTGAATAATTGTAGTTACTCCAACTTGATGAAAATTTGCAAATATCGAAGCACTTATTAACTATATGTACAGGTTGCTCTATTTGCACTTAAAACTATGCCGTAATCCTAATCTTCTTAATTACTAATGGTTAAAATGCTGTAGTTCGTCTTCCCTCTCAGCTGTTTCTAGCACTTATACGGCTCCCTTGCTGATAAAGGTCACCAAAGTGCGTAGCAATCGCGTCAGGTCCGACATTGCGATCCCTACCGGCCTCCTCACGGGGTGGCCAACGGCACATCCTCCCACCCCCGCCTGCCAGCGGTTGTAAGAGAAGTCCGTGCTCCGTCAAGACTTACTGACTCCCCAGGCGACCGTGTCACCTGCGCGTGACCGTTCGCCCAGGTTCTTGGAACCATGATGCTCCCTACTCGTTGCATCAGGGGATCTTGCTTAACGTGCCGTTGTGGGGCTCATCCTACTCGACTTGCCCCCTGGGTGCCTCTTCGGTTTCTTCCACCCCCGGGAAGGATGAAGCACCACTCTTTGTCGTCCTAGCTGTGGGACTTGCTAAATATTTTCCGTCAACTCGAGGTCGATGATAAGCGGAAGAAATTAAATGCAGGTATAATATTTGCCCTGCAAATTCAACCCTTATCTGCAGAAAAAAATTAGACGAAGAAACTGCTTTCACTTGTTGTGTTTACTTATCTTGTAATGAGAAGAAAATCGTACTTGAAGCTTCGGCGTGAAGAAACTGTACACTCTTGCGAGTGTAAATGAGACGCTCGGGCGGGCAGCAACCTGCGTGCAATTGCACTGCCGAGGTCGGCCCTTGATCCCGGACAGGCCCCCAGATTTGTTACGGACCCTTGCTTCCTCCCCTCGATGAAACTGAACGATGGGCCTCAGGTTGTCTAGGGGTGAGAGGAGGATGGGCGAGAGTCCGACAACTCCGTCAAATTACAATGAGCCACTAGCTTAGCTTTAACTAAGCCCACTTCTTCCTATTTTCTTTGTTCTATTTTATTATAATGGAAAGGATATTATAGATTGTAAATTAAGAAGATTGAAATTTAAAATTGACAAATACTGACTCTATTTTATTTCGTATATTTTGTAAACAAAAGGTTGAGAAAATACACTATTGACAAATATTATTGTTATGTGGATTTTTGACTGTAGAAAACGTTGGATTAAATAATTATGTTAAGCAGACAGTTGAATACTTAGGTGTGTTGTTGAAGTAATAATTGCGTTGAATTATCTTGAGGTTATCTGTAGTAAAACACAACGAAGATCTTAATTGTCGCAGACAGCCGTGGACACTACCAGCTGGTGTTTCACTGAACGTCGGCAGGTTGACGATCAGCTACTGCCATCTGTAGCCGGACCCATGCACTAGGCCACCAAACAAAGGATTTTGAGAATCCGCGAGCGCGGCGGCAACATGTTTCGCCGCTGACACTCAAGCGAAGACTGACGAGAATTTTCTTGATGCGCGCCTTTGTTCCATATGGTCACGTGGTACAAAATGACGTAACATTTATGAATTTCGGTGCTGCCACATTGTGAATTTTGTTCCTGTTATGACACTTTACTAATTTTTAAGACAAGTTTTTATCATAAAATTAAATTATAATTTACATAAAAACAGTAGATAACATAATTATAATTAAACAGCGTAATTTTTATACAGAAAGGTAAGCAAATTTGACGTTAAATGTTAAATTATGGCGTGTTTTATGAGCCGGCAAAAGAGCAATTTTATATTATTTATATTAGCACAACAAATAGCTTTTATGATTAACTGCATACTTCTATGCACACTTTGAAAAATAATCCATTGAAATATGCCATTAGTTTTACTTGAAACAACTAATTTATGGTTAATTTTTAAGACATTTGCACGAGGGGTAATTTTGGTTAATACGAGATTACATAATAAATACATATGTTATTTACCTTGTAAGCAGCTCAAAAGAAAGTAGATTTAACATATTATGAAATGTGCTAATAGGTTTAACTCGGGAATTTTTTACCATTATGTAGTTTTAATTTAAAAGAAAATTTATTTACATTTGGGCGTGATTAAAAATGTCGGCAGTTCGCCCGTACCAACCGTAAAATTTTAAGGAATTTTAAATTGGAATTTAAGTTGGTAGCTTACAAACATAATATTGAGCGCGTAAACCTTGAACGCAATTTGTAAAAGGAAAAGTAATTATTAATAATATGAATAAAAATGGGGATGTTATACACCGTGTTATTTTAAAAAGAACGTTACTTACAACAACAATTAACTTGTATTTTACAATAATAATTCACGTTGTATTTAATTACCCCCTCCGATGTGTTAAGGCGAATGTTAACTCGGATCTGACAGGGACAAAAGCAAGTAGCAGGGGGTGCTATTGATTTTCTCTCCCCTCCTACCCCGAGGGACCAATCATTGACACCCTCTTACGCTTATCAGACTGAAGACTCGGTAAATCTGACACAATATTGATAAAAAAATTATATTACACTATAACTTTTGAAATATCTTTGTCTTACTTTATAATAATATTTATATTATAGGTAATTTAAATAAAGTAATATGACCTTATATATGATGGCTATTTGTATCTAAGTTAAAGAATTTATCTTTAGAGTTTTTAGACTGAAAATTGTTGATGAATTTTTGTTTAGTATTTTATAAATTTTTCAAATAAAAATAAAATAACTTATAGTTTCAGAATATTTATTGTGTCATGTATAATACTCTAATAACAATGCAGTTTTATGCATGCAAAAATAGACTCTATTTACATGTAGCATAAATTGTGTAATTGCAACAAAACCTCGTGCTGTTAATAATAGGGCACTTAAAGTTTGAGGCTTCAAAAAGTAATTACTCTCTGAAGTCTGAAGTAGTTGAAACTTCAAGTTGTGTCACTTGTTTGTAAGTCTGCAAATTTTTGCAGAAGTTTTTTAGGAAATTCAATCCAACAAAAAGTTTTTTTAATTTAGGCGCGGATCCAGAAAAAAAAATTGGGGGCGGAGAGAGAGTGATGCCTCCATATGGCCAATGTTAATTGCCCATATTAAATCAACATTTCGGGGGGGCTCCGGAAGGATGCAGTTCCCACAGCCCTCCCCCCTCCCCCTAATCCGCATCTGGTTCACTCAACTAGTTTAAAATTATCCATATTTTTATACATATTTAACTGTTTGAGTGTATACCTCCAAAATGTTTCCACTTTTTGCTACTTCCACTCTTTTTTATACTTGTTTAACTGTATTTCATTTCTGGTTAAAGCTGGAAAAGCGTAAAGTTATTTACCTTCATTTAAACCTTCTACATGAATAAATCCAATTATTTTTTTTTTACATTAAGTCTCATTTAATTAGAACTTTTATATAATTTATCAATAATTATTTTACATAATTTAAATTAAAAAAAAAGTTTCCCATAATTATTATCATGCATTTAAGATTAAAGTTATAATAATAATAAGTTTTAATGTTTATTGCATTTATTGTATCCTGTATAATGGGGCCAGCTAATCCGTGGTCTGCACTGGATGAAATAAATAAATAAAATAAGGTATCAATTGCAAAAGCATAAAAAAATACATTATATAATATAGAAAAATATTAGAACAAAAATGTGAAGCTTTTCTCCCAAAAAGTTTTACAACTTTGTTTGTAAGTTGAAAGAAAAGAACCAATAATCGTGAAACCTTAACAATGCTTGTACGAAGCATTTAACCTTCTTTTGCAATTCTCCTTTAGCAAAAGTTGATCAACACGCAAATACAGTTTAACAAATATAAAATTACAACTCCTATCCGGAAATGAAAGGATTCTGTTCTTAATATACACATTTCTAATTCTAAAATTTGCAAAAAGAAATTACAAATTTGTTAATGTCATTTTCCATGATTTTCCTTTTCAAAGTTTCAGATTTGAAATAAAAATAGGAAATTCAGAAATTTTATTTTTCCAGCTACATCGATATATCTAGGAGTAAGATTACATTTCTGGAACTGTGTATAATTATGTTTGATTATACTGCATTGATGAAATTCTTTTATCTAATTAATATGTATTAAAGTGCAGATATTGTAATGATAATACGATGCTGGATTGTAGACACATCTCAAGATCTATAGTAAGCAACCTGTCAGTCATTAATCAAAATCTTAGCTAATTAATTTGAACCCTCTTTTGTGCTGTTAATCTTACAAGGAGCGTCATGTTAATTCAGAACATTATATAAGCAAAAGCTTACAATTATAAATGTATTATATTCCTTTAAAGATATGTGTTCAGTCGTTCCAATAGTAACTATAATTATGGAGTAATTATTTAATTGAGAGTACAGATAATTGCACAAAGGAAGTTACTATGTAACTTTTAGAACTAGTAGTTATGTAAGTGTTATGACTATGTTTCCTTGTTGAGAGTAATTTATAATAAGAGGCATTCACAAAGGTTTAAGGCCTGATTTTAGGCCCAATTTTTCATGTCAGAATTTAGCACTAAATCGGGCCTTAAACCTTTGTGAATGCCCCTTAATGCGTGTTTTAAATAATTAAATTTAACAAACAATGTCATCGTGGTGGTCGTTTCTCATAATTTTCCGATCAAAATATAAAGGATAAAATAAATAATGTTAATTTGAAAAGCATAAAATTGGTCATAAACATAAAATAAAAACATGAAATAAGTTTTAGTATGAAAAGAGAAGTTTATATGACTAATACCCAACTGATTCTTCCATGATAGAGATATATAAAAAAATTAGACTGATTTTGGGTTAAAAATTATTGTTACCAATATAAACATTATTATTCAAGGCCTGAAATCCTCTGGGTGATTCACCGTGTACTAAGCCTATTTTTAACCACTGACATTAATCCTTAAATATTTCTGTTACAGCTAACCCGTGAATACAACCTACAATGTTGTTACTTATTCTTCCCTGTATTGAAACAACATATTCAATATGATTACGAGCCATGTTGTGAAGATCCAATTGACAAAGTTACCATTCCGGACCCGAATGGTCCAGCAGCTACAGCTGTTATGAAGGAAGCAAAACGTCTTTGCACGAAAATTGGTCGAGAACAAATCAACATCCGGGAGTGTTCACGTAAACTTCAGATCTTATTAGTTGCAAGAGATGCTGGACAGAGGGTGGGTGGTTCATCAACTGCTTCATATCATCGACGACTAAGCAACGTCAAGACCTTGGATGTGCAATTGAAAAATGTATGCCAATCTAACTTGTATCAGTTTTATTTTAAATACAAATATTACATTATGATAACTTGCATGGACGAAGTTGAAAGAGTTGAGTTCTTTTAAAAAAAAAAAAAAGAAAAAAGGTGACATTTGGTATTTTAAAGTAATCAATTTTAGAATTCCCTACGAAGTTTTTATAATTGAAGTAAAATTATATAAAGTTTTGAAATTTATCACAAGTATAACAAAATCTTATGTGAGATTTCCCTCTCTCTGAGTTTTTGGATAAGAAAATACTAATTTGTCTTTTTCTCCGATGATCGTTTTGATCAGCCATTTAAATAGCATAGTTATAGTACTTATAGTTATAATAAAGTGAATTTTACGTTTTCATTAGCATTATTATTATTTGTTAAGAAACTCAGCACGGTTCATATCTTATGATCTCTGCCATGATCATATACAGTTAATTAAATTATTGATATTTCGTCTGAAAATATCTGGAAGTAAAATAGTTTCCCTATTTCAAAATTTGGGAATTTTAAAACTATTTTTACAATATCAAATGTACGCTGAAATGCATAAAAAAATGCAATTCGAGTTCAAGTCTCCATACAAAACAAACGGAAAACATGGTGATTTGAATTTCGATCAATTTAATTTTAATACATGATGTGTACAACGTTAGATTAAGTTCATTATTTTATACGCAAAAGTTGTTAGAGTGGAATGGAAAGTCGGATCTATTGTACACACATCCATCACTAGTCAAAGATAATTTGTTACGTTGTAACATTTTTACAACAAAATTTTATTGCTCTTTAAATTTTTCTTTTATTGATCTGTACCAAAGGTAAGCCAATGTTCTTAATTCTATACTAAAATACAAATTTTCAGGAAAAAAACAAACAAAATTATTTCCATTCCGTACCAAGAAATTTTTTATCATAATTATATTAATTTTAAATCTTTCGTGGCACAGATATAATTTTAGTTAATTCAGTTATTTATTTAATTTTTTTTACGATATAATTAAGTTGAGTTACTTTATCGAATTTTTTTATATTATTGCTACAGTTCCACAAATATGTAAGACTGAAAATTCGAAAATATACGCACCTGAAATAATAAATTAAGTAAAATAAATGCTCACCTGAATAATTGAAAAAATCTCACCCTGAAGTGATGCAACCGTTTCAGCATCAAATCATAGCACGTTGCATAAGTGACAGGGGTTGTGGTCTACAATAATTTTTTCCCTGCTATGGAGGCTTCAAGTGATGCGCTTTCGCTGCGCAACTGTTTGTCGCTAAGGTCCATCTTGCACTTGAAAATGAAGCAAAGTATTTTTTTAACTTTTCTCGGTTATAAATCAAGTAAAAAATCTAAATCTTGAATTATCTACTTTATTTTTCAGTTTGGACCAAAGTTCCGTAAAGGAATTATCCCTGAAAAATCTTATTCTTGGTGAAAAAACGAATTCACGTTTTTTTTTTACATAGGTTTGGTATAGCGGGTGGGATCACCGAAAAATCAGCTGACTTGAAGCCTTTATTAACGTACAGTCTCGCCTTTGAAAATTTCACTTTGTGACCTTGTTAATCAACAATATATGCCTCGTAAGAATAATACAGGGCATGGTATGATGTATCAACGCTGCAAGTGGGAAATTTTCCATGTTGACGAGTGTACCGATGCTGAATAAGTTATTTATAACTTAAAGGAAGAGTTTTCAACACATTAAGTTTTTCTTCGTTCTTCCACATTAATGATTTATCTGTTAGTGCTCTTACATTATTGTAGTAGACCGAAATTAACGAAAAAAAAAATTATATTTAATGTGCAGGTATAGTTTAAGAGCATAGAAAACTCCAGGTCTTAAGCCCATACGTCTTAAATATATTTTTATGACCGGAAACTCACGTTACAGCATTTAAACTTCCGGTTCTTTCATTTGTGGAACTGTACATTACATTTAATCCAGTCCACTCCTATCCTTGTTCTAACATAAACAACATTTTTAAAATATTTAAATAATATACACATCTGAATACACCTGCAGTTGATATTCATACATAATTCAAATTTAAAGGTATGGATTGACTGCAGATGTACATTAAATTTATAAATAAGCATGAATTAATTAATAGAAGACCAATTTTTTATACAGTCTGACATTTTAAGGAGTGCTATTTTTTTTTTTTTTTAAAAAATGTTAAGGTCTTCTAAAATGAAAATATACATATTCATGCAAGTTATCTTATTATTATTAAATGAACGGCTATAATGTCGCATGATAAATAGAACAAAAAAATAGTGGTATGCATGAACAAAAATATGAACATTTATTCATTGGACATTCAAGGGTTTGGCGGTACCAGTATACCACCGAAAGTTTAACGTTTTCTTAAAGTATTTTGGTTTAATTTTTGATATCAAAAACTAAAATTTTACTAGAATGCACAATTTATGTAAATAGTATTGCAATATATATATTTTTTTTTCTTAGTTTTTGAATCAAATTTCTAACCTTAAAATATTTTAAAAAGACTAAACTTTTGGTCGGATAAAAAAGTATGTGGTGTACTGTTTATTGATGCCAATGAAATTTTTTAGAAATAAAAAAAAGGTTTATTTTTATAATGACCGTTCACTAGAATAGTACATTTTCATATCTAAATGTTTTTTTAATATTAATTATCATGTGTGTTATTTTGTTACTAACATTATGTCTTATAGACTGATCCCAATGATCCTAACGGACCTGATGTAGAAACAAAAATTGATGAGTTACGTCAAATGATCAGAAGGTCGGAGGTAATTATACTTTAATTAATTGTACTATTTACTTTTAATAGATAACCTATGTGAACATTTTTATTGCATTTTTGGATAGAAGACCAGACCTCGAGTTAGGTATTGTCAATTTTTAATACATTTTTAGCCCTATAACACCCTTAAAATCGTGCTGCAAAACGCTGTGACGTCATAGTCATGCAAATATTTAGCACGCAACCATGGAGAAAGACGTTGCATGACTATGACATCAAAACGACTCAATTTGGAGAGTTCCAAAAAAGCTGAAAAAAATTGAAAACAGATAACTCGAGGATCTCTATCCCAATATTCAATAAAAATATTCCATGCAGGTTGTCCATTGAAGATGTATCTAATCGTAGACTAGAGTATTTAGATAATTATTGAGTTGGATATCTTACATTTTCTTTCTTAACGATTTTAGATTAACCTAAATTCAAATTAAATTGTTCATGTATAATTTTATTACACACATATTTTTACAGACCTCAAAAATGAAGACAGAAGCAAGAATTGAATGTTTGAAGAATGGAGGAGGTAATGTTTTATCACACAACACATAATTTGTACAGTGGCGCCATAATATGCCATTTTATTTACATAGTGGCTAAATACTGAAGTATAAAATTTGACTTACGGTTTGGTTTGTTGTGGGAGGCAAGGATAATGTAGGTGCTGTCAAAGATTCTTCATAATTTTGGCTCTAATGTACCAACCTTTGTCCAAACAAAATCTTCTTCTACTAGCACTAGTATCACTACACTACATAATTTTGTCCCTGGATTATGATTAAAGTACACTTTTTACTTTATAAGCATGCTGAACAAATTTTTTCCTTACGATTAGCAGACTTTAAAATTCAACTGAAGTTAAAATACCCTACAATCTAAGCCCATAATATTACAGCTGTTATCCCAAAATATCTCCTATAATATACCAATCGTTCAAACAATATGCTACATCTGTTTATATTTAAGGAAATATGCTGGGGCAATGACAATTTTCTCCAAATGGTGATATATCACTATTTTTCTTGCATGATTACAATATCTCACTATAGTCAAACGTCTTGTATAGTCTTTTTTTGCTGTACAATTTTCCTATCAACGTTAATGGGGGCGATTCATGAAGAGAGTTATCCAGGTTTCTCACTAACCACGTGTAATGTCAATGAATTAGTCTGGCGCTAACCGCGGTTAGTGAGAAAGCTGGATAACTTTCTGGATAAAGGCGGATTCACATGGCGATTTCCAGCCTGCGGCTCGAAGCGAATGAATGCGCACTTGCTGTAACATCCATTGGTGGCCATATTTGGCGATTAAAAAAAGAGCATCGTAATTTAATGCGATATTCGCCGCCGCAAAAGCCAATTCGCTTCCGCATAGGATTTCACAGCTTGTGTGACAAAATCGCGTCGCATCGCCGTTGTCGCCATCTGAATCCGCCTTTACTCTTTCGTAAATCGCCCCCATTATTTCTATATCATCGAGTACTACATGATCGAAACTGGTTCATCATTGACGATGATTAACCACGTTTTTTTGTTCTCCAGTGAACGTGGACGAGTTCATGCAGGACGTGGAGAGTCTGAGTACGCTCGAGCTGCCTCGCTCCGCCTCTGCTCTTTCAGTACGTACCGACGCCTCGGGGGTAAGTCACCCCGACCACACATTGCAGAGTTAGCAGAGATAGACCTCAGGAAGGGTGTGCAATGTAGTGATTGGAGGAGCCTTTGATATTTTAGCCTTTCATCTTTTAGTAATATTGATATTCAAATATACCTGCTATAGAATATGCTCTATAAAATATACGTAAAATAGTATTCAAAATTTTTAATATTCATAAAGAGAATAATTTGAAATTTGTGATATAGATATATAAATTTAGATATACAAATATATGTATACGTCTCGATATTTCGTTTGTTCAAAAAAAAAAAAAAAAAAAAAACTTCCTAGGGTATTCTCTGACAAAAAAACACGGTCTGTTTTTTTTTAATATTTTTTTCTTGATATTGCACCTTCTGTACACTGTATAAAGTCTCTTCTAATCTATCTTGAAAATGTAAAATGGTTGCCTTATTTCATTAATTATATCGTTACCTTAGCCATTGAAGTTGATTAATTACTAAAATTTTACAACAGTTTTTCAACCCTGTAAGAAAAGAGATAAAAAGTTCAAAATCCTGGTGTATTTTATTGCTCATACTGCATTTCGTCACCTTCAGAATGAATGCGATGTATTGTGGCAACGGCAAATATAGTCTTTATGCTCATGTTCAATAAGACCTATAGATACAATTGCAGCAAAATAATCACTCAAACAATATAAAACTGCCTGATTTTTCATATCATATTATAATATCCAGATAACTCAATAGTTAATTTCAAAACAAACGAGCAAGACGACTAATAAAATAATTTTGTATCCCTTTTGTTATGCTTAACAAGTTGCCTAATCTCAAGGCGAAATGATGTAGCAATTAATTAAGGCGAACAAATTGAATTGTTTTAGTATCAGTAAAATATAAATTTGGTTTGTTTTTTATCCTATCTATACTTGAAAATATCCATGTTCAATTATGCGACAATTACAAAATTATTATTCAAAATAATAAAGCAACTGTTTTTCAAATCTTTGTACATATAGCTTTCTTCATAGCTATAAAGTGCTTTGCATTTTGCGAGTTTAAGTGAATATCTTACTATTATAATAGTGCACAAACTAATTAATCTTCTTCCTCTTTCTAGCATGGAGTGAATCTGTTAGATGTATTTAAAAAAATCTTAATTTTCCTATACATTGCTATACATTGAAAAAAACTACAAACAAAATTATTTCTTCTCTATACCTCTTTTTTGTTTTGATGTGTTGCTGTGGGTATTTGTATGAAAAGGAATGGTGCTTTAATGAAGTTTAATATGGAAATTGAAACACAAATTAGTTAATTGATAATATGTGTAAATAATGAGTCCTCTTCTAGTGTTCGACTGTCTGTAATAGAAACAAATTTTGACATGAAAAATTAATTATGATGGCTGCATGCATGTTTTTTTTTAAATATTATAACAACATGGTAGTAAAAAAATATTGTAACTTAAATTGATGGTGCTGATAAAAAGATGATGATCTGGAATTAATTTAAGTTTATTAGATTAGATGGCTTAACCGTCATTTTAATATGTACTTACAGAATTCATATCAATTTAAAAATGAAATTTTTCAGATCAAATTCTAAACTCCTTTTCTTTCCCCTTTTGCTTGTTCCCAAAATATCAAATTGAGTTATAATAATTTTCATACTACCAAGTTGACTTACGACTCTAATGAGAAGATCACAGTTCAGAAGACTGCATGGCTTACTTTCACAAGCTGGTGTTATTAAATTGATAATTAATGGGGACCAGGGGCGCGGATCCAGGAAAAAATTTCGGAGGGGGCTGAAAAATTTCGGAGGGGGCTGTCTCCATAAGGCCAATGTTAAAAATAACATTTGGAGTGGGGGAAGTGCCTATATTGCCCATGTTAAATCCAAAATTTCGGGGGGGGGGCTGCAGCCCCCCTAGTTCCCCCTCCTGGATCTGCGCCTGAATGGGGTAACACCAGCCACCAGCCTTTTGTGAGAGAAGTCATTCACTGGACTAGAATCTGCCTATTAGAGTGTGACATTTTTTCACGTGGTTGGACCTCCGGAGTTGAACTCGTCCTCGGTGTCAGCAGGAGCAGGCGAGCTCGGACTCTTTCTACGACGACAGCGATTACGGGGACGCGGGCTCGGAAGTAACAGCTGTGGAGCGAGCGCAGGCCGAGGCGGCGCAGAAGCGAGACGAGGAGCAGGAGTTGCAAGACGCCGCCGAGGTGGAAGGTGAGAAACTGTCAGGGTGTGCAGATACTCAGGGTAGAGAGGAGGCTGCAGTATTATCAGCTGTTGTTGTTTGAAAGGGGGAGAAGAAAAACAGGGTGGGGGCGACTTCATTGTAGAACACCTTCTTTGAAATGCTGCATGGCTATAGATGAGTTGTTTACTGTTTTTGTTTACGAAGGAAAATAGCATAGCAGGTATACGAACGGTCAGGAGGGTAGAAAAGAGAAAGTGGAGGTCCAGCTACTATGCATGGCATTAGATAGGAGAAATGACAAAAATAAATAGAAAAAAATAGTTTTGATTGTTCTATAATGATGGGATTTTTTTTATACTATATCTATCGTTTATTGGCGTATTTTTAGAATTTTTAAACCTGATTTGAAAAAAAAAAAAAATCAATGCATAATTTGTTTATATACTAGTCTGTGTATTCTGGTCCTCCATAGGGCAGCCTAACTTACAGGGGCATGACGTCAGCGCAATCAGCTCTTCTCTTCAAAATATCAATGCCATATTTTTTTTATTTGATTGAAGTTGTATCATATTATTAAATTCATATTATGCAAAGTATATAAATTGTAAGAGGTTTGCAAAAATACCTTATCAGATAATGAGATGAGATAGGCATGGAGAGTCAAACTCCAATAAAAATTTTCAATTCAACTCACAATTTTCTCCAATTTAGTTGAACGTCAATTATATTTTAAAATAAGTATCAATAATAACAAAATAATTTCAATTTTAATTTCACATTATTTATATTAATACACTCCATATTTATAACATATAAATTTCATACTCTTTCATTTCGTTTCATAATAACACTACTAATGTATCATGTTGTCAGCCATGATGGAGGCTGAGCGCGCCAAGATCGAGCAGATGACCGCGGCCTGGGACGACCCCACGCAGGTCGACTGGGGAGGTCATGAGGACTCTCCTGAGGCCTCCCCCGCAGCCACGCAGTCCGCCGTACCTGCGGCGGGAGAGGACGAGGTCGCTTATAAATGTGTCGCCCTCTACAATTACACCGTGAGTACTAGCTCATATTATAATTATATATAATTATATCTCCTGTACTTAACCGTCGTGAAATTTTTTATTAATTTGGATATAGGACCTCAAGTTATATATATTTTTTTCATATTATTTTAAAGCCTCTAAAGCTGAAAATACAAGCTTTTCGTTTTGCGCCTAAACACAAGTCAGAACTCCAAAGTCGCAACTTTTAACTTTTAACCCTGGCTCTTTTAACCAAGTGGAGGGGGTTTGCGCAATGATGTCACGGCCAATCAGAGAGGGCGTTACTGGTTTTTACGACTTGTATAGAAAAAGCTTGTATTTTAGACTTAACACCCTCAAATTTGAGGAGAAAGACGCTGTGACGTCATATAGTCATGTAACTTCTTTCTCTATGATTGCGTATGTTAAATTATTTGCATGATTATGACGTCACAGCGTTTTTCAGCTCTATTTTAACGATGTGTTCAAAATAATCTGAAAAAATATTGACAATATATAACTCGAGGTCCTCTATCCAAATTTTTCATTGAATCCAGTTAGAGACTGTACAGTACTGGAGTATAGTGACAAGATTCTTCGTAAGTGCTACGTTACGTTGTTTAGGTTTTAGTGTCCTTTTTAAATTTAAACGTATGACCTTCATGGTCTGGAAAAGATGTTCAGTCGGCATGCATGTTGTAATATATTTAGAATAATAAGAGTAATTATGCCATTGAAGTTTTCTGATGATTTATCGATGTTTAGAATTTAGATTTAGGAAAGATATAGAAGCATTGGGCGAGTCAATATCTCATCAGCTAGGGGTAATATATAACTTTATTGCTTTATTTTGTGACAAATAAGTTATAGATAAAAAATAGAACAATTTGAAGGCAAATTACATGTTTTTCTATTATATAATAAAGAGAGCTGAATATTACAAATGTTGCTGTTTTTTCCTGCAGATTTTTAAAGTATTCTTGAAGTATATTCTATGTATTTTTGACGACCATGCATATTTCTGACGTCAAATGCTTTCTATTTTTTATTATTTATTTTTTTATAAGTATTTAGTTCCCTTACTAAATCTGAAAAGAAAAAGAAACACAAAAATAAGAGTTAGCTTATTTTTTTTACACTCGAAGCTTTATATTTAAACAAGAAAAACACCATTGAAAGGTCCTCGTAATATTGTTTCACTCGCTGTACTATTATATTCTATGTAATAAATTTATAAAAAAAAAAAAAAAAAAAATCGAAGCTCTAGAATTAAAAGCGCGCAAACTCACTACAATTAGAAACCTTTGTAATTCATCTATAATATATAGAGTGAGTACTCGCTATAATAAATCAGTCACAGTGCATTGGAGTACACGTTGTATAACAAGAATTACTGTCTTGAATGCGAGGCTAGATTCTGACGTGTGCGCAGGCACAAAAACCCTGACGAGCTGAGCATTCTGGAGAACGAGCAGCTCGAGGTGCTGGCTGGCGCGGACTACGACGTCTAGTTTTGAGGTCCTGCATGCGAGGCTAGGTTCTGACGTGTCCACGTTTCAGGCACAAAACCCTGACGAGCTGAGCATTCTGGAGAACGAGGTGCTGGCTGGCGCGGACTACGACGTCTAGTTTTGAGGTCCTGCATGCGAGGCTAGGTTCTGACGTGTCCACGTTTCAGGCACAAAACCCTGACGAGCTGAGCATTCTGGAGAACGAGCAGCTCGAGGTGCTGGCTGGCGCGGACTACGACGCTGGCGAGGGGTGGCTGAGGGCGCGCAACGCTCGAGGGGAGGAGGGCTTCGTACCCCAGAACTACCTCGACTTTCCGGACACCGAGGGAGAGGGGACGTCTATACCGGTATGTGGACACTATTTGCGATAAGGTCTCGTTTACCTTTATTTTAATAGGGTTTTAAACTTTATTGTTGTAGATAAGCGACTTGCATACTTAGCTAACGGTATGTTCGATGTAAATTAATGTTTTTTTTTTTTTTTTTACAATTTCTTGTGTATAAAATAACGAATGAATAAAATTGTATTGTGATGTATAATATTATAAGTTTTACAATTAAAAGTAAGCAATTTCGTAATAAAAATTTTTGTCATGTTTTTATTATTATTAACAATAATATTTTTTGTAGTTAATCCAGCTTTAAAACAATAAGCTTGTGCCTCAAATTTATTCTTTCAAAAATTAATTTTACATTTTATTTTTATTTTTAACGTTATATTCAAGTATATCACTATAAAATTCCTTTTAACCACAGATATTAAATATGTAATCGGGTAAAAGTAATGAACCACACTGGGGACACACTAACGATGCTAATTACAAAGTCATGTCCCACCCTCAGGAGGGTTCTGAGATGCCGGAACAGTCACCACTTCAGCAGGAGGCGCCGGGCATATCATTTTCCTCCGTGGACTATACCTTCGAAGAGGAGGGTGAGGAGGAATTCGAGCCTGGCCCCCCGCCCCCTGCCGCCGCACCCCCAGCCCCCATCATCCCTGCCCCGCAGCCGCCCCCGGTGGCTAAGTCGGGCTCCATCGAGCGCAAGGATGCGCCGGCACCACTCAACCTGCAAAACGATGGTGAGTCTTACATATAGAGTACATAAGGTCCATATTTGTATGTGACACCGTGAGAAAAGGTTCATAATAATTTCTTGTTACCTACATGATCTTTACGTACAGTCTTATAGTCATAAAAAGAGAAATTAACGTGCTTCATTAAATCCTCTGTTTAGCTAAGAGAGACCAGCATAATGAGATTCAATTGTTACAAGAAAAAATAAAATAGAAGTTATTTCTTAGTTGTCATTGTAAATTAATTATTTTTTAGTATCAATATCCAACAATAAACAAGTCGTATTATATTTTATAATTCCCTGGTGAGTCCATGTGTGCTTCCTTGTTGCATGCAATCACGCTCATACTCTGTTCATAGGTTCATACCCAATCGTGGCCATCATGCGTGAATTGTAAATTTAAAATGGAATTATCACTAATAGTTACGATATATTAAAATAATTATATATAATATTATAGAGTAAATTTTAAATAGTTTGCAACTTGCAATAAGCATCCCTTTGTTAATTCCTTTTAAAAGTTTAAATTTGTGTAAAGATGGATTCACATGGCGATTTTTATCATGCGGCGCGACGCGAATAATGCGCACTTGCTGTAGCATTCATTGGCGGCCATATTTGGTGATTAAAAGAAAAAAGAGCATCGTAATTAACGCGATTCCCGGCAAATTCGCCGTTGCATAGAACTTCACAACTTGTACCTCAAAATCGCGTCGCATCGCCGTTGTCGCCATCTGAATCCACCTTTACACGCAAGAAAAGTTGCATACTTTAAGGCGCTCTTTTGCTTTCCACTAACTTGAGTGTGCCTCCACAGGGAGCGGCCCCGAGTACTGCTGCGCAATGTACGACTACGAGGCGACGTGTCCTGAGGAGTTGACCTTCGAGGAGGGCGTGGTGATCCGCGTGCTCAGGAAGGACGTGCACTCGGTGGACGACGGCTGGTGGGAGGGCGAGATGTGCACCGAGGATGGAACCACCGTCACGGGTCTCTTCCCTTCGCTGGTCGTCCAGGAGTGCGGACCCAACGGCGAGATGGAGTCTCCACAGGTAACTGCAGTGACAGCAAACAAAAAATGGACAATCTACATGAAATGATTTCATTGCAGAAATTAGTAGAGGGTACCAAATTATGTAATTTTTTTTTACGAGGCCGGGAAGTATTAATAAAAATTTATTCAAAGGTTCAGGTTTTACCCCTTTTAGTCCTAACCTTACCATGTATTAGGAAATGATGCCTATTGATGCCTCTCTATCTACTTAATAATTTTTTAAAAATAGTTCCCCATGCAGCTCTGATGAGGGTACGTGTAACGGGTGTTTATATACAAAAACGTTGTTTCAATAATCTTCATTGTATTGTGACTGACTGTCCCTCTCTTGTTTCAGGGCAGCGAATCTCCCCCCGGCTCTGCGCCCCCCGTTTTCACACCCCCCGACGTGCCCTCCTTTCTGCTCGCCCCCCAGCAGGTGATCGTGACCCAACCCACCCCCGAGACCGAACACCCCAATGGAGCACCCGCCGCACCCTGCCCACCTGCGCCGCCTCAAGGTAAACAAACGCAAATCTTGGTATGATTATCTTGTATGAGCTATGATAATTTATCTTCTTTGCTGACGTAGTTCAAAGATTTCATGAGATTTTTTGTTTCATCCTTACATCTCGATCCTCTCATGTTTTTGCTGATTAAGACGTCTCGTTCTTCGAGTCAATAATAATCGTCACGTTTCTGACGTGTTGTTTCAGACCCGTCAGTGCAGGCGCTGGAGGACGAGGCTGACGAGGAGGACGAAGAGGATGACGATGGCTTCTCCATGAGGCTCAACCGAGGGCAGAAGAAGCAATACAAGTCGCAGTTCTCGGACGACGAAGAGCCGCCAGGTACTGCAGAGGGATAATGGAAATACCTGTCGTGGATTTAGGTGGGGAGGGGTTGGCCTCTTCTCAGGTCAATGTATAAAAGGGAAGGTCCGATAGCCCACATTTTTAATTTTTTCGGAGGCGGGGATGCTTTAAGTCAGAGCATTCATGTGTCTGACTAGAATTTGTTACCAAAGGCTAAAGGATCATGGATTCTATAAAAAACAATTAAGATCATTATATCCGTTAACGACAAAAGATGTATTACATTGTGTCGTAATGGATGGAAACGTATTTTATAGTAACAGTACCGTAGATTTAAAAAAAAAAAAAAAAAAAAAAAAAAAAAAAAAAAAAAATGAGGAAGATTGAGGAGTTTTTCACAAGTAAAAATATTTAAAAAAAAAAAAATGGGTGGACTCAAAGCAGTGATTTTTTGCCATTTTTCCACTCCCTGGCTATATAATCAATATAATGGCATAATATAAAATTAAAAAATAAATAAAGATTGACACTGAATAAAAATATTCTTGATCTGCATGAGCTGTATTGTTAAATCGAAAGCTCTTTGCAACGAGTTCGTATTTATTGTTAGGATGTTTCGATGTAAAATATAAAAAAAAGTAATCATAAGGAAATTAAAATTAAATAATTTCAGATTGGATATTTTGAAGAAAGACAATTCAATTTTTTCGTATAGATATGTATATAGATATTTCGTTATAATAAAAAAAGCCTGCTTGCTATTATCATGCAGATGATGCATAATGCAGATTATGCAGATAGTAGGAAACAGCAAAAAGTTATTACATATACAGTATGTTTTATATATAGGTGACTTAATTGTACCATTATATTTATCCCATCTCTTTAACAACAAACTTGTACTTTTTTCTACTAACTACAGCATTAACATTAAAAAATATCTGCACGTATATTGATAATAAATTAATACTTCTGTAATAATTAATGTTATTTATCAGTAATATCACTAATATAATTTGTTGTATAATGTTAATTGTGTTCCTCGCTTCGTGTTAACCGTGGCTTGTTGTGTGTTGTTTGCTCGCAAGCAGCTGACACTGGCAGGCAAATGCCGTCGGTGCCGACCGTGTGTATCGAACTACACGGAGAGGTAAGTCAACAAAACACATTGATTTAAGCAGGGTATAAACATAAACAGATCTGATATCGAGGGCTGTATATAATGTGGATCGAACAGAAAATTTAGGAGAGATTTTGTTTCTGGATAAAAAATTGTATATATGTTGTCAATCAAAATTAAACATTGAATTAAGAGTCTTATTATATTATGCAGTATAATATATTGAAGAAGGGGGTGATTCTCATTTTGTCAAAATACAAAGTATATATTTAAATATTAGAAATGAACAAGCTTCATGATTTTTTTTTTTTTATTACAAATTTGAATAGAGGGAACCTCCAGTTATTTTATTATTTATTTTTTAGATTTTTTGAACCCTCTAACGGCTCTAATATTCTTAAAATTGTGCTGCAAAATTCTGTGTCGTCATAGTTATGCTAATATTAATTTAACACGCATTGGAAAAAAAAACGCTGCATGCATGCCATGACTATGACGTCACAGCGTCTTTCCCTTCGATTTTAAGGGTTTGTTAGAGGATTAAAAAATCTAAAAACAATTGAAAACATATAACTCGAGGTCCACCATCCAAATATGCAATACAGAACGATGCAATAAAAAAAAAAAATCACGAAGTTTGTCCATTTCCCAGAGTGTCTTAATGAAAAGATATTTTAATTATGATAAATATCATCATAAAAATATTTTTAGTTCAAACTTTATAGCTCAAAGTTAGCTGAATATGATTGCAAATAGATATAGTGAACTTAGTTCACGTGAACTTGTAATATATAGAAGCAGGTAGAAGAGAAGTAGTAATGAAAGGAAGGGGACATGCATGCAGGTGACCCAAAATGTCCTACTGTTCTTTATAATTTTCTCAATGTCCTCGCCAAGACGATGATATCTCAGAATATCCCGCACTTGTTAATTTATGAATGTCCTCGCCAAGATGATGATACCATAGGATGTCCCACATTTCTCAATTTCCTTGCCAAGATGTCCGAAAGTGTCCGACACGTCTTAATAGCACGATGTGTTGACAGGACGAGGACGCGGATAACGAGGAGGAGGCTGGTGACCGCGACGACGGTGAGCTGACAGGGCTGGGCTCGGCGGCGCAGATCGTCATCACTGCGGCCACCCCAATGTGCGAGGAGCCAGAGCACGCCTTCCCGACACCGCCCGAAGAAGCGCAGGTGGGTGGGAGTTCGGGTCGTCCTTGAAAGCTGGAGAAACTGCGAAAACTTTTCAATTACATTTGCTGCATTTACTCCATGATTTAAATAAAAATATCCGATCCGACCATGTTAAAGTATATAGAATCGGAGAATTTTATTTGAATGGAGTGTACTACGAATTTAGCATGCAGGTATAAATATTTAATGAGCGACTAATCCACGAGAATAATCCTCGTTCATTTTTCATAGTGTACTTTTATATAATTATATAGATATAGGAAAGTATAATGGGATCAATGCTTATACTGTATAATACGAGTAATACAGTGCACTCAGCGATATTTTCAATATTTTTTCATCAAAATAAATTAACTGTGGGAAACGAGTTTTCGAGAATGCATTTTTATTTATTTCTTGGCATTTAAGTACATGAACAAGCCAAACGAACCAGATATTTTATGTATATATTTTTTTTTAATTGTTTTTAAAAATTTAAAGTTGACCATTTAAATGAAAATTACGATATTTTATACTTAACTTATGCATGGAACATATTGAGAGTATGGTGCCTATAAGCTGTTATTATCCAGCCCTTAAGTACCTTAACGTTATCAGCGTAATTTATGAAGCCCTCTTTAGCCTTAACTAGCGACCAATATACGCTATATATTTGAATGAGTTAAGTTTTTCACCATTATTTCTGTATTGTTTGCAGGAAAAAGCCGAGGAAGAATCAGAGAGCGCAGCTGACACACCCCAAGAAGTGGAAACAGAAGACGCCAGTTCGTCTGAACAGCCCACTGAGATCGAGATCGCAGACGATGAACATGAAAGTTCAGTGACCTCCAGCCCTCCCAGAGGTCACGAACCTGCAGCCGTGGTGAACGCCGCCGCCGGAGTTATGCCAGACGAGCTGGAGTTACAACAACTAGCAAAACTTAGCAGTCTAAAAGAGTCGGACGCCTGAACAGATTATTATTATTATTACTACTATAGTACTATAGAGGCAAGATAAAAGATGGCTACATTTGTATAAATGTTAAAAATAATAATGCCATTATTTTAATTATAATGGCTAAAAAAAAAACTTTCAACATTATAACTTTAAATAGAGTAAAATGGACTATAAATAATATATTAACTTTGGTTATAAATAGGATAGTTATTATTCAATTTTAATTACTATTTCTCGAAATGCAGCCCACCTTACATTTATGCTAAATAAGTTGCATACTTTTCAGGCTGTAAAATTTAAAATTAGCAACAAAAAAATTGCATTTGAGTTTTTTAATACACAACAATATTTAAACAATACACAAACAAGTACGTATAATGATTTTCAATTTCCAGGTAATTTTAATACAATAAATGTCAGGTTCTGTTAACAACCTCTTGTACTGTATTTTTAGTCGAGAAATCAATAATTAGCAATACATACCTACTTAGAATCTCTTAATAAAAGTTATTTAAAATATGCCTTTGTGGGTATAAAAATTAAAGAAAGATATGTAAAATTTTCAATATTTTTTGTTTATATTGCGATTAAGTACTTTTATAAATTTAAAAGAAACTAACACCAAAACAACCAAAGTTGATTGATATAATGCAAAATTAAAAATAAAATTTAACTCATGGTTTAATATACTGTTAAACAGTTCAGAAAAATTAGCATCGTATAATTGGTTGACCATTTTACTCTAACAGTTAATTAGCCTTGTCACTACGAGTCTCAATTATACATAAAAAAATAATATAAAATACATAACAAAATAATACTCTAGTCCTGTACTCAGTGAATATAAGAAATACTCATAAAAAATCATTATATGCTATAGGATTTTATTGTAAATATCTCATATATCATTTGTCAATATTAAATTATTGGTTCATTATATTTATTTAATTAATACAGAATGAGATATTAGAATGTGAAAATTTTAGTGGCTTAATCAAAAGAAGGTGTAAAAATATGGTACTGTGAATTACTCCTTCTTTCGATTAAGCCACTAAAATTTTCACATTCTAATATCTCATTGGTCCAAACAGATATCTGTTCAGAAATGGATTAGATCTTATGACATTTAATTAATAAAATCTATATTCCTAGACTTGGGAAAAAGATGTGACAGTGCATGTGAATGCGATATGTATAGGTTATATCATACAGAGAAGCAAATTTTGATTGTGCATGATTTTGAATTTGCTTTCAGTACATCTATTGCATGCAGCTATCTATCGTTTTTTAAAAAAAGAGAAAAAATACACACACAGATAATATCTCATAACAACACAAAATATCATTATATAGTAAATATATACTAACATTGCCAATAATTTAATCAGCAAATTATGCCTATGATGATATAACCTTAATATTATACATAGCTGGCTACCTTTTTCTCCATGTAGGGACATTTCATTTGAAATTTACCTCTTTTGGAAATCATCTGTAAATAATTATGATGAATTTCTGTGCAGTTATTAATGTTGTGAATGAAGTTAATGTTCTATTTTAACTTAATTATGAATATATTAATTAATAATTATTGTTACTCTTTATTAATAAATATATTATGAACTATTTTATTATTGACAAATATTAAGATGTTTACAAAAATGAAATTGTAATCAATAATAATACTTAAAAGAAAAAAAGAGGAGCCAAATGTGTACCTATAATATGAGAGATTAGAAGAAAAAAATACGAAAAAGAAAGTGTAAAAGCAATAGAACAGAGAATTTACACTTTTAATAAAAACAGCAATTAAAAAAAAACAATTTAATTTAAAAAAAATTAATTTTATGTATAATTGTTTTTTAATTAATTGGAAATTTAATTAAAATAACAAGATAACTTGTGTAATAATATAATATGTTTCTGTGCAACTTATATACAATCTTCAAACTAGGCCTATTTTTTCTAACATTTAATATTGCAGGTATCAAAATAATTAAATTTTAAGATAAAAACCATTATCATTTCATTTAGTGTATAATTTTATTATTGATATCTGCAGTATTAAACAAATCTATTTGTGTTCTTTAAGACTTCATAAAATTATACATTTTAATATTTATTATTTATTGAATATTTTATTTTATTATTTTAATATATTGAATAAAATAAAATTTCTTGTTTTTAAATAGAAAAAAACTGTTACCAATTTCTGCGTAGATTTCTGCAAATGATATTGATGTTTAGGTGTTATATATTTAATCTTTAAATTTGTTATGAACATTAATATTAATTATTTTTTGATGTAGAGGAAATTTAAATAATTTTGCAACATATTTTTAAATATTGTGACATCATTATAATGAAAAATATATAAATTTATGAAGTCTGTTTTGTGTAATGTTAAAATAACATATAAAAAATATATAGAGATTAAAAAGAAATTATGAAAAACTATAGACTAAATTCGTTTTACGAAAAGAAAGATGGTTAATAATAATTATTATAAATAAAAAATAAAGTGTATGTTTGAAAAAGCGATAAAACTCTATAGCAATCTGTACTCATTCCTTAATCTATGCCTTGTAGCTCTATTCTAAAATTAAGTATTTGTGACATATTGTATAAAAAAAATATTCCATTTTGTGAATGTACATTAAGTATGATAGCTGACATAAAAAATATCAATACATTCTCAATCCTTCATTAAAAAAATCATTTTAAGTCAATTGAATATTGTAATTTAACATCAATATTTATTATATAGTTTCCAATCTTTCCTATTATGCACAATAGATGGTTAAAAGTATTATTATAATTTTAGTAATCATATTTAGATTATCACATTTAAAAAAAAATGTCACAACATATAAGTTTTTATTGCATGTTTAATTATTAATTAAAAAAAGGTTACGTACGTTATGCTTTATAAATGAATATTAGAATATGTGAATTGGATGTGAAATAGTTCTTTGGCAATAAAAGACCAAACTTATTATTAAAAAAACAAAAGTTATATAATTATTATTTAATTAAATTTTTTGTATTGGTTTATTATGTTTGATATGTGCATATAATTATACAGAAAACACAATAATGAATTGAGTGCAATTTTTAAACACGTTTATTTATTTTTGAACACTTTTTTTTTAATTTAATTTATCCTTTTATTTATTTTAGATCTTCATTTAAAATCATATATATATATTTACAACTATATTATAAAAATTAGTTACAAGACATTATTTATATTTAATGAACATTGCATTTAAAAGAAATGCTGGTTGTTATAAAAATTAAATAAGTAAATCCAGTTTTTGCCATAAGAAACTGATAAAAATGGCTCTAATGTTGAAGACACTTTATTTTTAAAACAACCAACACTATACTTATTATATAATAATTAAAATATAATAAAATTATATGAGCTACAGACCAGCTTTATGAGCTACAGACCAGCTTTCACCAGGGGAAAAATACATTTAATTGTACATCTATATATACCAGTTGTAAAAATTAATATAATAAATAACATTATTTTCATGCATATCATTAACAGTACGCGTACGGACATATATCAGAGCTAGGAATTCTGAAGGCTATATTATAATCACATAGGAAGAAATTTGCCACAAGAAGGAAGTAGGAGGGGAGGATAGATGTACCATCGATTTATTGTATATAATTGTACTGTAACTACTTAATGCCCATGTATTTTGCCTTATGGTGAACTCAGGTGAACTTAATAATATGCAGCCCCCTCCCTCCCCCAACAAACCTTCACCATTCCATAAGTACAGTATATATTGATAATTTCAATTATTCAGTTACGAAATACACGCACTCAATACTTATTCCCAGATTATACCTATACAATATATAATATATATAAACTATATAAATAGTCTGTATCAACAAATGAACTATATATATAGGGAGTGAGAATTTTATTTTAAAACAACTGCATGGTTGTACAAGATAACATGGCCGGATCACATCAAATAGCTATAAATATAACATTTAGACCTGTCCAAGACCAACTAACTGTAAGAACAAAGAACTTTTAGCAAAGATGTTAGTTCAGAAATTTACTTATTCAATTTTGATATCAAATTTCAGTATTGTCCAGTAAATCGAGTACTAAATCTGGTACTAAAAATTTAATATTAATTCTAATTTTTCAAGGTTTTCTTATTAAGAAGATCGACAGTGTTTTAAAAACAAACTTCATTGTAATTTTTAACTTAGGAACAGAATACTACAAATTGAATAATTAAATGATCGAGGTCTCTCTACTAATCATGCAGGGATTTCATTTGCTTTATTAACTCTATTTGCATCGTGGGAATACGCGTATTATATGAAATAATCGTGTATTAATTAATGGCCATGCACTGCACAGATGATTTCAATTTATTTAATGAAAAATATCACAGCAAGGGCCAATAAAACAATTTATATTGATTTTAAAGACGATTTGAATAATTTAGGAAGGCAAACTGAGCATTGGTTATTGATCAAAGCCAAATATATACGCAAAATAATTAATTATTTAATTGATGTGATGGAATTTTTGATTTAAAATAATGCGGATTTCAATGCATGAACTGTTTGTAAGAAAATTAATTTTCTCAGAATATTTTGATCATGATTTTATAATAATTATTAAATATCTTTAGGTACGGATCCAGAAAAAAATGAGAGAAATATATGCATGGCCTATAAGAGGTCAATGATAAAAAAATAAATGGATCCATGTCAATATATTATATATATAACATGTTTATATATATTTCAATATATAAATATTAATTCCATGTTATTATATTCAACAAAAAGATGCAATTCACAGACCCCCTATATCCGAGCCTGAATAACTCTAAAAAAGAAATTAAAATAATATTCAACACGTCGGGCAGAATATAATATACAGCAGAATACACTGTAGTTACTACGCAGGTATGGATTTTCTTACGGAAGCAAAATTCTGTTATTGCTTGAGTATAATAAACATTATAAATAAATATAAATTTAGAGTAAATTTACATCATGAAACACCATTGAATTATATGTTTTAACGTAAAGCTTCCAGCTTTAAAGGGTTGATTGTAATCCATGCAGGAATATTTTAAATAATTATGTCACCCGAGCGCTGGTGGCGTTACGTAATAATATATGCGGCAATAATGCAGTGATGTGACATCTGGTGGCGTCATGCACAGGTGTGGGTGCAGGTGGATCATACTGAAATTAATTAATTTCTCCCTAAGGTCAACGTTAATAAAATTTAATTAATTAACTTTAATATTTTTAATAAAAATTGATTTTAAAATTTTAACAATATAATAATTATCTTCTTCTTAGCCGGTGCTGACGCTTAACCACCCCAACTGGCTCGGAGTTAAAAAAACAAAAAAACATTATAATGATAACATTTAAAAAATCCTGAAGGGGGAATGCTTATATTATTATATATTTTAACCCTGGTAATATGTACATGCATAATTTTGGAGAGGGAGCTAGGGGTGGCAATCTTTCTGGGCCTACACTGCGTCTGAGTGGCGAATGTTTATATAAAAACTGCGGCTTAAATTTTGAAACTACGCTGATAATTGTCGTATAAATTTAAGACAAGTAAAGTTAAAGTAAGTGTGGTTGCAAAAGGTGCCTGGTGGGTATATGGGCTATACGTACGGGATGTTTTTTTGTTTGGTCATTGAATCTTTGAGAGACTTTGAGTGAGAAAAATCATAGAAATATCAAGAATTCATGAGCCTTCAATGCATGCATGGAGTTTGGGGAAACTATGAAACTAACTTATAAATTATATATTGATATAATTATATAGTTATATACCATTATTTTCAACTTCAACAATACAAAATCCTTTTAAATCCTATATACTTTTTCCTCTCCCACTCGCTTGTCTCTTTCGCGCTTTTATAAATATTATGGCTTGAATTACTTTCAGTATTAAATTATTTATCACATAATATTTGAATATTTAATTTTCTGAAGTTTTCTTTTGTTAAATTTTTTATAATGCAAAAATAAATGTCAAAATGCAATCAAATCGATCTGTGTAATTTTTTTTTAGGACTAAAACTCAGTTTTAAAATTTTCCCGCGTACAGGTAGGATATCTCTAAATTCCTAAATTCAAGCAATTTTTCCTTTTTACACCTATACCTGACAAATAAAGAGTTAATAAAAAACTATTAAAAGTTAATAATAATTTATTTGTAGTATAATTATGGTAAACAATACTATATTTTAATATTTTACAAACTAAAATAAATCGATTTAGTGTTTGTGTTGATGCGGAAGTTGTCAGCTGGCTTGGCGCAGAGAAAATTTTACGTCATCGCGTCAGAGAAGGTCACGAAGTGAGGTAGATGAGAAGTAGTGCCAGAAAAATTAAAATTTCGTGTATTTCCCTCGGCTTTTTGCTGATTTCAGAGACTTATCTTTAATAATTTAGTGACAAGGCGTCGACTTGGAGCTCGCAAACATTCTCTCCAACATCACGAAAGGGACGAGGTAAGTTTAAAATAAGGTCAAAAATGTAACTGACATTTTTCTTTAACATCAGCTGTCCTGTCTGAATGGCGCCTTACAGATTCTTGAGCAATAGGCAATTCCCAGCTTCATCTTTGACTAAAAGCATTTGAATTTTACCGTATATGGAAATTATATCTGTTATGTAAGTTTATATTTATTTAGTAACTCAGTCTTAATAATTTCTTTTGACTTATTGATCCATATTTTTGTTTACTTCAGTTACAAAAAAATTTGGAGCAATGCACCTTTTTTGGAATTGCGTTTTTGTATATGCATGCGAGAAAGGTAATATTCTCTATTTTTTCTTACTATAAGTATATCTTTAATACTGTTGTTATTGTATTTCTGCATAACGTGCGTATAAATTATAAACGGTAGTTAAAAACGTTGAAACATTCATAACAGTACGGTATGCCTATACTTATTCTTATCAGAATGCCTCGTTGGTTGTTGCTAATGCACTGCAGCCAGAAAATTGTGTAAACAAACAAATAGATCGGGTTTTTAACTGCTTGGAAGGTTCCCGTTCATAAATCTGCAGTGCTGATTTACTAGATAGATTTACTATGGTTACAGTACAGTTACAATTTATAAAATACTGTATTTGTTAGAGACAAGTTTATTTATTTACACTCCACAGATGACTGCAAATTTGAACCTTTATATGCAGCATATGCATATTATGAAACTAAGCATACAGTACATATTATATTATATTGTACATACGGTATGATACATACCATTACTGCATTTATGTTACTCATGAAGTTTACCGGTATATTGCACATAAATATACTCGCAAAAATAAAATAGTTTTGTGTTCTGCTACTGTATGCAAATTTGATTGTTTGCAGCGTTGCAGCATTGATTAAAGCATACAGCTATGTATAGCAACTTGCTTGAGTTTCTGTGTATGTAGGGACTTTTTATACTACTCTGATGAGAAATAAGTTGTGTTTATATTGATTACCAACAATAATCAAGTTATTCAAGTTGTATTAATTGTATTAATGATCCTCAAAGTATGGCACAAATTTTTAGTGATTATTTTGAAAATTGCATATCAGAATGTAAAGACAAAATTGACTCTGCTACTCAAAATTCAAATATTTATGGTTTTATTAAAGTAAATCCAAAATCAATGTTTTTGTCACCTTTAACAAATAATCAATTGCAAAAAATTATCAGACATTTAAAAAATAAAAAGTCATATGGTTTTGATAATGTGTCAAACTTTGTTCTGAAGTCCTGTTCAGAAGAGATTAATATGGTTATCACAGACATAATTAATCAATCTTTTATTGATGGTAAATTTCCTTCTGCTCTCAAGCATGCAATCATAAAGCCTGTTTACAAAAAAGGATCAAAGACTGATGTAGCAAACTATAGACCTATAAGTCTACTCTCTGTGTTCTCTAAATTATTTGAACAAGCATTTCTGATAAAATTCCTGCCTTTTTTAGAACAAAATCAAGTCCTATCAGAAATTCAACACGGATTCCGTAAAAATAAATCTACGGAAACAGCTATGTTTCAATTAATTGACAGTTTATTAGAGAGTATAGATAACAAAAAGCAAACTGCTGGAATTTTCTTGGATCTGTCTAAAGCATTCGATATGGTTGAACATGAAATTTTGTTAAATAAACTTTATAAATATGGAATCAGAGGACAAAGCCTCAACTGGATAAAATCTTTTCTTGAAAATAGGACACAGACAGTAGAAATACCTTCCATTATAACTAATAATATGGTTAAATGTTACTCTGAGGAGAAAACACTTGTATACGGCCTTCCGCAGGGCACTTGTCTGGCACCGATACTTTTCATATTATACATAAATGATTTGCCTTTAATTATAGATCACAGCAACTGTATGTCTGTGGAATATGCTGATGATTCTAATTTAAAAATAACTGGTGAAAATAATAATGTACTCATAAATAACATAATAAGTTCAATTGAAAAGGTTAAAGTTTATTTTAATAATCTTGGTTTAATACTTAATGTCAATAAAACAGAAATTTTGCAGTTTCAGAATATTAAAAATAAAAACTCGACAATCACATCAGTTTCTGCAGCTGATCAATATATCACACTTAAAAACAATACAAAATTCTTGGGTATAATTGTTGATGAAAATTTGAGATGGATAGATCATATAGACTATATTTGTAAAAAACTCTCCTCAGTAATTTTTGCTATTGGTGAACTGAGGCATGAATGTGAAGTTGAATGTTTAAAAACTTTATACTACTCAAATTTTTATTCACTTTTGAAATATGGCATCATTTGTTGGGGATATTCTCCTGATTTTAATAGACTGTTTAAACTACAGAAAAAAGTAATACGTCTCATGTATTTTGTAAAGAGGAGGTATTCTTGTATAAATCTATTTAAAAATAATGAAATTTTGACACTGCCAAGTATTCTTATCTTTGAAAGTGTAAGCTATGTTAAAAAGAATATGGATGTTTTTAAACAGCATGAAGTAAATCATGGTCATAATACAAGAAACTTAAAACATGTGATAGCACCCAAATGGTGCAGACTTAATATGTACAAGAACGGTCCGTTTCTTAGCTGCCTCCGATTATATAATAAGTTACCAAGTAAGATTAAATGTATTGGAAATGTGAAATTATTTCAAACAGCTGTGAAAAAAATGTTAATTGACAAGTGCTTTTATAGTGTGCAGAAATACTTGGACTATGACTTTAATGATATCATTTTTAATTGATTTTTTGTTTTTAATGTTATATAATAGTGTAATTGTCTTTTTACAGCTTAGCTAGTTACTATTGACTTGTCCTAAAAACCTAAACATATATCATGTATTGATATTATGATTGTAGGATAAATGGAATTAATAAAAATATTTTGAATTTTGAATTTGAATTTAAATTTGTATCTTTTATTTTTCTAGTGAGCATAGAGTCTGTACCTTGTTAACATTCTTACTTTACAAAATTATTTATAGAATAGAATAGAATATTTTTATTCGACCACTGGCGGTAATGCAGTGACAAAAAATTTGCCACAATACAGCATAAGTCTTGTCAAATTTTTACATTTAAAACATTACACATACATAGCACTATGACAGCAAGTTCCTAATATAAAATAAAGGACAAAACAATATCAAATCTATTTTTTACTTCAAAGTCACTATGAATATTTTCTTATATTACTTGATGTTGTAAATTTTAAAATGTCTCTCTACAATTTTAAACTCATTATGAAAAATAATGTAATATGTATCGGTACAGTACATATACAACAGTATATATTATATTAGAAAAGAAACATGAAGATATAACGAGTAGACTCATCATAACCTCTAATGTACAGTATTGTATTTTAGCTGCTAAAAAATTGTTGACCTTGAATCCTTATTTGATACATTCATTATTGACTTTTTTACTGATGTTCTGTATCAACTTATTTACAGCACTTTGATCATGCTATTTCTGTGATACTGTTGTGTTTGGTTTCTTCAGACATTGATATGACATACATAATCATGTATTTAGAAATTACTAATTAATCACAAGGTTTTTTGTCTCTTCCTTGAAAAAAAAAAAAAAAAAAACAAAAAAAAAAAAAAAAAATCAGAATTAGTGAGAGCGTGGTCTAGACCAGCATTTGCCTAGGAAACTGAGGAAATCATGGAAACTTTGGTTAAGATGGTCAATAATTGATGGCGGATACCATCACCTCTGATGATCGAGTAGGAGTTCCTTACATAACAATTTTAATCACTAATGACTTTAATTATCACTTCACAGAAACACCTCCATAACGTCACATTGTTGTGTTGTTTTAGGCGTACCGCTGGCTCCCTGGACGATGGAGGTGAGGGGCTAGGTGGAGGCTCACCAAGAGCTCGCAGAACGGCGCCTGCCGCTGCATCTCAGCAGAGGCTGCTCTCTCATCAAGGTACGTGCACACCTCCTTTCTGATAATCTCGCCAGATTGCGTCCCAAACCACAAATTTAGTCCCCTTCATGTGTCCTACCTCCATTTGTCACCTACAAAATTGCTGAAAAATAAAGGATCATTCTGTATGCACCCTGCTGCATAGCTGCCATATTGGAGACAAGCTCAAGTAGGACCCGCTGAGTCAATGTGAAATGATATGGGACATCAATTGCAGTATTGCCTTCTATAACGAATATCGTTGTTGTCTTCACAAGTGAAGAAATTTTATTATTACTATTTTTTGAAAATTGTCACAGTTTTTGAAGTATAAACCTTTCATGTTGTTAAATTAATGACTTTCGGTTTTCATATATTTTACAAGGTTATGCATCATAGTCTTCAGTCTGTATTTCTAGATTATTTTCTGCATTTAATTAATGAAAACAATGAACCGTAGTAGCCCCTAGTACTGTAGCTAACAACTTGCAGTGCATATTTTAAATTTTTTGCTAAAGGAGAATTTCAATCTTAAACATGTCATAGGTAATAATTTATTACATAAAATTTATAGCACTTAACTTGCTTATAACTATATTTACAATCTACATATAAGTAATACCTGTAGCTGCTATTTTATATTTACTGTAATTATCTCTCTGGCAACTAATTTTGACATAGACTCGTGAATTAAAATGATGAATTTTAATTGTCTGTATTTTCCAAACAGTGTATACGAAATATATTATATTAAAAGTAAAATCCACAGTTGAAAATATTAATTAAAAACTCTCAACCTTTAATCCCTCACATTACGTACGTTTTTCTCATTCGGATTAATATATATGAAGTATTTGTATGGAATATAATGGGATATATATAATTTTATTATTTTACAATAAAGTGAAAAGCAAAGACTCTTTTAATGGAATGTTTACTGTCCGAGAGAAAAAAATAGAAGCCAGCGTTTAAAAGTTCAATTCGTTAATTTATAATTAATTTCTTAATTAATAAATTTATTTTTTACTAATTAGACAAAACCTTTTCAAAATGTTAAACGTTAATAATATACAGTAACATTATTTGGACACGTTTTTCATTGCATAATATAATAAAATTGTTAAATTATTATTTAGAAATTAATTTTTTATAAAGTTTACACTTTTATGAAGTTAATCGTAGTTTATATTCGTAATTTGACTAATTTCTAATTAATGTTATTATTTCCTGTCATTGTTATTATTTTTTCATTTTTTTCAGATGAAATATGTATATAGAAATATAAATAAGCTACAAAAACGTCATTCAAATTATAATTATTATCAAATGTACGTGCAGTATATATTTAAATTATCTTATTGCCAATGATGTTTCATGAGTTAATCTATTCTTTTTAACACCTAAAATAAACATTACTTCAACAACTCTTGTTAAAAAAATGACTCATTTTGACCTTATATTACTTATAAAGAAACACGCCGGTATAATAATAACATTATACAATGCTTTCTTATATAGTGTTCATATACAGCAGTACATGTAGCATAAAGAATAGTCATGGTTTTATATCTACGATCTATGTCGAGTCCTCCGTTTGTCCGCCTACACCTTCATGTATAATAGTAGCCAGCACAGACCGAGTAAGGCTGTCGGTGTGTATTTAAAAATAAACGTTTTAAACGTTGTTACCAGCAGCCTCAGAGATCGATGTTCCTTCTCTTCACAGCTGCATGCATGACTGTTGTAAGCACCACCTCTTTAAAAGTGGGTCACCCATAGTTATTATAGGTTGTACTGGAGAACACAGGACATTGCTTTTTTTATGTCATTAAGGGTGATTTTTATATGATAATAAGTAATAAATTATGTAGTAGAGCTAGTTTGTGCTGGAGAACATCTAGAAGTGTTTATAAGACATTAAAGACTGATTTTTCTATTGCAATAAGTACTAAAACTGGCTTATCATATATAGGATATATGTTAGAAAATAGGAGTTTAACATTAAGGGTGATTTTCCTATCGTATTAGTGTATGTGTGAAGCACCATCGCTAGATTGTAGCAAAAAAAAAAAAAAAAAGGACGATTTTCATATGGCAATAAATATGGAGTCAGCTTTGACAGGGTTATTTTTTAATGTTTACGCTCACAAGTACTATTATATTTGGTTAATCATAGTAGGTTGCAAGGGAAAACTGAGAGATGTGGTTATAAGGGTGTTTTCCCCTAAGTTAACATACATTAATACGAGTCTATAACAGCTAGATTTAACACTGGAGATTTATATAGATTGTGGCAATTATGGGGTGATATTCCAGTGATTCTAATATGGGAATAAACTTTATTTTTTGTTACATATCATGAAATAAGAATTTTTGTACAGTCACAATACGACTTTTTTTTTTAAAGGTCCTTTGAAATTTTGAAGTTTTTATATCGTCTATTCTTGTTAAATTTTATTGTGAGCACGTTTTAGACTCCAACTTCTGTCGATGGAATAAGAACTGTGGTAGACTAGACACGATTGAAGAAAGTATCTTAACAAGCTCTATTTTTATACATCGAAAGAGACTGTATACGAATTGTAAAACATTATTTTTATAATACAATATTTCAATCAAAACGTAATTTTGCGACTGGTGCGCTATAAATAATTCTGAAGCACGAACATTGTCTAACTGTAGGAAATCTATTGCTCTTAAATAAATTTGAAAATTCTTCAATAATTCCGTAATAAATTTTCGATTAAAGCCGGTATAACACGATACAATTTTTCTGATTATTGTATACAATTTTTCCTTACGAGAAAATTTAATCTCCATTTGTTTGTATTGAGAGGAAATTTTATTGTAAGAAAAAATTGTGTACAATCATAAACTTAAAGGTTCCTTTAAGTCATGTGTACAATAATCAGAAAAATTGTATCGTGTAATATAGGCTTTAAACATGAATTTGTTTAGAGAATTTTTGTGATTAATTTTCAAAATAGTTGGCAAACAATGTCTAGCTAAAAAAAAAAAAAAAAGAAACTTAAATTATCGTTTCAATGTTTACTTCAGCTTAAATTGTTGTAAATGTACCTAATTTTAATTACTTTCTTGCTTTGCAGTAAAACAACAAATTCAAGTTATACTGTGAAAAATTATTTATTTACTAAATATGTTACTTCGCTTCATATAAACAAAACATATTAACGTATCAAATACAAAAATTATGGACAACACTAGTTTATAATTAAAACCTTAAAAATTTGTTATACTAAAACAATAAAATAGCAATAAAATAAGATTTTATCTGTTGACTATTTATGATAATTCAAAACACGTGATTTGAACGTATGATTAGTACGTTTAAAATAGTTAAGTTACGGTGTAGTATTTTACTGTAGCCTGAAAATATGAGTTAACATATTATTTACCAGACACTTGGAGAATTTGTAAAATCAAGCCTATTGACAAACTTATAGCTCTGATTCATTCACTGATAAAAGGTGTATAATCTTGATAATCGTTTATAAAAGGTATAATCTTGATAATCGTTTTACCATGGTCGATAATAATAATAAAATGCAACATCGTTAAAAGTGCATTGTTATAATTTTTCTATTAAAATCAGATCCTTTGTAGTATATAATATAATGATTATTATAAAATTGTCTGTATTAAGGGCAGGAACCCAACTTTAAAAAAATTTCACTTAATATTTTTTTTAAAGGTTTCTTAAGATAGATCTCCTTGCCCCCCTAACAAAAATATATATTTATATTATTTTATTTATATTTATCAAAGTTAATTTTTAACAAATAATTTTAATCCATTCAATGTAAAATTTTTGTTAATATTTAATTATTTTAATTATAAAATTTGAAATTGCCTACCGGCTACGTAAGTAGTGACAGTATTAATTTCAACTGGTTGTGAGTCACGTAACTTTGCATCTTGAATAATCACCGAGTGTCAGCCCCCGCAGTGTGCAGGATAAAACCGATAATTAAAATTTAGCTCGAGCCACTGCAATCTCGGTTAATCAATGTTTTATAAGTTCTTTGTTTTCTTAACCTAGTTTTGTAAAAAAATAATCAAATTGCATAATTTTTTAAAAGTTGTGAGGATTTTCTGTCCTAAATTAAATTTTAACTTTTTTTATAATTTGTGTTTGAATTGTTGTTTTTTAATGCTAAAAACTTATTCGTTCTAGTTATTAATATTTTTTATAAAAAAATAAGATAACGTAATACGCATTTTATTGTTTAAAAACTAGATTCTTAATTAAGCTTTTACTTCTCATTATGAAAAAGTAGAGCGTTTTTATTTATATCCAAAAATTCACAGTCTAAATTTATATTGTCTGGAAATTCTACGCGTAATTCTCTTTTCTAAAGACTTAAACTATAGAGTTTAGTTATCATTAAAATACAAATACTTATTCTTAAACGTTATTATTTAATTTGCAGGAAAGTAATGCATTATATGATTGCATGTTCGTTGTGTATTTGAATTTATTTTTAGTAACTATTATATAGATGCGACGCATCATCGTCTAAGAATGCAGAGTGCACGCTATGTGTCTCCACATTATGATAATGAATGCATGGAAATAGTAACAAACATGATGCCTTATATAGACTTTACATGAATTTAATTTTAATAATGTATTAAAATATGTGGAGAGAAACTAATTAAGTGTTAAGCTGCTTTAGCTGCTTAGGAAATTTGAAATTTGTTCTTTTTTTTTAGTTTCTAGGGAGACTGCTCAATTTGGTTTTAATAATATCAAATTTTGTTTAAATTTTCAGATCATGTGCTTTGTCGGATAATTATTAATTTATTATATTTACCCACCCCTGATTTATAAATGAAGAGTTAGTTGTGTGATTATATTGAGTGATGTATGGCAAAATATGCGAACTTGCTCAGAAATTTTATGCCAGATTTTGTCATCGCAATGCGGTGAATTATTACTTGGAAACACGAAAAGTGAGCCAAAATTGGTAGTCGCTCGCGTGTAAATTCCCTTCTGACTGAATGATGAAAAGGACACTAGTCGATAAAAGAGGAATCGACCATAATTTTTGGTTTATATGGTCAACTGATTTTTAATTAACCTTTGACCATACATCAATGGACTTAAGCTCTTATGAACACTAAATTTATTCCCTTTTAACGTTGACATTAATATAAATAATTTAATGTGTTAGTGCGGCTAGTGCTTTTGTTCCCCCAAGCCCTAAGAAGTTCTATAATACCGCATGATGATAATAGTTTGGTAATAGTTGGAGAACCCAGTCTTTGTTATGATACATACCAGCTGGCACGGATGAGATGTTCCTAGCTTATTGATCTTCTCACAGCAGCAGCTCTGTTTGTGTAAGGTTAACCTATATACGATGGGCCAGGCCATAACCTAGGCTTTACAACCGTCCAAGTGTCGATTTTATTTGTAACTCCGTTTCTGTAATACTTTGAAGTTATTTTTTTAACAATAAAATGTTTTAATAGAACTATATTAGTATAATAATATATTACGATCATTAAAGAATTAAGAATTAATTGACGATATATCGATTGTCCTTATTCTATGCTTTTACCAAACACAATCGATTCAGATGACCCTTATATTCCCATTATATAAAGCCTATTTAATTGTTATTCTAAATTTACAAATTGTAGCTACATAGTTCCAATTTCCCCCCAAAAAAGACTCGAAATCAAATCGAACATAACTTTTTATATATTAAAATACAGTGTAATTATATCAAAGAAGAAAATAAATATATGTACTGTTTATTCTTTTATTCTGCTGATATTTTTACACACTAATTTCGCAAGATATAATATGAACATTATTCAACAATTACTTACTCTAATATACCGTTATATAAGTTAAAAGTTTTGCAATAATTTACAATTAAAAATAACAACTTTGTCCATAAAATCAACGGTATCGTCCGTACAGTAGCTACTGCTGGGTTGTACGAACTCGATATTCATTTTACCACGCCATGGTATACCGTTATTTTAACGTCCTGTCGTATCTTGATAATGAGACCTATTTTAAATACGCGTGCACTCTCCTTTACTTTTAAAGTACATGGAAAACAATAAAAAAAAATTTAACTGTGTTCAATATTTATTATTTATGTTGCATGTGATTCTAATTTTTTCCTTACTGAAATATTGTATTTAAATTAGAAAAGTACTTAAAATAATTTCAATGCATCTAGTTTTTCATAACACTTTTCTTTATTTTTCGTTTAACTTTAAAAAAAAACAACAAAATCTTGTTTTTATCTTTCTAGGATCGGTAAAAATATTAAGAAATCTTGCGTATAAATATTTTTTATCATATAACTTTTTTTGTTGCCATGTTTAATTGGTCATTTAATTTTATATTGATCATGTTTGACATTATTGTAAACATAGTTTTTAATGTAAAGAAAAAAAAAAGCATAATTATGTATCGTTTATTTTGAGGCAGCTGAAATGCCTCGATCGTGGCCTGATGTAATAGAGTCTATAATAAGATAAAGAAAAGACGATGAAAAGATTTTGTCTACCCTCGGGACTATTTGCAATAATTTAATTTTCTTTGCATGTAAAGGAAATAAAATCCGATTAAAAATTAGATGGTATAGTCGTCAAAAAGAGAACAAAAATTAGAAAAGTTTCTACCTTTTCTTTTTATTATTCCACGTTTATAAATACTTTTAACTAACACTCGTACGTGTTCTTATTGTAATGTAATATTCTGCTGCAGTATAAAAAGTTTTTTTAATGTTAATGATAACTAGTATAGCTCTTACTCTTTCGCTCTAGTTGTCACGAAAAATCGATAATTTTGTCGGTGTTGTAGTATGTAAGCTCACATAACTGTGTTAAATGTAAATGTAAGGTATGCATAGAAAAACACACACACACACACACACACACACACACACACAAGAAGCCTTGTAAAGTAGTCATATATATTGTGTCAAATTTTTAGTGTCCGGTACACTCATGTTAAATAATATGGAGATTTTACAGCTTACGATTGTTATACATGATCTATATGTGTTTGATATGCCAATTCTGCATTATAGACTCTGAGGGCGCAATTCACGAAAAGAGTTATCCAGGTTTCTCACTACCATGCACGCTTATGTAGTGTCATTGAATTAGGCTGGCGATAACCGCGGTTAGTGAGAAAGCTGGATAACTCGTGAATCGCCCTTAATGCACAAAGAAATGCAAATTTGTAAGTCTGGACGAAGTAATTAAGACAAAAATACAGTCTAGCTATCACAAAATTTTACTACGTTTGATAGACTGTATCATAATAACATAAACAATTATCCTAAACATTTTGGCTCCCGCTAGGTGCATTGTATTATAGCTTGCATTACAAATGTAGCTGTGTAAATAATATACAATGGACAACATACATGAAAATTTTTATTGCAGAAATGAATAGAGGGTACCAAATTATGCTACTCTGAATTTTTTCAGATTTTTTTGAGACCCAGAACTATTTTTAAATAATTATTGAAAGTGCGGCCATGCCCCCTGGAGGCGTCAATAGGCGTCCAGTCTCTATCCTTTTTATTAAGAATTCAGAGGTGCCAACTGAAATCACAGGACTTTCAATAATTATTTAAAAATAGTTCCGGGTCTCAAAAAAATCTGAAAAAATTCAGAGTAGCATAATTTGGTACCCTCTATTCATTTCTGCAATAAAATTTTTTCATGTATGTTGTCCATTGTATTTATTGTGTATGAATGCGCCCATGTGTGAGATTTTGAATTAAATTTTAAACTAAAGTAATAAAGAGAAAGATAATTTGTCTTAAAATCTTAAATGCATGGCATCGACGTACCATAAAGAGTTAATTACTCTCTATCGACGTACTATCGAATTATTATATTCTATTACCACTGATCCAGTTGCATGGGATACCCTCCATCGGAATATATGTAGAATTTAAGGGCATTGGGTGTAGCACCGGTAGTTGGCAACACTGACGTATCTTCACCCATGTTAATTTTTGATCATTGCTCCTCGGAGTAATTTTTATGCTAGAGCTAAGATGATTGCTGTAGTATCAAGATAATTATTAGCCCAAGTGCACAATTTGGCTAAATAAAGCCTGATTTAAAGAAAAGTATTTTTTTTTTTATATTTTAGAAAAATGCATGTAAATTTAAAAAATTACTAAAAAATACTTTTCTTTAAATCAGGCTTTATTTAGCCAAATTGTGCACTTGGGCTACTAATTATCTTGATACTACAGCAATCAGCTTAGCTTTAGCATAAAAATTACTCCGAGGAGCAATGATCAAAAATTAACATGGTGAAGATACGTCAGTGTTGCCAACTACCGGTACTACACCCAACATCACATGAACATAACAGTTTGAGACATGATATTATAATATTATGGACAATCGTAATATAACAACAAAATTCCTTTCTGTTTTTCTAGATTTTTGTGGAATTATGTTTTTTTTTTAATTTTTTTTATTTTAATAATTTTTTTACTTGTTGCTTTTGCTTGTCCTGCCAAAATGTATTTATTAATCATGTAGCAGGTGATCAAACCTGCATACGTATTTCCATTTGTTATATAGCAACGGAAAGAGTTTGTAATGTTTGTATTCTTAATTAAGTCATCTCTTATCACTCTGGGCAGGCAGCTGTTCTTTTATTTTTGGTGTCATTCACATGATTTTCCCCACGGCTTCATTGCTGGCAACATGCCAAATTTTGCAGCTTTACGTTTTCAGACCAAAATCTGAGGTAAGCTTTAATTAAGCTCTATAGTACGGAGTATGCTACTTAAATTAAATTATGTTTTTTTGATATAAAAAAGTTTTAAAAAAAATCTATAATATATAGCCCATCGAATAAAGAAGCTTATTATATTTTTTCCATGTCTGCTATATCCATGGAAAATAAAATAACAAATTTTGTAATATAAATGCAAATTAATTTCCTGTTAAGCTGGTATCAGAAGGAATAAAAATATATGCACATTCCATTCCTAAAATACGCTGGCAAAATATTTAAAAAATTAATATAAAAAAAGAAATTTGCATTTTATTATAGCTTAAGTTCTGACTTTGTTTTTTTGACCTATTTTCTTGAAACTTCAAATCTGTGTTCGATCAGATAAACTCAATTATATTTAGATATCCGTTGGTTCTATTCGTGAAATATGAGTATTTTTGGTGCAGCGTCGTTGATGATTTCGATCAATATTGGAAGCCGTATTTTGTGTCTGGACGAGAAAGCAAAAACAAGAGTTTAGAATCTTTGGTTTGTTTTTTATGTTATAGCAAAACTTTTTAGTGTGCCATAGACCCTAGATAAAAAAAAAAAAAAAAAAGACTTATTTCTTCCTGTATGATTGACAGTATTGCATTAGAGGAAGAGGGGGAAAAAATCAGTTTATTGGTTGTTCAAGACAAAAACACAGATTTTTGCGATTTACACAAATATAATTTGTCATTTATTTCAATATTATATTCAATGAAAATAATATTGAATGTGCTCAAAAAGCCCTGTATACCGTTTATCAAATACAGGCGCGGATCCAGGGGGGGGGGGGGCTGGGGGGGCTGCAGCCCCCCCGAAATTTTGGATTTAACATGGGCAATATAGGCATTTCCCCCACTCCAATTTTTTTTTTTAAGGTAGAGATAATACAGATCAGCTGGCCCAATGCTAAAAAAATCCCATTCATAAAAATTCTGAAAAAAATTTAAAATGTTCTCCTCTACATCCCCTATCAGTAGGTAAAATATCAGGTATACAAAAACGAGCTAGTTTTCGAGTTATTAATTTTTAAAGTTGACCAATTTAACATGGAAGTTCCATTTCTCCATGTTAAATTAGTCAACTTTAAAAATTAATAACTCGAAAACTAGCTCGTTTTTGTATACCTGATATTTTACCTACTGATAGGGGATGTAGAGGAGAACATTTTAAATTTTTTTCAGAATTTTTATGAATGGGATTTTTTTAGCATTGGGCCAGCTGATCCGTATTATCTCTACCTTAACATTGGCCTTATGGAGGCAGCCCCCCCCCCCCCCCCCGAATTTTTTTTCTGGATCCGCGCCTGATCAAATACAGCATATATACTAAAAAATTAATGTGTACCAGTGTACCATAAAACTAAAACTAATATAATATTTATTTTTTTTTGCAATTATCGTATTAAAAAAATATACGTATACCATATATATATATATATATATATATATAATAACAAATATTCCAAAAATATATCACTCCGACTCATTATTAGCGACGCACGAGTTTATTGAGAGTTTCAATTCGTATCTCAAAATACATTTTCGCTTTTGCCACTTATATCCCACTCTAAATTTCAACATATATCCTACCGTGTAAAAAATATATATTATGTCTGTTCCGGAAGTTCATATATAGTTTATGGACATTTTAATCTTGATGCACTGTAAAAAGTTCGACGTATTCAAAATCCATAATAATTATGTATCCTCTGTGTTAAGTTTCAGAGAGTTAAATAGAACAGGAAGAGGAGAAATATTTTTTTTTACTTCCGGTGTGAATATTAAATTAATTTGACTGTATTTCCGTTCACGCATCAATATCTTAAATACAAAACATCAACAACATGACGTAATTTGAACTCTGTCGACACTAGATGGTACCTTTGAGAAAATTTTACCATGGCAGCACTCACATGTTTAATTTGAAACTGCTGTTAACAAAATATTTACGTTTTATATTATACGCCCACTAGTTTTAATTTACATTTTCAATATACATGTATGAAACATTAGAGTAAATATAATCGTCATTACCGTTTGTCCTTAATAAGTAATGTAAATCACACAATCGTACAGTAATTGTAAATGTAACTGTAGTATATATTGTGGAAAAAGTTTTAGTAAAAAGCTAAATGTTCAGTATTATGACTATTATATACTATGGTAAAATTAAAATAATATAATTTAACAACTGGTAAAATTTCACTGTCGGATGCTAAAGACGTACAGTTCATCATATTGTGATTAAACTTCACATTGACTGCACACCTTTTCCACTCCGATAATATATTTACTGCAGGCTTTAGAGCCAAAGCTGCCATAACATACCTAAATTATATTTTTTTCCTTTTATTTATCAATTCGTGAACTTGTTCCCTTTATGCTTTTATTTCTCTTTATTTCTCGTTGCGTCGATTTGGAATAATACAGAAGTGGATATCACTGTGATTGTGATATCATGATTGCATTATGATGGTATGATGCTATTCACAGGAGTCTATTCTAGTTCAGTTAATCGAGGGTATTATTAGTATTATTATTTGGATAGTCTCCACCTTTTATCAATGTATAGTAGAACACATATCAAAGACCTTTAAATTTTCTTTTTATAGATCAAGTGCTATATTTTTACGAGTAGTAACGATATTTAATAATGAGGAATTTGTGAGAAAGGCATTTTTAATAGAGAACAGAGATAATTGCAACCATTGAGCTCTATACAAGGCTAGAAGGCTTATCAGCTGTTTTAGGCGCGCACGGCGTCTGGGAGGAAAGTGGGTGGTGGTCGGTGCTATCGAATGCCTGGTTGACCAACCTAAGAAAGTTTCCTTATAAAATAAGTATTAAAAGTTACACTGCAGTTGGCAATTCTGAGGAGAATACGTTGGAATGTGTGACGAAAGCGCAATCTCCCACCCACTTCCTCCCGCCGGACCGTGCGCACAGTTTAACATTGAGAAGTATAGGGCATTATCCCTCTAGCCTTGTATAGAGCTCAATGATTGCAACATAGGCAGCTAAATTTATCTTTAAATAGGCTCGGGCATCGACTGGGTGGGTATGTTAAACGAATTAACGATATTTCTTGTCATCGTATTTAAAACTGCAGGGCCTACTAGTAGTCTGTTAGTTTTTTCTATGTTATAGTATACGAAAATCACCCTTCTTGACAATGACATGGTTTGCCCAACACTTGAATGTGAAATGTTAGGTAAACAAGAGGTACGTCGCCTTGAAACGACAGGCTTGTATAGTAAGGTTGATGAGAGTTGTTGATGACGTCATTTTCAAGTACACTACAGTTGTTGTATTAATAGTCAAATTTATAGGAAATTCCCTCCGGAAGTAGCCGGAAGTGTAAGGTTTCTTACTTTCCCATTCGTATTTCAGTAATGTAATCTCATTCATTACTGTGGTGCATATTTCTCTGTTCGAAACTGAATTACAAACAGAATAATCACACACTTCCAGCTACTTCCGGAAGGAGTATAAAATTAATTTAACTATAAAGCAAGTAAATAGCACAAGTGCATTGATAACTTTTTATCTTCATGTTAAGTGCACGCCCACGTTTAACCAGAAGCATTTTATACATCCATTTGTAGAAGGCAAATAGTTTTTTTTTTTTTTTTTAATAATCTTATAAGTACTGACTCATAAAAGTTTCATTTTATTTATTATAATAGTAAAATGTAATGTTTAATATTATTCATAAAAAAAATAAAAAAAATATAATTTCTGTAGTTTCATAGTTTTAAATTTCATTTAGATGTTGTATTTTTAGACACTTCAATTAAATAAATGACATCCAAAGGCAGTGAGATATAATGGGAAAATATTATGCCACACCCACTTCCCAGGATAAAAAATTTACAGGCGAAGCTGTGTATTTAAACTATTAATAAATGTTATAATAAACCAAGCTCACTCTAAATAATTATATATGTGCGTATGTACTGTAACATGAATAATCTCCATATACACAGACAGTGTATATAGTTAAATAATAACGGAACAGACTCTTTGATAAAAATAGGAGCGGAAACTCAGTAGACAGTTTCTGTTTCGTTTAATTTCCTCTCCATTTCAGGCCCAATTTCCTTCCTTATACTGATTTGATAAGATATTTATAATTCATAGAAACTATAAAAAAAGATAGCTTCCCTAGATCTTTTAGGATATAAAAAGAAAGGTGTATTTAAATATTTATACGAACACTTTTAACTTGAAAGAAAATTGTGAACTCCGTTTGACACTTATATCACGTACTTAGAGTGTAGTCAGAATATCTACATACCCTAGAGTGTATATAGTAGTGAACTTTGGAGACATTTTAGTTCCATATTGGATATGGAAAAATTCATTTTTTTTTTAAGTACGCAGCGCAGCAATATGTATTTTTTTAAAAATTAGAAAAGATATAAATTTAAATTTATGGGATTACACCTCGGAACAGCACGAATTTTACTCCTGTTTATTCAATTCGGCACTGCAATTCAAAACGACGATGCAGATTTGCAGTTTTACAGAAATTAAGAAGAGTAATAATCATCCCATTTTTTTTTTAAATATTCATACAATTTATATTTTTTTCTGATTCAGTATTAAGTTTGACTATATGTGTGATAAATGAAGCAAACAAGCATATTATGAATTATATATGACTATATGTCATGTGCAAAAGTGGTAATTCAGTAATTTATTTCAAATTTCATAAGGGAATAATGCCAACTACAACCATGTTTCATAACTCATAAAATTTGCACTACTCATCTCAAATGTTTGCTTTCAGGGATGTTTACTGTTTCAACTTGATTGTTTATGTTTTCTAGTACGAGCAGAGGGGAAAGAATGCTAAAAGCTTAAGGGATGATTAGAGTAGAAAACATAAAATTTTTATTGTATGTAGCAGTGATGTAGGTCTTGCTAATGAAATTCAAGAAAATGCGGGGATGGATATAAAATATTTATAATTTAAACATTAAAGTTTTATTTGCAACAAAATTACTGCAGTGTAATTTTATGAATTATGATAACTTTTAAGATATTTTCCACGCAGTGATGTTTATCGTCGAAATAAAACATAAAAGTGGGTGTAACTGCTCCCCCCCCTTTTTTTATATAAAAATGGCTGTTGTATTTTAGCAAGAAGTGCAGTATTGCGGTAAATTAAAGTATTGAATAAGTTGATCTGCATGTTCATTTTTATGAAAAATTAGTAGTAATTTAGCATTTAGAAGCCTCTCAATGTACTGTAATCAGAAATCTAGCTCTTGCATTAATTGCATTAGAAAAATCTGCCACCTTGATTTGTCTTAAACCTGAGTCAAACTATAATTGGGCGCGATTCACGAAGAAGTTAGCCTAACTGTTTCGTGAATCGCACCCAATATTTTTTTTAGAACATTTCGAATTTTAAGATAAATTTGTCTACCTTCTCAAAGAAATATTGCATGCTGAAGCAGTCTAGAGCAGTCTGAAGCAATATAGAGTATTGAGTATATTGACCAAAAATAATCCACTTCAATAATGTTCTACATATTATTAAAGGCATGTGACAATCAATCATTAATGTATATATATATACTAGGGGTGGGGTGTAAACTCGCGCTTACGCTCGTTTGCTTTCAAGTCTTTTAAATAATTTTGTCAATCATACGTTGCCATCTATATAAGTATTCAGTACGTGATATCATAACGGTGTTTTAATGCAAAATGGACAACCTTCATGAAAATTATTTATTGCAGAAATGAATTGAAGTATTATAAATTATGCTACCAAATTATGCTACTCTGATTTTCTCCAGGGGGTTTTTTTTTTTGAAACAACTATTTTTAAATAATTATTAAATGTGCTGCCACGCCCCCTGGAGGCGTCAACAGGCGTCTCTGTCCTATCCTTTTTAAAAACGATTCAGGGGTGCCAACTTAAATTACAGAACATTCAATAAGTATTTAAAAATAGTTGCAGGATTCATAAGAATCTAAAAAAAATTCAGAGTAGAGGTGGAGCGCCGCGTAGCGTTGTGCATTGACCGGTTCTCGTTAGATCACCGAAGTCAGGCTACGTCAAGCGTGGTTAATAATTGGATGAGTGACCATTTCAAGTATAAAAATACGCCGCTCCCTCCCTGGGATAAATTCGTGTTGACGCAGTTGTTAGGCCCCTACTATTTTATTATTATTAATATTTATTTTATTTCATTTAATAATTTTTTTAAGGAGTTTGGGCAGATTCGAGTTAATTATTTTCTTAGCGTCCGGTTGTGATCGAGCGAGCAAGGCAGTGGGCTTACTCCGGACACTGCCCATCTTCAACACAAAGAGGTGGCCAGTTGTAATTAAACCTCGTAATGCTATGATGTACCGAACGCGAAATGCCCCTGAAAGTAGGCCACCCCAACCTACATGCCCCTGAAAGTATGCAACCCGCATTACTTGCACCTTAATTTTATAATCCCCCCTAGACCTAATTGGGAGTAAATCCGAGCATTATTTACGAAAATAATCAATTTTATATAAAGTTATAATAATTAAGTCACACCTGAAAGTAGTTTGCTTGGAATGTGCTACCATGGCATCTCCATCTATGCGGAAGAATATCGAACTTCTGAATGTCTACAATATCTGTGCTCACGTGATTCCATTTGCGGGCGGCCCTTGAAACGATCTGACGCACATATGCGCGCACTTGCGCGGATATTCGCATGCGCATTTTCGCGGACCAATCTTCGCGCGATCGAATTTCACATCACTGCACTGAGCAGTCAGATCCCCTTTCGCAACGTTGCCTCTAAACAGGAGCAGCCAATGGGACGGCAGCAGTCACACAAAGAAAGTTAATAATTTCTGTGGTCACGTGATTCCGTTTGCGGGCAGCCACCGTCCAAAACGTCTCGTAACTTTTTGCCTCGCATCTTAACGTATCCAAAAACCCAGATGAGAAGACGCGATAACATGAACTCGGAGATTGATCAGCTTTCCCGTGGAGGCACACCACCCGGGGAAAATCCGCCCCCGTCCCCCGCCCCCAAACGTGGACCTTAGTGCACGTCACCCTCCCCCGGCGGCCCCTACCGACGACCCCCCCTGAAAGTCTCGTCGAGTTCCGAAGGGGGGAAGGGGTCTGTCAAGCCGATCTGGCGTCCGCCATATGAAAAGCATTGGAAATTTGGGGTTTTCAAAGTGCTTCTTAATATATAAGACTAGGGGTGCGGGTGGTCGCCGGCCTCTTTTTTTTGTTTTTTTTTTATTTTCTTTTTGAGAAGGAGAGTCGCGACGACGTGGTGGTGACCAAAAATTGCACGTGTCATAAAAATGGATTTGCGCGCCATCTGTGAACTTAGTGTAGAAGTATTTCGACGGCGATCGCCACTATATCTGGTAATTCTCCGAGCCGTGCTGCCACCTGGTGGCCTTTTCTCGTACCGCCCCGGAACCTTCCAGAATGTATGATAAATAGTGCACCCTTGTGTCGGACCGGCACGAGACTCCCCCAGGAAGTCTCTATCGAGAGTCCCGCTTCCGCCCCTCGGATGAAGCGAGTGAGACGTAGACCTAGCGACGACGCGGCATTACGCCCTGTCATGGCTGTCAACGTCATGTAGATCCGTCCGTATGTGAGCGCGTCTGAATGCCATGACCTAACTTTTTTCCCGTCGACCGCACGGCCAGCTCGGGAAACGGAGCGTTTCAATCGAGTAAGTACGAAAAGTATTAAAATCGCAATGGAAAGGTGTCGCGACGTCATTCTCGCGAACACGCCCCTCGAACGGAGGCAGGATTTCAAATCGCGAAATGGCACCCGACGTTGCTCAAAGAGAGGTGGGCCCGACTTTGACGTCCCCGTTGACGGAAAGCAGGCCCGCTTTCGAAAAAAGCTCTCTGCTCATTTGTGGTCCGCTCGATCGGCCGTGTCAATCGACCGATGTCGGACCTAACCTACTCTCGTGCCCGGACGAGTTAGCAAACGTCGGGGGCGACCCCGATGATAAAGTTTCCGCGGTTCCCCCGCCCCGAGCGACCCCCCGACGGGACGCGCGTTCGCGGCGAGACGCGCGAGAGACGCGACGGATCGGTCGCTTCGTCTCGAGGCGCGTCGGCGGGCCGCCGGTCGCGTGCCACGAGAACCGCGAGGTCCGACAGACGCCGCACCGTCCCGCGGGGTCGGGGGCGGTCTCGCCCCCGCCCCGTCGGAGGAGGGACGAAAGTGGAAAAAGGGCTTCATGAACCTCCGAGAGGACCGGTGCGCCCCTCCCGCGGCGCCGAGGACGGACGCCGGGGAGGGCCCCCGGAGGCCCGCAACTTCCCCGAAATCTCGTCCCCGGCTCGAGATTTCCGCCCTCTCTCGCCCTCCGGCGCCCCTCCCGAACGGAAACTCGATTTTAGGGAGGCGGTTCCGGAAGCCTCGGGAGGCCCCCCAGCCCGCGCCCCCGTCTCCCGGGTCGATTCCGGACGGGAAGACCTCTGCCACGCGAAAAGAAAATCTCGCGGGCGTTTCTTACGAGGATCCCTACGCGCGAAAAGTGCCGCTTAACTAAGGGTTACTAGGGGTGCGGGTGGTCGCCGGCCTCTTTTTTTTGTTTTTTTTTTTATTTTCTTTTTGAGAAGGAGAGTCGCGACGACGTGGTGGTGACCAAAAATTGCACGTGTCATAAAAATGGATTTGCGCGCCATCTGTGAACTTAGTGTAGAAGTATTTCGACGGCAATCGCCACTATATCTGGTGATTCTCCGAGCTGTGCTGCCACCTGGTGACCTTTTCTCGTACCGCCCCGGAACCTTCCAGAATGTATGATAAATAGTGCACCCTTGTGTCGGACCGGCACGAGACTCCCCCAGGAAGTCTCTTTCGAGAGTCACGTTTCCGCCTCTCGGATAAAGCGAGTGAGACGTAGACCTAGCGACGACGCGGCATTACGCCCTGTCATGGCTGTCAACGTCATGTAGATCCGTCCGTATGTGGGCGCGTCTGAATGCCACGACCTTACTTTTTTCCCGTCGACCGCACGGTCGGCTCGGGAGACGGAGCGTTTCAATCGAGTAAGTACGAAAAGTATTAAAATCGCGATGGGAAGGTGTCGCGACGTCATTCTCGCGAACACGCCCCTCGAACGGAGGCAGGATTTCAAATCGCGAAATGGCACCCGACGTTGCTCAAAGAGAGGTGGGCCCGACTTTGACGTCCCCGTTGACGGAAAGCAGGCCCGCTTTCGAAAAAAGCTCTCTGTTCATTTGTGGTCCGCTCGATCGCCCGTGTCAATCGACCGATGTCGGACCTAACCTACTCTCGTGCCCGGATGAGTTAGCAAACGTCGGGGGCGACCCCGATGATAAAGTTTCCGCGGTTCCCCCGCCCCGAGCGACCCCCCGACGGGACGCGCGTTCGCGGCAAGAGGTGCGAGAGACGCGACGGATCGGTCGCTTCGTCTCGAAGCGCGTCAACGGGCCGCCGGTCGCGTGCCACGAGAACCGCGAGGTCCGATAGACGCCGCACCGTCCCGCGGGGTCGAGGGCGGTCTCGCCCCCGCCCCGTCGGAGGAGGGACGAAAGTGGAAAAAGGGCTTCATGAACCTCCGAGAGGACCGGTCCGCCCCTCCCGCGGCGCCGAGGACGGACGCCGGGGAGGGCCCCCGGAGGCCCGCAACTTCCCCGAAATCTCGTCCCCGGCTCGAGATTTCCGCCCTCTCTCGCCCTCCGGCGCCCCTCCCGAACGGAAACTCGATTTTAGGGAGGCGGTTCCGGAAACCTCGGGAGGCCCCCCACCCCGCGCCCCCGTCTCCCGGGTCGATTCCGGACGGGAACACCTCTGCCACGCGAAAAGAAAATGTCGCGGGCGTTTCTTACGAGGATCCCTACGCGCGAAAAGTGCCGCTTAACTAAGGGTTACTAGGGGTGCGGGTGGTCGCCGGCCTCTTTTTTTTTTTGTTTTTTTTTTTATTTTCTTTTTGAGAAGGAGAGTCGCGACGACGTGGTGGTGACCAAAAATTGCACGTGTCATAAAAATGGATTTGCGCGCCATCTGTGAACTTAGTGTAGAAGTATTTCGACGGCGATCGCCACTATATCTGGTGATTCTCCGAGCCGTGCTGCCACCTGGTGGCCTTTTCTCGTACCGCCCCGGAACCTTCCAGAATGTATGATAAATAGTGCACCCTTGTGTCGGACCGGCACGAGACTCCCCCAGGAAGTCTCTATCGAGAGTCCCGCTTCCGCCTCTCGGATGAAGCGAGTGAGACGTAGACCTAGCGACGACGCGGCATTACGCCCTGTCATGGCTGTCAACGTCATGTAGATCCGTCCGTATGTGGGCGCGTCTGAATGCCACGACCTAACTTTTTTCCCGTCGACCGCACGGTCAGCTCGGGAAACGGAGCGTTTCAATCGAGTAAGTACGAAAAGTATTAAAATCGCAATGGAAAGGTGTCGCGACGTCATTCTCGCGAACACGCCCCTCGAACGGAGGCAGGATTTCAAATCGCGAAATGGCACCCGACGTTGCTCAAAGAGAGGTGGGCCCGACTTTGACGTCCCCGTTGACGGAGAGCAGGCCCGCTTTCGAAAAAAGCTCTCTGTTCATTTGTGGCCCGCTCGATCGGCCGTGTCAATCGACCGATGTCGGACCTAACCTACTCTCGTGCCCGGACGAGTTAGCAAACGTCGGGGGCGACCCCGATGATAAAGTTTCCGCGGTTCCCCCGCCCCGAACGACCCCCCGACGGGACGCGCGTTCGCGGCGAGACGCGCGAGAGACGCGACGGATCGGTCGCTTCGTCTCGAGGCGCGTCGGCGGGCCGCCGGTCGCGTGCCACGAGAACCGCGAGGTCCGATAGACGCCGCACCGTCCCGCGGGGTCGGGGGCGGTCTCGCCCCCGCCCCGTCGGAGGAGGGGCGAAAGTGGAAAAAGGGCTTCATGAACCTCCGAGAGGACCGGTCCGCCCCTCCCGCGGCGCCGAGGACGGACGCCGGGGAGGGCCCCCGGAGGCCCGCAACTTCCCCGAAATCTCGTCCCCGGCTCGAGATTTCCGCCCTCTCTCGCCCTCCGGCGCCCCTCCCGAACGGAAACTCGATTTTAGGGAGGCGGTTCCGGAAACCTCGGGAGGCCCCCCACCCCGCGCCCCCGTCTCCCGGGTCGATTCCGGACGGGAAGACCTCTGCCACGCGAAAAGAAAATCTCGCGGGCGTTTCTTACGAGGATCCCTACGCGCGAAAAGTGCCGCTTAACTAAGGGTTATAAAAGAATTTATAGTACTAATTAAGATTATTTAACGTGAGTGTTATATGGAATAAAGTTCTATATATACTGAACGGTTTTCAAATTTCTGAAACTCATGAAGGTATAAATCTGCTATTTTTTTTTTTTTTCTTATTTCCCTTTCCGATACTGGTATTTATTTAGCTTTGGAATCCACGAAGTATTTTTATAAGAATATATTATGGTGAATCAGAAAGTGTCATAACCTTTATTAGGATATTAGCCCTTCATAAAAATTTTGAGAAAATTCTGATACAATACCAAAGTCACAGGCAAATTTTCATTTCAAACGTTGCGGTCTACAAATTAACAGCTGACTGGATCAACGGGATCAACAACACTATATAACTTCAGCAGATGCTCATATTGCGCAACTTGCATAAATTTCTACTGCGCAGCTTATGAGGAGCTGACGTAACTTTTTCGTATGTACATATATAATGCGTGAAGTCATTTCCGTCGTGCACTGCGCACTCAACTCGCTGATTCCTCTTTAAATGCAACCAAACGATTTATATGCTTTTGAAATAATCACAAATTATTATTATTTATACAATGTACAATTTATCACAAATATTTATAATTTCAGGCAATACTAAATACAGTAAATTCAACAGTATTGCTTTAATATTTTTTATAATATACATTAGTAATAAGATATACCCAATAGCTAGTTGCAAGTGCACAACCTCATAGGCAGATTTACCAGAACTAATAAAAACAAAAAAATTATTCTACGCTGTACATGCCTCACAAATATAAAATATATAAATCTGAAAAAATCTTTATATATGTTTATTTTACCCTTGGTTAGGTTTATTTTTTAACTAAAAGAACTACCAACTTATTTAATTTGTCTTATTTCTTATCATTATTATCACCAAATAATTTTCAATTGAAAGATAAATAAAAGAATTTATAGTACTAATTAAGATTATTTAACGTGAGTGTTATATGAAATAAAGTTCTATATATACTGAACAATTTTCAAATTTCTGAAACTCATGAAGGTATAAATCTGCTATTTTTTTTTTTTTTTTTTCTTATTTCCCTTCCCGATACTGGTATTATTTAGCTTTGGAATCCAAGAAGTATTTTTATATTAATTTAATGTAATTAAATGCAGCCAAACTATATAATGGCTTTTAAACTTCATAAATAATTATTATTTTTGTAACATACAATTTAACAGAAAACTTAAAAATTTACACATAAGCTAAATGCCGTAAATTTAACAGAACTTTTTTAGAAGGAAAAAATATATTTAGTTAAGGAATCATAATTGAGGAGAGATGAAGCTTTACTGTAATCACTTTTCACAAGATAATAGGAAATGTATATAAGTATCACTTGTAGATTCAAATAATCGGATTATAATACTTCATAATATAATATATAGTAGCTAATATTAATATTTAATATGATTTTGGAACATTTCAGCAAAAGTTAATAAAAAATGTAATAATAAATTTAAAAGGAAATAACAATTGCAACAGGCTACTGGAGGCAAATGTTGCCCAGACCTCCCCTTCAGAGTATTCACCCCTCCCACTTCCCCCCTATGTGGGCTATCGTTCTTTCTTGCTGGGTGGACCATTTTAACCTAATCCGTGATTGGATATCATATGCTAATGTTGGATACTTAAGAAAAAGGGAAAAAAATGAATAATGCAATAAATAACTACAATTATAATGTTTGATAAAATAAGAAAAAAGGGAAGGAGTAAGGCAGAATAATTGTCACAGTAGAATTTTGATACAAGAAGGGCAGTGGTAAAGAAAATAATTGTTACAGTAGTAATTTTTTATACAAGAAGCCAAGGAAGGGAGGTATGGGAAAGAAATGATGTAATTTGTACCTCTTATTAATAATGCAGATTTCCAATGAGCTGAAGAAAGGGATTCATGGAAGCAGTCTCCTACATCAGTTATTGAGCTGCAAGTGATGCCAAAGGAACACAGCTCTCCACCTGCAAACACATAAAAGTAACTAAACATTCAAAGTAGAAATGATTGGTAATATCACTAACTTGCAAAATGTGTATATAAAAAAAAAAATGCTGGTATGGTACTCTTCCCTATATAAACCTAATTTAAAAGTGTACATATGCAACTTAAATATAAATATCAGTATTAAGATTAGTTTATGCTGAACAATAAGTGGCAGCGTATAACGACTACAACAGGCGGCAGGAGGAATCGGCATTTATGTTGCGCTATACAATTTGCTGCATCAACGCATGCGCCAGGCAAGTAGGCAAGAGGATGACAGCTGAAGCTGCCTTAAAAAGTTAAGAATTGGTTAACTCTTTCAATCAGCTATTTTCCCCGTAACCAACAAAACACGGCTAACATTGACATATGTCACCTTTAGAAAATAAATTTTAAAGATATCCAACGAAGAAGCAAAACAGGAAAAAAAATCTTTTTACTCAGAGGAATGCGGAAATAAAATGAAGTTTATATAAAAGGAAAAAATGGACTTTTTTAAACCATAGCTCCAAATATTGTCACTCATCTCTTTTCTTTTCCTAACATGTAAGTTTTATCATCATCACAAAATTAGAAAAGGGTAAAAAAAATAAGTAAATAAATATATAAATAAGAAAGCATACAATTCTTATGATCTTTTTTTTTATAGCTTTCATGTTGTCACGTGACTCATTGATGACGTCACAAATTCCCCTTAACCCCCAAGTGGCAGCCATTTTGTTAATACCCAAAGGTATTTTGAAATCACAGAAACAAAAATTAAAAATATTTTGCGATAATATAAAACTTTACATGTTCAATAAAGAACGGGGTTATGCTAAATATTTGATTGGTAATATCACTAATTAACTTGCAAAATGTGTAAATAAACAAAAGAACTGTATGGTACTCTTCCCTATATGAATCCAATTTAGGAGTGTACATATGCACCTTAAATATAAATATCAGTATTAAGGCTGCTTTATACTGGCCAATAAATGACGGCGTATAACAACTAAAACAGACAAAGAAGAATCAGCATTTATGTTGCGCTGTACAATTTGATGCATTTGCGCATGCACCAGGCAGGAGGCTGATAACTGAAGCCACCGTAAAAAGTTAAAAGTAGGTCAACTCTTCCAGCCACCTTTCCCCAACCAACGGAACACGGTGGACCAAATGAACACCCCCGCTCAATGTAATGTATTGAAAATTCACTACACCGTCAGACGGCAATACTTTTCGGCCAGAAGAAACCAGCCATTAGTCATTGCTCTATAGTATGCTATTCAAAAAGATGAAACTGCAATAAAAAATCTTTAGCAATAATAAAAAAAAAATATGTATGCATACTGTTCGAAGCTAATAAACAATTTCACATTTTTTTCCTAATGACTTCTCTAAAACCAAGTTCCAGCTATGAATACACAAATAAAATCCAAGGTTAAAAATTTTCTCACCTTGCAATCAAGACCATGCGAAGTATGGCCACTCAATGGGTAGAAAGAAAATCACGTTGGAAACATTCACAAAATCCCTCAGATGCTATGTAAGAAGACCATAAAGCCTGAAGGAAAGCACCTCTCCACCTGCAAACACAACAGAATTAAAAAACATTCTACAATTAATGTAAAAAAAATAACATGCAGCTGATTGCTGTATTCTCCTTTCTTTGTGACCCCTAGAAGAAAAGGTTTCAAATAGTCAAACCAAGAAACTGAATGATAAGAAAAAGAAAAGAAATAAAAGAAGTGATTGTTTAATCAGAAGAAACTAAAATACAAATATCAGAAGGGAGATTTTTTAATCAGAAAAAACGAAAAGCGCAATTCAATAAGAAAAATTGTAATCGAAATTTAAGAAACCAAAATTGCAAAACGTAGAATGGAAATTCTCTTATGAAACTAAAATGCAATTCATATTTAATTAGTGGCAACAATAATTAATAAAATAAAAATAAGTAGAAATAAAATGTAGCATGACCTAGAACTCACTCTCGCCTGCTGCTCAGTGTACACTTTCTACACCCACTTGACCTTATATCCCATGTACATATATAAAGGTGCTTTCACATATTCGAAAATTGCTACGGGGTTCCGTAGCAATGTAGCAATGCCGTAAGCCTTTCACATATTCTTATTCGTCTGCGGCAGCTGCGGCAGAAAATCATGTAAATGCCGCAGCAAAATGAAACTCATCTTCATTTTGCTACGGAGTTCCGTAGAACGTGCCGCGAGGTGCTACAAAACAGCTACGGTGCGCCGCAGCAAAGGTTGATTGGGTGTAAAAAGTGTACACTGAGCCTGGTTTACAGACAGGCAATAAATTGCAGAGAAGTGTTAAATGAAAACTTTGCATCAGAAATAAATGAAAGATTGCTGTAAAAATATTATTATATGCATAGAAATATATGACATACCCTCTCTTTAAAACTTTCTTCTCTGTAATTAAATTGTAGTTCGCCAAAATGCAATAAGAGTGTGATTTACATAATTGCTTTTAAAACATTTTTTTCCTAGAAGTAAATACAAGAAATTCATCACAGGAAAAATGTGATGTAAAATATATTATACAGGAATAACAATCAATGAAAAATATGCATACTGTGGTTACAAGCAATATATTTCCACAGAAGGGGAGTTACGTTTCTATATTACGACAACAGCTCGCTTCCAAAAGTGTTTGGTTGTCCTCTCCGTTGCAACGAAATTGAGGATGATGCATAATTATATGCATTTACAAATAATGAAAAGAATTATATGCATACCATTCAGTAACAACAGAAGCGGATTCAGCCCGGGGCTCCAAAGGGAGGGGGGAGCGTTGCCCTACCCCGCAATGTTAAATTGCTGCTCGGTGTACACTTTCAACACCCACCTGACCTCATGGCATATCCCATGTACATAAAGGTGCTTTCACATAGTCAAAAATCGCAACAAAATCATATTACTGTATTCAACTGTATCAAAGGATACAGTTTCCCATTTGAACGTAAATTAAAAATATACATAATTATAGAAAATGGGAAAAAATGTATGCATATGCACACCGTTCAATAAAAACAATATCATACTATATTCAACTATATGAAACCTACTGCTAAATACTGCAATAAGGAATCTTTACCAATAATGAAAAGAAATGTATGCATAAATGCCTACTGTTCAATAATCAACAATATCATATGATAACTGTATGTATATTCAACTGTATGAAGCCTACAACTGCTCAATCAAATTCCAATGTACAGAAATGCAGGAAATTCTCACCTATTAGGTAAAACAATGAGAAGAAAGGACACTAAATATGCAGGAGCAGCACCAGGTCCCAAACGCTCGCCAATCCTCTCGAATGCTATGTGAGCCCTCGAGCCCCAGATTCCCGGGCGACCAATCCCAAAAGGTCTGCAGCAACCTCTGGAAGCTTCTACCGCTTCCACCAATCAGGCAGAGCGTCATCCTGATACCTCGGCTATCAAAGAAAGACCACTCTTCGTCTTGCTGTAGTTGCTAGTTACAAAGGGGCACCAACTGTATTACTGTATGTGCTGGAGAACAGAGTCACCATTGTTGTAGCAAGATGCTGTTGATTTCGTCATTACCGGATGTTGAATGTAAAATCGTAAAAGCATGTTCGGTGCCATCTATGGAAGGAAATGGGAAGCATTAGTGAAACGTTACTCGACTTACCCTTTACTGCGATAAGGCCATACGTGACAAGTGCTGCCGTCCTTGCAGCATCCAGTGGAACTTGCACAACTTGGACTGCAAAATTTGTTGTAAAACAGAGAAATGAAACACGAAATAAATGCAAACAGTGCCTGAAACTTGTTGTTCACATCGGAAATCTGCATTCATTAGGGCACATCCGGTCCCGTAACATAGTGGAACAACCATAGTACCTTTTCACGACCGAAAAGAGTTCGATAACGTGCGGCCATCTCGGTAAATATGTCGGCAGGAAGCGAATAACACCGGCCGTATCTCGCGCTCCGAAACGACAACATGGTTCACAAACGTTGGGTAAGGTATCGTTTCCGTCAAAAACACGCAAAGGTGAGGGAACCATAAGACCTGGAGCCGAAGGGACCCATCTGGGATCGTGAGAAAGTTTTCGAAGGGGGCGTGTCCGATCGGTCAGCCCACTTTGTGGCAATTTTTAAACGACCCGGCGCACAAGTCTCGCTCGAAAAATGGTCTCCAGGTCGTGAGTCCCACAAAACCATCCCCAGTGCACCCTCCCAAAGCCATATGTAGGGAAAAACTCTCTGTTGGTTGGAAGACCGTCCTCCCACCTACCCAGAGAGGTACATCCGTAGCGCAACTTCCTCCCACCGTACAAGTAGTTAGCCAAATCCGGCAGAAGGCCCACACCTTTCCTCCAATTCCATCCCTGGGTCCCACTCGCACCCCCACAACACCAACAGCGGCGAGAGGCGGCCAACAGGCTGACACAGGGCCGCCTCTTGGCGCAGGAGGTCTCCCGGGGTCCATCACACACCTCCCCCACACGCAGCAGGTCTCGAGGAGGGTCCTCACAGGGCGCACAGTCGCATCCAGACAACAGCATGCCCTGCGAGGGGAGGGAGGAAATCGCAAAAAGCGGCTCATGAACGTTGAACCAGACCACACAACCCACCGGGCCACAAGCTCCGCCGGACTCCAGCCACCACCCCCAATCCCCGCAACTTCCCCCAAGACCAGTCCAAAAGGACAGCATCCGGGCCCCCCGGGCCCCCCACGCAGGGAAAGTCGATATCCCGAACACACCCAGCAGAGCCTCAGGCAAGCCCCTCCGCCCCACGCAAAAGCCGGGGAGCCAGCCGGACGGGATCACGTCCGCCTTGATCTTGCAAGTCCGACCAGCTCCGCCTTATGGATCTATCCCTCCGCCGATTCTGCCGCTTAACTAAGGGTTATAATATAGTAAAACGTGTTATAAAACTTTATAGTACAGTCGTAAGAAGATATTATTAGACTTGGGTTTATTTTACGAGTATGACGTCACTAAGTACTGAGATGAATCTTACTACACGCTTATCACTGGCTTATCACACATAAGCGGAACAAACACAAAGCCGTCAGTGGTTGTCGGTCTTTCGTTAGTGCCTGGTGCTTGGCTGTGTTGCTGCTAGGATTTAGCGAAGGACTAGCCTAGCAGCCTGCTGCTCTTCGTTCGAATCCGCATTGCAGGGAGAGAAAAAGTAAGATCACGATTTACTTTTAGTTATATTTTTGTGTGCTAAAAGATTATCTGCTAGATTTGTAGGTGGCTTTAAATAGGGGAGCAATCTTTATTGATTACGTTTTTACAATTTTTTTTTTTACTATCCGAAGTTGCTACTATATTTTGTATAAGATTCTAAAGCCTGTAGTACTGTTAAGTGGTATTCTAAATGTTAAATAACTCAAATCAATTGCGTACTTAACCGCTCTTTATCGTGCAAAAGTTAATAATTAATAATAAAATAATAATAATATTTGTTTATTTGGGACAAATTACACTGTAGGAAATAGGGAAAAAATAAGTAAATAATAGCAACAACATAATAATCCAAATTGGTAAATGTAGAAGGCTAAGTAGCATATATATACACATAGAAGGGTGATGGAAATCAGATGCTATAATATTTTCATTCTATTAAACATGCACTATATAAAATAATAATTTATCATAATAATGCATGGAACCCTAAGGAATTTTAATAATAAGGGTATATCAGCACGAACCTGATTGTGATGTAAATTTTTCTGATGTCAAAATGTCAACATTTTAATGAAAAATCTTTTATTTCCATGTCAAGATTAAGGTTTTTTTTTTTAAATAATTTATTCATCTCAAGCCGCAAAAGAGTTGAAGAATTGAATGTAAAGATGTGGTTTATTTTTGTAATTTAATATTTTGGAACGCTTTTTTTGTGTGTGGAAGCCTCTTAAAATATTTTGTGTAAACGGTGTCCTGTTTCTGACCAGTATCATGTTTTTCAGCTTTATTGCTGCTTTTTTTTTTTTTTATGAAAAACTAGGCTCTTATGTATACCGAAAGGGCAGTAAGGAAGTTCTAAATTGTATACTGCTTGAAACTTTTAATAGTTACAGAAATGTTGCAAAGTTTCTATGAGTCAACGTATCTATGAGCGACTTCGCCGAACTGACCGGCTCATATAGTAGAACCATCATAATTTTCTTTCGCCCCAGTCTGTATTATACAAAAGATAAATCATAAATTGCATGGGTCATGGAGAAAATACTGTTCTTTAATAGCATTGCAGCGTTTAAAACGTCATTATAAGAAATTTTATACTTAATAGAATTATTTAATTGAAGAAATTTGCAGTTACAATATAAATTTTTATTATATTTCTTGAGAAATTACTGGGTCGTTACCCCACTTGTATACGTTTGTTTCTTGCAACAAATCAGCTGATAATAATGAATGGTAGGAATGCGCCGCAACGTAGTACATTGTTTGTTAATTACATGACGTTTTGACCCTGAACTCCCGGGGGTTCAAGTTTAAATCTCCACTCGTTTCATCGTTTTCTCATGAACGTTCTACTGTAATTAATTACTATAGGATATGCAATGTTATTTTATCATTAAAAATGTAAATAAAATTATTGTAAAAAATATTTTATCTACAATGTTGATTTTTATGTTAAACAAAAAAATGCACTTGAAAATGTAAAAAAAAAAAAAAAAAAAAAAATGTGTTATCTTATTATTCTTATCTTTTTTAATAATAATAGTTTGTTTTCCTCGTATAACATTCTGTTTTTTTTTATATAACAAAATACGAATTTTACATCTGAAGCATAATATAAAAATGCTCATTGCAAAGTTTAAATTCTGCTGATTCAGTTAATTGTTTTGTTTTAAACCTTAGCAACGCTATATTATTATTGTTATGTGTATTAAAATACAGGGTAAATGTTAACGCATTCCTTTAATTATAATATTATAAGAATTGGCTTATAATTTGCTTAAAAAATAACAAATGATTGTAACTATATATATACTTTTTTTATAACAATTTACGTATTCAATTTTCTAACGTTATGTAACTCAACAGGGTATCTCCTTACTTATTATAAAAGATAGATATCTAAAAATGATCGTAAGGTCCATCATTAATATCACATTTTTGGATGATGTAAGCTACAGCATACAAACTGCTTCGTCATATAAGGCTAGACTTCAGGTTATATACGAATATTAATATAACATTGCTAATACGTAAGGGTTAATATTCTATGATTTATTGTGATGTATTGTTATGTCAGTGTTAGTCGAACCTAATATGGGTAACGTCACGATTTTATTAATAATGATTGCTAAGCTATATAGGAATGTAAGCATCAATATTTTTACTAGTAAAATATAGTAATTAAAATAATAAATAAGATAAATCGATTTGGTAATGGTTTGTTTTTTAAATCGTTGCAAGAAGTCACATTTAAAAAAATATATATTAATATATATGCCTATATTTAGTCCATGCAGGCACCAAAATTCAGATTTGCAACTTTGGAGGACATTAAACGAAAAGTCTATTAAATTTGTCCTCAAAATGTAACGAGTTTTAAAGTTAGTGACGTTCAAATTGTCCATACACGAATACACTCAAAGCAACACGAATACACTCAAAGCAACAAAAATACACTTATTTTACGATGCTTTTTTGTTTTTGTTTTGTTTTCAGTGTACCAACCACTGAACTGGTACCAACGAAAGACTTTCTTGGAATTTTAACACTATATAATAACAGCAACAAAATATTACCGATATTGTGATACAAAATAAAATAATTTTTGTTTTGAAGCTTTAAAATATAATATTCACAAACTGGTAATTTTATAAAATTAAATCAATAACGCTAATTTTGTATGATACAAAACCCTGATAGACAATCAAATCTCATTTTTTTAAACTAGAAACTCACTGATGTCAGAAAAAAAAAATCCCCTATATAGCCGTTGGTTACATAAATCGACGAAACTCGTCTCTTATAATGGCCGTAAGTTGCAGCCAACCTATCTTAGAAAAATCCGACAATTATCCGAGAATTTTAATGTTAATTAGTAAATAATCCACGGATAATCCTCAGATTATTCTCGGATAGGTGGCTGCAACTTACGGCCATTAGCTTTTGTATCTTCAGCACGGACGAAATTCGCAAGAGAATAGCGTCCATCTAGCCATCTGAAACATTAATACCACACCTCCAACTGCTAGACAAGGAGGGGTAGCTTTCCGACTGTCCCTAAGTTTATTAATAAGTATTGTATTATTAATTACCTGCTTCAATCTAGCACTGTAATTAAAATAAGTTATTTATACTTTGCAGTGAACGATCAAAGGACAAGGAAATAAATGTTTATATAATAATTCTTTCCTTGTGGCCTATACTTGTTTGAAAAATATTTTAAAATGTTACTGGATTTTCCTTAAAAGCTATGACATATTTTATAGTTATATCCACATATTATATAAAAATCAACATAATATTTATGAAATTTTACCAAGTTTTATGACTGATTTTAATGGTTCACCTATTTGACATTTAGGAAATTGAAGACAAAATTTTGAAAAAGAACTCAAATTGTTGTAAAAATTATATGAAAATCATTAAATTCGGTCTTTCAAAAATAGTTTTCTTTCTACCACTTCTGAACTTTGTAATGGTGTGTTTGGTGCTTATTGGCATCACATTCGCTCGACCTAGGGACGCAAGTAGTTGTATTTATCGATCAGTTAAAAAGTAGTTTGTACGTGGCCTATATATTTTGTGTCCTACCTAGGATAATTCGTTATCACGCTGCGGGTGTTACATAGAACCTCCTTTGCGTGGACATTCTATAAAGTGTGTTTGACGTACACTGTATATGTGGCTATCTATAACAGCAGATATACACGCAAGTTGCAACGTGTTTAATGTCAATCAGTTGTTGTTTTATCATGTATTTTTTGGTTCGTTTCTCGGCTGATTGTGAGTGCTACTTTATTTACAACACACAAAAAAAAAGTATAGTAGAATAGCTAGTATATCGAATATAGTTTCAAAACTTTTACAACATTTGAAGAACTTTCTTACTATAATAATATTTCATGATAATTAATAATGAATTTATTAAAAATACACACAAGTATTGTATGTTTAACGCATGCATGCGATTAATATTTAATATTTTTATATAAGGTAGGTTATTATTTATAACAATACTTTCGTATAATATTATAAAAATATTTAAGTTTTCAGTAATTTAATTTGATTTTATGATTCAATTGTTTACGATGTTTTCTATGCTTCTTGTGATGAAAATGAGCTGTATTTTACTGTGGAAATAGTAGGTTTAAAAGAAAATTAAAATTCCTTAATCTTATTCCGAAATTCTTTTTTACAATAATAACTGGAAAAATTAAATAACAATTAACATATTTTCATGCAACAAAGAGCAATGCAATATAATGTCCACCTCTTGTGGCGAGATTCTAGCCCATAAAATTAAATTTCAACACTTCACCCATCAGTGACAATGGGCTAATATGTATTACATATATAATTACATCAATATAGAATAATTACATATACTTTTACTAGAAACTTGTTATGTATTATTATATTATATTGTAGTCTGTTTAACTCCATGTAATAAATCACAGAGAAACTTAAAAAATTCCTGTCATGCATGCATAAAGACATCAAAGTACTGACAAGGCATTTTTTTTTATAACACAATCTCTACTCAAATTATTGCTGCGCTTGAGTTATGCCAAAGTGCAGTGTAACGAAACTCGATACCCTCCTCCAGTATGTACCATGATGATGATGAAGGGGTTGGTTACAATCGAGTTTCCTGTCTCTCCCAGCATGATGGCTGCTGTGATGTATCGAATTACCACCGGCTATGACGTCATCGATTGATATTGACAGAATTGCCTACTGGTACACTGACTAATTTATTGTTTCCAATATACACCGCGTGAACTGTTACTCCCAAAGTTAAAGGTTCATTCAGACTGCATGGCAACGAGCAGTGGTACAATTTTTCTCAAAAAATATTTCTAAAAATAGTAAAATATTTATAAATTCTGAATATATTAATAAATAAAAAAGATGATAGACCAAGCTTTATGCATTATTTTTTGCTTTCATTTGTGTGGTAAAAATTTCTTGCGACTTATTTATTTTTAGTTCATTTCTTGCACAAGTTATGGTGTGCATAGTTGAGTTCATTGACCTTTATTAATTTTACTGTCAGCACTATACTGCAACATTGCGTGCATGTAGAACTGTCCTGTTCTCTCTTTTTTTTTTTTTTTTTTTTTTTTCTTTCTGCATACTTTCTTTGAAGGCAAGATTACATCAAAGGAAATGAACTTATTACGACTTTTAAAATATAATTTTAATATTATGTATGCAAAAAATATTTCCGAGTAAATCGATAATATGTTTAAAATCTGATTGGTACTTTGCCCTACTTTGCATTGCAAAATCAGATTTTTCTAATATTAGGTTCGTACTTTCAAAATAATATTAAAAATATAGAGCGGATATACTATACCAGAACTAACTGGTAAAAGAAAAATTAACGTACGTCATACATGCTATGATTTTGCTGACGATGTTCTTTATAATAATAATTACTGACGAAATTTCATAGAAGCTAGGAAATGTTCTATTTTTTTTTCTACGATATAGAAGATATCTCGCTTAGTTTTAGCGTACACAGATTGGTATATAGCGTGATAGACAGTGATTGTCACGCGATATCGTCGTTTTAGCAGTAGAGTCACGCTCGTGCAGGGACATTCTTCATGCAGGCGAGGGAGAGGTCACGCGTGATTGTGCTTCTAATCACGTGCATGCACCTTGGTGACGTCACGTCGTCTGTAAACGCCAAGTGTCAATGGCAGTTGTACAGTCTCGAGCATAAGTATATTGTCACAAGATATATTCTTGTCTATTAAAATGAGAAAAAATTGAAGATATGCCTTGTTATTATAATGTAAATTTAGCAAATTTACTATTCTTTGTGCTGGTCTGTCACTGATCAGTATAGTGTATAGGTGTGTGTGTATGGGGGAGGGGGGTGTAATGGCAAAACAATAATTGGTCGCATGCATGCAGTTTACTGATGTGGATATCGTCTTCCCCCCCCCCCCTGATTTTTACAATTTTTACTTGGTAAAAATGACCGTATTGAAATGTAGCATTGATATTAAAAAAAAAAAAAAAAAAAAATGTATTCCTTGATCTGACTTTCTCCGTTAGATTTCCATTTAAAAGCAAACAAAAAAGGGTGGTTATTTATATATAGTTGGTCCCCTTTTCTTTTGGCAGCGACATGATTCCAAATTATTATCGTCTGAGACTTGCTATAAATTATAGTAATTTTCATATATAGTCATTAAATTTACTTGTAATATATAATTATATAATATTATTATATTTTTCAATGCACCAATTCTTACAAGAAAATTACAATAAAAATTGTACTTATGGTTAGAACCATATAATAGCTTGTTACGGTAGTTTCATGTTTCATCAGTTTTTAATTTTTAAAGTCAGAATTGGTGCTAGAAATAGTAGAAATAAATGAAAACTAAATATTGCAATTATTGCAATCCGGATTGTTTTTAAAATAGGCAAAATGATTCATCCCTTATATTACTGGTATTCACCTCTGGACAGCACGATTTAAATAATCTGCACAAACTTTAATATCATTGCTATATTTTTTACGTTGTCACGCAGTACATAGAGTCGTGGACAACGTTAAGTTTTTTTAACTTTTCCAAAAATTATAAATTTATCAGTATTTCTTTGTTGGACTGAATGCGAGCAACTCTCTCGGGACTCGGAGTTTTTTTTATTATTTGTAGAATAAAATTTCACAGTATGAAATCTTATACAATAAGATAAAAGCAGCAGCATTTTTTTTTTAATCTTTGGGCGTTGACAGAAATAGTTCATAGGTTAGTGATCTTTTATTTTCATGCTTGGAAAACCGCGACTGATAAAAATCTAACGTTGCTGCTCCATTTTAATGATCGTGTTAATACAAGTACCATTCCATATTTTTTAATGTAATTATCTCTATATATACTTTTACTTTTGCTAAAAAAAATATCCAAACATCCATGCATTAAAATTATCCTCAAGAGGGGGGGATATTAAAAACAAACAATGCAAGGCTTCGGTAAAACAAATGACGCGTGATCGGATCACCCTTGCCCCCTCGTGACGTCACGTGCCACCACCGTGACTTCCACAGTGTATTGGCATAGCTCACGGTAGGCAGGTCACGCGTGCTTGCGGTTACAATCACGCCTGCTGCTGTCGTCGTTACTTGCATATCGAGTTACTCTCCTCAACTTCTTTCTATATCGTACTTGATGCTCAATCTTCATCGTAGCTCTATCTAAATTTTCGTCTATAAAAATTTCAATGGTCAGCATCCATGATGACATCACCAATCCTTTGTCCTCCCATTTACTTACAAAAAAAGATTGGGCGCACGTAAGATCCTAAACGGAGCAATTTTTCGATCGCTTATTGTCAACCCTCTAAAAAAGCTATGTTTGCAAATTTAAAATTACGTATTGGCACTAACCTTTTACGTTTGCTGCTATAATTTTTTTTATTATTTGCCTTAAGTCACTTTAATTAAAGAGCGCATGTAAAGAATTTCGCGGTAGTAGTGTTTTGACTTCGAGCCGAAAAAACGTGCGCAGAAGGGTTGCGCGCCGATGCGCGGTGGTTGTAGCAGGAGTCAAAATTAGCAAACGAACATGGCGACTATATAATTTTTCTGATGGATACTTACCATTCAGTTTTGATATCTTCATATCAGTATAGTTTTGTGTTCTGCCATGTATCCATGAAAAAAGACCACTATTTTCCATCTCATTGCTCTCTCTCTCTCTCTCTCTCTCTCTCTCTCTCTCTCTCTCTCTCTCTCTCTCTCTCTCTCTCTCTCTCTCCTTGCCTCTTTGAAAAGGTTAAAAAATAGTATTCTATTAAAAGGTTATGCTCCATCAATTTATATCTTGCTCTTAAAGTCCTCTAGACTCAGTCTGTGTCAGTCTTTCTCTCTTTTTCATTTAGGCTGGAAAAGGTAGATTTTTTCCAGCATCATTAGTTAGATAATGTACTTTATCAATTTCCCTGTCCTTCATTCTGTCTGTAGTCTGTACCCATAAATTACCCCCTCCTCCCTGCGTGATGCGATGCGTAACGAACGTTGACTCCTGCTCCGACTGACTGACTGACCGTCCTTCCATATTACAATACTGTGGTGTGCGCGCCGCCGACACTTTGCTGCCTATTTACTTTTTATTACCACCACCAATACGATACCACGATATCGCGAGAGCTGTTCCGTCAGTTCCGTGCTCAGTTAGCCTGGTGCGCTGGACGGCGTTGCCACGATCACGGCTGTGGTACGTTCTTCCACCAATATTAATTTATTATAGTGCTCAATGGTGATATAATGTTTTCTAAATACATCACTTCATTATAATGAAGTGATGTATTTGTTTTAGTAATCTTTTACGTTTTTAAAAAGTTTATTTAATTAGTTAATGTAAAATAATGTGTTTTACAGCATAATTTTTTAGTGAAAAATATTGTTTTTCGACTGGCGACAAAGCTATTCAGGTATACAATTAAAGTGCCCTTTTGCAGTATAAACTATACGGTATTGTCAGTAGAATTTATTGAAATTCTTAAACTGTTTTATAAATATTTATATAATTTTGAAAAAAGCCGTATAAATTTCCAAAATAACTACATTCGTAAATGCACATCCCTTTCAGATTATTTGGAATAAAATATTACTAATATCAGGTAGATTAATATAAACTTATATTTCTATGGCTAATTGTTAGTAAATGTTGGTAGGCTCATTTTTTTTTGCGATGATTTTTGTTTTATTCGCGTGAAAAATATAAATTTACAAAAAAAAAAGTGCCAATTTCATTTAGTTACTAGTAGCCTGCATTGCATCATATTTTTTTTTTTTTATGAGTTTATAATTTGTACAATTAAAAATGCATTAAAATAAACTGATATAACATATATACGATGGTTTTACTATTTTTACTGTATCATTATGCTTTATAAATAAATTCATTATTTTGAAATAACAAGCATCGAAGTTCTGTAATAATCAAATCATGTAATAAAATAGAAAACGTTGAAAAATATTTGAGCATTCCTTTTGTTTATTTTTTTTTGTGATTTCAAGCAGTGACTTTACAATCCTACTATAACACCTGGTAATAAGATTTTAGTATTGTATATTTTTTTTTCCTGTATAAATTGTTTGTTTTGCTTTATTATTTTATTTAAAAACACCTGCTGGCGTGTTTTGTAAGGATAGGCTGCATGCAGGTAGCTTCACATGTTTTTTACTACCTTACTTCTGTAAACCCATGAAATTGCAATTTTACAATACCACAATTTTTTTTAATGGGAATTCTTCTTTTTTATGATTTAAAGGCAATCTCTTTCCACGTTTTAGTGCATAATTATTATTGTGTTTATGACTTGAAATTATCTTCACTGCTGAAAATTGATGAAACTTAAAAAAAAAAAAAAAAAAAAAACAGGTTTTCTGTGCGTTATTTCTGCGCTGTATCCGAATATTCCAAATGTTTTCACTCAAATCTATAATGCATAATCAATTTTCATTTCATGGCATGGATCTAATGAAGAGACAATATATTTTATTCAGAGTAAAATCTGACTTTTGAATTCTCATTTAATCGTGTATCTATATTATAATATAATTTACTATTATACAATTCATATTTTATTGCTCTTCGATTGTATAAGCACGTCAATAAAATAATACACCGGTAATATATACGAAAGAACCTTATAAATATAACATATAAATATTAATTGACACTATATAAACTATTAGCCTATACAATAATATTGAAAACTATTCCTCAAATAAATGTGTGTAAAAATTAATTGAATTTCTTGCAATTTTTTTTTTTTTCACTCATTGTCAGATTCAGATTTGTTTCAATTTTTGAAACCTTAAAAGTCTATTTTGTTGTGTTGATTACGCGAGTCATATAAAAAAAATAAAGTTTTTCTTTGAATGAACTAATAATTAAAAAAAATTTAACTGCATGAGAATTTAATAAAAAAAAAAAGGTGCCGTCAGAAATGCGCTGACTTTGATGTATAATTAAGCTTTTCTTGGTTTGATGATTTCCAATTAATTTAATAATAGGCGTACAGTTTACAGCAAAATAATAATAAAAGTATGAAAGAAATTATATAACTAATTTAAAAAGTTTGCAATAAATCTTCGGAGTAACGAGATTTTTATCACGTGTACATGATTGTGATTGGTTGCTTGTAAATGACGTCACAAAGTTTGTTCTTTTTACTGCACGATATAGAATCGTGATGTAGAGAGAGTATATAGATTAAATGAACTTTTATTGAAACAAATGAGCAATTAATTCATCTTCAATTAAAAAATCTATTACCAATTAAGAAGGAAAAAACAGATTTAAAATAAAACATTGCATCGTCAATTAATGACGTGTATTATACTATTATATCATAATTCATATAAGGGACATTCACAAAGCCTTCAGGCCACATTTAAGGCTCAATAATTTAAGACCAGAAATTTTGGGTCTAAAAAACACGTCTAAAATCAAGCTTTAAATTGTCGAGCCTTAAATGTGGCCTTAAGACTTTGTGAATGCCCCTTTATGTATAAAATAATAATTATAAGACCTTATTTATATAACTATAATAATATAGATTAATAAAACTATAAAATAATAATATAAAACTGTACTTGCAAATTAATTTTAATGTCAAGGCTCAATGCTTGTTTAAATTCAGAATATCAATATTCAACATGTTTGTGTATTTTTGTTGTACACTCGTCGCCTTGGAAAATTTCCCTTTACGGCCATGTTAATTACCTTGTCTATAGTATATAAGGAATAACACAGGGCATGGTGACTGACAAGGCCGTAAAGGGAAATTTTCCGAAACGATGAGTGTACATTACTTTATCCTGAACTTTGTCAGCTTCGTGTTTTAGATATGAGTAACTAAAGTAAACAATGACATAGATGATTTTTTTTTTTTGATGGACTATAAGAGCATGATAGAAAAATATGCCATGACATGTGCAGTATATTGTATACACAAATTCCATTGTAATGATGATAAATATTACCAGACCATAATTCAAAATTCTTTTTCTTGAAGTTAACGTAATAAATTTTTCATCATTTTATTGAATACATTTTTTCTTTTTCTGGGATTCATAATGAAAAGTACAAACAAGCCCAAGACAAAAATAAATTCTCTCGCTCCATGCATGAAGTTCATAAAGTTCACTATACGGGTATTTCACACTTTGTCATAAAACAAAACAATATGACGACACGTGAATATAGGCAAAATATTGTCAGCGGCATAGCAGATACGTGCTAAAGTTGGTATCCAAATTAATTTCTCCTGGCTAATATTCGCATCATTTTTCTTAAAAATTTCTTTCATAAATGGCGACAAGAACCATTACTATGAAGAAAAATATTTGGTGCCCAAAACAAACTATAATATTATTAAAAAAAGAGATGTTGTGAGTTACGTGAACCAGCACAGCATAGGATTTTCTACCTACATCCCGAAGATTCTTCGGGCAGCTTCGGGCATCTCCGTGCCATCCAAACGTAAACATGAAACTCCTGCGCGTATACATCATGTCACGTTACGTTTACGTACTGCACTATAATTATATCCACTGTGATATGTGGTCACTGTCTCTATAGACCTTGCCTTTAATAATTTATTGGCAATGAGCCAATTCTGTTGTATTTTTCGATAAGACATCGATGTTGCTGTCGTATCAAATTCTACAATGGACAACATACATGAAAAAAAAAAAATATTGCAGAAATGAATAAAGGGTACCAAATTATGCTACTCTGAATTTTTTCAGATTTTTTTGAGACCCAGAACTATTTTTAAATAATTATTGAAAGTCCTGTGATTTCAGTTGGCACCTCTAAATTCTTAATAAAAAGGATAGAGACTGGACGTCTATTGACGCCTCCAGGGGGCGTGGCCGCACTTTCAATAATTATTTAAAAATAGTTCTGGGTTTCAAAAAAATCTGAAAAAATTCAGAGTAGCATAATTTGGTACCCTCTATTCATTTCTGCAATAAAATTTTTCCATGTATATTGTCCATTATTTACACAAAAATGCAAGGGATACACCCATTTTTACAAAAATAATAAATATAAGTAGAAAGGTGGGCGTAGCATCTGCATACCCCTGTCCCTTGCAATCTATAATTTGAAGGTTATAATATAACATCGACAGTTATCAGACTTATCAGTTAAGAATGTATACAATATCTCTTTCATTATCGTAACAAAATAAAATAAAACACTTTACTTCTGTAGATAATAGCTAATGTAAATTATCGGATCATTTCTCTCTTATCTCTTTCGCTTACTTTTTATTATTATTTTTGCTGATATTTGCAAATATTTTGGCTCTATAGATAAACAGTAGTCGGATTAATCGTTTCGTGTAGTGACGTCAAACATGGGTGTGTGTAAGTTCTTATGAGTGTTACTATTCTGCGTTAATAGCACGTACAGTACGTACGTCAGTCGATATGACTCATACATTGCAAGACCCCCTTTTTTTTAAATAGTTGCTAGCTCAGTTATGGAGTTTTATTATAGACGAACTAAAATATCCGCTATAGTGTGGTATAAACATGCAATACAGATTTCAATTTGAACTCTTGTGACTCATAGGTACGTCATTGTATATATTTCAAATTTCTAATAATAAAAATTACATTTTTTTTAAAGGTTAAATAATTCAAAATAAAGAATTTTTTAATAATTGTTCATTTTTTTATATTATTTTATTGTTACATTGTTAATGATCACACAGACAAATAATTTTTATTGTTTATCTGTTAGTAATAATTATTAATATGCTGAATAAATATAATTTTGTATGTAAAACAGAGCATTGCAGGGTCGATCTAGCGATGGAAAATTTCTTTGAGGTTTTCATGATGTCCTTTATCACAGAAGAATAATCAAATTTCCTGGCTTGTGTAACCTTTTCACTTCTATCAGGATGTTGATTTCCTACACAGAAAAATGTTTTAAGATAAACAAAATTATAATAAATGACTTTCAAATTATGTTTATCTTTGATAATGTATTATAATTATTATATAATGAGTATAATAACATACTTTTTTATTCATTGTGCAGTATGAGCTAGAGAATTGAAGGGAAGGGGGAAAAAAAAGGTTATATACTTAAATTACTTAAGGTCAAGTACTGAAAGACATATAAGGATTAAACACATTTCAAGATTGAGCACTGCCCCACCTCATAAACCAATAAACCAATGACTTTTGCTGCCCCTGAACTCAACACTGACCGAGACAGAATTTCCCAATTTTAGTAGAGCTCTTATTCATTAAATATGCATAATAAAATGATCATAAATTACTATTATAGGAAATAATATAGTGGGTTTTACTAGAATTAAATTAAAGTTTTTAACTAATTAATATTGCACTTTTTTAACTTTTGTGCTAAAAAAATTACTGTCTAATTTTTTTCTCCAAGTGTTTGACTAACACTGGTGTCTTGTCTTATGTTCAGGTGTGCTAGAGATGGCTGCGACGGAGAGCGGTGTGCGGTTCAGCGGGCACACGTTGGACAAAGCCACCAAGGCGAAGGTGACGCTCGAGAACTACTACAGCAACCTAATAGCCCAGCATATCGAGCGCAAGCAAAGGTCAGAATGCTTTGTTATTGAGTGGGATATTGAGCTTTACAGCAAGGTTTTAGAATTAGTACATTGGTGGAGCAAGTTTCCTTAATTTCTGATGGTGTATACTTAATAAATAATATGAATTTTATTTGTGATTTTCTCTTGAAAACTAAGCTCATTTCACTATTAACTGTGTGGTCTATCTACTATATTGATATCAGCAAAATTAGATTCCCATTCATGTATTTCTTTTGTTTTTTTAATATAAAATAAGCTGCATTAGGGTAAAAAAATAAAGACAATGATATTAAAATAATATAATAAGAGGTGATATAGGTTGAAATATTTAAGAAGGCATTTCATGCATTCCATCACATTCTATCATTCTCTCAAAAAAAAAAAAAAAAAAAGATATACCGTAGAGAAGTCAGGCCCTTAGTAGCGTTTGGGATGGAGCAGTGGCCTCGGTAAGTTGCTGACTTTGTCCGTGTTGCAGACAAGCCAAGCTGGAGGAGTCCCTGAAGGACGAGGGTCTGTCAGAACAACAAAAGCAGGAGAAACGACAGCAGCATGCACAGAAAGAGACGGAGTTCCTCAGGCTAAAGAGGTCGCGGCTAGGAGTTGAGGACTTCGAGCCCCTCAAGGTAAACCTCCTGCAAATAAACATGTGTCTATGGCGTCCTAGAGGAAAATCTTCAGCTGTTCCAGGTTCCAGCTGGATCAGTGAGACAAATATTTGTGATATTAGTAGGTTCCTAATATTCACTACTGGATTTTGTTTAAAGTAATAGCTGAAACTGTATCACCTGGAATGCTAATGGGGAAAAGGTCAGACCTTTTCAACTTCTATAGTAGAGGTGACATTAGCTGGTGATGTTAAATGTCACTCAATACATTAAGAAGTATAATAGAAGTGCAGTTTCTGGCATTTCTCTTATATGGCAGTTTAATGATAAAATTATTGAAAAATTAAAGTCGTCATTTTTTAGTTTTAAAATAACAGTAATTTAGAAACTTATTAGTGATTAGTGGTAGTAAAAGTTATTAAATTCTTGCAACAAAGTGCTCTCTTCTAATAGCATTCGTTAAACATAATAATTTTAACCAATTTAGCAAAGTATATTTTTTTAAGTAATCACAGTTTTCATTATAATGAGGCATTCTACCATGCATGACTTTTGTTTTCTTCTGTCTTTTAAGGTTTTAATTATTATTTGATCCCAATAGATAGTTAATAGTGTTAATATTTAAAAGTAACAACACACTAATGAGTCTCTTACATCTCAGGTGATAGGCCGAGGAGCGTTCGGAGAAGTGCGACTGGTGCAGAAGAAGGACACCGGTCACGTGTACGCGATGAAGATCCTCCGCAAGGCCGACATGCTGGAGAAGGAGCAAGTGGCGCACGTGCGAGCAGAGAGGGACGTACTCGTCGAGGCAGACCACCAGTGGGTCGTCAAGATGTACTACAGCTTCCAAGATCCAATCAACCTCTACCTCATCATGGAGTTTCTGCCCGGAGGAGACATGATGACCCTGCTCATGAAGAAGGACACGTTGTCAGAGGAATGTACTCAGTTCTACATTGCAGAGACTGCCCTTGCCATAGACTCCATCCACAAGCTAGGCTTTATTCACAGGTGAGATATAACAAATGAAATGAAGGCATTTTCTGTAAATAAGCTGATAAACATTAATGTAGTCAATATTACAAAAGGATATTATCTGAATGTTTCATTTACTCTTGTTGTAATATCATGAAGTATGTCATTTGAATTTTTATTAAATTACAGGCATATTGAAGTACACTGTACATATAATTTTATTATAAATCACAACAATATGATTCTCTCAATAAATATGTCTCGAGCTGATTAAACACCAATATCCCATGAACTTAAGGCTGATTGTTGCTTATTCCAGGGATATAAAGCCAGACAACCTTCTACTAGACGCGCGAGGTCATATCAAGCTCTCAGATTTTGGACTCTGCACGGGACTCAAGAAATCTCACTGCACCGACTTCTACAGAGACCTCAGCCAGGCGAAACCCTCAGACTTCAGTGAGTAAACAACAGTCCTTCGTTCGCTAACTTAGAACTCTGAGAGATTTTAGTATTGTACGTGAGGAGATGATGTCAATTATGTATTAGAAGCCAGAAAGAAGACTTCATAAACCGTAATCTGCTATAATCCATTGATAATGCTTTCAAATAAAGCTACTTTGAAGAATAAAGAATTAATAATCTCATGAAATGTTACAAAAGAAGATTTTCTAAGCAATGCTTCCTTGCAGACTTCCTCGGGTCCGCGACCTCTAGTCCGATGGACAGCAAGCGTCGAGCAGAAAGCTGGAAGAAGAACCGACGAGCGCTGGCCTACTCGACGGTGGGCACTCCCGACTACATAGCTCCCGAGGTGTTCCTGCAGACCGGTTACGGCCAGGCGTGTGATTGGTGGAGTCTGGGAGTCATCATGTATGAGATGCTCATAGGTGAGTGATGCAGAGAAACAACTAGTGTTTTCTTAGATAACTTAAAGTTGTAATGTTCAATATATTATAAGGAAAATAAACCATTTAAGGTTGTGATAATCTTATTAAAGGAAATGATAGGAATAACCAGCAAGGCCTTACAGATCGAAAGAGTCACAGCAGGTGAAAGAAAATCTTGCGGTTCATTTGAAATTTATTTACATTTTGATGTAAATGTGATCAAAATGTAAATAAATTTCAAGTTAACCACTATAACTGCAAGATTTTCACCTGCTGTGACTCTTTCAATCTGTAAGGCCTTGCTGGTTATTTCTATCCTTTCCTTTAATGAGATTACATTATCAAAGTTGTAATGATAATATAATTAATATAAGAATATTGACATTAGTGCATGACTTTGTTTTTTATAATAACTTTTTAATGTATTGTCCTTGTTAAAACGCTTATCTATTTTCAACCCATCCTTCTAAAGATGCACCCTGTTGACCCCCTGTCTGTGTTGCAGGTTACCCTCCGTTCTGCAGCGAGAACCCTCAGGAGACGTACCGCAAGGTGATGAACTGGCGGGAGACCCTCGTCTTTCCCCCAGAGGTGCCCATCTCCGAGGAGGCAAGAGACACCATCCTCAGGTACACCTTTCTCCGTCCTTCACTGTCTCAGTTTGGATGAAGATAGCATTGTAGTGAATTAACTTATACTGTGACCTTTTCTATCCTTTAAAATGGTTGCTGATATTCTTTGTTTGATTTTTAGATGATCTATTACTCTGATTTTTTTCACTATTGCCTTAGTAGTAATTTGAAGTAGAATTTCTTTCAATTTTTAATAGGTTTAATTTACAATACATAATTTGATATATTGTCTGAATAATAATAAAAGAGAATCTTTGGGTTGCTTTGAAGCAAAACATTTGTTGAGATTTAAAAGTATATTTGTAAGGTTTCAAAGCCTGGTGGAGACTTCTCTTTTCCTCCAAACGTTGATACTTGCATACATACAGATGGCAAAAAAGCACTGAAATAAATTATAAGCATGCCATCATGTAATCAGTAAGAAGTAAGAAATACAACAGAAATCTTTATTTGAATTAAAAGTATATATTAGAATCTTGTAAATAGTTTCTTTCCTTTGCTATTTTTTCATCAGTTTACTTATTTTATTTTTTAAAATATTAGCTTATAATTATTCACTAACTGTTTCAAGAACAGAACTAGCCTCTTCTCTTGTTCTTGAAGCCCATGTGTAATGTCTGGTTGTCTGTGTCCAGGTTTTGCTGTGAGACTGAGCGTCGACTGGGTGGTCAGAGAGGCGGCGAGGAGCTGAAGCACACGTCCTTCTTCCGCGGAGTTGACTGGGAGCACATCCGGGAGAGGCCGGCCGCCATCCCCGTCGAGGTCAGGTCCATAGACGACACCTCCAACTTCGACGACTTCCCAGACGTCAAGCTGGAAATACGTAAGTCAACTGTGTGTTGTTGCTTGCAGTGCTTTCATCAACTGACTGTTATTATCGTGCTTTTTATGATTTATCACATTGATGTAACAATAACAAATAATTTTTATTACATTAAAAAAAATCAAGATTTTTTTTTTTTTACTTTAATGCAATTAACTGTAAAAACTATATTCTGCTTTCTGTTTCATTTATGTTTATTTTTTAATTTTAATTACAGAAATAAGTTTTAGTATTGTACGAAAGGTACACACAGAATCTAGTTGCTCACGAGTGTAAATCTTATCTGCACTATATTTTAATTCCACTCGCCTGAAAGCAAAACTCCATGTTTTTGACCGACGACAATCCAAACATTGATGAATTTTCTGAAGGCTTTCCTTTCTTTCGTTCCTTTCAGTTTTCTCTAACTTCATAGTTTGATGTTTTTAGCCAAGTCTGACCTGCATGTTATTTCCACAGCTGCCGCTCCTCCCATACAAGAGGGTGAAGTTATATACAAGGACTGGGTATTCATCAACTACACCTTCAAGAGATTCGAGGGTCTCACTCAGAGAGGGACCCCTACAAAAAAGTGACAGCCGGCCCCCTTCCCCGCCCCTTCTTCTTCTAATGCTTCTACCCCCCTCCCCTCCACGTTCCTGCCTCACCCTCACCCCCACCCGCCAGCTTAGAGAATGCTGCACCGCTCGCCTAGTGCTCTAGGCAATCTTAACAAGTGTAGCAACATAGCTGACAGTGGGGGAGGGGAAGGTACGAAAGGATTGTTGACAAGTGTTGTCTTATTGTCTATCAAATATTTCATCAAATGGGGAACCATTTTTTTTTAATGCTAGCTACTCTGAACACTTTTCAGATTTTTCTGCCCTAGGGAAAAAGTATTTTAAAAAAAATATACATCAAATTTATGAAATCAGGGTGGTATTACTGATATCTTTCCGTTTCCCGTAAATGCTAATTTGTATTGTTGTTTAATAATAAAATTGGTCCTACTTCACTGTAAAAAATGTCACTGTTGCCAAATGCAATGCTTATGTGAAACTTTCAATAAAACTGAGAATGTTAGGTGTGGAATTAATCTGCCAGACAGGTAAATTAATTTACCTACATTTCAATCTATTTTATACAAATAACAAATAATTTAATTGACCTCTTTTTTTTATCAATTTGAACCCTTACGTGACAATACTATATACATATTTGAAATGAAAAATTTGATAGACATAAAATAATACTAATGATGTGAATTAGCAGTAAATTTGAAATTTGTTTTAATATTGCAAAAGATCCAAAATCTAGTTTATTTATTACACTTAACAAATTGAAAAAAGTTAATAAAATAATATGATTGCTCTAAAATATTATGACAAATTCATTGCATTACTGTCTTTGTCATTTTCAAATTTTCTGCTAATATTCGGAGGAAAAAAAATAACTGTGATTGGAGAAGTATTGAAAGTGAGAAATGAAAACTCAAATCAGAAATTTGTAAAAATTGGCCAGCATTAACAGAATTTTGTAAAATATTAAATTTCTGACATGATTTTTTGAGTGGGGGAGGAGGCTTATGAGAAATTAAAAAAAAATAATAAACAGCTTTTTTTCTGCACCAGTTGAAAAGCACCTGTAGAAGGAAAAATACAAATTACTGTTAAACTTGATAATTTTATTAAAAAATAAGTGCAAAATATCATTTTCAATTACTGTAAGCTATATCATTATATTGAAAAAACTTTTCTTATTTGACGCTATTTACTTTGTCTTCATTTCTTTTTTTTTTTTTTTTTTTTTTTTTTTTTCCTTTGCTATTTTTTAGTTTTTAAAATTCTTATAACTTTAATGCTTATGAGAACTTTCCTTTAGCAATTTTAAAAACAAAATTCAAGTAAATGTGAAATTAATTTTAAATCACATAATTTTTATTAAGCTTATTTTTAAATAAAATTATCATTTATACCGAGAAAATAAATAATATTGAATATAAATTAGTCAAAAATATAAATAAAATCACTAAACTTTGATTTTTTTTTTTTAAGAAACTTTATTAGGACTTAAAAATATTTTTTAAGTTACAGTATTGTATTTTACCGTGTAAAAATAAATTACAATAATAATTTATAAAATATTTTTTTAAATATCATTTTATAGTTACAAATTATGTAAAACCAAATGGATTTTTTAAAATTATTTAAATATAAATATGGTTTTACATTTTGAATTTAAAGATCTTAAGAGTATGGCAGCTTTCATTTTTTTTTATTAATATTACTACTATAATTATTGTTAAGTGTTGCCTAAATTATTTTGTTGAATGCATTAATTAATATTATCATAATTAAAAGATTAAAAGTATTGTTAATTGTATATATAGTGCTCTCTAATTAATTAAAACGTGTTTATTAATATTATTCATAAGCAGGTGTGTGATTTTTGCTAATGATAAACTCCGTTTTTAAGAAAATGTCATAAAACGGAGAATTATCTATAAGTTATTGTAATTAATTTCTTATATGAATACCACATCAAAAGCAAAATCACATCATATCAGCTATAGAGTGTTGCCAATAGCAAGCAGTGAAGTAGATAGGTACATCGCAAAGGTGAACACAATGAAAGTGTTGGGTCAGCGCTTTAAACCTTAATTGATCTTAATTTATTTTTGTGATAATGGCAAACATTGAATATTGTCTACATTATTGCTTGCTATTGAGTGCTTGAGTTGCATAAAGCTTAATTTTGCCAAAGCAAATGTATAAGTTTTAAATGAAGTAAAATAAAAAGAAAAAAGAAAATAACAATACATGCTCTATGCTAAGCTGCGTTTAATACTCTATGAAGAAGAATATGATTTATAAAAAAATAAAATGAAAAAAATAAATAAATAATGCTTAAAATTCTTTTAGTAAAGTAATTTCTGTATATTGAATTTTATGGACTTTATGATAAATTATCAAACAAAACAAAAATATATATATTATAGCCTAATAATTTTTATGTCTTAAAACTTAAAACTCTTGTATAAAATAAATAAATAATAAAAATAATATTTTTAGATATAAATTTTTCATAAGGTCTATTAAAAGTTATTTACAGTTCTTAGAAAAATACTGAATTATGCTCTAACAATAATTGCAAGTAGACAAATATGTAATTTGATTACTCTTTTTTTGGGTAGAAGTGTTCTTCAGTATTTTGAAGAACTGTATTTTTTCGATCAATGTACAATTTCTGATGGATCCGTAATTAACAATCAGAAATTAGATCTCTCTTTTTTTTTTTCAAGTAAAAGCTATGTAAACATTAGTTTTGTTCATAAAGAGTTAAAAATACAAGAAAGAAAGCTTTGAATGCATTTTATGTTTTTTGTATAATGTTAAATATATTCCCTGCCATTACATATCTTAGAAATATATTGAAAAACAACAACTAATTTTATAATTAATGGCTTATTAAGCTAAAATAAAAATTATGTTACGTAATAATTTTATTGACAAACTGTGTAGATATTTGTAGATACAATTATTATTGGTGTCTTTTTTTCCCCCTCTTGTTTTTTATAGCTAAAATATATTATAATTTATGTTTATAATTTTAGATTTATATTTCATAGTGCAATCATTTAATTAATTATGTTGAAATTTTCTTCTTTGTTTGGCTATTTTATTAAATTGTTATAGATTAAAATAATAAATTAAATTGTCTTTTTTGTTACTGTGTGTATATTTAAATTTTTTAATGGGTTTTGATGAATTATTTTAATGTACAGTATTTGTCGTATAAAGAGTAAAGAAATTAAATGGTTTTTAAAAGTCGAAGTTTCTTCTATTTATTTTATTTAATTAAAGAGGAGTCAGCGAGTTGAGTGCGCAGTGCATGACGGGAATGACGTCACGCACTATATATGTGCATACGAAAAAGTTACGTCGGCTCCTCAAAAGCTGCGCAGTAGAAATTTATGCAAGTTGCGCAAAACGAGCATCTGCTAAAGTTATATAGTGTTGTTGATCCCGTTGATCCAGTCAGCTGTTAACCCGTAGACCGCAACATTTGAAATGAAAATTTGCCTCGGATTTTGGTATTGTATCAGAATTTTCTCAAAATTTTTATGAAGGGCTAATAAAGGTTATGACACTTTCTGATTCACCATAATATGTTCTATCTTAGAATATTTTTTAAACACATTTTACGGGAGATTGCGAAAGAAATTAAAGTTCGAATAAAAAAGAAGCCACGTTTTTCGAGCGTTAGCATGGAGTAGATGGACGAAGTCATCGACTTTTAGACCCAAATGCTCAGAATTTTTACGAAGGACGGTCTCAACTGATTTCAGATGCTTATTTATGGTGCTCCAAAGTAACTTTTTACATGCAAGAGAATGAGCTTTACCATCGGTCAATTTTTCGCTCACTCTACTTTAACTGTCTAACTTCCAGAAACTATAATCTTAAAATTTCGCCTAAAAATATAACCCTAAAAAGCCAAAAGAGCTGAATACATTTTAATTAATTAAATATATTTTTAAAATTTTATTGTAATAAATTAAGTCCGCAATATATTTTTTTTAAAATATCACATAAAATCACAAATTAAAACATATAATATTAAAAAAAAAAATTACACAGCGCACATACAGCTGAAGTTTACACAAATTCTTGTGAAGAAGAGGCTGGCAGCTTAACATTGTATAAAATTTTTAGTTGTGAGAATATATTATTCATTAGGATCATGATTCATAATAATAAATCAACATAATTATATATATATATCTATTTTTCAATTCCCATGCAATTATATAATTAATGTTCAAAAATTATGTCAAACTTTTTCATAATCATGTGGGCTGCAGATCGATGAGATGATTATTGGGATTTTCTAGATGAAACAGCAATAATAGCTGTAAACTACTTAATCAGAGTCAACTGCTAACTAATTATTTTTTTTTCTGCGTATATATAGCATATATATAATGTACCGTGCTACAAATTGCACACGATTTAATTTTGGGACAGTTAATTAAATTAATTAATTGAGAATAATAATTTTGGCCAAATGTATAATAGCTAGCAAAGATCTTTACTGTGAGCAAAGATCAGATCAATATTAAAGATGAATTAAAGGATATTGTTCTTTATTTTGGTGGTACACGGTGTGGTCCAAATTTTCTCTGTGAGAAACTTATAGGAACTTTGTTAATGGGGTGCTCAGGGGTGGTCGGTATCACGTCAGAACAACGAAAACAAAAATCACGAAAGCATTTTCAACGACTGACTTTATCCCGAAAACAATTACATCGAAAACAAATATAAACGAAATCATTTACCACGAAATTAAATTAACACGAAACAAAATAATAACGAGAACAAAAATCACGAAAACAATTTGTACGAAAGTAATTTGACCGAAATTAAAAAGGACGAAAGTAAATTAGAACGAAATTATTTTAATACGAATTCAAAAAGCACAAAAACAATTTGACCGAAAGTTATTTGAACGAAAACATTTAAGACGAATACAAAAACCACGAAAACAATTTGACTGAAACGTTATTTGAACGAAAACATTTAAGACGAATAAAAAAATAGCGAAAACAATTTGACCGAAAGTTATTTGAACGAAAACATTTAAGACGAATCAAAAAAGAACGAAAACAATTTGACCGACAGTTATTTGAACGAAAACATTTAAAACGAATGGAAAAATCACGAATACAATTTGAACGAACGCTATTTGACCGAAATAAAAAACACCGATGAAGAAAAATATTAATAAAAAATTATAACAATGGTGTTGAATTTCCTCACCCCTAAAAATTAAATCGTTAACTTGCTCGATCGGATTCAAAAAATTCAAAGGTTGATTATGGGGTAAAAAAATAAGTCCGTTTCAGTGGCATAATCAAAATTTTGATAGCATAATTTTTTCATGTTGTATGGGCCATTATCTCATTAGGGGTTGTTTTCACCACTTTTTAAATTACACCATTAAATACAGCGTGCTCTGAAAACCTTAAAAACTAATTTTGGTGCAAATCGGCTAAAATTTTTCTATTAACTTAATTTAACATGGAAATCCCATAAGGAAGAAATGCAAATCGTGAATCAACCCCTAAAACGGTAGGAAATATTAATTTTAAAAATTGTTTAACACGTACATGTCAAAAGAATCTGGAACCCTTTTGGCTTTACGTATGCCAAATTTCAAATTTCTAGCTCAAATAAGTTAACCTGCCCAAATTTTAGCATGGGTTCGGAACACCATTTCTGGCTCAGTCTGTATATACTTCTTTATTGCATTCGTTTTAATTTACATTTTTTTTTTTTTTTTTTTTTTTTTTAAATGTTGTTATAATTTTTTATTAATATTTTTCTTCATCGGTGTTTTTTATTTCGGTCCAATAGCGTTCGTTCAAATTGTATTCGTGATTTTTCCATTCGTTTTAATTGTTTTCGTTCAAATAACTGTCGGTCAAATTGTTTTCGTTCTTTTTTGATTCGTCTTAAATGTTTTCGTTCAAATAACTTTCGGTCAAATTGTTTTCGTTATTTTTTTATTCGTCTTAAATGTTTTCGTTCAAATAACTTTCGGCCAAATTGTTTTCGTGATTTTTTTATTTCGTTTTAAATGTTTTCGTTCTAATTTACTTTCGTTGTTTTCCAATTCGTTCAAATAACTATCGGCCAAATGGTTTTCGTGATTATTGAATTCGGCTAAAATTTTTTCGTTGTAAATGCTTTCGTGTTTTTTAAGTTTCGTTATAAATGCATTCGCACATTTTCCATTTCGGTTAATTATATTTTCGTTTAAAATGTTTTCGTGTTAAATGACTTTCGTCCTTTTTGTTTTCGGTGTAATGCCTTTCGTATAAATTGTTTTCGTTCTTTTATTTTTCGTTCTTTTGACGTAGACTCGGGTGGTCATCACAGGGTCTCTGGGTGGTCATGTAAATAAATTTTTAAAAAGTCCCTCCATCAAAAATAAAAATGACGTACGATTTTATGTAAAAAAAGTGGGCGTACAGCTGTGGGTGTGGAATATGTGTCAATTTAGGTTAATTAAATAAGCAAACTTTCTTTAATTTAGCCTTTATTTCAATTTAGTTCAGTCATATTATATAATTTTAATGTGTCTTCTCAAGTTTATTACATTTATTTGAAGGTTTTAACTAATATTTCAAGCCTAAAGTAGTAAAATAATAAAAGTCTGTTTGGTCCATTTCGTAACATTTTTACGTAGGTTGCCAGAGAGTGAGTGAGTAGACGCGTCTATTTATAGTCATTTTAACCATAAGAGCAAAGGAAGTGTCTGAGCTAAACAGTTTGTTTGTTAGATAAGAGTTATAAAGAATGGAAGATATATTTCATTGGTGTCGTGAGGGAAATGCCATGCAAGTTAGAGTTTGGCTTGATGATACGGAACATGATATGAATCAAGGGTAAGTTAAAAAACAATAACAAAAATTGTGGGCGGGTCTGTCTGACTCTTTTGCTCATTTTAGTCACTTTCTTGATATTTTGCCAACACCCTAATTTTTTTTTGTTACTTTCTTGAGACCCAAAATAGGATTATTCTAATATTGGAAATCAGGTTTTCTGTATTTCTCAAATTTGAGATTGTTTACTTTATGATGGTAATAGATACTGTATGATAATATTGTAATTATTAAACAACTGCATTGCTTGACACTCATAGTAGCTTTATAACTTGTATGCATATTATAATTGACAAATTATTGCCTTAAATACCATTATTATTATGCATAATACGAAGCAGACTTGTTTGATGACATTAATTATACAACTTGAAAACTGGAACATCTCAGTACATTTTACAATAAGACAACCAAGTTTTACCACTCCTCTAACTTGCCCATGTACCCAGGGATGACCACGGCTTCAGTCCGCTACACTGGGCTTCCAAGGAAGGCCACACAAAACTGGTGGAGCTGCTAATTCAACGGGGCGCTCGTATCAATGCAACCAACCGTGGTGATGACACCCCACTGCACTTAGCAGCCGCTCATGGTCACCGAGAGATTGTCCAGCTGGTAAGAAAGTTTTTAATTATCATAAGCGGCATAGACAAGTTGGGGCAGGTAGACTCACTCCCTTGAATTTTGCCATGGCCAGGGAAAAAATTAAGGGTCTAATCATACTCCCACCCTCCTCCACCTGCTTTCCACCTTGTCTCCTAAAAAACAAAGAAATTCCTAATTGTAACAATATATATTTACAGCTATCAATTAAAACTGTACTCATAACTCTCCAAAAAATAATGACGGCTGTCATACTGTAGTAGAAAAGTGATTTTGATGTGTTTTGAAATATTTTAAATAATGATTCTATTTTCTCTGTTTGGTGTTAAAATTTATTGATTTTGACTTGGCTTAAGGAATCTACCATGCAGCCACCTTCCATGTTGACAATTTCATTTCTGTCCCCAGCTGCTCCGCCAACGAGCTGACGTCAACTTCACCAATGAGCACGGCAATGCGGCGTTGCACTACGCTTGTTTCTGGGGCTACGCTGCCGTGGCGGAGGATTTGGTGGCCCAGGGGGCGCTGGTGTCGGTGGCCAACAAGGACGGAGATACGCCCCTCGACAAGGCTCGTGGACCGCTTTCAAAGAGATTGCATGGTGAGATTTAGATATAAAGTTTGAATACTGTATCGTGGTTTCTCGTACCTTGTTCAAGCAATAATATATCAATGTATGCAGTAAACTGAACATGGTTATGATATTCAGTAAGTTAAAAATATATTTAATGTGAACAAAATTTAGTTTAATGTAAAATTTCACATTGTTATTTTTTTTAACCTTTTATGTTTTTATATGTACCAAAATTTTAATATAGAGTTTTGTTGTTGTCGTTACAGAGCTTGCCGTGGAGAACGGTCAGGATCTGAAGAAGATTCAGTTCAAGGACCAGAGCTGGCTGGGATTGAAGACCCGCAGCCGTGAGTACAGCAGATAAGCAATCAAAACACTTAATATTGTGCTGTAAAACTTTATACTTCATAGTCCATGATAGTGGTGTCGGTTTGAATGAGACTTTAATACATTTTAAAATTATTAAGGGGCATTCACAAAGTTTTAAGGCCACATTTAAGGCTCGATAATTTAAAGCTTGATTTTAGATGTGTTTTGTAGACCCAAAATTTCTGGTCTTAAATTATTGAGCCTTAAATGTGGCCTTAAGGCTTTGTGAATGCCCCTTATAATGTTTTATTTTTATTATTATTATTTTTTTTTAACTAAGCCAATTCTTAATTCTGGCTACATCATATTCTAATGAACTGTAATTAAAATTTCTCAGCTTTATGTCATAAACATCACCTGTTTTAAAATAGTCTGCAACTCCTTTAACCGTACTTCCTAAAAGGGGATCTTAGAGTTAGTAATATTTGTATTTTATTTTCTTTCTCAAATTTCCAGTTTTTTTAGTGTACTCAGACAATAAAAGTATAATACCATCAAAATAATTTTTTTACTTTGGACAATAATCACTGTACATAATTATAATGTATCAGTCTAAAGTAGTCTAAACTAAAGTATATCTTGACAGGTGACGCGACATTGTCTCGCCACAAGGGCATTGACATCGGTGACTTGTCTCTGCACACTCGCATGGCAGAGAGTCCCTCGGGAGAGACGTGGCGTGGTCGTTGGCAGAAGAACGACATTGTCGCTAAGATCTTGTCTATCAGAGAATGTACTCCGAGAATCTCACGTGACTTCAATGAGGAATTCCCTAAACTGAGGTACGTGAAGTCAGTGTAAAATTGTTTGGACTTTTTCTGAGTTGCCAGTTTGAGTTCAACAATAGTTGGATAACAAAGACAACAGCATTTCATGCTGGGTACATTTGTTAAACTTAATTATTAGATTTTTCTCTTGTTAAATATAATATATAACTTTCTTATGGTTTATTTCTAAAAATATACATGCTGTAACTATCAATGTTCTTAGAAAATTGTTTTGTTGTGACAAGCTTATTGTATTCAGCTTGTATTCATAGCTGATTGCATCACTGACAATGCTAGTAAAAGTATAATTAAAAAAGGCTAAAAAGGATAAAATTGTTTATAACAATCTCTTGTCTGATTGGCCACTAGGATCTTCTCTCACCCGAACGTGCTGCCTGTGATTGGCTGCTGCAACTCTCCCCCGCGGCTCGTGGTGATCAGCCAGTGGATGCCGCAGGGCTCTTTGTTCCGGCTGCTCCACGAGGAAGGTGGTGACCAGGTGGTGGTGGACACTGCCCAGGCCCTCAGGCTTGCCCTGGGAGTCGCCAGGGGAATGGCCTTCCTGCACAGCATTGACCGAATCACCCCTCAGTTCCACCTCAACTCTCATCACGTCATGGTGAGTTCTGTCTGTAGTTAAATCTTGGATTGTGTCGTTATGGAATTTTATTATGTTATGTTTTCATCAGATTTAGACCTTTAAAAAAAATTTGGCTAAATGTTTGCTTTACTAATTGTAAGTGCAGATTACCCTTTAAGTTGTAGTATTTAATTTGAAGATCAATTCAAGAAATTGTACTGTCCTAATGTTCTGAAATTTGCTAAATTTCCCATTAAATTGAAGAAAAAACAACATAATAATATATGAAAGTTTTTTTATCAATAAGAATGAAATTGATTTTTTGAAAAAAGTTCTGGTTTTATTCTGGGATCACACAGTTAAATATATTTTTTTATTACATTTTATTTTTATGGCAAAATTTCATCCCCTCATTACTAAATAAATTAATGAAATCTTGTATGCTAGAAATTTAATTACAGACCTGTGGAACGTATTTTAAATAGTAGTAATAAAAAATACTTTAATTGTTATTAAGAGGAGTTGGACTTGTTAAATATAAAGAATAAAAAAAAAATGTTGTACAATTCGGGCTTCATCTCAGAATGACAGTCTAGAACACAATAGCTCACAGCTCCGTTCTAAATTTGGACGTTGTTTGCTCAGATTGACGAGGACCTCACTGCCAAGATCAACATGGCAGACGCTAAGTTCTCGTTCCAAGAACGCTTCCGGATCTACCAGCCCGCCTGGATGTCACCTGAGGGTCAGTGTCTTACTTTTTCTGTCTTGAACGTGTGATGATTTCAACTTTGTTTTTTTATTGACTTTTTTTAATCTGTAGAAATCTCTTTTTCTTTATAACTTTTTCTGGTGTGCAGATTGGGTATTAGGAGCCCCAAAGAGCACTGTGAACATTGTTGAAAAACAAGTTCTGCCGTTGGTAACCAATCATAATTTCCTCTTTTTGTTTTTTTCTTTAGCATATTTTTGCTAATTTTTTTGCAGTTGCCTAATTTTGCAGTTTTCAGCAATAACCCTTTAAAACAATTGTCAGAAATGAGTTTGCCTTAGTTTATTTCCAGAAAGCCAAGAAAATTTACAAAATGTATTGTTGTTTTCTTGTTGGAATTCTTCGTTTAATATATTTAATATCAGTGCTTGTCAGTACATAAATTATGCCCTCTAATATGCAGTACTTTGATTGATGTGCTTCTCGATCCAACTGGTTTCTGATTGGTCCCAGCTGAGGTTAACTGAAGTATGATTGGTTGCAGCTCTGTCCAAGAGTGCGAAGGAGCGCAACTGGGAGGCGTGCGACATGTGGAGCTTCTCCATCCTACTGTGGGAGTTAGCCACGAGGGAGGTCCCATTCGCAGACCTCTCGCCAATGGAAGTTGGCATGAAGGTCAGTACCCTCTGTGCAGTCAGATGAACCCTTGAACTTGTCATGCATGTATTTAAGCTTTTTAGTCATTTGCCATTGATTAATGTTGACATAGATATCTATTATTCTCTTTTCACACCATCATACAAAAATCCTAATTGATCTTAATTTGTTGAATTTAACACAAATTCAAAAGATTAAACAAGAAATGCATGAAAAGATTTAACTGTTTTGTATTTTTTAGATACTGTAGTTAAAAAAATAAATAAATAATTAAAAGGATGAAGTGAAAAAAAAAATGTTTAAAACCGAGTGAATTCTTTGAGCATGCAGCATTTATAATAGCAAGTTATATAACAGCCTAAAAAGTGACAGAATTCCTGTGATATAGTAGAACCATCATATGGTCAGCGCTGTCACTTTGACGAGGCAAGATGGCGGCTGCATGCAGGCTGCATACCAGCTGCCGGCTTGCCTCGTCAAAGTGACAGCGCTGACCATATGATGGTTCTACTATACATTTAGATAAGTTTTATAGGTGTTGTTTGTGTACTCTTTTCATGGTACAGTGGATTACCAATTTAATGCATTCCTTGGAACAGTTAGGTTGATTGTTATATACTCATAATTATCTTATTTGCTTGCATCAGTTCAAAACAAATTTTTGTTTAGTCATACCAAAAATACAGTACTTATGTGTATAGACTGTGCCCCCACACAAAGCAGAGGTAACGTTCAATACCTGACTTCTCCTCTCGCAGGTTGCTTTGGAAGGACTGCGTGTTACGGTGCCTCCCGGTCTCTCCTCCCACCTGGCCAAGCTGATCCGCATCTGCATGAACGAGGACTCCGGCAAGAGACCCACCTTCGACATGGTCACTCCCATCATTGAGAAGATGCAGCGCTAGGAAGCCATCAAGGTTTACAGTTCTGTGTGAGCTAACTTCTAAAATGCAGGTTTTCATTTATCTTTATTTACACATGTTCAAAACATTAATTTGGTAGTAATTTATTTGCTTTTAATCACCCTCATACCTGTAACTCTCAAATTTATAGATCTTGATCACCAAATTTTTCTGCATTACAGAAATTAGCTTAAGTGTAGTAAAATAATTTGACACAAAGTTGCTTATCTGGTCCCTAAATTTTAAAGTTGTATTTTGAGCTTTATTCTTACTGACGTCAGAGAAGAAAATTTTCTATACTTCAACCAGAGCTTTCCTATTTTGCAATATTTCCTAAAATAATTTAATTTCCATCTATTTTATGATGATAAATAGATACCTGAAATTCAGATAAGTGATATTGTCACATTATCGGGGACTTTTAACATCAACCCAATGCTAACCCATACTGTATTAATGGGTCCACCTTTCTCCAACCTGTCCCTTTATCTCTTTTCCTATAATTTCCTGGATAAACTGCCATATAAATCTTTATCCTAGATCATATTAATTAAATTGGACAACTTGTTTAAACTTTAATTTCTATTTTCAAACATATTGCTTTGTGTTTATTTTTTTAGCATTATATATTCTTGCATGGTAGTTTTTTTAAAACCATGATTTATTTTCTCTGAAAAAAATACAGTGGTACCAAATTTGACATAATTTTATCAGTGCAGTTAAATTCTGACTGCATTAGATACTTTTAATGTATTTTAACCAGCTTCAACTGTAGTTACAGTTTTTGCTATTTAAAAAATTAATCTATTAATAATTTAAAGTAATATAAACAATCTCCAAAAGAAAGTGCCATGCATCAAGAGCTTAAAGATCTTTTATAAAAAAATTATGAAGAAAAATGTTTCAGACACTGAAATGTATTTTTAGTAATACAAATTTGGAGGATAGTATTTTCAAGAAAATATTAAGGGTAAGATAACGCCACCAATGTTAAAAAAAATCCCTCACATGGAAATTCCATTTCTCCATGTTAAAGTAGTAAACTTTAAAAATTCATAACTCAAAAACTAGATCGAATTTGTATACCTGATATTTTAGCTACTGATAGGGGGTGTAGAGGAGAACATTTTAAATTTTTTTAAGAATTTTTGTGTGAGGGATTTTTTTTAACATTGGTGGCGTTATCTTACCCTTAACTTCTGCTGCGAAATTGTTATGAAAATTGTAAAAAAAAAAAAAAAATAACAGTTAGAGTTTCAAAACCCCTTTTTTATATACATAGATTTTTTTTTTCAAATAAATTTTGCACAAAATGAAATATCAGACCATCACAAAAATAGCAGGAATTAATAAATGTAATCGAAACCGTCAATTAACGATAACGACAATTTTAATTGTTTAATGTAGCTACTATCTACTTAACATTGGTATAGTACAGTTTAAATGAAGGATACTCGCTAACGTTTTAGTTCAACAAAAAATAAAATAATTGTAATTGGTTGTATCTTTTTATGTGTTTATAGAATACATGCTTAGCAAAATCATTTTCAAATACATAAATAATGTAAGCACAAAATAATTTATATTTTTTAATACTATTTAATTTTATATGAAACTTAATAACTGCCTGCCTACATTGTAATTTTTGTCTATACTAAAAAGGAATCTTATTTTTTTTTTGGTTGTTATAAAAAAATGCACACAAAAGTTTAACAAAATATGTATTATATTTATTTATTAACATTACTTATTGCAAATTAATCAAATTGGAAGATTTTTAATTGAATGTTGCTTAGTATTTTTTTAAATGTTAATGTGTATTACTATTAAATATTTAGGTATAGAAAATATTTTATTTTAAGTCTAAATTCTGCCTTACATTGCTACATCTAATAATATCAATAAGTGTTACACCATATATGCCTATGGAAACAGTGCCCTATTTAGAAACAAACATTTCTTGCAAATTAATTAAAACAATTATTATTTTTATTCCTTCTCCAAAAATTAAGCAGAAATATTTTTTTACATTAAAATGTAGGGAACTGTTTCCATTTATAACCCCAAAAATAAAAAAAATACATACAATATACTCAGCTTTAACAGGGCTTAATTTTTTATAATGAACTATATACATAAAAATAAACAACAGTATTTTTAATAAGACATGTAAAACAGACACTGTTGTAAATTCTTCTGTAATATTCATGATGAAAAATACCAGCAGTACACAATTTGTGAACAGTTCTTGTTAAAATAAATTTTATTACCTAACATGAGAGACAAAAAAACAATAGACCTAATTGTCGCCTCAGAATGCAAATCACATTATTACAGAAAAGTTTTATGGAACTTTGACCCTTATGTTCTAGTAAGATAAGGTTTAGAGTCGCACATTTGTTTTGTAGTTACGTGATTTGCAAAGTGTGTATTATGTACTGTGTATTTCTTATGGTGTTTTCGGTAATACAAAAGAAGAATTTAACAATGGAGATTTTTTTTTAAGCTGTGCCTTTTAATAATTAATAACAATTGTGCTACATTTTTATTTTAAATTGTTACAAAAAATATGTAATATTATTTTGCAATACAATATCAGTATAAAGTAATACCGGTAAATAACATATACATTGAATTTGTCTTCTTTCTTAGGTGTTGAAAGTATATTTGTGTTCATATATATTTATGTTAATAGGGTTTAAATTACTTTCTCTAAAGTATAAAATAAGAGGTTAATTTTTAAATAATTGTAATTAATAATATTTTGTAATAGATCTAATTATAATGTTGATAATATTTGTTAATATATATGTAATATGCATGAATTATATTAATATAAAAAATATATAATACTAAAAAACCATACTGGATGTTTTATTGATTTACGAGAAGTTTCATGAAGTGATTACAAAATTACACTAAAAAAAAAAATGTAACGTGAACCTTTAATTAATTTATTGTCAAGCTATCTTAAAAGGGTAACCATAAGTAAAAGATTATAAAAGTTATAATTTAATTGCACTAATAATGTTGCGAGGTAGTTTTTTTAATTAAGGAATTAATTAAAATTATATCATTATAAATATAAATATTAAAAAAAAAAAAAAAAAAATGAAAATGAATAATTAGATAAATTTAGGACATACAAACCACTTTCTTTGTTTGTAAAAATTAAAAATGTCCCAGAAAATTTGAAAACTTTAAAAATTACAAAATATGAAATTTATGACCTCCTTTTTGACACTTCTGAAAAAAATAAATAAAGGAAGTTCTGATAGAATTTCAATATAAAAGCCAAACTTAAAAATTGAAGGTCAATCAGGCAGGGATCAAGGATAATTCCTCCATGGCAGGAATGAACTATGCCGTGATTTGGTTATCAAGATTAAAAGTTAAGTACATATTTTCATATTCAGGGGCCACCCAATCCCTATACCAATGTCCCATAGGGTACTATACAATCTATCATACCTCAGTATTTCCAATTTTATATACAAACAGATTTTCAATCTTTACTTTATTTACCACCATATTTTGAACTGTGAATTACTTAAATTATTAGCATACAGTAATACTTAAAATAGGACGGAGCAAACCAATTCTGGTCTACTTAAATAAGCACCTGGTTAATATTAGGATAATCATGAAATTCTCTTATGGCCAAAGTTCCTATAATTTTCAAAAGAGGATTATTTTTTTAAAAAAAATTAAGGTACATACAATGTTGTCTTTATTTTTTTTTAAAGGAACCTGGCCACGTCTACAAAAAATATCTAAATAAGAACATTTTTATGGCAACAAATTCTAACTAACTTCTATTCTAATAAACCCTTTTTATTTTCTGTACAGGCAATAATTGGCACCATAATTCTAATTAATTAAATACAATTTGGACTACAACAAAGATAACATTTAACATTAAATACTGTAGCTAAAATAATATACCAATGTATAGGCCATTGTTTGTAAACTACAAAACTAGTTTATATTATTTTACCCTGTAAGTACATAATTATTATTTTAAAAAATATATTTAAAATTTTATAGGAAGACATGGGAAAAATATAGTCTATTGTAAAAATATCTATTAATTATGACACGTATTGAAATTACTGTTAAGAGAATAGAAATTACTTCTGATCCAAAAACAGGCTATTCTGATTCACAACATTGTATGTTTAACAGGTGCAGTTATGACAATATTTTCCTTCCCATTTTTTTGATGTTTCAATATACCTCCATTTACAAAAGTATCAGAAACAGCCTTTTCTAAATCATGGAATGTATATTTTCCTCTCAGATTTGGATCTACATTTGCACCACTATCAGATGAAGGTTTGCTGGGAATTTGAGTCGGTATTGATGGAATTTGACCTGAATCTGATAATGGACGTTTTGTATTTTCAATTTCATAATTTTTAAAATTTATTTGTGGTTCAATTTGATACCATTTATAAGTAACATCATTGGAATTACATTTTTTATCTTGAAATCTAACTTTTCTTTGGGGTACTGGAAAATTAAAAGGTCTTGGAATTAACGTTGGATTTAATTTTGCTGCTGTAGGACGGAATAATGGAGAATCGCCTAACCCTGCACTTGAGTCTAAATCTACGTTAGGTTTTGGTGGCTTCAAACCCTTCAACTTTTTCTCTCTATCTTCAATTTTGCGTTCTTTCTCCTCCAATGCTAATTCCCTCATTCGCAGCAGCGTTTCTCTCTCTGTAAAGTCCCTGCAACTTGCCCCATCTGCGGGCTGTTTCAACGGGAGGGGGGCAATGGGGGGCACGTCCTGGCTCTTACTCAGCTGACTCACCACACTGGGGTGGTGCAGAATGGCGCGAACGTCGGGACGTATTGAAGAGTTGACCGTCAGCATAAAGTCAATGATACGTCGCAGCTCAGAGGTGTAGTGGGGTGGTATCGGGTCAAACCTGAAGAAGTTTCAGTTATTATATTTAACATCAAATCATAAATTAAAAGAAGAGATCATTTTTAATTATAAGGAACAAAAAGTAAAAGTGTGAAATGACATAATATGTTGCAAATTTTTTGCATACAAATTCTAGCTTGATTTCTTTTTTAAACAGCATTGTTGGTTATTGTAGTAATAATGTACTAGTAATTATAATATGTTGGTAGTTGGTACTAAAAACACAGAAAAAAAATGCATAGTACAGTACTTGCATAAATAATATACAGTTTTCCACACACATTTGCTTTTGAATATATAGAGCTAAATTACATTTTTAATAAAGTAATCTTTAATTTTTTTAATTCTTTTTCAATAATTCAATCAAGATCAATTTAGTTTAATATTCTTACAGTACTTTCACCATGAATAAGCACTTTGCTTAAGCAGCTTGATGAAGTGAATCCTCACCTGCCGCCCGCAATGTGCCTGGCCAACTGCTTCATGTTGCGGCCGGCGAAGGGGGCTCTCAGTGCACACAGCTCGTAGGCGACGCAGCCCAGCGCCCAGACGTCACTCTTGCAGTCATAACGGTCTCCCTTCACCACCTCCTGTCGAACAAGAGATTTAGTCTAGATTGTTTTTTTGTTGTTGTTTTTCAATGCTAAGGGGACAGATTGCTACATTTGGTTAATTTATATAGTGAGAACTGTGAGAGATTGTTTTTTTCTTTTCTTTTTTCTTTTATTTTTTAAAGGGAAGATAAATCAAGGTACATAGTTCTAAGGTACAGTAAAATAAGTTTTTAAGGTTTTAACTGTAGTAAAATGACAAGATTCCAAATAGCACTTTTACTATGTCCCACATTAGGAATATGTACTACAGTATTAAATATGTGTCACAGTACAATACTGTATTTTATAAATTAATTACATAATAATAAATAGTTAATAAAAGTAATTACTTTTAATAAATTTAATTTAAATTTATCAGCTCATTTTTAGCAAAATATAAAAACAATTACGTGAAATACAAAAATAATACCCTCTTATTTTGATTTATGGTAATTAACGCTGGGCCAAATAATTATATTTTATTTGAGTTTAATAGAGAGGAATCTAAAAACATGAATTGTACAGCCTATAGGTATATAATCGTTTAGGTGTATAAAACTGTGAGAAACCCATAAATTTTATAAGATATTAACAATTTCATAATCATCCCTTCAGTCTACAGTATTTACATCATTATTAATATTTTATTGGACATTGACGTCAATGACACATAAAATATCCAACTGCATCCTTATCACATGGTTTTCTATCTCTGTGTCTATAATAACCTATACAGGAACAAGCATACAGTAATTACAGTATCATGTGACAGAGATTACAAAGACACTGTATCCATACTCACTGGACTCATGTAGCCTGGGGTTCCAACGAAACTGTCCGCGTGGGCTTGCTCCCTGGGTAGTCCTACCGCCTTGGCCAACCCGAAGTCCCCCAGCTTAGCGTTGTGTCGCTCGTCCAGGAAGACGTTGGCCGGCTTGACGTCTCGGTGGAGGATGCCCAGAGACTGCAGCGCCCGCAGCGCCCCCGCCACCTGGTACAGCAGCCGCCATACGAATCCTTCCTGGATGCTCTGTCCACATCTGGAAGAGTTTGGTTAATGTTAATAATGTTTTGTGGAGTAAAGAGGGAATACAATAAGATTTATTTATCACTGTAGTTGTAATTAAGAGTAAATATTATTGAGAAATTGTAAAAAATAACATTTCCAGCTGTTGTAAATAATTATGTACCGGTACTTTAAAGTTGCTACTGTATTACAATTTGGATGTTGGTGTACTATCTTAATTTTTATAGCCTTTTCAACTGAATATCATACAGTCTCTTTTAAGAAACTGATACTTTTTTATTATTGAGTGAGAGTGGCTCTTTAATCTCACAGATTACTTCTCAGACTTAATGTGCAAAAATTCAGTCAATAGACCTTCAGGCCAAAGTCTAGTAATTGCTATACTGCAGTCTTCCAAAAGTAAAAGACGCTACATAACAGTACCAGTATCGATCATCTGAGCAGAATTTTAACAAGTTATTTTATACCTTTTGCAGTTATGCACAAGAGCTGCGAGATCTCCATTGGCACAAAGCTCCATGACAACGTAGAGGGTCGTACTTTCTTTATGGACGATGTGACCATAGTAACGGACAACATTCGGATGTCTCACTGACCGTAGGAGGTTGACTTCCGTCACCAGCAGCTGTAGCAGAGAGGATGATGCATTGAAACGGAGGAAACGCAGCAGATTATATATGATAATATCAGAGCGTTTAACGCTCATCTCTGATATTATGCAGGACCGTCTGGACAATATAGATGAACGCATATAATACTCTGTACATTTTCCATGATATGTATGTATGCATACAACTGTACAAGGGAATCAAGGGAGATTGAGGGACACTATTAAGTATTACCTAAACTAAAAATACTAGATGCAGAGAATCATGACTGCATGATCATGAGAAGAGCGGAGTGTGAATAATAATTTTATGAACAATTTTAATATTTTGCTTCGTTAATTATAAGCTCACAGTAGTATCCTTAATATTTAAAGGTAGAGAAAGTTGTAGAAAAAACTCACCTCTTTTTTTTCTTCAGTTAAACTGCCATAATCAATAGCTTTCCATACAAAAACATTACCATCATTTTTTCTTCCAACTTTATAACACGTTCCAAAAGAACCCGATCCTATAACACTCAAAACATCATAATCTGAAATTTCTCCCAACATTCTTATGTCATTTTATCTTATAAATAGCTTCCATAAATATCATTAACAACTGGATAATAAACATACAATGATAATAACAAACTAAACATGTGTTTTTAATTTTTTTATAACCACCGTCCACCATACCAAAAAGCTAAAAGTTTTGAAAATTATTTTAATAAAAAAATCATCCAATCACGTTCCAGATCATAAAATTCTAGCCAATAAGAAAGTAGTGACGGTTTGTCATTCAAGTTCACACAAATAACATGTAGTTTACATTTTTGGTCATAGGTGGCTATTTTTGTAGAAAAATACATAATTAGTACAAAGAATCCTCAAGAGATGGCCAGTTATGTAATATTTGTGTAAAAATCAGCTGAAACTTTTGAAACGCCAGTTGCTCTCAAAATGTGGAAGAGAATGGTGTCAACAAAAATTGGTGTTTCTATCGTAAACATTTCAAGTGAATTTTGAAGTTGGAAATATGTAAGTACAACTGACGTCTTTATCTAGGAAGTGCAATGTTTATAATAAAAAAAATAATACGAAATTTATTTTAATTTTAAAGCTTAAACTTCATTATTGTTGACGTAAAAGTCACACTGAACATGACGACTACAGTATACATACACATATGTAGGTCTATTTTTGACAACTTCAAAATTCGTACGTGACTTTTTACGCATAACGTAACTGTGCTATAAAAAAACAGACATCAAAAAAACATCAAAATGTTTTACTATAATTTTGAAATCCAATTTTTCGCCTCCATGGTTATATAACCAACAAAACCCCACGCTAAAAGTGTACCATAGACATCATGGGGCAGTAAACACTGTTATGTAACAAACGCAAACGCCAATGAACTAAATCTAGCTAGAGATCTAGACCGGATAAAAAATTGTATTTCATATTTTTACATAGCAAGGATATTCAATTTTAATAGCTAATAGTTCTTCCTTAAGAATTTGAGTAAAAAAAAATATATATATCGTAAATTAATGTTTAATATTTAAACGTGCGCAATTTTTTTCATGTTACGCACGCAGGAAATGGAGTAAAAATTAATGAAAATTAAAAAAAATCTGAAAACTGAACAGATTTTTGTAGGATTTGTAGGTAAATGGTTTAATTAATAGAAACAATTCTCTGTTTATAAATTATTTTATTAGGCTACGATCCTTTTCCCCTTTACGCTCTACTTATAAATATAATATATACGATATATACGTTACAATATATTTATATTTTATTAACAATTTAAGGTCAGCATTGAAATTTTCCCAATTAAGAAAGACTTGATTGAGGAACAAATTTTCAAACCTTATTAATATTATATTCCTGTACCTTTTTCCCCCTTAATTGAAAATTTTATAAGTATGAGATAAGTGAGTCCATTATTTGGTCTAAAGTTTAACAGCGTTAATCGATCAGATCTGATTTATATTATGTCTATAATATAGCTGTATATAGGCATACAGTATAATTATTTAAAAACTTAATTACTAGTGTCTTATGACATTATTATTTTGTCTTCTAATCTCTGCTTCTTCGTATTTCCCATGCAGTAAAAAAACTTGGTTGAATCCGACGCTTCATAATAAAATTAATCAATATTCGATCTGCATAATTTTTTACTGCACATTGTAGTAATAAATAATGATAACCTGGAATGGACCTTCTTTATGTGACTTTTTTTTTTTTTGTCTTCAACACCCTCACATCTTCGAGAAGAAACGCTAGCTGTTACGTAATAGGCGAGTGAACTTTACCTGTGCGTGGAATGATGTTGAATTTTATATAACGCACAAATCTACGTGTTTCTCCTCGATTTTGAATACACAAATATATAAATGAAATTGGACACAACAATTAACACACATATTATGTCGAGATCGTCATAAAAAATTTCAAATACAAAAAAAAAAATAATTTAAATTAATGAATTATTTTCAAGCTATTTTCTTGATTTATCGCAAGTACTGTATAAAAAAATCTTTCAATGAATTTTAATTCTATAATACAAACGTTATCGTGAAAATTTGAGACATTGCTACTGTATTAATAACTTATAAAATAATTTTTACTTTTCGATATACAGTCAACCGGGGTAACTTTGAAAGCCCGGGGTAACTTTGAAAATGAGGAAAATAAAGATTTGTGATTTTTTATAGACCAATCTAATGTGTACACTGAAGTTTTTTCTCACTATATGGTAGGAACATGTTATTAGCTAATAGAGAAAAATAGATTTAAGGGTTGCAGTTGATAAATTGGAGATAATTATTTTTTTTTACTGAAGAATGAAAAATGTGACCAAAATAAGAAGTCTGGAAATAAGCCATCCACAAGGTAAGCAAATACAAGTTGGAACTTGTAATGCTATTCAGTGTTATATTTCAACCCTTCTTAACACATGTACCAAAGGATTTGAAATTTTTCCTGTAACTTTTTTTTTTATGAATTTTTACTTTCAATGGGGTAACATTGAAGGGCTCGGCGGGGTAACTTTGAAGGGCTTTAGAGAACATCACTATTTACTTGAATGAAGCTTTAAAAAGAATCTGATACAAAATTTAGTGCACAAATCATACTATATATCATTGCATCATACATTTCAATTCATTTTGAACTACTTTTTTCTCTTTTAAGTCCACCACAATGATTTTTAGCACTTTATTCTGGTCCGGTACTCCGTGGCGGAGCCAGAAAAAAGTTCCAAAAAAAGTCTTCCATCTTTCAGAATGTTTCTCCCATGAGAAGTGAGTAGGGGAAAGTAAACCCACCCATTGCCCATGTATTTCTCTATGTACCACAACATCAATTGGGGGGGGGGGGGGATTGTCTATGCCATTACCTGTAATTACCGGTACTGTACTATTGTTTGACATTAAAACTATATTTGTCTCATTTTATGCCTGAACATTTTTAAGACTCAGTTACTGTTAAATTAATTTATTAATTTTATGATAAAGGTTAGAACAGAACTACAATCATACTAATTAAATTTTAATTTCAGATTCATTAAGAAATCTCTTACGGACTACCGGTAGGCCTGATTCGAGTACAGAAGAGATCAACAAATACAAAGAGTGTATACAATCAAGACTGCACTGATGAAAATTTAGACCTACCAGTAGGTCACCTAGCCATCACCCCCCTTCCCCCCCCCCATGGAACCCCTTTTGCCTTCAAGTAGAACCAGGCAACCAAGCCACTGCCTCAAGTTATATTGCTCCTCGTCGGAGTATGAAAGTCAGAGTGAGTCCGCTAAGTCTTGGGATGGAGGGGTACAGGGACTAGAAGGAGCAGTGGGTGGGAGTTTTTTGAACTTAAGAACTATTCTAGAGGTGACCTAAACAATGGACTCCCCCTCCCTCACTGTCTACAGGTGGCATCAGGTAAAAGTGTGTCTCCAGCACATTTCTCCAGGTCTGAAGTCAGAGTGAGTCAGCTGAGTCTGGTGGGGTTATGGAAGATGGAGGGGCAATGGGTGGTATATTTAGTTAACACGAATGACACCAACCATTCATGACCCCTCCCCTCCCTTGCCTAAAGGTAAGAGTGAAGAGTGTCGACATTCCTCGTCTGTTGCAAAGTCAAGAGTAAGTGATCAGAGTGTGAATGACAAAAAGAGCTCAAACAATGATGACAAAAAATTACAAATGGGGATAACACAGATTATAGTGACAAAAAAAAAAAAAAAAAAAAAAAAAAAAAAAAAAAAAAAAACATGACCCTCTCTACAACTGACAAGTGAGATCGTCACTGGGATTAGCGACTTAGCGACGGAACTGAGGCTTCACCTCTGGAACTTATCTGCTTGTCAAGTTAAAGAAGATGTATTGTGAAATTCAAAATGGTTCAACTATTATGTTCATAATTGAACAGCCAACTGACCAAGGACTTCAAGTTCTCTGTTAACCATCCGAATACTATTCCGGAAATGATGCCAGTTCAAGCCTGAACATGAAGAGAAGAAATTTCTAAAAAGTTTCAACTTAACTTTTTAAATTCTTCTGCATTCTTATAAAATTATTAATGTTTGTAAACATATATGACACAATATTGGGGGACATTCACAAAGCACTTTAACCCCAACTTTAGCCCCAAGTTTTATCCCTGGTACTAAACTAGGAGCTAGACATGGTTAGCCCCTGGTTTAGCACCATGTTTAGTACCAGGGATAAAACTTGGGGCTAAAGTTGGGGTTAAAGTGCTTTGTGAATGCCCCCCAATATGTTCAGAGAGAGAAAAATAAATAAATAAAATGAATGTTTAAAATATTTGGAGGATTTTAATTAATTACTGTAATTAATTATCTAATTAACCTTTAATTAACTGCAAATAATGGTTTAATATGATACTAAGTTACTGAAAAATATGTCCAGAACAGTAAATTACATGGTAGGACACATTAATAAAAAAAATTACACTTTTAAGTTGCTTGAATATAAGTGTCCGCAAGGCCCTTCAATGTTACCCCATTGCCGGGGTAACTTTGAAGGGCTTGTTTTAATTTTTTTTTACAGTTAATAATTGGGGCAAAAAAATTTTGCAAACATTTTTAGACATCTCTAGCTAAGTTACACAACTGGTAATTTTTTTATTTGCCAGATATTTTTTTTTTAAAAGTTATGATCAGAAAGGTAGTAAAAACCCTTCAATGTTACCCCGGTTGACTGTAATAATTTTCAACTTTTCAGTACATTATATAAATTACATTGTATCAGAGATACAAAGTATCTTTGTAATTTGCACAGTAAATTTATGCGTCAAGAATCAATCGAACCATCTGTATACTGCAATGCTTGATTCTCCTACGACCTCCATGTATTTGCTAACAAAACTACAGAAAAATTGCGTGGGCAGCTCTAATATTGAAGTTGACCTTCGTTTATTTTACTTGGAGACCGAAATGATTAATTTTCTTTTATGAACATCAAAGTAATTCTGCAAGTTAACTTTGCACCTGCAAAAAAAGTTGTTTTTATAAAACGAGAGACACCTTTTTTAAATTATTACTCTTAAAAAAAATCATATAAAATTTCATTACACTAACATGATACGTGCTGTAAAAAAATGTAAAATATAAGCATGTACCTGAAGTAAAATATTAAATTGTTGATGATGTAACGCAGTTTATTGCAACACAGTTCGTTCTGTGTGTATTTTTGCCTTGGAAAATTTCATCAATAAATCTATTGTTGTATCAATATCTGCTATTACTATATCTATTGGTGAGGGAAATTTTCTTGAGCGACAACTGTACACTTGTGTAGAGTACTTTATAGTTCAGGTATATACTCTATAATGTACAGAAGAGGTTATACTCTTATAAAAGTAAATTATGAATGATTACACAGCTAATATCAGAATCAAATTAAAAGTAATTCTAATAGCATGCCAATGCCTTATACTTTTTTGTTCCTCAATAGTAAATAAGCCACTGTAAAATAAATTCAATTTTACTAAATATTTTATTTTCTTCGTCGATTCTAAACAAAAGAAGAAGCTACAAACTTATTATTTATAATTAAATACGGCTGAAGTCAACTCAGATGACGCACTTGTGTCATTAATTTTTTTTTTAATAAAGTTAATTGAAATGCGTCATACTTTTAATTAAAATATATCGTAGTTCTCATTATTGCTTATTGATGAATTTCATATTGATTCTGTTTTAAAAATAAATTGTATTTTATCTGTTATTGGTATTTTTGTTTGGTGTATTGAGTTCTTCTTGATCCATTTTTTGAGAGTAAGCAGTATTGGTATATGTTACATCCGTCAATCAGCGTAATACTTTATTACGCTCACGATATTATTATCCTGTACTTCTCCATTTGACGTCATTCCTTTCTCTCCCACTCCTCACCTGAGTTGGTTCCCAAACTAGCCACCTTCTACCTGGTGGCTCTATCATCACTCTCTCCTGGGCCTCCGTGAGGAGAAGTCAAGTAACTATTTTCTATTACTGTAACGTGTGCAACAAATATAATAAAAGTATATTATATTGTAGTGTAAATCAACTGTTTAATTTCGTAGACAGGATTATACCGAGTAGAGAAGAAACAACATATATTACAGTGGCGACGAGTTAAAAGGTGACTATGCAAAGTGCTTATGAGTGACAAGGTACCTCCTGTGCGTGTTTTTACAAGATTTGAAGACCTAGAAGCAGGAATGGCGCCACCAACAGAAACCGAGTCTGAACGCTGGGCTCGCGAGGCGCGAGAAAAAGCAGAACAAGAACAAGCAGCGAGAGAAGCTGCAACTGCGGACTTGGTGAAAAGTTTTCTTGCTTTAGCTAATTTAGGAACAATTCCTATGCCTACACAGCAGCAAACTGCGGGGGCAACTAACGTTAAAGTAGGAAAGACTTATGAATACGTACCGGAGGGTGTTGAAACTTGGGAAATTTACATCGAAAGACTTGAGGAATTTTTCAAATCAAATTGCATTGCAGACCCGGAACGTAGGAAAAGTACTTTGCTAACAGTAATGGGCACAGAGGCTTATTTCAGGCTCAGAACTCTTTCAATTCCTAGAAAGCCTACTGATTTAACGTATGAGGAGTGTGTAGAAACCCTTGCAAAATTTTATGATCCAAAACCTAACATGTGGGTAAAAAGAGACAAATTTTGGGGTCGTGTACAAAATGAAAGTGAGACAGTTTCACAATTCTTGGCTGAGTTGAACGGGCTTAGTGAACATTGTCAGTTCGAAAATCTTGAACAGGCTTTACTTGGACAGGTTTTGAAAGGTTTGAGAGATAGGAAACTTAAAGAACAAATTCTTCAGATTCCAGACTTGACCTTCGCCAAGGTGCAGCAACGGGCGCTGGCGGCGGAGGCGGCAAGGAATGACGTGTTGAGTTTCCAGGGAGGCCAGGTGACCGGAGAGAGGAATGTGCACCGAGTAACACTGGGCCAGCAAGGCCAAGGTCATCAGAGGAATGCGGCAGCGGTGCAGCGTGACGTCACGCCAGCTCGCACGCACCAACAGCAAGCTAAGCAGCGAAAGTCATGCTATCGTTGTGGTTTCAGTAATCACGTGTCAGCCAATTGCCGATACAAGAATAGTGTTTGTGCAGGGTGCGGTAAGACTGGTCACTCCGATAGAGCTTGCTGGAGTAAGGAACCGGAAAAGAAGAAGGACGCCACGCCCACTTCGAGTTCTAGGGGTCGAGGAGGTAGCCGAGGGCGGGGGCGGCAGCAGCACGCTCACTACTGCGAGGAGCAGCCTCGGGCAAGCACCACCGCCGTGACCGACACACCAGCGTCGTATCTGTATGCAACTATGGGTACCGAAGTGTCGGAGTACAAATTAACATTGAGTGTGGACAAACATGCAATCCGTTTCGAGATCGATTCGGGCGCAGGTCACACACTAATTGGGTTTGATACTTTTAAAAAATTTTGGTCAAATAATGAATTACAAACTTGTGATTTAAATTTACAGACGTGGTCTAAGCAAAAACTTGCAATTGCTGGAGTTGTACAAGTTCAAGTGAACTTTGAAAATAAAAAGTATGATCAAACATTGGTCGTAATGAAGTACCCTGGCCCAAACCTCTTAGGTCGCAATTGGTTCAGTATGCTAAATATTTCTGTGCAATTCCCAGGAAATGTCAATCTCGTGGGTACCAGCCAGGGACGACTGCCCGTGGAGCTGAAGGGCTACGAGGACGTGTTCAAACCAGGTCTGGGCAAGTACACCGGAGAGCCCGCGCACATCGAGCTTGTGGAAGGTGCGCAACCTGTGTTTCTACCACCGAGGCAAGTACCCTATGCCAAGGAGAGCCACGCGAACACCGCGCTTGATCTCTTGGTCGAGGAAGAGTCGCACTTCCCCGTGCCAACCTCAGAGTGGGGCACGCCAGTGGTGAACGTCGTAAAAGACGACGGCACCGTGAGGGTCTGTGGAGACTACTCGGGGACAGTCAATCCATTGTGTAAGAAAGATGTGTACCCCATGACCACAGTCAACCAAATATTAGATAAATTAGCGGGGGGAAAGTTTTTTGTCAAATTGGATCTCGCCAGGGCTTATTTACAGATTACAGTGGATGAGGAGACTTCCAAGATTCTCACCATCAACACCATCAAAGGCTTGTTTAGACCCGCCAGACTGGTTTTTGGTTTGTCCTCAGCACCAGCAATATTTTTCAGGATCATGCATAAGCTGCTTGCAGGACTACAGGGCGTCGGTGTATATTACGACGATGTTCTCATCCAAGGAGGATCCAAAGAAGAAGTCTGGGAGAGGACCCGGGCCGTGCTGGATCGCATTCAGTCAGTCGGTTTACGGGTAAACATCAGAAAATGTCTGTTCGCAGTAACAGAGCTGGACTTCGTAGGCTACCATATCTCAGCAGAGGGGGTGAGTCCTACATGCGGGAAGGTAGAAGCTCTGATAGACATGCCGTCCCCTACCAATGTGCAGCAATTACAATCAGTACTAGGGTATATTAATTATTATGACCGGTTTTTACCCCGTAAAGCAGAAATTTTTACGCCCTTGTACGAGTTGCTGCAAAAAGGTAAAGCATGGGAATGGGGCGAGAGACACGAGCGGGCCATGACTTATGTTAAGCAGGTGATGTCGTCTGACGTCGTGCTAATGCACTACGACCCGACGCTCCCCATCGTGCTCGCCTGCGACGCGTCATCATATGGGGTGTCGGCAGTACTATCCCATGTCCTTCCGAACCAGCAGGAGCGGCCAGTAGCCAATGCATCGAGGACGCTCCGACCAAGCGAGAAAAACTACGCACAAATAGATCGAGAGGCTTTATCGATCATTTTTGGAATTCGTAAGTTTCACATGTACCTTAGTGGACAACCAACCTTTACCATACTCACTGATCATAAACCACTTCTTGGTCTATTTAGACCAAACAAACCTTTGCCTGACGTCATGTCTCTGCGAATGATTCGTTGGGGTGTACGGTTGAATAACTACAATTACAAATTGCAGTATCGCCCAGGCAAGGACCACGCGAATGCAGACTTATTCAGCCGACTGCCAATAGAGGGGTCCGATGACACCGTCGAGAAGGAGCCCGCAGGAGTCCTGTTGATCGAGGAGTCCAGGCCAGACTCACCGATCTCAGTGGAGCACATGGTCGCGGAGACAAAGAACGACAAGGTGATGTCGCGCGTCATGCGCGCCGTGCTACACAACGAGACAGCCGGAGATCTCGGAGACGAGTGTGCGCCGTACAAAGCTAGAATGAAAACTATGTCCGTGAGTAAAGGTTGTTTACTTGTAGGAGATCGTGTTATAGTACCCTCAGTGTTGAGAGAGAAAGTTCTCCAACAGCTACATCGCACACATCAGGGTATCGTCAAGATGAAGGCGATAGCCCGCAGCTACGTGTGGTGGCCGGGTCTCGACAACGACATCGAGACGTTAGCGCGAAGCTGTGACGAGTGTAGTCGCACCGCCCGCGCACCTCCCAAAGCCAGCGTTGTACCGTGGTCCGTGCCCGCGAGACCATGGTCACGACTGCACATCGACTTTGCAGGCCCCAAATTTGGAAAAACATTTTTGGTGGTAGTAGATTCATTTTCTAGGTGGATTGAAGTCGAGGAGACGAGCGGATCGCTATCGGCGGAGACTACAATTCAGGTACTCCGGAAACTCTTCGCTACTCACGGCATTCCGGACGAGATCGTATCGGACAATGGGCCAGCGTTCCGTTCAGAGGGTTTTGCCGAGTTTCTACGAGCAAATCTGATCAAGCACCATAGAGTGGCGGAATACATGCCAGCATCAAATGGACTAGCAGAGCGAGCGGTACAAACATTCAAGGGGATGCTACAAAAAGTACCAGCAAAGTGGTGGAGAAGGGAGCTCGCAAATGTTTTGTTGTCATTGCATTGTTCACCATGCGAGACAACGGGAGTCTCCCCAGCCGAGCTTCTCATGGGGCGCAAGCTTCGCCACATGCTAGACAAGCTGCATCCGTACACCGCTAGTGTCACCAATCCAAAAAGGGAGGAAAAGGCACTCGCCAGCGTCTTATCAGACAGTCCATCACGTCAATTTTGTGTAGGTGATCCGGTGTGGTACCGAAATTACAATGGCCGCAACAAGTGGTCATCGGGAAAAATCTGTACTGTGAAAGGACCTCGTAATTATCATATAATTACAAAAAGCGGACATGTGGTTAAGCGCCATTGTGATCAGATCCGTTCTGCATTACAGATTAGCGATCATCACAACGGAGCGGAGGCAGCAACATCGTCGAGTTCTACTCGCGATCATAGCGAACCAAACTCAGACTTTGATTCGAGTGTTTCAGATGATATCCACAATGATCCGCGAGGCAGTGGGTCAACTGCAGGAGGGACGGCGCAGGTGGTAGAGCGCGGTGAGCCACCGCTTACCGCCGCCGCGGAGCCAAAGCCGCGCGAGGAGCCAAAGCCGCGCGCGGAGCCGCCAGAGCCTACAAGCTCCCAGGCCCCGCGAGCGCGCAAGCAGCGTGCTCGCACAACCGAGCCCGCAACAAGGCGCTCCGCTCGACTGCAGAACCCATCATCCTAAATTCACTAAATTTCAATGATTGTTTTTGTTGTAACTTAAAATTTTCATGGGTTTCATAGCCTCAATTTATGTTAAATTTTAGGGTTAAGTTTGCACTCCCTTCATTTAACGTTAACTTCATACAGCAGTTCATAGTAAATTTTATGGTTGCTAACTACCAGTAAAACTAAAGATTCAAGTCGAATCAATCAAGTGTGTTTTCCAAGTATCCTTTGTGGTGTCACGTTCATATCGGACACAATTCAATTTTGAAAGGATATTCAGTTTTAAAACAATTTTTAATAATAATTTTGCAGCCAAGAAATTTCTTATGGTCTGTCTGTTTCCAATTGTTTTGTTTTGCCAAAAAGGGAGGAATTGTTACATCCGTCAATCAGCGTAATACTTTATTACGCTCACGATATTATTATCCTGTACTTCTCCATTTGACGTCATTCCTTTCTCTCCCACTCCTCACCTGAGTTGGTTCCCAAACTAGCCACCTTCTACCTGGTGGCTCTATCATCACTCTCTCCTGGGCCTCCGTGAGGAGAAGTCAAGTAACTATTTTCTATTACTGTAACGTGTGCAACAAATATAATAAAAGTATATTATATTGTAGTGTAAATCAACTGTTTAATTTCGTAGACAGGATTATACCGAGTAGAGAAGAAACAACATATATTACAGTATATTGACAAAAAAAAAAAAATCACGAAAGAATATATATATTACTTCAAAATGACGCTATGCATTATTGTAATATTTTGGTTGCAGCGATGTTTTGTATAATAACTAAGTTCGCGGTGATTACACTTCTTATCTGCTGTCCTGAGTCCTGAGGTTTGTGTAACTCACGTGCATTGAGAGAACAAACGCGCGCGGGGAATCAGCTGCTGTTATTACGTAATACGTCGTCAGGCAAATGCATGCTGTTATAGCTTGAGGAATTATCATACCATAAATAAATAGTTTGAACTCCATACTTATATAAATTGACTAAGAATTTATGACAGGTTTATCAACTCTATATACAATATTAATGATATAGTACCGATAACACCATAAAATGTCTATCAGACGATTGCATAGACAAGTTCTAACTTTAATCTAACTGTATTGTTGTATTTTGATTGTTGTAATAATCACAAAATCAACAAACTTAACCCTGGCTTAAGTTAGACCTCACATCTTTATGGAATTGGGTGTAAAACTTTTCGTTGGTACAGAAAACTCTAATGATCACATACTACAGTACTCGAGTTTGTAGGGGCAAATTGAACTACATGTAAAAAAAATATAATGGTTTTGGAAAATAACGTTTTTTTAATATTGCTGCAACACCAACTGATGAAAAATCTTGCATCGCAACTTTAAAGAAAATTATAATAACACTAATTAATTTGTCAATTTTCGCTTGGAAATATTTTTTTTTTCTCACAACAAATCGGTTCAGCAGTATTATAGCAATTGGCAGTTGCTATAATGGCAGAAATTTGAGAAGCACTCTCATAAATATGTGTTTACCCTGCCGGGGGAGGGGGGGGGGGAAGAGGGCACCAAAATACTGGAATTTGGTTGTTCCACTACCTATAATAAAAAATTACAAGTTTAAGAATCTTGCTACGTATTGAAGGAATTAAAATATTATAATCACGTATTAATAGTCTGAATAAAATCAACCAAAAGATCGAGATGGACTTACTTTTTAGGGCGCGTACTTCGTCCCGTTTCCGCAATAATGAGCTATCTGCTCCACGATCTCGTTGCAATGATGAGCTGTCTGCTCTCTCAGGTGAGCGCAATTTCGAGCCTTATTTTATACCGATTTATAGCTCAATATTGCGTTCATTTAAAATAGCAGACAGCTCATTATTGCAACGAGATCGTGGAGCAGATAGCTCATTATTGCGGACGAGGGACGGTATATTATACATGAAGCACAAAATATAACAATCGATATAACTAGTACGATTCAAAATTTTTAATTCTAGCTTTAAAAGAATTCAAACTATTACATATAACAAGTTTATGTATATTATATAAAAGACTCACAACTATATATTATATTTTTTACTGTAAAACTAAAAACAATTGTTGCAATTTTGTTTCGTAAGTGTTGTTATTCTAAATTAAATTAATTAATTTACAATCCATAATTTACCTATATTTTACTTGAAAGATTTTTTTTTTTTTTGTTATATAATGCAAATAGCATTTTGTGTTATTGAGTTTTCTGGTTTTATATTTTATGGAATATAATATTTTAATATTATATGATAATATAATGTGATATTACTAATTGTAAGATATATTGTTATATAATAATCTTATATAACACGTAACTTGTGATTTTATTAGTTAGTGTAATAAAATGCAATATGTATATTTTTTTCTCTTTTTGAGCCTTGTAAAGTCATATATGTCTAGTTTTTATTCCGACGTTACATAACTAAAAAAAAAAAAAAAAAAAAATACACCAGACAATCAAAGAGTTATAAAAAACCATATAAAAACATCAGAACGTGGCAGAGTGGGTTATATAACTGATCATATTAAATTTTGAATTTATCATGCATTGTTCACGAGTTCCTTTATACAATTCTAGTTAACATATTATACTCAAATAGCTGATTAATGTAACTCGAGTTAAATTTTAATGATATACTTCACTAAATTTATGGACTGAAAAAGTTTCACAGATCGTTTTTACTCAAATATTAAATACTTTCTTCTATTCTCTTAAGGTAGAGATAATGTCGGTCAGCTGTTTTTTTAGCTCCATTTGATTAACATGTAAACCTTAGCAAATTCACAAAAATTCTGAAATTTTTTTGAGAGGCAGATATTAGTGCCTAAAAGCGATAGAAAAAATTTCAAAACAATTTAACGAGCCGATTTTTTTTTTAATTAATTTTTTCATGGGAAAGCCGGCCCTATGCTGAAAATTAAATAAATTAATTAAAAAAAATCGGCTCGTTAATTGTTTTGAAATTTTTTCTATGGCTTTTATAGGCACTAATATCTGCCTCTCAAAAAAAAAAAAAAACAGAATTTTTGTGAATTTGCCAAGGTTTACATAATATTTTAGTAAGTTTGTAGAACTTTTATCTAGATATAAGTTGTGAATATTATATTCATATTATACCAGCATTATTAATTTTGATAAAAAAAAGTGGGAAAAAGGCATTAATTTTTAACAATGGATGTAATAATACGTCTATCAGATACTTCTATACATACCCTGTAATACAATGCTAGAAAACTTATGTAAATTTATTAGTTCTAATGCTTTCTGCCGTAATAAAGACACAGATTTTACTTAAATAATGAATAGGAAAATTTACTGACACCTAAAGCCTGTTAATTTTATTCACAATCACAAAATACTGGACAAAAATGTTATTATATTATATAATATACTGCCAATACTCTGTAGACTATAATAGTAATTTCTCTCATTTTTTTTATATAATATTTATTACAGTATACTATAAGTATAATTTTACAACATAGCGTCATCCCCGAAGAATATCTTCCAAAGAAATACGTCTTTTTGTAAAAATATAATTTATATTTTAAATTCTAGTTATACTTTATACTTCTTATTTTTTGCTATCAAAATCTTGTTTGTATGAAAGAGATATATTTTTTTTTGTACGTCGAAACTTTTTTTGTTGTTGTACATGATACATTTCTTGTTAATTAATCTGAAGAACTAATTCTGAAGAAGTTTTTGGCATATCATTCAAATTACCATCCTTTTTACTTAAAAAACGAAACCATGTGATAATATTTTTAATTCATCGAATTATGATTGTGATGTAAGCTTACAGTACCTATATATTAATTTGTTGTGAATATTTATTCAAAGTTCCATAAAGGAATGTTCCCTAAATAATCTTATTCTTACAAAAAAAAACGAATTCACATTTTTTTTACATAAGTTTAGATAGGACTGTGGGTGGGAACACACAAAAATCAGCTGACTTGAAGCCTCCATATAACATTAATTTTTAATAATAGTTATTAAATGTGAAGTCTATTTTTATATTTTCCGATACATAATTATATTTTTCCTGTTCAATTTTTAATTCAAACTATACAAGAGACGATCTATTCTTTTCATTATGACGAACTATTTGTAACTTATTGTCATGATGCTCCTTCAGCCCACGCCCACGCATACATAATGTTATATAAATAATGTTTCACCATGTATGTAACCTGATGTCGTCAGTCGGATTATGACGAGTTTATCGCAGTTATGTCGAATACTTACATAATTAAAAAGACATGATTCTTTTTAATAACAAAAGTCTGATGTACGTTACATAATAATAATTTGCAGCGCGTGTAGGAGGGTTGCGACGATTTTTGTTGATATAAAAGTTATTTTTGGTATTTTGTTTTTAATTTATATAATGACAAAATGAATATAGTATAAATAAAAAATAGAATATCGATATATTTGCGCTACAGTATGTGGTTTATTATTTATAGATTAAGAAGTTATATACTGTACTTTAATAGATTTTTATTATTATTATTTTTTTCCAATCAAACCCTTTAGGGTAATTTTCCTCCTAATAACATACTACTTTGAAACCCTGAACCTTCCGAAACCTTAACTTGAGCGTTTCTCGGGCTCATCGGGAACGGGGGCGACCACGCGCGGCTTTTCAAACCATCCTGGCATTTGCCTGTGACTAAGGAAAATGTTGCCTATTTAGTTTATATAAAAAATAAAATGTTTTTTTTTTTTTTTTATGAATTGTTAACAGAACTGTATAAATCATAATTATGTACGTGATAATGTATTGGCAGGTGGAAAAGTATATAAAGTCCAGTACATTTAATATTTTTAAGTGCGTATATATTATTACATAACATGTTATATAACATAACTCTAACTTATAAGAAAAAAAGGTGTACATGACAGAAGATTTCAACCTATAAAGTTTATACTCTTAGTGACGTATATGGAGGCACGTGTAAGTTGCAAACACGTGTGCGTTACAAACCCTGCCTATAAATTGCGATGCCTAATCTGAATCTATGTTTTTTTATTATGTCGACCTGCGTCACATTTAATCACGTCATGTTTGTAATGTCTTCAGTCATTGGTAGATATTTTGTAATACTTCTTCTCATTGGCCAAGCCAAAGTAATCTCCGAAAACACGGCGAAAAAAATATTTTTTTTTCTTGGTATCCCTTTTTGTATAATATAGGTATATCTACCGGTATTCTTCATTTTTCAACCTTTATAGTCTGTCCTTACCTCGCCCGTGACCGCTATGCAGTAAGACGCATATTTATAATATATACTATAGTATGATAGACTGATAGACATAATATGCGTAGGGGTGGTACGTCTCTAAAAAAAAATCCCTCTTATATGACATCTAAATAAAAGGCGACAACGGCGATGCGACGCGATTTTATCACACAAGCTTTACAGCGAAAAATCCTTGCGGCGAGCGAATTCGCCAGGTTGCGGCAGCGAAATCGCGTTAATTGAGATGCTCTTTTTTTTTTTTAAAATCGAATATGGCCACCGAGGCAAAAATATAATTTTCAAACGCGACGCACCACTAAATTATTGTTTGTTTTTTTTTTAAACTTTTTTGTAGAGAGGATATAATTTTCTGGTCTGGACTTGAAATGAACTTACAAAAGCTGTCCTGTGATAATGGCGAACTTAATAAAGAAAATTTTCGCGACTGTATTAGGTTATTTTGCCGTGGGGGGTACCTCGGTACATAGAAGATGGTACAGCAGGCTGTTCTAGTTTGGTCTCACTTCAGAGCACGAGTCACGTGAAATCATCGCTCAACTGACCATTTGTACCGCACATGAAACTTAATTTCCTCTGCAATTTCGTGTAGTTTTAACTTTAGTATTTTGTCTTTAATCCTTAATTATATTATATAATTTTACTGGATAATTTTAATTATGTCAGACCTCGGAACAAGACGAACGTTACTCCTAGCTGCTGTTCTGTTTGTAAGCGTTGTCATGCAGTGATGGATGATTCATGATGAACCAAGTTCTTTTGTGATAGCGACGATAGCTTTAAGGCGGATTCACATGGCGATTTTTATAATGCGACGCGACGCGAATAGTGCGCACTTGCTGTGACATCCATTGGCGGCCATATTGGGGCGATTAAAAGAAGAAGAGCATCGTAATTAACGCGATTACCTGCGAATTCGCCGCCGCATCTTTGCAGCTAGAGGCTTAATTTTCACCGTCGGGAAAAATTTTCTCCAATTATAACAGGGCATTTTTTTTTTTCTCAGTAACTATAATAGCAATAATTAATTCAAACATCTTGTATCCCCCATTTAAGGGTCTTCTGATTTTGATTAAAAAACTTATTTTCCTCTAAAAATAAATGTTTTAATGTCAAAACAGCATTTATATATATATATATAATATATATATATATATATATATATATATATATATATATATATATATATATAAATGCTGTTTTGACATTAAAACATTTAATATATATATATATATATATATCATTTTTTACGTTATATATAGGTTTAGCTAGGACGCTGCAATATTAAGCTGATTTGAAGCCTTAAATATAATATAATAGTGTGTCTGCCCCCCCAAAAAAGAAAATTTGAATATTTTTGTTTCTTTATAATATAAACTCCTGACATAAATTAAGCTGGGATAAAGATTGTGCTGTATTTTAAAATGAGATTGCACAGTTTGTAATTAAATTCACTTAGTTATATTATAGTAATTAAATCATTGAATTTAATTGAAAGTATTATAATTTAACAAGACGTTTAATCACTTGCATTAGAAGTATCGTTTTATAAGAAAAAAATGCGTAGCTTATAAAACTATTTAAAGTCACTAAACCTATGTCGAATGCGTAGACTTGGATTTTTGTACATTTTTTTTGTGTCGTGCTACAAGCTCCGAGTTCTAAATTTAGCAACGTTGTGTTTGTTTACCTTTTCTATCGATTCAGTTCAGAGAACTACTTCAGAGTGCATTTTCTTGAACCGACGTTCTTTATAATTATATTATTGATCTGTATGCGCGTATCAAGTTATTTCCCTTCGCTTAAAAAAATGGTTTCGTTTAAAAGAAAAGTACGATTTACATTACTATCTCACTATACACACAGTATTATTTGCTTATTGAGAAACATAATTATACTTGTTTGACGATATAACATCAGACACTTTTCTCTTATTTACATTATAGCAAACACACGACATGCACCCGATACATATTTTGATAGAGGATAAGAAAACGGTAGTGTAATCTAACCAGTAAGTACTGTGATGACCTACCGCAAACCTTTCATGTTCTTGATTACAAAATGGAAAGGAAAGACAAAAATTAATTAAATTTCATTTGCATGATTCTCCTCGATTACAATTCCTATATATAAAAGTCTTGTATGCAACTACTGTACAATATGTATATAAAAGCATGATTGTAATTAATAGTGTTTGCATGGCTGTTTGCTAATTATATAATAGAATCAGATACAAAAGACTTAGTCTAGTTTCTGCAATTTTTGTTGCTATTGTTAATATCTTCAATTCATTTACAGATCTTAGTTTACGTGTATAGATTCGACTACTCGCGGCGATCGTCTTTTTTTTTTTTTTTTTTTTTCCCAGCCAGAATACGTTGGCGACAGTCTGGAAAGCTAGGCGCCATAATGTCTACAGATATTCTAAGATCTGTTGGACTGTATAATACACTTCTCTGGGTGATAACTTGGCCAGTTAATTAATAAATTCTTTTTCTGAAAAAACTGAAAAAAAGTAATTTTGTATTCACTATTTTATTTCCGTCATTTCTATATGCATGATATAACTTTTATATAATATATAATGAGGGAGAAGTGCAGTGAAGAGAAATATGTTACATATTACGTGTACACAACTTTTGAATGCTGTATTTTTTTATTAAATGTTATATAATATTGTAGTGACATAAAAAAATTATAATAATGTAGTGAATAATTTTTATATAACTCATATTGTAGTTTTCGGTTCATCTGCAATGTTATAATGTATTGTCCTTCATTTAATTGGAATAATGAGCCATCTGCTTGCCATGATTTCGTTGCAATAATGAGAATATAACGAGCTATTTGCTATTTCAGGTAAGCGCGTTCAACAGCTGTAAATAGGTATAAAATACTATACTAACAATGTTGTGCTCACCTGAAATAGCAGATATAGTTCATTGTTGCAATGAAATCATGGTAGGCAGATAGCTCATTATTCCAGACGAGGGACGATATGATTATTCAATGCATTAATCTCTTAATACTTAATTATTATTTATAAGCTATATACACTTTAATAAAAATATCGTTATATTTGAAAATGTTATTATATGTATAAATTCTAACCTTTTTCAAATCTTTTTTTTTTTTTTCTTTTAAAAGGTAATTTACAGTATTATAATTTATAATTATTTATAATTGAAGTTTTGGAGTTAAAAAAGTGACATTTATAATTATATATATCTTTATTACAAGGAAGGAAACTAAACTTTATGACTCAATTATTACATATTATACAACTAACTTGTTTTAAAATGCAAAATTTAACTCATGTGTAGTAAGAACCATGTATTTGGTTATTATACTATATATAATTTAATTGATTCTCAAAAGTTAAGTACATTTTTCACGTACTTATTGTATTGACTCGTGTATGCTTACAAATGTATGGCTTTACCTCAAGAAATGCTCCATATTATGTACTGTACACAGTTATATAATTTGTAAAACGCGCGCGTCAAAGGTGTTACGTAACAAATCAATACTGGAATATGCTACTTGCTATTCTGGTATTATATAATGAGGTACTTAATAAATAAAATGCAGTATGTTAACTACCTTTTGCTCTCTTATTTATTTGAATTGTATAGAAATTTAGCAGCATAAACATAAACATAGAATCAACACAAACAATGAAAAACTGTCAAAACAAGGGGAGGGGGGCATAATGTATTACGATATAATCAATAGATGTGTCACCCCAAAATTCAAACAATGAATTGATAAAAAAAAAATAGCATTGAAATTTAATTAAAAAATTGAAATACTTTTCAAGAGTATCCAATTTTTAATCCGAAAAATTTTGTACAGTCGTCATCTCGGAAAATTTCTCTTTGCGACCTTGTTACTTACTATGCCCTGCAAAAATAACAGGCCATGGTGATTAACAAGGCTGCAAGTGGGAAATTTTCCGAAGCGACGAGTGTACATTGAAGGATTTACGTGTTTTAAACGTTAAATTAATTTGTTGACACACAACTATAATTATTTGTTTCTTTAAACAATAATTGATGAATTGTGGTGGAATTTAAAATATTTCAACTGAACGCATTCAAAAATAGGAAAAGAATAACTTAATTTGTTTGTTGATGTAAAAATTACAAAAAGCTTTTTGCCGTTCCATGTAGTAGTTTATTTTTGTAATGAAAGAAATACAATTTTAAACCATCTTCTCAATTCTAAATTTTATATACAACAGTAAATTGTCATGTGTATACCTGTATACACTAATTAAAACATGCATAAACGAATTTAACCTCCACCATTTTCTTGTTCGCAACTTCATAGTCGAATGTTCAAATGTGATTATGTAGTGTTTGATCCTATTAAAAGGTTTGACAGGTCAATTAAAATTCACGCTCTTGACCGAGTCTATACTTGAAAGCTTGCGGCTAAACCAGCGACTTGTCATATTATGCTTAGTCTAAACCTGTATAATGTCATACCTTCATCTCCTAATTTCTAACACACACGATGGTCCTGAACTTTTGCGCTAAGACGAATTAGGAGAACGTTTAAGATTGCGCTGAGTGAGTGTGTCGAGTGTTATATTTGAAGACCCCCCAGGTTTTTATAAATTAAAGTTTCTGCACAATCAAATTTACTCTCCGAAATGTGTATATCTGTTCATTATATTTAATTTTAGAAACCTTGAAATGCAATACTGTAAATAGGTAAATACTGTAAATAAGTAATACTAAATGTAAATACTGAAATGTGGACTACTATAATTTAATGATAATTCGAATTAACATGAACTTTATAAAATATAATAGCGGAAATGTTATAATACATTAAATACAGTATTACATATCTTACTTTACGTGTAGAATACTGCACAAGTCACCCAACTTGGAAATTTTAGCAAGGTTAGTCTGGCCAAACAATGGACATATCCATCAGGCGCCGTCTAGTCTACAGGTAATCTAAGATCTGTTAGACTGTGTAATTCAAGCTACTTCCGGAAGAAATGAATAAATTTGGCTGATAGCTTGATAAATTTGTATTAATCGTGTATCATAAATCATCATAATCATAAATATTAGCGATCGAGTTTTCTAGTATGCGAAATTCTGATCTGGCTTTTATAAAGTATTGTGTAAAAATTAAAAAGCTTATTGTTTATTTGTTGTGTAATAATTATATATAACATGAGCAGGTTACACCACAGTAACTTGCATTTTTATGTATATGGACAATCCGATTTTTTTGTTACCCCTATATAGTGAAACGACCATACATTTCTCCAGAGAGCTAATATTCTATATAATAGTAAGATTGCATGTGTACAGTATCCAATAATAAAAAATACAAACGTAGTAAACATAATATAAACAATTACTATTTATTTACACTCATAGTATTTATTTTATATTAATTATACTAATTTTATCATTTTGAATTATTGTTAATGGAGTATCGACCTCAGAAATTTTTATTGCAAAAATAGAATAGAGGGTGTTAAGTTATGCCACTCTGTGTTTTGTTTTTTTTTATATATATTATATATTTTTAGAGCCTGGGGAAGTATGCATATTACTGAAAAGTTTTGCCGAGGTCGGGTGTGAACTCACGCTTTTTTTAGGTCCTGAGAGGCGTCAAGAAGCGTAACTTTCTCTGTACTTTCAACAATTTTTTAAAAATAGTTCCAGGACTATATAAAATCTGAAAAAAAAAATCAGAGTAGCATAACTTTGCACCCTCTATCTATTTCTGCAATAAAAAAAAAATTGAGGTCGATACTCCAGCATTATTATTATAATAAGTATGATGCTTTATATAGGGGTTTAATTCTTACTAAATGTAACCATAAATTAAACCAATTTTATTGCACATTATAAATGTGTTTAATTTTTTTTATCCTTTTACGGTATCGCATGTGATATTTTTTTCTTTCGCTCCATATACGTACTTACCACTGTATACTCTTTTAATTTTTAAGGGTTACGAAAATTCAGTACAAATTTACAGAAAGTTCAGTTAAAATTCGTAGAAAAAGTTAATATTTCTTTTAAAAACTTTTTTTTTTAAATTATAAAAGAATATGATAAATAAAGTTTTTCTCCGTTACATGCTCTAGTACAAGCAATTCTTTTCATTCGTAGAGTGTGCTGGCAAAAAGTAGGGGTTTACGTAACCAAAGTGGTTATATAAACGTAAAGGAGGAAGGGAGAGAGGGAGGGAGGCGATCTGAATTGTCCTATAGTTGGAGCTGGAAACGCTTTCAGTCATTGCTTGAAACTCGGTAATGGAACATGTATTAAGTATATTTTAACCATGATCAAACTGTTTTCTGTGATATTTAACCGAGTTTACTACCGTGATTATTTTAATAGGTAAGTTAATGTTGTTATGTATTATTATGCTTCGATTTAAAAAAAAATATATATTTTAATTGTTGAATTTCCATGCATGTATGGTAGTGTTTTCTATATAGTAATATAATAATTTTAGGATATTTCATATGTATTTTAATATAAATGATTCGCTATTTGCTTGCAAGTTATGAAATATTGTGGAAAAGTTAAATTTTTATATATAAATAAACACATTTAATCTAATATAACTTATAATATTTTTAATGTCTTCATACAGTGAATAATATTAAGTTTTAAAAATGTTTTAATTATTATAATATTAAATAAAATATAAATTAAAGTTTCATATTTTTAGTGTTACGTAATGTTTAAAAAAAATTAGTAGGAAATTACCACTATAATAAGCATGCATACTAGCAAAGGATAAGCACATTTTAGCAAATATTGTCAAAGTATAATACTGTTTTGAGTTCCATGATAATTATGAATATATTGGCACAAATATTAAATGATTTCACAAACTCCTCGGTAGTAATATTCCAGTATACCATGCTGCATGCTGATGGTTATATAACTTTAGGATTAATGACACTATCGGCGGCCATTGCTAATTATTTCCCGGCGGTAAATGTAAATGATTTTTAAACGCAAAGATGAAGAGGACAAATTTATAATCTTAACCGGATCAAAGAAAACAAAAATTAATAGTATCAAGTTTTTATTACTTTTTATTTAGTGTTTTCTGACCGAGATGCTGATTTGACTAAATAAAGCCGCATTCCCATCAATGATATTCTTTTTCAATTTAAATCCTATGTCGCAGAAACTTTATCCTATATCTTCTTATTTTATGTTCTAAAACAATATCTTATTACTTTTTTAAGAAGATGCACTAAAAAGATGGAAACGATCTACTAAGGATACATGGTGTCATTAAAATCTTTCAAAGTGTTATTCGATTCGATATACTGTATTACAGTTTCACAGCACTATATAAAAAAAATGGAGATATAATTTTTTATAGTTTGTAGATGTAGTCCATCAATTATATTTCCTTATCAGTATAATTGTCATTGCTCAGATAATTAACTGCGTATATTATTTATTAGATTTATTAAATTTTAATCTGCGCATGGCACACGTCTAGACTATTATAGTATTATGGAAAAAATGGTCTATACTACACTTTATGGGATTGCTATGTACTTGATGATAATAACAATAATCATGATATTATCATCCTCATTGTTGTCATATATATATAAATGACAAAGAAGCATCGTGTCATCTAATAATCGGTTCTTGGCATACATCCTAAAATGGTTAAAACAACAAAACTTTGTGTATATATTCACTAGTTAAATCTCAATGGAATCCTAGAATGATCTGTTTGATTTATAGTATATAATATATTATAATATTTATATAGTTAATGTAATTATTATATAATTATAATTACATTAATTGAAATGTTTTTGAAACAAAATAAAACCGATAAGTTTATTTTTAACAAACAAATATTCTTTATCACAAAAATTTATCAAAGTGTCCGATATTTTGCAAACCAATTAGCATAACATTAAAGAAATTGGTTGTAGATAATAAAAAAATAATAAATGTGACATATATTATGTTTTCTTTTACTGCTTTTACATGCTAAAAAACATATATTTTTTTTTTTTCCAAGTATGGTTTTTAGGTAAAAATTTAATGGCACTAACTTAGCAGATTTTTTTTTAACTTTAAAAATTCTATTCTTGTCACGGTTCCTTTCAGTCTTATATAACCAAACGACATGCGTTTTTTATTTTTCTTTGCTGTTACGTAACTTACTTGCAGTTTTGTTCAGTTCAAATTTTTTATCTTACTGTTAGTAAAATATATTCAAACACCTGCTAATTTTAAATCATAAAGTTAATTCAATTTTATAAACAGTAAAGCATGATTGAGCTAATTATGTACATCATATGTATATTTTATTTTTTTAAATGCAATTTAAATAGATCCTGGTTAAGGATTAATGTCATTAGTCTTAATTGCTAGTAGATGGTGAAACACTCTGAAAATTATAGTAAACCTTCCTTTATGTACTGTACTTTATACATTATAACATAAATATCGAACCAAAAAATGGAGTAATAGTCGGTCTAGTTTTTGAGATATACAGGATATAAATAGTGAGGATACCTTTAAAAATATGTCGGTCATTAGTCAAATCAAGTCAAATCAGCATCTTTTTCTGCTAAAAAATTAATATATCAAAAACTGGAATTGAATAATTACTTTTTTTTTTTTTAATTCTGAAGTCATTTTGTTCTCTATGTTCTGCATGATCTAAATTTTACATTTTTTACCATCACAAAATTATAACAATACTGACAATCCTTAAAAATAAATTGTGAGTTAATAATTTTTAATTGGCTTTGAGACAGTTTTCGTGAAATATAATCATCAAGATTTATGCAAAAATATCAATGTTAATATTTTGCAATCGTGCAAAACAAAACCAACAACGCACTGTGTATTATAATTAAAATACTTTAAGTACCCATGTTAAAGAAAATAATACTTGATTATTCATAATTAACTATGTAAGGAGTGTCATCTTTTTATTTAATATAACTAAACGGTTGTAAAACAATGAAAATTACGTTGGACAAGTCAATTATAATTACTGTTGCTGAGAGTTGTTATGTAACTACGTACGTGGCAGTAATGCTAATTATCTGCTGAGTCTACTTTTATCATGTAAGAATCAGTCGATACATGTAATTAAATTTTGTGCAGTTTTCACACGAGTAAAAAATTTTTTTTTTTAAATTTTAAAATGGAAAAGTGGTGTAAATTTATAGATTAATGTCACTGCGGCGACTATTGCTCAATATTTTTCGATGATAAACTGAAAATATTTTTAGACTATAAAATAAAGAGCAAAATGGTTGTTAGTTTGCTGATGTAAAAAACAACAAATTCGGTGAAAATTTTTAGTAATTAATTTTTTCGTGTGAAAAAGATACTGACAGTATTATTATGTGATAAAACTGATTTGACTAAAAGTCGCAGTAGTACCCATTTAAAACAATGCTAATCTCAATGCTGAATACCTTGAAAATTTTATCGGTGCATGCATGAAATTACCAGGGAATACCATATAATCTTTTCCCTGAAATTACGATGTCGCATTTTTCCTCTCGTAAATTTGTTCGTTATAAGCTGAAAAACATCTTCGTGGTGTAAATTGTGTTAGAAAAAAAAAAAGTAAGGATTTAGGCACGAAATGCTTTGAATTTAACTTAACAATGGAATCGAAAACTATAATGGCAACACCTATCTGAAAGTATTTGATTATGTTTGTATCGTCTCGTATCACCATTGCTAGTATGGGATTTTTTTTTTTTTTTTTATCTATTACAAGAAAATTAATCTGATCCTCTTCGAAATATATATAAGGTTATTTGGTATAGATTATTAATTATAGATTAACTTTTAATTTTGTATCATATGGCAAAAGATTAATTAATTATATTATTTTATAATTTGTCAATCTCCTTACTGATTTATTTTATCTATTTTATTCTATCCTATTATATTTCCCTCATGAGTACATAAATATCAATTCAGAGGCACATGCAGCACATTTTACTCCAAATGGCCTTGTCTTATTTGCTGAAATTAATCAATCTTTTTGACAAACTTACCATCTAATATAAAATAATACAATTTATTTATTATTGGAACATTTACTTATTTTTACATATTTTTAACTGCATTTTATACATTGCTTTTTTTTTCTACTCCGGTAACAAGTTAAATGGCATAAATATAGAAAATAGCAATAGAAAATTTTGTCAATAGAGTTACACATCGAATTATAATTGGATATTTATAATCGTTATGATGATATGTTATAGATAGCAAAAAGTACATTTTTTTTTTTATTAAAAGAAGATATTTTACATGAATGGGCTATAAATATGATATTACAAAACATAGTATAATCCATTGTTAAAATTTCCTTTGTATAACATGATAATCATTGTAATTTTGCAATATAAAAATATTTTAAAATACCTCTCTTACATAATATATTTTTGTTATCATATCATATCTTTAAAAAAAAGTATAGTAGGTGTATTTTCCAGTTAATTATATAATTAAATGTTAACTCCCCTTTTTTTTATACGTTTAGGGTTTCATTTTGATGACGTAATCACATGGTGCTGTTTGACATTGCTATATGACGTGCTACGTGTAACGATCACGTGGTTTATTTATGCAAAGGTATGACATAACTATAATATATGATACGTAGTTTTCTTTGATGACATAATATCATTGTAGTTTATTGTAGCTTTTGTATTTGTGGTTTAGAGATAAATGTATAGAAAGATTAAAGTTTTAAACTTCAACAACACTATACAGTTTATATAATATCAGTACCAAAGTCTTCTACTCGCAATGGTTGTAACAAACCATTGTTTATAATGTCTGTCGCATGAAGCCTTTATCATTGTTAAACATGGGACGACGTAGAGCCTAATTTTGCCACCAGAGCAGTGAACATAATGACATTGTTGGCGCTAGGTAACCGTTTCAATTTCATAATTAACGGTCATTATTTTCCATAAGTTAACATGTAAATCAACAACCGTTCCATGTTTTTCCTTGATCATTGTATATATATAGTATATACCTTTCAATTAAAATATTACAATAGAAAATAAAAATCCCTACCATGTTATATAATAAAGTTATTTTATTTCTTTGTAATTGGATATGGAATTGAAAGTCAAGCTTTAACTGAGAGGAGTCATATGTCGTGAAATCTGTTTAATCCCGTCACTCAAGAAGAGGATCGAAACTTGATCCCTGAGTCACCCCATCCCTGCAGTTCCGCTCTGATCACCATTTTCCCACGTTTGAACCCGTATTAATGACAGGATTACGTATACAAAATATCTGCTTAAATATTATCAATTTAAAGCTAATTTAATTTGTATAATGTTAAAAGGGGGGACTTTTTATTATAATAATATATATTATTATAGTTTTTATAAAAAAATAACCTTTCACGCGGGATACCGAAATATTAACAATGGATTTTTTTCTAAATATTTAAAAACTCTCAATTAATTAATAATATCAATAAGTTTTTCTTTGGGACATTTTATTTGTTTATTATAGTTTATTTATTTACCCATTTTCATTTTATTACGAATTTTTGTTAAAATTTTATTTTTGAGAAAAATACAGACCGTACGTACGTTATTATATTATTATTTTATATACTAATAATATAACGGAACCTTCCTTCCGAAATATTAGAAAAATGCGTTTTGTACTAAATTATATATTCGTCGCCTCAGAATGCAAGTCGCGAGTGTAAAAAATTTTTGGACTTTGTGCTTTAAGTTATATGGAGATAAGGTTCAAAATTGCATCAAATTTTTTTGTACTTACGCAACTTGCATTCTGAGGCGACGCCATCCAAATTTACTGCAGAGCTCCACGACGCTTATTGTTATTCTGTTTCATTTAAAAGGTTGATAACTACCTGTATAAATATTTAATATTCATCAATTATTTTATTTTACTATTTTATTTAATTATTTTTTTATTCTCTTTCAAATTTCTTATTTTATGTCACCAAAGCTAAAAAATGGGGAAAAAATGCATGATAAGTCTGCGCTATAACATAAAAAATTATTATATAAATTAAATTAAAAATAACTTATTACTCAATTTTCATTACATTTTTTTGTCAGTGATGTAAATAATATTCTCCCTTTTATAGTCCTCATAACGAAAAGAAATATTACGCAACATATCTAAAAAAAAAGAAAAGAGAGAAATTCTTTATAATTTTTATTTCAAAGGCTTCGTAATATTAGTATCCAAAGTTCCTATATATATTATGTTATACGGGGATTATTGTATGTATGTAATAATATTGTTACGTAACAATTTCACTTCAATATTTGACAGGAAAATAACAATTATTTAATTGATTTTAACGTCTGATTATTACGTAAAAGGGCGCTGATGTTATTGCCACAATAATAATGTTGTATAGAGCTCTCATTTATATATATATATATATATATATATAATATTGTATAATATATATTGATTTAGAATTATTGATCAATAATACACAATATTGTTTAGAAAGTTTTTATTAATAACGTTGTAGATATATAAGTTAAATTAACTTTATTGTAATATATACTGTATCCATAAATATAATAATATAACCCCTTTTAACAATAAACAGAGTATACTGTTATATACACGAGTATTTGTATTTGAATATATTTAATATATCATTATATATATATCGAAAGTTATCATTATTACATAGGAATCAATGATTTAATAAAATGATTATATAATAACAAGAATTTAGAAATTAAGAAAAAAATCCCAATATGGAGCTTCATATAAGGAAAAGAAATCTGTCTCAAAATATTTTCACGGAATTTCTTTATAATTTTTTTTTTGTTGGATTTCCGACTTGTATTCATGAAATATTGTCTCCACTGTAACACGATCGAGGAGATGGCAATATCATCTCGAATATATATGAGGATTTTGCATAATTATTTTTCTTGCAAATCAAATCCATTCGCGTTGTACGCAGTTCATGACTATTTGGAACAACAAAATATCAGAAATATCTACAAAGTTTCGAGATGTGACTTCACTATCGAGATAATCAAAGGATAATCATTCAGATTTGTCACCAACTACAGCTAATATTTATGTTAAAATACATTTGGATGTTTAAAAAAATCGGCACGATTGCATTCAAAATAATGCAGGAAAGAAAAAAAAAAAAAAAAAAAAAAAAAAAAAAAAAAAAAAAAGAATAGAATAGAATAGAATAGAATAGAATAGAATAGAAATTTTCGATTTAAAAATGAAACATAAATTAATAAATTCAAATAATTTGCACCTTTGGATTTTAGTTTTTATAGACAAAAACGAAATTCAAAATTATATTCAGCTGTTATTTTCATAGGTTTTTTAAAATGCTATAATATTGTTCGAAACTTTAAAAGAAGTGTCTCTCGAATTTATCAATATATTCTTGAACGACATTGATTTTAATTAAAATTTTCCGCAAAGAAAAGGGAGAAAAAAAATACACTTCCAAATTTGCAAGTGTCATATTATTAATACCTCTAAGTAAGATGATTAATGTGATGAGGCAAGTATTAAAATATTGAGCGATAAGAAGACATTATTACGCTGATGATTATATAACTACTTCGTCACTTGATACGACAGTTACGTAACACCGCTGCAGACTGTATGTTGATATTATCTTATCACTCACTATCTGCTATATCATTGAATAAGAAAAATTTTTACCCTAGAAATTGTGTTGAAATGTTATCTTCTAGGATTTTAACGTAAATATTATATAATCATAGCATATTGCAATTAATAATCTTTATTAGAAATTATAAAGAGCTGATTTTATGTATATACTACACTTGCTCTTCTCATACTAGTAAATGTTGTAGGGCTCCCTTTTAGGATCCGATCAAGGTGTATATAGTATATATGGGCTTTGTGGTCTCAGTCCCCTAAGATATTATAGGTTCTATGCTTCGATTGCATCTTTGATATGATTTCGATAAAACCAATATATTATAACAAAATTACACACAAAAAAAAAATGTAATTTTTTATTTGCATTACAAAAAAGTGACATAATTAAAGATTGATTTACGTGTTGGTTTAAACTATTTATTGGCAAAGTGCACTACGTACTGTACAGTATAATGCAGAATATACCATTAATTTACTTAAAAGTATCAGCAAACCTATATAATAAAGTGTGCGGTACAATTAAGTAAAAAAAAAAAAAAAATATTTACTACTTTTTCACAGAAAAACTTTAAAAATTTAAAACAGCAAATTATCACAATCTTTAGTTGTGATAACAAAGGCGGATATAATAAATTAAAACTATATAGAACTATTCTTCAATTAAAACTAGATAACTAAAACCGAAGTTCTTTATTGTAAAGTTTCTTGACTCCAATTAATGCGCAGGTTCAGAAATTCCGTTCAGTGCATTGCCTGTAACAAAAATGATTACGTAACATAATTTGCTACATACCGCATAGTTACGTAACATGAAAGAGTTGTAAAATTCTGCGTAGGCCATGTTAATCTTATGAGAATTATTCAAGTGACGTCATCATTTTTTTAAAGTCGCATTGAACATTATTTATGTTATGTAATGTAGACTAAATCGAATTTACTATATCAATGAATTAGTTAGACCACACACCCTTTTATTAAATCAGATTGTTCTAGAAGTTTGATTGGGAGGGTGGGGGGAAGAATAGAGGGGGTAAAATACAAGTTATATAATATATATTTTAAATTGCTCTAAATTATTTAGGAAGAAATTGCAGGAGTATATTATTATAAATATAAAATAAATGTTAAATGTTACATTTTTTAAAGCACGTGTCTAGATTTTTTTTAATAATTAAATCAATGTGGTATGTGTATGCTATACAGCTGTTTCAAAATACAATCAAAGAGAAGTATTAATATTTTCAAAGTGTATAATATTTTAGTCAGTATAATCCACGCTTGAACAATTCAGAATACGAAATTGCTTACAATGTAAATCTATAATAATTATATATGACGCCATGATATTTGTATATAATTTGACGTAGTGATACAGTAAACAGCACAACAGCGTGTTATATAATACATACCTTCGCTGCTTATAGTAGACAAGAAAGGTGATGTCAGTTGTATTCTAGCTGTGAAGGATGATGCGTCGCAGAACCTTGCGTCTATAAAAACGTATTTTAATTAACTGTAAGTAACGTATACATTAAAAATTTATTTCAATATTATTCTAGGACAAGTACTGCGGTCACACGTAAATCCAAATTTGTCGTACTAATTTTTAATGATGACTGCAGCTCTTTTGCTAACTCTTGACTAAAGAGAATTTATATAATAATTCGATCTGATTTTGTATTAATCAGTTTTGAAAATTGAGCATCAGACTTTTTGTGGTAAAACTTAATTATAATGGTGCCATCAAATCTCAAATCATATATTATTCGTATATTATTTGGTGTAGACTATTACATAATTTATGGAACATTACTTGTAGTACAATATAATTATATACGCGTGATTGCGTTATATATATATATATATATATATATATATATATATATATATATATACATATATATAATATGAAATTTTGCTATAAATTTTGTATTTATATATATACATGCGCGGTTTTCCATACAATGTCTTCAGTTTATTAATAGAAAATGCCTTTATATATATAATTTAATAGAAAAAAGTGGAATGTCTAGCATTTCCCCCCTATAACTGTGAAGTGAATCACTACGTATTATAGTACTAGCAACCAATTAACTTTTCCTGCATGATGAACAAGCAAGCATAATTGTTACAATTTTATACTACGTGATTGTATATAACGGTAGAAAAAAAACAACGTGTTTTTTACATGCAAACTTCCGTTTCTCATTCAAATGCTTTTAATATCTTTATAATCTTTACATACTACATTTTAATTAATATATTACCCAGAACTAACTATTAATATAAATACTAGAACTGTAATAGATTTTTATTTATTATCGGGGGAAAAGGGGAGAGTTAAAAGTTTCTCCAGGGACCTATTAATTTGTGCATTTTATACAATACTTTTTCATCTTCAAAAAACGTCATGCACAATATGACAGAAGTCTCAAATGGTTTCTAAATTTACTTAGTATATTAGTAATATTTTACCTTTGAAGTTTATATTTAAATAAAATTGTTTGTATATATATATATAATTTAAAAAGTTTTCTTCATATATATATATATATATATATATGTTTTCATTTGTATGTATATAAGAAGACTTTACAAATAAAAATTCTTTTTAAAGTTAGCAGACCAAAAAAAAAAAAAAAAGAAGTGTAGCAAAGTTTTTCAGACGCTGCTGCATGCTAAAGAATAAAGATATACGCTATTTGTTACATAACCACTAGATGTAACATCGCATGCGCAATGCCGCAATTTATATTATGCTTGAGTGCTGTCATGGTGCTACTTTATATATCAATAATAATTACGATTACTTATATTTTACCTCAAACCTCAATATACAGTATATAAAGATGTAAAAAAGAAGAATTAAGGTTGTGGTAATGGTTATAGTTTTTATTGATCCTTTTTTACTATATTATATAACTTTATGAAAGTTAACGTAAACGGTCAGGATTTAGTTACAAAAAATTGGAGAATAAAGAGAATAAATGTTATTTTATTTTTTATTATTATATTTTAATTAATCCATGATTTGTTTTAATATCAGCTACCGTGTAAGGTATATTATATAAGATGTATTTTTTTATAAAAAAAATACTGTAGACCTAAAATCATTCAGATATATATATATTATGTTTTTTCTGTTTACGATAAAATAAGAATTTGACTTTTATAGTTATATATATTATAATTATTCTCATAACTGATTATATAGTTTATGATATATAAATGATAAATCCTCATAGACTCAGTTAGTCTGTGGCTGCAATGCTTGATGAGTGTATAAACAAACCATGCATATATTGTATCTTCCGTAATCGGGCTATCTTAACAATAGTCTGTCCTGGATATATACATTAAATAAATAAATAAATAAAATAAATAGTCTGCTCAAAATTATAAATATAAAAAAATAAATCAATATTTCCTATAATAAAATATTATTTATAATACGTATATCTCGATGTATGAAATATTAAAGCCTGACGGTTATAACTGAAAAAGGGCACAAGTCAACTTACGTTACGTCACTGTGACCTTATTTGCCATGTAAATATTGATAATTTTTTACGTTGAAGTTGCAGTAATCATGATGAAAACAAGGCTATGCTTTGATTTGATATAATAAGCATTTTTTTTTTAATTGGAACAGTAACTGATTATATATGCACAACTCATAAAAAATTATATTAGTACATCTTGATATGTATATATATATTCTGTACATTGCGTACGTTATTTTATTATTTTTTTTAAGTTTGTAATGAAAGCACTCCTCTTTTAAGTAATTATATTTATAATTTTTATAAACTTATACTTAGCAAATAATTAAGTATAACGTAATACAAATTTATCTGAAAATATATGTAATATGTTGTACTAGATTATCGAGTTCATTCAATTTAATTTAAAGAGAAATTAACAACATTTATTGCCTAAACTGGAGTTATAAAATTATCGAAAATCATGATCATAAAAATATTTTTTTTATATGTTACCAGGACTTTTTAATTAAATATTAATTATAAGTATATAGTAAGCTTTTAAATTCAATTCAACCCATGCACATTCGAACAATTCGGATGGTTGTGCGTTTGCTCCCACCATAGATATAGGACATAAAATAAATATTGCGCGATTGTTTTAGGACCATCAATTTGCATACAGTTGGGAGACAAGGTGATCGGTCTCTAACTCCATCAATACCAACCACCCAAACTTAAATTTGCATTGTTTCTTTTCTTCAGCTACTACAATACGGGCATTTAAATGCCTAATAGTTTAATTTTGTGTCCACAGAAAATCGAAAGTTACAAAAACGAAAACTGCAAAATAGGTTGCAAAATAATGAAGTTTAAAAAAACTTGTACAATAATGTAGTTATATTTATAGTATAGCTTTGTTCGTAAATACACAATCAGAGGTAGTATGTCCATACATATTTGCACTCTTAAATCTTTTATCTTTATATATTTTTTAATTCAGTGTAATTTCAATGTGTGTTATTTCAAAGGACGCGTGTACGTGTATACGTGACTTCTTTTCATGACAGAAATAGTTAGCCTAAAATAGACTAGTTAATACTGTCACAATTTAGTTTTTTTTTCCTTATTCATTATTTTTTGCTCCCTCTATCCTTTATCGTCATAAATTGTGGTCATTATATATTCACACTTTATGTATAAACCTCTTATATATGACATGATGTTATAATAATATACATAAATTACTGTGACAGGTAAAAAATTAACTTCAACTAACCCACAATTAAATTTTAAATTTATAGAGAGTTGTGTTATTAAATATTATTGCAAAGTACATTTTTTTTTTCTTCTTTCATACAAGGCCTCTAATGTACATATAATATCAGGAAGAATAATTTATTTTAACATCTGTAAAATCGAAGCTCGGAGCGGATATGTACCTTTTTTATTTATTAATTATCTCTTTTTTCGTCATATATATTCTGTTTTATACTTCCTGGAATATATAGAATGAGTAAAATTCAGTGGCGGCTCGTGGGGGGTACTGCTGAACTGCAGCCACACCAGCAAAGTTGGCATAATTATTTCATTTTTTTAAATTATATTTATATATGTTTCATTTATAATTTTTCTTAATACTATGATATTTATTTAATGTTTTTTAATATTTTCTGGTAGTTTATAGTGTTATTTGTTGAAAAAACATAATTTTCTGTTAAAAAATTGAAACAGAAAGTTTAAAACTACGAAGAAAACTGCAGCGCTTTCAGACACACGTTTAACGTTGTAGCGCTATCTCGGCAAATTTCTCGCTCAGTATGGGCGCTCAATGATGATCGTGTGTCTGTCTAGCGAGCAGCCTTTCTGTAGAGGCCGCTGCGGAGCTACCAATCACAGTGATCACAGTGCCTAGTTGCCCAATCACAGCGCCTGGCGCGCTGGTGCGCAAAATTTTCAAACATCTCAGAGCATTAGCAGGGTCTCTGGAGCATTAGCAGATTATCTTTTTGAGGTTTTCCGTTCGTAATAGATTAAATTTATAAGTAATTTTACATGTTATTCTATTAGCATCCCTACTTATTGTATTTCTTTTTGTTTAAATTTTATATTTACGTTTATTTTCATTTTATATACTCCGTCTCAGAAATAATTTTATTTATTTTATGATGAATTAAAATAAAAAATTCACGACTCTTAACTCTGAAAGTTTAATTATTACATTTTGCAGAAAATAAATATTGGTTGCAACTACTACTTATATTTATTTTAAATGATTTTTTTATAAAAAAAAAATGGTAGATATTTAAGCGAAAACCGAAAAAAATTCGCACCTGCGGCGGGCTACTGGGGGGCGGAGACCCCCCGAATGTATTTGCCTGCACCACTGTCAGCAGACACACCTATGTCCAAGCCCACGAGCCGCCACTGGTAAAATTATGGTTGGTTTTGAAAATTATTTGTATGTGTCGTATTCATGAATTCTTGTTATTATATACACAAAAATAGAAAGATTTAATTAATAACAATACGAATGTGGAATAAATTACTTTAATATTAAATGCTTCAATAATATTATGTTCAAAATACGAATTATTATTTTTAAAATAAACAATTTTTTAAAAATTAAAAATTATTATAGCTCAGAGTAATAATTAATTGGTTGTGTTATAATTAACTTAATTAATTAAGCCAAATTTTAGCTTAAAAATTTATCCATTGTGTGTATATATATAATATATACAGTAGTAAATATATTATATATGGAGTTAAAATAATAACGGTTGGCTCTTTGCTGTAATAGAAGTGCTAGAACGTTATATAAAAAAAGTTTACAATTAATTTATAACATTTTTTTCTATAATATTTACCACCGGGTTTAGTACTTGATGTCTATATTTGTCTACTATTAAAATTAAGTTCTTATATTATCAATATATCCCCTTGTATTGATAATATTTAAAATAAATATTAGTCACGAAAATTATTAATAAAATTGTTCTTATTTTTGTTTCAGATCTCCATCGTCTAGTGAGAATTCTATGAGTCCTTCGCATCTTGCTGATTATTCAGCTTCTCCGTCTACTACTTTATGCATCAAAATCTGCTAATGTGTGCAATGGCTTGCTTACATTACAACAAATCATCAAATAATACCAAATTAATTAAACCAAATTATCATAATAAACAATTAGTTACATATCGACGGCGGCGAAGATTTTCCTTCACAATAAACCAATTCCATGAACATATTTAAAATATTTATATTTATAATATTTTTATACAATATATTTAAAATAATTATAATTAAAATGGCTGAAATAGCTAAAAATGCATTTCTAAGTAGAAATTATAGATTAGCTGCTGAAATATATGAAAGATGTTTAAAAGATAATCAAACTTCATTAGATTTACATTTTTGTTATGCAGATTCATTGGCTAAATGTGGTAATTTACGTGAAGCATTAGATGTTTATTCTTATTGTTATAGAAATTCAAGATTACATAATTCACCTAATATTAGTTATAGATCTCCTGAACATTTGAAACATGCAATAAGTGCTCTTTTAGAAAATGTATTAAGTGGACCATTTAAACAACAACAATCGACAACAACAACAACAACAACAACAAAAGTGATTGATAATTTAGTTTGTGGTCTATGTGAAGAAATTTTAAATCAACCTGTAACTTTAATTTGTGGTCATACAGTGTGTAGAAAATGTGAATTAAAAGATACAAATAGAAATTGTAGAAGATGCGGTCAACAGAAACAACAACAAAGTTTAGAAACAAATGTTTTAATTAAAAATTTAATTGAAAAATATTGGCCAAATTTATTAAATTCTTCTAAATTAAGAGATGAAGGAAATGAATTATTTCTGAAAGGTGATATTGAAGCAGCACTTGAAAAATACAATGAAGCTCATAATTTCGGTAAGTCAAAATACATATATTTTATTTATATATTTTTGCATCCTATTTCTTCCCCATATTTTCATTTCCACCAAGTTTTAGCCTGTGTTATGTTTGACTCATTTAAACAAGCCTTAAATTACTGTGAGAGAGGGGGAAAAAAATATAACGTTCTATAGACTATATAGCAAGCACAAAATGACCAAAAAAGTGAAAATTGCCATGCACGAAAAATATAAATTTACCTATCAGTATTACTAGATCAATTCAAGGTGTATTCAATCATAAAAAATATGGCATGTTGTATCATTACAAGGTGAATTGAGTCATTTTTTATACAGTGATATAATAAGGTGGCCATGAAATTAAACTGATCTGCTACTAGCAATGAGTTGCAGATTCTCAATTTAGTCAATTTTGGCAGAGTTAATGGGTATTTTACAGTATACTTCTAATATTTAAGCTTAATTATTTTGCTATGGAGTATTGGTAATACCATATAATAAGTGGTAACACTTGAAAAAAGTCTAAAGTGACTGCCAATGTTACATTTCTAACTAAAACTAGTTTTATTTTTTTTATATATTAACCATACTGTATAATACACTATATTTATATTATTTATAATACAAGTTGGTACAATTAAATCTATTTTTAGACTGGACCTTGAGAGTGTTTTTATGTGTAGTATCATGGTACAAGTTATTCATATATTTTAAATTTTATAGTCGTAGTATTAATTTAATGGCTTTAAATTGCTGTAAAAAAAATTGTTATATAATTTAAATTAATTCAGTTTCTTTCAAATTCGTTATTGCCTTCAACCGATCGACCTTATTATGTGCATAATAATTAAATAGAGTGCAGCAGAAAACTTATATACAGTTATTTATGTTTTACGAACAGACCTAATGCTGTACTGTACTTTAAGTTATTTCCGTTATTTTTATATTATGTAACAGTCCTTGCGATTATTAAATAAAATAAAATTTGATTATTTTTAGAAACACTATTATTATTAAATATTATATGAAATAAACTTCAAAGACACGTTACAAGACGTTCGACTCTCATATATATTGCACGGTTAATTTCTTCTCCTAAAATATTATACACTCCATTCAGATAAAAATGTCCGATCCGGCTATACTTTAGCATGGCCGGATTGGATATTTTTATTTGAATGGAGTGTACACACTTGCTCCTTTGAAGTGAATGCTCAATCTAAATATATTTTTTAGAAATTAGAAATATTTATTTGATCATTAGGCAGTATACAGTGATTAAATCACAATTAATAATTATGGAATATCATCGTTGATGTTTAAAGATTTTAAAGTATGTTGTTTTATATTCTTGAATAGTTAAACGCTATAGTTCGTATAACATACTTTAAAAAAAAAATTGTATTTTTTTTTTCTTTTGTTCTTTTCTCATGTATATTAAAACACGTGAGTTTACGTCTCATGGCTGGTTGTATGTAGTGTACTTTTTTTAAACTACTGGTGTCCTGTAATACACTATCTTATATAACTCTTACAGTTATATAAAAATGTGAAACAGGAAAAAAAAAATATATATATTTCAACAAAGACTAACTTGATGATAACAGTATTCGCACAACATCTATCTATACATTTTATAAGGTTGTCCGCGTTAATATTAATGAACTTTTAAATTTGCATCGAGTTATTGTCATTATAACAACTAAACGTATTTAGAGACCTGTGTACACGGAGAAAAAGGACAACTGTTTTTCATTTGAATTTAAAAGTTTTACTCCTGTGTATCTGTACCACGAAAAAAATCTTTTGAAATCAAAGGAGTTGCATTGTTAGACTTCTACAATCCTAACAACTTTAAATATAAAGTAGTAGAAGTGTAACGTACTAGATATAAAAAGATGTTAAAAACAACAGTTTAAAAGCGTTATATTTAAGGGATAAAACTGTACAATTCAAAGCTGTAAATTTTTTTAATTTTTATGTTGTTACTCTTTTAAAATCTTAAGTTTCTTCATAGTAATTCTCCTGCTTACATAGCTACCTCCTTATAATTCTACAGATTTACTTTGTTAAAATTATAGTCACTATTACACGATCCGATTGTTCTATTTTTTGCATGCATTTTCTTCTTACAAGCCAATTTCTACTCTACTTGTACAAGTACTTATACAAGTAGAGTTGAAATTGGCTTGTAAGAAGAAAATGCATGCAATAAATAGAACAATCGTTTCGTGTCATAATAATGATTGCAATATCTTTTAATGTTTTACTTTCTATTTTTATTCTGTTATTAACACTATATAAATTTAACTAAATTGTACTACCTTAATATATATTTATTGGTAATGAGGACGCGAATTATAGCCAATAATATACAAAATAAAGGGATAAATGAAAGAACAGGTGATTAAAGTTTATAATACAGTAATATTTAATTTAGTGTGTTGATGATACATATTTATAATGAATAATAATTATGAATGACAGTTTTAATTGTTAATAATTAATTACAAATATTATGCATTAAATTTCCCGAAGAAAGAGCAAAAAAAGGTGGAAGTATGAATATAAAATTTAGAATGATTACAGTCAATAGAGTCGTATGAATTTCCATTTAGTTGTAAAGAGATAAAAAAAATATTATGAAGTGAATTCTTTGAATGATATATATAGTATATAGTGACGCAAAGGTACAGTACTCAACATTTTCACAACTGCAAAGGTGTGTCTCCAACGAGTGTTTTCTTTCCCTCTGGGTGATTTTGGTTCGTCCAGCAAAATGACGGTGCCCATCCAGCGATGTGGAGGTGATATAGGGATGGCTGCTCAAACGATTACATTCGCGTGGCGTTCAATTTGCAATTCTTTGCAGCTAATCAAATCTGTATAAACAAAAATACAAACAGGTCTTGCATTAGTATAATTGCATCATTATTACAATTTAAATTTCAACTTACCATGAAATATTTCACTTGAAGCGTTGTAGAGCTCGCTAAATCCATCCTCAATGGCTTGCAAATCGCCGTCCAAGTGATGCCCTGCATGCTCCTGCATGTGACATTGCTGGCTGCATTTGTCTTTTAAATGTACACAATCATTAAAACAATGAATAATACTATAGGATGCAAAATCAAGTATTAGTTATAAAACTTACCATTAATAGTCCAGAATGATCTTTACACAGAGCACAACACGAAAGTAAACCGACGCCTGCAGATTGAAACAGGAAACTGGAAGTAAGGCACGTGTGCAGAAATAACGGCCGTTTTCCAACACATTTTAAGACTTTAATTTTTACTGATTTATACGTACACAGCTACACACCTCTGTTGTACTTTACATTTCACGAACGCTTATATTTTAATAGTTTGAAATTGTAAAACATTACACTCCTAAACTTTAAAAAATTCAATAAAAGATTAATTTTTTCTTTTTTACATCGTAAAAGGTTAAATCTTACCATGTAAATGTGTACACTGATGTTTAACAAGTAAGAAACTCTTGATTTTTAATGTTTTCGTATTAACGAGGTTAGAACTGTTAAATTCAAGGGAAAGATCATTTATATTTAAAGTTAATACTTTTGAATTTGTACTAACAGTTTTTAAACTTTAAAAGTAAAGGAAAAATCTTTAATATACAACAGTAATACTTTTGGATCTGTACCTACAGTTTTTAATCAGTTAACTGTTTTCTCCGTGTAATTCTAAATTTTATTTTGGAGTAAAAAAAGAGACAAAAGTATTTTTTATACACCGTTTCACATCGGGTTTTTCTTTAAATAATATTTGGGTGTAAGGTTAAGATAGAGATAACGTCAATCAGCTGTTTTTTTTAGCTCCATTTGATTAACATGCAAACCTTAGCAAATTCACAAAAATTCTGTTTTTTTTTTTTTTTTTTTAGAGACAGATATTAGTGCCTAAAAGCCATAGAAAAAAGTTTCAAAGCAATTTAACGAGCCAATTTTTTTTTTTAATTAAGCTTTTAGTTTGTCTCTCTGAAAATTAAATAAATTAATTACAAAATAATTGGCTCATTAAATTGTTTTGAAATTTTTTCTATGACTTCTAGGCACTAATATCTGCCTAGCTCCCAAAAAAATTTCGGAATTTTTGTGTGAAAAAAAACCCAGCTGATCGACATTATCTCTACCTTAATAAATGTTTCGATATCCTGCAATGGAAGTCAATTTTCTTTATGAATATACATCCGGTATCCGGTTCTTTTGAGGTTTAACTTTTTATTATACGCTACCTGTAATTTTATTGTTGTATATTCAGAGGAAATAGTAATGTATTGCCAATAAAATATAACAAAAAATAAATTATAATAATAAAATATGAAATTTAATAATTTCTTCAGCTTGGAGTGATATATAACAAAAATTGAAGACTTACTATGTACTTTTTTTCATTCAGTACGTTTACATGACGGTGTTTAATACGGATCCGTTGACGACGCCTCATAAGAATAGCATTATCCGTCGTCAACGGATCCGTATTAAACACCATCATGTATGCATAAACGTAGTGAATATTGTGTTGAAAGTTTGATTTATGGTGCATTGTTGTATAAATGTTGACATGACGAGACAATGTTTAGTAAAAATGTTTACGTGCTGACTATGAAATTTTCTGTAAATATTAAATTCATGCAGAAATATAAGAAATTTCAACTTCTAATAAATACGGACAAGTTTGTGTACATTGTAGTTTATTTTAAAATTTGGTAAACTATTTAGAAATATTATTGTCACAAAAAAATATTCAATCATTAGTTCAAGTTTCCCCTCCCCCCTAATTTTGTAAATTTGTGAAATTGGCAACATAGTTTAATAAAATACACGATCTTGAAAACAACGATTTTAAATAAATTTGTGTCAATTCAGACGTTTACAGAGCGATTAGTACTGTTTATTTTTTTTTAAATGTGTATGAAAAACAAATGTCCTAAAGGTGCATTTCCATGGAGCGTGGAAAGCGAGGCTTGACGCGGCGAGAAAGGCGCACTTGCTTCAATGTCATATGGCGGCCATGTTGGCGTGGAAAAATCGCGTCTGCGCGATTTAATCGTTGCGGGAAAGCGATTTTTCCACGCCAACATGGCCGCCATATGACATTGAAGCAAGTGCGCCTTTCTCGCCGCGTCAAGCCTCGCTTGACATTCGCTCCATGGAAATGCACCTTATTTACTCCTCTTAGAGCATTATATGCATGCATTGCATCTTTACTTGTCATTCAGCTGTTTTAATTATTACTAAATCATCATGTTAACTTTGTATGGCGAAGCAAAGCCCATATCTTCTGTTCATTAACATTTTCTCCATACTATCATATTTTTTTACTACTGTATTGAAGAAAGATATGGTAATTTTTAATTTAATTTACTATAACTTGTATCGTGTTCATCGAAGCATGTAACGAACATACATAACCAGGCTAGTAGAGATATAATATGGTTAGCGTAATGTTACATAATAAGCATGTTATATAAAAAATTACGTAATATCTAAATTATTATTTTCTGTTATCAACAAATTTGTGTAACTTTTTATTATTATTTTTTCTATGTGTGGTTACATTGTAATCTGTGTCATCTTAGTTTGCAATAACATATATTAAAATAACATGTACCACGTACCCTATATAAAACTATATAGTTTTTATAGACAAGATTAATTAGATTTCTTTTAAAATGATAGTAAGTAATACAGAGCTATATCATTGAATGTTATTTAATGTAAAATTTAATATCTAAAAAAAAAAAAGACCCAAAAGTTAGATTTTAGTTTGAAAAACAGGCCTTCAGTAGAATGTGGACAAATGATGAATATTTTTTTTTAGCACCATGCAGGCCCTCAAGTTATATATTTTTGAAATAATTAATATCGAATGAAACATTAAGAAAATAGATTGAATTAGTTGATCACACTGCAAAAAATCGGTATTCAGACCCTCCATGCTTTTAACATTTACTGAACGTTAAAAGTATTTAGAAAAATAGCTAAATGTCTTTGCTATTTAATCACTGTTTTTACCATTTAAAAACTAACGTTTTAAACATTAGATTTTTGTTAACAGAATTAGCATTCAGAAATTGCATGTTAATAGCATTTAGAAGTATTACATGCGGAATAGATCGTAATATATTTTAGGGGTCGACCCTTAGAGGGTCATTATTCTTACTGAATCAATTAAAGCCAATGCTAAATCTATAATCCTCACAGTTTTTGACAAATTTTGTTATAAATATTTGTATACTTTAAAAAATGACCCCTGTTAGACCCCAAGGGTCGACCCTTAAAATGCGTAAATAAGAGCTCCAAAGTTAATTAAGGACATTGCAAATGTCAATTTCGCAATTTTTCACGAAAAAAAAATTTAAGGGTCTTTTGACCCTTAAGGGTCAAAGGGTCGCAAGTTTAAGGGTCACCATTAGAACCGCCATCAAATTTTACCCTAGGGTCGAAATTTGTATAACCTTGTATTGAAATGAACCCTTATCATTTCACCATAGCTCTTATTTATTTTATATACCTCAATAATACTCTTCCTACTAAGAAAGCATTAGCAGTGCAGTGGTATGGTATGATCGAAAGCGATTACCGAAGTTAAGCTGGCGAGTAGTTAGATTGGTGATCACTTTTTAGCTTTTTACAACAGGTATGAAGACCGTAAACAATAAAAGCATTGAGAAGCTAAACACTTTTGGTGATGCAAAAGTGATTGTGGAGATTCTCAATGCCTTTGGTATTTAGTTGTTTTTGCAGTGCAACCATTTATCATTGATGATAGATTGCGATATATTATAGAATCATAATTATTAATGCTTAAATAATTCAAAGAAATAACTCTTTAGTTAAATATTGAAGCTCTCATTAATTTGATAATACATAAAGTTAAATTACAGCAAATCAAATTAGTTATATCTCTAGCAGTAATGAAAACTTTTATCATTTACTTGTAGTGATCACGTATTTAAATTTTATACAATACTTTATTCGACAACCCGCCTTGAGACCTTCAAGACTCGCTTGAACAGGTTTCTCTGAGGGCCAGCAATGTCAATGTTCCACCAAGAAAAACGCGAGGGTGTTAGCTACCAGCAACGCTATTACTTATATCTATAAAGAAAAGTTAATCTTACGTTTTTTGTCAAGTAATTTTCAGGATACTCATGAATTATCTCGATTTTAATCATAACTAGCCTTCTGAGATCTTTGAATTATACGCTCTTTCGAATTGGCGAATGGCACACAAATTTTTGGTAATTTACCTGTCAAGAGTTAGAGAACCGTAGAAACCTGATGATTCAAATTTTGAAGTGGTAGCGTGAAATAGGCGTATGTCTATTGATAATGATAATGTAAAAGGGCACATGTACACTTAATAATGAAACAGAACTTGGACCATACCAACATGAAATGAATAAAAGTTGATATTCTGTTCTCTGACCGGTGGATATGCTCCTTAAATTTTTATATTTTTTTCCCAAAGATTTCACGTCATCAGGGCGCGATCTCAAGACGATATATATATTTGCTTTTGTTATTATTAATATTAGACTGGCTTTTCCTTTTAGGAGTTCTTTTTAAAAGTAAATATCTCCATTTTAAAACAAAAGTGGATGCAATTTAAATACAATCAACCTCTGTATTTATTTTATTTTTTTTCCACGACAAGTTTCTGTACTAAAATATTTCTGTCATTCATCAATACTTATATAGTAAAAAAATATATAAAATATTTATAGAAGATTGAAATAAAAAAATTCATTGTTTTCAAAGCAGACAATTTTTTTTATCAAAATGTATTGTTTAGATAAAGCTGATAGACAAGCACAAAGTTGAAAACTTACAATAATATATTCTAACTTTTTCGATGGATAATATATGTACATATAATATAAATATAATTCGTCCACATGAATGAACACATTATGAAAGTTGATATATAATTAAAAGGGCATTTATTTAACATTGATAAATTAACAGAGACAAAATATATATAACAATCTCATATATTAATATTTTTATTAAATATATCGATGTTCACATTCATGTATTGAAATTTGTAATCACTGCAGATTTTGCATTCTAAACTACACTCGAGTGCATTTTGTAACTTTTTTTTTATATAAAAAAATATTTCATTTTATAACTGCATGCCATCAACATTCAAAGTCGCGCTTTGCTTTGCCAACTTGTTCAGCATTACTTATGAAATTCAAATTCAGAGTGCGTTTACAGAAGACATTCATGAAGGACCAAGAGATGGCGCTGACGTCTGAAAATTTTGCTCTTTGCATCGAGGATACGGCAATACCCATAGCATGGGGAGAATCACAAAAATTATCAAATTTCTAGGAAAGAAATCACTTACAAAGTTTTTTTATATTTGTCCGAAAGTATTTGACAACTAATTATGGTGTAGTCATTTCTGTAAAAGTATGCTGTGGCTGCTGAAGAAGCATTTACATGATTTTACAATGTTAATCATATACAGCAATCCTCGCCAGACGCACGTAGTTCCAGCAGTTACCACTAGGTTCGCACTAACTTTATGACGCCAATACTGAGCTCGTGGATGTTCATCTGCCATGATGGACACTTATTACTATATAATTATTTGGAGTTTACAAATAGAAAAATTATTTTAAGTTACCCCGTATACTTTAACATCCTCTAACAAAAATAGCTTCATTAAAAAACTATAAATTTTAAATAGACATTTCATTATCTCTTTTTAATGTATCTTGTAAATCTGTAATAAAAAAACAACATACAAATTTATTGTTGATTATATTTGGTAATCATTTAGTTATAAAAAGTAATTACATGTCTAAGATGTGCTATAATAATATCAAGGTTAGTTGATTGTGTAATGAATACTTATAAAATTTATTCTTTGTCGGCCTTTTTTGATCGGCCTCTTCTCTAATTTTTTTTCTCTACGTACGTTTTGGTAAAAGTATTCTTAAAAAAAAAAACTTGTCTGACTTGTCTTGTAAAGGCTGTAAACAAGTAACTACGTTCAGATTAAAATTATCGATGTTTTTTTTTGTTTTTTTTTTTTCATCCGAGAGAATTAAACGCTAAAAATTTGACGCTAAATGTTTTTTTTCTTCTTTGATTGATGAAAATTTTAATCGTATAATTATAAATTATAAAGGATTATATAGATGTAGGTTTTCGCATTAACCACGGTTACCTTCAACTACTCTAACCGCGGTTACTCGTGAGAAACTTTTTGTTATCATCCTGGATAACTCCAACGACTATATACTGGAGGACGGCCTAGAACGTCGAATTGAGAAACTTCGATACTCGGTAGAGTTCGGAAACTCTAACTATAACACGTGCTCGGCCGGCTAGAAAAGTCAAGGTCGTGACGTCACTGGGTTGAGGAAATGTCGGCGCGTTAAAGTTAGGCCGTCCTCGCAGTATATCGCTGTAAATCTACATCTTCTTAAAATAAGACGAAAAAGTGTCCCCTTAATTAAGAAGGTCTTATTTTAAGAGATTTTTATCTTGAGACAAGTAAATACATTCTTAAAATAAGAATCTATGTTCAAGTACATATCTGAAATTAAGAACATAGGTTCTTATTTTAAGAATGTATTTACTTGTTTCAAGACAAAAATCTCTTAAAATAAGACCTTCTTAATTAAGGGGACACTTTTTCGTCTTATTTTAAGGTGTAGATTTACAGTGTATAGTTCTTGATAACTCCTTAGTGAATCACTCGAATATTCTTTTAAAATGATAATTTTGTTCCATAATGGGGTAAAGGGTATGGGGAGAGGTATTAGCAGAACTGTTTATATGGCAATGATTATCTAGCTTATTCTAGCACCAATATAATGAAGAGCTTGAGCTAGTATTATACTATTTAACCATTTTTAATCGTCCAAAAGTAAGTAGCTTCAAATACATTGCATCTCCACATGTAAAACAACAATCTTTTACTTAATTCAAATTGCTTTTGCGCCCCAATTTTAATACATTTTTTATTTCGTTGCCTCCGGCAGAGATTTTGGCACATTTAAAAAGCGTACATATATGCAATATATTAAATTGTTGTTGTTATTCGTTTTCCATTAAATTTTGTTTTTTAATTGCATTATTTTAATTTAATTGTAATATGTCGTGCTAAATAGAAAATTTATTTATGCATACATATTTTATTACTGTAATTTTTATTATGAAAATAATTGCATGATGTAACCAATAATACGAAAAGTGCATGTGATATTACTAATACGTATTATTTTAGTTAAACTCGGCTTGTAAAGTTCTATATCTTAAATTAAATTAAAAAAAAAACAAAATAATGAGCAATCATTCACTTAATTTTTTTGAATAAAATATTGTGGACAAGCAAGAATTTGGTCTTCTTGAAAAACAGGGTCTACCTGGCTAAAAAAAGGTCGTCGGCTGCCAACAGTAGAGGGTGTCCTGGTCCCCGCTGTTATTGTATGTAATGTTATTACGTTACCAGTCCACAGCCCTGCTTATAACGATACTTGTAAGAGCTAGCATTTGCGAGAACGTGTACATAGGCACGTAGCTTCGAAGGCGAAAAATAAATAACATGTTTATAATTCTCCAAGCCTTGCATATTAGCATACAAATTGTGTGGTGAACAACACCAAGTTTTTTGACCCTGCAGCTCCGTACATATTGTTAACTACAATAACTACAGTGACTTTTCTATTATGACGAAAGTATAATTTATTATATACTGTACATTATATTATGTTAGGCAATACGAAATACGAGTTCGAAGTCTTTACCTTTTTATACTGTAAATTGAATAAAGACAATGTGTTACGAATTTCGATTTAAAAAGGATAATTTTAATTTTGTCTGATTAATTTTGGATTTGATAGACTTTTTAAGATTTATAAATCAGCTTTATGCAGTGTCTACTGCAATGTATACTATTTTCTTTGAATCTATATTAAATTTGCCTTGAGATTTGCGGTCTTGATAAAAGTTATAATTATATAGAGATGGCGAAAACTGGTTTAAAGAAATTCTTAAAATTAAAAAAAAATATATATAAAAAAAATAGAGAGAAAAAACGTGACTTATAATTAGTCTGCAAACTTTATTGATTGTATCAATATAGAAAAATAATTAAATGATTAATTGTTACGTCAAATGTCAACACTCAACATCTTATTTGATACATTATCCTGATTTTTAATATGTTAACGTTATAATTTATACGTATTATTAAATTTAATATAAATAATTCAAAGAATTAATATTAATATCTAGATATTAATTCTTTGAATAATTTTTTGTTCCAGTATATTACTTTAAACTGGAAACAGTCAAATATCAATAATAACAAACATCCAATCGAACTACCGTATTACAAATTTAATTGCAAAACTGCATTAATCATATTTTTATAATATAATATATTTAATTAATACATATGTTTAAAAAAAGCCAGAGCCAACTTGATAAAAGCGATGAATTTATTGATGGCCAAATTAGCCTTAAAACTTATTAAGGGGCATTCACAAAGTCTTAAGGCTACATTTAAGGCTCGATAATTTAAAGCTTGATTTTAGACGTGTTTTTTAGACCCAAAATTTCTGGTCTTAAATTATTGAGCCTTAATTGTGGCCTTAAGGCTTTGTGAATGCTCCTTACTAGGGTCAAATGTATATTTAATATTATTTACATTGTTATTTCTGTGTAAGTATAGGCCTTTGGTGAACAGTACTTGGGTTGTAGTGTTAAAATACTTAACATGATTCATGAATACACTCCCATTCTAAAAAAACTGAACAATCAATCTAACCTGAAATTTTTTGTTCCTGATTTCAGCCCCTGAGAACTCACTGGTCCTGAGCAACAGATCACACGTGTTGCTGCAGATGGATCGCGCCCAATCAGCACTCCATGACGCAGACCACGTGACCAGACTACGACCCACGTGGGGCAAGGTCAGTGACGTCATCGGAGCTGCATGTCAATCATTCGTAATAGTAATCAGATTGAGACGCCTGCAGAATTAGTGAGATTTTTTCCTTAAAAAAGGGATTTCGTTTAGGCGTAATAATATAGTTTGTTAATAGTAAACCCTATCCAGTGCACCCAATCGACTTTATAATTGTGTCCTCTGGACAGCATGAACTTATGCTTTGTTTGTAGGCTTTACCACGCTGTCTATGTGTATATAGATAGGCGTGGTGAATCAAAACTCTTTATATGGTTTTATATTTTTACCATCTCTATTTTTAGAAAATGAAGTAAAATTAACAATTTTGGTACACTCTTCGCTTTAGAAAATGTCTCACTTTTGTTAATTACCATGTCCCTTGTTATTCTTATGGGGCAAGGTGTTTAATAAGGCCGCAAAAGGAAATTTTCCGTTGCGACGACTATACTAACTTCCACTGCCTATATATAATTAAACTGGTATTTTTTCCCTCAAGTATTTATATATTAGATCAATTTCCTCCAGATTCATTTTCTTATAAAGCCATCTTGACGTCATTATATAAATATATATAGATAGTCAATATAAGTGATGACGTAATATTTCTTCCCCAAACGTGACCTTTTTTATGCTCAACTTTTTCCCGATCCATTCAAAGATTATCATCGTGTCATGATGTTATACCTTATATCTTTAAAATGTTTTTCAACAAAAGATACACAGAAATGTTATATAACGACATCGATTTTTTTTTTAAATATTTAAATTAAAATTATGATAAGATAAATAAATGGGAAAATGTTGACGTGTCTTTTTTTAATCGAAATAAATGAATAATGCATGAAATGTTTTATAATTTTGTTTTGACAGTTTTGTTTTTTCCCTATCATGAAAATAAAATTGGAGTAGCAGAACTTTATTACTGTATTTACTACAAAGTCAATGTTAATATGGGGATCATTAGAGATTAGAGGCACTGAATATTATATAAGGGAGTGGAGCATCTACGTCAAAATATGAAGTACAAAATACAAGACATGATTCCCTAATTAGTTTATTTGGGACCAGACTCCTCCATCCCTCTTTTTCTTATGATATTTACTATTTTTTTTAACTTCTTAATTAACATTAAAATACATGTTCTCTGCAGTAGATTCTGTATAACAGTGAAAGTGAATATTCATGCTATGTGCTATTGTCACACAATTTGCTACAATCTGAGTGTTTACGTTACAGGGTCACTATCGTCGTGGCATGGCACTGGCTGCCCTAGGTCGTCACGAGGAGGCTCTGCAAGCTCTCTGTTCCTGTGTGGCCCTCGACCGCAACCCTCAAGCTGTGAGACCTGAGCTGGCGATGGTAAGTCATCTAGCAGGGGACGTTGAGTTAGCGCCTAGTGTCAAATGGGACTCTAAGAAGAGTGTCTTTTGTGGACTTGTTATTTCTGTGTTTTTATTTATTTCTTTATTTCTTTATTTCTTTATTTATTTATTTATTTATTTATTTATTTATTTATTTATTTATTTATTTATTTATTTATTTATTTATTTATTTATTTATTTATCACTAATTTTATTTTTCACCTGTTTCTTGATGTAAAATTGCTTCTAATTAATACTTAAATTAAAAATATGAATTAATATGATATATATTACATAAAATTTAGACACATAAAATTTAATGTCCAAACTTGCTACCTCTAAAGTAAAAACTAATCAGACCAGTACTTCTACTTTCATTTCTTCTTATACTGACTACTTCCCCTTGATTTCCCAGGTGCTCCACCAACTGCTGCTGCCATCTCTGAGGAACCGAGCGCACTGTGGTCTCTCCTCTCCCCAGGCTCCTTACTGGTCTCGACTGAGCTCCGGGGCGGGGGGTGCAGGAAAGGGGACGTTCATGCGACACTCCCCTACCCAGTCCTCCCCTGCGAGAGGGGCGTGTATGAGGGGAGGGTCCAGCGACTGTGAAGATAACTCCAGCGGAGAGGAGGAAATGGTGCTGTCTCAGGTGAGGATTCATAACGGTCAAAATGTATCCTTTTTTCATTAATTTTGTGCCTTAAGTCATTATAAATAATCTTTCTTTATAGTAAAGTACAATTTCTTCCCCCCTTTTCTTTTTGCATTTTCAGAGGTGTTAAGCCAAAATTTTAATTATTTTCAACATCACTCCTCTCAGATCAAATATTGGTTGCTATATAAAAATATAGAATACTTTTTAAGGTTATCAAAGTGTGTGATTTTCCTGCCTGATGATGATTGTTTGGTGTATGCAGGCCTCGAGGAGTCAGAGTCATCGACAACTGCAAAGCAGCTCGAGACTACACGGAATCATAGACAGACTATTACAAACAGTAGACAAAATAAAACGTAAGTAATTGAGTCTATACCTAAATGAGAGTAAAGTGGCAATTAAAAATGTTTAATGTGGGCTACTCCATTACATTATAAAGATTATAAATTTACAGAAATTTTTCCCTATCATTTTCCTATTATACAAGTTTGTTGTAACTTTATTTTTCATTTTTCATTATTCTTATTATTTTTTTTAAAACTGAATTGTTTGCTGTTGGCATGTAACTTGAAGTAAGATAAACGAGAGATGATAAGCAGCTAAGACAATTTTGTTACACCATTGACTTAAACCTGAGCCAAGAGAAATGTACTGCCAAGGACAAAATATTAATGGTCAATATTATCGTAATATGTACACAAAACTTTCTCTTGTCAGTGAAAACTTGAGCAGCAAATCTCAAATAAACTCCTGTTTTATTACGTTTTTTTCCCCCCCCCTTGTTTATCACATTCTTGTTCTTCTACTGACGTTGCTTCCTCTTACAGGATTGGACAAGCCCAGTGAGGACTCTGACCTGCTGCAGCAAGTTGCTGGTCCCGTGGATTCGTCTGACTTCGACTGTGTGCTTTGTTGCCGCACCCTGTGGCGTCCGGTGACCACTCCTTGTGGACACACTTACTGCTGGATGTGCCTCGATCGCTGCCTAGACTACAGCCATGCCTGCCCACTCTGCATGGCTCCCCTGGCTGACGTGAGTAAATCCTGTTACTTTGGAGGACCATGACAGTTTTTTTTTTTTTTTCTGCTAGTTCCAAAGTGCCTGTCTATAATAATGCAAATTTTATTTGTTCATGCAAGTAAAAAAATCAAACATATTTATCCTTTAAATTTAAGAAGACCAGTTTAGAACTATGTATTAGAATTCTCAATATTATAAATCAATATAGGTATTTAGTGCTGGTTATGGGGAGAAAATTAAACGGGAGAAGGTCATACACCCGTATTTCTATTTATATTGGAAGTGGAAATGGGTACACATTTTAGATTACAATACTGATAGTTTGATTGTATGCATATTGTAGTGTATTATGATATTTTTTTCTAGTTCAATCAACTGATAGCTTCTTGCATAGTTTTTACAATTCCTGAAGTTTGTTGAATTATGTAGGTTGCTAATTTGACTGTGTCTGTCTACAGTACTTATCAAGCAACCAGCGCAGCGTGACTGAGTTCGTTGACCGTGCGCTCCGAGCGCTACTTCCCCAAGAATGGTCTGCTCGTCAACAACTGTACCACCAGGAACTGCGGGCTGCCGAAGCCGAGAAGGATCGAACTGTGGCCGTGTTTGTGTGCACCACGGCATTCCCCGCCACGCCATGCCCCCTCTTTGTGTACGAGCCTCGCTACCGCCTCATGATCAGAAGAGCAGTTGAGTCTGGCACGAAGCAGTTTGGCATAGCAGCTTGTGTGGACCAGAGTGCTACAGGTCACAACAGGTAATTTACTTGGTTCTATTCACATCACCGAATTGATTTATTAAGAACGAAATGAGAAAGATTTCAAATATAACTTTTCTTCACTACATGACTAATAATAATGCATTATTGTTATGTTAATATTATTATACATTATACATTTATTTTGATTTTTTATTTCTTAAATCATATCTCCAATTATTATTTATATTATATTTTTACAACAGTAGATCATAGATAATTATTATATTTCCAAAATAATCTAATGATAAATCTTGATCAGATACGCTGAGTACGGCACAATGCTGGAGATTCGGGATTGGCTTTGCATGAGCAACGGCTGCTCCATCCTCTCAACAATTGGCTGCCGCCGCTTCAAAGTCCAGGAGGGGGGAGAGACGGACGGCTACGACCTTGCTAAGGTGGAGTTTTTGCGGGACGAGGCTATCACACCTGAGCAGTTACCAGGTGAGAACCAAAGTGGAGTAATTGGAAGTGGAGAGGTTGTATGAGTTATTGGCTCCTTTATGCAAATGAGAAGTAAAAGTTCTGAAAGATGATATTACATATATATGAATAATTGTTTTGAGCAAAAAATATTTTTGCTTCATATAGCATAATATTATAAATATATAAAATTGAAAGATAAGATTGGTAGTAATCTGGAAAAAAGTAGACATGTTGTAGCTCTATCAGTTACGTCGAATATTTGCTTTATCTACAGTACATTTTATGTGTATGTAAGTCAAGTTTTCCAGGTTACTGATAAAAGCTAAATATGTCTCGTTACCAGATGACTACAAAAATATAAACTTATATTGTATATAGTAAGCTGCTTAAGAAAAAAAAAAAAAAAAATATGATATATGTGAGCACTTTGCCATAACAAGTTATCAAACCTTATTGTTTAAAACACTAAATTTTCTCTTGCATTTTCTAATTGAGGCTACTTGCTCCAGGTATCAAGCGGCTGCACGATGCGGTACGACAGAAGGCTGAGTTCTGGTTGTCGACTCTACAGCCTCAGCCCCAGGCTGAAATCACTCAGACGTTCGGGCCAATACCGGCCATTGAGGAAGACTGGCCGAGCCTCCCTGATGGCCCAGCATGGGCCTGGTGGCTGCTGGCCATCCTTCCTCTTGGAACTAAGCTCAAGGTGAGCATGATTCTTGCTCAAAGATAACTGTTAGTGTTGTGACATTTTTTTTTTTTTTAACCAAGAAACTTTTCACAAAATCAAAACATTTTTTTAGAGTCTTTATCCTCAATTTGTTTTTATTTTAGTAAAGAAAGTACTGTATTTTTGAAATACGAATTAATTTTTATTTCAATGTTAATGGTCTAGATACATGTGAGCCCTATTATAAGTATAAACTCTATAAAGAAGTCAGGAAAAGATAAAACATAGATTTTAAGATAAAATAATAATATAATGTTGAATTAATTAAAAAATAAGAATTAAAAATATTATTTTTGCTATAAGCATTCCCTTATAAAAAATCTGACAATTTCTTTTTCCCTCAGGTTGGTATCCTTGGTACGACAAGTTTAGAAAAACGTCTGCGAGCGATTGACAAGACACTGGATCATATGGCGAGACAACGCATGAAGAGCATCATGGCTGCCCGCGCGACACAAGAAGCAACCAGACAACAGGGGTCAACGACCCAAGAGCAAGGTTCAGTGAACCCAAGTCAAGGCTCATCACCTGGAGGACAATCACTGCCAAACCCGTGACCAAAGTGTTCATATTCACCGTGATAAAACCAGAAGTAATGAATCCTATTGCATAGCTTATTAATATTCAAGAATGAAAAATACCATAAGGGCATTTTAAAAATGTGAATTTAATGAATACCATACTAATTTGGTTCTTTTATATCTTGCCAGATATAATCAAATATGATTTTTTTTTTTAATACACATATTTATTGTAAAATACAAGAAAATGTGTTATAAGTTGTTATGAAATATAAAATAATAAGCTATGCATTTTTAATAGATTTTTATATATTATTTAAGTATATTTAAAAGTTCCCAATAATACATTCAGCACTGCCCTAAACAATATTAAAGACAGTTTTTCTTGATGAGCTGAATAATTAATTATCTGTGCTGTTTTAGTGAAAATAATAACATTTGATATATAATAATTGAACATTATTGTAAGAATAATATCAACTATTTAAAATGTATTATTGAAAACATTCAAAGTGGAATGCTAGAAATAAGTAAAAAAAGAAGGGAGAAAAAAAAGAGTGAGATGAATATCCAAATAAACTAAATTTGTGTGTGTATATTGTTGCCGGCTTTATCTTTATTACTCTCAATATACGCACAGGTATGACTGATTGTAAGAAGCGCTCGTAAGTTACGTAAATGTGGTAATAATTTTAATATTTACATTATATTGCATGTATATATACACATGTAATATTTTAGCACTAAATAATAATTTCTTTATTCTTTTTTTAAAAGAAAATGATAAAAAAAAAATCATACTGAACGTTATGAATTTTAATTTGGGTACCTGAATTTGTTATTTTTCAATCTTATTTAAATACCTAATCAGTAGGAAAAAAATTGTTCTGTAGCAAATTTTTACTTCAATATAATTATATTTTTTTTTAAATGTGGGTTCTGTTACTTGTATTGATGTTCTTTTTTTACCAATTTAGGAAGAGTATATTACAGTAAAAAATCACTTGTATACATTTTGGTTGGGGATATTTTTAAATACTAGATCCATAATACAACACAACAGTAAAACAAAAACTTATTGTATAATGAATACTGATTTGACTTGATTAAAGAAGTCTTTAATTTTAACATAATGCTGTAACTATAATAAATTTTTATTAATGTAGAATTTGCTTGTTAATAATTTGTAATAAAACTTTCTTGAGAATATCAATCTTTCATAATTATTAATAAAACTAAACATATCTAGAGTATTTTGTCCACTTTAATAATCCGTATTATAATGTATTAATTAATGTAATCAAGTAAAAAAAAAAATATATAAAAAAAGTTAAAATTATAATAAATCAATATCCTACCATAATGATCAAGTAATTAATTAATAATACTTAATCAAAATTTAACTACTTAAATTTTAAAAATATATATATTTTTCTTTTTTTAACTTTTTATAACTCTATGTCAAAATATTTAATGGACCTTTGAAAATATAATTTCTTTATTGCATGAATAGGTGAAATAGGTTTTCCACAAAGCCAGGATGGACTTATAAGTTGTAATAGATGTCATCATAAAACAGAGCTGTTATTTACTATTTTTAATTGTTTAATTATTCTAAGTCTAAAAACAATCTGTCTCATCATCATGCTCGAATTGATATTTTTGCAATAAAAAAAAATATTTCAATAGTTCATTATAAAAAATGTATTTAATTCTTTTAAGACGTTTATTATCTTCCAATAAACCTACTTTAGGATGTTTAGTTAAATAAGTTGACACCGAGTTGTGGGTCATGAGATATGTCTCAGGTTTCACTAAATATAGTCTGCTTTAAAAAGCATTGTTGTATATTGTATCTGGAATTAATAATTAAATGAAGTGTTTAAAATCGGACGAGTAAATTAAAAGTGATATTTAATGTTTCCTGAAATGTTTTTTAATAAGTTATTCATTAACTTTTTAATTAAAGAAATAACAATTTTGAGAAACATTAACTTCTGATTTAAATACTATATTTTAAAATACTGTAATGGTGAAACAAGTAAAAAATGTGTTAGTTTTAATAAATAATTTATTGGTGTCTATTAAAAAAAAAATCTTTTTATCCTCAAATACATAAAATTAAAAATAATAAAAATTAAACAATGGCACAATTAATTGAGTATCTAAAATAATTTGAATACATTAATTTTTTATTGTTATTTATAAATTTTAATTCATTATGTGCAATGTACTTTTTAAAGAAACATAAATGTTAAAATGAATTTTCATTACAAAATAATATAATTATTGTAAATAGGTTAAATGTTTGTTCTTTTTTCTTTGAAATAAATATTTTTAAAAAATCGAAAATATTTGTTGATGTTTTTTGACATAAATATAAGAATGAAAAATTATGCAGACTAGATCCAAAAGATAAAGAAAAGGGCACATATCAGTTTTAAAATATAGCCAGCTACTTTCTGGAGAAGCTTGTGTTTGCTTAAAATTAAAAAACACAAAAACAGAACACAAATATAATTCTTGAACAACTTCATTTTCGTACTTTTTTATTAATACAAAATTTATATTCTTATTTTTTATTTTATTTTTTATTAATATTTAAACCATACAGTTAAAAAAATAATATATAATAATTTTTAGGTCGCAGCTCGAATTTTGTCTCTGAGAATTTCCAGGATTTCTTCGGATTCAAACAAAGCCTGAAACAAATAAGACAGGTATTAAACTGTGGAAATTAGTATTTTGGATTATTTTAATGCAGGGGCGGATCCAGCTCGCGGCTTTGAGAGGTAGGGGGGGGGGGGGGCTATCCCGCAATGTTAAAAATTGGAGTGGGAGGGGGGCGACGGGTGGGGGATGGTAACACCTTCAATGTATTTTGGGACTTTGGGGGGGGGGGGGGGGAGCGAGCCCTTCCTTCTTGGATCTGCGCCTGTTTTAACGAGTTAAAAAATTATTAAAAAATATGTGTTATGTATGTATTTTATTAAATGTTTAAATTTTTAATTGATTAGTTCACATATATAGTTCAACAAGTCTTAAGATAAAAAGCATGGGAATTATGTGTTTCTGACTGATTTTATTGCCTTGTCTTATCTTTAAACCCATAACTGGAAGTGAAAATTACATAATATTTTTGAAAGATTTTTCATGTGCAGTAGTGAAGTAGAGAGACTATACAATATTCACCTTTTTTCATGTCTAAGACACTCATGGTTAGGCATATTACTTGATCTATTGGCGTCATAAAGTTAGTGCGAACCTATTGGTAACTGCTGGAACTAAGTGCGTCTGGTGAGGATTGCTGTATATGATTAACATTATAAAATCATGTAAATGCTCCGTCAGCAGCCACAGCATAATTTTACAGAAATGACAACACCATAATTAGTTGTCAAATACTTTCGGACAAATATAAAAAAATATTTCAACTTCGTAAGTGATTTCTTTCCTAAATATTTGATAATTTTTGTGTTTCTCCCCATGCTATAGGTATTGCTGTATCCTCGATGCAAAGAGCAAAATTTTCAGACGTCAGCGCCATCTCTTGGTTCTTTATGTCCTCTATATGTACTGCAATACTGCAGTCATAATAAAGTCATACAATTGATCTGGCTTAGATAGTAATCCTAACGAGCCAGCTGGAACAACAGACAAATTTTATCTGGTTGGTGAGATTCAATAGAAGACATCATTAAGGATGATTGTCTTAATAGAATTAAGACATCATTAAGGATGATTGTCTTCTACAAATTAGTGTGTATATATTTACGTAATGTGTAATCAGTGTAATGCATAATCATCTTGATCATGGTCACCCTGATCAAGCCATGGTCACTGACGTATGGAAAAGAGGAGCGTAAGTAGAGTTTTGTATTGTGAGGCTATAATAGTGACTACATATCATTCATTAATTACACTGCATGATGACGTCGTTTATATATAGTTTATGTAAGTACTGGATATAAGTGTGATCCCTTTTGCACAGCAACCATGGTCTGGTATGCAATACAGTTTGTGTACAAAAATATAAATATACATCCATTGGACCACTGCATAGCATACATAGAGACCATGTAGCAAATATGTACAGCTAGTATTACAGATCTTAGTTTATGAGTAGATTTGACAATCTGACTGCGCATGGTGAACGTTTTTCCATATTCAGACATATGGCTAGACATGTCTCAAAGCTAGGCACCATAGAGTCTACAGGTAAACTAAGATCTGTTAGACTGTACACAGGGCGTTTTTTTTTATGAGAAAAATCACTTGTTGAAGTATGTATGTATCATGTACTGAACTGCATATAATACACTGTATACAGTATAATATATAATACATTGGTATCTCATTTAAACCTACCCTCTTTTTCTCGTTGAGTATTTCATTAAGTATGGCATTATTGAGGAAGGATTCTCGAGCTGCTTGGGCTGCTACCTCATCAATATCAACTGCTGGGGATTGAAGTCTCGACAACGCTTCATCAGAAACGTCAGGTGTCTCTGTGTTTGGATGTTCCTCGCTACCCGTTGTCTCTACTGGTGATGTCTCTTCCTTTACTTTAATTTTTTTAGGATGTTTACTTCCTGACTTACTTTTCTTTTTAGATTTTTTACTCTTTTTTCTACATACAGACTCAGAATTTGATAATTGAGGTGAGGTCTCTTGCTTGACCACAACTTGAAGTTCACCAGAAAGTCTTTTACGTACGTGTAATGTTAATCTTTCTCGGATGTCAGATTCTCCAGAATTCGGAGTATCATTACGTGTTGATATTTCAGTATTTGATTCATTTTCACTCATGTCTTTTTAAAGATTCTGGCAATTTTATTGAAAATTAAAAATTATCACAACACAATCAGCTGATATCTGTCATTTTGTTAGGACTGCTTGGGAGCGTTCGTTGAGTAAGCGAAAAAAAACTTAACTTGCGCAAAAGAGTAAAAGCACCAGACGTATGTTTTTCTACGCAGATTTATACTTGACACAATTGTTAACTGCTTAAAATTTGTTAAATTTGATAACCTTTTGTAATCCATATCAGTCTTGATATAATTGGAAGACATTTACTACTCAAACGTTCATGATTTAATGCATCTCCAATCTTTAATGGGTAATAAAAAAATTAGGTCAGAGTTTTCACTTTAAATAAATAAAATTTCAGCCTGGATAGTAACGTAGTCAGGTTGGCCGAGCGGTTTAAGGCGCCAGACTTAAGTTCTGGTTCCCGAGAGGGAGCGTGGGTTCGAACCCCACACCTGACAAACTTTTTATATGTTCAAATATAATAATTCATTATACTCAGGGACTTTTACATATTTTGATTAATAATAATTGTCACTTGATTTTATCACGATCGATGATCGATCACGTCCTCTCTGATCACATCATTGAATAAATAAAAATTACAAAAAATTTGATTTTTTTTAGTGCTGCCACCTTTTATCACAAGGAACTGTCTGCTGCCACTTCGGTCGTGGTAGCATTAAAGATACTTCGGTTTATTTTCATTGGCTAACAAACGATGACGTCATAAACCGAAGTGGCTGCATTAAAGATACGTCGGTTGATTTTTCGAAGTGTAACATATGATTCATGACGTCACTAATGTAACAAAAAAATATAAATGAACCCGCGAGACTGTTAAAAATCGTACTTGGCGTGTTGTACGCTTTTATAAAAGATTAGTAATATTAAAAAATTGCATAAGCATAATAGTAGCAGGTATATGGTCCCTGTGTCTGTTGGTGAAAGTATTTATAATATAATATATGATGTATTATTATTATGTATATAAACAATTAATGCTGCAGGGCGCAGGGCCCGGCACTTACAATATTAATTATTATAATATGTTATTTAAAAAATACTTAATAAAATTATAATAAAATATAGCTAGAAAAAAAATGTACACATGCAAAATTAATAAATTTCAAATAGCTTTAATAATTAAGTGGTACAAAATTTACATAATTTTAGAAACATAATTAAATTATATTATATATGAGCTATAGCACTTTTATAAGAGTTATAAGTTAATTGTAGCACAATCGTTGCGAATATATTTTTCTTTGGTAGAATATAAATAAATAAAATGTTTATAATAAACAATTGTTTCCTCAAAATATAATTCGCGGTTAGCGCGAATGACACCACGCGGATGGAGGTGAAATTTTCTTGCAAGGAAAAATTGTATGCAAAATTGTATCGTGTAATCTACCGCCTTTAAATTAAAATGATTCAAAAATTGTATACGATGTGCACCAAATTTCTACTCAGAGGTTAATTGGCCTTAATGGGTGCATGAACTGCATGAACACTTGCCCCAGCATGGACTTATATTTGTATGTTCAATTTTGACTATAATATATAATATATGCTACATTATTATATTATAGTGCCCATGAAAGGTCCGAGATAATAAAATAATAAATTCTTAATCTGTTAGGTGTTAATTCAAAAATCAGACTACCGCGATTACTTAATTTTTCATATTTTTATTATTAGCACACATATATTAAATAAAATTTACACTGAATCATTATGTATAGGGCAAAGTTCTTGATGATTCCGTAACAGGGGCGTATTATAACTTTAAATTATGGGCCCAGGGGTAAACTTTCAGAGTGGGCCCCCTTGGCGGTGTGGCCGCAGCGTTTAAGGGTAAGGTAGGGTAAGGATCAGCTGACCCAATGCTAAAAAAAAATACCACACATGAAAATTATGAAAAAAAAATAAAATGTTCTCCTCTACATCCCCTATCAGTGGCTAAAATATCAGGTATGCAAATTCGATCGAGCTATAATTTTTTAGTTATGAATTTTTAAAGTTGACTACTTTAACATGGAAAACTCAAACTTCCATAATAAATTAGTCAATTTTAAAAATTCATAACTCAAAAACTAGCTCGCATTTGTATACCTGATATTTTAGCCACTGATAGGGGATGTTATAGAGGAGAACAATTTATTTATTTTTTTCATAATTTTCATGTGTGGGATTTTATTTTAGCATTGGGTACCTTATAATTTATATACCCTTAAAGGGTGAAGGCAGAAACCTTGCCGATGGTGTGATTTTTTTATTTATTTTTTATTCGTCGTCTTTTTTACTTAATGACAATATTTAGCAATAAAAGTAAAATCAACAACCGTCCTTTTTCCAAAAAAAAAAAAAAAAAAAAAAAAATTTAATTGTCATTTTTAAAAAAATATATTTTTTTGTGCTGCATGGAACCGAATATCTAAAAAAAAAAAAAATCCATTTATAGAGGTTCTCCAGAAAATTCAAAGTCCGACAACAGGCTCTGACAGAATGAATCGTTTTATACGTTTTACAATGTATTTGGGGTTTAACTTGACTTAAACCACTCGATTTACTCAAAGAATTTTCGTATATTTGTGTTACGAAATATATTAATATATAGCAGTATTAGCAGTCATATCCCCTGACATGAGCTTTAATCAAGGAACGTCTAAAATAATTTTATTACGAAACCAATTTCCAGCAAGAAAATTAAAAAAAAAATATTTAATGTTAAATCCCATATAAGATTATTTATTTCTTGAGCAGGAAACTGGTTTCGTAATAAAAATATTTCAGATATATATATATTTTTTTTTCAAGGATACACTCCTAAGAGCTTACAGCTCGCGGCGGGGAAATGGGTATAGGGATAAGGTAGGGAACGGATGATGGCCACGGCCTGTTACGCGTTCCAGCATTCGCTGAGGTGAGACTGAGGGAACCGTGGAAAACCTTAGTCAGGACGGACACCTCTACTTTTTCTCAATGGATCAAAGTGATGTCCAAAGCCTGGGGAACCAGAGCACATTAAGTTCGGGCCATGTATTATATAGAACGTTGTAGAGCTATATTTTTTTTCGTACCATCAAAAATCCATAAACTTTCTGTATGACGGGTTGTAACAAAATAAATCTCTGTAATTTTACTTAACTATAAAGTGTAGAAAAATAAAATGAAGCAAGATGCAAATGGGGCAAATAAGTTACACCTAGTTCATGCAGCAATTAAATCTACGGAAAAATTGTTCATTTTTTTAATTAATCAATTTTTAAATAATCGAGATCGAGATGCTGTTGAAACTATTATAAATATATAATAGCTGCTGCTATGGTCCCTCTTTTCCCTGTTTGGCCAGTCTACTGTTTAACTATGCTACCCAGGGCCTACCCTCCTCGGTCCCCTAGCTTCTGCATTCTGCAAATATACTTTAGTTACGTTGTTACTTGCTCCTTTAGTTCTGTATTATATATATCCCTTAATTATATCAATTTTTTACGATCGGGTTGATTTGCTTGCTACTTGATTTCTAAAAGATCTGATACGAAAAAAAAAAAGAAAAAAAAACGTTACAACGTTCTAATTTTGAAACTTATAAAATCAAAAAATATAATCTAATTTTTAATTTTAATTAATTTTAAATACTCAAGGAAATTAAGACATCATTGCAATAGCAGTCTTTATGCGCCTGCATGTGTGCTATGCCAAGGGGCTTCGTTCGGCCTTACTGTTGTGGTTATACGCCCCTTTTGCAAATTGGCCACCTCGGTAAGCCCTTGGGTCCGGGGCAGTGCCCTCTCTGCCATCCTGGTAGTTACGCCTCTGATCCATAAATTACGCACACGGAAAAAGAGATAGACGGTCTCCAAGCTGAAAGAGTTGCCTATCTTACAGGCGCATAGTAAAACTCCAATTTTGACTCCGATCCTAGCTTATTTATTATATTTATTATAATATATTTATACAGTCTTTGCATTGCTTGTAGGGAGGGGGGGGGGGGGAAACGATATACCAAGATTCAAGAATTATTTTGCGAGTCATGTTTATAATCAGAATGAATGAATGATCGACAAAAATTAAGATATTTATTTTGTCCCGGGCCCATGCAGTTAGTTTGAGGATAGGCATCAGTATATTTTATATAGCATGCAAAACATGACTTTACGGCGTACGTATAAGGTAGAGATAACGCCAGTCAGCTTTTCGACGTAGGTCCCTTTGATTAACAGGTAAACCTTAGCAAATTTACAAAAATTCTGCAATTTTTTTTGAGAGACATATATTAGTGCCTGAAAGCCGTAGAAAAAGTTTCAAAACAATTTAACGAGCCAATTTTTTTTATTAATTTTTTAATTTGTCTCTCCATGGGAAAGTCCTGTCCTATATGCTGTAAATTAAAAAAATAAATAATTAAAAAAAATCAGCTCGTTAAATTGTCTTGAAATTTTTTCTATGGCTTTTGGGCACTAATATCTGCCTCTCAAGAAAATTTCAGAATTTTTGTGAATTTGCTAAGGTTTACATGTTAATCAAAGGGACCTACGTTGAACAGCTGACCGGCGTTATTTCTACCTTAACTATATAACTTTTATGTTTAATGGCAAAATAGACTCACTTAATCGACTCAATAAAAAAATAACGAAAATATTAACAATCTTAATTTGTTATATATTATAATTCTGTTTTGAATAGTACATGCTATGGCATTATGAATGAACAAAAAGTGCTTAAAATATTTTATATAAAACTTTTATACAATTTGCTATTATACAGTTTGTACTTTGGGCATAGAAAAATGGCTATTTATTAGACATAATTCTGCTCCTTTTTTAATCACGTTGGAGTCAATCGGCTTTCGCTTTCTTAGGGGGCTTGGCCGTCATTGCTCATTTATATCAAGAGGCAGGAATAAGTCAATTTTTTAGAAATTAAAATATTTCCTCCAAGTCATTCTTAGGCCTTCCTGAAGACACTTGATTTGTTAGGCAAAATCTAAGGGGGTGCTTGGGTGTCACAGCTGCTCATGCTAAATAGGCAGACCCGGCAAGCTATATATCATAATTCTTTTTTATATAAATTATTTAGTGAACACAAAGATAGTTTACAGAATAGTTCCTTTTTTATTTTCTAAAAAATTAACTTATTATTTCTGCCTCTTGATATAAATGAGCAATGACGGCCAAGCCCCCTAAGAAATAAGCGAAAGCCGATTGACTCCAACGTGATTAAAAAAGGAGCAGAATTGTGTCTAATAAATAGCCATTTTTCTATGCCCAAAGTACAAACTGTATAATAGCAAATTTTATAAAAGTTTTACATAAAATATTTTAAGCACTTTTTGTTCATTCATGCCATAGCATGTACTAATCAAAAATGAATTATAATATATAACAAATTAAGACTGTTGTTTTCGTTAATTTTTTATTGAGATTAAGCGAGTCTATATTTTGCCATTAAACATAAAAGTTATATACTTAATACGTACGCCATAAAGTCATGTTTTGCATGCTATATAAAATATAAAATATTATACTGATGCCTATCCTCAAACTAACTGCATGGGCCCGGGACAAAATAAATATCTTAATTTTTGTCAATCATTCATTCATTCTGATTATAAACATGACTCGCAAAATAATTCTTGAATCTTGGTATATCGTTTCCCCCCCTCCCTACAAGCAATGCAAAGACTACATGTATAAATATATTATAATAAATATAATAAATAAGCTAGGATCGGAGTCAAAATTGGAGTTCTTCTTACTATGCGCCTGTAAGATAGGCAACTCTTTCAGCTTGGAGACCGTCTATCTCTTTTTCCGTGTGCGTAATTTATGGATCAGAGGCGTAACTACCAGGATGGCAGAGAGGGCACTGCCCCGGACCCAAGGGCTTACCGAGGTGGCCAATTTGCAAAAGGGGCGTATAACCACAACAGTAAGGCCGAACGAAGCCCCTTGGCATAGCACACATGCAGGCGCATAAAGATTGCTATTGCAATGATGTCTTAATTTCCTTGAGTAATTAAAATTAAAAATTAGATCATATTTTTTGTTTTTTAATAAGTTTCAAAATTAAGCTGGGACGGCTGGGACCATAGAACGTTGTATCGTTTTTTTTTTTTTTTTTCTTTCGTATCATTTCTTTTAGAAATCACGTAGCAAATCAACCCGATCGTAAAAAAATTAATATAATTATGGGACATAATACAGAACTAAAGGAGCAGGTAACAACATAACTATAGTATATTATATTTGCATAGAAGCTAGGGGACCGAGGAGTGTAGCATAGTTAAACAGTAGACTGGCCAAACAGGGAAAAGAGGGACCATAGCAGCAGCTATTATATATTTATAATAGTTTCAACAGCATCGATCTCGATCTCGATTATTTAAAAATTGATTAATTAAAAAAATGAACAATTTTTCCGTAGATTTAATTGCTGAATGGTGTAACTTTTATTTGCCCCATTTGCATTTTGCTTGATTTTATTTTTCTACTTTTTAAATTACAGAGATTTGCTACAGTCCATCATACAGAAAGTTTGTGGATTTTTGATGGTACGAAAAAAATATAGCTCTACAACGTTTTATATACATAGCCCGAACTTAATGTAACCAAAAAAACATCTGAAATATTTTTATTACGAAACCAGTTTCCTGCTCAAGAAATAAATAATCTTATATGGGATTTAACATTAAACATATATTTTTAATTTTCTTGCTAGAAATTGGTTTCGTAATAAAATTATTTTAGACGTTTTTTGGTTAAAGCTCATGACAGGGAATATGCCATGACTGCTATATATAAATATATTTCGTAACACAAATCTACGAATTTTTTTTGAGTAAATCGAGTGGTTTTGTTAAGTCAATTAAGTTAAACCCCAAATACATTGTAAAACGTATAAAACGATTCATTCTCTCAGAGCCTGTTGTCGGACTTTGAATTTTTTCTGGAGAACCTCTGTAAATGGATTTTTTTTTTTTTTTTTTTTTTTTTAGATATTCGGTTCCATGCAGCACAAAAAATATGTTTTTTATGACAATTAAAAAAAAAAATGGAAAAAGGATGGTTGTTTATTTTACTTTTACTGCTAATTATTGTCGTTAAGTAAAAAAGAAGTTGAATAAAAAAAAAAATCGCGCCTCCGGCAAGGTTTCTGCCTCCACCCTTTAAACGGAACGCTGCGGCCACCGCCAAGGGGGTCCAATCTGAAAGTTTACCCCCAGGCCCATAGTATAAAGTTCGCCCCTTTTATGGAATCATCAAGAACTTTGCCCTATACACGTAGTACCTATTTAATGATTCAGTGTAAATTTTATTTTAATACGTGCTAATAATAAAAATATGGCAAATTAAGTAATCAGTAATTCTGATTTTGGAATTAACACCTAATGTTTTAAGAATTAAGGCCAATTAATAACCCCTACGTAAGTAGAAATTTGGTGCACGTACATCGAATACAATTTTTGAATCACTTTAATTTAACATAGAAATCCGCGCGGTGTCATTGGTCATTGAAATAATATAATAAGCTGGCCGAAGCTGGTGCTAACCGCGGTTTATATTTTGAGGAAACAATTGTTTATTATAAACATTTTATTTATTTATTTTTTTATATTCTACTAAAGAAAAATATTAGCAACGATTTTGCTATAACTTTTAACTCTTATAAAAGTGTTATAACTCATCATAATATATATAATATAATTTAATTATATTTCTAAAATTATGTAAATTTTGTACCACTTAATTATTAAAGTTATTTGAAATTTATTAATTTTGCATGTGTACATTTTTTTTCTAGCTATATTTTATTATAATTTTATTACGTACTTTTTAAATAACATAATATATAATAATTAATATTGTAAGTGCCGGGCCCTGCGCCCTGCAGCATTAATTGTTTATATACATAATAATAATACATCATATATTATATTATAAATACTTTCACCAACAGACACAGGGACCATATACCTGCTACTATTATGCTTATGCAATTTTTTAATATTACTAATCTTTTATAAAAGCGTACAACACGCCAAGTACGATTTTTAACAGTCTCGCGGGTTCATTTATATTTTTTTGTTACATTAGTGACGTCATGAATCATATGTTACACTTCGAAAAATCAACCGACGTATCTTTAATGCAGCCACTTCGGTTTATGACGTCATCGTTTGTTAGCCAATGAAAATAAACCGAAGTATCTTTAATGCTACCACGACCGAAGTGGCAGCAGACAGTTCCTTATCACAAAATGCAAAGAAAATTGCGCCCACCAGCTGGTTCGCGCCTGAAACCGGCAGTTTCGTCATGGTCGTAATGGACTCTTTAAATAAGAGTTTTACTGAATCCGAAGACATTTGGACACCTTACAAGAAATTGCATAGTTCCATAGAAAAACTATTGTCATCCTCAACTGATACGCCGGTTATATTCTTGGAGGAAAAGCTGAAAAACTTCAAGCAAATCTTCCTCAATCTTTTGAAAAATGTGGTATGTTTTACTCTTTTATTTACTTAAATTCTACATTTATAATGTAATTTATGGCTTTGTATGGTATTATAACATTTCGATAACTTCTCGCTCTTAATATTTTTACAAGAAGTTGGTCCAGAAAGCTAGCTAGTTACAAAATTATCTTGTTTTTCATGGCATGTCACCGCATGTATGCATACATCCAAAACTGTATGCGCCCAGCATGCACAGCATTTTAACATTTGGGCCTATTCAGCCTTCAGTAAAATTTTAAAATTTAAACTACTGTATGCATATTATGTATTTGTGCTACTTGGGAGAGCCCACAAAAAGGCTGGGGCATATATTTCGTATTTGGAGAGTCGACTACCGGTATTATCCGGTATATGGCCAGACCGACGTTTATGTACAGCATATTTGTACTCTAGATTCGAATAAGAATTTTATTTCACTCTAAAAATAAAAATCTACATTTCATTGCAATTCTTTACTTTTTTACCATACTTTTTGCAGCCTCGTGACGAAAAATGCCGAGCAGAGCTGCGAAGTTGTGCCAGCAAGAATGCGTCGGTTTCAGGCAGACAGAACAGTGTCGTCATCTCACAAGACCTCCTGCAGGAGACCATCATCTTATCAGATATGTTTGAGGTTAACGAGTATGTCGCCCTGGACCTGCTGTGTGTTGGTGAGTGTTGGTTTAGGATGGAAGGGGTGAAAGCAGGTCAGGCGCGGATCCAGAAAAAAATTTCGGGGGGGGGGGGCTGCTTCCATAAGGCCAATGTTAAAAAAAAAATTGGAGTGGGGGAAATGCCTATATTGTCCATGTTAAATCCAAAATTTCGGGGGGGGGGGGCTGCAGCCCCCCCAGCCCCCCCCCCCCCCTGAATCCGCGCCTGAAGCAGGTTCTATCGTCTCAATGTTAAATGATAAAACGAGTAAATGGGGCATAAAGTCCACAATACTAGCATCATCTTGTGAGAAATTCTAGACCATTGAGTGCAGCACCATTGCTGTTCTTTCTTTTCAAATTGAGACAACCTGAGTAATGACAGTACAGCTCTATATAAACTATAAACTTATAATAAAAGTAACAGTAGCCTGGCTTTATCCAATCAGAGTTCAGAATGGTATTCCATGAGAGAGAATGAAATCATAAATATACTGTGGTATAATATGTGGTACTCAACTACTGTATATTATTATGATTTTTTTTATTTTGTTTTTGCAGGTGATTTAGTGAATGAGTTGCATTTCCAACCTTTTCTATTTACAAATTGTTATAACTATTGTTTTATTCTAATTCTATATAAAGATAATTTAGTGAAATTCAAAATTGTAAAATCCCTTGTTTTTTTGTAGCTGAGCGCCAGTTGGCAAGCTACCCCGGCCTGACTCGTGGCCTAGTTGCCGTTCTGCTCTACTACGATGGTCGCAAGGCTCTGTGCGACACAGTGTGTCTACTGGCTCAGGCACGACGAGGTGTCTCCTGGCAGCTGCACACCTCGCCAGAGATCGGAAACCTCGTGGCAACCATTACAGATCAGCTGGTGGCGTCAAATCTCATAGGGAACATTCTAGGTGTGTACTACAGTACTTGATGTTTATATCATTTATATGACTTGTAACAGTTGTAACTATGTAATTTTTTTTACAAAAACGACTGTATAAAATACAATGTAATACTGTATTTCAATCTGTTCCAGTGCATTGAAAAATTACATCTATTGAATCAAATTAATATATTTTTATTATACTTTTATACATTAAATGTAAAAAAAATATATATATATTATTATGAATGAACTTTCATTTCAAATTCAAATTATGCCTTTTTTTTTTTTGTTAAATTTAATTAAAATTATGTATACTTACTTATTTAATTTGTATCATATTAATTTACTTTACAACTGTTCACGTTCAGCTCTATTCTTTACTACAACCTGAGTTGTTTCACCTTACAGAGCTTCTGACTCAGTTGGACGTTAGCCGAGAGCTGGAGAAGCTGCAGAAGAACCGCGGCCTGGGCAGCCCCAAACATCACCGTCAGGTCATTGACCTCCTCATGGGCACCAGACAGACCTTGGCAGACACTGTCTTCTGCCTGTCTGCTCAGGCAGGTCTGCCTCAGGATGCCCTCATCAGACTCATCAAGCACCTCGCACAGACCAAGTGAGACTTTTGCAACTTATGATCTTTATTTTGAAACATATTCTAGTGCTTCGGTTACAGTTAAATTAACTTGGAATTTCCCAGTTGAACATTTCTGGTCTTCCAATTGTATTTAAGCTTTGAAGTTTTACACATAGGTCAGTACTTCTACTGAAAAACCCTCTGCAAAGTTTTAAAATTGAAATGTGAACAGGTTTTGAATAATCCCTCGAATCAGTCATACTTCTTACTTTTAAATCCTAATTATCCTACAAGTATTTTTGTCACTATACACTTTGGGGAAATTTACTTTTAGCAGGCAAGTACAATCACTGAAAATTTCCAAGTATAGAAAGTATATTCTATGGCAAATTTAAGCAGGTATAATTTTTATTTGTTCTATATGAATAGGGAGATAATAATACATATTTACTGTATTTATAAAATGTTAATTTCTTGTGTGTATTATTATTTTTTAAAGTAGACTTACTGTACTGTAAACCCCAAGATAATATTTTGATATCATTTTGTATTTTTGTAGCCCTGAGATTGATGCATCAGGCACCTTGGACGGTGTCACTCTTGCCCTGGAGATGGCCCTGCTGTACGCCCTTGACTTAAGTGTCCTGCAGAGGAGAGAGGACGGAGAAGGTGAGTGTCCTCAGAGTAAAATAATTTGAGAACAATGAAAAAAAAAAAATAAAACTTTGGTTTAGTCTAGTAGTGGTTTGATATTTACTGCTGTTTTAAAAATAAAGAAACATATTTAAAACAACATAGATTCTATTTTCTTTTTGCTGATCAAATGTACTATATTTTTTACTAATTTGCATTAAAAAGGTTATTTGAAAATATTCTGAGATGACGAATTATCCCAACGCTGCTGAATAATCCATTTCCACCCTCACATGTCATGTACTTAACACTCACTTTCCCTTACTACAGAGATGGTCCAGCGACTGCCACTGGTGACAGAGCGAACCCTGCTGAGTGCAGTGATGCGAGAGCTGCGGCCAATGGGAGGTCAGGTGTGGCAGTGTGCCGGTCTGCAGGCGCTGGCCCAGCTGACCTGGGGGATCACCTTGTGCACCGTGCGCACGGCACCGCAGGTCGTCCGGCAGAGACTCAGCATCCAGGACGAAGACGAGATGTTGGTCGACACGGCCATAGAAGCAAAGGTCTTTGACTTTCTGCACAGGACCGTACTAAGTCATGCCGCCTTCAGTAAAGAGGTGTGTTATTGCTGATTTGGTTTTATAAAGTCTAAGATCTAATGTTGTTGCTTTCTACTAGACTTGAAATTATCTCATCTTTAATTTTTATATAAAACTAATTTTTGTCAGTTTCTATGAAACTATATTGTAGGGAAGATGTTTTAGTCAAAATTTAAATTTGTATTTTTTAATTAATTATTGATATTACAGGTATTTATTGAATCTTATTGATTCATTTAATCTTATTTGACACCCCAATCCAAGATAATTTGATTGGATATTCTCAATGTTCAATACACAGTACTTGTAATCTTTATTTAAAATACCTGCTAACGAAATTAATGCTTCATTGTTGCAGGAGTACTACATGCGTCGCATGCACAACCTACTGACTGAGTTCTTGGTCTCGATGCCTCTCAAGGTCAAAGAGATGAAAAATGCAGCTGACGAGACTGCCAAGGTGAGGTCGCCAAGTGAATGGTTTAGTTGTAACTTGGAGATCAAGGAATCTTGAGAGATTGTACTTTGTTTTTTGTATTGTAAAAAATTATTTTGTTGGTTAATAGTTTGTAATTGAACTAGTAATTGGCAATCGTCTGATAAATTATCAGTGGCGGCTCGTGGGGGGTACTGCTGAACTGCAGCCACACCAGCAAAGTTGGTAGAATTATTTTATTTTTTTATATTATATTTATGTATTTTTATTTATAATTTTTCTTAATATTATGATATTTATTTAATGTTTTTTAATATTTTCTGGTAGTTTATAGTGTTATTTGTTGAAAAAACATTATTTTCTGTTAAAAAATTGAAGCAGAAAGTTTAAAACTACAAAGAAAACTGCAGCGCTTGCAGACACACGTTTAACGTTGTAGCGCTATCTCGGCAAATTTCTCGCTCAGTATGGGCGCTCAATGATGATCGTGTGTCTGTCTAGCGAGCAGCCTTTCTGTAGAGGCCGCTGCGGAGCTACCAATCACAGTGATCACAGCGCCTAGCTGCCCAATCACAGTGCCTGGCGCGCTGGTGCGCAAAATTTTCAAACATTTCAGAGCATTAGCAGATTACGAGCAGATTATCTTTTTGAGGTTTTCCTTTCTTAATAGCTAGATTAAAATTATAAGTAATTTTACATGTTATTCTATTAGCATAAGTAGGGATTACTTATTGTATTTCTTTTTGCTTAAATTTTATATTTACGTTTATTTTCATTTTATATACTCCGTCTCAAAAATAAATTGATTTATTTTATGATGAATTAAATTAAAAAATTCACAACTCTTAACTCTGAAAGTTTAATTGTTTATACTTATTACATTTTGCAGAAAATAAATATTGATTGCAACTACTGCTTATATAATTATAGTTATTTTAAATGAATTTTCTATAAAAAATGGTAGATATTTAAGTGAAAACCGAAAAAAATCGCGCCTGCGGCGGGCTACTGGGGGGCTCCGCCCCGCAGCCCCCCCAAATGCGTTTGCCTGCACCACTGTCAGCAGACACACCTATGTCAAAGCCCATGAGCCGCCACTGTAAATTATAGTAACTGGCTTTGTAAATTAAACTTAAAAACTCTCTTTATTAATCGTAATGTACCGGTATGATGTATTTTCGTCACCTCTGAAAAGTTCTGTTTGCTGCCTCGTTAATCACCATGTTCTGTGAGTTTATCACAATGGCTATTAACAAGGCTCATTTGTAAACTATTGTATTTAAAGCAGACTGTGTAAAAATCCCACTACTTTTGGAGTAAAAAAAAAGGCATGTCATTGAAAAAATCTTATTTCATAAGGAGAACTGCACATTTGCATCATTACACTCAAACAATAAATAAGTGCCGTCTTGCCAAAACATCAGGTCTTGTGTTGAGTCAATTTAGCAGGTGAAGTCTTCAAACCTTGATGATCTTTGGAACGTTTAGTGTACAAATTTCTCACTTGTAGTATAAAATCGTTGCCCCCAGGTGATCCAGGCGTACACCAAGGAAGGAATTCGTCCCCCAGACACGCTGTCTCGTCACTTCGAGCACTTCATGCTGAGCCTCGCCTCGCTGTATCGCCACTATGAGCTCGGACTGGAGCTTTCTCTCGAGTTCTGGAGCCCCTCAGAGGCTCAAATCACAAAAGAGGGTGGCAGTAACTTCGTCGCTCTAACTCGCTCACCACAGGCTCAGGTATGTCAGAAAATTCAACCAGAAATTTAAAAAAAAAATTAATATTCTATATTATTTTCTATTACAATTAGTGTTGAAATTTGAATGCTTTTATTAAAAATACAATACTGTTACTTGAGTTTTGACATATCTATGATTCAAGATGTCACAGATAATAGATAGCTTAATTCTCAGAACTAGCAAGTTTTTATGTGTGAAGAATTTGGGTGTTGCTTCAATTCTCAAATTACGCTTCAAAATCTTTGATTTTTATTTTTGTAAGCAATGTTCCTGCACTCTTTTAATGACTAATTAATGTCTGTTAACGTTCAGGTGACTTTATACAAGTTCCTGCACTCTGCCGGAGACATGCTGCCTCCTGCCCTCTTCGTGCCGTACCTCAAGCTGTTAACGGCCCTAGCCACAGGTCCTCGCGCGGCCAGACATGCGTTCCAGCTGCTTAACGCTCCGGCTGTGCCAGGCAACACCAGCTCTGTGTCGTGGGACCACTTCTTCAAGGCAATTCGAAAGTATGAGACTCCTAGCATATTGATTCTACTATGTTTGTCTAAACCTTATTATTAATTAAGGGTTTTAAAAAAAGATAATACTACCCCATACTTGTTTGTCTCTATCCCTTGCCTCCCCTCTTTTGCATTTTTTTTATATATAATTTTCCTCTTTGTTGTCTCGTTTTCTGTTTTAATCTTCAAACTCTTTGCCCCTCTTTCCTCCACTTCACTTCAATTCTCTTAAACAGTTAAATTTCAATCATATTTTAGGATTTCTTGCTTGTAATCTGCAAGTGTCACTGCAGGTACGCCAGCAACTTAAGTCAGGAGACAGCCCCTGCCCCCACGGACTCGATGTACCGACCCAGAGGCACCCCCCGAGGAATCAACCCCCAGGAGCTGCAGGGACTGCATGCCGTACTGGGGCTCGTCAAGACTGTGGCTGGTGAGTTGGGGACAATGCTAGCAGGCCTTCGTCTTTTCTTATACTGGCATTTTTTTGCCATACCATTCATGTGACTTCTCTTATGCAAATTAAATTATTGATGGAACTTATGAAAGAACATTGTTTTAGCTATGAAATACTGTATGTTTTATTTCCTAATTTGTAAGATGAATCTCCATATAATTTCTATCCATCTTGTTTGCTATAGAACATGACGCAGTGTCTCGCCAAGTGTTGGCTCAGAACACAAGCTGGGCAGCCATCCCCACCATGTTCGGTTTGGTACGATGTGCCGTGCCGGTTCCCCTCAAGGCCGAGATTTTGCTGACTCTGGCAGCCCTGGCTCGCAGTCCAGAGGTAGCCCAAGAACTATGGCAACAGCTTGAGACTTCAGGAGTCCTTAACACCGTACCTTTTACCAGCAGCTACCAGCCACGTGGAATTCAGGTGAGTGAATCTTTGTCAAATATGTCTTAAAAAATACAGTTAGTAGTTTTACTGCAGTGGAATAGGGAAAATCTGCTTACAATTCACAATAAGAGCTGAAGAAGGCATTTTTCTTTCTTTTTCTTCCTACTGTTGTGTAAAGTTTGCTTTGCTATATTAATTATCATAAATACATAGACACAAATTAATTGAAATAATTGTTCACATAAATGCTCAAGAAATGTTAAGTACGTGCCTGTATAACTTCTGGTAGTTAAAATTAAGAGATAGTGTCTGAATTGTACATTTTATGATATTTTTAGTCATTAGTACAATAAAAATCACTCTAAACAAATGTGATAATTTTGTCTCTACGACAGACTGAGCTGGAGGAGGTGGAGGCTCGTAACGAGGAGTTCCCTCTGTCGCGGGCGCTTGTCACGCTGCTGACGGCTCTCGTGGAGGCCACGGAACTACCCCTGCTTCTGGGGGTTGGCCGTCGACATCCCGGTCTGGACCCCTACCTCTTCTTTGTCATCGACTGCTTCCTGCTCAAGTTCCACCACAGGGCTTACCGCAGGCCGGAGGAGAAGGTAATTTATAGCGGAGAGTTTACAGACATCTGGTAAAAATATGTGAGTGTTAACATGCTTTTTCAGGAAGAGCATTCTGGTTCAATAGAATAGCTAGTATTCAACGAAGAAGGTTGTGTGTTCTTTGTAAGTGAAATTGTACACAAGCACATACCGATAAGGCTTCTGCAGGGGGGTCTTCAAATAACACCACTTAACCTAAACTTAACCTAAGACTGTCTTAGCGCAACAATAAAGAATACGCTAAGACTGTCCTAATTTTAAGATTGTTGTAATTGGTGTTATTTGAAGACCCCCCTGGTCCTGGTAGGACTGTAATGCTTGAATAAAAAATATATATACATTATAATATGTATTAAAAAAATGAAGAGAGACATTTCTTATGTAAATGCTGTAACTGTTAATTCATGGTATTATTGAAAAAAAAAATAAAAAAAAATCTGCTGATCTTTTTATGAATTTTTTCCAATGCTGAAAGATCACAACATTTAAAATTTTTCAAAGAAAGTTCTCTTAAAAGTCAATTCGTACCACCTATTGTAAATATTCGAATGTAATATTATTATGTATTATAAATGTATTAATATGTATAATACTATAAAATAAATATTAGAATGTAATTAAATAATTTACACAGGCCCCGATGCACTGACACTACTTTTATTTGCAGTGGGAGGTTGCTGAGGTGTGTCTTGGTTTTCTGGTCCACCTCCTCTCGAGCTACGAGCCTCGTGCTGACAACATCATGGGGCCCAAGGTGGAGGTAGAGCCCGGGGCGACGCCCACTCCAGTTGCACCTCCCCCTGGTTTTGCTATTCTGATGGGTCTACAGTGCAACTCTGAACTGCTGAATGTGGTATGTAGTGGGGACCTAAAGTACACTCCATTCGAATAAAAATGTCCGATCTGGCCATGTTAAAGCATAGCCGGATCGGACATTTTTATTTGAATGGAGTGTACAGTAGCAGTAGTAAGTCCATAAGAAGAGCAGAGGGAGCAAAAAAATAATTAATTAGATATTTGGCAATCAAAACATACCTGTGTAGCCTTATATCTGTTGTATATTACAGATATGTGGTGGGGTAACACCAAAACTTAAAATTGAAATTATATTTATTTTTTGAATCAAATGAAAGTAAGAGAGAAAATGTTTTATTATGAAGTCTCATCACATTTTATCCAGCTAAACATTTACTCTCTCTAACACAAATGTATTTGCAGATATTCTATGTTCTACACGAGACATGCACCATGCTCGACACATATACTCCATTTGCCGGCAAGTCTTGCATGGAGCGTGCCTCGCTGCACGCCCTCACCTTGCTGCAGCTGGGACTGACCAAAGGTCCTCGTCTCTCCAAGCTGCTCTCAGAGAACAGCAACACTCGCTGCCCTCCCCCGCCTCTCACAACGGGACTCGACAAGCTCATGTTCTCAATCAACGTAGATACAGGACACATGGACCATACCATCAACGTCACAAAGTGAGTGCCCTCTGCAGACTACATAATAGTTTAGTGTTTAGATAGAAAATTAGTTTAAATTTATTGTGTACTAATTTTGATTTGATTTTAATTATCCCAGGATCTTATAATTCTCATATGTGTAATTTCTTACATTTCTTTTGAAGCTTTCACCCTGTAGCTACTTAAGAAGTACAAGAAGATTATTATTATAAATTATTCTGCTTAAAAATCTTTATTACTGTAGTAAAAAATATACAGTATTAAGTCTGTATCTACAATCCTATAGTTTAAATTAAGCATCTACTACAGTAACACATTTTATCGCCTATTTTCTCATTGTGTGCAGGTTTGTGGGCTACGCTGGCTGGCTGCCTCGACACGCCCTGCTTGCAACAAAGGTGCTGGTTGCAGTGGCCCAGACCCCCATGTGCCAAGCCCAGCTGATGAGAGTGTTCCTCGACGCCCCACCAAATGTTAGCACCTCAGCAAGGCACGCCTTCGTGGAGTGTCTGGACGCCTCTGGAAATAACGAGGCAGTCGGCAGGAGTCTTGAGACGCCAGAAGACGAAGAGGTGAGTTGGTAATTTAATGTTCAACCTAGGCAAATTTAGAGATTGTGGAGTTTGTATTGCTTGCTTGTATTCACCACTGAAAGGGTGGAAGGGGTTCTCCGTATGTTAATTTTGTGATGTTTTTCTCTGTAATTTTTAATGCTAATTATTTGAAAACATCTACAATACCACCCTCTCCCTCCGTCCATTTGGGAATCTTCAGATTTTGAGCTATTTCTTCCTCTAAATAAGCTTTTCATTCTTGTTGAAACAGCTATTTTGTGATTTTTTTTTTTTTTATTCATCATTTTTTTTTTTTTTTTTTTTAGAACATAGGACAGTGGGATCACCAAAATGAACAAATATAATAAAAGCTGAAGTTCTTTTTTGTTTCAAAAGTACATTTGCCGAAGTTTGCCTCATCTTGATAGTTTCTTCTTCTCCCACATAGAGTGACGCAGTGGCTGGTCAGATCAAGGAGGAGATAGTGACGTTGCTCCAGCAGTGCCTTAACTTCCCTGCACCAACCTTCTCTCACTTCCTGCTGGGCTACAACACTACCAACCCTTTGAGAGATACCATCTTGCAGCATGCAGGTCAGTAGGCATCAATCTTAAAAATCATCATATTTAAAATTTGCATTCAAATTTAAAAAAAAAAAAAAAAGTATAATATGTGGATCAATTAATCGTCCTCAATAATAATCTAAAAATGAAAGAATCGTCTTCAAAATAATGTTCATTTTCTAATCCAAAATACACAATAAATCATGTCTATCGCAGTACTTTTATATTTTTTGCAATAATTTTGTTTTATAAAATGCTCTGAAAACCTGATGTTTAGAATGAAACTAATATAAACAAAGAACTTGGCTTAGATTTCAGCTTAAAATTTTTCGTACAAGAATTTAGTAACAAATTTAAGTACTAAATCCGATGAAAATTTTTAGGCTAAAATCTATGAAGAGTCCTCTTTTTTTAATTACTGTATTATTAACCTCTTATAATCTGTTGCATTGTTCACAGGTGTCCTTGGTACACGGCGCACATGTCTTCACTCGGTGCTGCAGTTGTTGGACTCTGCCCTCCCAGCGCCATCGAAAACTAATGGTCCCTCCACATCCGCCCCCAAACCAGAAGATGAAATTCCATACACTCAGAACCCACGTCTCATGGAGAGGTGCCTGGCCCTGCTGTACAAGTTGTGTGTCAACCCCGAGTCAGCAAAGCCCACCTTCAGATACCTGAGGGCCTGCTCAGACTTCCTGGCAAGACATGTGTCCTTCGTCAAGGGTACACTGTACACCAAGACAGGTGAGACGACTGGGAGGGAATTATTTGAGTTATAGTTTACTATAACTAGCATTAAATAATGCGAGGAATAATTTGGAAATAGCTCGAAACTGATTAGAAATAGTGGACGTTATTTGTATAGCCTGTAAGAAATATCAAAGTGTTGGCTTCAATTTATTAATTTTTCAGTAATTAATAATCATTAAGTTTTTGTCTATTGAACATCAATTTGACCCTAATTTTGTAGATTTTTTTCCCCTTCTTTCCTAGGCTAAATTATTATAAAAAATGTACAAAAATTTTAAGTTTTTTTTTTGTTTCAAGATTTTTTCTGATAAAACATGAGAAAAGGTTCATTAAGGTGTTGTTCTCCTTATGGTACAGCTTCTTCTCTCGGCTGCTGCTCGTGGCTACTGCGCTGTGTGGCCATCGACATGAAACTGATAGCCAGCGACCGTCAGCGCTCTCCACTCCTGGCCCTCATGAGACCCCTGCTGGCCTTACCGACAGAACCAGAGGTCAACTTTGAGCTGTCCCGAATGAGACCAAGGGACCCTGCCCTGCTCAGCTTCAGCTCTCACAATGGTAAGCTTTTGTGTGTTAATTTTTTTAGGTACAGTATATTTGCTAGTATTAAGCTGACATGTGATAGCTGGACTAGACTGTGCATAATAATTTTAAAAGAATAGCACAGCAGAAATTTGTTATTACATAAAGTCAAGGGACCCAGGAAATTAGGTTTGCCTTAATAAATATAGAGTTTTTCCTATACCACGTAATGCTAATTATTTTTAATGGGACTGCAATATCCTTCATTCAATATCGAGTTTTACCTAACAACAAGTTGCGTAATAATGAGTTTTTAATGTAGTTACAGAAATGTTAAATTTTAATTCAATTTTTGCTGTATTATGTTAAGAAGGTAGCGTCTTTTTCTCAAACAGATTTGAGTGCTGCTATTGCTGCTATTGTTAGCAACACCTCATTGTATTCAAGCACTGAGAGAGAGTGTTTTGATGTTGACAGATCGGCCACTCCAAGTGCGTGAGCTGATCGCTCGACTGCTGCAGAACATGGACTTCTCAGAGCAGGCTGTGCCAGCTCCAAACTGGAAGTTCTTCGACCACCACCAGGTGGAGATGGTGAGTACCTTTCAAATTTTAATTACATTTAACAAGGCAGGAAGAAGTTAGATTTTCATTAAAAGTAATATGATGATCAAAGGCAACAAAACTAGCAACTAAGGGGGGGGGGGGGGAATGGGTAATATGTAATTTAAAAAAGCTATGCTAGGTTATAAAAGATTTTTAAGAGTGTTAACATACACAAAAACATAAAGTTCAGGGCAGAAAATAAAAACTTTTAGTCCTGTTATAATTTGCAGGAACTGAAATAAAAGTTAAACATGTTTGTACTTTTGTGTAATTTTAATATGTAAACAATAACAATAAAAAAAGAAGGTAGTATTGTTTCTATGGTGTTGAAATAAATATTAAGTTTAGTTAACTTACTTGTTAGAAAATTTTCAAGTTTGTGAGTTGCAAATTAATGTTTTAAAATATGTTGTACTTTCTTAATATTTAATGTTTTACTCTGCAGGTACTGAAGGAGTGTGAGTTTGGTGCCGATGTGGGTGGTGCTCGTGCCGGTCTGGTAGACATCACGCGGTTGAACCAGAAGCTGCGGTCCGTGCTCAGTGACACCAGCACTGCCAGTGCCCTGGGACAAAGGGATGCCATCGCAGCAGAACTCAAGGTGGGCCTCCGGTTATACTTTGTCAAATGTAAGAGGTCCGTTTGTAAACCCTGGATAGTGTACATTCTTGTCTGCACTAAATTTTCGTATGTGCACTCCTCGTCTTGGAAAATTTGTTGATAATGCTTCCTTCACATACTGCTTGCTTTCAGGAGGTGCTGCTGTACGCCATGAAGCTGAACCACTCGAAAGGTGTAGTTCAGGGCAGCGTGCGTGTGGTAGAGGCGTGGCGACAGCTGGTCGTGGTGCTCTTCTCCGTGGCCCCTGCCGATCTGATGCCCCTCATCCATCGCCACTCACTTCTCTTGCTCATCATCAAATTGCTGCTCTCAAAGGTATGTAACTATGATAAGGAGAGATTAATATACAGTACTGTTTCTTTGATTTAAGTGGAAATTTAATTGTCTTTAGTAGATTTATGTAATTTTAAAGCGAAATGTGTAAAATGTTGAGAATTCATTTTTTACTGTACATAAGTTGAAGAAACGCATAATTATTTAGAACATTAAGTTTTCAGAATTTTGATCAAAAGCTCTCAAGAAGCAGTAAAAACCATGTAATTGAAGCACATTAAAAAAAAATATTTAAAGGAGATTGCTGTATTTAGTTGTATTAAATTCATAGCTTTGATACTAAATAAATAAAAGTCACTAAGCTTACACCCCAGCATCTCTCATAAATGAATTTATTGACTACAAAACATAAAAATAACACTAGGTTTTGTATAATCCTCAATATCATAATTTAAATGCAATAAATTGTTAATCTGATAATACGTTTTGTACTCCTTCTCCTATTGCAGATGCAGGATCCTCGTCAGCCGGTGAGCTCCCAGGTGGCGACGCTGTGCTCGTCGGTTCTGCTGCTACTTCTGCAGAGCCTGCGACAGTGCCACATGCAGGCCCGCACCAGACGCTCCCTCGGCAACGTCTCGGCTGAGTACAACACCTTGAGGGACGAGTCGGGCTCTCTGATCTCAGACCCCCTTGCCCTTAACATTGACATACCCACCATCAAGGCAGTGCTGGCGGGGATATCGCAGTGGCTGCATACCTCTTGTGAGTCGATAGTGCAGCCTAAATATTTATACATAATTTTTATTTTTTAATCTTAGCATTCTAGAAAAAAATAAAGATTGCAAAGTTATCAGGGAATTTGAAAGCCCCTTTTCCTAATGTAATTTCACTCTTTTTTTTTACATAAAAATATTTTATGCAATTTCAGTGATAGTTTTAAAAATTATAATAAAAAAATTACCAAATTTCCAGGCCTCTTTCTTGCATGATCTTTTTCTGGCATTACTGTAGATAAATGTTTAAAATAGTCAAATCTTGCAAATTCTTAAGCAAAAGTCTTGAAAACTCTGAAAATTTCTCTGTTTGATACACCATGAATTCCATATTACAATAAGTAAGGTTTAATTTAATACCTTTCTAAAAAGTAGACCAATTAAAAATAATTAGATTTTTTACAGTATTATTTTCAAGCTCCAATACTAGTCTTAAGGGTAAGATAACACGAACAATTGATTGTTGTAGTCCCATTTGATTAACATGTAAACCTTAGCAACCTCATAATGACTCTGAATTTTTTTTGAGAGAGAGAGTTCTTAGCACCAAAAAAATGTGGAAAAAATTTCAAAACAATCAGACGATCCAATTTTTTTAAATGAATTTTTTAAATATTCAGTATAGGGCTTTCCCATGGAGACCTAAACTAAGAAATTAATTTAAAAAAATTGGATCGTCCGATTGTTTTGAAATTTTTTCCATATTTTTTTGGTGCCAAGAACTGTCTCTCAAAAAAAAATAATCAGAATTATTATGAGGCTGCTAAGGTTTACATGTTAATCAAATGGGACTACAACAATCGATTGTTCGTGTTATCTTACCCTTAACAACTGTGGGTTTGAAAATATCATCATGTAGTTTATGGTTGTTAGTGTAATATCTTGCTAGGTCTAATGATGTTTTTTTGGTGAACAAAGAAATTGAGAATTTGGAAATCAATATTTTATTAATAATGCCCAATGTATAATTCCAGCACCAACCACTCAGATGCTACGAGCCAACTTGTACGGCTCTCTGCTGGCCTTCCTCTACGTGTCCTGCTTTGACGCCACCCCAGAGGAGAAAGAGGAGCTCAGCAAAGGACTGGGAGGCACTGAGAGCTCCCTCTACATCCGCAGGCTTGACCAAAACCCACTCTCAGGTAACTCATTGATTCAAAATGTTTGAGCTTTTGTAACTAGAAAATTCATGCATCATCTGTCTTTAAAGAGAAACAAAAACAAAAAATAGAAAAAGAGGTCTTGATTAAAAATATATATATATAATAATATATATATATATATATATATATATATATATATATATATATATATATATATATATATATATATATATAATTATATGTATTGTATTCTAAATAAATGGGAGGTAAAGAGTGTTTATGAATGATACTTGCAGCTTTTATTTGTTTTAAGGGGCATTCACAAAGCCCTAAGGCCACATTTAGGGCTCGATAATTTAAAGCCCGATTTTAAGCATGCTTTTTAGACCCAAAATTTCTGGTCTTAAATTATCGAGCCCTAAATGTGGCCTTAAGGCTTTGTGAATGCCCCTTTTTATGACTTAATAATTTTGCAGGTTTGCTGGGCACCTCTGAGGCGACGACTCTGTCTCAACGTCGTGCCATGGCCCTCACCCAGCTGACGAGCCATGGGGAGGTGCTGCTGGCCGGCATGTGCACCGATGCCCTGGGAGGACACGAGGTGTGCCGCATGCTGGCCCTCAGCTCCATTGCAGCTCTGGTGAGTTTAGGAGGGATTACTTGCAACTAGAGTTATGTGATACAACATAACAGTGTTAGAAAAATAGTTTGTTTAAGCGTCATCAGAGTAAAGTTTTTACTTTAAATAATAAGTTGTAAAAGTTCAACTCCTCTTGTTTATAAAAAAAATTTTAGAGGATGTTTTAAATTTCTTGTTAAATTTGTAAGTTACTGTACTTGGAAAATAGAGCAGAACTTTTAATTGTAATAAGAAATTATACCAATGTGATGCCGACTCAAGCCAGTGTTTTTATTAAGAAGGTTGTTTTGATTAGTCTTTTTAATTAAAAGTATTTTTGGATATTGAATAAAAAATTAATTTGAAAACCTTAAGTAGGATATGACTTGATATTGTGTTACAAATAATTTGGTGGTAACAGCTCTATTCTAGAAATTGTGTAGTAGGAACAAAACCTGCTAATTTTGAAATTGTAAATAAATCAGACTGTGGATTGCTTTAAGCTTTTAAACCTTGTACACAGTTAGTCATAAATATTAAGACAGAGCGACTGGTGATGTGCATATGAGCTATCTTATTGACTTTAACTGTGCCAGAACTACAGAAGAGTATTAATGATGATTATATAATGTTCCAGCTTCGTCTAGGCCCCCAGGCTGGATGGGCCGGTTTCATGTGTAAGCACGGCTACCTGCAGAGTATGATCGAGTCTCTGCCCAAGAGTGATGGTCAGCTGACCTCCATGCTGCGACCCTCTCCATCGACACTCAAGCCCCTCTATGTTTATGAGGCTCTTATGGTGAGTGCAGTAACGACGAAGCTGTAAAATTTCGACTGTCATTAACGAGACCTTATTGAAACTTGAAAATTATTTCCGTGTGCTTGAATGAATGATGATTACAGTATTATTAATTTCACTCACTAGATTTTAGAGAAGTAAAACAACAAAGCTTTATTTTTTTGGACATTTAAGTCCATAGCAAATACAATTGAGAAAAGAGAGGAACAAAAAACAAAGGGAAGGTCTATTATTTTTTAGATATTTTGTCTCATATGAATTTTCGTTAACTTTTGAACCCTTCTTCCTTCTTTGTCATTTATTAAAACAATAAAAAAAGCAAGTACTCCTAGTAGAATTGAAGAAAGTAAAGTGAATTTAAAAACAGCATTATAATAAAACCTTCTTTATGTTATTTCCAAATTGATTTACATTGTTTCTCAAATTATTCTCGCTGTCACAGGCGCTGATGTGCCGTCTGGCCCTGGACCGCTCCCAAGCTGAGACTCTGCTGCGCTACCGTCTGCTGTCCAACCTCAGTGAGATGACCACGCTGGACTGCCACCCCTACCCCCTGACGAGCCTGCAGGCCGAGGGAGGAGGGTTGTTACCGAGTGTAGCCTCGAGGTACCAGCAGGTGATGCTGCCGGCCCTGCTGGTGTGTGACGCCGCCCTCTCCAGTCTGGGAAGTTACAACCAGTCCTGTGTCTCAGAGGTAGGTGGTCCTTCTCTATGTCTCTAGTTCATTACACAGGAGAAGCTCTTGCTGGTGTAGCAGCTGCAATAAGTAAAATGAAATTTATTTAGTTTTGTAATTTATGAGGAGTTTAAAAGAATGCAACAAAATTTATTACAATAAAAAAATAATAATACAGACATTTAAATCGTGGGAGAATGTCCTATAACACAGCACCTTCAGCTTAATGATCAGGTTGTATTGTTAGGTCTAAAAATGGGGGTTTTGTGTATGGTAGTTACATTAGAGATTTTGGACCCAAAATTAAACTGAATTCTCTGTATTTCTACAAAATATTATTTTGGTTTACATTAATTTGAGTAATTTGTAGTAATAGTACACTACTAACAATAAGATAATTTTATTCTCTATTCATGATATGAAAGTATGTTTACAGACTAATTTAAACAGAATCTCTCAACTGACTGAATTTAAAGTTGGCTTAATATGTAGTATTGTTGATATGTTTAATTAATTACCAGGCCTTTACTCAAATCTATTTTCTGAGTTGTCTGCACTGATTTAGGAATAGAAAAAAAATATATTTAATTACTGCAGTTTACTACCTTCAATATGCCCTATCAAAATTTATTTATGAATTTAGTGCATGCAGTGAATTCTCTCTCAATAAAGTTTTTTTATTTCATACCTTCGAAAACAAAACTATTGTACATTTTCCTAGATTACCTCTGTAACTTCGGTGATTGCCCCCAGGTGGTGCACTTCCTTGTTCGTCATGGGGAGACCATCTCGCTGATCCTGCGTGGTGGCAGTCCCCTTCTGTCCTATGGTTCCCTGCGTGAGCTCAGTCTGGTGGTGAGCCTGCTGGCACGCTGTGCCGAGGCCACCGTCAGTGCCCCTCACCTTGCTCCACACCTCGAGGCCTCTGCCACCCTTCAGCGACTCAGACAGCTCACCCTGGCACTCCTGCCAAGGTTCACTCTGTCTCAGAGCCTTGCCAACAAGATCAGAGCAAGAGCAAGGTGAGTTGAAGCTGAGAGAAAAATTAAACATTGTCAAATTGTATTGTAGTACCTATAAAAGCATTTTTTTTTTTTCTTTTTTCATCTTTGCATATTGTTTGTTTGGTTACATTCAATTTATAAAATCATTTTTCATGTCTACTCAAAAGAAAAAAGTTTTTGTATCTGTTCTTATAATACCACTTCATCCCATTAAAAATAATGTACTGCAGTTCAATACATGGACGTGATTAATTTGTTAAAATTTAAAAAAAAAAAATGGAGGCTTGATTTTATTTTAATTGTTATCATTATTTTTAATATTCCATAAAAAAGGATATCATTGCTGACAAGTTTTAATTGAGTGAACACTTTTTGATGAACTCTTTACATTTTACTCTCATTCCCAGGGAGCACAACGAGGATGGTCAGGATGGAGACAAGTGTCTGCTGCTCGTGTTGCGCACGTGCTGCCACCTACTGGAGTTTGCTCGACACATTGCTTTCTCCCAGCGTCGTGGGGCTGGTCTAGCCAGGCCCGTCTTCAGACCTATCCTTGGACAAGACTTAGACACCAGCGAGGACATGATTGACTCAGGTGACCATCCCAGTCCTGTCAAGCAGAGCCAATGCTCTGGATAGTATTTTTTTAAATTTTAATTGGTACTAACGTCTTGCTTGTTAATATTTCAGTAGTGAGCAGCAGTGCTCTGCGCTCCCCCGAGCTGGGGTTGCTGCTGGTCCAGATTGGTGAGGCTGCTGCCCTCACCCTGAAGATGAGGGTGGAGAGAGACCAAGAGGTGGCCAAGTTGGCAGTCCTGAAGTCTCAACCCACACAGCACATGAGAGAGGTGAGGAGGCTTCAGATATGTAGTAAAAATATTTCTCCTTTAACTACAGTTAACCCAGGACAAATTGATAGAAAACATTTTTGATTAAATCTTTTGGGAATACCCATCAATATTATTGTTTTTCCAGCAATATTACTATAAAACACAAGCCTTTTTTTACTTTAAGTAGCTATTTTTTTATTTTTTTTATTTATTATTTTTTTCTTTGAAAAAAAAAAATACACATTATTTCTCGTTAACTTACTTATCAGTTTAACTAACAACTTGGTTTGACTACAGGAGGAGAGCATGGAGGCGGGGACCATTCGTCGTCAGCTGGAAGCCAGGGTTGAGCGACGTCGCTCTGAGGTTCACTCGCTGGCCTGTCTGCTGGAGCAAGCAATGCACTTGCTGTGGGCCCACCTGGACCTGTACCTTCGTCGCAACCTACCGCAGCCAGGACACTCTCTCAACGGTGAGAGCTCCAGCGAAGGCTCTCAGGACAGCTTGCATGAACTTAGGGTGCATGATGTTGATAGTGAGAAAGGTCAATATTTATAATATGTTTCATGTCATGTGACCACTAACTATCGTAAATGATTAATTACAATAATTACTGTTCATAACATTAAATTGTGAAGGGAAATGTGATTTTTCAACCTTTTTTATTTAATATTTATTGGTTGCTTATTATTTTTAAGGTTAAATTTTAATGTATCTAACTATATGTGGCAAGGCCTAAATTTACTTTCTCACTAACTGCAGCAAAATACATAATTATACAATTATTGAAAGCTTTCTTTACACTAATTTCTTTGCAGGTTATATTACCTGCCATAACCTGAAAAAAATTCAATTGAAATAATCATAAATCAGTTTAATTTTGTAAATTTGATCTATTTTTACTAACTTTTCTTATTCATAGTATCAGTTAGCCTTGATTTTAAAATCCTCAAGTGACAGCAAACATGTTAGCCATATCTTGAACCCGACTGATGTAATCCCTCCATGCCACAGAGTCGCTGCTGGAACCAAATTTCCGCCCCTCCGTGCAGGAGTTGTCTCGTCTCAAGCAGGGCCTTCTGGTCGGACTGAGCGACCGTGTGGAGCACCAGGTCAATGAAGCCGTGCAGGTGAGAGACATACGAGGAGCGGAGAGTTTTTGCACTTTTAACTTCTTACTTTAGTACCAAAATTAAGTCATTGTTTATTAGAACGATAGAAAAATTTATAACAAGCAATCTTGATGTAATGATCATAGTTACAAACGTTTCTAGTGGGAGGGTTCTCCCCCTCTCTTTGAAGAACCCAGCATAAAGCAAAATACAAAGATAGCCACCACTGTCTAATAGAACAATTCCTATCCCTTTATAATTTCCTTGTTATGCTAATGACATTGACAATGTTTATACATTTATATTTACAGCTAGACTAAAATGTTCTTCAATACGCAATAGTTCATGTGTTAAAGCGTGTGGGAAACCTTCCGTTTCAAATTTTTTTTTCAGATTTTTTTGAGTCCCGGAACTATTTTTAAATAATTATTAAAAGTTCTGTGATTTCAGTTGGCACCTCTAAATCCTTAATAAAAAGGATAGAGACTGGACGCCTATTGATGCCTCCAGGGGGCGTGGCCGCACTTTCAATAATTATTTAAAAATAGTTCTGGGTCTCAAAAAAATCTGAAAAAATTCAGAGTAGCATAATTTGTTACCCTCTATTCATTTCTGCAATAAATTTTTTTCATGTATGTTGTCCATTGTTTAAAAATCGTAGACATTTTGCTTTATCGGTTACCTGTCGGTTAGTCGGCTTTATCGGTTAGTCTTATGTTTTTTTGTTGATAGAACCAGTTATATTCCAGTTTTTATTGTTGAATAATTAACAATATTTTAATATTTTTACGAGAACTAAATTGTTTTGTGTTTTTTTCTCAGGATGAACGTGATTCCGGAAAGAAATTTGTGTGCATGCTGATCCGTCGTATCAAACGTCTGGTGCAATTTGTGCCAATCTAAACTACAAAAAAACTTTTTTTATTCAGGTTGGATTTAGATAGAGTCAAGTTTAATAATATGAAAAAATATATATACTGTAATAATAATTAACTGCCATCTAGCCTGAGAAATGTTTTTTTACGTCAATCAGTAATAATTGTTTGTTTGATTCAAGTAATTGTCATTTTAAGTTATTTTTTCAGATTTTTGTTTGTGCATTAAGTTGTATTAACGATGGAAATAATTTTGTTGTCTATAAATAAGTAATTGTGTTTTTTTTTAGTGTGATAAGAGATCAAAATTGATTTTAGTTTGTTTCAAGTTATTTTTTGATGCCAATAAATTGGGGAAATATGTTTAGTTATAATATATTATTTAAGAAAATATTAACTGTGCAATTAATTTGCTGGTTCGTTGAAAAAAGAAAATATTGTTAAAATTGAGTTACAGCAAAGCATGATTCTACTAACTTAGGAGTAGTACTGACATTGTTTTAAAATAAGAAACTACTATTTTGAATTCTGCCCTCTGTATTCACTTATGTATTAATTATTAATTATATTTTTTAATTGGTGAATAAAAACATTCTTTTCTGAAATAATCTATCAAAATCTAAATTTTTTGTTCTCCCTTATCCCTTAAAGGTATACAGGCCTCAAATTACAAATTAGACAGACATTAAGTGTTGCTCAAGTTTATAATCAACATTCGTATTATTTTTACCTGCGCGCGGTGCGTCTGTGCGAAGTCGCGCTGTAAAGAAAGTCCTTGCTGACGTCACAACTCACAGCGAGCACCGATTAGCATTGAGTTGTGACGTCATCAAGGACTTCGTGACGTCATCAAGGACTAAATTTCTTACTTTTAAGGTAGAGATAATACAGATCAGCTGGCCCAATGCTAAAAAAATCCCATTCATAAAAATTATGAAAATTTTTTTAAATGTTCTCCTCTACATCCTTTATCAGTAGGTAAAATATCAGGTATACAAAAACGAGCTAGTTTTCGAGTTATTAATTTTTAAAGTTCACTAATTTAACATGGAGAAATGGAACTTCCGTGTTAAATTAGTCAACTTTAAAAATTAATAACTCGAAAACTAGCTCGTTTTTGTATACCTGATATTTTACCTACTGATAGAGGATGTAGAGGAAAACATTTTAAATTTTTTTCATAATTTTTATGAATGGGATTTTTTTAGCATTGGGCCAGCTGATTCGTATTATCTCTACCTTAACTGCGACTTCGCACGGATGCATCACGCGTGGAAAAAAATGATGCGAATGTTGATTATATACTCTAAACTCACTTGGTGACTGTCTAATTTGTAATTTGAGGCCTGTATGCCTTTAAGAACATATGTTAGCTATAGTTGCTTCATTTAATATCATAAATATATATTATATAAGTTGAAGTATGAATACTGGGAAAAAGACAGCAAGAAACATATGATGAAACTTGATGGTGAATTAAAAAAAGGTTCTTAATTAATAATTACATATCTATATGTTTTAGAACTATAAGAGTAGAGTGGCTTTTATGACTGGCATATAAATATATATGATCAATTTTGCTTTGCTTTAATTTATTTATATGAAACAATTAACTATACTCTGTAATAAAATTATCTAACTAATTCTATTCTATTACTTCCCTGGCGAGAAATAAATTATTAAACATGCCATATATATATTATTCAATTCTATTTATTCGTTCAATCTATATATTATCAAGTGATAATATTATCTCTTTATCAAGTGAAATTTTTGTTTTTCGTCTGGTTTTACGCAAACTGTATTTAAATTAAGGCGCCTGAAAGAAAAAAAACGAGGATCGAAATGCAGCGCCCTCGGGTGGCGGCGGGAAACAGTTGTTCACAATTCACAGTTGGATGAGATTTCACGACGAATGGATGTGAGTGATTTTGTGCTCCGCAAATTATTGGACAATTTACTTGAGTAATTAGCTCTTTACTGAGGATCATATTCAATTAGGTAAGCTCACATTATATTAGACAAAACTTTCTGCAAACAAAGTTCTGTTAAAATGAAGAATTTGATGGAGTCTGAGACGGCAGAAATATTTTGTTTCTTTTTTAATTTTTATAATAGTAACCGGTTCGCCGCGGCGACGATTTATTTTCCTGTATTTTATAAATTTCGTTTAGGTGCATGTACATCCACTTCACTTGAATTTTAATACAAATTAAATTATACGGGTCTTTCACCATACGTCACAAAAACATGACGTCACGTGAATGTAGGCAAAAAGCACCTATTTTGGCTATTTAACATGGTAGTAGCATACAGTTAAACAAGCCTTAGATTACGCCTGAGATCACAGACTAGACGTCGCCAAGGCGTAGTAATCTTAATTTTTTAAAAATGTCCCACAACAAGGTTATTTTAAACTATGGAATTTTTTAAAAATATTACATGCTTCTATAATATGTATAACTATTGGAAAAAAGTATAAAAAAGTAAGTTTAATTTGATTTCAAAATCGCGTCGCCACCACTTCGACCACTTTGCACCTCTTCCAGACGAAAGCCTGGGGCCAGTGGGGCCGCATGGAGCCGCTGTTGTGACAACACGTCGACACCAAAAATGCTAAAAACTTAAAAAAAAGTGGTGAAATTAAAAAAAATAGGCACCCTTACGCATTTAAAAGTAACATTCTGGATTTATTATAGCTTTCTGGAGGCGTATATAGACGTATATTCCGATCTGTCTTTTATTTTAAAACGAACGCCTTTTTTCAGCTCAGCTGATCGGTTAAGTTCGATTCGGTTCGATTTAATTAAGGGTAAGGTAACGCCACCAATGTTAAAAAAAATCCCTCTCACAAAAATTCTGAAAAAAAATTAAAATGTTCTCCTCTATACCCCCTATCAGTACCTAAAATATCAGGTATACAAATACGATCTAGTTTTTGAGTTATAAATTTTTAAAGTTGACTACTTTAACATGGAGAAATGAAACTCCCATGTTAAATTGGTCAACTTTAAAAATTCATAACTCAAAAACTAGATCGTATTTGTATACCTGATATTTTAGCTACTGATAGGGGGTGTAGAGGAGAACATTTTAAATTTTTTTCAGAATTTTTGTGAGAGGGGTTTTTTTTAACATTGGTGGCGTTACCTTACCCTTAATCGATTTCGAGCTCCTGTGACGTTTCTGTGCCTTTTCTGTTCTGGTTTTAAAGTTCGCTAAATTAATGAACATTAAACCATGATGTCAGTACTAATAATAGGTTAAAAGTATATTAGATACTTGGGATGGCCGCTAGGCAAGCGGATTGCCGCGCCCACGGCCGTGGCGTTCTCATAAACCGGCAAACTAAACTAGGGATGTGATGTTTTTTTCTAATCGAGCGCCTATCGTTAAAAAATGAAGGTCGTAACGCAAAACGGTACTATTTTCTATTCAAAATGTCTTCCATACGTAAACTAAGGTTTGTGATACTGTACCAAAAACTATTTATTTTCTGCGATATGACGATTGTGATATGCATACCTTTGACAATTATTTTATTTGATAGATTGAAATGTCAAGTAAATGGAAAAAAATGCAATATTTGCCAATGATATCTGTGAAAAATACAATAAATCATTAAATAAAATGTAAATCGACTCCAAATTTCACGTCAATAATGACCATTTTACGACACTTAAGCACTGATATTGACCCTAACATTCTGAAAAAAAATCAGCCAATCACCGACCATTGCTTTCCCCGCGGACTTTTGAATACGAGGGGGAAACGGCACAACAAAGAATAATGATAAAGAAACTAGGTAAAATAAAAAAAATATATTTGTTCAAGTTATGTATATTCATTTCTTACGTATAAATTATTGTTAAAAAAAAATTAAAAATATGTTAAATTAGGAGCAATAAATCAAGTGATTCCAGTTCCCCCTAAGTACCTACTGATGAATGTAAACAACAACAAAGCCAAGCAAACACCGTATTACTAGAGCTATGAAACTTTCCAGGAAAAGTAAATCTTCATCTTTTTTTTTTTTTGCCATTGGAAAAATATTTTAATTACACGATGAGAAGATCGAGAGATTCCGTCTAGCTCGTCGCCCGCAAAAGAATTTAACATTTATTTTTTTATTTTTAATCGCCTTATTTTTTTGTGTGCTATTAAATAATTTCCACTTGAACGACAGGTATTTTATCATATTAGAGCTTCATATTTTAAGTTGTTTTTTTGCAAGATCCAAGAGAAGAGCGCAGGTTCAAGAAGTCACTTGATCGAAACACGTTCGTGCTTACCAATGACACATACCTGACAAGCATTCGTGCACAGCGGGGGGTTTCTACGTTTTCAACTGTAAGATTAATATTTTTTATATCCACGAAGTTTCTGGCATGTTTGTGACATTTTAGTGTTGTTCGTTAGGGGTAAAACGGGAAAATATTTTGACAGCTATAGTTTAGTTTTTTTTTTTTATCATCGTATTTGCTGTTCCGCTGCTGCACTTTGCAACTTTTGTGCTAAAAATGTTATTTACAAAAATAATGTTTACAGTACGTACCATACGTAATATACCGTCAGCTTATTTAAAAACATACGTGTCATTGCACACCAATATTATATCGAGTTCAAAGCAAAAGTGAACTTGATCTGGGATTATTATTTTTCTAGCGAGAAGAATAAAATTTTAACAAATTATACACGATCGATCGACGTACGATGATCGACGATCCGATATAAATGCATATAATATATCCTAGCTAAATCTATAATAATAAAATATATTTCAATTACAGCTTGTGGGGTATATATCGTTCATTCAAATACTTTTTTTCCCCCAATTTTAATTATTGAGTCCGCTGATAAGAAAAATGGCTCTTATTGCAAAATGTCATCATCAAAGTGTCTGCATGGTTTTGCGAATGGTACGTATACATGGTCTCATATACACGTATATGTAATTGTATAGTTGTGTGATAAAAATAATACAAATAAGTTATCATTAAAAATATTAAAGTCGATTCTCTTCGTCCCTTGTAAGTTTTATTATTGGGGTTGAATATTATAATATATTAGAAGCAAAATGGCAATCTTACAAACACAAAAATTACAAACACAAAAATATAATATATTATATAATTTTAAAGTAGTGTAAAATTATTATTATTAATTATCATGAATTACAATTTGTTTAAAACATAATTTAATATTTTTAACACTGAAATTAATTAATACGCAGTAACTGTATGTTAATTAATGATGCTTAATTAAATTAAGTTGCAATTAAATTTCTTGGATAAAACATCATGTCCCAGTTTTATAGTATAACTATAACATAATTATATTATTGTTATTATAAATATTATTTGTAAAACTTTGTCTGTGTTATTTTTTGTTAATCAAAATAAATATCAATTCAATATATATAGTAATGTTTGATAAATATTTTTGATTCAGACTTAAAAATAACGAACACCTTTTTTTATTATAATGATAGGAATGAGTCACCGTATTAATTTGATCAGTAATGGCAATTTACAGTATAATATGTATGATCACATGTAAAACATGTTCTAGCGGTTAAATTGAATAAACAAAAAACTTGTCGCACTTTTACTGTAAAATTTCCAGTTTGTAAGCGTGTTGTAACACATTCAAGCATTTAATTAAAAATTCAAGGATACATAAATCTCTCATGTTTGCCGAAGAATCGAAAATTAAAAATTAAAATGCATGTCTGCATGGTTGTATATAAAAACTTGGAGGGTAGATATTATAAAAAAAAATAGAGAAGAAAGATTCTTAAAATTTTAATGTAATTTTAGTTCATTTCTGGGATTAAATAAACGAACTTCCGAACCATGAAAATATAACATTGTTTTCGTATATATAATATATGATAATATTTATCATTAACATAATTATTTCGTCTATAAAATATGCTTAATAACAAGTATTTAACTTGCTCCATATTTTTATTAAAAAACATAAAATTAACGATTTTAAAATTAATTGTCATGAAAAAATACTCGTATTCTTTCATTTAATTCCCCATATTTATCAATTAATTAATTACCCCTTGATGCATCAGACATGTGGGTAACTGGGGCAGTGCGAAGAGACGCAAGCACATCTAATGAGGGTCTTACACCGGTATTTAATTAACTTAATCTCTCTGCATGATGTCGGGCACCAGTTCTCCCGTTCAAGTGCGTACATGTCGGTTCCTAGAAACGTCAGAGCTAGAGACCAACTTTTAATAAAATATTGACGCTTGATCGATGTGGTAGTCAGGGGATATAAAAATGTGTATGACGATGAAATCTTAATCCATGTATGTATACATATCCTAGATCCTAGCTGAGTGTTATATATAGAAAATACAATAAAATTCGTCACATCTATATATATTTTCTACTTTTTATTTGTATTTTTTTTTTCTAATAATTGATATTGTCAAATATAATAATTATTATAATAAAGTATCGACCTCAAAAATTTTTATAGCAGAAATGGATAGAGGATGAAAATTTGTGTTACTCTGATTTTTTTCAAATTTTTTAGGGACCGGGAAGTATTGCTAAAAAGTTTTGGCGAGGTCGAGTTCGAATCCACGTCGGACCACGTCCCTTTTGGGTCCTATCTTTTATTAAGAGAGGCGGCAAGAGGTGGCACTTTTTCTGCACTTTCAATAATTTTTAAAAAATAGTTGCCGGGCTCGAAAAGATCTGAAAAAAATCAGAGTAGCATAAATTTGCACCCTCTATCCATTTCTGCAATAAAAAAAATTGAGGTCGGTACTCCATTATATGTTTAAATCTTAAATAGTCAATGAAGACAAGTTGTAATACTCCATCAAAGCACAATAAAGAGAAACAATCACTACGTTTACATGACGGTGTTTAATGCGTATTCGTTGACGACGGATAATGTTATTCTTATGAGGCGTCGTCAATGAATACGCATTAAACACCGTCATGTAAACGTAGTGATTGATAATAATTATGTACTATACGTACATACGTACAGTATATTAGGAATATTCTTTTATTGATTCATACGTTTTGTCTCTCTCTCTCTCTCTCTCTCTCTCTCTCTCTCTCTCTCTCTCTCTCTCTCTCTCTCTCTCTCTCTCTCTCTCTCTCTCTCTCTCTCTCTCTCTTCTCTTTTATAAGTATAATCAAATTTTTACTTGTATATGGTATACAGTAATTTAATTATTAATCAACTCAGTGTGATTTTTTTGATTTTTTGCTCTCATTAGATTTTGAATGTTTTTTTATTCATTTTTTTTAAACACAACCAAGGTGAATATATTCATTTATTTATTTATTTTATTTTTTTTGCTGCTATAATTCAAATATTGTAACAACAAATATATTCTACTTTTAAGTATATAATTTTGTATTTTTTTCTTGAGAAGTCATTAAAAATTAATGTTCGGGAAAAGAATTAAAATTTAAGACCATGCATGCATGCATAAGTGACCACTCCGCATATTTTCTCATTGTTTAATTAATGCATGTTAGAATTAATTAAAAGCTCTTCTGAGAATTTCTAAACACAATTAAACTTTATTTTGCATATGTATATGACATGCATGTATACTGTAAACTGTAATATGTATATATATAATTTACTGTTTTACAAGAGAATTTAATATTCATATTATATTAGGTTCTGGTATGCTCTTGCAAATCTCGATTTTTTTTTTCTTGTATGATGCGTTGTTGCGAGCTATAATATATAAAGCAGGGCATGTGCAGGTTTTACTTATAAATATTATATATAAATTATATTTTTTAGCCATATGATTTATTATATGTAACGTGATTTTAATATAATCTAACACTTTCTGTTATGTATTTTTTGGAAATTAATAATCTTAACATAGATTCATTGTAATTATATTATAGTTAATTTGTATACAAAAAATTAAAATATTAATGTACATTCTTGTATAAAGATAATATTAATTCTTTAAAATGCAGGAAAATGGTGATTTATATTATATTTTACAATAATTATAAAATTATACGAAGAAGACAAAAATATATTGTATGTTATGGGACTGCGCAGGAGCTTCTTTATTATTAAGAAAGAAGGTCCTGGACTGGGCGTAAATAATGAGCAGTTATAAATTATTTTTGCATTTACGGTAAAATGTAAGATTGTATTATACTAATCAATAAAATCGTCTATTTGTGCGATTGATTTGTGCCACGAACAAATGTATTTTGGAGAACATCAAGTATCATCCGCTAAAATCACCGTGAGAAATTTGAAATTTCTAGTTATATATGGGACAGAATCATCAAAAATAATATGTATTAGGGGGTGGAATAGAGCAAAATACACGTTTAGGTGGAGAGTCCATTTTTACTCATGCACATTGAAGACAAAACCCACCTCACAGAATTTCTCATCTGAATTTTTTTCCTGACTTTACGCGAATACGGTAACATCGGTTACAAAATTCTGTTTGAGCAACTCGTTTAAGCAATCTCTAACATCAGGTATGTCTGTTCTTGATGTCCACAGTAGTGAGATGCTCGACACGTAGCAAGATGAACGGTCACAGCGAAGACACGTCAGAAATCTGCGAAGGCCCTGACTCTTTCCAGAGCTCGTTCGCTCGCGCCCTCGCCCAGGCCAGCGTGCGGAGAAGCAACAACATTAACAACAATAACCAACATCGTTGCGACAACCAAGTAGTTGCAACACTCAACCAACAATGTGTCGAGGACAACAATACAGAAACTACATGGCAATTAAAAGAGGTACGTAATGTATAAAATTTTATTATTCTAAATTATTAATGCAAAATATTAATTTTTTATATTTACCATGACATCTTTATTGAAAGATTTTTGTAATAAATTATGTAAAATATGGATGATGTTTTTATGAATGAAGGATTTTCTTGTTTTATGATAGGTGTAATTAATTAATATATATTATACATTCTATAATTATGTAATATATAGATGTCTAGTTTATCATGTTTACTGCAATAGTAAACTGTAAACTTAATGTATTCTAATTTTATATATAAATAAGTGATCTACGAATATAATACTGTGTATGACATAACGGCATGTCGATTGATTTAATTTTTAAGTGGATATTATGATATTTTATAAATGCTCGGACAAAAATCAACCTAATTATAAATAATTATTTCTTTAAAAAATTGATTGTATTGATTTTTAAAATATATATAGTATAAATTATACATTATGATTATAATTTATAATGGTTTCATTGCTATTATAACGTATATCAGTATATATAATATAAGTAATGTTTACTTTGTATAGTCAACATTTTAAAGTTGGTAATTTGGAATTATATATTGTCTTTGAGAATGTTTTGGTTGCAGTATAATACAGCTAGACACACTCCTCACCTCTGAAATGTTTCCTTCTGCAGCCTTGTTAATCACCATGCCCCGTAAAAATAACACGTATAAGAAGACATGGTGATTAACAAGGCTGCAGAAGGGAACTTTTCAGTGGCGAGGACTGTATATTAAGTTAAGCCAATTTAACAGGAAAATTTTGTCAAAAGAAATGACTAAAATATATAATACTCTATGACCAAATAGATTATAAAAAGAAATCAATAAATAATGGGGAATTCTCTTACAACTCAAATTTTAATTTAACTACCATATTATGATAGGGTACGTATTAACAATAAGTTTGACTTGGGTTTCAACTTTTTTAACTCAAATTTGGGGACTCTGAAGGGATTATTAGAATAGGGGCAAAGTATGCAACCCGCGCGCAAACCTGAAAATTGTGACGTAGAAACTCCCTAGTTAACACACAACAACTGCCCGATATCATAGTTTGAGCGTCAAGGAGTGATTGGCTATAAATTTTAGTAACACGATCGAAATCAGCGAGTTTTTCTACCCTAGTATCAATAGTTTTGTCTCTAATATCAGTTTACTTTAAGAGTGATAATCGAAAATATAAATTTATTACAGGAAAATTTCGCCTGCTAGGCAGCGCTAGGCAGTTTCTACGTCACGTTTTGGCGCTAAATTCAAAAGAAGAAAGATTTTTAAAAAATTCTCTAGTCTCCAATTTTGAAAATTGAAACTTTTTTGTTTTGGGACATTTAATTTCAAGGCATAGAGCATCTGAAAAAAAATTAAAATAAATGTAGGAGAATTCCCCATTATTATGATTGAGCAAGATTCAATTCAACAGTTTTTTTTTTATACTAACAACTCATCATGCGCCCATTATATCTAATCATTTTCACCGTATATTTATATCGTCAGACAGAAGTGACAGAACTCTATGGCCTATATAAAACAAAAAACTATAATGATAAAAATGATATATTCTTATTTTTTTTTATTTTATTTGTTTATTTGAACATATATGCATATAGGTTGCACAAGACAACATTGATCACGTCAGAGAATACAGAGAATATAACATACAGCAAAAACATACAAAACAACATATAATAAACATGGATGTTGGTCAAAAACATAACAAAATCACTGACAATTTAACAACATTTAACTGCAATGATATTTAATTTTTGAATTATCAGTACAACATGCAACATAAGATTCATCTGGTTCTTACATATATTTTATTATATACTTATAATACAAACAGACTATACTTATGGGTTACTATTTTTAAAATGACCTTCAAATTTTTGCAAATACACTTTAGGGCTAATTCAAGAAAAAGTAATCTTTAATAAATTAATGCAAATATAATTTTCGCCATGACATCTTTACATTTTCGTGTTGTAATTGTAAAATATAATAATTTTTATCTTGCATTACAACTTAATTGTTTTATGTATGAAAATTTTTTCTACATTATGATATGTAATGAATTTTTTAATAATTTTATCTTGCGTTATAAACGGTTGTTTGAAATTAAAATTGTATGAAGTAATCTTCCTAAAGAACCGCTATTATTTGTATAGTGCATGTGTACTATATAGAGTTAAATAAGCTCACTTTATTAATAAATGCGTATTACTAGGTAAAATAATTTTATAAAAATAATATCTAAAAGCGGATACCTTGAAATTAACTATATATTTTTATTAAAAAAATTGTTTGGATTCTATTGAAAACAAACCTATTAAAATTTAAACTTGTTGTTTTTTTATTTCAAATAGAATTTATTTTTAATACAATGTAAAAATTTGTTTTAAAGTATAAAAACAATTTTATTTGAAAACAGCAAATTTTATAATTAAATGGAATATAAAATATTTTAAATTTATAAAATTTGCATTTTTGCTGTAGCTTGAATTGAATTTAAGTTTTTATGAAACGAACAAGTGCATAAAAAACGTAACATAAAAATATAAGCATGCATGGCATATTTTGTTCTACAGTATATTTAAATTCAAATTTCATAATTTTTTAACACAATCTCTTAATCTTTAGAACCTAGATAGAGTATATAGTAATAAAACACAAAATTAACATAAATTTGATAACGTTAATCAAATTAACCTTCAATTTTACGTACACGGTTAATTTCTATAAATTAATTTTTGTCAATAACCTTAAAAAAAATGTTGTAATAAATTTTAACAATAGATAATTAAGTATAAAAAGTTCACGCATAATTTTGAAAGACTCTCTTTATACAATATTAAATGACCTCATATATACCCTAGATGTTATGTGATACCTGAGTACAGGTAAAGGTCATTACACACACTCATGCTGGGTGTGAATGCACACACGAGTATCAGGTTAACTTATATGTGGGTGGTAAGATGATAGTTAATATTAATAATGTGGTTTCGTGGGTAAATACAACCTTGTATGTTTTTTTTTATAGTACAAGTAGTAACCTGATTATTAATTAAAACTAATTAAAAAATTGATTGATTGGTTACTTAATTAGGTCATACTTTTCTATAATTATATGTGGGAGTAAATATTTATTTAATAGATATAGCTATAATAGTATATAATGTTTTAGTTAGTTAATTGAAGAACTTTAAAGGAAATAATTAATTTAATTTTGAATTTATATGAGAATTATATTTTCGATTTTATTTAAAATTGCATGACTACATTTTAGGTTTGTTTTGTGAAAATGCATACAATATTAATATAATAAAATATTAATGAATCCAATTAGTTTGATTATTAATTCTTATTTGATTGTGCTTTTATGAACATACAAGCTGATAAATCAAATTACTCAAAATATTAAAACTGTACAGTACATCTATATGTAAATCCTATATTATTGCTGTATAGTAACAACTATTAATAAATTCATAATGCCGTCACAATTTAATACATTTTTAAACATACATTGACGTAAAAGGTTAGAAAAATTAGTGAATAATAAATCAGAAAAAAAAACTCGTAATGAAAATAAAAATAATTTTTTATGCTTAAAAAAAAAAATCTACAGTACGTATTAAAATTTCCAAGTAAAATTTCTAAATGTCTTTTCTGACATTAACTCTTACCGAGTACTTTATTTCTCACAAAAAAATGGTCTGCAAATACTTCGCCAAATAATAAAAAGCATTTAAAAGCTTCTTAATATTCGTTATACAAGAGATATTACAATTTTATAACCAGTGATTAGTTTAAAAACTAATACAATTAGCTAAATAGGAGAGTTTTTTTAACCCGCAAGCTATGAAAGTATAACATTAAATGGAATTGATACCGGTCAATCTGCTCTAAAGTATCATCATCCAAATTTTACTTTCTATTATAGACTTGTTTAATTGCATGTAATTATATTGATACAAATATAAGAAAACACCGGAAGCCAGAATTTGCTAAAATATTTAAATAATACAGACCTGTACATTTTAAGCTACAGTAAATATTTCTTCACGTATTTTAACGATTATAATGAAATAAGAATCTATATATATGTTAATATAGAAGATCAAAATTTTAATAGTTTTTGTTGAATCTATTTTATAATATATTATATGTACACCTATAATGTGTTGCATCGGCGGATGCTATAAACAACATCGTGCATCCGGGAAGTGATTCTTCATCAATTGCCGACCATCCTGACTGAGGTTTCCACACTTCCCTCAGTCACAACCAGGTGAATGCTGATGGGATGGCTTAATTGCCATAGGCCATGACCATTCCAGTTTGGAAGGTACCCACAGAATCCTAAGTAATAATTACATGCATGCTATAGGTCGGATCCATGAATACCCGAGAAGTTATCCAGTCAAAATTTTGTGACCATTCAGTGCCGTACAACAGGGTTCATTGCAGTTGAAGGACAAAATATGCACTCTGAGCCCCAAAATAAATATAATATAGTACATATATACTTAAAATGTATTACAGAGAATGTATAATACAATAATATTAGGATAAATCGTATACGCGCTTGAACTTCTCTCTCTTACACGCTTTTAAATTTAGATCAAACCGGACATTTTACTTTAAATTAAAACTTATTTAAGGATGAATCTCAGTAGGTTGATATCTCGCAATCGTACCGCCTGAATGCAACAAGACTTGCAGGGGACTTAGAACTCACCATCAATAGGTGGCATACAAATTTTGAAGCGAATCTGTCTTATCAGTTTTGTGAAAACTGAGGCAGAAGTTTAACATTGGCCTTATGGACGGAAACCGGAAATGGAGCTGTTGTAAGAAAACTGCAAGACAGAATTTGCTCAAACCATAAGCGATTAAGTTTTAGAACATTCTCGATTTTTTAAAATTTATTTCATTCGATTCGTTTGCAGGGAAATATTCTTTGATTCCGAAGTAACTGAGATTAATCGTTAAAGATCATATCAGCTCTCTACTGTAAATATATAGCTTAGAATTAAATTTTAACATTTCCTGATTTGAATAAACATCAATTACGACAATTATCCGCTACGTTATAAATGTAATACCGTATTCACAACACGATCGCGGTAGAAAGGAAGTTAGTTGGGACAGTCAGTAACATTATGATGGGAGGTGTTTGAACTTTATACATTTAAAAAAAAAGCGGAAGATTCAAATTAAATGAGCCATAAAGTTAGTTCATCATATATGAAAACCATGTAACAATTAGTTGTATGTATAGCGGTAGTAATATAATATATTCTTGGAATATATATAAATAAGGTATATGACCTAAGTGTGAATTAATTAATTTAACAGCAATTAAAATACTTGTCAAGTTTTCTTTTTTTTTTATTCTTGTATAATAATGTGTTATACAATTTATAATGTTGTCTTTTTTAATGAGAATGGAAGAAAAAAACACTTTTGTCACATGATGTTGTTTTATTATTATAATTAAAGAGTCAAGAAACGCCCAATATTTTTTTATAATACTTTGTAGCAATTATGTCATTTAACTTTCAGTTTTGTTATTTAATTTTATTTATTGTTTCTTCCGTTTCTTGTTTCATATAATTTTGCTATGCAGTGGCGGCTCGTGGGGGGTACTGCTGAACTGCAGCCACACCAGCAAAGTTGGCATAATTATTTCATTTTTTTAAATTATATTTATATATGTTTCATTTATAATTTTTCTTAATACTATGATATTTATTTAATGTTTTTTAATATTTTCTGGTAGTTTATAGTGTTATTTGTTGAAAAAACATAATTTTCTGTTAAAAAATTGAAACAGAAAGTTTAAAACTACGAAGAAAACTGCAGCGCTTTCAGACACACGTTTAACGTTGTAGCGCTATCTCGGCAAATTTCTCGCTCAGTATGGGCGCTCAATGATGATCGTGTGTCTGTCTAGCGAGCAGCCTTTCTGTAGAGGCCGCTGCGGAGCTACCAATCACAGTGATCACAGTGCCTAGTTGCCCAATCACAGCGCCTGGCGCGCTGGTGCGCAAAATTTTCAAACATCTCAGAGCATTAGCAGGGTCTCTGGAGCATTAGCAGATTATCTTTTTGAGGTTTTCCGTTCGTAATAGATTAAATTTATAAGTAATTTTACATGTTATTCTATTAGCATCCCTACTTATTGTATTTCTTTTTGTTTAAATTTTATATTTACGTTTATTTTCATTTTATATACTCCGTCTCAGAAATAATTTTATTTATTTTATGATGAATTAAAATAAAAAATTCACGACTCTTAACTCTGAAAGTTTAATTATTACATTTTGCAGAAAATAAATATTGGTTGCAACTACTACTTATATTTATTTTAAATGATTTTTTTATAAAAAAAAAATGGTAGATATTTAAGCGAAAACCGAAAAAAATTCGCACCTGCGGCGGGCTACTGGGGGGCGGAGACCCCCCGAATGTATTTGCCTGCACCACTGTCAGCAGACACACCTATGTCCAAGCCCACGAGCCGCCACTGTTGCTATGTGTTTTTAAGGATATAGCTGATGGTCATTTATAAATTTTATAATGTTAATTTATTGAGAATGGAGAATGTATTTACATTGGTTAGTTTTGTACCCGCTTTATCAGTTGATAAGGGGCTGTGAAATGATAAATTAAAATTGGTAATAATATACGTAAAAATGATAAGTTGTAAAGATTGTTCTAAATGTTAATACAACGTTTTAGGTAAAAATATTTGTCACTTGACGTGTTGGATATGTGAATTTATTTTTGTCGCAAAATGATGCCCATGATAAATATAAGCCCCTGAAAATAATTTGTTGAAAAAAAAAAAAAGAAAAAAGTATTTTTTGTATTTTGTAGTTTAAAATATGGCTAGAAATAAAAAAGAATTACAGTTACTGTAAAGTAGTAAAGATGATATATAAATCAGATATACTTGACTTAAAATGCAAAGACCGTGCCATTTTTTTACATTACTTACAGTAATTAATGCAATTATAATTGTAAATATAGATTGAAAAATACATGATGAATTGATAGAGTTTGAAAAACGTAATATATATATATATATATATATATATATATATATATATATATATATATATATATATATATATATATAATTATATATATATATATATATATATATATATATATATATATATATATATATATATATATATATATATGTAAAGTTCTTTATTTTAAAATAATTGCAAATCAAAATTGCGAGGTGTAAAAGCTAATAGGTCAACTTTTATGATTTGAAATCGAAGAGTTTCTTGCCTTAATAGAAATGAGGAGCATGATTTAGAATTTTATAATCAAATTTAATCCTATGAATTTATTTTATTGAATTTATTGCTTGAAGGAATTTTACTTTATTAAAGTTTGCTCTTATTCTATATATGATAATAGCAATCTTTATAAGTTTAAATAATATTAAAGTGACCACCAAAATTTAACGGTTTATAAAATTGGGTTATGCGTTTATAATTTAATTTTTACATCAATATTATAGTGACATCACCAAAACAAATCTTTAATAATTCTTTTGCGGATGAATAAATTCTTGACACAAATTTTAAATAAAAAAGATAAAGTTTTAAACTTAAAAAAGTTATATTCTTCAACAGTTATACTTTTAATAAATTTTGTATTATAATTTTCTGTCCAAGGCCTCAGTGTTAATATTTAGTCATCTGACATTAATTTATTAAATAGCGTAACTGGCTTTTTAACATTTAGTCATCTGACATTAATTTATTAAATAGCGTAACTGGCTTTTTAACTTGCCTCGACTCGTTTTCATCCATTTAAAGTATTTAAACGGCCCATTAAAAAAAATCCAATTTGATTTGGTCATATTATAATGTCGAATCGAACATTCTTCTAACGCATTGTGATTATAACGATTGACTTCACTGTCAGTTACTTCGGAGTCAAAGCAAATCTTTGTCAGACGGAATCGAATAAAATAAAATTTAAAAATTCAAAAATGTTCCAATAATCGCTTATGTTTGAGCAAATTCAAGGGAGCGATTTTTTCACAACAGCTGTATTTCAGGTTTCCATCCATAAGGCTCCATGTTCTACCTCTATTTTCATAAAATTGATAAGATATATCACTTTTCAACATTTGTATGCCACCTAATGATGGAGAGTTCCCTGCAAAGTCTTGTTGAATTCAAAGGAGGTCGATTCTAACATCTCAATCAACTGAGGTTTATCTTTAAGGTTTATTAAAAATAAAAAGTCAGATGACCACCGACTAATAAAATTTAACGTTTATATACATGGAATATGCCATGATACATGAAATTCTAAATTTGAAAGTACAATCTTGTTATAGTAAAAAAGTTGACGCTTTAATTTCATCAATAATTCAAGTTGCATCTTTTGTCTCAGGATATGAACAAATTATGTGGTAAAAAAGGTAACCAAGGTTTTTGTAGACTAATAAATGAGCAAACATCCATCCTGTTTGAATGTAGAAATCCATTCTCATAAAAAACAATACATGATACACAATATCTTATTGTATTTCTCAATTTTTTTATATTACATCCAATCATTATATTAAAATAATAACTAAGCTAATTAATGAATAATTTTAATTAAGATTTCATTTCAGTGAGAGAATGCATTTTAATTTTCGCAACCTTCAAAGATCATCTGACCTAGCTTAGTTTAAAAAAATATAATAAAATCAAAGTTAATTTAACTTACAAACATATGACTCAGTGCATGCAAAAAGGTAACAATGCTTTTTTAAAAAAAATGACGTCAACCTATTTATTTCAATCTGATTGTATTTTAATGTAAGTTGTTTACTGAGAATGTATTTAGTTTAGTTTATATATTATTTTTTTTTTTTAGTTGTGAGCGTGTCTGAGTGAACCGGAAACAAGTATAGAGATAACTCCTCCCACTTGTGATTATTAATGTGAATCATTTCCGTTCATACCTGCTTGCTTGCTCCGCGTGCTATCTCTCTCTCTCTCTCTCTCTCTCTCTCTCTCTCTCTCTCTCTCTCTCTCTCTCTCTCCCACGCACACTTATTATAATCATGCATGCACTCGCAGTAGAGGGTGCAATGCATGGCATGCAACAATACTAAAACACTAACAAAAAGGGGGAGAGATAATTAATATACGCAGGTAAAACTATACTAGCTCCACGTACCGGTGTTCCCATGAACTCTGATGTGCACCGAATTGTAACAATATTTTGTCCCTTTAATATATATATATATATATATATATATACATATATATATTATAATAAAAGTTTATGGTGAGTTCTGGGAAACAAAAATTATTGTATAAGAAAATGGAACTGTCACTTTTAAAAATGAAAATCGTGATAAGTAAATAGAGTAGGTCTAAATTTCAATAATTAACATTATTTACTGCTTTAAATTTTATCAAAACATTAATGATAATACCCCACTATACATGTATATACTGCATAAGTATGATGACTTGCATAGGTCAACTACAAATACAATAGTAACAAAACATCCGTGACAATTATCAAATCTTTATAGCACATTGTTGAAGTCACGTCATTATTCAAATGATCTAAATGTATGGTGCAAAAGCAAGATTTAATTACATTAGCAATTTAAATACGCAATAATTGGGATCATGCATGTCCATCGCAATCTTGTCCTACTTGTTTTCTTTTCTCTTAACTTGCCATCAAACACGAACGTCTTATGTACATTCATTTTGTGAAATGATAAACAATGTATAGACCTCCACGTTACAGTCAAGATTATTTTTTTCATCAGGATGAAGAATTTTTACTTCGCAAAGGGGTGGTTTTAGGGTTAAAGTCATCTCACGAATCGTTATAAGTTTCGAATGCATGCGGTTTCTCCTATCTCCTCTTTCTTGCACCCCTTCCACCAATCCCCTAATGACAATTAAAGTCAAGAATTGTACACAATCGTTGAATTAAAGTGCTACCCCTTTCTCTTGATTTTTATATTTTCTAGTTACGCTTCAACTAAAACCTTGTTCAATATTTAACAATCGAACTCCCCTGCTGTTTTTTTTTTTCTTTGTTTATTTTTCAAAGCATGGTTCATACATATTTAATTGATACGTTCCATCTCAATTTTAATCTGATTGATCGCTCGGTCACGCAGAACGCACGATGCGTCTCCGCCCCTCCCAAAAAAAGTCGAGAAAATTGAATATTTTTTTGTTTTTACGTTCATGTAACAGGAAAATGAAACATAGCATGCATTACAGTAAGATTTCTTTTATATCCACAGCTTTTTTATATCTCTACGAAATCAAAATATTATATCGTGCAAGTTTCAAAGTATATCATTATGCTACTGAGCTATAGACGATAAAACAGTGCTATATACTATGCGCTCGCCGTCTGCTCTCTCATGCACCGTGTTCCCCGCAACGGGCATGGAATTTTGTGAGGCATGGAAAAACGCACGCTTCTCTCCACGACTTTTAGATTCTTTTAGTGCTTGCACACGCGGTCGGGGGCTTCTATGTTATACACTGTTATAATAGTAAAATGATATTATATACGTGCACTGCGTGCAGTATGCTTAAATTATGTGAAAATTATTTTAAAATTTCTTTAAAGGGGGTGTGACTTTTCAAAATTAAAAATTCACCAAAAAATCTTCTTTCCAAAAATGTAAATTTCACTTTCCTCCGACTCCCCGTTCCTTCCATACTGCCCGGTCAAAAGTCTACCATGACGTCACATTACTTAAGGTCGCGCGCAAGAAAGCAAGCAAGCAAGTGGCGGCGAGCGCTAAAATCCACGTTTTCGCGTCTTTAAGCCCGCCTAGCAGCCGACAGCAAAGAGATAAAAATTATCCGCCACGGGATAATTTTTTCTAAAGAACATTCTGCGTTTGTATCCGCTTTCGGCATTTCTTCATTTTAATTAGGAAATTAAATATCACGATGCAAACTCAAATTTTTCACAGATTTCTTTTGTCAACTGACTTCAAACACATAAAATTTTTTATCAAGCATCTAATAACTTTATTGTAGACACACGTATTGGATTGACATATTATATATGTACAGTACATACGATTTATATTATGTATATGGTATTTCAACAGTATTTTAATTACCTATGATTTTAGCCATTTTGTGCATTATCGCTATTTAAAGGTATACAGGCCTCAAATTACAAATTAGACAGACATTAAGAGTTGCTCAAGTTTATAATCAACATTCGTATTATTTTTACCTGCGCGCGGTGCGTGTGTGCGAAGTCGCGCTGTAAAGAAAGTCCTTGCTGACGTCACAACTCACAGCTAGCACCGATTAGCATTGAGTTGTGACGTCATCAAGGACTTCGTGACGTCATCAAGGACCAAATTTCTTACTTTGAACTGCGACTTCGCACGGATGCAACACGCGTGGAAAAAAATGATGCGAATGTTGATTATATACTCTAAACCCACTTGGTGACTGTCTAATTTGTATTTTGAGGCCTGTATGCCTTTAATTACTTTCTTCGACGTTTGCATTTAAGTTATATAAATATGCAGCATATAGTGATTATTCGATATTACCATTATTAATTATTAATACAATATACTTTAAATTATTATATTTTTTATAATAATCACGAAATAATTATGAATAATTATAATTAATCTTCAACTTAGAGGCTGCCCCATGCATAATTTATCACACCAGTTCTGCTTTTATATCTTGTTGTTAATAGTCAGTGTCATTGTAATATATATATATATGTATTTATATATAATATATAAAGGTGTTCCCGGTCCAAATGTATAGATGGAAACTTTGTTTCGCTTTGAGTTAAAATAATATAACATAAAAGCTTTATTTATATTCAGAGCTCAAAGTAAGCATACTAATAATATTTGGGTTTCTGTAAATTAATTCTACTAGTAGTACGTAATTCCAGCGTAATTCTAGCACAGCAGAGCTGACTCGGGCACCAGAATATTTACCGCGATTCAATCGACGGGGATCATCTGCGCTGCAAGTTGGTTCAAACATATAAGGCTTTATATATTTTCTTGAACTCATTACGCTTGCTATTATGCATATACGGAAATTTATAAAAAAATTATGTGATTTAATTAACTAAAAGTGCAGTGATAACAATCTCAGAGACAACGTGCAACTCCAAGTACTTGGAAGCGACGGTATTGAATGCTGATGCGAAACAAATTTTCACAACACTGAACTGAAAAAATCTCCCTACATTCTTGCTCCCTTATGTGTGCGGCCGGAACTGTCCGCTGACACTGAAAGCCAGAGTAAGCCCACGTGTCTATAAAGAAACAAAACTTTGCAATTATGAATAATTATATATTTTTGCCTCAAAATCGATTTAAAAATTTGTTCATTTTTTGTATTTATAATAATATGTAAAATCTAAAATCATTGAACCGATTGAACGTACAGTACTATACCATATATTATATATTTATATAGTCTACGACTAAATAACAATTAACATTATATAATATAGTATTTCTATAGTATTACTATATTATAATGTTAACTGTTATTTAGTCGTAGACTATATAAATATATAATATATAGTATAGTACTGTACGTTCAATCGGTTCAATGATTTTAGATTTTACATATTATTATAAATACAAATAATGAACAAATTTTTAATTCGATTTTGAGGCAAAAATATACAATTATTTATAATTGAAAAGTTTTGTTTCTTTATAGACACGTGGGCTTACTCTGGCTTTCATGTGTCAGCGGACAGTTCCGGCCGCACACATAAGGGAGCAAGAATGTAGGGAGATTTTTTCAGTTCAGTTTTGTAAAAATTTGTTTTGCATCAGCATTCAATAACTTCGCCTCCTCCACGTTATCTCTCAGATTGTTATCACTGCACCTTTAGTTAATTGAATCACATAATTATTTATAAATTTCCGTATATGCATAACAGCAAGCGTATAATGAGTGCAATAAAAGATATATATAATGCCTTATATGTATGTTAGACTAAATATAATAATTTAAAGTATATTGTATTAATAATTAATAATGGTAATATCGAATAATCACTATATATGCTGCATATTAAATTTATATAACTTAAATACAAATGTCGAAGAAAGTAAATAAATAGCGATCATGCACAAAATAATAACAGTTTTAGTTGCGTGTTTGCCGTGATTTTATAATTATATGATGTAAGGCTGCGGCTAAAATCATAGATAATTAAAATACTGTTGAAATACCATATACATAATATAAATCGTATGTACTGTACATATATAATATGTCAATCCAATACGTGTGTCTACAATAAAGTTATTAGATGCTTGAGAAAATATTTTATGTGTTTGAAGTCAGTTGACAAAAGAAATCTGTAAAAAATTTGAGTTTGCATCGTGATATTTAATTTCCTAATTAAAATGAAGAAATGCCGAAAGCGGATACAAACGCAGAATGTTCTTTAGAAAAAATTATCCCGTGGCGGATAATTTTTATCTCTTTGCTGTCGGCTGCTAGGCGGGCTTAAAGACGCGAAAACGTGGATTTTAGCGCTCGCCGCCACTTGCTTGCTTGCTTTCTTGCGCGCGACCTTAAGTAATGTGACGTCATAGTAGACTTTTGACCGGGCGGTAGGGAAGAAACGGGGAGTCGGAGGAAAGTGAAATTTACATTTTTGGAAAGAAGATTTTTTGGTGAATTTTTAATTTTGAAAAGTCACACCCCCTTTAAATAAAAGTAATATTATAACACGTACTTAATTGTACGGTAAACACATGTTGTATTATAATTTTGTAAGAGGGGGATTTAGACTTGTCTTAAATAATTAATGTTTTAATAATACTCAATGTAAAATACCTCAGGGCAGTCAACTCCTATTTCAATTAATTTGCTAAACCTGTAGCGCTCCAATAGACAAATAAACAGTTTAATTTGCAATTTGTAAATGCGGTAAGAAGAGTATATAATTCGTCTCGTTTTCCACCCAGTGCAGTGATACATTTGTGTATGGTTCTCCAGGCTTTGAATATCATTGCACTTTAGTTCATTGATAAAAAAAAAGCAGAGGTGTCCGTTCTGACTGAGGTTTTCCACAGTTCCCTCATGACATCATGATCCATTTTCTCAAAAATTTTGAGTTTAATTAGTAAATATTTTTATACAATTTTTTTTTTTTTGTAAATGATGTTGACCTTTAATGTATTTTCTTTGTCTGCGCCTGACAATTGACAATTCGTCTTTAATATATATCCATCAGTCACTGTAACGACTTTATATTCATTGTCAGAATGCGTGCTGAAGGACTCCCAAACATTCAGGACGATTTTGTCGAGTATTTTATATATTAAACTAAAAAAAAAAGATCATAATAATATTAAATTTGACGGGAATATATTATGGGGGAAACATTTTGAATATTTTGATGAGGTGTACGAAATAACAAAGACTTCTTATCAAGTCACAGTCCCCTTCAAACATGAAGTCGTGCTAGAGTGTCCGTCATTCTCCCCTCTGATTTCGTTACCATCGCGAGCACGCACCACCTTCAGAGGTGAGAGGTGAAGTGCCAAGGTGAGATAGAAAACGTGGGGCGGACAATAAAATGGTCTAGTGGCAAAAATCGATAACATGGAACTTCCTGTGCGTTTACAAGTGTAACGAAACGTGATGTACACTTTCCTTTCCCATCGTAAATAATAAAAACAACGTATTGTTTCATTTTTTTTAATAACTATCATCAATTGATACACTTAATTACTATTACTATTATTTTTGTTGTAATAAATAGTATTAGAGTCAATGTAATGAAAGTTTTGATAACATTAAATACACAATTAAAATAAAAATAAAAAACAAGTTTGGGTATTGCATCACTGCAGTTGCCTTTCAATATAGTATAGACAAAGTTGTCAACCTAGACAAATTTTACTTTGGTGTTCGAGTAAAAAAATGTTTCTTTAGCAAAATAAGGTCATATATATGCAGTTATTGCATCGCATCAATATATTGTTCATGATTTTTCAACAATATATCAATTTTTCAAAAACTACATTTTTTTCCCCTTGTGTTGTTGGTATTAATTAAAATAAATATTGTTGCATTTGAATAAGTTTTATATTAAGTTAAATTTAACCAGAAATATATCCAAGTTTCTCACTGACTACGGTCATATCATTCAAAGACTATACTGGGTAAATAGTTCTTGTGTATCATTGAGCTGATTAATAATAATATAATTATATATATATATATATATATATATATATATATATATATATATAAAAGATAAATAAATACAGATTTATCAACGTGCCATATATAATACAGTCGTGATATATTTATATTTTATATTCACACGCGTCTTTTTAAATGTCAGATAAAAAATTAAACGTAACTTAACTATTAATTCTGTCGTCAACAGTATAGCATTTTGTTTTATAAATGCTGCATGGCAAGTTGCGTGAAAATAAGTGGTAATCTTAGATCATAGCCAAGATCTGAGTGGTGGTGTCTTTTGTCACTTTAATTCTGTAGCTCATTAATAAAGCTCAACGTAAATAGATGGAGGGATTAATAACACCCATTTTTTTAAAGAGGTAGAGTTGTAGCTTGAAATAGTTCAGGAATTGGTGTACTAAAAAAGTATAATGTCAAATATTTTAAGGTATGGCATGAAATGTATAAGAAGACAGTATATAAGAGAGACTAGTTTCAATTTAATTATTAAATTATAAAAAAAAAACATAAAATTTTGAATATATATTTAGTGATGGCAAATAATTTAAGACCTTAATGAGCTTCGAGCTCGAGTAAAGGGAAAAACAAATTACACATTTACTTTATTGCAAGATGTACTGAAACAAGGAGACAATAAAAAAATAGCAACATTTTAATCAAAGTATTAATTGTGATGCACCTGATACAATTAATGTATGATATCGCTATATCTCAATGTTGACGCTATTAGTATTATGTATTAATATATTGTAGAAAAAAATTAAGTGTTTTGGTTACTTTTTAATTCAATGTACCATTTTAATTGATTTTATTTAAAAATTTCGTAGTGATTGATGGAACTGTTTTTATTTATTTTATAATTGCGGTCCCTATTTGTATTTGTTGTATGATTGACATGTCTCGTAAAGTTGTAATAATAAACAATTTAATGTAAAAATAATATTTACTTTATTACAAAGTAAACATTTTTCTAATTATCAGAGCCCTTCAGTGACTATATACAAAACGTTAACACCATTTTTTCCTCACAGTACAAAAACTAATTATACTTCTATCTTGATAGCACAATATTACATGAGACCCCAGACTGATTATTCTTATGTATAAATTGTAGTATGATGTACTGGATATTGTAAAGCATCTACTTACTAAAAAAATAACACAAATAATAGTCGATGATTCTACTTCATGCTTACAATAAGATATACAACAACGTATATATCTTATATATACTGTATACATCCTATATATTGATGTGTCCTAGTTTGATAGCATTATTAATAATCTGATTATGGTGGCTCGTGGGGGGGGGGGAGGGTAACCTAGCTAAATTGCCGTGCCTGACTATAAATTAAATTAATTAAATTTTACATTTTAAAAAAAATATGCAATTATTTTACACCGTGCAGAGAATATTGTAATTTTTTAAGAAATTTACATTCATTTTTAACATCCTTAAGAACTAGCTTCATTAGATCTGTAATATATTTATGAAAATAATGCAAATTTAGTCTACAATTTTATTGTTAATAATAAGATGAAAGGATATTCTATTCTCATAACGGAAATGGACTAAAGAAACGATGTTTGTGTATATAAAATTGGAGCTGTAATTGCTTGTGCTGGCAAAGACGTAGGTTATTTTTTTGTCAAGTTGAGAGAGAACAACAGAGAGAGGGTCTGAGACAAATTTAGCTTCACAAGTTAAAATAAAGTGCAGCTAATACGAGCGGAAATAGATGCATGCCACCGGCGTCAGTTGGTATAACCTTTTTATTTTATACAGCTGTTGTAAATTTATAAGTATAAACTTTGAGAACTACGAGACCTTACAACCCCTGGGTCAAGATATTTTTTTGTAGGAAGGGGTTGTGATGAATGATTTTATGTAATTTACGAGAATTTTTGTAAGTAATATTTTTTGTTTTCATTTCTCATTGATTTTATTATTTTTTATATTTTTTAAATGAATAAATAAATAAATAAATAAATAAATAAATAAATAAATAAATAAATAAATAAATAAATAAATAAATAAATAAATAAATAATTAAATAAATAAATAATAGTAGAGATTTAAAAATCGTACATCATGCAGATAAAAAAAAATCACATTCGAATAATAATAAAAAATAAGCTCATGAATAGAAATGTAATGTATTCCTGTGTGACAGACTTCGATAAAAAAAAAAGCGGTCGTGATTTTGAAGAAGGTATCCCGTGGGTAGAGATAATACGGATCAGCTGGCCCAATGCTAAAAAAATCCCATTCATAAAAATTATGAAAAAAATTTAAAATGTTCTCCTCTACATCCCCTATCAGTAGGTAAAATATCAGGTATACAAAAACGAGCTAGTTTTTGAGTTATTAATTTTTAAAGTTGACCAATTTAACATGGAAGTTCTATTTCTCCATGTTAAATTAGTCAACTTTAAAAATTAAAACTCGAAAACTAGCTCGTTTTTGTATACCTGATATTTTACCTACTGATAGGGGATGTAGAGGAGAACATTTTAAATTTTTTTCATAATTTTTATGAATGGGATTTTTTTAACATTGGGCCAGCTGATCCGTATTATCTCTACCTTATTAAACATGTAGTTTTCATTTACATACTCTTTATAAATATGATTTTTAAAGCGCTTAACACTAATATATCGTAAATTTGCATATTAAGCAAATATGACGCAATCTTTCTACATACAGTATAAGTATACTAATGTATACATTTTATAACTAATTGGACTGATTTTTATTAGTATGATTGCCTTCTCAACACGAAGAAATTAAAATGTTTCAACTGCCTCTAATTTTCATTGATTGTACTCTGAAAAAAAGAGCTAAAAAATTACGTATCTTACACTTGAGAATTAAATATTATTGTATCACTGCTGTCAGTTTTGAAAAGAATGTCTTACTACATTTGTGCATCACATCTTCGAACTCGTGTTTTACTTCATTCTCCAAAGATTTGTCAGGTAAAATGTACTGCTATAATCCACAAGTTCAATACTATTGTAATAATAACGGTCCATGTGTTTCCGTTCGCTTTTTGCGTGTACATGTATTATAGTTGTTGGAAATTGTTGTTTATATACAATAGTCGATTGTACAGTTGAAATCACATTAAATGTTAGTCAAAAATGAGTTTCTGATAGCTACCAATATATTATGAAAGTTTCATTATATATGATGAACTTTATATTATAATCTTGATAATAAGTAGATATAGTTAAGGTTATATAGGAAATATAATGTATAGGATAAATAAACTGTGGAAAAAAATCAATCTTTCTATTATATTTAAATAGCATTTTAGTGAAGTAGGTAGCTAGGTATTGTTGTCAATAAAAATATTTAAAATATATAATTGCGTGAGATTTGTAAAAGTTAAATCATGAAATAAGTATTGAAATTTATGAAATTCAATGTGCAGCGTAGCAGAAAATTGTAGCAAAATGATATTAGTGAAAATTATCACAGCAAAATTAGGATTACAAAATTCTCTGAGTTCATTATAGCAAAGGTTTTAATTGCAATCAATTATACAAGTTTAGAAGTTTAATTAAATAATAATAAACTGATGAAATAAATCATTGAAAATTACAGATCTTTTGTTTGATTTTTTTTTTAAACTTTATAAGTTTTTTTTATAACTACCGTAATTAATCTTACTAGAAACATTAGAATTGCAATTACCATTTATCTTTAAAATAAAAAAAAATACATCTTAACTTTTCTTCTTCAAGTGAAATTATATGATCTTATTGTACTTATCCTGTATAGTATTGAAGTAATTTCTATTTCATGCTCAATAGAACGAAACATCTAAACAATGATATATTATGATAAAAAAGGGAAAGCATACAGTAATAATAATAACAATTCAGTATTATCATAAATATCAAATGCAATCAAGTATAACAATATTTCTTACAGTATAAGAAATATATTTTAATAAAAATTTAATATCAAAAACTCTCACAAAACGTTAATTTACCAGCGTGTGATATAGGCTATGTAGTTGTCATATTATATTATATATAGTAGCATTGTTATATTATGCTTATATATGGTGTAACAATACTTGCAACACTATAAGGGAGACATATAACAATCATGTGTTAATTGTTGTAATAGCATTGTATTGTTTTAAAAAAAAAACGAAGTTAATTTTTCATTAAGATATTGCTTACATTTATTGTTATAAGATATTAAAACAGATATATGTATTTCATATGGAATGTATGTTAAAGATGATGAAAGATTGGCCTTAATTTATAAATGATGTATCTCAGTAACTATACAATGTGTTATATTCTCAAGTTTTCTAATCCATTGATTACATTTTCAATGCTGCTGCAAGGTAACATATATTAAAATGTAGATTTAGATTTTTTTTTTTAAAGAATAAAATATGAATCATCATCAAGTATATTTTATTTCAAGTATATAATAATGTTACTGTTCATATTGGAATGAGGTTTATTACCCAGCATACCTTATAAGGTTGAGATGAAGTTAGTTGTCATTTTACTCTGTGGTAATAAGAGTAATGCATATAATTATTATATGATGCATGTCAGTACAGAATTTATTACATTGCATGAATAATAATCATTGATTTTCGAATGTTATAAAAGTGAATTAATTAAAATTTATTTAAATTATTACAATTAATGAAATAAAATAGCAGTAATTACAGTTTGATTTATGTTTTGATTTCGGATCTTTAACCAATCATTTATAGCCCTTTATACGTAGTAATTTGAACTCGACAATACAGTACAGTGTAAGTGTAAAATAATTAAATATATAATATTGTTTAAGATACAATTTATGGTAAAACTCATAAAATTTTAGCCATATAATTTTAATGAGTTGTATATAAATTGCATTCAAATCAAGATTTCTGTTGTATTGACCGATTACATGATGGCGTTAAATTAAATTATTTGTATAATGTAATATAAATTTCAGTTAATTATTATTATTAAATAATAAAAGCATAAAATCTTTTATGCATTCAATTTCTTACACTCAAAAATACCATATTATAAAATATTTTTATATTATGATATGCAACAACAAAATACTTGCATGAATACTTTTATTTATTAATTACATAATTATTATAAAATTTAAAATGTATATTAGATAAAATAAATAATATAAACGCGTAAGAGAGGATGTTAATAAAGGGAATATATTTGATGATGATATTGAACAATTGCTCCATTGTTATGAAAGCTAAAAAAAAACTAATATAGAAATGCATATCTGTTTAGCATACAATCGACAAAGACTATCAATGAATCAAAAAGTACGCCTTCTTCAACTGCACGAGTTTCTCTTCCCGATGATTCTTCTTCATCTTCACGCTTTTACATCACGGAGCCTCGTGTTATTTTACCCTCAATATAAGAATTAACAAAAAGTGTGTTTTTTTTTTAAATATTATAATCCAGTGTCTCATCATTTTAACTCCTTGATAAATAGGTAAATTTACTTCAATGTATGATATGAGGCAGTTGTAAATTTGGAATAGTTGATATTAATAATTCTTCGTCCGAAATAATGAACTACCTGCCTATAACATAATTGTGTGCAACAATAAGCTGCATGTCTTCAGGCGAGTGCAGTTATGAGCTTCATTCCATGAAATAATATCATGACTTTATGTCATTGCTCTGTAATGATTTTTACACCTCTTTATTGCTAACACCTGATATAGCAGACGTGCATTATTGCTTATGATCGTGGTAGACATAAAATACTATAATACGTTCACATAATGGTGTTTTACGTATCCTTTGACGACGCCTCATGAGAATAACATTATCCGTCGTCAACGGATCCGTATTAAACACCATCATGTGTACGTAGAGATATTATTCAGGATTAGGTGACTTTCGGATTCAGAAGTTAAGTCACTCGAACTTTTGACTATAATATAGCGTGATCTAAAAGTTGTTCGACAAATAGAAATATTGCATTGAAACTTCAATCTTTTTTTTTTTTTTTTCCTGCAATATGCGTATATTCAAAAAAAAAAAAGAGAATGATATAATATATAACATTTTATATAGAATTTTTCCTCTATGAATTCAGGAACTTAAATATTAGTTGTTACCAAAACAAATTTGATCGCTTTATTATAATCTTTTAGTAATAGTTTCAAAGTTTTTAAAACTATACAACTTTGCAGAATTTGTTAACATGTGAGAACATTATACGTGACATACACGCTGTGATAAATAAATAACCATCGAAATACAAGAAAATTCATATATAATAACAAAATGTAGAATTGAAAATAATATGAATGAAGGTTGTTTTATATGTTCTTCAACGATAACTTACTCAATAAATTAATTTGTTTAGCATTTTGCAATGGTTTACATTATACATTAAAATTTTAATATAAATGTAAATATCAACCCAAAAATAAATATTACAGAAACTACTTTGCTATTGTATGGTATTCTCACGTAAGCCCGCACGGACTACAATTTAAAATAAATTTATATAATTTATATACAATATATAATTATCATCATGGCATTGAAAGTAATATTGTGCACCATATAATAAAATAAAGAATATATACTAAATATAATAACTTAATAACTGAGACGAATTTAATTCTTATAACTGACTGATAATTACATAAAAGCACATGCTATGATATACTTTTAAATAATTGAAAAATATTTACATCTAAAAGTAGAATCAAACATTAGGCCGGTATTACACGATACAATTTTTCTGATAATTTCATAATATAATTTTTCCTTTTAAGAAAACTTGAACTCTGTTTGTATGGAGATGAAATTTTCTTGCAAGGAAAAATTGTATGCAAAATTGTATTGTGTAATACCGGCTTATTAACAAAAAATATAAGTTAACAAAATGCGAGTTTGAAGTAGCCTGACGAGCAGCTAGAGTGTAACAGTTCTGATTTTTCACATTAAAAGCTTGATATTTTTTTGTTAATGCTGATATCCAAAATACACTGTATATTCGATCGATTTAAAGTTTAAAAAAGTAATTTCTATACGAACAGCATCTTGACTTTTTATAAAAAAACACCCCGTTAAAAATATTTTTATAAAAGGAGAAATTTCTTCTATAAATTATTTTTGTTGAGTCATTCCTATTCCGTTATATAGAACAGAAAGTAAAAATGTAATATATCAGTGTCGTCTTATCAATAATGGTTCTTTTAAACTTTTTAAAAAACGTAATATACAGGTAGTGGTTTTTACTATCTGAAAATGATTAGGTATACAATATTACCGTTTGTTACTAGCAGAGTGTAGGGCGTGTGCGTGAATTTTACATGTGACTGTTTTTATCAGTTTAAAATACGGAAGTCGTATACTATAGATAGAGAATTGGAAAACAAGCGCAAAATAGCTACTATATACAGTAGGGGGAACAGCCCTATATATCACATCTGAATTATTAGTAGGTGTTGTTTTGTGTATTTAACAATAGTTTTTATTAAAATGTTTTGTTAACACCTTGTATTTGCTTTAAAAATCATTTGTCCGTTAAAATTTTACAGCGGATGTAATGCATATTTTTTTTTATCAATTATTTATATAATATCATGTTATGATCATGTTATAGATAATAAAGCTTTATTAAGGTATAATTTAAATTGAACACAATAAATAAATAATTTCATATGTTGATTCTAGAAATTTTAGTAAAACTTCGATTTGTTGCATAAACATAAACTAGCTTCAAACTGAATTTCAACTTAAAGTATTGATTTTATCTAGTCATTGTGCAAACATCTATCTTGATTTTTATTTTTCAATTTTATTATTGTATAGCAAAATAATATTATTTTTGAAATTTAGAATTTGTTCCCACGATTTTTACAATAAATATTGACTTAAAAAATTCCATTTAAATAAAGAAGTATGTAAATTATTTTTTGTTCGGTGTGATTCACTTTTTTGTTTTCAAATCATTAAAGACTTTTTACCAGTATAGTAGCTAAAAAATTAAAATGAGTTGAATATACCAGATAAGAATTTTAAGAAGTTACCACAATGCAGGTAGGTGCTAACATTTCTAACTTCAACGCACAATGAAAATAGCACTGCTATATAAGGTTACACACACACAAAATGAAAATTTTGAAGTTTGAATGAAAAAACATAAAATAATTTTTTGATACTATTAACTTTAATTATAGCAGTAGTGATGTGACAGGTGTCGCAGAATATTAATTTATTTGTTAATAAATATATTTTATTATATTTGACGTCCATGTAATTATATTACACAATCATGCATGTTCACTACTTTTATAGAAGACAAAACAAAACATAAAAGCATTGAACCAATTTTTGAGGCTTTCATTTTTTTACGTGTCTTCAATTTTTCTTTGTCTATTCTGTTTATTTTTCTTAGAAAAATTTAGAGCATCAATTTATAGTTATATAAAAATAATAATAATTTAATATAGTTGAACTTTCGAAAATGATGACTATAATAATTTTTTAAATTATATATTTTATTTACACAATTTCATAACTCAATTATAATTTGCTATAGTCTGTAATATTCCAAACATATAATATGATTATGGTAAAGTATAAAAAACTATCATTAGCATAACTAGACCACACAACGATATTTTACTATACCTCAACTTAAGGAGACATAAACTCCCAACGACAAATTTACTGTAGGGAATAATTATTATCTTCATCGACAGCTTATCATTGATGGTTTTAAGGTAGAGATAACGCCGGTCAGCTGTTCGACGTAGGTTCCTTTGGTTAACATGTAAACCTTAGCAAATTCACAAAAATTCTGAACTTTTTTTGAGAGGCGGATATTAGTACCTAAAAGCCATAGAAAAAGTTTCAAAACAATTTAACGAGCCGATTTTTTTAAATTTATTTTTTAGTTTGTCTCTCCATGGGAAAGCCCTATGCTGAAAATTAAAAAAATAATAATAATTGAAAAAAATCGGCTCGTTAAATTGTTTTGAAATTTTTTCTATGGCTTTTAGGCACTAATATCGGCCTCTGAAAAAAAAAGCAGAATTTTTGTGAATTTGCTAAGGTTTATATGTTAATCAAAGGGATCTACGTCGAACAGCTGACCGGCGTTATCTCTACCTTAATATTGCAATTCAAAGCATAAATTATGATAAATTAAATCTTAATTTTTGTTAATATTTTTAAGTTCTCCGCTACTTGGTCTGCTCGGCAAATATATTTTTTCAGTAGAGAGTGTCCAAGTTCTTTACCATTCAGATAAGGTAATTCGTATACAATAGACGACATAAACGACAAATAGAGCTTTACTCCAGCCCTTTCATTTATAAAACAATTACTCTTCTATAAACTACTGAATTAAAACAAAAAATCTCAGATGATTATAGATAGTTCTCCACCATTTAGGTTTTGGTATACAATGCACAAACATGAACAACGACAAACACTTTTCTAGCTCTTTCATTTACAGCAATTGCTCTAATTGCTGGTATATTTAATTTATAAAAAATATATTTTTAGTTAAATTATAGTCTTCTCAGTTCTCCACCATTCAGGCTCTTATAATAATAATTGATACCACGAATGGCGAATTTTTTTAGTGTTTTATTTAATAGCGAAATAATTTTCCAGTTATTTTATTTGCAACAATTGTTATAACTATTCTGTATTTACAAAATCATTCTTAGATGATAGTCTTTTATGTTATCCATGCACGATTCATAAGAATAACAAGTTACCAATGCAGGTAGATGCTAACATTTCTTTATTAGCTAACTTCAACGTACAATGAAAATTATTTAAAACATTGCTTACGTTACACACACACACACACACAAAATGAAAATTTGTGCTAATTCAAACATAAAATAAAAATGAATGTTATACACCACTCATGCTCCGCGAGGCTCGTATAATGGATAACATTAATTTACTCGCCAAATACCCTAGTTCATGCAACAGTTGATCTAACTATTGGATTTACAAAAAAATATTATTTATAACAGAACATATTCACAGTGTCATTTGACACTGATGACAGTCTTCTTAGTTCTCCACCACCCAGGCTGGTATATAATGTTGTGGGCGGCAAATAGAGTTCTCCAGTCGCTCGTTTGCAACAATGTGCAGGTGCTTCGCGCTCCGCTGAGCATGACTCCGCTATGAAGGGGGGACCAGAGGGGAGAGACTACTTCCTCTGTAATGACGGAGCAAGACAATCCTAGGTACAGTTCATCATCAGAGGTAGCTTAGGGAATTAAAAAGTTACAAATTGACATGGAGTTAGCGTAGGCAGGGAATAAGCCCCTCAAATTGGTCACAACAATCTAGCAACATGCTGTTAATAAAACCTTCAGCCCCAACCTACCCCTAATTATTTACACCCCTAGAGACTTGAAACCTTTATTTAAGCAATAGATGACTCTTTAGCTTCGATACTTCGTGTTTTACGGATTTTTTTTTATAACAATAACTTAAAGACTGTTGAAAGAAAACAAACAGCAACAAATAAATTGATTTGTGGAACTTGATTCAAAATCGGAACTGTTTGGAGATTTTAACGCCAGACATATTATTTTGCTTCTTCCTCTCTGATAGAACTTGTTTGAATTATTTAGCAAAAACAAATAACAATCAGATCGAGTAACATATAAATTTTATTTAAGTAAATTTTATTCAAAATTGGAACTATTTGGAGACTTTAACGCCATAAACATTCTCTTGTGTCCTTATTTTAATATAATATACTTCGTAATTGGTATACTTTATTTGAATTATATCTTACAACCAAAGTCGAATCTACATGCATAAATTTAAAACTGAATCGTGGAAATCTAATCGTTTTTTAATTGTAGTGAGCGAAGCATATTCGGTTTGTTAATTTTGAGCAAATTCATTACTCGTTTTTTGCATTTAAATTTCTATAGGTGAATTTGTACTCTTTTTATTATTAAACTTATTAATTGATGCAAAACTTTTTTTTTTTTTTTACTGACATTTAACTTTGGCCAATCGAGAAGTTTGAACAGTTTCCAAGTGTTAATAATATGTTGCCCATTGAACGAGATTAACTGTACGTCAGCTTACCTTGGCGATGTCTGACTTTCTTTGTGTCAGTGCCACCGAGCCGTGTTCTTCAGCTTGTTCATCATACCGAGGAGGCTGATAAAATGATTCTACTTGTTAGTTACATGCGATGCAAGGAGGGCTAGACGGAAAAGGTACCACATATATACATTATTATGTCGAAAAGATTATCTGGTCTAATAGAGTATCGACATCAATTTTTTTTATTGCAGAAATGGAAGAGCGTGCAAAGTTATGCTACCCTGATTTTTTTTTGCAGATATTTTAGAGCCCGGAAACTAATATTTTTAAACAAATTATTGAAAGTCCTTTTTGTGACGTCACGCGGTGGCAAGTCCTATATTTTTCTTAAGGAGCGGCGTCTTGTGACGTCACAAAAAAAACTTTCAATAATTTTTTAAAAATATTAGTTTCCGGGCTCTAAAAAATCTGAAAAAAAAATCAGGGTAGCATAACTTTGCACCCCTCTATCCATTTCTGCAATAAAAAAAATTGTGATCGATACTCCATTCAGTATCGAGGGATATGAAAAATAAAGTATTTAAAGTAAACCAAAAAAATTATTATTAATTTGATAGTTTGACCGTTACTATATCCTTATAATTGAAATTGCACTAAATTATCGGTGAGCTGCATGTTCATTCATTTTAGAATTATTAACTCATGGCAGAGAACTATATGACCTCAGTATGGTCAGTATCAAAAGCATAAGTGTCGCATATAGACACTCTATGCAAAATAATGCTAATGAAGTCATATATTGATAAATAAAAAGGTACAGTATATAGAAAAAAACGTTTCTCAAATGACTATGACATGGGCCAGCCCGCAGCATTGTTCTGTCATATAGGGGCTAAAGTGTTAAAATTACTCTTTTTTTTGCGTAACACCTATTGGTGCGACATTATATTACAGAATGAACTCTTTGTATCAACCATTGTAAGAGTCGTAGGTTTTACAGGGGTCTTTTGTGCTAAATTATTATAACATCATGTAAATTATATCTTGGATCTGTTTTAATGTGGGAATGTTTGACAATGAAAATTCCACTTCACTGATGTGAAGGAAGAAAGTTTATTATATACAGATTAAGATATAGTAAATTTGTACAGGTATTTTACGTAACGCGTAATCTTATACCTGTGGAATATACAAAACTTATCTGTGGTTTTAACGTCGTCCCTGGGGAAGTTTTTATAACTGCATGAGAAAAAAAAGAGTTGTTGAACTAAATAATATAATATCGAGTATATAAATCAACTTTCTTCGATGATCATATGATTATAATATAATTAATATTATATTGAAAGTACTAATTAAAACAGAATGCAACTGTATATATAGTAACATTTTGCTTGCATAGTCCATATTTTTTAACAAATATGAAAAATGATGAAAATGTATTTTAAATATTGATGAAGTTCTTGAAGTTGACAAAAAAAAAATCTTAAAAATTCTTCACGTTATTTCGGACAAAAGGCAAACAAAAATAGATAGTTGTCAAAATGTATAGCCAGGTTTTATAAGTATTAAAGGTGCCTGTTACCTGTTACTTTTATAATTAATAGCATTTTAATACGTCCATGTGATGACTGGGATGGCGTCAGAGTTGGTAATTGATTCTTGAAGGGACAAAGTTGTGCAAAAAAAAAAAAAAAAAAAAAAAATCATTTGAGACAATCATGTTTGATGGCGATTTTTTAGACGAGGAAACTGTTCACATTACCCCTGATAATTAAGTCTTTGCTGCATCGTCCATGTTATTATAATTATACAATAACAACGATCAATATACCATAATTATGTATTATAATATAATTATGCACCGTGCAATTTATAGTTCTTGTCCACAAATTTGCCAAAAGACACTGCAGATTTGGAAGTTTGTCTCTGCATGATAAAAGTCAGCTAGTCCCATAACCGTGTTCGTCAACCAAAATGAGTTTAAGGAAATGTCTGTTTTGCTAATGTTAATTACAATTTTTTTGAAAATTCAAAGAAGGCAAATTTACATTCTGAATTCATGCATGAGATATCTTAAAATGAAAAAAATATACCTCCTATATAGCTATTATACTATCTATAAGATTTTGTGTTACCTGTATTTTGTTCCCGACTTGTAATTTACAATGACGAGTTAATCTGATAAGCGGCGAGGAATAACTTTTCCATCTACGAACCACTTCTCCACTTCCATGCATTACCGAGAAAATCAACCAAAGAGGTCGTGAACTTCTTAAAATCCGCACTGATGCATGGCTACCCTAAATCTTTATAACATGTTACATAGGAAATACGTTTACACTAATGGACTATTGTATAAACATGATGAAATCTTTTAAAATTTAGTGCTGTAAGGAAATTCACTCTTTCACATTTTTTTTATTTATTTGGATAGCTGTCTAAATTTATCATAGAATTTTAGTATTCTAGTATATTCCCAGCATAGATTTATTTTATTAACATAATTTGTCAGTAACAATTAAGTAATGATCTTTAATTAATTATAGAAATTTTGTTAATATTGATTATTTTTTTAATAATTTGAACTGGTTGTTACTTTAATTCAACGTGTATAGAGATATAAACTATCTATACACCTTGCTTTAATTTTAAAATATAATCTTCATATTTTTCAACGAATATAATATATTTTTTTACAACCATGTAAATGATAACTATTAAATCAGATTCTTATTTTTTTTTTAATATAATCATTCAAACAAGACTAAACATAATGAGATGCCAATGTAAAAATAAATAAATGCCTTACTGTTAAAAAAATCTTGTATATAAATGAAATTGTTTATGAAATTGCATGTCTGTATGTTAAAATTTCGCTTTATGTAATTATATTATATATTATATGGTAATAATTAATTATACAGTTAATATTAAACAATGAAATTAACATAATATTTCACAAAGAAGATTTACATCATAACGTTTTTAACATAAAGATTTTTTGATTAAAATGAAAGTGTTTGTTTTCATTCTCTTCTTTTTTTATGAGCTGATAATTAAAACACGAAATTTTAATATGGTTTCTATCAACGAATTTGATTTTAGAACTAATCAAGGTTGACTAAAAGAAACCACATGATATTGGTGGTCAATTTTTATGAGAATATAACAATAGAAAAACCACTCCATTGTTTTCAAGGTTATTGTTGCACTAAAAAAAAGGGGTTAAAAAATCTTAAAGATGACTAATAATTTTTTTCTCTTTTTCTTTTTGTTTTAGGAGTGCCAAAGACTTTTGGAAGAAAATCGTCGATTGCGAGCTACTGCCATGTTGTCACCTCTCAACAATGACCATGAACAAAGAGCGGAAGTTGCATTGTTGCAAAGTAGAGTGAACACCCTTTCATGGCAGTTATCTCAGGTAAATTTATATATAGTACATAAGTCGTTTTTTGTAAGGGATATGACAAGAGATGCGTCATTTTTACTGAACACCAGTCGCGTGACCTTTGCTTTTGTCAATGCATTGTTGTCCAATAGTTATACAACTTGACCTTTGTTTTATTTAATTGTTGTCGCGAAATGTTTTGTTTTTTCTCAGAGATTAAAAAATATGTTAGCAAATTTAAAAATGAAATTTTTGCTGTATTTTTTGTACTTGCATTGTAAGGGGGACTGGGTTTACTTTAGGCACTTGACGATCGAGTTCAAGGAATTTTGGAAACGATAATTATAATTGCCAGGAAAAAGTGGTAGACTTTTTCATAAATTTTATAATTATTGGTGGATAATATTTTTTATATATTTTATTATAAGATAGTGGATGTTACAATAAAGTACAAATAAATAATGCATTAGAAATTTCAGCGGCTCATATATTTATACAAAATTATGGAATTAAAGGTACAAGAAATTAAAGAATTTTTTCTATGTTTATAATTTTATATTATAATGTTATTTAAGAATATACTTTGCAGTGTATGAGAGAATTAAAGTTTCATACAGTACCGTAATTAATTCAACTATTTATACTCTTCAGAGTATATAAAATTGTTTTGGTTTCGATTTTAATACTCCACGCAGCTAATTTTAATTTGTGAAACACATTGTTAGAATAAGGTAAATAAATTAATAATAAAAATTAATTTTAATTACTTCTTACTGTGCATTTATTAATGTAAAGCCTATATTACACGATACAATTTTTCTGATTATTGTATACAATTTTTTCTTGCAATAAAATTTCCTCTCAATACAAACAAATGGAGATTAAATTTTCTTGTAAGGGAAAAATTGTACACAGACAAATTGTATCGTGTAATACCGACTTAAGATATACAACAAAATACAAGCGTGTTGTGAAAACCAAAACCATAAGATAAACAATAAATATGCATGGTAAATGTACTTTAAGTGAAAATCTTCAATTAGGATTACAATGATATTTTGTTTAACTTGTTGACAGGTATGCGTGATTATAATTGGCGTGCTGAAGAGAAGAAAATTTGACTCTTGTTGTTGCACGCGCTCTGATCAATTAGAGCGAGTAAATCCATTTCTGGCGCACTATTTTCTATTTTCTTGTTTTCGCTGCTGCGGTTTTATTGTTTTTACTGTCACTATATACATTTAAGCATGCATTTTTTTTTAAAACAAATGCAATGGTATTGAACAAGAGCAAAACTTACGAGAATAAAGTCCTAACAAAATGTGATGATATTATACAATTAATACAATACCTGCATATTTATAAATCAAAATATTAAAAAAAATATATATAGAACAAAAATCTTATGTATCTGCTTCTTGATTTATGTACCTTACATTTACAGTAGGTTGTAGAAATAAAAATTCTACCCTTCATGAAATTATGTTCAAAAATCTGAATCAAATAAGCTATTTTCTGCGGGCGTCTCTGTCACATATAAAGATTTTGAAGGAAATTATTATTTTGTCAACATTATTGTAATTGTGTGTAAACATTACTGGATGTTTTGTTATTAAAATGAATAAAATTTTGACTGTCTGCAGGCCGAGTCGAGCAAGCGTGTGCTACGGACGGTGTCCGAGCAAGTGGTGAGCTTCCTGGACCGCGTCTCCACCACCATGGTGTCGCTGGAGAAGCAGAGAGGGGCGCCCAGGACCGGCTGCAGGTGCGTCAAGTGTTCCCCTTGTTCGCCATGTAGGAATTTTTTTTGTAAAATTGTCAAAATGTGTTCCCCATGTTAAAAATTTTGAATTCTTTCTTAGAAAATTTAATGTCTAGAAGCTTATTATTTGAAAACAATTCTCTCCATTTAGGGGTCTCAATCTCATGAAATTTCTCTATATACAACTTTTTGGAAAGACTTTATGTTAAAACAGCCTCTTTGGGGGGTTACCCTAAAATCAGCTGACTTGACGAGACTTCTATATATATATATTGAACTCTCTCTCTCTCTTATTCTCTCTTATTAATTCTCTCTTCTTGACTCATTGTTATTATACAGTTATTAAATTATATTAGTGTTTTAATGAAACTCATCCTTTTTGTCCATTTGTACCCCATATTTTTAGAATATATATAATATATTATCATTAGTGAATTTTAATAACAAATAAACAATAAAAAAAAGCTACTCAAGCAGTTTAATTTATCATTATATAATAGAGTATTGACCTGAAAAAAAATTATTTAACCGTGAAAAGTTATGCTACTTCAATTTTTTCAGATTTTTATTAATTATTATTTTTATTAAGAGAGTACGGGAGATATGTTAAAAAAAATTTCATTGAAAGAGACGACGCCCTCTTCCAGCACAATGTCTTGCATAAAAGCATAATATATATTAGCATGTGTTTGAGCTTGTTGGAATTTATTTTATTTTTTAGCACAATCAGAATATTTAACAATTCAGAATTTATATACCATTTGAGGTGGGGGTCAATTATATACAATGTACGGCTTGAGATATCATGCATACTATTATTATAGGCGTTACCGCACAGTCTATAAAGGCATTAAAGGCGTAGTAAACTTAAAATTTTTGGAATGGTTAGTGCTCTTCTTACCGTCCTCAAAATTGCAAATCTGCACTTTTTTGTCTCTTGCATGGAGCTGCATCGCCAGTAAATTAGACAGAGTTTGTACTATCCAGGGGGGTACTGCATACATGGCTTATTTTTCTATATAATAATTACTATAGATTTTTATTTCTTATAACCTTCCTTGGTCGGGTTCTGTTGACACGTGTCCCATGTTACAGGGTGCCCAGATCTCGCAGCACACACACGGTGGCTGACCTCCCCCTCAGAGAGAACCCCGTGAGTCGCGAGCCCCGAGAGTTCGTGCCTCGCTCCTCCCTCGTGCACCGTTCCGGCAGTGACGTACACGGCGACACCTCGTCCTTCGCTGACTTTAATTGGTGAGTAGCTTAAGTCTAAATATCACTCACATCAGTCACGATCGTTATTTTCTATACCCTGATATTATCGATATTTTGTAAAATATTTAGCATGTAAAGGCGGATCCACATGGCGATTTTTATCAAGCGACGCGAAGCGATTAATGCACACTTGCTGTAACATCTATTAGCGGTCATATTTGGCGATTAAAAAAGAGTATCGTAATTTAACGCGATATTCGCCATCGCAACCTGGCGAATTCGCTTCCCGCATATAGGATTTCACAGCTGTTGCGTCAAAATCGTGCCGCATCTCTATTGTCGCCATGTGGATCTGCCTTAAAATAGGGAAAAAATAAATAGTTATTATCATCAGCCGTTCATTTAATTCAAAATCCAGGTTAATAGTATGGTCATGACGGTGAACGAAGGATCTTGATAGTTAAAGCGTTCTCCAATGACGTCACGACTGTTACAGGAGGCTTGGACGGGACCGCGGAGGCTCACCCCTTGACGAGGAGACCGCCAACCCCGGACGCCTGGGGCAGCAGGCGCGCAGACTGGCCCGGACACTTCGCTCCCTGCTGTCCACGCAGGAACCTGAGCTGGCCGTGTCCACCACCCCTACCCCATCGTCCTTACCGCCCTCACCTGAGTCGGAAAGCAGCGCGATTAACACCAGCTTCAGGTGAGATACAGCTGTACTAATCTCGTAAAAATTGACGTAAAATATACGTGATGAAGGGGGCGGGGGGAGGGGGGGATGCAACAAATCGAATTTAAGATATAAGAAGGTATTGAACCCATGCACGATCATAACCAACTTTATATATTATACAGTATAGTTGAATCCTCCCTTGATTGCTAGTAGATATAACGGTAAAATTAAATTTTATTATATAATGACGTCATGACGCCTTATCACAGTGATTGTTACAGTTATTGCACATTTCTCAACTTTGTAAAGCAGTTGATTAAAACTTGATTAAAACAGGTATTAATAAAAAATATATGGCTCCAGACACTATACAAACCCCTGCTCTGAAAAGAGACTTTGTTATAATATAGGAGGCTTCGTGAGCTTTATTTTTTCGGGATTGCTTATAGATTGGTTGATATTAATTCTTATTCGTCTCTTTTATAAAATTACAAATCTGTATCTCTTTATCTATTCTGTTGGAGTTGGGAGTTGCAACGCCAGCAAATAAGGCAGGAGTAAAGTTCGTGCTGTCCGGGTGTACGGTACATAGTGATTTTGAACCAAAATCTATAAATTCTAATATATTATATATAAAAAAAAATCAAATTTTGTAGATCATATGGCATAATATATAATATTACATAGTCTTGAAATTTCATTTCACAATTATATTTTTACTTAATTAATATAGAATTAAAATAAAAGTCAAACTTGAAATTGGCTTTATTTTTATACTATTAACTATTAGTAATGTTAATGATTAGCAAAATACAATCTATTGTCACTTAATTTACGGAAAAACAGTTCGTAAAGAAACGGAGTTGAATTTTTGTAACACGTTTTTTGCTCTAATGACTTTTTATAATTGATGCTTTTTAATTTAAAATAAAAATAAAATACTTTTTATACAGTTAGCATCTACTTTAATGATAGAATACAGTTTCATCTGATTCAATAGTGCACTGTTTTAGAACTAAGGAATTTGTTTTTGATGAAATTCGTTGCTGTAGAATAGTGATATAATGTGTACTATTAAATTATTTTTTCTTTTTTGTTTCATGTTTAATTATTTCGTAGTAAAAGCAATGCTTTAATTTGAAATAAATTTAATTTTTAATACATATATTTTAAATTTGTTATTTTTATTATTTTCCGCTGCCTTGCGAAAATGAGTACAAATGCACTGCAAATGACTATGCATATAAAAATATTAAGACGTTGGAATTTTATTTAAGGATTTCAGAAATAATTGTTTTTTTTTTTGTTTGTTTTTTTTTGCATTTTCTTCGATGCATGGTGTAAACGCTCGATCGGTCAATGTGATTTAATTTTAATTAATAATTTATATATCATCGGAGTTATAAGTCAGTTTTGTAGCACAATTTTAATGGTGTTAGAGGGTTCTGTTCTGATCCAAAATAAATTGACATTACGTAACTCAATGTCTTCTCCAAATGTACAATAAAAAAATACATGCAGGCCCTGTTCTCCTTTTGTATATTGTTATACAGTTATTAGTACAAATACTACAAAATATATTAATGTTGGATAGTATTTTATATTAAACCATCATCAAAATTTCAAACGTTTATTTTTATAACTTTACACCATTTTGGTATAGTTAATTTTAAATTAAAATTGATGAAATGCATTTTTTTTTACCATCTTGTGTTCTTTTGCTATCTGGGCTGCATAAAAAAAATTTCATTATATTATATTCTTATAAATATGTAATCAATGCATGTATAGATACTTTACAATATAATACATAATATATATATTATATAAATAAAACAAAATGCACGTGCTTTTTTTACCTTTAAAATTAAAAACAATATAATATATAATTTTTATTTACATTATGAAATTTCTGTTATACAGTCACTTACTACGAAGCAGTCGTCGAAGACTCAGTTACGAAACACAAGAACAGAGACGAGCTTCATTTCTTCACGAGCTTACCAGCGATATTGCAGAAACGTCACCAATATTATCAACAAGAAGAAGTCGAAGTTTGAGTTATCGTGAAGAAACTCTGACCTCTACAACAATATCAATACCTAACAATGAACCAAAATGTACAGATGAAATGTATCTTACACCATCTTTATCAATTACATCATCAGAATCATCAGCTTCATCAAATCATTCTTCTCCAACTAGAAAACAAGATGGATCAGCTGATGAAAGTGGATTTTCGTCATTAGGATCATTTCAAGAAATTGGATTACCTGTATCATATCCACAGAATGGTTTACCACCTCCTAATCATATTAGATGTAGAAGTACTCCTATTAATACATCAAAAACTAAACATTTGTATTCTTATAGAAGTAATGATAATTCAGATTTATCAACTTTAGAGAAATTAAAAGTTTTGTGGGTGTGAAAATTTGAATGAAAAAAAAAAAAAAAAATCGAATTTGTTTTAGAAAATATTGGGGGGCATTCACAAAGCACTTTAACCCCAAATTTAGCCCCAAGTTTTATCCCTGGTACTAAACATGGTGCTAAACCAGTGGTTAACAATGTCTTGCTCCTAGTTTAGCACCATGTTTAGTACCAGGTATAAAACTTGGGGCTAAAGTTGGGGTTAAAGTGCTTTGTGAATGTCCCCCCTCATTTAATTTGAGGTCTCTTATTTTAGTTAAAAAAAAATATGAACTTGTAGTTTGATGTATTTTATTATAGACTGTTTATACCCAACAACTGTTATAGTTCTTGGTTTATACCCGTTAACTAATAATTAAAAAAAAAATTGAATAAAATAAATAATTGATGTAATCCTATAAAGTCTTTAAACACTTGATTTAAGTATTTTGATTTTTAAATTTATTTCAGACGAGTGAAATCATAAATATCAAACTTTCAATCATATCAAATGTTTAGAATTTTATTGTGTTGTGATGCACTAATAACAACGTGATTTAAATTGTTTTTAAAAGTATGTGACGCTATATATGTATTGATGTATTAATTTTTTGCAAAATTTGTGCTTTTAATTAATATGTAATGCTATGGTTATTTGATTTATTTAACTGATTTTGAAAGAATTTCCTTTTTTCTTATTAATTTTTTATTCATTTTATGTAATTCTTCGTTTCAAATTATTAATGTGTTAGTTGCTTTTACCAAAAGAAAATAAATAATTTTGAATAATATTGTTAAAAATTAAATGTATAGACTAAAAAAAAAATGTTTAATTTTTAGTTTGGCTTTAATTTATTAAAATACGAAATGGATGTAGTCACTACTTAATTCTATAAAATAAATTACTTGCCAGAAAATATCTTAATTGCTGTAAATAGCTTAATTATGCACACTATGTATTATAAATTTAATTAATAAAATAAGAAATTACATTAATTAGGATTTTATATATAAGTGTGATGCTGAAAATGTTTTTACTTTCATTGCATAAAATAGTTTCATATATCCTAGAATCAATCATAAATGATGGTGTTAATACTATTATAATTACTGTAAATTGTTTTTAAATGATTCAATAAAATTATGTGAAACAAGAAATTAGAAATTTGTTTATACCAATTTGTTCAAAATGCAGTTAGATTTCAGGTTATTTAAAAAAATATTTCAATACAAGAAGGTATTTTTTCCTTCAGGGTTGACTATTTTATTATTATAGTTATTATTTAAAAAGGAGCAGACAATGAAAGCAGACTTAACATTATTATTAACTTATTAATATATATATATATATATATATATATATATATATATATATATATATATATATATAAATAAAGTAATAAGCAAGTGAGTTGAATATTTTTTAAATGTTTTTTTTTTTATTGTTGTTATTGTCTAATTCATTATTTACGTCATTTTGAACAGGTTTAGTTTATAAAGCAAATTAACGTTCAGACCAATATCAGGGTCTCTGGACCGATATTATATTAAATATATCATGACTTTTTGAGCTTAATTCTCAAAAGTAAGAGTGTTCAATAATATATATATTTAATATATATATATATATATACATATATATATATATATATATATATATATATATATATATATATATATATATATATATATATATATATATATATATTGTTTTTTTCAGTAGTTATATAAAGGATTGTAACCACTTTTTAGTGAAATAGTGCCATCGGTGCTTTGTTGCAATCCGCACCCTAATTTTTGAATATATTTTGTATTTGTACTTTGGGTGAAATAAATAAATAAAAAAAAATTAATATATATATAAATTATATATATATATATATAATAAAAGCTCTAGTATGTTTTTTTTTCCATTAGTTCAAGAAATATTGAAAACATAGATTTAATTTATAACCTCGATCGTCCTCGTCGATCTCCTGTGTATTGTTTATAGTGTCGATGATCATATATAAGTACTTTTTTCAGCAATCAGTGGCGCTAACGTCCTTAAACCTCGCAAACTACTGAAATATTGGTCGAATTCTGACCATTTATATATAATAATAAAATAGATTAATAAGACATGATCTCTTTAAGGGTTCTTGCATATATAATTTAAAATATGAGCGCCTTTAACTTTTATATTAGCAAAAATAGTTAGATATTACGCCACTAGATGTCAGAAGCTCGTAAGAAAATAGGAAAAAAACAATAAAGCACTTCAAAGCGAAAAAACGTGAACGTTCGGTTGTCCGTCTTGTAAATATTTTGGCAACTAAAAACACATAAAACATAATTTCTACTGTGTAAATTCATTTAAATCGTGTGAATATACAAATTTAAAATATGAGTGATAAAGATTTAATGTTTAATTCGACGACTGACAACTCGATCAAGTCTCTTTTAGATGAAACAATCTTCCCAACTTTTGGTAAGTCCAACTTTTGCTACGCACTTATGTAATATTGCTATAATTTTTTATTAAGTAACAATGTAGTAACGTCTAAAATTAATTGCTCTACAATAATTAATCCTGATATTCTATGAAATTTGATAATTTTCTAATGACATATCCACAGGCAAATCGGAACTTTAAAGAAAGTTTCACAACATCATTGATGATCATTGTTTTTGTATGCATACAGTACTCTATTTAAATTGTATGTATATATTTAATGCATACCCTTTGTTATGTAAAAATATATTATGCCTATATAATGACTAGTGTATGCATAAATACATACAACAAACAAGATTAATTACTTTCTAATATAGCAATTATATCATCTCTACTGCATATTATGCATATGCATACTTTTACGTCATATATATAGCTAAAACAGGTTATCACGCAGGTTCAGGTTATCGCAGGTTATTTCATATAAATTAATGGCGGAAAGTTTTAAATAAATAATACATTCCAAGAATGGATATTTTTGCAGTTATACGTGATGCACGTCATAGAAAAGTTAATTGTAGCATTACCTTATAGTATAACATACACTGTGGATTGAAACATTTTTCTTTGACCTTGAAAATTTAAATATTTACTAGCGACACAGCTGGCGATAATGTTTCCTGGAATACACTGTAAATAATAATTATTATATATTATGTGCCGATACGCCGATACCACATGTAGCTAGTCATTTCTGCTGAAAATACTAATTTTTAAATATGATATATATGATATATATCATATACAATATAACAGATCTTAGTTTACCACTAAACAGTTCAGTAGACTAGACGGCGCCAGATATATCAGCCAATGAAAAGGTGGCCAGCTGACATTCTAGAAATTAGAAATTAGAAATATTTATTTGATTAGCCTTTTCATTGGCTCATATATCTGGCGCCGTCTAGTCTACTGAGCTGTTTAGTGGTAAACTAAGATCTGTTATACTGTAATACGTATTGACATTATGCATGTCTGTTCATAAAATCCCTGAACCCTGATCTGTGAAGGTTTTCAGCACAAGATGTATGCATACTTGGGCATAAGATCGATCAAAGATGCAGAAAATGTAAACTTATAAAACGATAAATGAATACTATGTGTAATAATTAAAACAATTAATTGTCAAAGCATATATAATACTTTAGTAACTTAACTGATAAATCCCACGAAGTATTATCATAAAGTCTACAATACTGTATACATACAACATTATATCTAATTTATATAATCTTGATTTTTTATTGCGTGATAAAATTATTATAGTTATATACATATATCTAGGTTATATTATACTGTATATTGTAATGAATAACACATCATATCGTGTATATCATATATAATAGGAAAAGTATATGATTATATTTATTTATATATGTACAATTAACATACTGTATTTCATCAGTTGCATGAAACAAAAAGCACTAAAAACCTATGATGAGCTATTAAAATTTCGTGTCTCATACTTTACTGTTTGCCAAAAATAATTTAACCTTGTAAATTTAAATTGTAGAACAACAAATCACGTGACTATAACGTGAAAAGTAAAATTAGGATTTTAATTAGAAAAGTAAGCACTTTAAACAGCTGCTGGCTTTTTGTTCGTAATCCGTAATATAATATATAATATTAACTCTATAATTCATAATATAATAAACTCATTCAAATTTCAAGTAGAAACAGTATACTTTCCCCTTTCCCCCATCTCAAATACAGTATGCAGATAATATAAGATCATGTTCGCCAAGAAACTTGAGCACTTGTTAATAGTTAAATAGTTTATTTATTATTAAATTTCTGGTGTACCTGTTTTAGACTTTTATTCATAAGCTTTCGGGGATCATTTAATTATTTTTTTAGTCTCAATTCATCCGGGGTTGTAAACAGATGATTACCGTAAGTGAAATAAAAAAATAAATAAATAAACAGAAGTGTATAAGTGATAATAAATCAAATGTTAACATTATAGTTCAGTGTTAAAGTTTCTCGGACTACTACAACATATAATCGATGAGTGGAAACAGTCTGGTAAGATTCAGTTTCCTTTATTTTACGATGAACACTCTTCAGTAAAAATTAAAATTTTATTTTATTTAATATTAAAATATCTTCCATTGTTTAATTTCCCAGTTTATTTATATCGTGAAGAATATTTTATACAGTATATTGATATTATTTAAAAAATATTTAGTACTTTATTGATTATTAACTATCTATTTAATTGTCTTATTATTAATAGATAAGCTGTAACAAGTTTGCTGATAGCTTAACGTTTTTCTATTTTTTTTATTTTATTTTTTTTTTTTTTTCATTCCTACACGAGGCAAGGCCAAATTCAAACACGTGTGGGGCAAAAGAACCGTATTTACTTGGAGAAAAAAAAAGGACAGGGAAAATACATAAACTTGTTTAACTTTTTAGAATTTTAATTTATAGATAATTTTAATCTTAATGGAAAATGAATTATAATATTTTTATTAAGCTGAAGATTTGAGCTTTCAATTGACCAATGAAATAACTTTACTTTAGTAAAAAATTCGACTTTTTAAATGGCTCTTACTTTTAAAGGGAATTATTGTTAGTATTTTTTTTTATAGAATAATTAATATTTTGACTGACGTATTGTCCATTTTTGACCCCGTTTTATAACCTCTAGCTTATCCAATTTACTTTATATTATAATATTAATAACTTTTTTTTTAAAAATGCCACTCACTATTTTAATAAAGTATAATATGGTTTCATGTTTCATGTCATACTTTTATAAAGTTGTCAAAAATTTTACTAACCTTCGTATTGAATAAAAAATTATTTAAATTAATAAAATTCAATGTTTTACCAAAAAATCTTTAGAATGCATACAATTGTTGAGCAGAGTAAAAAAAGAAAATTAAAAAATAGTCGATTGATTGATTGATCGAATTTATTTGGACATTACGGATCCAGTTGCATTGGTTAAAGTAAGTAAAATACAGTAGTTTAACTACAGTACAGTATATTATTACTTATTACACTCTTAACGTACTGGATTAAAAAAGCAATACTTTTTAATACGATAGTTACATTGCAGTTTATTTTTATTTTTTCATTGTCGCATGTTTAATTATATATATGAGAGGGGGCATATATGACCAAATTGTGTTAATTGCCTCAAAATACCAACCAATCAATCATATATATATGAGATCCTTCCATTATAATAAAGTTAAATTTATTATATTCGGAATTATAGTAACCACGAAAGTACTTCACTGTATAGGTTAGTAATTGGCGACTACAGTAATTGCATGTATTACACACTAAAATAAATTGTTTTACTTTTTTTACTCTGTTTAATCACTACTTATTTTGTACTTAAAAGTGCGAAAAGTACTGAAAATAAGTACAATTAGCGCATTTAATGTACTGAATCCTCAAACAACACTTCTGAAAACTTCCGGAGAGAACATTAATTAAAATCGGACGGCAGAAATCTAAATCTTGCTGAGAAAAGAAAAAATTAAATTTGCTCATCTGAGGCTAACAAATGTTTTCAACACAACAGTACTGACCGTGAGTGAATGTCATAAAAAGGGGAATAACTTGTACTGCATGCTTACTTATTACAATTGAGTTCATTTAATGAAAACAGTTTGATGTGAATTTAATTCACAAATTCCAGTTAAGTTAAATTTTATTAATTTATCTTTTAATTGATTTACAATTGAAAATAATAATAAAAAAGAAACTCATTTCAGTTGATAAATATGATTAAAATTAACAAATGAGAAATAAAAGTGCTAAACCCATAATTATACATTTTAAAATGTTTAGTTATATACAGTATTCAACTATTCATGCAGTCTCTCTTGAGAGAATCGTCAGTCCTAATATATAAATATTCTTTAAAAACAAATATCACTTCACTTTTATCTTGTAATATTTTCATTGCATTTAATTAATTCCATTACAATAACAATGTGAATATATATTTAGTTTATCTTTCCCAAATTGTAATTATTTGGTGGTTAATAAGTGCAAGAATGGGTTTACTTAACGTCGCAATAAAGATATTTTCTATTCTGTAAGTCATATACGGTTGTAAAAAAAAAATAATAATACAAACTCTAAGAATTGGTACCTTTGGAGCTGCAAAGTAACTTCTTCACTTCAGCAAGTAGGGGGTAGGACTAACGTTTATGTTGTTCCGAGGTGTAAATACAATGTAAAATATTTAGTGCAAATGCGTCATACTAAATAATAATAATAATAATCATATTCAAGGGTGTTTATAAAAAAAGAAAGGTCGCGCACGTATAACATGCAAGCAAGACAGTATATTTATGGAAGTCATTTGCAAGGCATCTCTTCCTTTAACTTGCCCCTCCAACCCTGAACTCACGTGGCATGCAATGTGTTTTCGTTGTCATAGCAACCTGAAATAGAGTAGATTTAATTTGAAACATTATATTTTCACAATTACTTTTAATCTTGGCTACAAAACGACAATATTATAAAAATCTTGGCACTTATTTCGTAATAAACCTGAAAACGCATTAAAAAAAAAAAAATCAAAATGTCAACATCAATTGAAATTCTTGGCAAAAACAAGCAAAAATTTATCATCTTATGCATGGATTTTTTCGTATATGTAATGTTATAGACTCAGTAAAATAATGTTAAATATATAGTGAGTGACAGGTCGTATATGTTGCTGCTCTGTCTGCAATTTTCATGTCAATGTAAATAGTTGTCGGATGGGTGACCATTTGATAAATACATTATCGTTGGGTAATTTGCTTGTAAGTGCATCTATATCAATATCTACTGTCTGATCTTTTTGTGCTAGTACGTTGATATAAAAACATGCATGGGTGAATGGACTACTCAGCAATCTTTTTCATTTGCCCCATGGGTTTTGGTTTTTCTTTAATTTTTGACTATAATATATGTATTGTTACATATTATTGTATTTGTTCCCATGAAAGAGGTAATAAAATAAATGCATAGTTTACATTTTTTTTTAATTTTGCACGATGGAGTAGGTTTCCACGGATATTTCAGTGTTATGTAGGTAATTCTGAAAACGTACAAGTTGTTGTTGTCTTTTTAAGGTAGAGATAATATGGATCAGCTGGCCCAATGCTAAAAAAATCCCATTCATAAAAATTATGAAAAAAATTTATAACGTTCTCCTTAACATACCTTATCAGTAGGTAAAATATCAGGTATACAAAAACGAGCTAGTTTTTGAGTTATTAATTTTTAAAGTTGACTAATTTAACATGGAAGTTTCGTTTCTCCATGTTAAATTAGTCAACTTTAAAAATTAATAACTCGAAAACTAGCTCGTTTTTGTATACCTGATATTTTACCTACTGATAGGGGATGTAGAGGAGAACATTTTAAATTTTTTTCATAATTTTTATGAATGGGATTTTTTTAGCATTGGGCCAGCTGATCCATATTATCTCTACCTTAAGTTTGACACTTCACGTAAATGGTATAAAATGTTGTAAAGTGAATGTTTAATAAATAAAGTTAAGGGTATAGGTTTGGGTGCATTTTTTAAATTAATTGTGATTAACAGTTCAGTTTAATAAAATTCAACTATTAAAATAAATCACTGTTATTTTGAAAATAAAATACTCAAGTGAAAAATCTTCGGAGTTTTTATTTATTAATTCACGTATGCACTGTAAATAATTATTTTGTATCGATTGTTTTAATTTTTTCTCGGAACTTGAATTTCAAATGGCCATCTCTGTTATTTTTAAGTTTTTAATTAATTCCCATACTTTCTGCATGCCAAAAGTGTTTTTTATTATCTCCTTACTATACGTTAAAAGCAACATTTATCGAAAAAATGCCATTTACCTTGTTTTGTCATATATTTGAAAGTATAAATTTGTCGTTAAATGTAAATTTAGGAAGATAAGTGTAAATTTCACATAAAATTAAGCGTTATTTGTAAAACTATATGTATAAATTGGTGTAAAACTCGTTATAAATGAAGTATTATTCGAAGTTTTAAGTTTAAAATCGCTCTTTTTCACACTAATTTTTTTATTGGTCGAGTTAGCGCATAAGATTAATGTTATAAAAATGATAATTTGTTATACAACATTTAAAAAAAACTTTATTTAAGTGTTTTTTTATGTGTTCTTATTTTTGCAATGCTATCACAGTAGCTCTAAATTGATATAATCATATAATATGTACGCTAAATATCTTGCTTGAAGCTTTAATTAAAATTTATTAGTCGGCTTTAAAAAAACATCTAAGGAAGTATCCTAGATATTATATATAGATTATTTACATTAGTAAATTTAATATCATTACATTACATTTAAATAATTAATTAAATTTTTTACCTAATTTTTTTACTCTGCATGTGTAAAATCTAATTCAGATATACCAGTATAAATATACAAGTTTTATATTAATTATCAGAACTTATAAAAGTATTACGTATTAATCGTATTATGTAATTTACTTTAATGCAGGGGATTATATTCTACTATTACATTAAGAAGCACTTTGACAAAACAAGTAAAAAAAATAATGAAAAAAAAAACTTTTTGATATAGCATAAATTAATTTTTTTCCAGTTTCATTATTATTTTCAGATGAAAAAATTATCTCTAGTACGTTTTTTAAAATTTTTAATTTAATTTTATAACTTTAAATATGTAGTTTATAAACATAAAATATTGCTTTAATATACTCTTCACAGTATTAAGAATTTAATGGATCTATTTTTTTTTTTTTTTTACTTTAAGTTAATCAGCTTTTTTGACACTGATGTCTAATGTGGGTATTTTACAATTTTTTATATTATACTGTAAAAAAAAACTTACCATTCACATTTTTTTTTTAATGAGTAAATTCGTTCAAAATTTTAGTACTTGCCCTTGTATAAACTGCTGGTATACAATAATTATGTTTTTTGTTGCTACATATAAACTTTATTTAATTAATATTTATCGGCACTACTATTTGGTACATTTTTCTCACACGTGCATACTTGTAGTTACGACTTTTTTTTTTCTGATTTATTAATTTTTTTTATATTATTTTTTATTTTGATGTGTCAAATATAAGATTTTATCAAAAGTGCTGAAATTACCATAAGTGGTACGTATTAAAGACGATTGATTAAAATCTAAAATTTAGTAACCTTAAATAAGTTGAAATTACTTTTAGATTAAATCAAAAATTTTATCACCGACATTAGAGGAAAAAAATAAAAGTATTTTTTTTTTCCTGTATAGCATCAATTCCAGAACACTAATGATTTTGAGTATCTCTTGTAATGTGCCATGTTTTTATATAATAATTATACTGTATACCGGTTACTTATATTAATTAAGGTGTATAATATATATATATTATATTAAATAAGTGATGTTCACATATAAGAGTAGATTGCCCTGGAAAAAAGCTATGTACTTATATTCCTCACTTATGATCTATAAATTCACACACAAAATTCAATAATGGACAACATGATGAAAATTTTTTATTGCAGAAATGAATAGAAGGCACCAAATTATGCTACTCTGAATTTTTTCAGATTTTTTTTAGACCCGGAACTATTTTTAAATAATTATTGACATTTCTGTAAGTTAAGTTGGCACCTCTGAATCCTTAATGAAAAGGTTAGGACCGAGACGCCTATTGACGCCTCCAGCGCCTCTAGGGGGCGTGGCCGCACTTTCAATAATTATTTAAAAATAGTTCTAGGTTTCAAAAAAATCGGAAAAAAATTCAGAGTAGCATAATTTGGTACCCTCTATTCATTTCTGCAATAAACAATTTTCATGTATATATGTTGTCCATTCCAACTTTACTTTAATAAGTTGATTCAATTTAAGATAAATTTATTCTTTGGTACGCTATATTGACGATACTTTTAAAAACAATAGTAATAACATGAACAGGAAGGCAAGAAAATATGCACTTCCGGCTGATTCCAAGAGGGAACAAGAACTTAATTGGACTGTATTCATCCGAAAACTTCGAAAAGCAGATTTTGCCACACCCACCTGCATGATTAAAATATAAGTGTAACAATTGATTTTTTTTTCTTTCTTTCTTTTTCTTTCTTTCTTTTTTTTTTTTTTTTTTTCAAATCAGTGTAATTATTATACGAGTTTATATTGTAAATTGTCTAGATTAATTAAGTATATATTATTATATACAAATATAATAGAGTAGAATAGAGTTTCTTTAGGTGGCAAATGGCAAAAGAATTATACACAAATTTAATGAAACAATCATATAAAGTATTGAATATAATTTTATTATAATTATATAGTATTAGTATTAAATATTTACAACGTAAATTTTGACCTGTATATTATGATTGTATAAAATTTTTAAATACAGTTTAAAATTTGATATCAAAATTTATTTTTTAATCTTATAACAATCTTAACAGAAATAACAATCTTTTAACACATTTGAAGTAAGTTATGCAATATATTGTTTATTTGTTATCGAGATTTACTTGTTAATACAGTATAGCTTTTTTTAATGCAAGCGCAATTCTAATTCTATGAGATTGTGGGGCAAAAAATATAAAATGACACTACGTTATTATTTTAAAGTTTGCGTGCTTCTTTTGTTTATCTATGACGACATGGCTCACTTGATGTTAGTTATTAAAAAACAACTGATATAATGATGACAGTTAAAAACTTGCGGATCTAAACACATGAAATTTGTTTTTCTTAAACTTGTTTTTCATTAGAAATTATTAAAATAGAATTTTTCAAGGCTGTACATATATAGCCTTTGAACAAAATTAAATTTATAATTTCTTGGCCTTTTGTTAGTTTTGTGTTTACGAAACTGTTTGTGTTTGTAATTACGATCAAGTTTTTCTCTCAAATATCGAGGGGGGGGGGGAACAATAATTTTTATCCCCCTTTTGAAAATTTGAATATAAACACCTCGGGACAGCACGAACATTACTCCAGCTTGACATGCTGACGCTGCAAGAGACAGATTTACAATTTTGGTGTAGATGTAACAACAGATTGCTAGTATATATAGCCATCCCGAAAGAGTTTATGCAAGTTCATTACGCCTTCATAATAATATAATGCATGGCAATACTGAAATCGTGCAATTTGTGGGGTTTAAGAAATGTTAATAAAAACTACAATTAAATGAGCTCTCGGTACAACATTAATCATACGTGACTGGACACTTTTGTGAATGGGATATCCTTTTTCATGTCACCCATTGAGTTGTTGTACTGCGTTTTATTTTTTACTAAATAAACAAACCCTCCATTATACGTTGATATTATTTTGAAAAAAACATTACAATAAAAAAAAATTTAGGACCTCATTTTTTTAATTTACTGTTTGATGAATTTGTTAGTAAGTTTCAAGTGCATCGCTGATGTGTACCTGAAGACTTTTTTAAGGGTAAGATAACGCCAGCAGTGTTAAAAAAATCCCTCACACGAAAATTCTGAAAAAAATTTAAAATATTCTCCTCTACACCCCCTATCAGTAGCTAAAATACGATCTAGTTTTTGAGTTATATGAATTTTTAAAGTTGAATAATTTAACATGAAAGTTTCATTTCTCCATGCTAAAGTAGTCAACTTTAAAAATTCATAACTCAAAAACTAGATCGTATTTGTATACCTGCATGACATTTTAGCTACTGATAGGGGGTGTAGAGGAGAACATTTTAATTTTTTTTTCAGAATTTTCGTGCGAGGGATTTTTTTTTTTAACATTGGTGGCGTTATTTTACCCTTAAAGGTTTTTGTGTTTTTTTGTGTGTGTGTTTTTTTTTTTTTTTTTTACGTGGCATTGTACAGTTTATACCTATAATTGTTCAGTAATATGTTATATATTATATTATATAATTTAATTTATGCTAACTGTTTTACATTACATATAATAAGTGTATTTATTATCATAATTATATTACATAATATTACTAATAGAGCTCTAATAGAGAAGCTAATTTATTTCTATTGCAAAAATCAATATTAGAAGAGAAAATAATTAGGTACTGATACTACTGATGTGTGTTAGTCTTTGTATTTTTTATATTAATGGACTCAATTATTTTTATATTTTTTTGCCTACTCTATACTCTTTATCACCTCTAATATATATATATATATATATATATATATATATATATATATATATATATATATATATATATATATATATATATATATATATATATATGTTTTGTGATGGAAGATATATGTACATTAAAGGTGTGGTGCGTAACAAATACAGTAGTGAAAAAATATTATATTTAATGCCATAACAAATTTATCAAGGTATAGTAATATTTTATCAAATTACTTATCAGTTGTCTGTAAAAGGCATAAATTTACTTCGTTATTTTTTTCTAGTGCGATGTAGTGCGAATAATTTCTGTCATAGTAATATCCATCATGCCAAATTAGCATTGCCTCATGCAAAACTATACTTTTTATAGTGATGATGTTAGAGAAATTTAAAAAGGTGATCAATCATGAAGAAGTAGTATCCCATAGATTGATCACTGTTTTTAATTATATACTTAGCTTTTAATTGTGAATATAATCGTAGTAATGTGGTTACATGTGGTAGCAAAAAAAGTAAACATATAATATTTTATACATATTTTAAAACCATATATATAATTTTAGCACGATGGTAAAAAGGTACCACTTGAACACTTCTTTGGTATGATAAATAGTGATATACGCAAGTGTTTTAAATGTTGTCCGCATATTTAAAGAAAAAAAAAAAAAAAAACTTCTGTGTACTCGTACTACTCATGATAAAATTTCATATTTTTATCGATATTATTTTCATACTACGTATATATATACAACCTTTTCAGAATCAAGAATCAGATGCACCTTATGTTTACTGCACAAATGGCTCAATTTTGAATTAATTATGCATACACAAAAAGGTCGCTTTTATTTAGTATTAAGAATTTAATTTGCCGTGTTTATAATGTACAATGCTCGTCAAATTATAGTAAAAAGACGTGAATATTATTTAGATTAAAGTATTCGTATCCAAAAGATTTCGGCAGTAGTTCAAAAATCTTGTACGTATACTATAACATATATCTGGGCCTCTAACTATCGCTATATTATATACAACAACTATATCTGTGGATAGATATAATCGTCTTTATTAATTGCAAGGTTAAGATTCGACATAAATTTTCTCCACCTTATATACATAGTAACACCAAGAATAATACATTTATTTACATTTATACAATAAAAGACTAAATTAAAGAGAACAATAAAATTTTATTTAATAAAACACATATGTAAGCGTAAAGACGTCAGTTTTTTTTATATTATTATGTCTTTGTCCATATTTTCAATACCGAAGTAAATTTCAAGAGTGAAATTTTTAACTGATTCAACTGTGTGGTACGTTGAATTCGAATATGTGCATGATGCATATTGATTATACTGTACACAATTATATCACCCTATATTGTAATCGGTATGTATATTGCGTGTTTTCTCAGCAACCATTTTTTATTGTTCTTTTGTACTTCATTATTACAAGTTCTTATCAAGCCAAAACTTTAATAACGTTTAACGCTTGCCATCTCGTGTAATGCATGATATTTTTTATTAAAAATAAAATATTTCAAGTTCATCTCATTGAGAATTAATTTAACTTTTTCTTTCATTCATTTATTATGAATAAATTCATTTTTTTTTTTGTTTTTAGTACCGTACAATAAATTGACACTTATCAACTATATAACGTAACAGGAGGTAGATATGCATATACATGGAACAAATTATCAATAAAATTTTATTATTGGTCTCTCAACAACAAAATTTATTTTATATTATGTATGATAAAAATTGTGCGGTTTAATGCACTACTGAATGATTACGATAAAAAATTATCGGTACTGTTTTTATATGCAACTAGATTTTTCTGTGGTTAAGTATCGCTTCATCCGGTTGCAGAAATGCTAATACCATTAGGGGCCATGTAAACGAAGAGAATTGTGTTAAAACCCCTAAAAAATTCAGCATTGATAGGACAAAATACATGAGAGAGGGCTCCACCCTTTTTTTTCACTGATGGAAAAACCCTTAAAAGTTTGATCCACCTGGTTTACACCTGGTCAAAATTTATTTTTTAGCACAAACTTGACACAAGTTGTGTGGTAACCTTGGAGCCATGTGTTATGTTAATACTATTGTATGTGAAGAAACAGTTTTGGTCCATCCTTGCGGTGTCACATGTCACATATTTTATAGTCCGTCTGACGTACGTACGTATGTCCTAGCATCCTACGGTATAATATATGAATAATGTAAAGGTTATTGCCTCTTTTTTTTTTAGATACTCTGATTTCTAATAACAACCCATGGATATATTTGTCATCACTAAACTTATTATAAAGTTCAAATAGAGCAATGTTTAAGGTAGAGATAATACGGATCAGCTGGCCCAATGCTAAAAAAATCCCATTCATAAAAATTATGAAAAAAAAAAATAAAATGTTCTCCTCTACATCCCCTATCAGTAGGTAAAATATCAGGTATACAAAAACGATCTAGTTTTCGAGTTATTAATTTTTGAAGTTGACTAATTTAACATGCATGGAGAAATGGAACTTCCATGTTAAATTAGTCAACTTCAAAAATTAATAACTCGAAAACTAGATCGTTTTTGTATACCTGATATTTTACCTACTGATAGGGGATGTAGAGGAGAACATTTTATTTTTTTTTTTCATAATTTTTATGAATGGGATTTTTTTAGCATTGGGCCAGCTGATCCGTATTATCTCTACCTTAAAAGGCCTCTAATGCTCTATTTTGAATGACAAAAGTTATACATTATCATTATCGATGAATTCTGCAGTCTTAAACCAAATTTGTGATTTTCTTTTATAATTTATCAGAGTTATAAACCAAGCAAATTTAAAAATTATCTTCAATATTTACTCATTCTAGTACACAGTAATAAGACATTGAATAATGTTGAGGCTAATTCCATATAATATGTTGATCGCTGGCATAGCCTACTGCAATAATTTATACAAAATTAAATCAAAGAATCTGACTGCAATACTAAAATGTTAATTTACATTCTTTTTATAATATTTTTATAAGCGATCAAAAGATGCCAAGAAATCCCGGACGAATCAAAACACGTGTAATTTTTTTTATCACATGTTTTTGCGAATGGAAATAACACGTGCTTCTTTAGAAACTTTATTATTATTATTTTTTTTTTGTCTTTGAGGTACAATACACCAAGATGCAAAGAAAATGTAATTTATTTCAATCTAGTTGTACTTCAAATAAATTATAGATTTCCTTACTCCACAAGTTCAAGATTTTAGAATATTCATGCATAAATTATCAATAATTAAAAACAAATATATTATAATGGTGACCACCTTTTCGAAATTTCGGTAAGGTAGCTCCGGTAGCTCGTCCAATGTTAAAAAGATTTCCACGCATGAAAATTATCAAACATAATATCTTAAAATGTTCTCCTCTATATCCCCTATCAGTAGCTAAAATATCACAGATGTCAAATTCGATATATAGTTTTTGAGTAATTATTTTTTAAAGTTGACTAATTTAACATGCAAGTTTCATTTTTCCAGGTTAAATTATAGTCAATTTTAAAAATTCATAACTCGAAAACTAGACCGAATTTGGTGCAGAATATATTAAAAAAATATTCAAAGTCCGTTATAGAGCATATAATGATAATTTATATTCTAAATAGCGACCATGATGATATGATATTTTATATTATAAAAAATACTTATTTACTACTTAATAGGTTCAAAATAATTACTAATCAGTCAACACTTCTTACGCCGGAATATATTCATAATCAATGCAATAAAAAGTAATGTTCCATATATAAGATTGTCCACCATTGGTGATTTAAAGAGAGCCTTTTCATTTTATACAATATTAATTATATTATCAACCTGTATCAAAACTATTCAAAGTAATATTTTTTGTTAATATTTTGAAGACTATTAATTAAGGGTATAAAGGTAACGTGAATCAGCTGTTTTTTAGACCCATTTGATTAACATGTAAACCTTAGCAAATTCACTAAAATTCTGAAAAAAATTTGAGAGACAGATTTGAGTTAGTACCTGAAATTCATATAAAAAAATTTCAAGACAATTATTCGAGCCATTTTTTTTTAAATTCATTTTTTTAATTTTCAGCATAGGCCTTTCCCATGGAGAGACAAACTAAAAAACTTAATTAAAAAAAAAATCGGCTCGAATAATTGTCTTGAAATTTTTTCTGTGGCTTTTAGGAGTATTAGGTATACTAAAATCTGACTTGAATTTTTTTTTCAGAATTTTTGTGAATTTATTAAGGTTGACATGCTAATCAAATGGGTCTAAAAAAACAGCTACCCTTAAGGTAGAGATAACAAGCCCAATATGTTATCAAAAATCCCATTCATGAAAATTATGAAATTTTTTAAAATGTTCTCCTTTACATCCCCTATCAGTAGGTAAAATATCAGGTGTACAAAAACGAGCTAGTTTTTCGAGTTATTAATTTTTAAAGTTGACTAATTTAACATGGAGAAATGGAACTTCCATGTTAAATTAGTCAAATTTAAAAAATTAATAACTCAAAAACTAGCTTGTTTTTGTATACCTGATATTTTACCTACTGATAAGGTATGTACAGGAGAACATTCTATTTTTTTTTTTTTCATAATTTACATGAATGGGATTTTCATTAACATTGGGCGTATTATCTCTACCTTAAAAATATTTTCCCATCAAGCAAAAAATAATATTAACAGGGCTTGGTATATTAGATATCTACAAATTTTTATTATGTAGATTATAAACATGAAATTTCGTTTTAAGAAAATTGATAAACTGTAAACGTATTATAATCAACTAAAATGCTTATCAAAATTAATATTTATAAGTTTTTTCATCAAATCGATCAAATAAAATAAAAAAAAAAAAAAAAAAAAAAAACATACAGGCATGATTTAAGTAAGTATACTTCATAGCATTTTATAAAGTGATATCGTATCATACAGGTTTTAAAACTCGATGTGCTTTTTTTTTTTTTTTTTTTCTTCCAGTTTATTATAGTGTCAGGAAATTGTCAGTCTCTGTTATCTTTAACACGCAAAAACTTAAATGTAGTGTAAAGTGTTAGCCTTGCTTTAATATGATAATTTCTGGTGTTAAATGCTAATATTGCTATTAATTGATTAATCACTTATAAAACGAAGTTAGCGAAGTTAGACGGGAGAAAGGAAAGGGGAGGACAAGCTCGAAATACAATAATATAAAAGTTGCCATGGCAAACTTAACCAATTTGTTTTTGGACTTAAAATGCATATATTACAAAATTAGAGTATAAATAAATTAATATATTTATAATTTATATGTATTATATGTTATTTTAAATAAAATTTCCTTGAATAAACATAAAAATAGTTCATATATCCATATTTAACTCACTGTATAAATAAAATGGTTATGATTGGCGAAGAGAATTTATCCAGGTTTCTAACTTACCATGTTTATAGTGTCATTGCTATATATAAAATTAGATATGTAATAATATAATAAAACCAAAAATACTATAAATCGCCTATTTTTTTATTTTTATAATCTGAAAATATTATAAATATATTTTTAAAAATATAAAAAATAATTTATTTTTGTGTAAATATTTTAACATGTAAGTTATATTTAGAACAATATGAAAAAAAAAGGGTAATAATAAAACTTCCATGCTTTTGTACACGTGAATATGTTATACATGTGACTTTGTTTAAAGCCACGCCTACAATAAGATCACGTTGTCGAAAGCGTGGTTTATAGAAACGATTGCAGCGCCATGCAACGGGGGGTTAATATTCCTTATATTGAAAATCATCAGTAAATAATTCACAACTTGTTCGGTCTTCTAACTGAATTGTTCGTTGCTTATATTCTTCTCGTGAAAAATATCATCTCTCTATTTAAAATACAGATATATTTAATATTTTTAAAAAAGTTAATTTTATTTTGTCATTAAATAATAAAATTAACTAGTGGTTTTAATTTTAACTCGGTTAATACCGAGTATATTAAAAAATAATTAATTAATTTAATTTTTTAATTGGATATGATCGATAGTGGTGTTGAATTCTATCATTATTATAAAAGTTTATTATTTTATTTATTATTAATTATTACATAATTTTTATTTTTCTTATTATTAATTAAAAAAATGGGTACAGATAATACATCAATGTTAGGATATAATCCAGGTGGAACACGTTATCATAGTACGATAATGATTAACAATTTATCTACAAATCATCACCATAACATTTCTCCTGGTTCAAGTTTAAATTATCCTCAATGGCAACAAAACTCTGCTGCATCAGCTGCTCCGTGTCATCTATATTATCAACAACAACAGTGGGCAAAATATTACGGCCATAATACACCTAAAAGATATTATCAACATAGACATTTTACAGGTAATTATTTCTTTATTATTTTATATTTACTTTTGTTTAATTATATAATTATTAATTAAAATTGTGAACTGTTTGATATTTGACAAAATGCTATTTTTTTGTATTCAGTAAGTATAGTTTTAAATAATAATTTTATTGCAAATTTAAATTCCATTTTCACTCAATTGAAAATATTCTATTTTTTGATGTTGCACAAGTAAAAATTCGATGTCAGGTATGCAAATTTTATAGTATGTCATGCATTTTCCATTGTTTCCCTGATATTTTGCATAGCGTTTGTATAATGTTCGCGCGAAGGCTGGACAGGATGTCAAATGTTTTTATGTTAGTGCTGTTTGAAATTACTAGCGATGTTTGTTTGTTTTGTTTTGTTTTTTTTTTTCAATTTTGACGAATACTTTTTTTATTTATTACAGTACATATAATAGCTGTCAGTGAAAGTATAACCATACATGTGTCAATTTCCGTTATTGCTAACTAAAAATAGAACAAACTTCAATAATTATCATCTGCATAATTTGACTTGTTAAAATGGATCACCGTAGATTCTACAATTATTATGGTAAATAAATAATTTCTCATTTAATGTCAATCTATTATCTATTATAACGCTAGAAATCCTTGCATGACTTATTTTAATGCTACGAAATAGGTGTTACTATAGATACGATACTGTCTGCAAGATATTGAATTTCTTTTCTGTCTCATCTCTAGTCGTAATTAAATCTTAAATGTTCATTAAATGTCGTCATTTTTTCGTATTGAGAATGCAAAATTACACAATACAATTTTTGTAACAATTGTTTTATTAGTGTGTGTTTAGATGCTATATATATATTTTGCATGTAAAAGTCGCTTGCAATTAGAGTTTTATCAGAGAGCGTACATCAATACTCTCTGGTTTTATTGAAAGAATAAAATTAAAATGTAAATTTCTTTATTAAAACTGCATGCAACCTCAAAATTTCAGATACAACAGTAAGTATCCGATTGTCACATCTGCAAATTAGTTCCCTTGGTTTTATGTTGTACTCTTCACTTTTATAACATGCAATGCCTTTAAAGTATAATATTATATTTACTCTTCTTGAATTTACTGTAATAGTTTATTGTTTTTATTTATAATTATATAACCTGGAATGTTGATAAAATTTTAGTACAGATTTATCACGCGCGTACAATATTTGAAGGCTTATTTAAAATTAAAATCTTCAACGAGTACAATCTATTGTAAAAATAGTGTAAATAATTTAAACCAAAGAATATTATTTATTTTTCATGTATTGTATAATATTGAATTTATATCTGCTATGTGTTATTATTCGGTTTCAAAAATATTGTCAATCGAATTCAGTGCAATATGACATCCAAATTGAAGCATTTTACGAAACAAGTATCATATTTATTTGAGAGTAATACATAAATAAATATACTGTATGATAATGTAAGACCTTTTGATCTTACTCTTCATAACAAATGTGTCTGATTTACAAAGTATTTTTTTTTATAATACTTCAATATAATTTTAAAGTGTAATTTGATTTATGATAATTTTGAATGTGACCGGTGTAATGTAAAATTTATACAGTCTAATATCACTCTTAAACCATTTCTTAAGGCTTAACCTGAGATATTCGGACGAAAAAAGTCGTATCGACAGATGTTCTTGAAATTAATTTGGTAGACTTACAACAATTGTCCAAATACTACTGATTTTTTTTAGATTTTTTTAACCGTTGGTTTAATTATAATTAATTTATTCAAATGTGTATTTTGTATCCTTTCAATGTTAAATTTTTCAATCAACATTGCACAAAAACGGCTCGAGAATTTTTTTATAATTTTACATGGATTAAAGCTAATTTTTTGGACTATTTTTCTGAATTGTTTTCATATATTTCGAACCGTGGCGATGATCGTTTCTGATATGTCCTAAGAAACTTGGCAACGCTCTCAAGGACTGTAGTTACCACCCCCTCCTAATCTTTTATTTGCATTACTATTGCAACAGTGTTGTCAGATTTGCAGGTGTAGCCACGCCTCTTGACCTTGACAGACAAATTCTCAGGTTATACCTTAAACTATCATACACGTCATTACAGTATGTTTTATAAAAAAGGGCAGTGTAAGCTATATTATAAAACATAAAATATTCATCACAAAAAGAACCTTAACGATTAATCTCATTGTCAGTTACTTCGGAATCAAAGAATATTTCCCTGATGCAAACGAATCGAATGAAATAAATTTTAAATAATCGAGAATGTTCTAAAACTTAATCGCTTATGGTTTGGGCAAATTCAGTCTTGCAGTTTTCTTACAACAGCTCCATTTCCGGTTTCCGTCCATAAGGCCAATGTTAAATTTCTACCTCAGTTTTCACAAAACTGATAAGACAGATTCGCTTCAAAATTTGTATGCCACCTATTGATGGTGAGTTCTAAGTTCCCTGCAAGTCTTGTTGCATTCAGGCGGTACGATTGCGAGATATCAACCTACTGAGATTCATCCTTAATATATTCTAATGTATGATGCTATATCCTTAGTAATTTTAATCTTTTATATTGCATATAATGTCTATAGAGGCTTCAAGTGAGTGCGCTCGCGCTGCGCAACTGTTGTCGCTAAGGTCCATCTTGCACTTGAAAATGAAGCAAAGTGTTTATTTTTTAACTTTTCTCGGTTATAAATCAAATAAAAAATCTAAATCTTGAATTGTCTACTGTATTTTTCAGTTTGGACCAAAGTTCCGTAAAGGAATTTTCCATAAAAAATCTTATTCTTATATAGTGAAAAAACGAATTCATGTTTTTTTTACATAGGTTTAGATAGGATGGAAGGAACACCGAAAAATCAGCTGACTTGAAGCCTCCATTCTTTCCTATATCTTTGTTATCAACAGCATTTTAAATTTTAGTTGTTTTCTCTGCTCGGGCTCAAAACTCAAAGAGGCCAAAATTTATAAAATATTTATATATTATATATATGTGACTTTCTTAAACTGTATTGTGTATAATTAATAATGATGAATAAAAAGTAATAAATGTCATGTAGACTAATTTTCAAAGTTTCTCTTGAAAATTTTTGTTTTTGCATTTTTGTATCAATATTAAAGATAAATTTCAAAATGTAATTTTAAAATCTGGATATACCGTATTACACCGAAAATCAGTTTTGAAAGTAAATTATTAAATTCCAAGACGGATCCTATAAGTATAATCATAGTAACTAGTATCCTTGAACTGGATTTAATTAAGAAAATAATAAATAAATAAAATTTATACTTTGAAAACATGTGCTTGTTTGATATTGAAGTATTGGAAATTTATACTATGACGTACGTCAATTCTTTTGTCACGTTGGGGGGAGCGATTTGTGACAGATAAAATGTTGCCAAATTTCATCTTTATGGTCACATGTTCATATCACATGTCTATCAGCACGTACATCAACGTGATTATATAGGGAGATTTATAATGAGGGGGTACATTTTAACAACGTGGAACGCCTACGTTTATATCATAATATTTAATATAACAATTACAGTAGTTCAATTATTGTAAATATATTATATTATTTTAGTACACATTATATATTTATTAAATTGAAAGACCATGCAGCAATGCCGCATTATATATATTTTTTTGACGACGTAGTTATTATCCTAATAGTTGATCATAATTTATATATAAATGAGTCAAATCATACCACCGTTTGGATTTTTTTTTTTTTCCTTAAATCATCCATCCATATATTTTTTTTATGCAAATTTCCTCCTCAAATATTGTGAGGTGCATTCACAGCACTTTAAACCCCACTTTTGCCTCAATTTTTATCCCTGGTGCTAAACATGCATGCCATGGTGCCATTCAGGAGTTAAACATGTTCAGCTCCTATAGTTAACACCATGTTTAACACCAGGGATAAAAATCGAGGCTAAAGTGGGGGTTAAAGTGCTTTGTGAATGCCCCCCTAATATATTACTATAAACGCAAATATTTTTATTAGCGCTTATTTCATAAAATCGTCGATTTTTTTTCCTTTAAATTTTTAGATATTTTGGTTGTGATTTCAAAATTTTTAATATTATCAAGAGGAAGGAGGTTACGTTACTAATTTATACTGACTCCAAAGTAACTACTGGAGAGCTAAAATTATCTAAAATAAAATTAAAATTCCCATCGGAAGTGGTCTTCCCGATTCTTCCGATTTCTTCCTGTGTATATTATACTTTATGGAAATTTACCAATGTGGTCAGACTGGTCAGTTCTCTAAACCTCTCTCAGTTTTGAGTTATGATTATTAATATTATTATATAGAAAAGAAACACTTAAAATTCCTGTTATTTCTGATCAATGGGAATTTCGAATTATTTTAACTGGACATTTCTGTATAAAGTGTACAGCATTTATATTTTATACAAGACCTTTTTATTGAAAAATTTCTTGCATCATTTCCTTCATAACAAGTGTGTCCGACTTAAAAATTGTGTTTTTTATTAATACTTTAATTTTGAAGTTTAATTTGATTCATGATATTTTGAATGTGATCGATCTAAGGCCGGTATTACACGTTACAATTTTCATACAATTTTTCCTTGCAAGAAAATTTCATCTCCATACAAACAAATGGAGTTGGAGCTTTCTTGTAAGGAAAAATTGTATGCAATAATCAGAAAAATTGTATCGTGTAATACTGGCTTAACGTAAAATTTATAAAAATATATTTTTTTTGTGTACCAAAAAATATAATTCTATGAGTTTTTGAGCTACAACATACACACTGTACACCTCGAGAAAGCATGAATGTTACATGCTCTGATCTTAGGTCAGTTACACTTGCTTGCATGCTTTGTTAGTGGTCGTCACGCTGCAGTCTATGAAAATTGACGGGATGCTTTTCTTATATACTTCCTTCAATTTTTTGAAGATTCTTAGAGCTGCAGCACCCAAAAATCAAAGACTAAACGTTCTTGCTGTCCCGAGGTATATACTGGACACCACGATCGTTACCCCAGCTTTGTTTGCGAACGTTATCACGTAGCCTATAAGAGTTGTGATGAACTATAGAATGATTTTGTGATGACTAGATTAAGTGCTTTTCTTACCTCCTCAAAAATTACAAATAATTATGCATCTTTGTCTCTTACTAAAATCCCTCAAACAATTAAGGGGAATATGATCACGCGGGTCAAAGGGACGTTTTTTGAAAGCGCACCATAATGATATCTTACATGGAAAAATGATCTGTAACTCTCTTCAGCAAAATTTACAAGTGTAGAATAAAGTAAAAAAAGCGTCCTAATAAAAAAATCCCGACAACAGTGCAATGTTTTTCTTACGTAGATAAAGGGATTTCAAGTTATTCCCCTCAATTGCTTTGATTTTTTAATACAGGGAAATTAAGAATGGAGTGACAATAAGTTTGATGTTACTTGGAGCTAGTATAACTGTAGCAAATTATTCAGGTGTACTGTAATGTCCATGCTGTCCTGTTGAGGTGTACATTCTATTCTAATAAAATTGTCCGATCCGGCCATGTTAAAGTATAGCCGAATCGGACATTTTTATCTGAATGGAGTGTACGTACACCAGGCATGATTACCATTTTTTTTTAAACTTTCAGCTAATTAATTGATTCTGTAATGAATTGATTTTTCTACCTTATATATTAAATTAGAGCCATTTAATTTTATTTTAATTAAAAGTTAGATAAGATATACTATAATCTTTATTTAAATAGTATGTTATATAATGTTAATTAAGGCACCCTATTTAAATATGCAATAGATTAAATATAATTAATACTTTACATGTTGGTAATAAAATAGCATTTTGATAATATGATAAAACCTCAACTTTGTACATAGAAAAAAAAAATTAACTGTAGGAAAAAAAATAGTCTCAGTGCCACACACCAGGAAAAAAAAAACTCCAGTAAAAAAAGTAGCCTTCAGTTCTTTTTTATAATTACCAGTTTTTTTAGTTCTTTTTTTTTCTTGTTTTTTTTTCTCATTTTTTTAAATAACTACTTTCTTGACTGTCTAACCTGTCTACTCAAGAGTATATAGAACCTATAAACAGGGACGAAGGGCGGACAAGAAAGGCCGGAGACCATACGACACCCTTGGATGCCCGACAACCCTTAGGTTGAGAGGAGTAAAGTGACTGGATGAGGAGGTTACGGATATAGGAAAGGTGGAGGCTAAAGCCTTGAGTTAGGTATACTGCCCCGGTATTCTGACGTTCATTGCAGGCTAAATAAATAAATGTATACACAAATTAAAAACATAACCTTCATTAGATTTTTTATTACATATTTGGATACAGAACGTTGAGTAATGTATGCGTTGTAATTTTTTCATCCAAATTTTATTAACACTCTTAACACCCTAAAAATCGTGCTGCTAAAACGATGTGACGTCATAGTCAATCAAATGTTTAACACGCAAGCATAGGGCAGCATAAGCATAGAATATACGTTGCATGATCATGACGTCACTCGATTTTGAGGGTGATAGAGGGGGCTAGAGAAAAATCGGAAAAATATTGACAGAATATATAACTGAAGGTGTTCTATCCAAATATGCATTAAAATTTTGTTCATGCGGGTTGGCACGTTCGTAAACATATACAGTATAACAGATCTTAGTTTACCACTAAACAGTTCAGTAGACTAGACGGCGCCAGATATATCAGCCAATGAAAAGGTGGCCAGCTGACATTTTAGCCTTTTCATTGGCTGATATATCTGGCGCCGTCTAGTCTACTGAGCTGTTTAGTGGTAAACTAAGATCTGTTATACTGTAAAAAAAAATGAAATTTGTGCTGAATTTAAATTTTTCTTGCATATTATACAACTAGTATAGTGTACTATGTTTTTCTTTTCATTAATACCTTCACATGAATATAGGCAGTTGTATAATAGGGATAGGGGATAATAGGGGAGTTGTATAATATATAGGGCATGGTCACTGTTTTATCATTGCTGTATTATGTATGATTGCAGTTTTGAGCTAAAATAATCTTATTAAGATAACGTATTTAAAATATCATTAATTAAATTATGTTAACTAAATTCATGGATGTATATCAAAATAAAAAAAAAAATAAAAATTATATAGCAATTTAATAATGATTGTTATGTTGTATATCGATTTTTCTTTGAACAAGTAGCTTTTTATCTTTTTAATATCTATTATATATACGTTACTGAAAAATTAAAATATTTTGTTGAAGTAAAAAACAAAACAAAACACCACTTTAATGGAGTATCACATTAAAGAAATTATAATTCCCACGTGGCTCATAAAATTAAGTAATTAACTTACCTATAATGGCCTTATAACTTATTATTATTATTTTATATATTATGGCGTGCTGAGCTTCTAGTTTTTTTTATATAAATCTGGAGGCGTGGTTTTTATTAGGATAAAGTGCGTGTGATTAAGTAATATTGTACAATTTTAATTGTGTAATATTAATTTCGCAATTATTTTAAGTAGTCACAAATGTAATAAGATTTCCAGTAGCAATTTACCACAAAGTTTACCTCGGAACAGCCCAAACGTTTTATGGCGATTGTTATTTACAAAAATTACAAATATAAATTGAAAGTAACTAAAATTAATTATTTATTTATTTTACTTAATTGTTGTTGTTTTTTTTTTTTTTTTTTTTTTAATTTAAAAATACGCATTTCATGAAAAATCATTGTAAAATATAAATATTGCTCAGGTGAGAATTTTTATATTTTCTTTTCCTGGTTTGTATGTGACTGTGGTACTCTATATAATCTTTATTTTTAAATATTTTTTCTGTTGTATTTCTTACTTCTGTACGATCACGATGGCGTGAGATTAAATTATTAATGATTGTTTTTAGTGCTTTTTCGCCATCTGATTATTGCATTTGTATGTATACCAGTATCAAACCATTCTGGAGAAAAAGAAAGGTATACACCGGGCTTTGAACCCCGGATCTTTCACGATATCCAGTCATGATGCTCCATACAAATGCAATAATCAGATGGCGAAAATTTAGCGAAAAATCACTAAAAACAATCATTATAATAATCTAATCTTTCTGTTTCGCCCGTATACATTTTTAGTGTAATTTTTTTACAACTTAAACAAATCTTGATATGCAATTTCCTTGCAAGGAAAATAATGTATTTTTGAAATGTAAAAACTTAAATATTGAAGGAAAAAAACAAAAAAAACAACAACAATGATATTGCACAAAATTGCGTACTTAAAGGACAACTGAAAAAAAGAGGTAAAACCTTGTTAACAATTTAATGAACCGACAAAAAAGTTAGCATTCAACTTTCTTGCCATATACGGAGTTCTTTTTAAAAAGACATTAATTTTTAATGATCTCTTATATTCCAATTAGTTTATAAAATGTTTATTTTGAAATCACATGGAATCGATCAACAAAATATATATTTAAATATTAAAAGATCGTTGACCGTACTAAATGGTTATTAGTTACTGATATCGATTGAGTGTCGCAATGATATTTATTATATCATATCGATGTCAATTAGAAGATCAAGATCAACCTTATTACCATGACACATTAGTTCGAAAATTAATTTCCATTTTTTTTTATATTGATAAATATTATATCACCATAACTCTAAAACATCTTTTAAGGATTGACCTCAGTTGATTGAGATCTCGGAATGATTTGCAGAGAAATTAGAACTTGGGTGGCATGTAAATTCTGAAGTGGATGGGTCTTATCAGTTTTGAGAAAACTGAAGTAGAAGTTTAACATTAACCTTATGGACGGAAACCGGAAATGGAGCTATTTTGAGGAAACCGACCCCTTGAATTTGCTCAAATCATAAGCGATTGAGTTTTAGAGCATTCTCAAATTTTTAACATTTTTTATTTCATTCGATTCCGTCTGATAGAAATTTCCTTTGACTCGCGTAGTAACTGAGGTCAATCGTTAATTGATGCATGTCTCTGACTGTGAGTGTTGTTATATGATATATTAGATATATATTTATATAAATATTATTAATTAACGATATAAAATTGTTTCAGATACAAAACGATGACCAATAATGTGCTATAATAAAACGATATATTTATGAAGCATATTACATTCATGTGTATTATACGTATAGTTCTTATAAGGTATTGTAATTGTCTTGTTTTGTATTTCGATCTAAACATGATAGGGAACCTTGTATATATATATATATACGTGTTAAACGAACGTGACGTTAAAAGCTTACAAAGATCGATGTTACCTTTTTATATTATAACCTTGGCACACAGTCCAAGTATTGTAGTGCTGACTATATATTTTGTATTACTGGTTGCGTGCAATCCAGGGGTAGCAGTATAGTCAGTCATGCGGCAGCCACGTGATCAGAAAAGCCACGTGACCCTTGCCACACATGACAACACACGTGACTAAATATAATCACCCTCTCCTCCTTTCTTTCTCCTACTTTTGATATATTATTACCCCCTTCCTTATTTTATTAAAATACCTGCTGTTTGCTGCTATATACCAGTACTGTCGATTCGATATCAACGCATATAATTATATAGCCAATTATAAACAATTATCATTGCATAACATATCGGATGTCATAGCAACTTAAAAGCGTAATGCTTATTCTAATGATAATTTATAGTTTATCTAGTAACTAACTTGGTACTTGGGGTAACCTAAAGAGTTTTAATTGCAGAATATTATTAATTTTACAGCGAGTTCCTAACTTTGCATGAGGGGCAGGGGCGGATCCAGCGCGTGTGTTAAATTCTGGAGTGGGAGGGGGGCGATGGGTGGGGGGTGGTAACACCTTCAATGTATTTTGAAACCGTTTAGTAGGGGAGGGGGAGGAATCGCCCCCCCTCCCCCCCTGGATCCATGCCTGATTAAGGGTTAGCCTCTCTAGTTTGTCTTGGTAGTGTAAAGATGAAAGATGGGAGTTTTTGCTATTTTAATTGCAGTAAATAAATGAAAAGAGTCGATAATAGTATAATTAAAAGCAGACGTAATATAGTAATTAAGAGACAAATTTATTTTAATAATATTGAAAAATGGTTCTGAATTAAAATAGACAATTATTGTTATCTGCTGAATTCTTTTGATACCTCAAATTAGTATGTGTAAGGTGCGTAAAATTAAAAATTTACTCACCTTGATTATGTGCCGTTATAGAAACCACAGTCTATAGTTAATTTAAAATTCTCTGACCATATAATATTGGGTTTTATTTCCTCTAGTGTCTAGTGTGAAATACATATCATCACTTTCACTTGTAGGCGTTACAGGTGATCAATAATTATTATAAAAAAAGTAATTATAAAAAATAAATAAAAATAGTTTACTTATATAAGCACATTATTATGGCATTAGACACTGTTAGTTATTAATTACATATATCATGGCATGTACGACATTGTCTTAATCAACCTTACGACTTTTTGTGGTGAAATTTAAATTAAAAATGCAATTCGAATAAAAATTTATTAGTCCAAAAGAAGTTTATGTAATCAGGATTGGAATTTTTTGGATTTTCAGAGTGTTTTCTCACATTATGAATTTCTTCCGACCTTTGATGAAAGCTGATATTGCTGTAATTTATTTTAGCTATAGTAATTTTATTCTAATTGATCCTCGAAAATGCATTTTAAAGACTCGGCTAGGAATTCAATATAATTTTATATGATTTTTTTTTTTTTTATCCGTGATCTCTTTTTTTTTTTTTAAATTAAAATCATAAATTCAATATTTCCACAAACACACACAGAAAAAAACCCGGAAGTATTTTATTGAATGTATATTATAATATATATGAGTTTTGAAACTGCATATCGTCCCTCGTCCGGATTATTAAGCTATCAGAATCTTCTTACCACAATTTCTTTGCAATAATGAACTATCTGCTATTTCAAGTCAGCGCAATTACGAGTTGTAAATACGAATAGGTATAACATAAAGTTCATTGTCGCGCTCACATGAAATAGCATATACGAGTAGCTCATTATGGCAACAAGATCATGGTAGCCAGATAGCTCATTATTCCAGACAAGGAACGATATACGCGCGTACAGTAAAATATATGACATGAATGAATATGAAAGTTCAATGATGCAATTCAAAAATCGAACGATTGGAAACTGTGTATTTCCGGATTAAAATTTAAATTAAATTGACTATTATTTTATATGAAGGAGACTGTATGTCATTGGATTAAATTGAAGAAATATCTGACCTTTGATCGCGGTGAACATTTTGACCAATAATAATAATTAATGTAGTCAAATATTCAAGGTCAGAGGTCAAGTGGGAAATAAAATGGTCAGACGAAACGCGATTATAATTGAACGCTTTTTATTGTGTTTATAGAACAAATTTATTGTACTAGAATTGTTGTAGCTTTCAAATTTAAAATACTATTTAATAAAAATGCATTTATTAATTATGCTGTTTAATTTTTTATGTCAAATATTATAACTTAATATTTCGCATTGATTAATGAAATTTAACTTACAATACCACTTTACCATAAAAAGAAAAATGCATTGCTCATTTATGAATTAATTTTAATTTTAAAGTGGCTTTTGGTTTTAACAATATACTTGGTGCATTCAGTTCCACATTGACAGTAAAGTTTCAGAAAAGAGTATAGCCATACAGGCTCTAATCAAAACCACCCAAACGTCATTCAGGTATAGAAAATTGTTATCTCTGTAAAAAAAAAAAAATGATAAACTGAATTTTAAGGGAAAATGGATATAGTCCGTTTAATTCCACTCGCTTATAGCTACAGAGAGTGCTATATAATAATCTTCAATATATTTTTATTATTTATATGTGTGTATTGGAGCGATTCACTTATCCAAAAATAATTCCACGAGTTCAATAACCTGTGTTTCTAATTAGATTTTTGTAATAACAAATTAATTTAATTACCTGAGTAACTCGTCACGTGTCGGCCCCACGTGTATCATAACGTCATCCTACTGCTGGATTTGCTGACTGGAGGGATGAGGCTCTATGGTTTCGCACCCTCTAGTGACGTCCATACCAAGGATCAGATTAGCCCCATTTTCACCCCCGTAATACCCTGCTACGTGATTTTTGTTGTCATTGTTGGGAGCAAAATTTAAGTTAAATTTATTTTATTTTCTTGTGTTTTTAGTTGCCAACTTGACAATACACATTGCAAAAAAAAAAAAAAAAAAAAAAAAAGGAGACTAAATAATGCTAATAAAATGCACTCTCTCTCTCTCTCGACTTAAAATATTATAATGTGATTTAATTTAGAAATTATTAAATACAGTATATAAATTACAACCTGTTTGTAGAAGTTGTCACGTATATTTATTATGGTTTATATTATCTAGAGTATTAGTAAACTTATTTAGGGGGGAGGTGGGGTATATAGAATGCGTGATCTTCTTATCTCCCCAAAAGTTGCACCTCAGGATCTGCTAAAGCTGCATTGCAGTTTTAGCAGATCAGCCAGATATAAATTTCAACTTTTCCCCAGCTCTGATTCTTGTTAAGTTTTTAGCTTTTTACAGCAGGATTTTCAATAAATTTATGAAACAAACAATAAAATTTTTAAATTATATAACATACCTTGAATAAACGAAAAACATGAAATGTATTAGTCATTAAGATTAATGATAAAACGATAACAAACAAAATACTTGATATTTAATATAAGTAAAACCCATTACAAGATATGAGCTTATATACTTAAAGATAAAAGCATCAGTAATATTATCTCGTTGATTACAATTAAAGATTTGACGTATTGAAAATGTCAGTGCAGCTTTCATTTCAGTTTCCATACGCTGATAACAACAGTTCCTTTAATCTTGCCTCAGCAGAAGCTATTGAATATTTTATTTTTGATAAGTTGGTAGACAGATTGAGATATAATACATTTTTAGTGTCTAGCAATCCTTCAAAGCATGCATGTGGTTAAATTTGCGATAATTACCTGATTGTACTAGTTATATCTTGTAAATGATATTATACATTATCAATTTACTGTTGAGTGCTTAAATTATAGAATAGGTCATGAATCATGATAGATAAAATATATATTTTTCATTTTAAGATTTTATTTGCTATACTTGTAATGGACAAAACCTGCATGAAATTTTTTAATGCATATTTGGATAGAGTGCTAAATTTATTTCAGAATTCTTTTGTTCTCTCTAACAACCTTAAAATTGGTCTCTTAAAAATGCTATGATGTCATAGGCATGTAAATATTTTACACGTAACGACACGGGAACGTCATTGCATGACTATGACGTCACGGCGTCTTTTGAGAGTTTTATAGGGTCCAATAAATCGAGGTCCTCTATAGAGGCTTCAAGTGTTCCCCGTCGGGAAATTTTTCTCCATAAGCCAGCACCATGTCGTTACAAAATTTGAATTTTTTCTCAGTAACTATTAAAGCTATTAATTTGAAACCATCTCCTACCCCCCATTTAGAGGTCTTCTGATAATGAATCAAGAACTTATTTTCCTCTAAAAAATTTCTTTAATGCCAAAAATGTGATTTCGAGTTTGTTTGTTTTTTTACATATAGGTTTGGATGTGACGGTGGGAACACCGCAAAATCAGCTGACTTGAAGCCTCTATCGAAATTTACATTTAAAAAAAAATCAGGAAATCCATCGTCAAATTTACAAATTTTAAATTCAACTTGTTATATTTATGATATACTTGATTTCGATGATAGGGGGAAGGAAAAGCGATTGAGGATTATGAATTATTGCAGTAAAGCAATAACCTTGCATACGTTTAATGTACAGCAATTATTTTCTTTAAAAAATAATTACAAATTATTAATTTTTTAGCAACTTATTTTTTATAATACAGAGGAGAAAAAACTTCCTATCATTTTTTTTTAATAGTATATAAGAATATATACAAAAAATTCAGTGTAATTGGAATACAAACTAAACATGTTTTCATAATTGTAAAATTTGTATATAATTATAGTACAGTAAAATTAATGTTATATTAGTATTTAAAAAAAAAGAGTCTGCAGATATAGGATTATAATATAATTATGTAATCAAGTAATTTTTTTTATGTTGAAATAAATTATTACTAAGACAACGTAGGACACCTGATTTGTGGTTGAAGTTTCCCCCTTGATGTCAGAAACTGTACAAGAACAACCACTTTTTACGTACATTTTTTTTTTTTTATATAACAATACTGTAAAAAATATTGTAAAAAATAAAGGACGTATATTCAATAAAAAAAAAAAGTCTTACTTTTCAATACTTTAAACTTCAAGGCATTAATAATATATAATAATAAATTGTAGTGTACTGTACATCAACTTTTACTATAACTGGTTGTTTTAATTACATTTTTTTTTTCTCGCTGTTCCCTAAATAATTATACATATTATAGTAGCTAGAGACACTTCGAGTACATAACAACTGTCTTATCAATTACAGGAAGTTCCTCTAAAATAGAGACTGATTTTTTTTTCTATGTGAATATTTTTTCTTGTATATAGTTTAATGATTTTTTGTATAGCAATTAATTTTTACAAGTTTTGAAGATGTAATATTTTACTTATAAGTACATAGAATATATAATTCAAGTAATTAAATTCAGGATGCCAAAATATTATTTATAATAATCTTTTTATAATTTATAAAAATGAAGTACTAAATAAATTAATATAATTATAAATTTATATTTAATTTATAATTTTTATTTAATCCTTTCAAAAGTATGAAGTTTATTATTTGGCATCATCATGTTATAATAAATCATGGCTCTCCTAATTTTGCTTATATTTTATATATTATATAATAACTGGATAATTAATAATTGGATAATTTTTATTAACGATTTCCAGTCTACGACGCGAATTATACGCATTTACTGTATGCAATAACTACATCGTAAATAACGCAATATTCGCTGCCGCAACCCGGCAAATTCGGTCGCCGAATATATAGGATATATTTCACTGGTCTTAAATTTAGGTGGATTCGCATGGCGATTTTTACCTTGCGACGCGACGCGAATAATGCGCACTTGCTGTAACATCCATTGGCGGTCATATTGGGCGATTAAAAGAAAAAGAGCATCGTAATTAACGCGATTACCGGCGAATTCGCCGCCGCATAGGATTTCACAGCTTTTACGTCAAAATCGCGTCGCATCGCCGTTGTCGCCATCTGAATCCGCCTTTACGTCAAAATCGCGTGGCATCGCCTTTGTCGCTCATGGAAATCAGTATTTAGAAATCTATCGCTGCTGCAGTTTTTCATTAATTTCTTCCCTGCCTTTACGTCTGTTATGTAATGATAATAACAACCGTGACATTCTGTGTTGTGTGCATGCCTTTCATTTATATATATATAAGCCTAACTATATTTTTTGTGAACAATGGAACTTATATTCAATAACTGGTATGCATTTCCCCATTTTCTTAATCTTTTAATTCTTTTAAATAATATGTACTTTGTTCAATAACATGTTAAAATATGGAAGGAATTTTGACAGTTCAAGTCATCCGTGGCAAGGATTACCTTTTACTAAGAAATTTTCCTGGGTATACCTTACAGTTAGTTTTTACCAGAAATTATACTAGAGCATTCCGGTTTCACTGTAACATTATCCTACTATATATCTCAAAATTGTAGAATTACATTATATAACTAATGTTCATATAAAAATTAGATACTATAATTTTAAAATCAACAGTAGAAATGCATAATTTCTCTTTGTCACCAAAGTTAAAGAGATTTTTTTTTAATATTATTTAAATAATTGTCATTCATTTTAATTGACATTATAAGAAATTGCTTGATTGAAAAGACAACATGCCATATAAAATATTGTAATATAAAACTTCTACTTGTGGTTTTTAAATAAAGCTACTGTGTTTATTCCCCACGCGTCTATGACATACAAAATTGAACCTTATGTCTCCCCCACTTCATTTAGTCACCTGACATGGACACGCCTCTTTTTTTTTTTCTCTCTCTCTCTCTCTCTCCCATGCGTCTCTCGTAACAAAAATATTTTCTTCTCTTAGTCTGACCAAATTGATTCTCATGTGAATGTGATCTCGTGCACTCATGTGAAATAGTATTTAGTGGTGTGGTGTCTTTTTTAAAAGCAACTTTTGAGGGAGTATACTATACTGAAAATGGTGTATTATTAATTTAATGCATTGTTTAAATGTTTAAAACTCTATTTTTAAAGATTAGAAATTTCGTTTTCTAATAATCTCTCTATCCGACTCTATTAGTGTCTTTTCAAGGTTTTTAATACTTTCTTCTAGAGTGATACATTAAATTGAAATTATTTTTGTGTTTTTTTTAATTAGTTTTGTATTAATATATTCATCGTAACGTTGCATAAGGGTTAATCTAATAATCTTAGGTTTAAAATAATTCTAAAGTTATGCTGTAAAAAATAACTTTATAAGACGTCTTACTCTTATCTTGAATTTTTGGTTCAGAAAAATACTTACGTAAAATAATCTGTTATTTCAAAGCGTTCAGCCCTTCAGACAGGTTCGTTTAAATAGACCTCTATGCTTACGCCATCATCGGGGATACTGTTCGTAAACCCTGCTCGGTGTACACTTTCTACACCCAATCGACCTTATATCCCATGTACATGATATGTACATGATGTACATAAGGTCGATTGGGTGCAGAAAGTGTACACCAAGCAGGGTTTACGAACAGGCCTAGTATCTCGGAGTATTGTAGCTCTGTGAGTCACTGAACTATATAATAGTACAATAAGCGTAAAAATTGAAAAAAATTGATTTTTTTTTTTTCAATGGCTTTTCATTCATAACTTTCCAGTTTTCCTGCATGATTTGCGCGCATTTAAAAATTAACAAAACAAGTATGAGCTAGTCTTGTATGTTCTTTGGTTGTTTATATAAATATATAGCATCCAATCTTTATTCTCTATAAACTTTCGTAAACAAATCTTATTAAATTCTCTCGCCTTGTTAGTTGTTATAATAATTTATTGAAAGATAATTTATTCCTTAAAAAAAAAAGTAACAACTATTTACTATAACCTCCCCCCTCCATTTTACTACAATTACCTATGGTATAAATTTTTATGAATGAAAACTAACCACCATAATACTCCCCTCCCTTTTTTTATTACCCCTCCCTTTTTCTTTTACTTCCCCTTCTTGATATCACATACTACATGTGTGTTTGATAGCCAGATATTCATTGTCGACCATGCAACAGAGTTGGTGTGACGATCATCTATAATGAGTTTAGAACAACAAGCCTGTATGTATAGGGCTGATTTAAGACATTTACATTATAACCCTCCTGTACAATTACCTGTTCATTTACCTGTACATCATCAAGTGTTAGTGCCACCTCCACCTTCATCTCATGTACTTTATTCTAATATACCTACAACATCAAGTCATACTTCATCAAGTCATCATGTAGCAACTTCAAGATGGGCAGCACACCAATATCATCGGCATCAAAATGGTACGATTTAGCTTTTTTTTTATGATTAATTATTGAAAATTAACTAATACTCATATAATTTTGCATGTTTTTTCTGTTGCGAATAAAAGAAAAGTCGCAAAAACCTATTCTTTCAATTAAAATTTCTCTAATAAATTCATAACTTTTCTGAAAAATTTATCATAAGTATAATATGCGTTGTTTTTTAATGATTTTTCCAGAAATTGCTACTTATAGGTCTGTTTGTAAATACACATTTAAGAATCAGATAATTTTATTTTTTTTTTCCTTTATCGATTTTACACTTGCGAGCAGACCTATACAGAAATAAAATTCTCTTTATAGCTTTTTTGTTCGGCCTCGTATTTACAAGGTATATCAAAAGAGAGTTATTTTTTGTGGATTCTTTCGGAGGGTTACATAAAAAATGTTTGCTTGGTGTATACGGTATGTCTTTTTTTTAATATTATTTACAATAATAATGATATACAATTTGTAATTTAACAGGATTTTCTTACAGTGAAATTAAAAATTAATTAAATAAAATGAAGATTCTATACTATAACAGTACTAACGCAATAACAAACAAATAATGTACAACATGTACTTTGAGGATTACTTTTCAAATTATACTTAAAAAAATCGTAAAAAAAAAATATGTTTATTCTAAAAATCTATTTTCTATGAATTGATTTTTAACAAATTGCTCTCTTTCGGCATGTAAAAGTATCTGATTTTATAAGAACAAATGTCAATTTATCACTAAAACAAATAACAATTTACTATATTATATACATATAAGATAATAGAGCGCTTAGCTATTTCAACAAACATTGGCTGTCCACATTATTAACTAAAATCTCGTATCAGTAAATAAATGCATTAACATTTCAATTTAAATGTTAAACTGCTACAAATTTAAAACGCGAAGATTAATTATGGTAGACTTAGAAACATTACCGCCGCTTTGTGTGTTTATTTTATTTAGACTTTAGGTTAAATCATTTTTAGATTAATTTTTCAACCATCTAAAAATTGCATCCCTTTCCATAAAATACCCTGTACTGTCAGTATAAGTCTATCAGGGGTATAAATTTTCTATCATCTCTAGGTTTACACTAGTTCGCTATGTAACTTTAATTTCTTTATTGTAGTAACTATACTACGCTACTGTACGTGTACAGTATATAATATTGGTTTAACACATTTTCAGATACTTACCTATGTCAACTGCAATAAACCTCAATAAGGACGATAAGTTAAAAGAATATATATATATTTGCGATGTTCCAATATAATAATCACATAACAAAATGTTGTTAAAAGTCAAAATACTACTTGTATGAACAGTAATATGATCTTGCGTGATAAAACTATATTTGGTCAGGTTAAAAATGTCAGGACTCAATATAGATATAATATCATTAAGTTTCAACTCTCAGTATGGTATTTCGTATATATGTGTAACCATAATAAATACGTTACTGCGCAGGTTTTGAAGATAATATGGTTTGAAAAAAAAAAAAAAAAAAAAAAAAGTAAATATTATGTTAAACAGATAAAGACTTACCCTAATGTGTGCAGTGAACTATCAATGAATCAATTTTTTGCTACCTCCCTCAAAGTAATTTTTTTTTATTTGAATTATATTTTCAGTGCGTGATATTTTAGAGAATATTCTAGCTCTGTCTCTACACTACTGTTTTTTTTGCATCAGAAATCTTATCAGTTCTGCTCGATCTTAAAAAAAAAGTATTTATTTTATGTTTAGTACATCTATAATACCACAACGAATTGCGTATTGGCATAAATATGAAGAGATCGGCATTGAGGCCAAAAGCTAAAAAATAATCGAAAAAAAAATATTTGGATGGATAAACATTTATACAATTATCAGAAATTACAATTGTCTGGTTTTGCATCAGACACATGGTAAAATATATAATCATGTTTTAACATTTAATTAATTCAATATTTAAGGAAAATATACTTTTGTGTATAATTATTTTATGATAAAATAATTTTTAACTTTAAATTTTCCTAATTTTTTTCCACCATTTCTCGTGTACCAAAGAAACTCTTTGCATGATTTTCTATAAAATGTTATCCAAATATTGTAAAAAAAAAAAAAAAAAAAAAAAAAAAAAAAAAAAAAAAAAAAAACTTTTTATTATATCCCTATAATTATAGGTACAATTGTAAAAAAACTAAAGCACTCGTATTAATTTTTGTGTCCACAACGTATGTTATTTAATATAATTTTTTTCATTTTGCTATGCAATGTATGAACATTAATGTGTTGGAATAGTTTTGTAACGAAAACATATAATCACATTGTTTTCAGCAAATTATTAAGTCAATTAAAAACGTTAAAGAAGTAAAATTTACCAATTTTGTGAAGAAAAAACACGACGAATATCATGCGATTTCTTAATATCCTTCATTCAGTCTACACGCGTCGCCCATGTGTGGGAAAAATTCAATATCTTTGCAAGAGGGAGAACTTTGGACTCATAAGACTTGACCGTGAAACGTTTTTATATCATAATTTTATGTATGTATAAAATTACATAGAAGATGATGACATTGATCATACCACATATATTTTTTATCCAAGACTTTTTTTTTTAATATATTTTAGATAGTAAGTTGTAATCTAGCACAAAGCATATTTATTAAGATTTAAGAAATTTATAATAACATGAATATTGAAAAATATATTATAAACATAAATTTCGTATAATACATTGTCTTCAAATAATTATATAATTTCTATAAAATAGAAATGCTAATTTTGCATGAAATTCTGTTTACTTGCTTTTTATAAATGCTCCATTAATTAAAAATTAAATGATTTAAATGGTTCTTATTTGAATGAAGATTAATAATTTGTACTTTTTATGTGTCAAATTTATATTTTGATTGCGGATTGATAAACCACCACTTCAACAGTATTATTTATAATTTGATTATATTAAGCTGCAAAATTTGGAAAAATATGCTAAAAATACATTTAAAATTAATATTATATTTTTTATTAGCAGGGGAGTGTTGGGTAGAGATCAGCAGAGGAACAAAATTTGCAATTTTTTTTTATTTTATTTATTTTCTATAATAAATTTTTGAAGGTCACTCATTCAGTGAAATGTTGATCTTTTAAATTTTGCATTTTACCCGGAACAAAGCGCCATGCAATAATATACAGGGTATATTTAGACAACAAAATATACTATATAACATAAAATTTACATAGATTAATTATAATATTTAAATTTAGATACTATATAATTTTTCATGGTAAAATATTTTTGCCAATTTTACGTTTCCTTCTTTTTCAACGTCATATATTATTAAATATTTTAATATCCTCTTTTTGTTTACTTTGAATAAAGAATTTTTGCATGTGGGACACAATTACAGAAATATGCATTGTCACATTTGTTGGACGCCAGTTTATTGGTGTACTAGTACATATTATTGCAGAACATTATTTATTTTAGATAAAATATTTTTTTGCATTCTTATAAATTATATTTCTATTTTATACATAAATTACAATTAAGAATGAAACACTCAGCCGGTGCGTATATAGAGGAGATTATAATAGTGAAAAACATGGCAACAACAAACTCAAAGATATTTAATATTATACAGAAAATAAAAAATGGTCATATCAAGCAACGATATGTCTCAAACAAATCAAATTTATAATATTCTTGCTTGAAAATTGCCCTTGTAAAAAGTAAAGCAAAAAATCGTAAGTCGAAAAGCTCCAAACCTTTTCTTTTAGAGGCAAATTTACATATGTATTGGGACATTTTTCAGAAAGTGACTTTGGCGTACGATATCATACAGAGGAAGTCTTCGTTAACACTGCAAATTCGTCTCGTGTAAACATACCTTTATTAGGATCCAACAGCTAGAGCGTCAAAATTCTGCTTTGTTTGCCGTCCTTGTAAATCCACCCATTATATTATTAAATGTATTTTTTTTTAAAACCACCTTGCTTAATTAAGTTGCAGAAATTTGCAGATGGCTAGAGCGATTCCTGTCAGTAATTTATTCTTTACAACTTATAAGACAGAACGATAAAAATCCACTTCACAATGCAATAACATGACTGGCAATTTATGATAATAATAAATAATATATACTGTGTGTGTAATTAAAATATTATTGATATAATATATTTCTCACTCCGGTAGTAAAACTGGTTAATATATATTTAGTGTAATTAAAGTTTTTCATCATAATCAGGTTTTCTACTGTTTTTAATTATAAGGAATTTTATGAAATTATTATTAATAAATAGATCTAGACTGTTGCATGGCTACTCTTAACCAATAAATATAATATCATTACTGTCATAATTATGTATTAATTATGAGATTTATATCTTAATTATCTTGTTATTATCTCGTTATAACATGTTTTTAAATAATTTAAAAACAATCATATACTTCTGTTTTTATCATAGTATAATTATATGACATAAAATCGGTAGTTTTCCTGTTTTTTATTTCTTCATATTATCATACAGTGTTAAATGTAATTTATTATTATTTATTTATTTTTATTTCACCAGATGTTAAACGTTTTAACTGAAGGTCGCACAAACTACTCTCTGATTTTTAACTTCACGTTCTTCGTGTACTTGACCTAGCACACGTTGTTTAAGATTTTGTAAGTCTCTTCCAAGCCGGGGCTATATGATTTAACATTCAATCACCAGTCTACTGGTAGCTATGACCTCAGGATGGTTGCTAATTGATGGAATTAGCATTAATCACATTAATCACAACATCTCGGATGTAGTGCATGGGTGTTATTTATTTATCATTAAAAATTTTGACAAATATACAAATAAGAATAATAGTGTCCATTAAATATAAAAAATATCCTCTTTATTCATATCCGAAGGCTCATTATCTCATGGTTTCTTTATTGAAATGGTCATAACTCATAAGCGACTCTTAA